>CM063107.1:13464498-14714498 GCA_031841125.1 Acanthococcus lagerstroemiae
AATCGATATATTTGAACTGGACCTCATTATTATTATTATTATTGGAATAAAAAAGATCTTTTAACGCAACACATTTGAAAATAACGCGGAGGTCTTGCGCACCTGATGATAAAAAGAGGCACACTTCGGAAAATCAAAAAAATCAACGTCATTTTGGAGATAAAAACAAATAATTCGTGATATTATACAGAAAAAGTGAAAACTCTGAAATCGCTCAATCAAACAAATTGGAGAGATGAGCTTATTTTCTTTTACTCCGTCAACTTCTAAGCTCAAATTTGTAGTACTACAGTAAAGAATTTTTCATGTCACGTTCTCCCCGTCTCAACCCAAAAATATTTTTTGAAAGTCTGTAAAATTGAAAAATTCGAACAACTCGTTGAGAAATTTGAAAACATGAGGAGCATATTTTCTTTTTCTCTTCGAACCTTTCGCTGGTCAACATAAACTTATAATGCTTCAGTCAGGAATTTTTTGGGTCTTAAGTCACCACGAACTGGAAAGCTCTAATCTAACTTTCGCTGAAGATCTGAACTTACTACTTCGTCTTTTGGATAAACAAGCTCGGAAGAAACGAGTGAAGAAAAAAAAGGAACACGAAAAAAATCATAGTTATTTTTATTTTACTGACTACTGGCGGTTATAGAGTATAGCCGGCAGTGGTACCAATTAATGAGCATTAAATATCTAATGTCCCCAAAAAAATCAATATACGTAATTTTGAAAAAATATCCTGAAGTATTCATTGCTCAAACATTTCATTGTAATAATTTTCATTATTCTGACAGTAAATAGTGGGAGCTGATAGATCATCGTTCATTGTGATAACTGAACTCGAATGTGGCAAAAGATATCTGAAATCATGATGTGAGCCTTCTATATCTCCATTACACTATTTCTTCCACACGCGTTATATAAGTTGCATACGCGATATGTTTCAGGAGCTTGTTGCCCAATCGAATAACGAGTCACGTCTAAAGCCAAACTGTTATTTCTATCCTATTAATTGTATTATTTCTTCCAGGTAATAAGATTACACTGGTAAACAGTGGCTTTGGTGCCGAGGATTTTATATGAACTGATTCTAGATATTTTTGGGGCGCTGAATACAAATACAACATTAGTTTTCTCTATCAGCTCTAGTTTTTTAGATACAATAAAAAATCCGTTAGTTACGCGAATACACATTATGTGTACACGTATTTATTATAAATACTAATTGTTTAATAGATGATAAAGTCCAATCACAAATAATTATAATGGACTTGGCAATTCAGCACGTTATTGCACACGAAATCGTCACAAATGCTAACTGGCACTTGAATCTTCCGACTGGACTGAGAGTTAAGTCCATCAATAGCTGTAACGAGGAGAGGGTAGACTTTTCAATGGGCAAAAGGCCTCACTTGAGAAAGGGTTGGAAATGCTTTAGAAAACAAATCTCGTTTCTCACAGCTCATTACTGTTGAAACCATGCACCTCAATTTCGAGAGAGTCCTAACATTTAAAATTGGACTTGTGGTGGAGAAAATTAACATTCCTTACAAAATTGAGAGAAGTTTCGAAAATATGGACTTTCTTGACGCTCATTGCAAAGATGTTGACGAGTTTTTATTCAACCCAGATTTGTATTCCATAATTAATTTGAACTTTACCCTCGAAATAAGCAAAATTTACGTGACTCAAGAAGAATCAAGCTCAGCGTTAAAAAAGGAAGTTGTAGGGTAAATGATGACTTCGAATCAACTCGTAAAGTTTCTGCTATCAAAACTTCTGGGACCGCAGAATCCAAGATGAAATCCCGAAGTGGCCAAACTATCGAAATCACGACCACTAATAAATACATATTATATCGTTGGGTTAGTGTAAAAAGGCACTCCGATTTTTAAGCAAGTCCTGTGTGGCCCGAAAGTCACATAGCGGCCTTTTTTGGCCACCCAGTTTGCACATTTTGCCCACATGCAACGTAAACAGTCGATGATTTGACTTTATCTGATTATACCTAATAGGATATTACCTATTCCACCGTCATCGAGTGAGGTGGCATAATAAATAACGATCACACAAGTTTCTGTAATGCCCCTGCAGTTACTGGAATCATTTTTCTTTAATTTGTGAGACATTTTCACACCATCATCTGAAGTGACAAGATCATCTATTGCTTAAACTGATAGCAGGCAATCACAAATATTGGATGCGAATTCATTTGATACATTTTTATGGAAAAAGTTTCCACTAATCTACGTCTATTGCTGATCATATCTTTAGCACTTGCAGTGCTTCAAAAATATGAGAAACTTTTTGATTAATTCCTTCTCTTCAGTGTTCATTCTCGCATCCAAGAAATACGTTCGTGAAAGACAGTTAAGTTGCCTATTTCCCCATTGCATTGCTAAACCACTTCCACATGATTCTCACTTTTCATAATATTATGAGAAACAAATGCAAGTTTTTTTTTTTCGGTTTTGGTTTTTTCCATTTTTCTGTTCTGTTTTGTTATGAAGGTTAGGGGGGGGGGGGGTAAAAACCCCTACATAGTTTTCGTTTGAAAAAATTAAACATTGGCTACGTATAGTTCAATTTCTTTAAGAATCGGGGTGTGAAAAAGTGGAATCTGTAATTTTTTCATGAAGTGACTTGTTGGTATATTTGGATAGATAATTTCATTGTCTACCAGATACCTTACAGTAAATGATAAAATATTATCTCAGTTCAACAGAAAACGCAAAAAACAAAAGGGATTAGAAATAAACTACTAATAAAATTTATCAATATGAAGAGGTTCCAGAAAAGAAAAGTGGAATGTTTTCATCTCTGAGATGTATTCCTAGTTGAATGTAGAGGCATTGTTCTACCTTTTCTTAGTAAAAACCCAGTTTTAATAGATTCGTCATGGCTGTTTCAAAACCTTTAAACTTCTCTCCTGTAAAATTTGTTTTTTGCAGACAGCAACCTTTTCCCGTGTCTATTCGCATAACTAACAGCGTTTTTTTTTTTTTGCGTCTAAAAAACTGGAACTGATAGAGAAAAACTGATGTTATATTTGGATTCAACTCCCCAGAAATACCTAAAATCAGTTATAAAGTCCTTGGCATCAGAAATTTTTTTATCTACAGGAAGTTACAGTGAAGAGTTAGAAAAAATGTACGAAGAAATTCATGAAATACTAAGCAAGGTAAAAGGTAAAAGGACAGCTAACTGGTGATGAAAATACCAACTCGAAAGCTTACCAATTTTCAAAATTTCCCGATTGATGGTTGAAAATGCCGACTCAATAGAATTAAAGCTTTTCAAACAAAACAAAACCAAAAAAAGCTTAGGCAATTTTAAATTTCGCCAGGTGACATGTTGAAAATGATGATTCAATAATATAAAATACTTTTCATACAAATAAATAAAAATAAATAAATAAATAAGTCTATAAAGTCTAACCCAATTTTCTGGTGGCGACTGATGTTCAAAATGACGACTTTAATAATACAAAATTTTGTCATACAAGCGACAAAAAAAAGTTCGGACATTTCCTCATTTTATCGAAGACGTTGAAAATGCCGACTCGAAGATACAAAAAAATTTTCATTCAACGAAAAAAAAGAAGACGAAAAATTTGATCATTTTTACATTTGGCCGACTGATATTGAAAATTCCGGCTCATAAATTATCTGTTAAAATGGTTAGATTTGCCGGAAAATTCCGACTCTGAAGATTCATGGATGGAAGGAGGTTCACTACCCCTGATTTTATAATATTGATCGCCCAGCTCCCCGAGTACTACCGTTTCTGATTCGGGTCAAACTGACGACAAAAATGAAGTGAGTAATCCGAGAAACCCCAAAAGTGATGTACACCGTGTTTTCATTTGTTTGCTCAGTTTTAGTCTTCATTCTGTCCCCTAATTCCACAGATGAGGCAGGCTATTTACGAAGCGCCCAAGCCCAAAAATGGAAGAACAAATGTTTTCCAGTCATACTAAGGTAGTTCAATAAACCGTACCAATCAAACCTTTCCAGAAAATAACAGTTTCTAAGCTGCATCTAAGTGATACTTTTCATGCAATGATGGTCGGACGGAAATAGCTATTGTGACGAATGCTCCCGAATATTCGAGACAAGTGAAGAGCGATCGAAAGTTTCGAGCAACAGAATAGAAGATCGATCATGAGAGGGATAGGGAGATTCGCCAGCCGCTGTGCAAATCATCATTCCACGGAAGAAGATTTCGGAAACCCTGCGTGGTGTACATGACCAAATGTCCGGAAGGCATCTGGGCGCCACAAAAACCGAAGATTCGAGAGAGCGCTTCTACTGGCCGACGTACAAGAAAGATGTGGAAGACTGGTGCCGCCGCTGCACCACTTGTGCTGCAGTGAAAGGGCCACAAACTCGATCTCGCGAGAGGATGCAGAAGTACAACTTCGGATATCCATTTGAACGGGTCGCCATTCCCGCTCTCGGATGCTGGAAACCGGTACGTGCTGTATGTAGGCGATTACTTCAGTAATTGGCCTGAAGTATACCCGATGCCAACACAGGACGTAGAGGTAGTGGCCAGGACCCTGATGCGGAATTGGATCTCACGTTATCGTGTCCCACTGGAGCTACATACAGGTCAGGGGAGAAACTTCGAATCCAAGTTGTTCGAAGAAGTATGCCAGTTTCTGGCGATTCGGAAAACGGAACCACTCCGCTGCATCCGCAGTCCGACGGCATGGTTGAGCGTTTCAACCGGAAGCTCAAGGAATACCTGGTCAAGGTCGTTGCCGAGCACCAACGAGACTGGGACCAGCACATCCCGTTGTTTCTGTTGGCTTACAGATTAGCCGTCCATGAGAGTACACAGCACACTCCCGCAAAGATTGTCTTTGGCCGCGAGTGACGATTACCATGCGATCTGGAGTCTGGGACTCCACCTTAGCAGCCGCAACGGGTGGACGAGTTTGTTAGCCAACTGAGGGAAAAACTCGATTCTACTCATAGCATGGTCTGTAATCACTTGCGAATTGCCAGCAACCAGATGAAGACTCACTATGACATCAGAGCGAAGTCGGCTTCCAGGCTGAGGACCGTGTCTGGTTTTACAATCCGTAACGAAAGAGGGGAAGAAACCCGAAGCTACAGAGTCATTGGGAAGGATCGTACATCGTGCTCAAGGGGATCAGTGATGTTGTATACCGAATGCGGAAGCTTGAGCCAAAGTCGTGCACCACGACCGATTGGCAGTCTGGCATGGCGACTGTGAAGAAGATCTGGAGCTTGATCGGGGCGTCCAAGCTTCAGGAGGGGGCAGTGTGGCGAATGCTTCCGAACAGGGTCGGCAGCCTTTCATAATCCCATGTGTAGCGAAACAAACAACACTGATTTTACACAATAACGTTTTATTGCATAAAAATTAAGCTTTAACGTCAAAGCAAAAGAGCGGAGTGAGAGCCGTCGCTCCGAAGGGAAAAATAGAAGTTCAAGGTTTTGCTTCAATCTGTATGCATAAGCTTTCTCTTTCTCTTCAAAGCGAACGCTACACAAAATGAAGCGACTGCTTCAAAGACAACAGTGTTTGTTCAAGTTGTCACCAGCCGACGTATGTGTCCAAGGAACTTCTTCTGAATCGAAAATCAGTCAAAGAACCGAAGGCAAAGATGGTGGTGGTGTACAAGTGGAAAACGCACCAAACGTACTTAACGATGAAATAATTTTCGGGGAAAATCTCCAATAATTTGCAAAGAATTTCATCAGAAATCGTCGAGAAGATTCCTTTGATTTCCGAAGAATTACATCGAAAATATTAGGGAAAAATTTTCGATCATTTTCTAAGAATTTCATCGTACATCATTGAGGAAACTTCCAGGAGAATTTTTTTGGAAATCTTTTCCGAAGAATTTCATTGGAAATATTTAGGAGAAAACTCCGATGGTTTTGGAAAAATTTTATCGAAAATCTTCAGGAAGAATCTCCTTTGATTTCCAAAGAATAATTTCATGGGAAATCTTCGAGAAGAATCTCCGATGATTTTTAAGGAATTTCATCAGAAATTTTTTTGCGAGAAAAATGCCCATAATTTCCGAAGAATTGAGACTATTTTCCAGTCATGCGATGGAATCAGAAATTTTCCTTGAAGATTTTCGATAAAATCCTTCAAAAACTATCGGAGTTTTTCCCCGAATGTTTCCTATTCAATAATTATTGAAAAATTTTCTCGAAGAATTTTAATAAAATTTTTTAGAAACATTGGAAATTTTTTCGAAAAATTTCCTATGGGATTCTTCGGAAATTTTCTGAATTTCTTTCCAAAAATTTCTGATGAAATTCGTTTAAAATCATCGGAGATTCTTCTCGAAGATTTTTCCTGATGATTTTCGATAAAATTCTTCAAAAACGATCGGATTTTTCCAAAATATTCTTGATAAAATTCTGTAAAAATTCTTCGGCAAACATTGGAAATTTTCTCTGAAGATTTCCGATGAAATTCTCCGGAAATTCTCAGAGATTGTTCTCAAAAATTTCTGATAAAGCTCTTTGGAAATTATCGGAGATTTTCCCTGAACATTTCTGATGAAATTCTTTAGAAATCAACGGTAATTTATCCCAAAAATTTCCGATGAAAATCTCTGAATATCATCGAACTTTTCTTCTGAAGAAATGCTTCAAAAATCATCGGCCATATTTCTCGATGATTTCTAATAAGATCCTTTTGTATCGTTGGAGATTTTCTTTAAAATTTTCAACAAAATTCTCCTGAAATCATCGCAGATTTTTTTCAGTGATGTCCGATGAAATTCTTCGAAAATTATCGGAAATTTTTCCTTAATATTTTCGATAAAATTCCTCGGGAATTATCTTCGGAAATCAAAGGAATTATTCTCGAAGATGAACGATAACTGCATATATTTTTCGAACAGAAATCTACTCGCCGACTAGATGCATTTTTTTGCAAGCGAAAGCTGCACTTTTGAAGTTAACACTCCTCTTTGTGCATAAAACTCGAAGGGAAACTTTTTTCCCGAAGCTAACGCTCTGACTCCTGAGCACAAACTTCCTCTTCACCTTCTTTATGCACACACTCTGAAGCTGGCACTTCACTTTTGCGAAGGGAAAGCTGAAGCTTCCCTGTGTTGCCATGTGTAGCGAATGAAATGTCCCATGTGTAGCACTCGCTACACCCGCTATACAGAAATTGCCGGCCCTGCTCCCGAATATTCAAGATAAGTGAAGAATGATCGACCAGTTTCGAGCAACAGAATAGAAGATCGATTACAAGAGCGATAAGATTCGCCGATAACGCCAGGGTATATAAAGGAAGGTGTCCGTCGCCGTATGGTCTAGTTTGTGGATGCGATAATTGTGTTTTCAAAGCGATTTGACTACTGTGCTTAGTGTTTTGGTGTGTTCGTGTGGAATAAAGGTCGTTATTCCATATCTCGTGCGTTTTTTATTGCGAATATCGTTATAGAGCTATCTTAATCTCTGGGGAAGAAAGAAGTTAGTTACTTTCTTAACGACCTACTGAAAAGAACTAATAGTTTAAAGTTATTGCTAGTTGAAAACTTAGTAACATTTTGAATTTATTTTCCCCTAAAGGAAACTATATCAATCCTCATATTGCAATTTTGGACTAGTGAAAGAGCTTCCTCTTCTCTGTTGTCGCATAACACTTCATTGATAAAATCGCTATACTAATCAATGCACTAAAAACTTATACCAAAGTGGGGTTCCGTACTCCGGGTGTAGAGTGTTCGCCCAAACTGATTTCTCCTCTATGTCGTTTACTAGCTTTGCGAAGATTCTAAAAACAACCTGCTCTAATTCCTGTATGGCCTCATGTATTAAATTTTAGTACATGAAAATTGTATTTTGACCCCTTTCCCTATTTCCGACGTTTTCCGAGCAGATACGAAGAAAATACAAGACACCATTCTTGCCATTCTCCATAAAATGAGAATTTGGTTACCAACAAATTTTGAACTCAATTTCGTTTTTTTATTTTCATTTTATTTAATTATTAATTATTTATTTATTTACTTCTTTATTATTAGTAGTATTATTATTATTTTGATTTCGAATTTCCTCGCTGCAGTCCGGCCTAAATGCTTCTCTTGCGAAACCCAAAAACCCGCAGTCGTCCCCCTCCCTAAATTTTGATGCTCCTGCTAAATACACTTGCTGAACATTTTCTACCACATAATATAAACTTGAAATTATCAAAAAACAGAGAAAAAAGTCTAAGAAAAAAAGACATGCCACCTTATCATACCTTACTAGGTCCCGGCACCGAAACTTTGTGAAAGTTTTTTCCCCCGAAAAAATGCCTTTTTGTATAGAGAAATTTTCAAAATTTTCGAAATTTAAATTAAAGAAAAAAAGAACTGAGATGATTACATATTCCTACTCAATTTTTCTCGTTGAGTTCAAATTTGTAGACCAAATTTGTGACTGACTCCCCGTTGCCGAAAGACGATCAAAAATTTTGTTACACTGTGGAGAGAGGCAATACTGGGTATCGAAAAATAGGTGTGAATCAATTTTGACGACGGATTTAAATTCGTCTGGACATATTGAATGTATCTTACCAAGTCCCGGCCCCGATGCTCTCCGAAAATTTTTTCGCCGAAAAAAATGCCGGACGTTATAGTATAGAGAAGTTTTAAAAATTTTCGGAATTCAGAAAGACTGAGATAACTGTCGATTCCTACTCAGATTTTCTCGCTTAGTTAAAATTTGTCGACCAAATTTGGTGCTGACCCTTCGTTACCGAGATACAATCAAAAGTCGATAAATAGATGTGAATAAATTTAGACGAGGGATGCGAATTCGTCTCGACATGTTGAATATACCTCACCAGGTCACGGCCCCGATGCTCTCCGAAAATTTTTTCGCCGAAAAAAATACCAAATGTTATAGTATGGGGAAGTTTCCAAAATTTCCGAAATTCAGAAAGACTGAGATAACCACCGATTTCTGCTCAGTTTTTCTCGCTTAGTTCAAATTTCCTGACCAAATTTTGCGCTAACTTATCGTTGCCAAGATACGATCAAAAATTTTGTTAATCCGCAGTGTGGGGGGCAATACTGGGTATCGAAAGAGAAAGTGTGAATCAATTTTGTCGACAGATTTAAATTCATCTCGACATGTTGAATAAATTTCCCCAGGTCCTGGCCCCGAGGCTCTCCGAAAAATTTTCTCAGAAAAAAATGCCTAAATAGTAAATATAGAGAAATTTTCAAAATATTCGAAATTCAAAAAAACTGAGATAACTACCTATTCCTAGTCAATTTTTCTCGCTGAGTTCAAATTTGTTAACCACGTTTGGCGCTGACCCCCCTCCCGTTGCCAAGATACGATCAAAAATTTTGTTACTCTTTGGGGAGGGGCAATGGTATGGTAGGACGTATGGCGATGCACACAACATGTCAAAGTGGTCCCTAAGACACCGCACCCCGGCCCTAGAAACTACCCTTTCGAGTATCGCATCAGTGGCCGAAGGGACGCTTTGAGGCTGGCCCGAGCCCCCATTTTACCGCGCCGCTTCCGGTGCGCGCGTCCTGCAAGGGCCACCATGAGGTCCTCTATTGACTGAGGTTCGCGCTCCCCGAGCACTAGCCTGGAAATTTCAGGACGCGCTTCCTCCTCACTCACCCCTGATCTCCTCGCCTTGGTACATGTGGCGACGCAGGCAGGTGGAGACGGCGGGGGAGCCCTGCCGGGGGGTCTGCAGCAGCTCTTCTAGGATGATACAGAGTTGTCCTGTTCGATGGTATGGGCCGAGCTTGTTTCTTCGGCCCTCTGCCTCGACCACTCCGTCTGCATCTTGCTCTTCATGATGGACGAGGCAATGAGGAGGGGCAATGTATCGAAAAATGAGTGTGAATCAGTTTTAACGACGGATTTAAATTCGTCTCGACATGTTGAATATATCTCACCGGGTCCCGATCCCGATGCTACCCGAAAATATTTTGCTGAAAAAAATCCCTGATGTAGTCTAGAGAAATTTTCAAAATTTTCGAAATTCAAAAAAACTGAGATGACAACCTATCCCCACTCAGTTTATCTTGCTGAGTTCAAATTAGTAGACTAAATTTGACGCTGACCCCCGTTGCTGAGATACGATCAAAAATTTTGTCAAACTGCAGGATGAGGTGATACTGGTTATCGAAAAATGAGTGTGAATCAATTTTGACGCGGACTTGATTTCGTCTCGACACGTTGAATTATATTATCAATTTCTGGAGAATGACTCGCTTTTACAAAGAATTCAGTCTTAATGAGTCTTAAACTACTTTTGCGAAATTAAAAACAAAATAAATGATTTTCGGGCTTTCAGTCCCCTAAAAATGTATCAGAGAAACGGAGTGAAACTTCTAGTGCGTTCCTCGACAATTTTTCAAAGCCCTCGCAGGTTACCTCGCCCAGAATCCTTGATTTTGTTCTAATTTACCTATGTAGATTAGAATAATCACTTCCTCGAAGATTGGAAGCCCACTTCGAGACACCCTGTATTTCCTCGGCTATGTTTAATATTGCTGCATCACGTCTTCCTCACAATACGTTCAACGAATCTCTGTTATCTGAGAGCACTGAGAATACTTTTTTTTTTTTTATAAGTCTTCTGAAGATGCAAGCAGTCTTGTTATTCTTCGAAAGAGACAGAAAAAAATCCGCATGCGCTGCAATTCACTCTTCACTGTCTGTATCCATAACGAAATTTTTCATGGTTACCAAAGCGTGATTATTGACGTTTATTGTTCAGCATGTTTGATTTTTTTACTAGGGTATAGCGGTTTGCGTTTCAGTTTTTTTCTTCTTTTCGCAGCGCAGTGGCGTGGTATGATCTATGATATGATATGGTATGATATATGAGAGTATACTCTATAAACGACAGGTTTCTTCATATCGTGAACCTGATATTAGGCGCGATTTTAATTACCAACTGTAACGTCTGAAGTGTGCTATCGCTATGATGACGCTCACTCGCTGATTTAGAATTACAATGCTTGCCTAGTTTATAGCTCATGTTGACGAGACTAGCGCAGAAGCGATTAAATACACGCCGTGTATTTATTATAATAAAACATAGTGACATGATTACAAGTATTTCTCAGCTATCGTGGAACCGTGAGTATGTATAAAAGACGGAAACCCGTTAACCGTTACATGCAGCGGTCATTTAAATCCTCACAAGAGGAACCAAAAACACGAACTGGACTTCGAAGACAGCCAAGCTGGATCACAGATTTACCTACTGGAAGAGCTGTGTCTGTCTAAAGACGAAGCTCGTAAATTGCAAAACTGAATTCCAGTTTCAGGAGAAGAAGGACTAGTTGAGATTTACCACCTTCCAGCAAAAATTCGATTGTTGCGCCTTCCGTGATGATAAAAAATGACGACGATCGGTGCTCTATATGAAGACAAGTGAGGACAGCCGCCATTTTCCGAGAACTAGTCGCGCGGAGTTTACCTCTCAGCCTATTTTCTGTTGACAGACCGAACTAGAAAGAAATTTCGGCTGTTTTTCCCGTACAAAGTAAAAAGGATGTCTCTTTTACAGTGGCCACCTTAAAGCCCGTTGCTATTCAACACCCACCAAACCACGTTTCGATCTATACCAGTCATGATGCTTATTTGACGAGTGCTTCACGTTAAATCTTCTAGGATCAGATCAAGTACCTATCTGCTCGTCGATACTCACAGGGCGATTGGTAGACCTCTCAATGATCGAATTGCAAGCAACCAAACCCATTCAGTTGGATAAGAATTTCTCAAAATAGAATAGGCGCAAATAGATGGGGGCTTGGGGGATTAGCCCCCAAACTTCTAAATAGCCCCCCAAACTCTGGAAGATTACAAAAGAAAATGATGCAGGGAGTGGTGTTGCTTCATTAAAGGGGGCTGAAGCCCCCCAGTTCTGAGCCCTACTTATGCTTCTGCAAAATACTCTATTGTGTCAGTAAAGCCGTTCTGGAAAATCATCTGCATACTGTCGTGCTGCTTCCTTACTATTTCCTCCGCATAAATCCTTGTAATACACGATACCGGTGCAATCCGAGTTAGAATATCTCCCAGGAATTGTATCAATATACCAACTTATTTTTAAAAAAACGATTGAAATTAGAAATATTTTTAAAATTTTAGTTCGTAAAATTCTTTGAAAAACAAGATAACTAACATATTCAAACTGTAAGGGAAAAGAACAAGAATGAGAACAAAACAATCAGCCAATAATAAATGAAATTTCCACGTTAATTTGGTTAGTTAACAATAATTTTGTAATTCTACCATATAATCGCAATCAAGCTAAATATAGGGGAAAACTTTTTCCATTATTCATAACCATCCTTGAATCCAAAAAAATTTCTCGCCCCCCCCCCCGTTCAGGGGGAGGAGGATGGGAGTAGTTTAGGGTGCTGTGATGATCCACACAAAAATACACAATTATATGAGCTTATTTGCAGGTTGGTCACACCAAATCTCGTTATTTGTGCAGTATGTCGTCAGCAGCAGAGCATTGCCCTACTTTTGGTATTTTGGTTATATCTTCGGAAGCGATGACACACAAATTTTGTAATTGGTCACACAAAAATACACAATTGATACACAATTTTTTGAGGTATTCTGCATCCTCGAATGCAAACATTTTTTCAATCCTATTTAGGGGGGAGGAGGATGGGAGTAGTTTAGGGTGTTGTGAAGATCTACACGAAAATACACAATTAGAACACAATAATTTGAGCTTATTTGCAGGGTGGTTACGCCTAATCCCGTTATTTGTGCAGTATGTCGCTAGCAGGACATTGCCATACTTTTGGTTTTTTGGTTATATCTTGGGAAGGGAGGATACATAGATTTTGTAATTGATTACACAAAATTACACAAATGGTACACAGTTTTTTGGGGTATTTTGCATCCTTTAATCCAAAAAAATTTCTCACCCTTATTTAGGGAGTAGGAGGATGGGAGTAGTTTAGGGTGGTGTGATGATCCACACAAAAATACACAATTAGAACACAAATATATGAGCTTATTTGCATGTTGGTCACACCTAATCTCGTTATTTGTGCAGTATGTCACCATCAGCAGCTAATTGCCATACTTTTGGTTTTTTGGTTATATCTTGGGAAGGGATGATACATAAATTTTGTAATTGGTCAAACAAAACTACACAAATGGTACACAATTTTTTGGGGTATTTTGCATCCTGGAACCCAAAAGATTTTCTTCTCCCGTTCAGGAGGGAAGAGGATAGGTAGTTTAGCATGTTGTGCAGAACCTCACAAATATACACAATTTTAGAACACAATTATTTGAGCTTATTTGCAGGTTGGTCACGCCGAATCTCGTTATTAGTGCAGTGTGTTGCCTGCAGTGCATTACCCTACTTTTGGTCTTTTGGTTATATCTTCGGAAGGGATGACACATAAATTTAGTAATTGGTCACACAAAAATACACAATTGATACACAATTTTTTGGGGTATTTTTGCATCTTCTAATCCAAAAATTTTCTCACTCCTATCTGGGTGGAGGAGAATTGGAGTAGTTTAGGGTGGTGTGAGGATCCAGATAAGAATACACAATTACAACACAAGTATTTGAGCTTATTTGCAGGTTGGTCATACCCAATATCTCGTAATTTGTACAGTATGTCGCCAGCAGCGCATTGCCGTACTTCCGTTTTTTGGTTATATCTTGTGAAGGGATAATACATGAATTTTGTAATTAGTCACACATAACTACACAAATAGTACACAATTTTTTGGGGTATTCTGCATCCTGGAATCCAAAAAATTTTCTTCCCCTGTTCAGGAGGGAAGAGGATAAGTTGTATAGGATGTTGTGCAGAACCACACAAAAATACACAATTTTAGAACACAATTATCTGAGCTTACTATTTGTAGGTTGGTCACACTTAATCTCGTTATTTGTGCAGTATGTCGCCAGCAGCAGCGCATTGCCCTACTTTTGGTTTTTAAGTTCTATCTTTGGAAGCAATGACACACAAATTTTGTAATGTCACACAAAAATACACAATTGACACAATTTTTTTGGGTATTCTGCATCCTCGAATGCAAAACTTTTTTCACCTCTATTTAGGGGGGGAGGAGGATGGGAGTAGTTTAGGGTGTTGTGAAGATCCACACGAAAATACACAATTAGAACACAATAATTTGAGCTTATTTGCGGGGTGGTCACGCCTAATCCCGTTATTTGTGCAGTATGTTGCCAGCAGCACATTGCCATCCTTTTGGTTTTTTGGTTATATCTTGGGAAGGGATGATACATAAATTTTGTAATTGGTCACACAAAACTACACAAATGGTACACAGTTTTTTGGGGTATTCTACATCCTGGAACCCAAAAAATTTTCTTCCCCTGTTCAAGAGGGAAGAGGATAGGTAGCATAGAATGTTGTGCAGAACCACACAAATGTACACAATTTTAGAACACAATTATTTGAGCTTATTTACACTTAATCTCGTTATTTGTGCAGTGTGTTGCCAGCAGCGCATTACCCTACTTTGTGTCTTTTGGTTTTTGGTTATAACTTCGGAAGGGATGACACACAAATTTTGCAATTGGTCACACAAAAGTACACAATTGATAGACCATTTTTTGGGGTATTCTCCATCCTCTAATCCAAAAATATTCTCACCCCTATTTAGGTGGGAAAAGGATGGGAGTAGTTTAGGGTATTGTACAAAACCAAACAAAAATACACAATTTGCAGGGTGGTCCACGCCTAATCTCGTTATTTATCCGGCGTGTTAGCGCGTACACCGCCGATCAAACTCAAGGTCGGCGAACTTGCGGCGGTATAAAGTGCGAAGAAGAAAGCGAAGACGAAACGGAAGGCACTTCGGGTCAAGCGCGTCATCCAGCAGGACACGCTTCGGAAGTGGAAGGACGCGCTCGCCCATTGAACCAAGGGCGAGTGGCCCCGAGCGCTGATACGCGACCTCGACTGATGGGTAAGAAGATCGCACGGAGAGTTGAACTTCCACCTTACCCAAGTACTAAGCGGCCACAGGTGCTTCGGCATGTACCTACATCGGATGTCAATAGCGTCGAGCGCCGTATGCGCGCACTGTGATCGAGGGGCGGAGAACACACTTTGGCACACCCTGTTCGAGTGTGAGGTCTGGGAGCAGGAGAGGCGTGGGACGGCCACAACAGCGATTGATCCCGACGGCGGAAGAAGAGGAAGCATCAACGACGACGACGTTGTGGTCAGCCGTCTCACGCCGGACACCCCGGTTCCGGAGATGATGAAGAACGGAAGCAGTTGGAACCGGGTGTCGGCCTTTGTCTCGGCCATCATGAAGAAGAAGATGCAGACGGAGTGGTCGAGACAGAGGGCTGGCGATTTACCAAGCTCGGCCCACACCATCGAACAGGAGGAGAACTCTGTACCATCCTAGAAGAGCTGCTGCAGCTGCGTTGCGGGCCCACCGGCCGGGCTCATCCGTCGTTACCACCTGCCTACGTCGACACACGGACCAAGACGAGGAGGTGAGAAATGGGGGCTCGGGCCTGGCCTCAAGGCGTCCCTCCGATCATTGATGCGATACTCGAAAGAGTAGTTTCCAGGGCCGGGGTGTGGTGTCATAGGGGCCACTTTGGCATGCGTGCATCGCCATGCGTCCCACCGCACCAATCTCGTTATTTGTGCATCATGTCGCCAACAGCGCATTGCCCTTCTTTTGGTTTTTTGGTTATATCTTCGAAAGGGATGACAGACAAATTTTGTAATGGGTCACACAAAAATACATAAATGATAAACAATTTTTCTGTATAGGTTTTTCATCCCCATCCCTTGTATATGTGCTGCTGGTGACACGGAGTTGCATCAGAGGGCTGGCACAACCGGTACCGCCTCGTAATTGATAAACATCATCCCGATCTGTACTAGGGACTCAGTGAGTTCCAGAAGGAGCAGACATTCACTGAGGTCTGCATAGCGGAGCTAGCCCTCGGAAAGCATGTCAGAGCAGCATCGCGCAGAAAATGGCAGGAGCTTCAAACGTGCATCCAGGGCCTCGTTGCACAGTATGCTCAGTATAAGGATAATGGTTATGTCATCGGGTACCTGAAGACCATTGGCTACACGTAAAGCACTTACGAATAATAAAAATTTATCTGAAATATGAACAGTTTTGAAAATTTTCAAGCAAACTTTCGGAATCAAGGACATTCGGAATTTTGGTGTTCGGAAAAATGACCCGAAACGGAATATTCGCTCTGCTTGTTAACTGGGTGGCCGACGGATCGAAGCGAAGAGCAGGCACCACAGAGGGGAGGAATCCCACACTGGTGACCACGACGTCGTAAGGGGTTCAATCCCACAGAACCATCGAAAAATCTTTCGTAGATTATGTCCAGGCTCAGACATTGAACTACTATAACGGCGGCAAGATTGAAAATATCGACAGCCCGCGAGCGGCGTCTACAATCAGCGGCTCTTGACCCGGTCAACCACATCTTCGCCGGCACCACCGTTTCGAGACACCCTGTAGAACGGCAATAACGGCACGACCGCGGTTTATCGACACCATATCGATGGATGGTTCGCACGGATTCACACCACATATTTTATGGCGCGGCGGAAGAATAGAAGGAGCAACGAGCAGAAGGGGAAAAAAAGAAGATACTTACGTCGAATTCTTCATCTTGACCCGACTTCGAAAACCTTTGAGCACGCCATTCTGAGCGGCGGCCGGAAGACGCTGGCTGGGTTCCGAAAATGCGACGCCGTCCTCAAAACACGGCGGCGAGGTCGCCGGATTCCAGACCGCGTGCCGATTACGCAATTTCAAGCACAAGACGTTCATGACGGCGTCGAGTGCGTGCCGCAGGAAAGTCGACGAAGGTTTCCGGCTAATTCATTTTTTCATATTCGATGTGTTCGATGAGCTGCTTTCGTTCGTTCATTATCGTAATGTCACGCCCTGATTTTCACTGGCCTGCGTACAAACAATAATATAAAACTTAGCTTGAGTGGTGAAGAATAAATAGTACGTTAGTACACGTCAAATGTACCCACAGGTAAAGGCCTAGTGCCGGGGTTCACACGTCGCGTCTCATAAACGCGAAAATATTGTTATTCCTAACGGTACACACGATCGCGACGTGTCAGGAGTGACGAAAAGATCACGAACTTAAGATCAAGCCGCGTTAATTACACATTAGGAATTAATTGGTTCGTCGAGCTAGCTCAGTGCATGGAGCCCAGCAAGTGGAACCTAAAAGGAAACGAGCAGAATCCAAAATTAGGCCGCGTGGAGAGACGAGATGCGCAGTGAGCAAGGTGCTGGACGTTCTTCAACCATCCTCACCGAACAAGGTGTTGTTTTGTTGTTAATTATATTAATATCACAGTTTTGGGTCACAGTGAGTAGCGACAGTAAGTGACGCCGGAGTCGGGGGGGGGCACAGAAGGCCCTGGTGCCTCGCACGGGGAGCCGAAGGGGTGGTAGTATCGTCTTGCTCTTCCTCCGTTTCAACAAAAGAGATTGTCAGAATTAAAGCTCGCTCACACGAAACTGTATAAAATCTGGCACAGAATAATATACTCTAACAAATTCTCAACCATAAGGGTCATTCCATAAGAACTCGAATGGAAAAGAGCGTTTTCTTCGATGGACCTCTCCCAAATTTGACCAAACTTCCAGCGGTGATTTCAGTCTATTCGTTGCCCAGAAACGCTCGGCAGGTTCTTGTGTCGATTCCGAATGTTTATATTCAACTCCTCCTGCCTCACTGTTTCAAAGACGGATCCAGGATCTAATATGGAGAGAGCTAATTCAGAACGTGTAAAGAATTTATTATTTAATTTTTACCTCCTCCCCCCCCACAACCCTTTTAACGAGTGCTTGGATCCTTTCTCCCTCACGATGATAACTGAGTAGAAAAAGAAATACTTGGAACTTCTTATTGACGTTGAAAATGCAATACCTCTGACAGGGAGAGCCTACTCCCCAGAAGTGCAAATAGGGCCCAGAACTGGGGGGCTTAAGCCCCCTTATTATAAAGCAACACCACCTCCTCGCATTATTTCCTTTGGTAATTTTTCAGTGTTTGGGGGGCTATTTAGAAGTTTTGGGGGCTAAGCCCCTTCCCCAAGGCCCCACCTATTTGCGCCTATGCTACTCCCCAAACATTATTTCTTTTTATGATCTAAAAATCTAAAATAGCCGATGGATCACAATCGGCGATATTAACTCAACCTGCTGGCATCTTGTGGTACTAAAGCACCATAAACTCGAGTAAGTTAAACCACCATTTTCATAGTTTCATTCGCCGGGCAACCTTGATCTTCGTCGCCGGCAGCCTCAATCATCGCCCGCGACGCGTTCGCTCATCGACGGAAAAAGCAAGGATAAAAAGGCGGCTCAGCATACTCTGGTTTATAGTATTTTAATGGTGCGACTCATGAAATTTTATACACGCAGATGTAAATACTTCAAGGTGCCCTCAATTAATACTCAAAATTGTCGCGTTCAACACGATGGGGCGGTCACTATTCTCGTGTATTAGGAACAAGAATACATAGCTCTTAGTTTGAGCTACAGTTGGAAATCGACTTAAGTCACACCATTCTGGACATAGCTAGGGTCAATAGAATCTGGATTTCAGTCGAAAGTTGAAATCGGAGCGGATTTTGCGACTTTGGAGTCTTTGAAACCTCAACCTCTCTTTGTGTCCGAGTTGGAGTCAAAGCTAATCTCCAGTCAAGAGTCTGAGTCACACTCACTGAGTCAAAATAAAATATTGCAGAAGGGTCGCTGTCATTCGCGGAGTCGTATCGATTCAGAAATGATCGGCCTTGTCTCCCAGTTTGAATGTAGATGAAATTACCAACATTTTCGACACAAGACAACCCTTGTGTCCGTGGGTTCGAGACCGATTTTAATTTCCTTTAAATTTTGGTTGATGGAAAATCGAAAAAATTCTTTGTTTGAAAATGCTTACGTTTTAGGAGTATTATTTTTTGAACGGGTGTTGTGTAGATTTCGCATGGTTGCATTCAGTTTTTCCTCACCTTCTGTTCTACTGGCGGATTAAGGTTCCAAATTGGGGAGGGGACATTCAGAATGTATAAGAATTTGATATTTAGTTTTTACCCCAGCTCGTTCTGACGAGTGCTCGTTAATTTTTTTTCTTGTCATCACGAATTGTATAAATGAAAAATACTTGAAGACGTTGACAAGGAAAATGTCTTCACAAGTGTCCTGCTAATTTTTTCCAGTCCGTTGAGTTGTGTTCGAGCGAGAGAAGATTTTTACAGATTTCATCCAATTTTTACCTTGAGAAGGGAAGAGCGGTATTACTGACGTTTGGTCAAGTCCTTTGAATTTTTCACTGCTGATGTGAGAATTTCTTATGCATTATGAGATTGATTTGAAATTATGTAAAACTTTTTCAAAATTATTTATGGCTTGCTAAAACTATCCAACAATCGATTGTAATTCATGGACTCTTTCAGACCTGATTATGGCTTTTCAACATACAACTAAAACTATAATCACAACCTTTAAGGCTTTGAAAGATTCGTATATGACACTAAGATTTTCGAAAAGAACTACACAAAACTCTTTAATACTCATTCAAGACTGAAGAGACTCAGCAAAAGTTGTCTGATCTTTTGAGGAGCCTAAATATATATCTATATTGATAATCGTATTTTAGTTCACTTTTTTGAGAGGGGAAGGGCTTGTTTCAGTATCGCTCCCCAGTAAAACTGTCGTTATTGAATCAACATAGGAACAAGAAGGATACACATAGAGTGCTAAAGTTTTCTACACTGTCATCTAGCCCCTCCCCCAGCTAGAAAAAGATCAGATGATTTCACTGTAGCCTTATGTATGTAAGAAGACATCGCACATAGAAGCCCTCAAAAGGTTAGATGATTTTACTAGGGGCTTTATATGTGTAACGGAATATTGCACACGATTCCATATGATTCTAGAAACATCCCATCTGTTTACAAAAATAAAAAAATATCAAATCAAATGATGGATTGGCTGGGACTTCTGGCTTCTTATACGTAAAAAAATAAACAAAAAAATAAAAAAAAACTATCTTAATATTGCTTTTTGCGAGGTACACCAAAAAAATCAGGAACACGATGATTTCCCTGAGGCCATTCAGGAGTGAAAAAAGATCAATTCAATTTTTGGTAGGAATCCCTAAAAAGGTCAGACCCCCCCACCCACCAAAAAAAAACAATGGTCAGACAACTTTCGCTAAGGCTCCTTATATTACAAATAAAAATATCGCAGCCACCCCCTTCTTTCAACCAAAAATAGTAACTAGAACTTCCTGCTCTGGAACCAGAGTCTCAAATTCCAATGTAAAATGGGGATAAGAGAGAGTTGGAGGTAGTTTCGTGATGTCAACCTGGAAGGCACTGTAGAAAGATGAGTTTTGGGGAAAATTTTCACATTTCCCTTCCTTCCCTCGGGGATCCGCGCCTGAAGCCCTGTCATCCTACTACCTCCTGAAATACAACATTTTATATGCTTTCGTACCCTAATAAAAATCCCTCATAATTTTTCCCCAATTGGTGGTCCTTCCTCCTAGTCGTGGCCAGGAACGTAGCAAAGAATTTTTTCGAAAGTGGCGAAAATTGTTAAATTCTCAACTGACTCGAGTCAAAATACCCCTAGTATCAAAATTTGCTTGTATTTGCTAAGAAATACGTGTCCCCCTTCCCATGGTTTCGTCCCTGCAAATTCAGATTGGAACCTTATCCCCCAAGCCCTCACATTCTCGCACATGAGCTTATCCTAGTCTGGGAGGGTAAGCTAGAAGGATGTTAGGAATACTTGAGAGGAACATACAACTTCCTTTACACTTAAGGTGGTCGTTATTTACTCTTGGTGATATTTTTTTTTTCTGAATTTCCTCTAATTCATCTCCTAAACTGATTTCAATAAAATAAAATAAAAAAACCCTACAAAGTTTCAGGTCATTGGATTAGGGGAATCCGTGCCACAAGCTCCCTTTCATTTTTAAAATTTTATTATTAAATATTTTTTATTTGTTTATTTACGAGCCACTGCTGCACCAAGGGCTATACGGCTCGGCTGGTGGGGATGGTTAAATTAATGGAAAGAGTTCTGTGTCGTGGAGGAAGGAGATGAGTCTATCTATTGTCATTGGGTTGTTTTGGAGCATGCTTTTCGTTGTTGGTGGTAGTTGATGTTTTTGGTGGTGAGAGTTAAGTGAAGGGTAGTGAAGTATATGTTCGACAGTGAGTTCGGATTGATGAGGTGTAAGTGAGTGAGGCGAGTATGTCCAATTCTAAGTGATGCTGTTACTATTTCTTCGTGTCGTGATTTCCGATTGGAGGAGACCCAGGGCATCGGTTTCACTTTTACTGCACGGAATTTGTTGTTGGATTCTTTATGCCAAGATTGGTCCGAAGAGGAAAGGATTTTTGATCGGTAGGTGATAGTAAGGTCTTCGGATGTTTTAATTGTTGGTTTTTCTACTTTAGGGCGGGATGTTGCTGTTCCCGCGATCTCATCGACTAAGTCAGCTTGTGCAATGCCGACCACGTCTTCGGAAAGAGGTGAGTTGGAATTTTGGGATATTTTCAGCAAATACAAATATTTGAAGTAGAAGATCATTCTGCGGTAGGGTACGGGAGGTTCGGCCATTTCCGCACAAAGACTGATGGATGGACTAGTGCGGAAAGCTTCTGATACTATTCGAAGGGCTGAGTTTTAGATTGTGTCGAGCATTTGTAGGGTTTTTGGCGGGGCTAGTCCGTAAACTTGAGCTCCAAAGTCTATCTGTGCTCGGATAAATATGACAAAATACATGGAGTTTCGACTTTTGTTCCAGACTAAATTTCCCTCCTATATTCACCAGGACCAAAACCCGTAAATTAAACAATACAACATATGCTCTCGGATTCACCTTGTGACATTGGAAAATAAGTCTTTTGCTTCCAACTTTTGAATTTTAATAAAATGTTCAACTTTCTCAAATTTCAGGCTCCAGGTTAAACAGAGAATCTGGTTCGAAATTCAACGTTTGCTACAGACTTTCATATTTTCGAAATGTCTTCCACATTTCAGCTTTGTTTCAACCTTTCAGTTAACTTTCGGTGCTCAGCTTGAAACCTTCGGTTTTTGACTGACTAGTCCCTGAAATGTGTCCAGGGTACTCCATTTTCAGGAACAAAATTTGACTTTCAGTTTGGGGAGGTGGAGAAGAAAAATTTGTCGACAAAATTTTTAAGAAATTAAAAATTTGCCGATTTTTCATCGAAATATATTTTAATTGAACAAAAAAAAAAACAAAACAAACATTCATAAAAAATGAAATGAACAGTTTCAAAATTTGCCGACTGCCAAATTATTGAGAGAGGGGGGGGGTCAACCCCCTACACCCTCCTATAGTTTGGCCCCTGTCTGAGCTAGAGTTGGAAATCGACTTACGTCACACCATTGTGGACGGAAAATCAATAAAATCTGAATGTCAGTCGGCGGTTGACATCGGCGAGGATTTTGCGACTTCGGAGTCTTTACAACAGAATATCTGCTCGCCATTGGAAAAGTCGATATCCCCCTCCCCCCGGAACCCTCTCTTTGTGCCCAAGTTAAAGTCAAATCTAATCTCCAGTCAAGAGTCTGAGACTCACTGTGTCGAAAAAACATATTGCCTTCCTCCACGACACAGACCTCTTTCCATTAATTTATCCATCCGCACCAGTTGAGCCGTATACTTAATGCAGCAGTGGCTCGTAAATAAACAAATAAAAAATATTTAATAATAAAATTAAAAAAATGAAAGAGAGCTTGTGGCACGGATTCCCCTAATCCGATTGACCTGAAACCTTGTAGGGTTTTTTATTTTATTTGAACCAATTTAGGAGACGAATTAGAAGAAATTCAGAAAAAAATATGACCAAGAGTAAATAACGACCACCTTAAGTGTAAAGGAAGTTGTGTGTTCCTCTCAAGTATTCCTAACATCCTTTTAGCTTACCCTCCCAGACTAGGATAAGCTCATGTGCGAGAATGTGAGGGCTCGGGGGATAAGGTTCCAATCTGAATTTGCAGCGACGAAACCATGGGGGGAGGGAGTGAAACACCCCTAATAATTTTGCAGTTGGCAAATTTTGAAACTGTTGATTTGAATTTTTCATTTTCTAAGAACGTTTGCTTGTTTATTTATTTATTTTTTCATTTAAAAAATATTTTGATTAAAAAATCGGCACATTTTCAACAAAAAAAAATGTTGTCGGCGAATTTTTTGTTTTCAAAAAATATGGCAAATTTTCCTCCCCCCCCCCCCCAAACTGAAAGTTAAGTTTCGCCTCTGAGCTCAGACCAAGAGCTATGTGTTCCTGCTCCCAATACACGAGAATAGTGACCGCCCCATTGTGCTGGACGCGACGATTTTGGGCATTAGTGAAGGGCACCATGAAGTATTCACATCTGCAAGTATAAAGTTATATGAGTCGTATCACCAGAACACTATGAACTCGAGTATACTGGGCCGCCATTTTCATCTTTGCTTTTTCCGTCGACGAGCGAGCGAGTCGCGGGCGACGATCGAGGATGACCGCGACGAAGATCAAGGTTGTACGGTGAATGAAAAGATGCAGATGTCAGTTTATTAGCTTACCTACTCGAAATTATAATGCTCACTACAGGATGCTAGCAACTTGAGTTAATGTTGCTGATTACGAACTATCGGCCATTTTAGATCATAAGAAAAATACGTAAAGGGGAGGAGGAGTGGACTCCAATTTACATGCAGAATTAGTTTACAGATACAACGGGAAAACTGTAGTACGTATATGAATTCCTTGTCGGTATCTGCAGCTACCTACCTCCCCTGTAGGATCGTCTCTACAACAGTGGCAACCCCTTCATTAAATGGAGATCAGGTATTCGGTTAACGAGAGATGAGTACGCCAGATAATATAAATTTTAATGGACGAACTCGCAATCAGTTCGTTTCAGCGAAGCGTTTAAAGATGAGACCGGAAGTTATATTCGGTTGCCGACGCGTTTTGTTAATCGTCGTATTATTTCAAGTGAAATTTGAAATTTATCGGTTGCTATTGGTGACCATGACACACTTATGGATCGAAATTAGGGCTAACGCGAGTAACGATACCAAAAATATTGCTCCTCGATGTCAAAAATATGCGTCTTCGTACGTATGGTACACTCACCTACTCTCTCCAGTCTTATGGTTGAATATTTTTACACTCGCCATGTTATGGTTAGATATTTAGATTCTGTTTCTCGCTTTGATTAATCATTTTCGTTGTAATTACAAAAAACCTTAAGAGCCTTCACGGAAACGATTACGATAATACACGGTTGCTTGTAGGAAACCGTTAAGTAATTCTACATGATATACCCAGTAAGACTACGTAAGATGATCGTTTCTTATACTTATATACGCTTGTCTTATTATTTTCATCATGTTGATAATCGCCGGGCGCGAAAAGTGCGCAGAATTATGCTGTCCATACCGCGGTCAAGCAAAGTCGAGCAGTCAATGTCAAGAATTTTTTTATAGTACAAAGAAATCCGTGTTTTTCAGTTTTCATCATTAAGTATAGATGCGATGTATTATTGTTAGTTTGAAATAGTAGAGAAAATTCGGAACGGACAAAGTTTTTGCTGGGGTTCCAATTTGGATAGAATGTATTAAAAAAGTTACTCAATTTCACCCATGAAAATACTATTTAGGGGCTTTGCTAACGTAAGCGATTGATGAGGATACAGTCCTTAATCATTCGGCTAGTAAGTTGTGTCTCTCCACTTTTCTCTCTCGTGCTATTTTTTTCATTTCTGAGAAGGATCTGCACCTTATATCCTTCATTCTCTGCTCTTCATAGCTCATTCTCTGACTTCCTTTCCAGTTCGTTCTCACAAACCTTAGCTCTAGTAATAATAACAATATCCTTGGATCTGTTGTATTTTGACCTATAATTTTAACTAGTCTCTTTACAGTGATATTCCAGATTTCTCAGTTCCTTCATTTGCCTCTATTCTTCATTTTTGATCTTTTCTATCCATTTGATTCCCCGATAACACCGTTCAGAAGCTTCTATCCTTTCCTTTTTTGTATTCCTATTGTCTAGGTCTCACATTCATACAATGCTATACACCAAATATACGTTCGAAGAAATTTCGGCATTCTTCCCATTTTTAAAATTTGTTCCGTGTTCTCATCACGACTCTTTGATATTTCCAAAATGTAACTAAAATTTGCGCGAATCTTGCGAAATCTCCGTAGATATATGATTGGATTGAAGACTCATGACTTCAAATCAGTGGCGTAGCCAAGGGAGAGGGATGTGAATCCCCCCCCCCCTTGGGATGAGAATTTGTATATGGGTCATTCTCTGAAAAAACAGAAAATTCGGTTTCCATATTTTTAAAAATGAAACATCACTGTTTTCCATTTTTGAGGTGGGGGATATGTAGTGTGTGTCTCACTGAACACATATATACTACGATGGAATTGATTTATACTACGATGGAATTGATTGATACTACAATGGAACTTACTGATACTATGATGGAACTGCTCAATACTGCGATGGCATTACTCAATGGAATTACCATTATCACACTGGAAACCAAGAAGCATATTACTACTTACCTCAGTAACAGAGACTACAACTCAAGAAATGAAAAAGAAAAGAAAGAAATGGTCGCATTTCTGGTGGCATGTGAAACAGCTCAGTGTGTTGAACCTAAGCATATTATTTCGTTCCTCAGCGTTCCAACATACTTGATGAACTGACATGGTCCCTGAAGAAAGGAAGAGGAAAATTTAAGAGGATCTGGATTCAAGATCACGAGGGAGTGTCATGCTGCTACACTGCTACTGACATCCACCGACCCATTGGCCATGGCATATGAAAAATACATATCGAGAAGAGTGATAAAATATAATGTCTGGCTAGCGAAAAAAACCATTAAAATTCCATAGTAGTATCTTCTTTTCCATCGTAGTATCTTTGAAAAAATATGCAGGATACTACCATAGACATATAATAGGGGCCTACTACGTTGGAGAACATGCCATTTTTTCTTATTTTAAGAGGCAAGACTAGGGGAAATGCATTAACCGAACATGGAAATGTTATGAGACAGTGTTACCTTACACGAATATGTTGAAATTAATTCTATTGAATATATCATCTTCATGGTGTAACTTTGGATACTACGATGGATGCAAAAAAAGTTCGAATGCTGTTTTTGGTAGAACTTTAGCTCATAAGCTCTGATATATTTTAAAATTGACATTTTTTGTGATTGGGTCATTATCATGATACCTGAATGAATGTATTAAGGTCATTTACAGCATTCAAAAATATTAATGTTCCTCAGTAGGATGATTGACAGTTTGGATACTACGATGGACATAAAAGTGGTTACATGACTTTGTCGCCTTCTGTAGGCAAATGTTACAGATCAAAATTTTATTTTGGTCTTCCTCAAAAATTCATGCTTGCATCACCCCTTATCAAGTATAGGTACCTCTTGAGTTTGACTCGTTAATTGCTGAAAATCCATGTATTAGTAAATAAATATAGAAATTCAATGTGGTTACAGGATACTACGATGGAAGTTTTGCTATATTTGAGTGCCTTCCTTAACTTTGGTGAGTTTGATGAGATTGAGGGTGACCTAATGATTGATATGTATTGCAGAGGACATTCATTAGGTACTATTGATAAATAAATAAAAATCGTTGCGGGCATTCTTAGTTTGAGCAGAAATAGGTGGTTACAGTAATTTTCCGGTTTTTCAGAGAATCACCCATATGCTGGTAGTATCGCACTAAATGCGCGAAATGAAATTTAAATTCAGATGTATAATTGAAGTTGAAAAGGACAATATACTGATACGTCAATGTAAAAACATACAATTCATATTAGGTGTACTCCCCAAAAATTTTGCTGATCCCCCCCCCCTTGGAAAAATCCTGGCGTCACTGCTTCGAATAAGTCTAACTTTTCAAATATGTCTGATTTTATCCAATTATCTACCTATTTTATTTTTTTAAACTTTTGTCGTAACCTGCGATTCTTTTCTAGGATGACTAACTATACAGTTTTCCATAAATCAGGCCGAATTTTTGTACATAGGTTGGTTAACGAATCTTGATATCAAATTTGATTCAAAGTTAAATATTGTCGAATTTTCAATTATTGAGAATTTTTTTGAATTCTTGTCATTACTCTTTGATCAGTTTTCCATCGTGACTGCAGTTTTCGAGGAATTAAACTGAATTTGATATTAGGAGTATTCTACCAACTCGATTACGAAATCTAACCAGATTCGTAAAAAATTGTAGTCATGTTGGAAAAATGGTCAAAAAATGTTAAAATTTTATAAAACTGAAAATTGAATTCAAGTTGATATTAGAAATCTTTAACCTACTCTGTTAAGAAATTTCAGCCAGGTTAGAAAAACTGGAGTCACGTTGGAAAATAATCAAAATAATTTTTAAAAAATCTTAAAATTTGAAAAAGTTAGAAAAATTGAAAACGGGATTAAGTTGGTATTAAAGACTTTAACCAACATGATTGTAAAATGTGAGCTAGATACAGAAAAACTGTAGTCGAAAAAATGATCAAAATAATTTAAAACAAATCTCAAAATTTTAATATAGAAATTCACAAAATTTGATAAATTTAAAAGCTGCACTCAATTTTATATTAGATATTCAAATACAAAATTTCAGCCAGATTAAGAAAAATTGCAGTCACGTAGGGAAAATGATCAAAATAATTTTAAGACAAACTAGGGGGCTTCACCCACTGGCCCCCGCCGTCACTCGCTTCGCTCTTGCCGACCTGCAGTATGTATTTCGCAAGCTGGAAAAATATAACTACTATTCAAAAAAAAAAAAATTAGCCAGTTCCCAGGCTCACCACGAGGGGCCGTAATTGCCATAAGCCCGCAAGAAGAGGGTAGCCCCTCCAAATGCCTGTATCATGGAAAAGATTCAGACTTGTAACGTTGTTTACATGAATACCAGGATAAGGTACTCTTGTAAAAAACTACACCATGTAAAACACCATCATTCAGTTCTAAAATTAGTGACTTACAATTCAATTTTTTTTTCTTGTTTTGTAATCTACAATCTATGTTTTTGATAAAATATTTCCTTCTCCATCCCCGTCACTTTCCCCCACCATACTCCTTATCGCCCACCGCGAAGCCCTTCCTCACCGTGGCCGTTCTCCCTCTCCAAGAGCTTCCACCTACACTGGGAAGCCTTCCCTGGGTAGGGTACCCCTGGTGAAACGTGAGATTAAGGTACAGGAGAGGCCACCAGGAATTTATCCCCACAGAGGGGAAGGAGGAGGCGGCTTTTACTGTTTAGTGTATAGAGAGCCCTCCCCCACCAAAACTCCTCCTCGTCCCCTACCACGACCTTCCTCCTCCAAAGCTCCCTCCTCCATCATGAACCCCCTCTCAAGGGTAGGCTACAACATAAGTGTATCTTACCGTACATAAAAAAATTTCCATGAAAATGATGTGAAAACAACAGGGCGCTACACCATCCAGGAGCTCTCTCCTCAACCAAGGACCCCCCTGGGGTGAGCTACTCTCTACCAATCCCCACCACAGCTGTCCTCCTCCATCGCAGTCACTTTCTCCCATCATGGTCCTCCTCGCCCACCGCAACACCCTTCCTCACCGTGGCCGTCCTCCCTCTCCAGGAGCTCCCACCTCCACGAAGAAGCCTCCCTTGGGGTAGGGTATCCCTGGTAACACGTGATATTAAGGTACCGAGGAAGCCGCCAGGAATTTATCCCTACAGAGGGGAAGGAGGAGGTGGCTTTTACTGCTTAGTGTATAGAGAGCTCTCACCCACCACAACTCCTCCTCGTCTTTCACCGCGACTTTCATCCCTCCAAGTTCCCTCCTATACCCAGGGACAAAGAGAGGGGGCAAGGGGGACAGTTTGTCTCGGGCCAGGAATTTTACATGGGGCCCCAGAGGGCCCTAGGAAAAAAAAGAAAAAGAGAAAAAAATCTGTTTACCTCCACCCCCTGCTAACATAGGGGCTCTATTCTCTCGTGTTTGCCCCGGGCCCGCTTTTCCTCTCTGCGGCTCTGCCTCCACCATGAACCCACTCCCAAAGGGTAGACTATCCCTGGAGAAATGATCAATTAAGGGGGAGGGTAGGCAATCCGCAGTGGGTTTTTTCTTCCGTGGCGGTGGTGGCGGTGGATTTTACTAAGCTTCCTCCTCCACCATGAACCCCCTCATAAAGGTAGGCTAGCCTGGATAAATGAGCAATTAAGGGGCAGGGTAGGAAACCCGCAGTGGGTTTTTTCTCCGGGAGGCGGTGGCGGCAGTGGCGACGCGGATTTTACTTTTTTAGTCTATAGAGAGATTAAAATTTGGAAATTAAGACAAAATTGTAAATCGAGCTCAAATTGATATTAGAAGACATTAACTAGCTCGATTGCAAAATGTTAGCCGGGTTCAAAAAACTGTAATCGAAACAATAATCAAAATAATTTAAAACAAATCTCAAAATTTAAAACGAATTCAAAGTTTAAAGGAGTATTGAAGAGTTTTATGTAGTTCGTTTCAGAAATTCCTAGTGTCTTATACAAATCTTTCAGAACTTTAAGAATCCTGAAAATTTTCATTTTTTGTAGCTTAAAGAGCTGTAATCAGGTCTGGAAGAGTAAATGAATTGTAAACGGTTTTTGGACAGTCTTAGATAAAACTGTCTGCAGTTTTCAAATTTGTCAAATTGAAAATTTTCTTAAAAATGGGAGGCTTATTCAGAAAATTGTCTGATATTTTTCTGGACTGTCGGACATTTTTGGGAGTGGAAGGGGGTGAATGACTGCGAATGAGAAGCTTTAGTATATGTCTATATTGATAATCGTATTTGAAAATCTCCATGAATAACGCGGGCTTTTCTTGTCCCTAGAGGGGCATAGAAAAACTATCTGCTCATTTTTTGTGAGGGAAGATACTGCCAGAATCATAAAAATTTTTTTTGCACATAAGGGACCCAATCAAACTTGCCTGATCTTTTTCTGGATTATCTGACCTTTTCTGGCATTCTTTTGGTTGAAAGAAGGGGGCAGCTGCGATATTTTTGTTTGCAACATAAGGAGTCTGAGTCAGCCAATTCATCATCTCATTTGATATACAAGCCCTCCCACTCTCTAAAAAGTGATTTAAAATACGATCATCAACATAGACATATATTTAGGCTTCTCATTCGCATTCACCCTCTCTCCCGTTCGAGTACAAAATTTCAGCCAGATCCAGAAAAATTGTAGTAACGTTGGAAAAGTGATCAAAATAATTTTAAAACAATCTTAAAATTTATAAATTCACACAAAATTGAAAATCGAGCTCAAGTTGGCGTTGAAGACTTAACCATCTTGATTGTAAAATATGAGCCAGATTCAGAAAAACTGTAGTCGGAAAAACGATCAAAATAAATTTTAAAACATCATTGAAAATTGAACTGAATTTGATATTAGAAATTCAAATACAAAATTTCAGCCAGATTCAAAAAGATTGTTGTCACGTTTGAAAAATGATTAAAATAACTTATGAAAATTTTGGAAAGTCGAGCTCGAGTTGATTTAAAAAGACTTTAATAAACTCGATTACAAAATTCTAGCTCGATTCAGAAAAACTGTAGTTGGAAAAATTATTAGAAATCTCTGTTGAAAGCAATGAAAAACTACAACAGTATCTAATTTCCAGGAAATGTAGCTTTTCCAAATATTAATTACTGATGATGGCGTTCTAATAAGTAAATAATTTTTCCAGACGTAAAAAGCTCTCCATTCGGATGTCTGGGAGGGAGCTTCTTGGGGAGCATCATCATCGAAAAGTTTTAAAAAGAAAGGCGCAATTAAAATAGGGCACAATATAGGGAGAAATGGAGAGCTACACCAAACCGGTCGTAAGACTGATAGCCTTTTATCATCACCATTTTAAAAATCTCCAAATTTGAAAAAATTGACAAATTTGAAAACTGAACTTAATTTGATATTAGAAATTCACATACGGAATTTCACCCAGATTCAAAAAAAAGAATTCATATATTGGAAAAATGATTAAAATAATTTTGGAAAAAATCTTAAAATTTGGAAATGTTGACAAAATTGAAAATCTAGTTCGAGTTGTTATTATGTATAAGACTTCAGCCAACTGGACTGCAAAATGTTAGCCAAATTCAGGAAAACTTTAGTCAGAAAAATGATGAAAATAAATTTTTAAATTCCCAAAACTTGGAAAAAACTTCGAAGTTGAAAAAAAAAAGATGGACAAATTTGAAAACTGAACTCGATTTGATATAAGAAAATAAAAACGAAATTTCAGCTAGATTCAGAAAAATTGTAGTCACACTGGAAAAATGAATAAATTAATTTTGAAAAAAATTTTAAGATTTGAGAATTTTGACAAAGTTGAAAATCGAGCGCATGTTGTTATTAGAAGAGTTAAGTACATGCAACTCCCCGCCGTCACCACCTTCTTGCGTTGCCACACGTAACAAGACGAGGAGGTGAGGGGTGAGTGAAGAGGAAGCGCGTCCAGCTGTGGTGCACCCGAATTACAGGTTACCTCGGTCAGTAGGGGGGGGGGCATGGTGGCCCTTACCGTACAGCGCCCACTGGTAGTAGAATGTCAAAATGAAAGCGTCTCTCAGGCCACTGACGCGATATTCGAAAGGGTAGTTTCCAAGGCCGGGGGTGCGGTGTCTCAGGAGCCACTTTGGCATGCGTGCATTGCCATACGTTCCACTAAACATAAATACATGCACCCTGATTAGAACGGCGGGGCGGGGGAGGTGGGATTTTTCGTTCCCAAAATCAAATGGCCTTACAACCTTAGGGCTCAAAATATACAATGGGTGTGTTTTCAAAAGATCCTTTTCATGTAGCATATCTTTTGACATTTTTATGTCTTTACTTTGGTACACAAACTGAATAACGTTACTTTCACGTGTGACGTTTCACGCGTTACGTTAATAATAACAATATAGAAAGATAATAATAAAAATAAAACTACTGACTGGACTGACTGGACTGTTTCCTTTGTGTCTTATCAGCGATGTATAGACAAGTCTTATGTTGGTCTTTATGTCTTATATCAGTAATGAAGGAGAAAGTACCTGATCTTTCTCTAATTTTTTACTTTTTCGACATTTTTTTAATACTTTGGCACTCGGCGGAAAAAAGCGTTACTTTGGGAAAATAGCGTCACGAAAATCGCGCTGGTTAGGCTGGCTGGCTGACAACGGGAAAAAAGGTTACTCTTGAGCGTGACAAAAAAAGCGTTACAGGCTGGCTAGATTGGCTGGCTGGCTGACTGACTCTGGCTGACTCTAACTGTCTGACTATCTCACTGATTGTCTGTCTGACTGACTGACCGACTGACTGAGTGAAATGTAAATCGAGGCTCAGGCACGAGGCGCTTCCAACTCGCAACGCTCCTTGTATCAGTCTGAGAGCATTACGTTCCTTGTATTAGCCTTCGAGTACTACGCTCCGCTAGTGCATCAGTTTACAGACGCGTCTGCAACCGCGGGACAGCATTTTCATGTCTTTCCGCTCCTCGGATTCCACCGACATGAGAATGTCGACGATCACAGACCGTACCACCGAAAAGACAAAAAGCAAAGCGACCGTCGACATTCTCATGTCGGCGGAATCCGAGGAGTGGAAAGACATGAAATGCTCTCCCGTGGTTGCAGACGGGTCTGCAAACAGATGCTCTAGCGGAGCGAGTATTCGAAGGATATAAGGATCGTAATGTTTTGTTATGACTTTGCTCAACTATACCCAGTAGTAAAAGCATATAAAATGCTAAAAATGAAATGCTCGTCTGACAAAATGACAAAAATTCGTTTTATCTATCACTGCTTAGAGTGTCACCCACCGGTAGGTGACATGGCATGAAATGTGTTAAAATTATATCAACATGAAAACTTCAAATGATTATCTGAGAACTACAGGTTTCCGATATGCCCTTCTAGCAATAATTACAAGCGTGCTTCAAATTTTTCAACCCGATAAAAACGAACCATTCACATCTAGAACTCGTGGACATAATTTCATAATTGGCTTTCATATTAGATGAAACGATTACACGGACTCGGCGGGTTCGGACTTACACCTGACCATTTTACCGCTATTTTTCTCCGCAGATATTTACCGGCCCGTTTTGTCGCCAAATCAAATACGACCCGAGTGATTCGAAGTTCACATTTACGGTGAACTATTTATGTTAATTCGAACGCGTATACCGGAATCCGGTTGCGTACGGTTGCAAAAGTTGCTCCACAAAGTTCAAATGCGAGTAGGACCGCGCACACTGTCGACCAAAACCGAATAACTAGGAACCTGCAATCCGATTGGACGGTGGAGAGCCGTTGCCCTCTGCAAGTTGCAAGTTCATCTAATTCAATTAACGGGTTCGACGTTTTCCACCAACAATTCATTCGTCTTTTGTTTTTGTTTTTTTACGTAATCGTAATTAATTTTTCGAATTGTTTTATTCGCTAGTTTCTCTCATTCACTCCGTGCCGGCCGAGCGATCTGATATAAGAATTAATTTTTATTATATATTCCGTTTCGTATAGCATTTATTTTTGATAACCCATAATTACAGGAAAATAAATTCCCGTGTCTGGCCGGCGGCTACAATACAGTTGCTCCGAACCTGCTCCGCTGGAATGCTGTTTTGTAACTAATATATAAAATCGACTTCGTGATTTTTAAAATGTTTTGAGAATATGCACCGTTGTTCGATCAAAATCCGATACATGCGTTTGTTTTAAACGTAACAACCCAACAACGATGTAGTAATACGAATTTCAAAGAGTAAACGTGTGCACGGCTATGCACTTAACGTGTTTAGGTCGCTACATGTGCTACAATGTCGGCGCTTACATTTAAGAATGAGAAAGAGCAATTTACAGCGATCGTTTAAATACCGAAACCGAATAAAAAGTTTCGGTCTGAAAAAGGTGGATTACATTCTTCCGAATTTAGAGCACACGACGCCATAATCCGAAACCTTTTAGATGCTTTGAAACATTGTAGGTGAAATAGTTAGGTAATACACATGTAAAGATGTTTCCGATCCGCATACAAGCGATTCGAACTATCGTGCGAAATTCTAGAGGATTCTTTCTATTTATACATACAGAATGGGTCGAAAAGATGGGCACACTTATATAAAGTCCTCCTCTTGGGTGATACCTTTTGCCGTGATGAGGAGGCTTAAGCGTAAAAATAAAAAGACCCACTGTGAGGTTAAATTCATAGGCGGACTTTGCTCATGGCAGCTGGGGGGGGGGCTGTGCTTTGGATATCTTCGAATTTTGTTACCGAGTTACTGACCCCCACACCACACCCAATAAACGATGACATTTTTTGGTAACTTCCCCTCGATGAACGCAACTGTGGAAATTGCTGCAAGAAAGACTGCTTTGGTCCATTCTCCAGAGAATCCAAATCAAAAATCATACTAGTGGCTTTGATGGTAGTTGATTGACCATCTTGTTTTTCATCAGGCTTTGAACTAATTTCGATCTCCGAATGAGAAGTACTTGCTTTAACATTTGTATCACTACTACAGTCGGTAGAACTGGAAGGGTTTTTCTCGCCCAAACTAGACGGGTTTTAGGGTCGGCGCAACCGAGCCTCATTAAATGGAAAAATAGTTCTATGCGACGCGTGACGTCAGTGCTTTGTGTTTGTCTTCCATTGGCTCTTCTTCTTATCAATCGATGTTCGGAATACACGAGAATGAATCACGTTTGCTTTCAACAGTGGCGCTTGTGGTTTTAAATGTAAAAGTGAACGCAATCGTGTGTAGAAGAAACCGCAAGGGAGATGGTTTTATATAGTGCTTACAGTCTCAGCAAAAGTGACTCCAGGTATCAACAAAAGGAATCAATGAAAAAAGTTCATTTTGTGAGGATTGTAATATTTGTATGATTCTTGATGAAATTAGGGTCGGCGTGAACCAACTGACATTTTTGTAAACAAAATGAGTTGTTAGTATCGTTGGAAAGAGCATAAAAAGTAGAATTTTTAAGAAATGGGCCTCCGATTCAAAAATGTGTACTCACATTGTTCAGAGCTTATCAGTAAACGCTATGTCATATAGTTTATACATGGCTCTTGAACTTAGAATCATGTGTTCTCAAAAAACAGATTTTGCTGGTTGGTTCCCTTGCTCTTAACTGCATCCGAGTGCGATTGTACTTTTTGTTCAAAGTTGCTGAGTGGAATAGCCGCCCAGGTCCAGACTTCAGCTGAAAGGCCGACCCTATTTCTAGGTCGCGCAGCGACCTGGCTTGTTTGATATACTTTCGCATGTTCATAATAAAATAATGACACGAAGATTATTAATCAAGACGCAGCTACCTACCACAAATAATCACACCAGAATGATTCCAACTTCCAACACTATTCTAAAACAGCTGAATTTCATAACATCAGTCAAACCAGCATTCAGGCATATAGAAAGATTTCGTGTGACGTCACATAGTGAGTGACTGTTACCAAAAGTACCCGTCGTTTGGCTTACAAATGTATTAACTCCCGTAAGAAAAACACACGGGGCAAAGATCATTGTGTTACTACCTGAGAATAAGAAATTTGTTAGAAACCAAAAGTATATATTTTTAATCCAGAAGGTTCTTACCACCTGCTAAAATAAACTTTTGGTTTCTAACAAATTTCTTATTCTCAGGTAGTAACACAATGATCCTTCCTCCGTGTGTTTTTCATATGGGAGTCAATTCATTTGTAAGCCTAACGGCGGGTACTTTTGCTAACTGTCACCACTTCCGTACCGAAAATTTAAACTAGAGTGAAAAAGGCATGTTGACAGTATAAGGCAAACAGTGCTATGAAAACTGCAAAAATAATCAGAAATATGTGACTTGCCAGGAAGAAAGGGACCTGTGCGCAAAAATGTAAATCTTACAGAAGAGCGGATAAACAATATTGATAACGTTTTCAAGTTATGAGACACTCAACTTTGAAGACTTACAGCAGTTTAGGAAAATTTTTTAGAGTTTTTTCGACAACACCGCGCGAGAGAGCGGCCAAAAATTGGTCAAAAACAGTTGATATAACAAAAAGATTTTTTTGGGCACAGGTCCTTTTCTTCCTGGCAGGTCACATATGTACTTTTTCCAAACGTGTACAAGGTATGTAATCGATGTGCACATGATATTGCCTAAATATAAGAACCGGTCAAGAAAAATTGAGAAAGTAAGCGAATTTTGCTATTTAGGGAGTAAAATAACAAAATCTTTGCAAATCAGAAATAAATTTGGAAATCAAAAAATTATTAGTCTTGAAAACTTATGTTTCGAGTGTAGCCTCGTATGGATGTGAAATTTGGACTATAGGAAACCCAGAGAAGAGAAGGATCGAAGCTATTAAGATACGGAACTATGGGCGGATACTCATTATCAAATGGACGGATAAGATAAGAAATGAGGACGTACTTAACTAGGGTAGGGAGGGGAATAAATAATAACTACAGAAATAATTTGGAATATGATTACGTCAATGAGGAACCTTATGTTTCGAGTGTAGCCTCGTATGGATGTGAAATTTGGACTATAGGAAACCCAGAGAAGAGAAGGATCGAAGCTATTAAGATACGGAACTATGGAGCGGATACTCATTATCAAATGGACGGATAAGATAAGAAATGAGGACGTACTTAACAGGGTAGGAGGTAAAATGAATATTTGGAATTGTCTCAAGAGGAGGAGAGATAACTAATAGGGTATAACTACAGGCACCCGGGAATAATGGTGTGATGGGACGTATGGCGATGTACGCATGGCAAAGTGGCCCCCCGACCCCGGAAACTACCCTTCCGAGTATCGCATCAGTGGCCGGAGGGACGCTTTGGGGCCTAAACCGAGCCCCATTTCACCGTGCCAGTTCCGGGGTGCGCGTCCTGCAAGGGCCACCATGGGGTTCCCTACTGACCAAGCTCCGTGCTCCCTGAGCACTCGCCTGGAATTCAGATCCACACAGCCGGACCTCTTCACTCACCTCCTTACCTCCTCGTCTTGGTCCGTGTGTCGACGCAGGCAGGTGACGACGACGAGGAAGCCCCGGGAGGGGGGGGGGGTCCGCAGCGCAGCTGCAACAGAGGCACCCAGGAATAATATCACTGCTGGTAAAAGGAAGGGTAAAAAAAAAAAAAAGAATTGGGTTAGGTCGGCAAAGATTCCAGTACATTCAACAGATAATCGTGGATGCCAGATGTAAGATTTGGAAATGAAAGAACTCGCACAATTTAGGGAGAATTGGAGAGTTGTATCAAACCGGTCGTAAGACTGATAACATCATCATCATCATCATTATCATATGGCGTGTGCCAATCGTACTCATATTAACCTACAGAAATGATGAGACATCTTGGAGATCAGCAGATTACTGAAAAATTTCAATTTTATCCATGTTGTGCCAGTTCAGGCCACACTATTGCCAGGAATTTTTGATGGGATGACTAGGTCAAAGAGAAAAGTTTTTAGAGAGGCGCCGCTCAACCTCAGCCTCCCATAATTTTAATGCTGGTGACATTTCTCCACATTTTACCTTGATACCCTCGATTCCTGCAAATGTCGTGTAAGATCCACGACATTGGTAAAGTCAATTTTTACAATTTCATTTCCATTATTACATTTTATCACTCCAACATCCGATTCTGCTAAATCACTCTCGGAAATTCAGAAGTACGAAAGGATTTATTTAATTTTTTTTTAAATTTAAATTAATTTAGGTTATAATTTTTAGTTTTAAATTAATTTTAAATAGTTATTTTCAAAATAATTTCTTATTAATTTTTAGTATAAAAATAATTTATAATTTGTTTATTAAATATATTAAATTAATTGTTAAAAAAAATATAATGATTATAATTGAATTAATTAAATTAAAAGGAAATTCTATGATTATTGTTCCTAGATACCTAATAGTACTGAGTTTTTGATCGTTTGGCTAGCCGAAATGTATCATAATATATAGTATCAGTGCGAGGGGGTGCTCCCCTTTTTATCATACTGAAAACTTGGAAAATTTCAGCACTCTTTCAGGAACGTTGGGTAAGCAGAGGTTTTTTCTTCCACGAACCAGTTGAGAAAATTGGGAAGATAACTTTTTTCCTTGCTCGTCGACTGAAATTATTTTAAAATTTTATATCCTAGACTGGGATGAATTCTTTCACAGATTTCAGCCAGAAGCCTTGCCCACTGTTAAAATTTGGCAAGGGTAATTTATTGAATACTTTGCCGAATGGTCTCACAGGCATACTATTGGGATACACTGAACCGTTCTTCATCATCCTGGTCAAAATCAAAGGGATCAGAGGCCAGAAATGCAATTCTGACGTGAAATTTGGTGTGAGGGGGAGGGGCGACATTTCTATCATTGGTTCTCGGCAACATTTTATCCATCTCTGGGTTAGCTACAAGATAAAAACTCGAATCTGCGACACACCCAGGAGTAAGTCGGTAGCTCACTCCGAAATTCAACAGAGGGCAGCCTGATCGTACACGTGCGTACGAGTTATCCGTGCCTGAAGCTGATAAAATCTGACACGAAATTTCAGCGTCTCATTTCTCATCAAACCGTATGTTTGACATTTACATTAATTTCTTTTGAAGTAAACGAGAAACAAAGCAAGTAGGTGTGTATATGCGAAATGAGGAGAAGAATGAATTCAGAGGTGCAATTACGCGGGCGTGTGTGCGGTATATCAGGAAGTAGGTGCCTATTCGTCAATGATTCAAAGTGCTCTACGTGTCTGTATAATTATGTTCACGAGGAACCGAATGTACAAGGTGGGTCAGAAAGATGTGCACACTTATATTAAATGCTTAGATGTATAACCACGTAACCCACAAAAATGAAATTCTTTACAGGGGAGACAAAAATATTTCACAGGTGCATATTGTGATTTAAGACACGCGGTATTGATTAAATAGATAATTTTACGGAAAAATTGATTTTGACTAAACGTTTTTATACACAATTGTGAAGTAGTTCCTAAGGTACCAGAAATGTGAAAACCTATTTCGAAAAAATGTGGATTACATTGTTATACATCCAAGCAGTCGATTGAGAGTTGTTGCGAAAACCGCTCTACAGTCTCACCAATGGAAGAAGTTCAAATTTACTAATAAATGTACTGATTAGTTGCCCGCATATTTCTACCGATCGGCGTAATCGAATTTTTTACTACAGTTTCGAAGGATCCGTAAAAATTCGCCACAGTGAGCTAATTTTAGCTTGATTTAGTAAAATTGGTCGAAATTTCAAGAAAACTTGGCCCGCCTGTTCAACACGAGGAAAAATGTTTTATCGTCCCTCTGTTGATTTTGCCATAGTGCAGTTGATCGTACTGAATTTAGTTTAGACAAAGTAGGTCAAAATACAGGTCCAGTGGGATAAATTTTGGAACTTCGGACATACTATCTGATGACTAGAGGTCTCGTTGATACCGTGTTTCAAACATCCTATTTACTCTTACTGGTCACAACTGGAGCTTCCAAATCAAAATCGTCTCATTTAGGGCCTTTAAATCCAACGTTTACTGTGAAAAAATCAATTTTCTCAATTTCAATTCCCAAACGGTTAAGCACATGTCTATCAATAGGTTTAATCCCCAAAACCCAACTCAGTAAAGAAAGTCAAAAATTGTCCCTTTTCCCCACAATGCGGGTGAAAACATAGATTCCAAAGGACGAACCTGAAATTATTTTTGAAAATTGTTGCTCATTAAGAATATCGCATCAAATATTGGACCTGACCCTGATTATGGCTCTAAAATCAAATGCTACCCTTGAAAAAGGCCAAATTAACTCGATTTAAAAAAAATATTATCAAAACAGGATTTTTTTGAATGTCTGATTTCGAATACTGTATCAGACTAAGCGCGTTCAATAAGTAAGATTACCAACGCAATAACTCGAGAACGAATGAACGAAATTTATTTTTGAGAACAGATTCAAAAAGTACATTGAAAATGCTACAATTCCACGTATGCACCACCTTTATTGATACACTTATCCCAGCGTGGTAATAAATTGAAAATTGCGTCGTGAAAAAAACTTTCTCCAACTTGGGTCAGCCATTTTTTCACTTCTGATATCACTTCTTCATTTCGGAAGACTTTCCCCGCAAGATGCTTATTAAGAGGGCCGAACCCATGAAAATCCGGTGGACTCAGGTCGGGACTGTACGGCGGATGTGGCAGGACATCGAACTTTAAAACCTTGATTATGGATTGGGTTTGTTCTATTCTGGAGGAAGTCGGCACTTCGCAAGACATCTTTAAAGAACGATAACTCGTGAATAAATCAACTGAATAACTTGAAACTCAAAACATGAAGTGATAAGGCTACAAACAGTCTTACCTTAAAATCGCATCAAAAAATCTATTTTCGTTCTCGAGTTATTGTGATGGGAACCTTACTTATTGAACGCCCTTAGGATTTCTTATCCGATTTGTATTTGAGCTCCATCTTCCAAATTTCGACTTGAAAAAAACAAATTAATTCGGCTTAAAAAACTCGACCAATCTATTGAAATAAGAGTCGTATGGGTCACTGATTTCGACAATCTCCTCAGATTATAGGTCTGACCCTTGAGCACAAAAACCCAAATTTTAACCCATCAAAAAGACTAAAAATTTAATCGACCTTAAAAAATCGACTACTATCGAAATATTGGTTTGTTTCGAATCGTTGACTTAAAATACTGTATCCGACTTCTGAATTCAGGCCTCAGATACTGATCCTGCCATTAAGAAGCCCATAGTTTACTCGATTTTAGGAAATCTGCCACCTACGTTTTTAATAGAATTCAGCTAGATTCATGAAAATTTGTAGTCACCTTGGGAAAATGATCCATAAACTGCGACAAAATTTTGAAAAATAGAAATTGGGAATAAGTTGAAAATTGAACTTAATTTTATCTCATAAATCTTCAAATAATTCGTATACGTAAGGTAATTAAAATTTATGAAAAATTGTAGTCACCTTGGAAAAATAATCCAAAAAATGTGATAAAATTTGCTTACAATTTTACATATTCAACAAAATTGAAAATTGAATATAAATCGATACCAAAAGTCTCCACTTAATTCGTACACGAAATATGAGTTAGATTCAGCAAAAATTGTAGTCCCCTTGAAAGAACAATTCAGGAGTTATGATTTTTTAAACCCAAACTTCGAAAAATGTTGGTTGGAATTTGACTTTTTGGACCTCGAATTGGAGGCGGATTGAAATTTTGGAGCGAATATATTCGTAATCGGCACCTGTACCTTCGTCCCACCAATTTTTTCAAAATTCATTCGATTCTCAAGCCAAGTCAATCTTATCTATCTCGGGTCAATATTTGGCTTTTCGAAGAAACATGACGATGTAGTGAAGTTGGCAGGGGGGTTACATCCCGTAGAATTTCTAGAGTCGGCATTTTGGACCACCAGTCGGCAAAATAAGAAAGTAAGGAAATCGTTTGATACCGCGGAGTTCAATTTGCGGCCCGTTTACAGGTTTTGAACGAACATATTACTCAATTTGCGGCCCGTAGGAAATAGTCCGGGGCTCGAACGTCGAAGGCAAAATCTTTTAATTTCTCGGGGGGGGGGGTGTATGAATCCGATGGTTTCCCATTCACAAAAAAGTACACAAGGGGTACATACGTACGTTTCCTCCTTCCGTGCTAAAACAATTTTGAACACGCATAGAAAGTTCCATGTATAAGCGCAGCATTGCACTTCAAGATAAACTATAAGTTAGTCTCAGTGGAGAACATGAGGATATTATTAGCGTCATCGTTTATCATGAGGAATTCTTCTCCAATTTTGGTATAGGAAATTTCACGTCCTTTAAGGACTCGTGCAAGTAGGTCAAAGTGTTGGGCAATGGGCCACAAATTGAGTAATCTTTATTTTTCCGTGGGCCTCAGATTGAGTAATCTACGTTATTTTGTGGGCCGCAAACAGGTACCTTTCTGCTGCGTTCGGCCGCAAACTGGTTACAGCCTTTGATACTTTTTGCATGAAATTTTTTTGTACCGAGTTGGCATTTTCCGATAAGTTTTGGTATCAGTCATTTGCCAGCATTTTGCTCATTATTAGGCCTAATATAAAAATCTTCTTTCTCTTTCTTTCTTTGTGGAAAACTTTTGCATCGAATCGACGTTTTTTGACCATTTAGTGAACATTTTAGACATCATAGGATAAAATGTCAATCATTAAATACTAAGGAGTTTTTTTTTTTTTTTTTTTTTTTTTGTTTTTTCATAATATAATATTAGACTTTTATGCCAAGTTAAAATTTTCGACTTTGTTTTTCCACTTCCCACGCCAATAAAACTCGCAACGTCGCTTGCTTGGTCGGATCAAAAAACGGACCCATTTTGAGTCCAAAATTTGATTTTGTGAGCTAGATCGAAAAATCAGGTGCGATATTTATCAGCGACCTAAATTATTTTCTATTTCAATACTTGGTTTGAAACTTTTTCATTGAAATTACGAAGTTTTTGGTACACGTGGACTTTCCTAGTGATCGGAGGGGAGAGGGGGAGTAAAAATTTGTTACCAGAAAAGAAACTAAACCTTACCACTTCAAAATCATCGTTTGCCCCGTATTAATTGAGCCTCGCAGTGAAAAAATAAAAAATAAAAAAAGGAAGGGTATATTGGCATTTACGTATTTTGGCATTTTATGATACACCCTGTATATTTACTATGAAATTGGGATGTAAAACGGGACTGGAAACAAAAATGTTGATATGCGCAGACAGTGGCTTCTGTGGGATCGGAGCCGAAAAATGTTCTATTGAAAATTGAAGGGTAAAGAATCAAAACTCACATTTGCTATTTTACTTCAAGAGCGCAAATAGGCAAAATACTGTACACGAGTACGGGAATATCTATGCTGCGCCTGTGAATGTGCGATATGTATAACATACTTCACGTTCACAGGTGTAGCAAAAATATTCCTGCACCCGTGTACAGTATTTTGCCTATTTGCACCCTTGAAGTAAAATGGCAAATATGAGTTTTGATTCTTTACCCTGAAACTGTCCTTTATTCTATGTAATATGATGTGAGAAGCGTGTTATTCCGTTTATTGATTCAAACTCAAAATTGTATTAAAGTTGGTTTTAAACCATGAATGTGGCCATAGTGGCAACACCAGAAAGTATCATCTACCACCCTTACTAGACAACAGCGGATTTTTTCAAAAATCTGTACATTTTCCAGTTTTTAATGATTTTTTGTTCAATTTCCCCAACTTTGACCCAAATTTCGCCCCTCAGCAACGAGTTTGTTCGATCGTCCTGAATTTGTAATTTTTCATTGCTTTCAACAGGGTTTATCTATTGGAGTTTACCTTGTCCTAGGTGCTTTTTGTTGCGATTTTAACGATATATAATCAGGGACGTAGTGAAGAGTCTTTTCTGGAGGGGCAAAAATTGTTAAATTTCTAACTGACTCAACTATAAATTTCCCGTGTTGGCTCAAAAAAATCTTTTGACTTGTTGGATTTTCCCGACTTTAGATCCACATACTCAAATTTCCCAACTCCAGCGGAGGCTTGGGGATGACCACTTATTTTCGTCCCTTTATAGACCTTTATAGAACCTCCTAGTCTTTTTTTTATTTTTTACGTGTAAGCCTCTTCACTACAGCAAGGTATCACCCAAGAGGAAGACGCAATATGAACAGACTCAAAACGTTGAGAAGTTTGAGCTTCTTAGAAAGCCAACGGAACTGGTCAGTAGTGATGACAAAAGGTCACGTGATTGTGCTAATAATTCAAAGCACGCTATACCAATGTCTCACTTTTCTTAGCCTACATTTTTTTCTCCTTTCCTACTTCGATCTTAATTAAATAGAACTCTTCTTGCGAAATCATCTAGGCTCGGTTTACTCTAGCGTATACTGATAAAATTTTTTCCCAGTAAATGACTTTTATGAAGGTCAAGAGCAGTTACATTATGTTTGGCGAGTCACGGTAGCTTAATATACGGTCTTGAAATTCACGGACGTAGTGTAACAAATACGTTTTTTTCGACATCTTATTCATGCAGATGATATACGTAAAATGTAAGACAGTAAAGACAGCAGTCTGTAATTTTACTTGAAAATTTAATTTAATTAATTGATGTCACATTTCCACGTCGATAATTATTTTTAATTATTTTCAGATATAAACTTTTAGAACGATTTATTTTCAGAAATGAATTTTCTGATATTCAGATCGGTAACATCGAAGTGCTTTTGGTTGTTTGATCTCATTCAATTCAGATTGTGTTTAGTCCTCTTCGGTCGATTTGGGACAGTTTGGTCGTTTTTGTGGTCCGATTTTGTCGTACTTTTACTAATTCCTACTTGATTATTTTAGGTTTTTTGTTGTTTTGAACAGGGCAACCACTTTTTTTAGGATAATTATTTTCCCTGACTTTTCTCAATTCTCCAGAACAATTTTCCAAATTTTCACTGATTTTTTTTCAGCGAGTGTTGTACACAGCTTTGATCAAATTTGATATTCATTAAACACAATTTTTGTACAAGAAATGAGTCATGACGCTTTACGCTGACATCTATTCTCTAATTTTTATTATTCTCAAAAAGTTCCCTGATTTTGATCAAAATTATAGCAATTCGCTGACTTTTACCGGTTTTCCAGAAAGTGGCTACCCTGTTAAAGCATTTTGGTCTGTATTTTCTCGGTCATTTTCGATACATTTTTGTCAGAATTTACTGTATACGATGGCTCTTTCTTGTTTCTGCCACTTTTGATTGCAACTACATCTACCTCTTTTTTTTTCTTTTTTTTTTTCTTTTCTTTCTTTTTTTAAAATTTATTTAAGAGAGGTTGAATTTTCTCAGTTAATTTTGGTTCTTTTTGGTCAATGATTCAGGACTGATTTTCATTGTTCTTGGTTAGATGTAATAATTATTTATTATGACTTGATCTATTTTGGTGTTTTTCGCTCTAAATCGTGTTCGTGTCATTTATTTTTGATAATTTCGGGAATTTTAGGTCAATTTAATTCAGTTTTAATCCAATTTATTCACTTTTGTAATTTTTGGCAATTGTTATAACTATAAAGTCAGATTGTTTTTCATCAGTTTTGATTGAATTTGGTAGTCTGTATTCATTTTTCATCATGTTCGGTTAAATGGTTATGTTTGGTGCAGATAGTTTTAGTCAGCCTACATCAAATTCGATCAGACGCTGTCTAATTTGGTGTGGTGGCGGGACGTATGGCGATGCACGCATGTCAAAGTGGCCCCCATGACACCGCACCCCCAGCACCGGAAACTACCCTTTCGGGCATCACATCAGTGGCTGGGGGGAATGCTTTGGGGCCGAGGCCGGGCCCTAGCCCCCATTTCTCCGTGCCGGAACGGTGCGCGCATCCTGCCAGGGCCACCATGGGGTTCCCTACTGACCGAGGTCCGCGCTCCCTGAGTGCTTGCCTGGAATTCAGGTCCCACACGGCCGGACGCGCTGCCTCTTCTTCACTCACCCATCGCGTGAGACTCTGTCTATTCCAGCCCTTGCACCACGGGTGAGCTCCGTCGAACGGGATTCGCCGCAGCAGCAGCAACTCCATCTCATCCATCAGCCTCTGTCCCGTCCACTCTGTCTCCATCTTCTTCCGCATGATGGCCGAAACAAAGGCCGACACCTGGTTCCAACCGCTTCAGCTCCTAAGCATCTCCAGGATCAGGGTGTCCGGCGCAAGGCGGTCGATCACGTCGTCTCCGGGATTGATCGATACCGCCACGTGCCTCTCCTGCTCCGAGGTCTCGCACTCGAATAGCGTGTGCCATGGGGTATCCTCTGCTCCTCGCCCGCAGTGCGTGCACTCGGCGCTCGGTGCTATCCCTATCCGGTGCAGACATGTGCCGAAACACCCGTGGCCGTTCTAGGCCTGGGTCAGGTGGAAGTTCAGATTACCGTGCATCCTATACGCGTATAGACGCTGTCTAATTTGCAAATTTCTTAGATTGCCCCACGGATTTGGTTGTTATTGATTGGATTTTGTCATTTTTGGCCTGATTGAATCGATTTTGGTCTTTCTGACCGCGTTGGATTATGTTCGGGTTCGTTAAAAACGCGTATTTTTGTCAGAAAGTTTTCGAGGGTCATCCCATCGTCAATGATAATACACGCTGCTTTCAAGTGAGATTAGTACGAACATCAAGAACTTTCGAAAGGTTGTTTTTGGTTAATTTTGGTGGAACTTGGTCATATTTCGTCACTTTTACCAGTTATTGGTTATTCTTGATTATATTTAGCAGTTACTAGTCATGTTTGGTTAGGATACTTTTGGTATTTTTGGTCAATTTCACTCAGATTTGATATAGTTTCTTTGTCATTTTTGATCTAACATGGTCACTTCCGTTGTTTTTAATCATATTTAGTTACATCTTGTTATTAGAGGGAATACAAAGTAGGTACCTCAGGCAACTGCATTAAAAAAATATTGGCTACTTCCACGACTCAATAACTTCCAAGGTACTTTTACTGAAATATGAGATGAAAATAGTAGGTTGCGTTTCTCCACTTTTTTCTCTCCTGCGCTAATTATTTCATTTCTGAGGAAGATTTATGTTTATTATCCTTAAATACCTGCTCTTCAATTCTTTGCCTTCATTTTCAAGTCTTTCACTCAACCATTCCCTCTAGCAGTAATACAATCTCTTTGGACATCTTATATTATGGCCTATCATTGTAATTCTTCTCTTCGTGATTACACATATATTCCAAATTTCTCTTTTCTTTCCTATTCACCTCAATATAATTCTTTATCCCTGATCTTTTTTGTACATCTGATTTTCAACATTCTCCCATCAATATTTGAAACATTTTTGAGCATTCAACAATATCAAAAAAGTTTTATCTAAATATTCAAGTGCTACACATGTATCTAAACTTTTTTTTTCAGTCTTTTTTCTAATAAAATCCTCAAACATAAAATTGTTTCCTAGTTCCTCTACCTTTTCTAAATCCAAACTAATCTTCTCCCACCTTTTCTTCAATTTTATTTTGTGCACTCATATTTACTATTCGTGCTAGAATCTTTGATACATGCGAAAGTAAACTTACAGTAGGTACCTACAACAGTTTTCCACTTTTGCTTGCTTCTGCTTTTTCAGGTAGATATCATAATTAACTTCATTTTCCAGTCTAAATCTATTGGGATTCCTGTTTTGTCATACATTCTACTAATTAATTCATATAAATGCTTTAAAACTGCTTCTCTTGCATTACTTAATGGCTTACTATCAATTTCATCAACTCCTTCTGCTTTACGTGCTTTCATTTCCTTCAGAGCTTTATCGAATTCCAATCTGAAAATAGGATCTCCTCTTTCTTCGTCCTCCACAAATCGATTTATACCTTCAAATATACATATACAAGTATGGAGAGCCATTACTTCATTTGAAGCATAGAGTTCCAATGTGATAAATACAGTGCACTATTTTGAGAGCAAAAGACTCCATTGTCGTTATCAGTCAGATGGTTCGTCATATTTCTTATTTAGCAGAGGCGTCGTGTCTGGGTCTTCGAGGTGTTCACTGCACACCCACTTAATTTTTGTCTTACAACAAAAATCCCAGAAACAAGGAAAGATTTAAATTGTGATTAAAATACAAAATATAACCTCAAAAAATTGAAAAATAGCCGGAATATTTCACTTTGCGCTTCGCGCGGTTTGTCACATAGTATGGGAATCACGTAGCATGTTCACTAGCAACATTGCACACTCTCGTCAGTCTTAATGCAGTGGCGTTATCTTTGTCATACTTACTATGGGAATTGCGTAGGATGTTCACTAGCAACATTGCACACTCTCGTTGGCCTTGTCGCAGTGGCGTTTGCAACAAAGACCACAAAGAGTGAAGTGGAGACTTTGGTAATTTAAATGGCAGGGTGTTCACCAGCAAAAATGAATGTTCCGGAAGCGTATGCGCATGCTATGTGGTGAGTGGGTGGATGCAACTTCATTCTTCATTGACACTCATTATTTATACATGCTACTGATACTGACCATAAGTTTTTGATACTACTGATTTTTGGGGGAGGGAGGGCGCAGACCCGCCAGTTGAACACCTGAGAAAGAATAGCATATGACGCGCCACTGTTATTTAGGATTTCATATGTGCTATTCAAACTATTCATTCTACACTCCAGAAAACGGGAAATACATATAACTGAACACAAAAAAAAAATTGCACGCAAAAATTGGCTACAAAAAATAAAAAGCTAGAACGCAGTTGAAGCAATGGTTCCCGCAATTCAAGTACATGCAAAATGTGAGAATTTCTTCACTCTAAAAGAAGATACAAAAAATAAGAATCTTCAACGCAACTGAAAGATCATTCCTAATTACATTCTATCAAAGCTTTTGTAGCTTTTGTGGGTCGGCCACCACATAAAGGCTGATTCAGTGAGGAATTTTGCGAGCAAAAAAAGAACGAAAACCAGTAGCATGCGGTGATTTTTCCTAGGAGGTAAGCGATAGGCGTACAGGTGAAGTAAAAATCAGAATAAAAGTATGAGACACGCTACTACAGAACGGCATTGATGAAATTATTTTAATTGCCTCATCCCTGGGTAGGGTCAATCCATATTCATTTATTATTTTCTGAGACAAATAGACACAGGGACGTACTACCAAAGAGTTTTTCCGGGGTGGGGGGGGGGCTAAAATTGTGAACGTCCCAAAAGGGGAAGGTGGTAATGGTGGTGGGAGCTCCTGAGTAGAGGACCAGGGGATCTTCGAGGGAGTTGGGACAAGGAGGTCGTAGAGGAGAAACAGTGGAAGGGGAAGGCTGTAGCGAAGGATTAAGGCCTTAATTGGGGAGGGTGTAGAGATGCGTGAAGAGGTCTTGGTGGGGGTATGGTACGTGAACAGAAATGAAGGCCATAGTGGTGTGGGGGTGGTCGGGAGGACGTGGTCCTAATGGGGCACTCGGGGTGGAAGAGGGTGATCTGGGGGAGACTAGGTGGAGGACTGGGTGATGACTGAAGGTATGAACGGAGGGTGCCACATGGGGGAGAAGCTGTGGACGGAGAAGGTCATGGAGGGAGAGCGTAATGTGAAGAGATTAAGGCCCAGATGGTGGAGGTTGGTTGTGGTGGTTGATGATTGTAGAGGTGAGGAGGAAGTCCAAGCTGACTCAACTCAAAATTACCATGTATCAAAGCAAAAAAAAAAATCTTTTTGACTTGTTGGATTTGCCCAACTCTACCTGATTAAAATTGTGACTGCTGAGTGAAAAATTCTTACAGAGGGGGGGGGGGGTTGCCCTCCTATTTGTACTTCCCTGAATAGACATGACCAACAAAAGAGTTTTCCGCCATCTTCACAACCGGTTAACAACGTTTTCATATTACAATACGTGACAAAGTCTAGTAGAACTCACACTAGCTCTCTTTTGCTCAGTTTGTATGAAATAGTAATTTGTTGACTAGTAGAAGGACATAATCACGTTTCTCTGTCAACTTCGACGTTCGTGGTAGCTAAGCCGAGCCGGGAGCGCTTCCAGAACGCAACCAAACGTACAGGTTTCGTCGCGTTGAACATGCTAGTGTGTTTTTGTGTTGGTAATTAACACGGAGGTGGAGCGTAAGTCATGCAATATTACGTGCAGTATGGAAAAGAAGAGTTATATCTGACGCACACCTCGCTGGCCTATAGAAATACATGTACAAGGATTGCTGAACGCCAAACAGTATACATCTCCCGTGAATTTATTTATATATTTAAGTGTAAGCGTCGTGAGCGTCAATACAGTCGCTGTTTTGCCCAATGTTTCATTATCTTTCATTTGTTACAAGTTGAAGTTGGTACTCTATATTTATGAAAACTTCTCGGGAATTTTCAGGGTAAGTGGTGCTTACCTTGCTTGCCTCAAATGCACGCCACTGACGAAAAAAATCCTGACCTGGCTCCATAGGAATATAGACCATCAGTTTCTCTTTTATTTCCAAGCAGTCGAGGGCTCAGAAAGCCACTTTTGGGTATGGGCTCTGTTAGTGAACGTCCCTTTGCAGTCTGCTAAAATTGGTATGGGGAAGGAGGGGCTATGACTAATGAGTTTTCAGAAAGCGTAATGTCCTACATGAAAATCACGATTACAGCACAATATTTAATCTTTGTTTAATATTATCTCTCACTAATTTTTCCTCCTTCTTCCAAGACAGAAATGAAATGTAATAAAGGAAGGGGAATATGAGGATCAGTTGTCAGTACACAAGGTGTCTCTGAGAAGACTGAATGTATCAAGAACTGAAACATGTTTTATGTATGATTATGATCCAAATTCACAATAGTTTTGGAGTTCTGAGTTCTCAATATTTGAGAATATCCAGCTTCAAGACGACGGATGTACCGATAGGAGAGAGGGAGGCTCCCCCCCCACACATTCCAGGACAAACAAATTTAGTGAAATTGACCTTTAGTTGGCAAAATCGAGTGCCCTATCAGGAAAGTTTCAAAAGCGTTGATTTTTTTTTTTTGCTTATTCAGTTTTAAATTAATGTTAGTCACGTGGCAAAATTGAGTCCTCAATTGCCAAATCGGCAATTAGTGGCACAAAACTTGAAAAGTACTGGTCTTTTTCTTTTTCCTTCTTATGTTGATCAACTTCAAAGAAGTTCTTCAGCTGGAAAGTTGTATTTTCAGCGAGGGAAAAATCTACATGTTCAGTTGGCAATAATCATGTTTACTTCTCTCCCCCCCTCCACGCCAATAAAAAGTCATTTCACTACAACCTTGTTCAAACCTGATGGATGAAAATTGAGACAAATTATACACAGATTTCCCATTGTTGATGGTGGACAACAGTACTATCACAAGCATGGATTTCCTTATAAATAATTACTGGGTTACTCAGCCAGGGGATTCTCAAAATTTGAATTTGTGAATCTCTACTACTTACTAAATTTGAAATTGTATCAAGTTTCCCCCCCCCCCTTTTCTTGAGTACCTTTTTTTTTTGCGTTCAAAATTTTCGTTTTCCACGAGCCCCTACAATATATGGTAAAATTATTACGGTTGCGCTCATGTTTCCCTTTTTTGTACGATTTTTTTGCGTGCCGAAAAATACATGCTCCAGAAAACGAGAAATCGTTAATATTTTCTAATTATTCTCTTTGATCATACTACAATTTTTTGAATAATATTCGCATTTCTTTCTTATTTATCATCAATTTTCATTAATTATATTTCTGTCTTTGAACAAAGCACTTATTAGAGAAAAAATGATATTCCTCAACAAGCGATAAGAAGGAAATTTAAATATGAGAATAATCCTGACCTGAAAGATTGAAATCCTTTTTGGAATAATCATTTTTAAGAATACCATTCATGCGGTGAAATGAATGGGGTTTTTCGCTCTTAGAAAAACGCCCTCTATGTATTACTTGTCGTAACGTACTCATTGGCTCTCCATACTTGTATCGTTTGAGACAGTTATGTATCCAACAATATGGAAACCAGAATTTTTGAAACAAATATCTATATACAATCAATCCAAAAATATCTTATCTCCCTGTCAAGACGGCTTTAGAAAGGGATATTCAGTGCAGACTAATCAAATGAACTTCACATATGATGGCAATATAACCTTCTCTAAGCGTGCGGGCAAATGGATACCATTTACACTGATTTTTCTAAGGCTTTTGACACTGTCAACCACAAAATCTTACTCCAAAACTAGTGCAGCTTTGGCTTTTCAAAAGATCTAATAATTTTATTTCACTCCTGCTTAAATAACAGAATGCAGTTTGCCGAGTATAAAGGAGTGGCCTCTACGTGTTACAAGGGTGTGTCAGGTGTTCCACAGAGTTCGGTTTTGGGTCCATACCTATTCCTAATTTTTGTCAATGATATTTCTGAAAAAATCCAATATTCAAAATTATTGCTGTATGCAGATGATATAAAATTATAAAATCTCAAAATAACTGTGTTAAACTGCAACAAGATCTTGACTCATTAGTTGAGTGGAGTGACAGTAATTTGTTACCATTTAATACTGACAAGTGTGAAAAAATTACCTTTTCAAGAAAAAGATGTCCCATTTTACACGAGTATAAAATAAAATAAACTTAGGTGTGTAAATTCTGTAAAACACTTAGACATCATTTTGGATTTGAAATTATTATTCAATATGCATATCGATCACATAACTTTAAAATTTAAAAGAATAGTTGGCTTCATAAAAAGAAATGAAACTTGTTATAAAAATTTGGAAACAATGAAAATCCTTTATTCTAGTTTCGTCAGATCAATATTGGAATTTTCCTCTGTTGTGTGCGATCCCAAAACTCAACAATGTAAAGATAAAATTGAGAAAATTCCAAAAAGATTTCTGAAATACTTATATTGCAAAATCTTTGCATATTATCCTTCTGAAATTGTATATGAAGAACTTTTGGTTGGCTTTAAGATTATGAGTCTAAAAATAGATGATGTCTGGCAAAGTTGAACTTCTTGAGGGATGTTCTGAATAAATAAATTTTGGATTCCAAAACTACTTAACACATAGTCAATTCAGGGTCCCTACATTCAATACAAGAAATACTGATCTATTTGTAACATGTAGAGACTCAGCATCAAGTATCGACAATACTCTAGCATTATACAATAATACTACTCAAAAAGACCCTGGAATCGACCTATTCTTCATGAGTAGAAGACAGTATATTTCATCAGTGATTATAGTATTCGTGGGTATGTGCACGTAGGTCCAAGTCTCTGCAGTTCTTTCCCTTACACCGCACAAGTGTGGTTTGTTTCGGCCCCTCGGCTTCCTTCAAGCCTCAGTTCTCAATTCACAATTTTCAACTACTACCTGTGGACCTGTGCGCCCCTCACCCCCGCTCTGCCCTTGCTCTGGTGCCTGCCCTCCCCTCTTTCTTTCTGTCATATTTTCCTTCTTCTTTCTCCCATACCCATCATTTGAAAAGTATTTTTTGTTTTTACGAATTATATTGTACCTACAGTCCCTCCCTGTCAATGGATCCCTCGGGCACCTGTTGAGGGGTACTCAACGATAAATAAATAAATGTATGCTCGAAGATTTAAACACAAAAACTAGAGTAAGTGCCACCCTGCTGCGAATACTAGGTTTCCCACTATCCACAAAACAATCGCCGAGGCACTGCATGAAGTTGAGTTCTTTATTTTAATGATCGTGATACTCGTATCCTTACCTAACTCAAAACGGTGATCAACCTGGACGCAGTTGTATTTGAGAATGTCTTGAGGGCTACACACGACCCAGAACAATCACAATTCGCGAAAGTGGACCGCGGCTGTACACGCGAAAAATTGTCGCGATAAACGATACTCGAGGACTCGCACCGGTGCGAGTGGCGCGAAATTCCGAAACACGGATGTCGCCTTCCCGGCAACCGCGCAAACACTGTCGATTTGTCGATGTCGGCGACTTGCCTCGGACTTATGCAGATTACGACCACTTTTCGCAGCACCGATTGACAGTGAGAGAATGATAACGCACTTACACTGACGTGAGCCGAAATCGGTTGTTCGCGATACGAGAAGCCGCTGATTGACTTTTTTTTTCCACTTTTTTCCGCTATCCGTGCATATTGAGAGGCGACTATATGTAAGTACGAAATACACTATCGAGTGACCAGTGTCGATAAATGCCTGACCAAGGAAGGTAACCAGGAAGATGAGATGATTACCGCGAGTCTACGAGACGAGACGAGTGCGGTGGGAGAGCCGGGCATTGTGGTCACTGGTCAGCGACAGCGCCTTCTTAACAAGCAGCGCACATCGACTCCTCACTTCCCATTTTTCCCGCCTCTTGTTTTCCGACACGACCCAACCTATATGCGTTTAGTTCGCGGTTACCTTTTTACTTTTTTTTTAAATTTTTATTTTTTCAAGCCCATAACACACGTGTGAGTACACCGAGTTCTGTTCACACTGTCGACGCGGGAGACGGTGGCACAAAACGCACAGAACCGCAACAAATGTAGCTCAAACCATTACCCAGGAAACTATAACTCGTGTGTGTACGTGTATAAATGTATCACTGAAAAACTGAGCGAACGGTATTAAAAGAAAGTTCTACAATACGACGAATTGTGAATAAGTACATACAGAGTGAAAAAAAATACATACGGCTAGAATTATAGTATCGACGTCGATTACGAGAAGCATTGTTAAGCGTTTACGAGGACTGCGGGAAAAAGTAAGGAAGCCTTAAACGTATCCACGATCGGCGAACGAACTCGATGGAAATAGAAGAAAGGCGATTGTTTCTTTTCTTCTTCTTATATATGTACATATTTGTAGCAAACGAAAAAATCTGTTCGAATGTTCAGAAGTTACAAACTGAGTTCGTAACTTCTTCAGCCCGATTCTCTTTCACCAATACGTATTACGTGTCTGATGGAATAATCTCGACTAGCATCACTCTCTGATGCTGAGTGCGAATATCTGGTATCTTGACAGCAGATGAGCTCGAAAGCGTTACGTTATCGTCATAAAAAGATAAAGACGTTAAATGCATGATAAAAGCTACTCGAATACGAATAACATAGTGAGCACCATCCATTAGATGAACCCACCGTCACCAAAATATTAGTCGTCAGTCTACAAAATGAATGCAGTGCGCTAGTTCTTACACTATTCTATTTGCAGACGCCAAATTCAATAGAAATTTGAAAGATTCATCCACTCCCTCTTTAAGGCGAAAATTAAAGCAACGTAAGTGAATTTTGATTCTGAAGTCTGGGGCCTAGGTGACTATGTGGCTATAGTATCCAAAAAGTCGATTTTAGCATCTCTAAAGACACATTTCCCCTCTATGTGTGCTACCTTGACGCAGGGGTAATGGGGTTGTGAAGCGTCACACATGTTACAAAGCAACAGCGTAACCTCTCCCCCTCAACTTCCTACTTCGCATACTAGCGGTGCCCCGTTAGCCGAGCAACCTGGTGGAAGGTTAGGTAACCACCACTAGCGGGAAGTCAGATCGGCAAGCTGAAGAGTGTTGGGGGTCTAGGTGTAGAGCCAACGACGTAGGAGCCGTATGGTGTTGGTTGGACTGATTCGCGGCGGTCCCCAAGTCTAGCTGGACTTCGGCCTGGACAGGCTTGCCCTAAGCGCATGGGGCATCCATCTTCTTGTGAAAACCGATGATGATAGGACATTATAAATTGTATTAAAGTCAGGTTAGGAGGAGTGACGGCCTCCTGTGACTCCAGTAAACGGAGGACATCGCCAGGGTCTATTAAGGGGCTTATAGTTAGCCATACACTACTCGTAAGTGTGTGGTGGCACCTGTACCGGAACCAGAGTATTGCCAAATTTGGTTGACTGGGTAAGGGGTGCTCCACCAAGTTGGGGTGCATGGTGCGGGCAAACGCCTGGGGATGCACGCTAAGAGACAAGCTGGAGGCCTCCGGCCACTACTGGGTGAGTGCGCACTCACCGAACGCATCCCCAAGTGGCGGATAGAGGCGGCGGTTGGAGAACACGCGACCTCATGCAAGGCGCGGTCTTCAACTGCCGTATCGACCTCGAGTCGGCCGCGGACCATAGGTGCATAATTCTTCAGTCAAGTCTATCATGCTATCAGGGACCACTTCTTGCACTTTCACCTTTACTTCTTTTCTATACTACCTACTCTTACCTATCTGTCTTCCATCTTTCGCTACATATCTACCGGCACTTCGGGGCCTCTTCTGTTCGGGTCAAAAGTACGGGACCCTACCTGTAATGAGTAGCATTCTTCTCATTTTATACTCACGATGGAACACAAAACAGAAGAAACGTTTACTGAGCAGAGGAGGGATCATGGGCGCCCGCAAGAGGGTAACGGAAAGGTACAAATAGCAACCGCTGCCTCATGAGCTTTTCATATATATTGGTTTTTGTTTTTGTGCATAATTAGGGATATTTGTGATTCAGGTAATTAAATCGTTCAATAATACGTTTTTTATTAACATAAGAAGAATAAATGGAAGTCTTTAGAACTTAAAACCTGCTTGAAAAGAAATTGCAACCTTCGTGGGTTTTCCCCGAAATAATTGATCGTATTATCGACGAAATTGGGCACGTTCGTTTTTTCAGTTATCAGCTAGTGACTCACGCCCATGTAACTATTCGCTAATCTCAATTCAAATACAAAAATTAGGGTTAAATTATAGTCGTCAGCATTTTATTTTGCTACCTCATCGAAAAACTCTGCGGACGCCCATGGGAGGGATACCTCACGATTGGTCATATATCTCCAGTTAGTCGGGGTCCTCAACCTGCAATGGAGACCCAACCTCTCATCCGGTGATTCAACGGCGCTACGTCCTCTGCAGAGACACGGACACAGACGACGCAGCAAACACGACGATGAAGACAGATGGCATATCAGAAGCTACGACTATCAACCTGGCCGCTATACAGACCCACACGAAAACGATTTCCACGGCTGGCCGCCGACGAAAATATAACATCAAACCCAAGAACCGACTCTACGACACCCAAATGCAGCAGGCGGGCGAGTCGTCCAAGGAGTTCTTCTACCAGTACGAGAGTGCCTAAGCAATGAGAAGAGGCAGAAGGCCCAATCAACTGCACCAACGAAGACAAAGAAGAGGGCCAGAGTAACCACTTCACCGGTCATGACTTTAGGAGAGAACGTGGGCCATCAACCTCAGCCTCTCCCTCCACGACAGCATCCTGACCAAATGCAGCACCTCCAAGCCTTGATAGAGGGGCTGCAGAAGGAACTGTACTCAGCACGAAAGACATGAACGCGCGTAGGTCGAGAAAGAGCTGGCTGACGAGCGGCAAAGACGACAGTCGCCAGCTAGACAGCCACCAACGAGAGCAGCGAGGACAACGACAACGGAGAGCCGGGAAATCACCGAATTAATCCGGGACACTGTCCAACCAGCTGCTGATACCCTTTTTGGCATCGCTCAACTTGAGTGGTGTTAATCGAGCACAGAGTAAACAACAGCCGACTAAGCCTGCCGCAGCGCCTATAGCTACGAGAGACGACGACAGCGACATCAAAGAAGGCGGCAGGACCTCAAAGAAAGTGACAAAAGCAACAGCAACAACAAAGACCGCACAACGCAGGCTCTACCCCCTTCTAGCAGAAGCAAGGAGGCACCGCGACCAACTGCTGCCCCATCTGCTGCATCATATGCAGATGTGGCAAAGAGGGTGGCATCGCCCGCCCGTACAATCATGGATGACAAAAGGTTCACAGTTGTACGGGGCAGGTGGAAATGCCAACAGCGGCAACAGCCTAACCAAGGAGCTACCGCACCACCAGCTGCCAGTTTTGTAAATTTGTTTTAAAAAAAAAACACCTAATTCAGGTAATGTTTTTGGAAAAAATTCTACATTCTTTTATGCTTGAAGCGGACTGCGATAAAACTAAATTCAATGAATGACTGAAGCAATGGACAAACAATGCTTTAGGATGCATACAATTCTTGAACTTTTGCACATAAACCTCCTACTTGGCCAGCCATTACTGCTGCCCAGGGCCTGATTTAGGCACTTGCGGGCCCGGGGCCCAAATTTTGTGTGGGCCCCCCAAAAAATTTTTTTAGCAACATTGATCATCATTTTTATTATTATTATTAATATCGTCATCCGTCATCATCGTCATTATTATTAGGTTTTTTTTTTGTGTTTTTTTTGTTAAGAGCTATTCAATAACATCCATCATCAGCTTTACAGAATTAGTTATAGGATGTGCGGGCCCCCAATTTGTGCGGGCCGGGGCCCCCTGCCCCCCCTAAATCTGGCCCTGCTGCTGCCCCATCGTACGTTTGCTCCACTAAGTTTCTTAGCTAAATCACACTTTTCGATTATTCTGTTAACATGCAGAAGGTATACAATCAGCAGATTGATCCGCGCTGATGTCAATAAATTTGATAAATCTTTCTCAAGCTTTTGCAGTAAGTATCACTGCATACATAAACATAACTTAAAACTATACAGACAGCTGCGATTTATTTGAAATGTCCGACGTTTCGTCTCGTAAAATAGCAATGTACTTCGCAGTTTTAATTTTTTCTTTAATTTTCATTAAAACAATAGCATACACTGAAGAAATTAAATCATCCTGAATACAATCGGAGGTGCCGCGAAATGTTATGGAAGTCTCTAGACATGTTTTTAGAATAATATCATACTTTGAAAGAAAGCCGAGCAGGTCTACATAATTTCCAGATTTCCACGACTAGGCGGCATCAACTTTTTCAGAATGACGACGGAAAGCAAGCTCTTATAGAGATAAACATGAATGGTTTAATTATTAATGAGCTGAGTTAAATCATATGGATACACCACTTTGCCTGCGAATATCGAGTCTGCTACAACGCCTGTTTACATCTATATGAAGATACTAGAAAAATGACGCTTTCCTCTATTCTAAAATTTGAAAAAAAAATCACATTGTTTCAGCACCTTATTAAAAACAACAGTTCAGAGAACTCGAAAAATCTTTGAAAGTAACAAGTTCTAATCCTATTCTTACAACTAAAAGTAACTCTTTTGTCTATTACTATTTTAAAAATTAAAGACGAAACATTTTTTCTAAAATGACATTGTTTAAATACATTACTTAAAATAACATTTTAGAAAACTGAAAACGTAACTATTCCCTATTCTACATGATACTAAAAAAAAGAAATTGAAAAAAATCACGATGTTTTTGTACATTAAGTATATTAAATCTTTGAAAGTAACAAAGTTCTAATCCTAATCTCACAACTTCGGAACAAGAAAAATAACACTTTTCACTGTTCTAAAAATTGGAAAAAATTACATCGTTTCTATATATTACTGACTTAATTATAGATAACATTTTAAGAAACTGGAAAAATAACTATTCTCTTTTCTCAAAATAAAAAAAGAAAGAAAAACATTTGAAAAATCAAATTTCTCAATGTTGTAGGAGAAAATAGCACCATTCATTATCTTTATTACTACTGCAAAGAATTCAAAAAGTTAGTTTGCATTTCCAGTTCACTCATATGTTTAAAACGTTTTTCCGTTGATTTGGCTTTTTTCGTGGAAAATAACCGTTTTCGTTGGTCTTGCTGTTTAATAATATTTTTTGAACTAAGCCGAATGTTCTTGACCAGAATTGAGAATTTTCTTCTTCTCGAGAATACTAACCTTCCTTTCACCTTTTTGTAAACAATTTCAAGAAAGCTGCTCGGCCAGCTTCGGTTCTTAAGCCCCTTGCGATTCTCATAAAACATCGGAATACGTGTTTTTTGTCATAGTTCTGTTTTGGTGCTTTATTTTAGGCATAATAGCACTTATTTCCATTCGTTCTTCTTTATTAACAAAAGGTACACTTCACTGCAGACCGCAGACTATCACATCATTAACATGTTTTGGTAGTGTTGGTAGTAATCTTAGTAATGCCTATTCAAATTGTGAACTCCATTTAAATCGAAATAAAATTTCTCATTTGAATCGAAATAAATTAATTACAATTCCCTAAGATGCCGCCTGCACTGGTTGAATTAAATAATGTAGAAGTTTAGAAGAAGCTTCTCTAGCTCCATGAATCTATTTCATTCAAATTTAAGTCATTTGTACTTTGTAGACATCTGTCACATCAGAGAAAGTCGCTTATATTGATCTTTTGATCTTCGCTGCGCGACTGCAGTCTGCAGCTTCGCAGTTTGAAGCTTCGAATAATAAAGGCACATGGGAGTATGAAGGGTTGGCTTTTCCAGACGACTCTTTTTCTGTAGCGAAGCTGCTTGCTTCACCCTTCCTTCGTTCCAGTGAATTTTTGAAGCAGTTCGGTCATGTGCTCAAAAGTTAAATTTGTAGAGCTTCATTAGAAGCAGCAAGGATACCAGTAATGTAGCGCACGGAGAGTAGGTACATCCTTTGCACATACATCGCGAGAAAGAGGGAGATTCCAAAAATTTTACATTCGAAAATATCCCGCATTTTTTTTTTTTTGTACTAGTGAATGTCAGTGAAGTCATTTGATGAGCTTTTAGAATTCTTGCGACCTGCCATAACGAAAAAAAAAAAAACATGTTCTGGAGGATACGATTTATGCTGAAGAACAGGGTTGCGATATTTTAAACAACATTGTTTTAAACATTGGAATTTTGGAATAAAACGTTTTAAACATTTTCACTGTTTTAAACGTTTAAAGCAGTTTTAAACACTTTTTTTTTCCAAAGTCGTTTTGTGGACAAAAAAATGCCATTTTTTCATGAGTTTTCATAATTATTGCAAATTTTTACGGCGGGTATACATTATGTTCATAAAAATATAGACTATCTTGTCAGTATTGATTGCCTAAAATAAAATTAAAACTTTTTTTACTTAATATTATTTTCTCAGTCAATTTGTAAAGTGTGGTAACTAAGTTCAAGATTTGTTTCTCTTCTCAGTTTTCATTGTTTTCAAAATTCTTCTTTAATGACACATGACAGTATTATCCCTTGAAACAATGAAAAAATCATTGTTCTCTTGAAAGGCACTATGAAAGCTTGAAGAAAGCAATCGCCTTATAACTTGAATGATTTTTTCGAAGAAAAAAGGGAGGAGGCTCCGTCATGACCTAGACAGCAGAGGTGATAAGTAATAGGGATTCCAAAAAATATACTTTTGCATATTTTTTTCTGTTGAACCTAGATAGGGAATACCCGTGTTATTTGTGTTATTCATAGAATTTCAAGAAGAATGAGCCACACTGGATCAAGCATATTTTGGATATAAGTATAAAAGTATGTTTTGGTATATTTTCTGTTTTTTCAAAGCATATTTAAGATATTTGGCTAATTTCTGCCATTCTTGCACAATATCTCAATTTGTTTCCCAATATTGCACTATTTTTATCTTCAAAGACGATAAAACTGCAACAGTTGCAACTTTCTTACGAACCAAAAAAATTTTTCCGCCAAGTTTTCCGCCTAATTATTAAGTATGTAGAATACTATATCGAATGCAATTAGTGTTCGCCTGCGAAAAAAGACTTTTTGCACGTGTACTTTAGGACCTTTTTGTTTGCGTATTGACCGGCTTTATTCTTCTAGATTCTCATTTTGGATAAGTACTTATTTGGACAGCTTTTGTATCAGCGATCTTCTGAACACAGGAAACTTCCTGACTGATAATTCTTCAGAATTCGTGCGAATTGTGTGGTTTTGCGTTTAAAACACTCTTTAAAGGAAAAAAAAACCAAGTGTTTTAAACATGTGTAAAACACCAATATTAAACATTCTAAAAAAAAGTTTTTGTTTTTTTTTTACTTACTAACTTGCTGAAGAACGACTATTAATAACTGGGTAAGTGAAACTGTTAGAATACTGGAAGCCTATGTATAAATCATATTATTATGGTTCCTAATTGGGAATATCAATTATGGAATAAATGACAAAAAGATTCAGTACACATTTATGCACGGAGCAATTTATTTTAGTTTAATAAAATGAAACGTAGCGTTTTTTGGTTATTTTACGTTTTAGACAGTTTAAACTAAGTACTCATCTTAAAACACACACTAAAAAAAAAAATATTTTGCGCGTTTATTCTCTGCTACTAATATTGTAAATAAACGCTGTTGGTAAACGCATAGTACATATATGAATAATTTTGGAATTTTAATGTCAAGCAATATTTGCGCGAAATAGAAGATTTTTTAATAGTTTGTCATTTAGCTATTATACTCTAAAACACTCAGCAAATATACCTACTACTTTTGTTACAAAAGTTGATATAGCATTTTTTTAGAGTGTGCTGCTCCCGACTACTCAGGCCATTAATTCAAAGATGTACCTATTTGAAAAAATAACCAAGATGGATTCAATACTTAATATTGATGTAAGAACATCGACTGTTTTTCGTCCGAATAAAAAAAGATATGAACCCGAAAAATATTGGTTATTGTGATCAGGTCTTCTCTTATCAGAGAAAAGGTGATGTTTCTTCAACTCTTTCACGTGGGGCAAGTATAGAACACATTATAGCCACGTACATTGTATTGGCCAAGTATGCGACTGTACATATACTTAAGCTCTCGCATCAAATAGGTAATTAAAAAGTAATTTAAAAAAAAAAAAAAAAAAAAAAAAAGTAGAAAGGAAATAGTTTTTAATTTTGATGATAAACCCGATTAGACAGTTCCATTTTGGTTCTAGCATAAATATAAATTCTGTAGCATTTCACTGAACACGTGCGTGTTCCATGATACTGAAAGTTATATGTGGAAGGATTGTTCTAGCCTTGTTCGAGACTCCTCTAGATTATTACAGCAATGTGTAAACTCTTTAACACTATTCTAAATTCGTTTGAGACTATTTCAGGCCCGACCAGATTTGTTCGAGATTTTTTCAGACTTGCTTTAGGCTCTCCTAAAAGCCATCCACATTTGCTTAAAACTATCTTTGGAGCCTTTCTGGAGTTGTTAGAAACTATTTCAGGCTCTAAAAAGATTTTCTGTGCTTGTTCAAACTAGTACAAGACTCTTTGTGACTAGTATTTATAAGTTAAACCATGTGGGAAATGGAGTCCTAAATACGATTGAAAAGGTCTCAAAGAAACTCAAAGCGTAGATATTAAACACGTTTAGATGAGTCCTGAAAATTTAAGTCGAGCATCAAGCAAGTTGAAAATTTTTTTTTAGTTTGTTTTTATATCAACTTGAATAAACTTGGCAAATTTTGATTTCTGAGTCAGCTAATTTGGATTCGGCATGCCTTTGCTGGAGTCTCGCTGTGCTTTCGCATTCATCATTATTTTCATAAGGCTAAAAAAAGGTCAAGATTTGTAGTTTTTTGGACTTTATAGGCAATTTAGGGGAAACGGTAGATGAGAAGGAAACTAAAAACGCATACTCGGATTTAGCGTCAAAAATTAGACAAGGAATGTTAACATTTTTTCAAAATTCTATGAACTTTGTTTCCCAACATTCGATTAATTTTGAAGTAAGCAACAATTTTTTTTTAATGTTTGGAATTTTATCTACCCTTACGACATAATACAAGTATTGACCATCTCACTGTTTTTGGTATTGGGGTAATTCTCAGAATTGGGGCATATTTCACTCACAATAAAAATCAGTTTGGGAAAGCATCTTTCTTGCAATTTTTTTGAGCAGTTTGGTAATAGACATAACTCTGATACTATTTCTAGCCTACGGCTCAATTAATGCCGAAAAGGGGCGGGGGCAGAGCGTTTCTAAAAATCTATAGACACTACGAAAGAATTTCCAGCGTAGTGGCAACCACTACAAAAGAATTTTCATTGCAGTGGCAACCACTACGAAAGAATTTCCATCATAGTGGCAACCACAACATTAGAATTTCCATCGCAGTAGCATCTGTTGTGTGAATATTTCTTTGGCAGTGCAGTAGTGGAATGATGATGATCCAGACAACCAGTTTCCTGTATAATGTGTGGAAAATCATGTACATGGTCTTCAGAAAGTCAATTGGCCAGGTAAGTGAGCTACAAGTACACTTAGGATATGGATGTATAAATATGTACATTCTTACGTAGTGGGAGGGGGAGGGGAGGAGGAGGAGGACATAAAGAAGAATAAGAATGACACGTTTTTCTTAGAATCAAAAAATGCTTTTAATGATTCAAAGTTTTTACATGAACATCGAAGCTCGTTGGGATAAGACAGGAGCGCCAAAATCCTGCCGCCGCGCCTGTACTTTTTCATTAGTGAAACTTCCTTTTCTTATTCAATGAGACAACTAGTGTTGTTAGACAAAAAGATTTTCTGTCATTTTGTGAAACATAAACGTTTCATCTTTTTTTGTTACGTTATTGTCATGAGTTTTCTCATCTTCAGATAGTTCTATGACTTGTATTTTATTTTATATTATATTTTATTTTATTTTGGTCCCTCCAACAGCCGAAGCTAATTACAGGAGGGACCTTTGACGGGGGAAAAAACAATGTGAAAGAGGAGGAAAAAATAAAAGTAAATTTTTAAAAATAAAAAAAATAAAAAATAGAAAAAAATTAAACAGAAACAAAAGAAATCTAAAACTGAAAAAATAAATAAAAAATAATAAATAGAGAAAAATGAAAACGAAGAAAGTAAATATAAAAAATAAACCTGTTTTTTTCATGGTTTTGTTTCGTCTTGACGAAATTATTTTGTTATTTTGTCTTCCTTTTTGTAATATTGCCCAATATAGCGTATTATCAATGGCAGTTTCTCTTAGTGTAAGCTGTTATCAAGTAATTGTGTCGCTTAACACAGAGATAGTTCATCATTCAAATATTGAGGAAATGTCAGAATCTCTAACCTTTTTGTCATCTTGTTTTGTCAGTAATTCAATTTTTTTGTTATATTATTGACGAAACGGTCTGATGAAAAACAGTTCAGGATTTTGTCAAAGAAAAATTCACTTGTCATTTCGTCATTTTGTTATGTTATGTCTAGCAACACTGGACATAACGAACATAAAGCATCAACATGGCCGTGTCTTTGAGGATTGCATGATTGATTAATTACAAGATGCTGATGAAAACGAGTACATATTCCTTCGTTGTTTGTTTAAAATGAAAGAAAAAAATCTTGTGGACGACGAAGGAAAATTTAGTGTACAAATTGATTGTAGGCAGACAATAGTGCGAAAAAAATTAAATACGTAGCACGTTGGTATATTCTATAGTGTTCGCTTGCTACAAATACATATACCGTTATTTAGGGCCGTACCCAGGATTTAAATAAGAGGGTTGCGATTAAGATAAATTTTTTTCTTGATGGAGGTGGTGGGAGGGTGGACTCAGTCACAGATCCGCCCTCCTCTCCGTCACAACCCATGTTTTTTTGACCACCCCCCTTGGTACGGCCCTGCGGTTATTCAATACTTAAGATCATTACGTCACAGTTTATTAGTGTACCTCTACGAAGGAAAATTTGGAGTACGGAGAGGCAATTTTCAGTTTAAAAAAAAGCATTATGCATATTGCATAACCACATTAATTTCAGAATTTTTGGAAATTATTTTATGAACGATACATAACATCCATCTAACTATACGGATTCAGGGTGTTTAGTTTTTTTCGGCAACAAACGTCACCCAAGCACTGCAGAAAATGAGCAACTGCGAAGGAATAAAAGTGGTTACCCAACTTTGCCATGGCTGGTAGACGCCCAGAAGGTAGCAAAATTGTGTGGACAGCCCTCAAATGATTCCTACGACGTATCTCTTCAAATAAAGCGTATTGGTGTATATTTTTTATTGAGAAAAATACGTCTCTGCAACCTATGTTGCTGAAGACAACACAAACAGTTACGTAGTAGACGACGATGGCATTTTTAGTATACTGTGGCACTCTGGAGACTTGAGGTCAAGTATTTTCATCGGGTTGGTAGATTGATTTGATAAAGGAAATCTTCTCTTATTGAAAGGGGAAATTGTAGCATTCTTCATCGTTCTCAAGATATTACGCGGTTACTCAATTTAGGTATTATTTAGAGAATTATCCACCTATGATGAATGTCAGTTATTCGGTTGGTTGTTCAAATTTTGAATTTTGGCAAGGGAATACGCAGGTATGGCATATTTCTATCCCCCTGCCATTTTGGCCATAAAGGGGGGGGGTGAACTCTGGAAGATAGTGACTCCCAGCACAAGCAAGAATTCGTTTCTCCCTCTTTTTCCACCTTTAAGGCAGTCTAAAAAAATGTTTACCCTTTAATTCTCTAAAGAAAGAAAAAAAATTCTGCACCACACGGGGAAAAGATAAGCTGCCTGCCATGTAACTTGAGGGAGGGGGCTGGCGACATGAACTTCAAATATTCAGTTCCTTAGACAGATCCTGTATACCAACAACATTTGTTCTTAAAATTTTTCAAAAGTTATTTCAAAATGCAACATTTTAAGACCAACATAAAATTTTAAAATTTTCTTCTCGTTCACCCCGAAATTCATCTAACGAAATGCAAACATTTTCGTATCGCAAAAGGAACGGGATGTTTACGTGTTTAAATTCTTGTACGGAAGCCTATCTTTTCACTAAAACGAAAAGGGCTGCGGGTAATGTCTGGCTTGAGGCCTCGTAAACTCGAAGGCTCTGACTTTCAGGTGGTTGGTGAGAAAGAACATGGAAAGAAAAGGCCCACACTGCTCTACTAGAAATTTTTGTGACGCGTAAAATTTTTCGAGTTCGCAACTACGAACAATTTCTATTTAAAACGCGCCAACTCTGCTATAAGGCCTAAATAAATGTAATAAAATGCCATCTATCGGCGACGACCAGCAGCAGAGCAGCATTCTTCGGAACTGCGTCGGTGCTCGCAGTATTCTTGTTTTGGTGAGCCGGTCATCTCTCTCGCATACGCTGAACTTTTTCGAGTCAGTAACGTTTTCAACGCTGGTTGAAGCTTTCCTCAGTTCTGTCGGGTAGTTTTGCGATGTTAGTTTATAGAGTGCCAGTATTGATCACTAGTTGAATAGGATGTAATTATAATAACGACCCTAATTACCTACGTGTAAATGTCCACACCAGACGTGCTAATTGGTTTTTTTAAATTTTATCATTAAAATGCTGTTCACGTTGTTCGCGTTCAAAATTCGTCCCGAGAAACTGTGCATCTGACGTTTGGTAAGAAAGTTCGAAATATTTATTTAGGTACCCTGTAGTTGTCGTAGTTAAGGATTAGTTTGAAATTATATTACATTTAGATACGAGTGCATTCAGGAACAACGTGCCAGTCAACATTTTATGAGACCCGTGCACCACCACAGGTTTTCAAAAGGTAACTGCATTTGAGCTGCAGCTTTGGTGCATGTGTGTATTCGACCAACGTACTGATCAGAAAACAGCTTTTATTGGGAAGAGGTCTTTCGAGAACAAGTCGGGTTGAGATTTGGCTGCGTAAATTCTTCTCCGAAGAACCCGAGTCATATGAGGGCCGAAAACTGAAAGAAACTCGATAATGAGTGGTGGTATTGAACTATGGAAAGCTGTGTTCGTGAACACAGGTGAACAGAGCTCACGTGGTTAGTTTTTCCGAGAATCGTAAGTGAATTACGGTAAATTTTCAGGGTGCTATATTCACCAACTTTTCATAATTTCCAAAATTTTCCACGGTGCGAACTTATCATTAGGCATCTGAGATAAATAGGGGTCGGAAATCAAATATACAGCCGAACGGTTCCTTTTTTTTGGGGGAGCATAACCCTTTACATGATCCGTGCTAGTTCCTATACCTTTTGAATTATTTTGTATTTGCCTAGCTGGCTATTTCACTTAGTGTTCATGAAACTTTTCTATTGATTATTCTCCGTGGGAGCGGTAATTATCCGCATTTCCTCCTTATGTATCAGATTCGCACGTTTATTTAATTTCTAATTATTTGAAAAAGTCGGTAATCTTTTCCTTCGCTCCCAAACGAGATGTAAATAATCTGTAATAGTGAACAAGAGAGCGGGTCAAAAGGTAATAACACTTCTCGAGGATTAAATCGGAGATTTGGGTACCATCGAGGGGTAGATCGTATAAATTTCTGGTTGAAGTGCACAAACCATAGATAGAGAAATTAGCTTTTCATTCGCAGGTGTTTGTTTCAGGGGAAAAGTTGCAGGTTTTTTGAATTTCATCTTTAAATCGGAGCTGGCATTTTACTTCGGAATATTATTTTAGAATGAGTAAATATTCTTAAAAGTACGGTACCACCGCGCTGATCAAATCTTCAGTGCCTATACAACCTGAGATGGCTTAAATGAACCGTCGAGCATAGCAGAGCTTGACTCAGTTGGCAACATTTTGATTTTACTGAATTAAAATAATCATGAAAAGTAAGAATGATTGAATGTAGCCATGGGACGCTGAGCGGTTATGATTCATACACCGATCGAGCAGACTAGGAAAATGATCACGGTAGGCCTGTTTCAAGGTGATCAAGTTTGACCAATCATGACCATACACAATCCGGTTTGCAGAATTATTCTACAATTATCGATCGAATCATCTCGTGTTCTTTTTGATAATTTACTAATCTTTCATTTTTACGAGCTTTCTAATTACTTAGGCCTGTACCAACAGTAAGACGGAGAGAGAATGGAAGATTTGCCTATCATGTAGAGGATTTTACCGAATAATTTAGATGCACGCGAAGTTTAAAATGAAGATCATTTTTTTCTTTGTTTATTGAAATTAGGAGGTTGAAATTGTCATTCCATTGGACCTGGAATTGTCTTTTTGGAAAAATGGTCACGCTACGTGGCTGAACCAACTGATACATGAGGAAACATGTAACTGTATCATTTTTACTCTGGAATGTACAAAATTGACTTAGTTCTGTAAAAATGCGACAAATCTGATTCGATACTTTCTGCAAGAGCTTCTCTTGTTACTTATAACTTTATGGTCTCAATAGTCAATTTTTGAATAATTGATTCATGAGTTCATCGAAATGACTGAAATCCTGATCTTACGAAATTTCAGTTGATTGTATACTTAACTGAAAAATGCAGCCTTTTATATTCCTTTTTATTACATCGAAAACTTGGCCTCACCTTTTCTCTCTGGTAGAAAACAAAGAGCTTAGATCTACTGATTACTGGGGGTCACATTTCACTAGTTCTTGGGAGGCGGGGAATTTTAAAACGACATGAAAGATATGCCCATATACATCTTTATATTCACATAACCTGACTTCATACTTTTTATTCCTGAGAAAAAGTTATGTCGAGAGCCATGTATCATCTCTATAGATCTCTTAAGTCTTTATCATAGGTACAAATAGTGAGTGGAAGGCTTGGTTCGCTTGACTCCCTTCCCCCTCCAACAAAAGAAGAAAAAGAAAAAACTGAAAAATCATACGAGCGAAGGAATTGTCTGCATTATTTTATATCTGTCAGGTCCCCATGAGCCCCCCTTCTCCAGTTTATGAAGGGCACAAAATACATTCTTAATATCAAAAAGAGCCATAAACTATCTCTATATTTATATCTATACTTAAATTAGAAACAACCCCTTCTTCTCCATAGACCCATTCAAGGTAGATACAGAAGAAATAATAATAAACAAAGAGACCTCAACTTCAATCTTAAAGAATGTTATTAGTCTTCATTAGTTTTACGAAGTCTCAAGACCTGTCAGAGGCCTATAACAGTGAGAACGAGTCACAAAAATTCTAGGATTAAGAAGTCTGATCAATCTTAAAGGGTTATTTCCGATTTTTCAGCATGTCAGTCTGAAAGAGCAAAGGCGCTTGGGGGTGGGAATTGGGGTACCATGAGTTTGGCAGGAATAGAATACCTACTGAAGACCTATTTGGGCTCATTAATTTAAAAATTTTCCATCAATCTGCTGAATCAGATTTTTAATAGACAAACTGTAGGAAGTAGAAGATATTTTTATTTATTCTTACAGACGAAATTGGATCATGAGTTTGTAAGTTGAAAAATATGAAAGTAAAGACCATTTATTTAATTGGTTTTTAATTGGCGATCTCGAAAATTTGTCCTTTGTAGTTAACACATTTAGAATTTACCCCTCCCTTCTTTTTAAAAACAGTGTTACTTCAGTATGCATTCGTTGAAGTCTGAAGATAGTCTTCTCAAATTTTGACTGTGGCGCAAAAAAATCTCAATTAGTAAACTAGTTAATAATCTACAATTTTTCATGTACACGAGTTGCCCAATGTACCCAGAACTGAAGTATTGGGGAGAGGGATAAATTGTGACACTGCTTTTCCTCAGCTGATGGTTTGCTCAAGCAAGCTACGGGACGGAATCGTACCAACCGATACGAAGGAAAATACGTTGTAACCGAAAGTGTATCATTTTTACTCTGAAATTTCGAACGATTTTTAGGAAGTCTTGTTCGAGTCACAAATATTGTGAATCATTTTCGATATCTTGACACATCTTAGAAAAGTTTTCCAAGTCAAAACACAGTCTCAAAGAAGTCTTGACAAGTCACCTCGAGAATTTTAGTCAATCTGGACTCTTAATGAATCGGAGTTTTAAGAAAAGATTATGAATATTGTAATCAATGTCTACAAGTTCAAAATGAATTTTAAAAAGTCTCACTGAGCCTCAACAAATCTTGAAGTCCTGAGGAGTTTGAGTCAGACGGTCTTAATAGGTATTGACGAGCCTTAAAAAACCCTTGAAATAGTCTTCAAAAAGTATTACAGAGCATCTCGAAGCTTCAAAACGGTCCTAATGAATAAACGAGCCTTAATTTGTCTGCGGTAGTCTTACATCTCGAAGGAGGCTTAAAAAGTGCTGAAAGGGTTCTACAAAATCATACCACTGGCTTAACGAAATCTTGACAAAACGTGGCAAGAATCATTTTCAACGAATCTTAATGAGCTTAAAACCGAGTCCAGTGCTGAATCTAATAAGTTGAAGGGATGTAAAAAGCAAAACTGCTAACCGAAGTATAAAAGGTTCTATAGAAACTCGGGAAAAAACTTTACCTATTTTTCCAACTGGCTACTAGAATTTGCCCGGAGATGACTTTTTAAACAACATCAAGAAGAGGGCAACCTCATCCAAGTCGTTACCTGCTTGACAGAGTCCAAGTAGTGTAATAAGAATTTCGCAAAAATCCTAACCGGGTCTTAAAAAGCATCTCGAAACCGACCTTCACGAGTCCCATAAAATCTTACCTAACAGTGTCCTGATGAATTTAAAGATGTTTTGAGTGTTGTAATTAAATAACCCTCATGATTCTTGATGAGTATTAAGAAGTATTAACGCGCCCAACAGAGAGTGCATAGTAATCATTCCTAGAGAACCATTAGGAATGAAATTGTATTCAAAAGTCTTGGAGAAGTCTTAAAACGTCTTAACGAGTACCTCCAGAGAGTTTTGAAAACCTTACGTAGAGTATTAAGGAGTCATGATTAGTTTCAGTCCTCTTTGTACACTCAACCCTGTTCTCTAGAAACACATGACGAGTGCTGACAACCAAATTTCAGGATCCAAGAGGGAAGATATCTCACTTCTTACATCACAACTCTCCTATTTGCGAAGAACAAGTACCATCACCCCTCTTTCTATCAGGAAACAGCAGACAGCAAGGATACATCATGACCTTATTGTCTGTGGTAATTTGATTGAAGTGATTGGAGGAGAGAGTCCTTCTTGCAAGCCGGGGTGAGAGTGTTACATCTCCCAATCTGAATTGAGATGAACAATAGTTCTGCTCTTAGTGTATGAAATTCTTGCATTCGGCGGTACATAAATAATATGCTCACAAAAATCACTTTAGTTTTCCTCCCCTCCAGATATTAGTAATGTACTCTTGTCATTTACTGACGTTAGACGTTTTCGGGTAGATCCTTCTCACTCATTCGGGTTGCCCCAATTTTTAACTTTGTGGTCCAGTTCATTTCAAAATCGAATTCAGTGAACTTAAAAACCTAGAAGCATACGATTTCCATTTACAACGTCGGGTTTTATAATGATACTACTATTAAAGTTATTTCAAACCATTAATAACACACAACAACAAACAGATGGCAATGATGTCCAGAGCAATGTGATGGACAGGCTGAAAAAATTAAAGAAATTGGAGGCTAAAGTGCTAGGAAAACGGATTTTGAGGTTTCGACATCCTTTCTATTCGCATAAATCATTTCCTGAGACGGTCACTGTTGCGTTTCTGAGTCGCGATGTATAAAAATGAAAAATTAGAGGGTATCCATGGAACTTTCAACCGTTTTAGAATGAGCCAATTCGGTAGTTCATACTATACAGAAACAATTGGAGAGCGAGGCGTTTACGAAGCCCCGCGGTTCGCGAGTAATTAAGCTTTTTAAAACGGGCTCGACTTCTCTCGAAAAAAAGTCCTTGTAACGGTAATTGTTGACAGCTGCTGATACGATTTCTTTTTCAAAATCACTCTTTATTTCTCCCTAGGGCGAGAAGGACTGTACATGAATGAAGTCTTCTCGCAAGTGCGTCAGCGTAACTTAAAATTGGTTATATTTTATAGTTCAACTACTAAGGACTTCTCCCCCGCTCCTTCCTTTTGCTTTTCAACAATATTATGTACCACTAGCTGGCCCGCTTCGCGGCTCATCTAGACTGTGGGCTAAAGTGAGTTGGCTAAGGTGAGGTCTCGTTTTGGTTTTATATTTTTAGCCATGTCTGGTTTTTTTTAATTTTTTTTTTTTTTTTAACTCTTTCCATAATATTCGTCTTACTTATCTTTGTTTTGCCTTTTCGAGCCATGATACACTTCTTTTTCGACTTTTCGGCTTGTGTTTGGTGCGTTGGTGTTTTTTGGCCTTGTTTCGGTTCATTTTGGTCTTTTTTATGTAAATATTTGTAGTTTTTCACATATTTCTTTTCGTTTATTTTGATGTGATGTTTGATTTTTTTTTTTGGAATTTAGTATTTTCTGGTATTTACAGTTGTTGGAGTTGTTCTATATTTGGGCGTTGCAGTATCTGAATTTCAGCTTTTCGGCCTTTTTAGAGAATATTTTGAAAAAAAAAAAGAGAAAGCATATGCATCGACATTCTAAGGTCAGTTCGGAAACTGCTTACAGAAAATTGATTTAGCAACAGCAGGTTTATGTTGGTCTTTCACAGTCTCGGCTCTGGCATTTTTGGCCATTCAAAGATGATTTTAAGTCTGAGAAAAGGCTTATATGTATTGTAATTCGAAAGTCAGATTCGAGATCTTCGGAAAAAATAATAAGCCCAGAAACCCGTTATATTCTCAGTAGGGTCAAATGTGTAAAATTGTCTTTTTCGGCGTACAAAATCCATTGCGGGTCAAAAAAGTTTGGGCTCAAATTTAAAAGCCAAATTCGGAACGGACTCATGGAAGTGGTCCAAAAATATTTTCTTTCTTTTTTGTTGTTGTTTTTTAAAATTTTTTTTTTAAATTTTAACGAACGGTAAAAGTGGCCCCCAAAACGCCAAAAACCAAAAATTATATTTTCAGTCACTGCAAAGACCATGAGCAGGAAACCTGAGGATGTAAGGGACTATCGAGAAACAAACCTGACAAATGCATTTAGAAGGATCGATTTGCCGACACCAAAAATTGTCAAAATTTGCCTCGCAGTGTAATGTTTTGTTTTGATTTCAAACTTAGCAATCTTATTTAGCCTTTTTTTTTTGCCGTATTTGATCTTTTTTGTTTTCGTATGGCCTTTTTCAGTCATAATTGGTTTTTTCAAGATAATTTCCATTTTTTTTTCATTTACAGTTAATCGACATTCTTTTGTTTTCTTTGATTTCTTTTTGGCAATTTTTTTATTGCTTCTGCTTAGTCTTCGTTTGGTTTCAATTAAGGCCTAATTTTTTCTCTCTCTTCGACTTTTGTTGGTTTTGTTTTGTCATGTTCAGTGTTGTTTTGAAACTGACTCTTTCGGTCTCTAATGGTCACGTTTCAATTATTGTGGTAGTTTTGATCTTGTGTCGGACTGTTTGGGCTACTTTTTGTTATGATTTGGTCTTTTAGGGTGATGTTTTATCACAAATTTCTCTTCTTTAGTGATTTAGGTATAGTGTTGGTCCGTTGGTCTTTTTAGAGTACATTGTTGTTACTTCTAGATTTTTATTTGTTCTTTTTTCCCCATTGGTAGCATCGGGAGAGGAACTGAGGGCTCGGGCCCGGTGCGTGTATTTTGTCGGTGAAATATTTTGTGAATGAGAAAATAAGCCTGCACTCAGTCTCTTATTGTGGTACTGGTTTCTAAATTACGCCTAATAAAATAGTCAGTGACGAGAGGAGAAACAAACATTTTTTTACAATATCAATTTCTCGCTCTCACTCACATCTCCGTGAATCTTTGGCTCTGTAGGACTCGTAATATTCATGAACTATTCAGAGTGTTTAGAGTCATCAGCTTGTAATAGTCTTGACTCTGTTCACAATTCTTAACAATTATTCACACTTTAAGATTTAGGATGAATTCGGAAGAAACAGATGACACTTTGAGACTAAACCAAACATCTTAAAATGACTCATTATTCGATTTCTACTAGTCTCTCCATGGGCGGCAACGTACAATTTTTGGCGGGTGCTCGTGCTTAGTAGTCAATCAGTCCCAGAAAAATGGACAGCTTCTTTTTTACTTAATCATCATTTTTTAATTTTTGAAAATGGTAAATATAAAGTATGTACATAAGGTATTTATTTACTTAGGTATACAAAAAGTTGATACGCGTTGCTTATTTCTTATAATCCCCATGAATATGGAAAAAAGGTACTTCATTCAAACGTTTTGCAGTTAAAATTGATCGTAAATAAGTTCTAAGTCGTCTCATGGCTGCTGGGGCGGACTCAAGGGGGAGGCCGGGCAGTATAGGCCTGCTCAGAAATCAACTGGCCTGCCAAATTTTTTTAGGTGACAGTCGAAGAGAAGAAAGAAAAGACATGATAATACATGAACAAAGAATAATTATTTTATAAACAATAAAGTTATTTACATGCTACGTACCATGCAATCAAAGTTTTAAATTGCCTCAGCTGTACAGCTATCAGCTTTCCAGTTTTGACTGTAATATGAAGCCTGCAGCTGTAGCGAACACTGAACAGTTCCTGGCCTCCGTCCCTATTCTTTGGCCTTCAACTGGCCTACCCTATATAAAATTCCTAACTTATCAAAGAATGGTTTCTCGGAGTTTAGTTCCCATTCTGAACTACGTAGCGCTAGTATCACTAATTTTTTCAATCACTAATTAGTTATACTTGTAATTTGGCTAATAATTTTTTTTTTGTAGGGGTAGAAGTAGAATGGGAGGGTTTCTGAGCACTTGGTCAAAGGTTCTTTTTGTTTTGTTTTTTGTGATTTCCGGTGGGATGCTCAAAAATTTGGCCAGATGTTTGGGCCCGCGAGCACACGTGAAGTTGCCGCCAATGAGTCTCTCTAATATTCCGATCATGTTTTGCTTCTGAGCAAGGATGGAAAAAATAACGACATTTTAACCTAAAGCAGAGTAGAACTCTGTAAACCCCCAAAAAATTTTAGTTCAACAGAATAATTTAAAAAAGTTGTGTAGCTACAATGGAACCTAAATTTTACGCTTCATTTATTTTTTTCTCATATTCTGAGAAAAATGCTCCTGATAACCAACTACACATTATTTCTGATTTGTTGCGACAACCAATTTGTCTGAAAAGCATTTTTTTAAAACCGTTCATCACCTAGACCAGTAAAACATCTTATGGTTCTGTATTTGAGTCTCAGGTGTAGGTAGGACAACACAAGATATAGCTGCATGCAATGTAGGGTGTACCTTTACCACATGCCCTGTAGAGTTAGCACTGAAACACCCTATATGTAGTCTGGTTTTCTGTCTCATCACCATCCGTCTTTCTGTCTCATAAACCATCTTTAGTGTTGTGTGTCTCAGCCCCTGTCAAGTATAGGTAGGGCAACACAACATACCTGAATGCACTGTGGGTTGTACCCTCACCACGTGCCCTGTGTGAAGATAGCACGGAAACACCCTGTAGCCATGTTTTTCTGCCTCATCACTATCCGCCTTTCTGTCTCATCGCCATCTGTCGTTCTGAACAAAGATGAGAGATTAATCTGCTGAACAAGAAATCTAGTATTTTCTTGCTAAATTGGGGATCAGAACCGGCATTCTAATAAAACGCAAGTGGGCGGAGAAGTAAGATGGATACTCGTCACCGACGGGTCATTTGAAATGCGAATGCGAACAGAGCGGCTGTCGGGCATTTTCAGGACAGTTGCCAGTTAGGCCGGAGTTGTTAATTAATGAGGAGGATGTAAGTTATACATACAAAGTACACCCAGCTCGAATTGAGTTCGGGCATTCGAGATTTATCCATTGGGCGAAATTAATCAGTCTTGTTCCACTGGTTAGCGAGAGCTGAACCTTTACGGCGACTCGGTAAAATAAATACCCCTAACCACCAAGTCGCAATTCTATTTTCAGTCGGTGATGAAACTGAATTCGATGAAACTAATTATTTCGCGATGATGGCAACAAGTTCATAACCAGGCCTGTTCTCGCGGCCATTAATTAAATTTTCAACGTGTGTATCCACCAGCCATCTTACAACGCTAATACGCGAAAATTACACAGATCAAGACTCACCCTCACACGTGACAGTGTAATTTAATTTTCTAATTATCACTCTTTGCGATTATATCGTACTTAGGTAAATTAAGCTGGCGACACTGCATCGCAGAAACTCGTCCACACCCCACAGTACATCGTAAAATCGAATAGTAAAATACGCACTTTGAGACCCCCTCGTTACTTTTCAGCATATAGTGTTTGTATTTACGTCATTTGGTCGTATAAATTTATTGAATTACACACGCAATGCGACAGAAATTACAGTCGACATTAGCAGGGGCTTCCAAATGGGGGAAGAAACTTTTTGTTTCCAACATGTAGACACCAGAGCGAGCAAAAACAAACGAAGTTCGACGTCGTCAAAACCGTTATGGTATAAAATCGGGGCTTAAAAAACATGATCGACTATGGCTGAGCCTGTATACGTTTGTAGGTTTGTACAGATAAGCGAATTTCATCGCTTTTTTGCCTGTCGACACACAGCAATCTAATCGAATATAAATTACGATTGCGAAAAACGCGGCGGTAAAAAAGTGTAATAAAATTGGATTGTATATCAATCAGCTCGAAGAATACAAATCAGTTTGACCGTGCCACGAAAATATACCTCCCCCCCCCCCCGTCCTTTATTCACCGGGATTATTTTCGCGCAAATTCGAGGAAGGGGAACATCCGCGGAAAAAAGCTTGACAGCCCCGACGATATATTTTCGCCGCAATATATAGCGACACACATAACTCGACATTCGCGGACAGTTTTATTTGCGACCCACTGTTCTTTAGGTGGGTGCCGGAATGTATAGGGGTACAGGGGTTATGACTTTTTCATTAGCGCAACATACTTCTTCAGCCCTCTTCTTGGGTGATATCTTGCCGTATTGAGGAGGGTTAGGCGTGGAGAATAAAAAAATTAAATGACTCTCTATGAGGTTATATATCGTTAAAATCCCGGCCAAAACCACCTAGGAGAAGGCAAACTTCAACAGATAAACCTTGTTGAAAGCAATGAAAAATTACAACAGTATCTTGTTCCAGGAGTAGTAGATTACACGATTAGTGCAGAAAGTGAGCAATTTGCGAGTGCAAGATTTGGGGCACTAGCCATTGGCACCAGCAGTCAGGCGAGTGGCAACTGGCACGAGCAGAAGCAGGGTTGCCAGATAAGCGACCCTGAATCAGACCACTCTCGAATTTTTTTTAGGACCAAAAAGGACCTAAATAATGTTCTTCATACGAGCTCCCATCTCGGTTTGCTCGATGCTCGCAGCACTTGCTTTCAAACTCCCTTAACATACGCGATAGCTCAAGGGGAAAAGGTAGTACTAAAGCTCTAGATAGGAGAGTACGATTGTCCGCCATTTTGAATCCAACCGCGCCCGTCGATGCCGAATTGACTACGCGGTACGCTCCGCATAGTCGGATTCGGTATCCACGGGCACGGTTGAAGTCAAAATGGCGGATGATCGTACTTACAGGAAGTATATGCATAGAGCTCTAGTAGTACATTACATTTCAGTTTAACGACTTTGGCAGCCCTGCCTGGACAAAGTCAAAACTTAACTTCTCCATATACAACTAGCTGAATACTGGAATCTGCATAATTAGAAAAACGCAGTGTTACCAAAACGTTATAATTAATTTTCTGAGAGAAAATGAAAATGTGACGTGCTACCTTTTTCCTTTAAGCCATCGTGAATAGGCACCCACCAGTAACTGAACAATGAAAAATTGAGATCCCAGTTTGATAGATTGAATTTTATAGAATTCAAAATCGAGTAAGACAAAAAATAACGAAGGAACAATTTCGTCTCAGTCTAAGAATAGGTACTTGTAAATAAGCATAGCGAAATGACATTCTGCTTTGTGGTTGAGCTTCGACTTTAAAATTCGCACTCGAAGGCGATAATGACTAGGGCTGCGAATTTTATTCACGCAAAACTGGGGAAATATGCGCAGAAAAATTTCTTTATTCAGGAAAAATATTCTCAAAAAATCCCCTCAGAATTAGAAATATTTCAAAATATTCTCGGGTGAATCAGTGTTGGAAGAACGCAAAAATCACCGTTCCTCTTCCTGTTCGCTCTTCTCTAACTACATGGTTCTCATTCATGTTTTTTGTTCTCCTTACCTTAAAATTACCAACATTCCCGTTCTCGTTCCCGTTTGCAATATTGTTCCAGTTCCCATTCCCGTTCCTGTTCCCACCTTGGTCCTGTTCCCGTTCCTATTTCCCGTTCTTGTTCTCAATCCCATCACGTTCTCGTTCTCATTCTTGTTCTGAGAACGAGAACCTGCCATTTTTCTTTTTGTTCTCGTTCGTTCTTCCAATATCCCAAGTACTACAGGTTGATTTTTTCATTGAAAAGATTTATAATTGATGGTTTTAGGCTTTCCAAATTTTACTTTTGCGCCAGCTGCAAAGGTGTTGGAAGAACGCAAAAATCATCTTGTTCCCGTTCTCATTCGTTCTTCTCTTCATGCTCCTCGTTCTCCCTATCCTATAATTGCCAACGTTCCCGTTCTCGTTCTTGTTCCCAACCTGGTTCTGTTCCTGTCCCCTGTTCTCGTTTTCGAGAATGAGAATCGAGAACATGCCGTTTTTCTCCTCCTCCTCCTTCGTTCTTCAAACACTGCTGCTGATATGGCAGGGCCAGCGCAAGGGCTATGCGAAACATGCTGCCGCACGGACCGCCGGCCTGATTCAGAGTCAGCGGTTTTTTAAATTTAAATTTAAATTTAAATTTTATTTTTTTGTTCTAGAATCATTATTTTGATTTTGCGGCAAAACTAAATTTAAATATAAAATTTGACGCCCCTAATACGTAAAAACACTGATTTTGTCTTACATATTAGGGGCACCAAAGTTTATATTTTAGACTGTCGATATTTTATATAATTGCTCATTGCTCAGCACTAAGCCGGAAAGCAAAAGTCAATCAGTTGTAACATCTACAAAAACCCCTGCCAAAGCGACTTTGGCTCAACGCATACTTGTACTGCATCTGATATAGTGTCATACTAAATCAGGCTAGAGGCGCTTGCACGGCTGACCTTGACCGACTCATGAGTCATTAGTTGCGATGACCCCTCCCCTCTTCCCACCGATCTCCCCTCGCCCTGCCAATAAACAAAACAGTGTAGTTATAGGGTTGTTATTTTCTTTGTTCATAAAAAGTTATTTATGATACTTATTTTTCTATTAATTAGTTTTTATTTAGTGTCAATATATTTATGTAAAATATACGATATGTATTTGTAAATATTAAACAGTCAAATAGAATAGAAATTTCAAAAAATATAAAAGTTTTTTTTTATAAGGGGAGGAGGCACCGAACTCTGATCTCGATGTGCGCAAAAAAAAAACTGAACCGGCCCTGTGGTATGGGTATCGTTTTAAAGTTCTAATCAAATGGAAATAAAATATGTATACCTTCAAATAAATTGATAAATTCAGAAATACAACAATGTAATGCAAACTTTAACTTAAAAGGAAACAAACTTGGTCAGAAGACTTGAAATTTCCCAGAAATATTGTAGTGAGGTCAATATTTCACGGAGACAGTTAGGGTAGGCAAGTAAACCAGTAAACAAACATAAAACACTGGTATACATGATGAGTTGATGACCTGCACTCTAGGATAGTATAGTTTCACCCGGGTGTCCCGGACCACCATATTGTTGCAACTTTGGTCCGTGAAACGAAAACTGGTCACGCGGTGTGACGCAGTGTTTGCCATTTAGCCGATTTTGACAGATTGAAGTTGCAACAATATGGCAGTCCTGTATACCCAGGTGAAACTATACTGCTCTACTAGCACATGAACAGGGTTGGCATGTTTTAAAACATGTTTTAAGCCAAGCATGAGAAGCCGATTGAAGAAGATTCTCTTCCGGCTTCCAGCTACCTCAAATTCATAAAGCTTCATTAAAAAAATTTCCGACTACCGTTTTTAACGGCTTTCGGCCTCCAGTTACTGGCTACTAAGTCTTTGTAAGTTCCTTGAAATCATAATAAATTTTACAAGAGAGTGTTTTGAAGATAATGTGCCTAAATTTTGAATACATAAGATACCATTTCAGACGTCAAAATAATGTACTAGTACACTTTGTATGGTGCAGTGTGAGTATGACAGGCTGATAGGTCATTGGAAAGAGATCATAAATATTATTCGAAACGACAAAAAGCTGAGGTCACAAATCACAAGAAGCCGATTAAGATACCGAGAAACAATTGGCTTCTCTACCAGCTATTATCTTCCGATTATTTCGGCTTTCCCAGCTTCTGGCTTCCTAGAATTTTGTTCAGATTCGGCTGACTATCGGCTTCCAGCTGACTTCTTATCCCTGTTTTAAACATGATTCAAAACATTAAGGTTCTTCATTTTTGAAAATGAACCTCCGATAAGATATCAGTCGATTTCCTAATGATTATTTGCGGACCAAAAAAAAAAGGGGGGAAGGACCAAATTTGGTCCTAAAGTGCAAAGGGGCAGAAGCGCTCATTAATCGCACTAATCACGTAAGTTACTTTTTTCAACGATTACTTCGAATCTTCACTGAAATGTGAGCTAAAAATTGAGAAATCCATGACTGCTGCGTTAGGAATTTGTAGTTTTGAAGATTTTGAGAAAAGTTATGTAAAAAAAGAGTGAAAAATTATGAAAGTTTGATTTAAAAAATGAGAATACTTTAAAACTTAAAGTGCATGATGAAAAGTACGATGAAGTGATTCAATTTCGACCTAAAAATGGGTGTGAAAGTCTAATTCAGATTTTTTTAAATTTTTTTGGGGACAGTCAGAAATGCTGAAAAAGTATGTTGCGCTAATCGAAAAGTTAACTGCGCTAGAAAGAATGTAATTCTCTACTCCTGTACATATCAGCACCCACCCAAAGAACAGTGGGTCGCACCTAGTAATATCAATAAAATTATCCGCGAATGTCGAGTTACGTGTGTCGCTATATTTCAGCGAAAATATACTGTCGGTACTGTCAAGAGCTTTTTTCCGCGGATTTTTCCCTTCCTCGAATTTGCGTGAAAATAATTCCGGTATAAATAAAGGACGAACAAAAAATGGTGTGTGTATTTTCGCGGCTCGGTCAAACTGATTTGTATTCTTCGAGCTGTGCGCACGATTTCCCGGAATTGCGTTACTGTTTTAATATTCCATTTGGACGGGGTGGCTTCTAGAAAAATGGGCGCATATTGTCATCGAAGTTACATAAATTACCTAACAACATGTAGATATAGTGGAATATCATAGAAAGATGAAAGGGGAATGGGAGGGGGGCATAAGGCCGTCTAAACCCAGACGGATGGACTCATAGGACTACTGTTTGGTTTCTGGATAGACATAAAAGAAAACAGGGGTGTCCAAATATTGGATGGAGAGATGATTACACTCGTTTTCGCAGGAATTCGAACCTACAAACAACAGCTCAAAATCGCTTTGAAAGGAACAGACTGAAAGACACATTCGCTCATCTTGGACCGGGGATCTACAGCAAGGGTGCAACCAAGGAGGGAGCTAGGGGCTATAGCCCCCTATTCAAATCTTTTTCAAAATTAATTCATGAAAATAGGTACCCGATTGACAATGAAGCCGAATGCGAGCGCTTTGGGAACATCACTCAGTAATCACACTACTGGTGAGCGATCACTTCACACACACTATCTGAAAATGATTAGATGGTGAGCACTCACAAAGGAATGTGATCGGCCAAAAGTCTCAAAACGGGAGTGGTTTGTGATATGTTGTGTGAGTGCTCTCCAAATTGTCAATCTGGATGTCAGTTTGAATCATAAATTTCAACGTCAATTTGAAACATCAGTTTTGATTTTGATTTGGAACATAGGAGGTGTATATATAGGCCTACCTAAACTTTGACATCAATTTGAAACATCAGTTTGGACAACAGTTCAAAACATCAACTTTAACATTGATGCAAAACATCGACTTTGACAATGGTAATTTAAACATCAATTTTGACTTTGATTTGAAACATGGCAAATTTGATAATAATTTAAAATACCAACACTTCAATAACATCGATTTGAAACTACAATTTTGGCTCTGATTTGAAGCATCAACTTAAACATCAATTTGAAATTCCAACTTCCACGATGATTTGATGAAACATCAACTTCAACATTGATTTGAAACATATCAAATCCATTTTGTCTATTTGGAACATGAACTTAAACGCTGATTTAAAACATCAACTTCGATACCAATTTGAAACATTTTTTCAACATTAATTGAAACATCAAGATACTGAAATTGATTTGAAACATAAATTTCAGCGTTCATTTGAAAGACATTTCAACATTGACCTGAAACATCAATTTTAACGTCGATTTGAAACATTATCTATTAATTTGGTCTACGATTTTAAACAGTAATTTCGATATCAAATTGAAGCATTAATTGAGACACGTCAATTTGAAACATCAATTTCAACATCAAATGTTGAAGTTTTGTGGGTTGAATGAATATCTTTTACTACTCACAGACGAAGTAAGTTGTAACAAAATTGGGATCAATGACACTCGTTAATATCTCCTCCAAGCATAAAAGTTGGCCCCGCTAGTGACTAGTTTTCAATTTTAAAACTTATTTTCAACTACCTACGTTCTTGAGTTTAGAACCAAGATGGTTCCCCAGAGCATAACACTGCGTCATCATTGCTGCTTATATGAAACTGTTTTTAATTTGTCGACGTACGCAACTTTTTATAGTTCCTATGTACTTTGTGAAACGCTATCCTCCCTTAAAACACCCTGTATAGAAAATATCGCTCTCTTACAATAACAAAATGTCAGACAACACACTTTTGGCTGGACTCGTTTACTCAAGGGTACCTACAAATTATTGATGCTTATTGAGGTGACAGACTGTGCACGAAAGTTCAGCGACCAATTTGGGAAAACTATTATATTAAGCTCGCGCTGTGCCTCGCCAGATTGCGCCCACGCGAATGAGAATTTCATCCTGTCTCGTCCAGTGTTCTTTGTAAATGCGGTCAGCGCAGATACCGCAGATTGTGAACATCTGTGATAATTTGAGCCAGTGTATCGTCGGCACCAATATCCGCGTAGCAAATTTTTACCGTATCTCCCGAGTCCTGCGATCGTGATAAACTTACTGGGCATTTATTATATACGAAAGCTCGGCTTAAGTTGGTATTGAAATAAAATTACGACACCAAACCGTTCATGAATATTTACGTTATCGAGGCATCTAGCGAAGTATCCGGTGGCTATTCCCTGGACAGGTTGGCAAATTTTAACCTCGACTTTCGAGATCGGAGCGTAGGCCGCAGAGGCTACAACCTTCCTAGCATCGTTTTTACGGTTGCATACGTAAAATTCGTTAAATCTGTACTCTCTCTTGCCCTCTCTTTTCTTTCTTTCAATGTGAAAAGTGGTCCACAGTTAAGGTAAGTATGCAGCTATGCACCCTTACTCACGAAACTATTTCGACCTGGATTTGACAAATGAAATCCACGCCATTTTAACGTCGATTCAACCTTTTTTGGCACCAAATGGCTGCCAACCTGAAACATGGTGAACATTCACTAACCGTCAAATTGTTGTCGAAATGAACGTTTGTGTTTTCACGGTGATCCAGGGTCGATTATCCAGACAAATCGACATTGATTCAAAGGTGAAAATAGCTGTTAATTCGATATTTATCGATTGAAAGGTGTAAACTGTTTTTAAATCGATATATAGTTTTATTATCAAATTTAATGTACCTAGTTCTAACAGCCTAATGTGGCATTTGAAAATCTACGGCAAGAATCCACTGCGTGCTCCTGTTTTTCTTAAGGGACAAAATAAAGGGCTATTGCTGAATTAAATCCAAAATACTCCCCCATGTGAAATTATTCAGTCGTTCAGTGTTCATCTTCTAGAAATGTTCCTTTTCTGCTCATATACGTTGTTGTGCACGACTTCATCTACGGGTAGTAAGGTGCATATTATCATTATATCATTGATGCTTTATAGACTTCAAAATCATGTGTCAAAACGACCTCGAAGTTGCTCTTTCAATACAACGTTGACATTGATGTTTCAAACTGAGTTGAAACTGATGCTTCAAATTGATTTTAATTAAGGAATAAAAGCTGCCCCAACTTACTAAACCAATTCGAAGTCGATTTAATATCGAAGAGAAGAATCACAAATCACACTGATTACAACTGACGCCCATCTGTTTGTGAAAATTACGTTGATTTATTTGCAAATTCGAAGTCGGAAAATAGTCGAATTGTTACGAAAACTTCTAGGTACACCAAGTTTATCCACCGAACGAAAGACTTGTACAGATGCCACTTCCTCTTTGAATTTCATCTCAAAAATTACTTAGCAATGAGTGGTGAGCTGCGATAAGCTGCAAATTTGGTTTGACGGTTACGAATCAGAAAATTTAGGCTATCAGCTATGGTAGCAATTGGGGCGGAGTGGTCTGCCTAGCATAAATATGACCTGGCCACCGCAGAGAGACCTGATGGTCCCAGAAAGTAATTTCGTAGATAATAAACACACAGGTACGTATTGCAGTCCTTTAAATGCAGAAGATTCAGTCTACTTAACCAGTTTATTAAACTAAAATACGTATTTGATACCAAGGTACTCATTCAGTTTCCAAATCGATGTCAAACAATACGAAATAAACATAACAGTCTATTCGTGTACCTATATCTGCATTGATTTTCTTAGAGGCTGCTTCAGGAAATTTTTGTATACATGTATGAGTTCAAAGTGATACATGAAAGTGTGAAACAATATTATACCAAGAATGCTGCGTCCATGATAATATACATTTTACTCACAACATAAACTCAGAGCTGGATTTTTCTTTGCGAGGATTTGCGCCCGAAATCAGACGAATTTTCTCATTTTCAATAATTCAAAGTAACCCGATCATCTTCTTGGCTGAAAAATGAGCTCCCTTAGTTATTGTGTAGTGATGAACACCTCAGTTTTCAGAATGCAAAATGAACCCCGTCCTCCAAATTTCAAGCTTTAAAATGAACCATGTAGTTTTTCAGGTTTTGCGAAATGAAATCCCTTATTTTTCAAGTTCCGAAATGAACCTCTTCATTTTTCATGTTGCAAAATTTTCCTTTTCAGTTTTCAACTTGCAAGATGAACCCTTCACCCTCTTCGCACATTTCATGTTTTAAAATGAACACTCTAATTTTGACTAATTTTTAATGTTGCAAAATTAAATCATTCAGACTGCCAAACGAAGCCCTTCATTCTACTGAAAATGAGCGTTCTCATTTTTCAAATCGAAAATGAGCTACCTGGTTTTTCTCACGGCAAGATGAGCCCCTCTTCTTATAATTAATTGAACCTGTCATTTTTTATAATTCAATCTTTTATTTCAAAATGAACCCTCTCACTCTCCAAGATTCAGACCTCCTTCAGTTTATACATTGCAAAATAAACCCCCTTAACTTCCAGATTGCAAAATGAACCACCTCATATTGTAGGTCATAAAATGAAACCCCTGAGTCTTAATATTGCAAAATAATTCTCTCCTTCTGCTTCTACACATGACCACTTCACATTTATTTTTGAAATGGGCCCTAATCTTTTTCAGATTGTAAAACAGACCGCAAAAATGCTGACGAAAATGTAAACAATTCCAGTTAAAAACTTGAAAAAGAAATTTTACTTTCGTAATTTTGCCGACTGACCGCTAGAGTTGGTCGAGTATCAACTTTTCAGAAGTTAAGTTTGAACCAGAACTCAAGTACAGCTTTTCAATTGGTATTTAAATAGGGAGGGGTACTTACACCCTCCCCTGTAGGAATTTTCCACTCAATAGTAGGAAAAATTTACGATTTTTGTAAGGGACCAAAATAAGGGGGGAGGGCACAGAAGCCTCCGCCGGAGTTGAGAAATCGGTGGATCAAAACTTGGGAAAATCCAACAAGTCAAAAGGTTTTTTTAAGGCAATAAAAAAAATGTTAATACTTGAGATATTTAAGTCGAGTCAGTTGGGGCTTTCACAATTTTGGTCCCCTCCACCTCCAGAAAAAACTCTGTTACATGCCTGGGTGTAACCAGCAGATTGGCAGGGTGGACGTGACCTACTGCGAAAAGTCTGCTGGCTCCGGGAAGTTCGCCCACAGAAAACTAGAAGAGTAAAAATGCGAATACCGTCCCACCCATAGACAACTGAAGGAGTCTAAATGGGAGCTACTCTCACAAGTGTTGATAGGGATGCATTGTAATTGATATCTGAGATTATATCTGACATTAAAAATATTGTAATATTGCTTTAGGTGAATTAAGCAGTTAACAGTGTCAGTTGAAAGCCTAAAACCAATCAATATTAAGATAGGAAATATTAAATGGCACGTAAAAAAACATGTTTGAACGCAAAGCAAAAGACCGATAAAAAAGAAGCCCGCAGCAAGATTTCAATTGAACTTCATGCGATAGTCCTTGCTCGTTATTTCAAGTTCAATGAACGCGATATTACATTTGATAAAAAATCTTGAGACAATAGAGTGACAAAATCCGCCAGGAAATAGAGTTCCAATAGAGTCACAACCAAATGACAAAATTCACCAGGAAATTTAGTACCAAATAGAGTGAAAACAGAGTGACAAAATCCACCAAAAAATTGAAATTTTTCCCTTACCGGGAAAAAAATTAAATCATGGATATGTCAATCTTTCATAAATTTGAAATTCCTTAAAATTATACATAAAGGACCCGGAACCCGCATCAAAACCAGAACTGCTTCGGACTAGTTTTGCTTCCCAAGCAAATGTATATAGATAGAAGTAAGCATGTATAACCGAAAATGTCTATCAAACCTATCTTCTTGGTAATACTGATCACAATGTTGAAACGCTCGCTTTGTAACGAAAATATATCTCGCCTTAGGGCGCAACCAATTATCTCACCGAAACGCGTTCCATGTTTTCGTGTCGCATTTTCGTTTCACAAATTTCAGAATGACCCCCAGCATAAAGACATATCCATGTCAAAAAATGAGTACCAATAGAGTGACAACTGAGTGACGAAAGGGCAGTAGAAAACCCGGTTCTGATAGGATGATGACCATGTGTCGAGTGACAACTGTTTCCCTCCAGAGCTGCTGCAGGAGACTCACGGGAGGTGATCACAGTGTGAAAACCGTGTGATTTCCCCCTGGGTAACAACAGATTGATAAAATTCCTCAACGGGTAGGCTGCGGATACGATTGCAGCTCCTTGAAGTGCCATCAGCGGCAAAACAATCTCGTTGGACAAAAACGGAAACGGGGTCGTCCTGCAAAAGCCAAAAGAGCACTTTTGACTCAATAAATTTATGTTCCTTTGTTCACTTTTCGACATTATCTTTTCATTTTTTTATTTCGCGTTCCTTTTCTGTATTATCGCGTTTATATTTTTCTTTTGCGGTCCACCTAAATTACACGTCGTGAATTTCAATTATTTTGTCCCTTCCATTAATTTATTTTCGCGTCCGTTTCTTATAATAGAGTGCAGCGTTTTCAGTTCGCTGTAAAATCGTGTATTTGTCGCGTGATTATCTATTCTCCTTTGCGTGCCTTTTAAGATTATTTACTTGGCTGGACGTTGGGCAGTATAAGAAGAATGTATTTGAATGTGCCTCTAAAAAAGAACTATTATCAGGTTTCAAATTCTTCCAGTAGAAATTTTACAGAAGCAGTACAATAAATTCCTTGAAAAATGTTCTCATTTGGGCTGTCTAGAAAAGTGTACCTCCTCCGCCGCCTATTGAAAGACTACGGTCTTGACGTGCTCATACATGATCAAATTTAAAACAATAATATGGTCTAGATTAGATCAAAAGACCAAATTAGTAAAAAAGTTGAACTAAGCAGAGCATATTAGTGAGATATTCTAATCTCTACACACCTGATCATAGGGACGAAAATAAGGGGGCATGGGGGACAGCTTGCTCCCAAGCCTCCGCCAGAGTTGGGAAATTTTAGTAGATGGATCAAAAGTTGGGAAAATCGAACAAGTCAAAAAAGTTTTTTTGTTTTTTTACCCAATACGAATGAATGGGAATTTTGAGTCGAGTCAGTGGAGAGTTTAACTGTTTTTGCCCCTCCACAAAAAACTCTTCGCTACGTCCCTGTCAATATTAAGGAGACATCAATTTCATCACTCGATGTAAGACCGACAGTATAGGTTGCACTGTTTTCCCTGCAAATTCATTCTTCGCCCGTTGGTGTTTCTTTTATGGATCAAGTCTACAGCCTGCATGAAGAGGCAAAACTAATTTATTTGTAAAACCGGAATTTGCTGTTTGTGCGGTTCCTTGTGAACATTGTATTCATAATTCGGCCGGCGCAAAATCAACTCGCAGATGTCAGGGATCCGGATTACGGCGGTGCGTATTTAAATTGTTATGTGAAACAGAGAGCTTAACGAAGACAGGCTAGATGTAGGCGTATACATATATTCTGTATACTGATATTGCGCCTATAATCAGTTTTTCCATCAACGTCGGAAGAAAGCAGTGGGTGTCGGAACCCGGCGAAATTCTCGATTGGATCATCATTTTCAACCTGCTAAATGCGAGTATACAATATAGGTACAATGTATATTATGTGACCGTGCGAAGTTGTTAATTTCGGGGTAATCTCAGACGACCTTCGTCTCACAGAGCTGCTCGCCAATTTGCCGGCCGGCTTATGAAGCTTTTCGACTGCGTGTCTAAGCACGAACACGTAGGCAGCTTTTACAAACAATCGTCGAAACCGCCGCACCGCCACAACCAGCTTATATTCAAAACGCTGTAAAATGAAACTCTTAGCTTTTTACGAGTGTAAGCATGGCACCGCAAACAGGAAATTGCATTACATTTTTCACTATTATCCCAAATAGTCGTATATTTAATCTATCTATATTTTCGGCAAAAAATCATATTGAGCCCAACGCGTAGGGATTTAGGCAGAAAAATTGGAAACGAGCTCATTCAGCGAAAGTTTTTGAGCAGGATTTTCTCATTGTTCGTCCCCCGAGACGGGAACCAGACGTTACGGGGTGCAAACGTCTACACATATCCACAGCAAGCGCCATCCGACGAAACGAATTCAAAATTAAAGCAAGGCAACACAAAAACTTCATTGATGAAGACGAACTAAAAATTCTCTACTTCAACTGGCAAGTGAGAGTCGACTTCATTAGCTCGAACTAGCTCTCAAAAAGATGAATTGGGACATAATAGGATTGGTGGAAATCAGAAGGGAAGGTGAAAACCTATAACATCATCATCTTGCAGACGAGTCTGCAACCACGGAAGAGCATTTTCATGTCTGCTTCGCAGACTGCGCCGACATGAGAATGTCGTCGTCCGCTACGCTCCGCCATGCACGTTGCACTCCATACTTTTGGCGCGTTCAGTTTCTGGACGCTATCTACGTTCGCTGGACAAAGACATTCTCGTGTCGGCGCAGTCTGCGAAGCAGACGTGAAAATGCTATCCCGTGGTTGCGGACTCGTCTGCAAGATGATGCACTAGCACAGCATAGTGCTCGCAGGCTGATACACGGAACGTGATGCTCGCATGGGAATACAGGCCAATACAAGGAGATTGGTACTCGCAGGCGAATGAAGTGTTGAGTCCGTCAGTCATTCAGTCCAGTCAGTCAGTTAGTCAGTAGTTTTATTATTATTTTTCGTAACGTTCTTTTTGTCACGTTCCAAAGTAATGTTTTTTTCCCGTTCTATGCCAAAGTAAAAACATAAAAATGTTAAAATGATTTCCATGGAAATGATAATTCCTTTTGTTACTCCTTTTCGTTCCTCCTCAAATGTAACGTTTTCCCGTTTGGGTTATACCAGGACTGGAATGTGCAAAGTAAAGACAGGAAAATGTCAAAATAAATTTCCATAGAAATGATTATTTCATTCCTCCTCAAATGTAACGCGCCGGGTTGTGTGCCAAAGTAAAGATATTAAAATGTCAAAAAGGAATGATGGCAACTTATTTACTTTTTCGGTGCCACTAAAGGCTATAGTGGAGTGGGCTTCATCGTGAAAAAACACTTGGCCGACAGCATAATTGAGTGTAAAGGCTTATCAGTAACGTCGGTAATTCTACAGTTAAACACCGGAAACAACAAATTGATGTCAATTATTCAAGTCTATGCCCCTACTAGCACAGCCCCCAAGTTAGAAATTGACAACTTTTATAACCACATTGAGTATGTGCTTTTGAGAGAGAGGGAAAGAAAGAGTACCACACTATTATTATGAGGGAATGGAATGCTAAGATTGGTAAAAATATACCAGAATCTAAATTAGTAGGAAAATCTCGTCTTGGCACCTCAAACGGAAGTGGAGAAAGGCTGGTTGATTAGCGCAAGAAAACAATCTACAAATAGCTAATACTTTTTTCAACAAAACCCCTAAGAGAAAATGAAAATGGAGATCACCAAATAACAGAACAAAATAGTGTCATTCCCTCCAGGTTTTAATAAAGGAAATCGTAAAAATGAGAGCTGCCTTATACACAATGATATATGATCGGACAAATAAGCTGAACGCTCATTTTTCTTCAAAGCCGGCAAAAAGAAATTGCTTATTTTTCTCGTAAGAAAAACTTCAATTACAGTCACAATTGAGGCAAGTAATAGGTAAATGCATATGTGTACGTGCACATAGAAAAAACCCTTGTTGTCGATCCTAGTTTTCGAAATTCAGTTTTTTTTTTTGAAGGTTGGGTTAAGAAATCAAAAAAAAAAAAAATAAATAAATAATTCATGATAAATTCTCGTAGGAATGAAAGTGTATTTTCAATAAAGTGTACTACTTCTCACCTCGTTATTCCGCCTACTCCTTTTCCGAGCAGAAGTCAAAATGCAGATACATTTTGGCACGTACATGGATATGCCTTATTGTTACTGAACATGTTCTACAAGGCATTCACGACAAAGTGCTAGGAAATGGTAAAACTCAAACGTTTGGTACAGACACGGTTTTCGCTCAAGTATACTCAGTAGTATGACTTCATAGTAACAGGAGTGTATCATAAGTGGCTCTGTGGCGTAGCGATAAGAACTCGGCTTCCCAACCTGAAGGCACCGGGTTCGATTCCCAACGCCGGCATCGTTTTCAGTAATGCAAGAAAGAACTCGTCACACATTCTAACACCGCATTCTGATAACGTACACAGAGTCACAACCACTTACAGCAGAGGCTTCCGAGAAGTGTGTAGTCGGTCGCCAGTATCTGAAAGCTGTAAATGGGTAAGGCGCCACCTGCCGGTGCTCGTTGAACTCACCGTCATAAACCACGGGTCTAGTGATACGGGTATTCGACAGGAAGATAGCGCAGTTCACCTAGGCCGATTCCTGGCAAGAAGGGAAGAAGGCTAACACAGCCCTAAGAGGCTCCCCGATGTCCCTGAGGTCATGCTCGAAGGAGTGGTTCCAGGGCTCGAGTGAGAGCACATGAAAAGAGAAGACCCTAATAAAAAAGATGCCATGGAAATTTCTATTAACACTACGGCTGCAGACTGCAGTCACCCAGTAAAGATCAAGATCAATGAGCACATGGCTAGAATGAAACTGGAAGAATGTCGGGGGGGGGGAGCATAACGTACGATTTTCGCTCGAGTATACTCAGGCCAATAATATGACGTCATAAGTAACAGGAGTGCATCACATCCTAATGGAAATTTCTGTTAACAACATGGCTGCAGACTGCAGTCGCGCAACTAAGATCAAGATCAATGAGTACATGGCTGTAAGAATGTCGGGTGGATCCTGGAGCTGGAGCGTCGAGCATGTCGGAGGGGAGCGTTACAGTTTTCGCTCAAGGATACCCATGGCTATAAGAAATTATGTTACACTATATAAAATTATCACATCACAAGTTCGGGCAGTCACCTATTGGACAGGCTAACGTTGATAGCTAATAACCAAAAACTCTGAGAAGTTTTTAAGCTATAATCATCAGTAAACTATATTGACGAGTATCTACATTGCATACAGATACATTGGAACATGGATACGAGTATGTCTTATAGTTACTGAACAGGTTCTATGCATTCAGTCAACGTAAGAATGTCGATCTCTATCAACTGAGCGCAGTTATCAGTCAGCAGTTAAGAAATTTCCATGAAAATTTCTATGAACAACACGGCTGCCGACCGCAGTCGCGCAGCAAAGATCAAGATCAATGAGCAAATGGCTGAAAGAATATCGGGGGGGGGGGGTAAGTTTGATACAAACACGGTTTCTTTGCTCAAGTATACTCAGTAATATGACGTCATAATAACAGGAGTGTATCATACCCTAATTAAAAAAATTTTCATGGAAGAATGTCGGGTGGAGCGTCGAGCGTGTCAAGGGGAATTAATCGGCTGCAGATTACAGCCGCCCAGCCGCGCAGCAAGGGTCAAGGATCAATGAGCACATGGCTAGAACGCTAAAAGGAAACTAGAAGAATGTCTGGGAGGGGAGATCGTAACTGTGCAGTGATTTCTTTAACCATATTGATGTGACTAAGCGATATTCGTGGGTCCTCTATATGACAAACATCAGCTGATACGAACAACATCCAACAATTCTTAGTCCACGGTTTCGTTATGCTACGAACAAAATACGTGTAAACGTGAGAAGAGATATTCCAATATCCAACACCCCTCCCACACATCGAGTTTTCTATTTCTTATAATCTGTACGATATGTTACAATCTAAAGAATGTAATGAAGTTCAAAAAAAAAACGGTAATGAGTAATGTCACAATCCGAAGAGAATGCGAACAATATCTAGAATCGAGTATTGGTATCTGACCTATCACAATCCGAAAAATGTACCTAATTAAGTCCAGGAAAAACCGCATAGTCACATCAACATGGTTAAAGATCGCTGTATAGTAACATTTGGTACTAACACAGTTTTCGCTCAAGTATGCTCAGATTAGTAATATGACATCATAGTAACAGGAGTGTATCATACCCGAAAGGAAACTTCTATATTCTATCAACAGCATGGCAGCAGACTGCAGTCGCGCAGCTAAGATCAAGATCAATGAGCACATGGCTGGAAGAACGTCGAGCGTGTCACGGGGGGGGGGGGGTTGCAGTTTTTTCACTCAAGTATACCCATGGCTCAAGATTTATACAATTAGAAGGTTATTGCAAATTAATCGGCTGCAGACTGCAGCCACGCAGCAAAGATTAGGATCAATGAGCACATGGCTAGAAGGAAAAATAATTTCCGTGGAAATGTGGATCACTGAACTGAATTGTGACCATGAAGAGCTAGATCATACTGATTGACTTCACGCAATACGTACAACTATACATCCTTGGAAAGCTGAGCGTTCAGGCTTTAAGCTGACGCCACAATAATTTTTCTGTGAATGCCTGGTTGGATTCCGCAAACCTTATCTATCTCTATCATACATATAAGGGTTACTGTTTTGGAACTTTTTCTGTGCCTGAAAAACAGTCTACCTTTGCTAAGGTGCTATGTTTCCCACAGGTACAATGGACCACCATTTTGATTCCCAACTAGTCCGGACATCCTTGATCACCCGTTAGCGAACGGGTGCGAGCGCCTTCGAGAATGCTCGGACTAACTTGAGAATCAAAATGGCGTTCCAGTATACCCGTGTGAAAACACCCTACCTTTGCCACCTATTTTGGCCTGTGATACGTCTTACTGGTTTTTGAAGTCTTGTATCTATGCCCCTTCATCGATCTATGCCCCTTCATCGATCTATGCCCTTAAAAGTGTTAGGTACATTTATACTCGTCGCAGAGCCAGTAATATGGCAAAAAAAAAAATTAAAATCAGCAAAGTCACCCCGATTTACGGTACCAAAATATTTCACTCTTGCGGTGCCAAGTTTACACGATCATCGGGGATAAACAAAAATTCGAGTATGCAGTTCTGCTACCATTTTGGAATTGAAAAGCAGTGCCAGCCTGGGACGAACGGATTAGTTTGTGGGGCTTATTTCATGCTCTACCAAGGTTGAATACTGGGGCTACTCTGCTTCCGGTTACCCAATATTTTCGATTAATAGAACGATATCTTTATGAGTTTTACTGATAATATGACCGTTATAATATCCAACTTGGAACAACGAGAACTCTAGCGGCGTCCTCGATTTTCGGTCACGACTGAGCGCCTCCATTAAGCAATATCATTTAATAAAAATTATATCGGATGAGGGATGACGGAATTTCAGGAATTTTCGGCTGGTCAAGGCTCATTGTCGAAAAACTCTACGTCTTGTTTGGAGATGAGAGGTCTTGCCGATCTCTGGAATTTTCTTTATATCGATTTGTAGACGAGTAAATGGTAAAAAGAAATATTCGTGCTGCGCCCTCAGTTATTGCATCTTCACCGAGTTGAACGAGGACAAGTTCGCAACATTTTGTAGCTTGTAGACATCGTTTTAGATAAAAAAATATTTTAGTTTGGAAAAGGCGGTGAAAAAATTTCGAAAAAGGTTTCTTGTTACTGAAGAATAAGGCGACGAACAGTTCAAAATCACGATAACGTACAGCCGCAGAAATTGAGTGTGCAGCTGGGGAACGGTGAAGTTATTGTAAATGCATAATTTATTTCGAAGGTGGAAGAAGTAAATAAGGAGATTGGTAGTTCATTTATGAAGATATCAATTTCAAACCTTGAGATCAGTTCACTACTGTTACGACCCTACGTTCAGATATGTCGTGTGGAGGTCTCATTCATACCAGCTTAGAACTCATTCCGACTTACGGATTTTTCTAACTTCCAGGTAGGGAATAGGTACTCTCCTTCTTAGATTTGTCGATGCAATTTTACAAATTTGTTGGTAAGCAATTCACCAACTTAAATGTTTGTCTCCCTGTCTACTTCTCTGGTTCGTGGGATACCCGATGCGCTATCAGTTATCCTCTAGTTACCCGCGGAAAAGTTACCCATCTGCAACCCTCAGTTACCCTCCGATTACTCAGAAACCCGTCAGTTACCTTTGGTTCCCCCTTTAGTTACCTGGGTAATTGGCAGGATTTTGCGCATCGGGTATCTGGCTATTTAATTGTCTGTCTAGCGGTCTGGCAAGCTCGTTATGAGTCTCTCAATCTACCTGGTCTGGCTGACTATTGCCTGGCTTAATTGTAACAGATCTGCTACTGCAAGTTTTCCAGTTTCTATTAGACAACCCGTCGGATGTTTTTCCTTGTAGTGATGAGGAGTGCATAGAGGGATGACTGTATCAAGCTCTTATAGTACTTGGTTATACTTTTACCCTAGGATTGGTGGGAAGGAGCGGCGAGAGTACACACGGATAACAACACTTCACAGCAGCCCTTGACTTGTGATTCAAGAGATATTTCCGAACACCGTGCAATTCCAGTGATGCCAGAGGTACGATTGTTTTTGAGCTCTTTTCCACCCACAATTGCGATGTATCTACTCACGTCCTCCGGGAAGATTTAAATTCACTTTGAGTGAGCCGCCGAGTGCTGTGCTGGAATACAGACTACACTTTATGGATTTTCAATTAAACCCAGCTTCAAAGGTAAACAGAAAGAAAAATAAGAACAGGCGAACCCGGCGGGGAAGCGAGTTAGAGAAGAAAGGCACTTTAAACAAATTTGCTTCTGCTCGGAGCTTATCTGGAATAATTTTCTGTTTTTCCGTGCCTTATCCGTTACATTAACATTTGCGATCACGTTGGCTATTATAACTTTTTTAATACACACTCTGTAGAGTGCTGTCAGACCTAGCGGGCTTCGAGTGAACGTGGCCCATTTCTTCGGTCTCGCTTATGCACAACACTTTTTCCAGCATCTTCTCTCGCTCTGCACTGGCGACGGTACATATTTTTGCTTTTCCCACGTAACGAGATACAAATATTTTGCGCCGCACAAACGGTAAATTACGATTGTTTTTCGCATCATATGTCACCGACACACGGCGGCATCGTTCGGTGTCGTTTGTCATATTCTAATATCGCATCATTTTCGAGTACACGACGTATCGCACGTCTGCTGTTTCTGAAATGGGGTTTGTTTACGACCAACTTTTATATTTACTTCTTCGGTAGCATCCCAGTTTGTATTCATTAATTTCATCTCGAAACGTTTTCCTTCTGTTTTGCTTCCGAATTCCCGACGATGGAAAAGCTTAGGTCTTATAAGAATTACTCCAGTTCACATCGATAGGCTTGCTTGTTTCCCTAGCTATGTTGTCGAGATGAAGATTACGCCTGTGTTATTTTAGAATTTGAATGCCAGTATCCATGTGGAGAGCAAATCAAAGGTGTAATGGAATGTTCGACATCAGCGAGCGCGAAACTCTCTATTTCCAGGGCTGTAGATAGCAAGTTTTCTGTGGTGTAGGCGCAAAAATTCCGAGTGAAATTAAAGAGCTCGTTTGAAGAATGACACCAGCTCCCCCTCCCCAATTTATTTTGATCGTTTTCCGGTGTTTCAAATTTAAGGTTAGATCTACCTCATCCTATTTCGTTGACCATCGTCTGGATATTCGATTTTAGCATTTTATATGCTTTTACTACTGGGTATACTTGAGCGAAAACCGAAACGCCTCACCCCGCTACGCTCCTCCGACACGAATTCAGCGGTTGACATTTACAATCTGCAGCCGTGTTGTTGATAGAAATTTCCATGCCTCCCGACACGATGTATTAGCTCTTCATGGTAAAAATTCAGTTCAGTGATTGAAATTTCCATGATTTTTTTTTCGCCTAGCTGTGTTGATCTTGATCTTTGCTGCACCCTGCGCGACTACAGTCTGCAGCCGTATTATTGCTGCGAGACTGCAGTCTGCAGCCGTGTTGTTAATTTTTCTTCCAGTCATATCTTTACTGCGCCCTGCGCGACTACAGTCTGCAGCCGTGCTGTTGCTGCTTGATTGTACGCTGCAGTCGGGTTATTAATAGAAATTTCCATGGACTTGTTTTTTTATTAAGGTACAAAAGCGTATAAAACGTGTAGGTGACGCGTATTTTGTGGTGTGGGGGGGATTCCCTCTCTTCGCCTGTGGATCCGCGTCTGAGCCAAGCATAGATGGCAAAAATAAACATGAACACAAAAGAATAGCGTGGTTGACTAAGTTTGCCAGCACTATGAACAAATAAAATAAAAAAATGAATGAATGAATGAACGAACAAAAACACAAACAAACGGGTGGATAGTTAATAAAAGGATAGACAAACAACATACTAACAGTCAAACAATCAACAGCCGGATGAACAACTAACAAAATGGTAAAAGAACAAACCGACAGATGAACAACAATGAAAATGAAGGACTGACAAATAGATGGACAAACAACAGACTGGAAAACATATAAAAAATAACAGGCTGATGTGACAAACAACAAATTGATGAACAAACAATAAACGATTCAGCTAACGAATAACAAATGGGCGGGAAAACAATAAATTGACAAATGGATGAACAACGAATGGATGAATGACAAACAGATGAACGGATGTAGGGCCGGCGACTTTTGATTTTCTCACCTGGTGCAGATACAAAACTTCGGAACCCTGGAACGCCCCCCCCCCCCCCGAGGAAATTGAAACACAAAAACATCCAATAAGTACCGATAAGCATAAAGAAATTATATATTTTTTAAATGTTGATTTTCCACCTGGTGTAATGCATCATGTGGAAGATTCAGTTTGGTGCACGTGCTCCAGTGCAGCTTTGGACTTTGACTGGCCCTGAACAGATGGACAGATCGATCAACAGATGACAGACTGAAAGACAGACAGTCGAAATAATTGTTTTCATGTATTACCTAAGTATCAGTTTTAGATGCTCGAAAAATTTCATTTTGAATCCATGACACGGATATAAGTGAAAGCAGACCTTAGGAATATAGAAAGGGTACTAAAGCCGTCCTGATGATTCTGAGCCCGTAAGGACGATAACCTTTTTCCGCTTTTCTATTTTCCTGTCTCCAGAAATCTTCAAACTCATTCTCTTCCCTCTGTTTGCGCTAATGATAACAAGAGAAAGTCTGTGGTAGCTCAATTACAAAATTTAATTCTTCTAAGTCGCTATGTGGCCGAAAGGTCGTGCTCGATTCGTAATCCTTGTGTCTCAGGTTCGAAACCCACCAACGCCGGAAAGTTAGTGCCAACATCCTAGCGAACACAGCGACAACAGTATCAATCGAGGTGGAAAGATAACGCGGAAGAGGGCACTCCAATCGCAGGGCATGTCACCACCAGACCTAAAAAGACTGATACTGGTATGTGCACGTCGTGGACAGCTTACTTAATGTTGTGCAAAACACGTGACTAGTAAGCGAACTGCGGCTGCACACTCTTTGGCATACAGAAGGAAACCTTTAACGCTACAAACCGTGAGGAAAGCAACGGAAAACTACCCCGACTAACCCTGCCCTGGAAAGTCGCGCGTCAGAAACCGCGATCGCCGACATCTGGCAACGGGGACGGCACCTGATTTTTTTTTAATCCTCCTGAAAACCAAGTTGGCTCTTGTATATGAATATAGTATACGAGTTTACCGGTACCACAAACACTAAATAATAAACTTCGGAGTTATTCTGCAGTCCGAATGCGCTCATCGGCGAAATATTGTCGCGTCATTAACATTTTTACAATTTACTAAGGTGTACAAATTCATATTTATGAAAATTCTGTATGTATCCATAAATTGGAGAGAAAATTGAACTATAACTTTCTAGTTTACGGTTGTTTAATCTGACTGAGTTTCTTGTAATAAAGATTGATTATGGTGTAGCATAGAAAGCGTGTCCTGTCAGATGCGAATAAAGCCTTCTACTGGAATGTTTCTCGTTCGAACGTCTAGAATTTCCTTCTTTTGAAGAGTAAAATAAGCCAAGCGAAGATTAAGGAATATACCGGGAAGTTACAAACGGTAAAGCTACCATCGTTTCCTCCACTGATATTTCAATACATCTAATCAGTCACTTTTCTCTTATAGAGGATAAGGCAATGCGAAGGGTCAAACTTACTTAACTGAATTATTATTTTGTACATTCCTAGATATTATGCACACAGCAGCAAAACTGGAGACAAAATATTTTCAGTTTAGTGAAGATTTCTTCAATGTGCGAAAAGTGATGAGCGATGACCTCCTTTTTCAACCAAGGCATTTCAGAGTTCCAGGAAAAATATTTCAAAATAATTGACGAATAGCTCGCATTTACTCTTCCTGATTCACGTGAGGAATGCTGATTCACGTAATCGAAACTACATCAGTTAGAAAAATTCTCATTACAACGCGTCAATTTTCAAACCGGTGAATTCGCAATAAAGCTCGCACGTAGTTGCAAATTGAAAGGGTGGATTATTTATGATTAAAAGTTATTCTAAACTTTCGAGGCTTGCAAAGTTTAAGGCAGGCGTAAACAGCGCCTTTCTGTGCGATACAAAGGCCGCACTGAATTAGTCAAATTATTTAAACGTTAGTTAAACTCGGCCTTTGAAAATTTATTTGGTCTTCCTTCTACGACCGTCAGTTAAGTTACACGAATTAAGGCGGACTATTTCAGCATCTTATCTCATTTATTATTTTGGAGGAATGTAAGCAGCAACTGGGCGTCTTTAAATCTGTTGTTTTATTCTGTAAGCACAATGGAGGTTAGATAATTGTTTCATTACCTAACGGGGAGAAGATCAACGAAAAATTAAGATAATCCGAAAAGGTCTTCGACATTTTGATGCAATTTTTTAATTACATTATTTCACAACATCACTTCCGAAAAATAAAAACTCTTTGTAAAGTGTTTCTTTTCGGCATCTAATGAGACGGAGGATGCCAAAGGAAAGGCAATCGACGCAAAATAATCAATTTGTTTCCGTCTACCTCTTCCTCCAAGGAGAAACAGAGTCAAGAGTTATCTATCATGACGATTCATGTTAAGCAGCATTATTGAAGCGAAGCTTCTTTACACGGGTTCAAGGTGGCTAATTAACATGGAAAAAGTGAAACGAACGCGAAAACATGCAACGGAAGTGACGTAGTAACACGTCGCCCACATTTAGTGTGTGTGTGTGTGTGTGTGTGTGTGAGTGTGAGAGACAGAGAGAGAAAAATAGTGTGCGTGCGTATGTGAAACCATACTGTTTCCCCTCCATGCCTCCATCATCAGTTTTCTGTCAGATAACATTCAGTACACGCACCTACCGACGGATGTAGTAACTCATATACAGTGCGTAAGAAGCTTCGCTTCTGTCAAGTGTCCCCCGACACCTCACGCATTTTTATGCTGTATTATTGCGCTGTGTGTACTGAAATGTAACCTCAACTCTCACCAGAAGGATGTTGTCATCGGGAGTCAACGTCGATGGAATTCAAGAAGCAAAATCTCTCGTCAACATGTTTCTTGCTGTTGACATTTCTGTACATAATATTATGTTGAACAGAGTTGCATGATTCAACACTTCTAATTTTTTGTCTGCATACCTATCTCCCGATCTGATGTAATCCCTCTTATCGCCTCTCTTACCTTAAAAGCGTAGCCGCCTTCTACCACCAGGATAAAGATGGAGACAGAAAATCGTTACGAGAGCTTGGACCCATCCAAAATCTCGTAAGCCTCCCCCGAGAATTTCGTTTGGTTCTAACCATCATGCGACTCTTGACTATAAATTCGGAAATTCGAGGCTGAAAATGTTTTCTTGCTTCTTTAAAAAAAAAAATGGTGTGGTGGGATGTATGGCGATGCACGCATGCCAAAGTGGCCCCTATGACACCGCACCCCCGGCCACAGGAACTACCCTTTCGAGTATTGCGTCAGTGACCGGAGGGACATCTTTCAAAAGAAATGGGAAGAGATTTCTCCTTTAAAAATTCTACCACATGGCAAGAATGAGAGGGTCTGGTTGGCCGAGTGGATAGCGCGCTGGTCTCGGAATCCAGAGTTCCCAGGTTCGAGCCCACGTGGCAACTCACTACATTTCGACCCTGGCTGATTTTTCGACAAGATGAGATGAGGGCTAAGACAGCCCTAACAGCCTCCCCGACGTCTCTGAAGTAATGCTCGACAGGGTGGATTCCAGGGCTTGGGTTGAGAGTAATGTGTATTAGAAAAGAGATGGCAAAAATGAAGAAGAAAGTAACATCCATCAGTTCGCTTATTAAGCTGGAAAATAGTTGGCAGTTGAAGAGAACTAAAAATTAAAAAATTTTTTGTTTTTAATTTCGTAACTAGTACTCCTCCTACTCTAGTAAATTCACACCTGCACGCTTCCGATGTTTTGTAAACCATCAGTTGATTATACCCAGTTAACTTATGAGGTACGGCAATCCTAAACTTTGAGTGCACTGTATTTATTAATGCAATTTTACAATATTTATTTTAATTAAATAAGCTTACGCAATGATTTAGTTTTGCAAGTTTCAAATTTCTAGTAGACACCTACCTACTACTTGTACATTTTTTGAGATTGCATTAAAAATTTTATTTTTTATAATTACATTCAGTGATGAGTTTAATGAAGCAGCAAACGCAAATGTTGAAAATATCCTCCAAATCCTTGCGGACCAAATTAACATCATCTGACTTTCTTTTACATAATTAACTCTAATAAATCACCTGTTTTTTTGTTGTTGTTTTTTTTTTTTTTGGGGGGGGGGCGTATGCTGCATTTCTTGCACATAAGGTTTTCTAGAAAGAGCTTCAACATTTTCATGGGCGGACCTACTCAAATCGTGCTACTGCACATGAAGGGTCTCAGCGAAAATTACAGATTTTTTGAAACAGCTGTGAGGGGAAAAGCTTTTTGAATTGTGCGAAATTTTTGTACCTATAAAGGGCTCCAACATACTCTTGTGACTTTTTCATTTAACTATCGAACCTTTTCCTGGGAGGCCTTATCGAACTATACCATATGTTTTTTTGCACATAATGACTCCAGCAATATAGTTTGGTTAGACAGTTTAACGTTTCTTTAGGGGGCACTGTCAGAGTCGTGGGATAGTTTATAGCCAAATAAGACCCCAGAAAAGTCGCCTGGATTTTTTTCGACTTTCTTTTTTAGGAGTGAGGGGAAGGAGGTGTCTACGGGGGCTACCAAAATCATGTAATCATGTTTTACATATATAGTGTTTACTTTTTTTTTTTTTCTTTCTCAGAAGCCTCAATAAAATCCGTGTACCACAGTTTTTTGTAACATTAGAATTGTGGAACCTTTTGAGCGCTTTTTGACAGGGTTTTTGCCTTGACACGCATCTTTCAAAAAAGCCAATAAAGTTTAATGGATATTTAGTCTTATTATGATCTTTTGATGTTTTCATTCCTGAATAACTGGCAGGAGACATTTTTGTAACTCTACAGAAGAGCGAAAAACCGAAATCCTATCGTATAACCGTAGAGTGTTGAAACGCTTATTTTACAGTTTTCATAGACGGAGCGGCTTACAAACCACTTCAAGTTTTAGAAAGCTGACCACTTGATTTAGGAAATCAGATGGGCTCCATCCAAAACTCAATTTGCTGAAAACTTGAAGGAGTCGCATTTTCTCCTAATTACTGATTTTTTTTTCCATTGTTAATATTAAATTTTTTTCGATTTCTTGGAAATTTAAATTTGTTGTAGGCAGGCTTCGAACAGGTTCTATTATTATTATTATTATTATTATGTAATTTCTTTCTCAGACAAAATAATTTTGTAATTTTCCTAATGTTAGGTCACTTTTCTACATTTCTGTGCATTTCGAATTTTTGTATCAATTCAAAATTTTTAAATCTCAAGTTCTATGTGGGTCATTTTACATCAGTTAGACCATAAAATGACATTTAAGTAATTAACATCGAACGAAAATTTGCAGAATCCATGTAAGCAAAATGAAAAAGTCAATGATTTCCTTGTTTTGTTGATTGATGGTCTAAAATGTTGATTACATTGTCAAATTTGCCGAAAAAGCCACCTCCGAGGATTCATTATCCGACGGTGGGGGCTGCCCCCCTAATCGCTACACTCTCGGAAATGGAGCTTATTGCTCACGCACAACATTTTTTCAATCAAAGTTCACGTAAAACAACTTTTAGCGAACATACCGTATCGTACATTTGGTACAACAAAATGTAATACGAAACCAAATTTTTGGGCACTATGGTACCATCAGAGCTCTGGATGCGAAGCACCACTGAAAAAATCTTCAGTACGTTAATCAGTTGACTTGAACGCCAGTGCCAATTTAGGTATAGAGGTATTTGGACAACATGAATTCTAAATACAAAACTTTCCCACAGTTTGAAAGATAAATTGAAAAAATTTTTAGCGATAAATAATTCTGGACATACAGACCTTTACAATACCTCGGGCATCTTGAAGCCTACTAGAACGAGAAATAATTTTGAAAGTAGCCGTTGTATAAAGAAAGCCAGAATTCGAGACAGAATAAATATTTTGCTGAATGGTTTTATGGGTACTGGAATACACTAAAGACTTCTCTACCAGTTTGGTCAAAATCACATTGGTACAGGACCGCAGGAATAATCCATATTCCTTCAAATTTTTGAAATGCGTGGCTTTAGAGTTATCATAAAATGGAATTAGTTAATGTTTTAAAAATATCAGGTACTTCCTGAGAAACTTTCCCTGGATGAAAGAAACTCAGTTTGGCCTTCCTCAAAATTAAATTTGAAGGGGAGCAAATATTTTCAGTTCAAAGTAAATGCAGTGAAATCATTCAAATCCTAGTTAATGTACACTGCAGAGATAACGCATAAATTTACAGTTCGATTTTTCATTCGCAGATTTGTTTACTTTTCCCTTCGATGATAGATGCACTCCATCAGTTTCTGTTCGGATTTTGACGCGATTTTTAATACAGTAAGTCCGCGAGATGGCATGATTTATACTCCAATATTTCTTCGCGGTCGTCTTTACACACCCACTTGATCTCATCAACATTAAGGGGCACCGCATTAAGCTCCATTTATGTGCAGAAAAAGCACGTTAAATTGTTTTTAAACCCTTTCGTAAAAACACTAAAAGCTTACATTAAGCTCGTTGTTTCCAAATTATGTCCTGCCATTGCAAGTAAAAACTGAACGTAATTCGAGGCCTTCGGGACGCATCACTAATTCAGATAATACCCACGTCGTGGTGTTCATCTGTAGGGTATAAAATACGCCTAAAAAAATTGAACAAGAAATGCTACAGGCCGGCTAAATTTAATTAGATACAATAGTGATTTTTTTTTTCCTTCTTCTTCAAACGACGTACTTTTTACCAATTAATTTTCTTTTTTCATTTGCACAGAGATATTTAAATCTAAAAGTATACTTTTATTGGTGGAACAGAGGCGACAAGAGCCTCCTTGAAAAATTATTACTGAATACGATTTTTTACATATATACTATTAAAAAAAAAGAAAAAAGTAGTGACAGATGAAGGCATTTTGAAGGACTTAAATTAGAGGAATCGAAGACAGTAGTGGTGGAAAGAGAAAATGTACGAAGTATCATTTTTACACTCTCCCTCCTCCACATCCAATTTCAGTGACAAAGAATGTTTTTGTTTACTTATTCATTCATTTATTATTTGGAAAAATGTGGCGTGATAATATCATCACAAATGTTTAATAAAAGAGCCACCACTGTCATCACTAATCTTATAACTCGACTCGTAATACTGATAACATTTATCAATATTACATACATATTAGTAAATTAATACTTCATTTAGAGAGTATTTATGATTGGTATGCCAATGAAATATTGTCTGAAACCTGAAAAGTCATGATTAATATCGATATGAAAAATTCTTCGATATTGATATCACTATTTTGTGTGGTCATTTGTTCAATCAGTTCCATCACCTTTCGCCTGGCCCACATGTAGAATGCCGAGCGATGGCAAGAATGAACGACTATAGTCCATTCAACTATCCATTCAACTATTCTAATAGACCTTTTCATGGTGACGTCATGAGGAGGACTGTTGCGTAGCTGCTCCAGCCAGTCGCAGCCAGCAGGGTCCAGAGTTTTTGTGTACATTTATTTTACATGTAAGACTCCATAAGCGAACATTCGTTCTTCCTTGCGAGTTCATAAATATGAAAGAGAGCATGTCTTGATGCTTCCCGACGCTTATTTATGATCTAAAAGCATTTAGTTTTGATTTAAAACATCGTTCAATAAAATCTGCCGAGGCAATTAGAAATTATGACTTGTTTCTTAAGAGCTGTTTTTCCCTTATGGGATTCTACTAGAGCTCTATATGGGGAGTGCGGATATAGGCATTAAAACTTGAAGTTCTCAAAGTTGGTGGCCCTGCGTACTGAAAAAGTGATCATGTACAATTTTTCATAAGATTACAGCAAACTCTAAACTTTTAAAATCAATTTCTAATTGATTTAGAAAAAAAATGTCGTCCTACGTTTTATTATATTGTTACTAACAATAGAATTATAGTCAACACAAGTGGGTGGAATAATTTTCGGCCCTTTTTTGCCTTCCTAAGGATAGCAGTATTTCCATTTGAAAGTATCCATAATCATTCTTTCAGTTTCACTCGCGCGGGTGATTTTGTAGCGCTCTCTAGTGCAGGTTTTGACGCCTATGCGCTATTTTGGATCCAACCGCGCCCGTGGATGCCAAATTGACTACGCGGTGCGCTCCGTGTAGTTAGACTTAGCATCCACGGACGCGACAGAATCCAAAATGGCGTATGTTCGCACTCCCCATATACAGTTCTAATTTTACCGGTTACAAAAATAGTGTAAACAAAAAATCTGGACCCTGCAGGCTGCGAATGCTGGAGCAGCTGCGCAACAGTCCTCCTCGTGATGTCGCCCATGAAAATGTCTCGGACCTAGCAACGTAATGGCTGACATCTGGCGGAAGTTTTCAACACATCTAGTTCTTTTGTGTTCTTATCAACGTTAGGACAAAATCGTACATTTTATCCTAACGTTGATAAGAAATTCAATGGAAAATCGTAAAGCGACATCAGCGCACCACCACGCTGCTAGGTCCGAATTCAAGGTTTGAGACAGGAAACGAATTATGAGCATTTATGCCTGGCGGGAGAGGGAGGGGTTATTGTTCACACTAGATGGGCACGCACGTCAGTTTCACTACTTGAGCGCGTTTTACTCGAACTCTGGGAGCATGAATGCCGGAATGAATTTATCTTTTTCTTTTTATACTTCATGGAATAAATAAATGGGTGTTAATTCATGAATAAATTGTGCAGTACAGGTGTTGGGAAGGTAAAGTCAGTCTCATCGAGAATCGTTGTCACCAAACAGGGTTACCTGGATGACACATAGCCATGTAACAATGTCCTTCCATGCAGCAGTCGGACTCTTATTTTATATCCTCGCCATGGACTATAATGATGGAAGCTCTTTTTTTTTAAATCAAAATTTAAGATAAGGGCATTGACCTTGGAAATTTTTTCTTTATGAAAGTGTGAATAGGTACTCAATTGGTACAATAATGAGAACAATAGTTCTTTAAGTCAGACTAATATTTTTGGTCAGACCCAATTTTTAGGATTTAAAAAAAATTTCTTATCAGAAATCCTATGTTGAAGCCAGGTACATTCTTCGATTCCAAGAAAACTGACGGGCTGTTTTTACCCCTACTAAAATAGATTAAGCCCTTGGAAATGCAATTTTTAGAGAAGAAAAAAAAACTTTTTTGGACAACCCTTTAATTTTAGTTTCATGCCCCAGCTCCGGGATGTACAATGCTCAATCAAACCGACTTTTGATTTTTTTAAAAAACAAGAAAAAAATATTGCGATATTAATGGAGCTTTATTAAGTCAAAAGCTGAACATCGCCCTACCAACATTTCACTGGTTTTCTGGCGGGAAGAATCTGTCAAAGATCAACTAATTTCACACCAAGTTTTGATGATAACATGGTGCAATACTAACGAAGGTTAATCAGATCACAAACTATCCGGGGGAAATCTGCTGAGAAAAGATCAATCAATTTTTAACCGATTTCCCTCGAAAAGTTGGCAATATTACCAAAGCTTTATTGAACAAAAAGCAGTTCAAATACGAATAGATTTTTCTCCGATATACTCAAGAACTTGGAAGAATCGTTTCGTTTATGAAACGAGTTTTAAACGATAGTTGAAAAAGGTTTTATACTCGATCATTTATCGGTCTCAGAGGTTTTACTTTTCGCTAACATCTCCCACCTATATTTTTGTAGTTTTATAAGCACGGATGGCTAGTAAAAAGGCAGCTAAGAAGTGAAGTACAGCGGAAAATTCATGTTTCCCTTTTCCATGATTTTTCATTCAGAAGGATAGAGGTGAGAATGGCTCTGAAATCAACTTCATACGAACCAATGTATTTAAGATTTTTAATAATTGGTTAGCAAATGAAAAACTTTGAGCCACATGTTCCCATCTGACTTCCCCTTCCAGTTAATTAATGAGAAATTGAGAAAACAAGACTGGATTATTCTATGTGCCATGAAATACACAGCTGCATTTTATAGACCGGATTCAGCATCAACGGGGGCGATCGCTCATTTCATTTGGAGAAGAGGAACAGTGGTACACGGCAAACATTATTTTGTATCCAGATGACCTTTATTTTAATTCATTTTTTCAAGAGATTAAAAGTAATATGCAAAAAATACCTGTTTTCGTAAAAAAAAAAAAAAAAAAAAAAAACACGCTAAAAATTTCGTTCTTAGTCTTTTTCTATTTGCGGAATGGAGGAGCGGGATAGCCCAAAGCTCCCCAGAAGAATTTCTACCATTATACAGTATTACACAGTAACATGGCCGATGAAAACTTTGATCTTTTCTCCATGCCCATTTCATGAGATTTAAAATTTGTGACCTTCACTTTCATATCAAAATTATTATTCATCCCCATGTGAGTATGCTTTACAACTTTCAGTTGGAAGACCATTGCACGAGTTTGATGTCTACATAGGTGTTTATTCTGAGAACAGCGGTTCAAGGGCACCGCGACTGAACTACATTTTAGCTTCGTGAAACAAATGACATACAGAAAATAGAGTTCAATGTCACGATAATGCGCCAATTCAATTTATTCCGCCGATTCCTAGATACTGCAACTGCTCGATTGCTCGAATTCTGGTGCTCGTGTAAAAAATATACTCGGACTCTGAAAACATCCCCCCCCCCCCGTATATTATTCCCTTATTCCGTTATTCCTTCTCACTCGACTTTTCTATTCTATTTTATTCGTCTCTCTTGTTTTAAATCCAATATACCAAAATTACCGAATTTGTATTCAGTTTTGAAAATCCAAATTATCGTGCGCCACTCTGACCTGAATTTTAATGTAAATCGCGAGAATATTCCTCCTATGCGACAATGTCTATAGCAAAAAATGGAAGTCATAATTTCGGTAAAAGCGAATTAAAGTTGAATAGGTGCTTTATTTCTTCCCCCCGGGTTTCGAGCATCACGCCGCTTTGAAACATCGTATAGTAGGTTTATGACGATAATATCGCGACTTCGAACTGTGGCTCGATTTCGGTTCGTTTCATTCAAAATTCAAGACATCTTCGAATAATGAAAATATTATCTAGTAATAGGCTACAAAACGTCATATTGGATTAACTGATGATCAAACATAGTATTCTCAAGTTTTACCCACCCCGGCTAATTTCTGTAGACTGTTTGAATTCCTCTTCGCAAGTCGTTTTATTTTCTTTAAAACTATCGCACGTACGAAAGACGCTTTTACGAGGGACGTTCCAAAAGTAAGATCCCATATTTTTCATTAGAAAGAGATCTAAAAAAACGATTAACGGAATCGAATACTGCATTTACTTTCCAACATAATCACCTGTTAAACTTGAAGATACCCTCCTCAGAGAAGCTTGCCGCCTGATTTCGTAGCCACTATCTTACAGGGGTTCAATAAAAAGGGCAAAAACTTCCTCGAAAAAATTGTAACCAGGAATGAAACTTGGGTATTCCACGACACCCCATGGATGAAACAACAGAGTATGCTGTGGAATACATGGATTCGCCCGGTATCATCTGGGCGAAACAAAACTTTACCTGAAAAAATTCATGGCAACAGTGCTTCGATGCTAAGGGCGTCCTTCTGTTGGAATTCATGGAACCAGGGACAACAATTTAATGGCGAACGGTATCTTCAGACACTAACAAACCTTCGTCGGACAATTCAGAATAAACGCTCTGGTAAATTGACGCAAAACATCAAGTCATTGCACAATAATGCACGACCTCACTTAGCTCGAAAAATTAGTGACCTCATCAGCCGGAATTCCTTACCTCACCCTGCCTACAGTACAGATCTTATTCCTCGCGATTGTCATTTATTTCTCAAGCTTAAATTAAACACCGCAGGAATGAAATTTGAAGAGGATGAGGAGCTGAAGAAATAAGCGTTCTTCAGTGGCTTCTACCAGGAGACTATCTCTAAACTAGGATATAGGTTAGATACCTAATTGTCTTGGTTTAAGAGGTGACTTGGTTGAAAAGTAAATAAAAGTATACAGAATTCAATGCCGTTAACAATTTTTTAAAGCTCTTTTTATTTAAATAGAAAATATAGAAACTTACTTTTTGAACGTCCCTAGCTCAAACTTTTTAAAGAGAAGAGTTAAGATAAATTCCCTAATGTGGTTGATGACGATTCAATGGAAACTTGTCAAGCAGAGCTTAGTGATTCCATAGATGTAATACTGGCGATATTATTTTCACGTTTACCTGCATAGGTACCGCTTTGTGATTATGAAAAATTCAAAATGGCTTTCTTCAAAAGTTGGGAGTTTTAGTGGGAATCAGACCATCAATTTCAAGGTTGGCCGTTATTTTAAAAAAAATCAAGATCATCGCCAAAAGCCTGTCTAAATTTTAGCTATATAATTCTCCCGTATGATATTTCGACATGACCTTCAAGTATGGTCTCTTTGCTTGATATCCCTATATCATTTTTCCGCATGACTTTTTCACATAATTTTCCTACGTAATTTCCCTGTATGCTTTATCTATTATGATTTCCCTCTGTCATTTCCATGTACATTAAAACCTCGATTACTAAAACATCTTATAACTCGGCAAACTATAATTTCCCTTGAAACTCACATAACCCTCAATTTTAAATTACCATCAATACCCTGAAATGCATCGGTAACTCAAACCAAGAATTAAAGAGAAAACGCCACTGTAAGTGTCAAAGTTGGCCTTGTTGAGCCTCTGCAACTGAAATATTTTAGCAGTTGACTGGACTACATTCCTGCAATCTGCATAATATATGCATTCGACATAAAAAACTTATTGCAACAGGAAAGTTTTACCATTCTTATTCATATATGATTCCTTCCGCTGAAAATTTACATTCGTCAATTAGTCAAGAACCGTTTAGTTCATTACCTGTGTTAGTAATCCATTTATACACTCATGAATTACTAGCCTCATTCCGAGTTTTTATCAAGAAAAAGTTTTCTTAGTTTTTACACAAAACCTTGTTCACTCGAATGAATGCATTCGATAGCACGAAAAGCAAACACTCATATTAAAAAGCGCTTACTTGGGGCACATAGTTATCCAAGTTTACGTATGATTTCTCTATTATATGAAATTACTACATGACACCCTTACTTGATTTCTCTACATGGTTTCCCTATATATTGTGACTTTCCAGTACAAATTTTCAGTATAATTTCCACATTTATAAGCTTATTATATGATATTCCAATATGATTTCCCCGTAGGTATGATATCCCTGTACAACTTACTTCTATTGGTTCCTCATGTGACCCCCCTTTTATGACTTTCCATATACTCGCAGGGTTTTCCCATATAATTTCCCTATATGATTTTATTATCAGATTGTATCAGATCATCTCCCTACTTGTGTCTCCTAACACGATTTCCCTGCATAATTAATTTGTTTGTATGATGTTCGTATATTACAACGCTCCTAATGATTTTCTAAAATGGTTTTCTTACATGACTTTTTTTCTGTAATTTCCCATGTTTTTTTTCTCTGAGATTCCTCCATAAGATTTTCTTGTATGATTTTACCCAATATGGTTTCCTTGTGAATTTCCAATATGGATTTCCTACATTATTTTTTGCAAAGATTCCAAACTGAGTTTTCACATGAATTCGCTGTATAATTCTTCTGTAAAGGTGTTCCTGTATAACTATCCTGCATGGTTTCACAATATGATTTACTTATATGCTTTTATCTTCATAATTTCCTTTTGTGATTTTTCTATACGATTTCCTCATAGCCTTTCCTGGTATGATCCCTCTGCAGATATGATTATTTTTATTACAGTTTCCTATAATACGATTTCTCTGTAGGATTATCCTGATCTTCCAATACATTTAATTTCCTTACATGCTTTCCCAGTATTAGGTAGCCTTACAATTTCGTGTATGATGCTCCTGTATGATTTCCTCACAGAATTTCGCGTATGATCTCTCTATATGTATGAGTTTCTTGTATGACTTTTCCCTATACTTTCCTGTAGGATTTTCTCATTTTTCCCTTTTTAATTTCCATATTTGCGTCCCCAACGTTACGTTCCTTTTTCTAATTTTCCTGCATGACATTTTAATATAATTTTCCTGTAGAATTTATAAGACTTTATTATTCGATTTCCTGTAAGACTCTTTTTGTATGATTTGTCCATAGAATTTCCTCGCATCACTACACTATATAGAAATAATAATGAATTTCTTATAAATATATAACTTTTTCCTATATTTCTGATTTTCTCATGGGATTTCTCATATGATCTTCCCATCTATATAATTGTTTGTATGATTTCCCCTTATAAGATTTCTCTGTAGGATTTTCTTGCTTTTCTTATAGTTTCGTTGTATGACTTATCAATATTATGTTTCTTTATGATTTTCCTATATGATGTTCCTCTGTAGTTTTCCTGTATGATTTTTTATGACTTTTTCCCATACGACTTCTCTACAGAATGTTTCTGTATGTTCTGCCATAGAATTTTTCCATTTGTTCTCTATGTACGTGTTATTTTCTTACGTATTCATTTTTCCTATGTGATTTCCTTACATGCCTTTCTATTATTATGTTCCCTTATGATTTTCCTCAATGATGTTTCTCTGTGATTTTCCTTATGATGTTCCTCTGTGAGTTTCCTGTGCGATTTTCTTATATGACTTTTTTCTATACAATCTCCCTAGAGAATATTTGAAACCACGTAAGTCCAAGAAGCTCAACTTTTCAGAAACAAAATGAAACAGTTTACAGCCTTCTAACGCGGTCTCTGCGGAAAAAATTGCATGACACCCCATGAATCAGTAATGAATATATCAGTATATACGGTTACATAAATTTTCGCACATTTACACAATATTTATATCGTTGTGGGCGCTGGACTTACGTGGTTTCTGCACTACATGCTTGATGCGTACCGTAGCTATACCTAATTCTGTTCACCGCCAAGACCTGCGTTAATTTGTTGGTATCTTACTTAAATAGGCTACGTGTTTTATTTCGTAATAACTCAATATATAAATTTATTTCAGCTCGTTCTAAAAGGAGCCGAATAAATTTGAAAATTAGAATCGTGGAATATTTGGATCCAATTCAGTTTGCGGAACCAACTTGTCTCATAAATAATATGCAAATCCATATTTTTTAGGTCATCTCTGATCCCAAAAGCGATGAGAAATGTCTACGTTTCCGAAAAATCTCTGCATTTTTAGCCCCATTTCATTTTGAATAATTATCTTACATATTTGGGGTAAAAATGGATTTAAAAAAAAATTATTTAAAAATATATATTTTGCTTAATTTACAAAAATTGTCAAAAATACGGCTAGTTTGCATTTAATCTTTATAAGAAAAAAATCAACTCATGTTAAGAAGAAAAAGAAAGTTGAAAAAAAAATTGTTTGGCAAAAAAACAAAAACAAAACAAGTAAACTTTCTACTTGAGGAGGCTTCAAACTACGAAGCTGCAGACTGCAGTCGCGCAGCTCTATGCTCTATTATTGAAAACTTATTTTTCGTTTGATATTGATAATAGCGATATTACTTGGTTGTGATACTGATATTATCAATGCGGAATTTTCTTAATATTTGCGTTCACGGCCAGTAACAGTAGAACAGGATGGAACTAGTCGGAACGTCGGAACTCATTTGCAGAATTTTTTCAACTTTTCATGTAGTGCAGATACAACGTAAATCCCCGGAGTTACGTGAACGTGGTTTCTGCATTACACGTAAATATCTCGGTGCTGCCACGTTCTTTATTCATCAGAGAAAATTCTCATTTTTTCACTATTTATAGGTACGCGTAGGATTAAGGAACATTTTTCTGTAAACAACCGATTTAAAAAATTTTAGGGCTTACGTTGTTTTTGAACTATGTGGTTCATATGTTCTTCCACAGGATTTTTTCATTTGTCCTTCCTGTAGGTGTTTTTCTCATACATGCATTTGTCTATTATATGATTTCCTAACATGCTTTTTCCCTATTATATTCTCTTATGATTTTCCTGTATGATATTCCTCTGTGGTTCACCTGTACGATTTTCTTATGACTTTTTCCGAACAAAATTTCCCTGCAGTATGTTCCTATATGCTTTCCCCATAGGATTGTTTTGTTTGTTGTCCTTACAGGTGTACATGCCTTTTCCCTATATGATTTCCTTACGTGCTTTCCCTGTACATATTATACTCCCTCATGACTTTACTGTATCATTTTTATGTATTCTAGTTCTAATTTTCCTGTTTGACTTTCTTATGTGACTCTTCCCTGCAGTCTCCTATATTCTTTTTTTATTTTTATTTTTATTTTTATTTTTATTTTAACGAGACACGTAACGCCTGTATGCCATGATCTCGGTATCTACATCTTATTTGTTAAATTACATCTAACTTATTAAATTAGTTATAAAAATTAGTCTAGATAAGGTGTGAGAGATTGTTGCGATTTATGAGGGTAATCAGATGTTGTACATTATCAATTTGTAGGTATTGAATGCGGTGATTGCGGCTATATGATTAACAGTGTTGGAAGTATAGTAAGAGGAGAAGAACATAGGTTACAGATTGGTGGTGGTTGGTGAAGAAATATATATTCGTGGGTATAAGACGTGAGTGGCCAAGGAAGATTCTATTGATAGTTGTTTCGGTTGATCGAGAGGTAGCGCATAAGGTGCTGAAGATGTTGGTCCAGTTGGATATATCCGATTTGATGCTGCGGAGTTTGTTGTCGGTGGTATGGATCCATTCTTCGTTCTTTCCTTTGTAGCACACAGAGTATATTTGAGCTATCAAACTCATTCATTTAATTCAACTATGCACATATAATGGTGCAGGGTCTGCTTAAATGCTGATTCACACTAACGAACCTCTGAACCATTCAAGGCATATACATTCGCTGTACATAAAATTTGATGATTCTTATTCTCTTTCGAGCTGATGCCCCTATGTTGTATCTGTGTGAAATTTACAGTTGAATAGTTTCAATTAGTCTGTTTATATACGGGCCCACGTACGTATAACGGAAAATTCTCCACCGCAACTGATACCGACACACACTATTGGTTAGATTGTACCAATAAGGGTAATTTCCTAAATTTTTTTTCAATGTCCCGGCCTTTTGAATGGTTTTCCAAAGATCCAACCATTTCGAGAAAAATTTCGGCCGACTCACACGTAAAACTGTTCGTGTAATGCCCCGACAATATGGTACCCAAGCTTCACCGAGGTATCCGAATGATCCCGATTCTGCATGTTCGGAATTACGCTTTCATGTAAATTACACTTGAATTATTGAAGCCATAAAAGCACCACGTTTTCGGTGTAGCAACGAAGAGCTTCATACAGTTGGCCGTGGGTAATTCGTTATTTACGCCGGAGCGCCGCATACGACCCGTACCTCATATAATTGGATAGATTCGCATTTAAACCAAAAACGTGGAAATTTGACCATCGTATAACAACACGCGTGAAACGAAATAAACGGTCGAAATGAAACGCCAAAAATAGGAAAGGCTAAAGAGTGATTAATGGCCACGCACGTTAATCTGCCGCGTAAAAAGAAAATTACCGAGCCCATGTCAAGGCAATTACCTATATATATATTTGACCAAGCCATCGTCTCTCAAATTTACCCTTCGAGATCAGGTCGCTAGTACACACGAGAAGATAGGTGAATAGATAATAAATACACGTGGAAAGGAGGGAAGAAAAAGAAAATACAGATTATGTCGGTGAAAAATCAGTTTTCAGCTCGGAAAATATTGAAACAACCTCCGCCGAGAAACGAGCCGGAAGATTAATCCGATTCTTGATTCTTCTATTAATTTTTTTTCTTTTCTCGAATTCTTTACGTGGGTCTGAAAATCGGTCTTATTTTCGGGTTCTGCTCTCTCCGACTTAAATCAATTTACACGAGTTAACGTCACCGCATACAGTCATTAATCTAAGTTATTTTCCAAAAATTTTAAGTTCAGGAAAGTAAGTTCTGACAGTGGAAACTAATTGAGTTCGTATTGGATATTCTAGTGGGCAGGCGCACAAATAGTCTAGCCGCAATCTCGACGAACCGTTAGAGTTGCCGAAATGCTTTGAATTTCGTTCAATTCATGTTCTCTACATTATCCTGGAGGTACAGTATTCGATAGGGTGGTCCAAAATTTGGCGTGTTTTAAAATGTTTTGTTCCCATTGGCTCAACGTGTTTTGTCGATTTAAAAGCTCATCAGTCAGAATCCCTTCAAAATTGAATAATGTCGTGAGGTTCCGCCGGAAAGGTCAAGTTTAAAATAGGAATTCCTATACAAAATCTGAAATTTTACAGTGAAGCTTCCAAAATTCGAAGTTTAGTCGAAATATTGGTTTCAGCGCAAAAAATTCTTATTGCTGTTCGAATGGAACACCTACGGAGAATTTGAAAAAAATTTCAATTCAAAGGACAATGACCTCTGTCAAAGGGATAAAAGTACGCTTTTTTGAATATCGAAAGTTACGTATGATAAAAATTTAATAAAAGCATTAAAAAAGTTGATAATAGACTATTATCGTGGAGGGGAGGGAAGGGAGAGGGTAGATCAGAAGAAAAAAACCCTCAAAATGAATTCAAGAGTCACGAAAAATATATTATCGATATACCTGAAGACACATTTTGAATGTTGAATAATTTTGAAATTCATCATCCCTGATCCCTGCGGACCCTTATATTAATGGTTACTTACAGTTAAAATAACCTAAAATAGGAATTTAGTGACTCCAGAAACCGCATTTTCGATACACTTCACAGTATTATTGTAATTCAAAATGGGGGATTTAAACCAAAAAATTTTATAAATAAATTTCGCGTTCTTGAAATTCGAGTATGCAATCGCATTCATGTTTTTATTCAGTTTCTGCAGTCTGTAATGTTTGTTGTTTAGAACAGTGCATTTTTACCCAAAATTTAATTTAAGCCATGCATATCCCTTTGGATTAACTTTTTTTCAAAATTCTCAGTAGATACACCATCCATACACTAACACGAACAATTTTTACACGTAAACTAATTTTTTTAACCGATCTCAATATTTTAGAAGCTTCAAAACAAAACTGTAATTTTCCTTATGGAGAATCCTGTGTTGAACTTGAATCTCCTTCCAGGCGGAATCCCTCAAAATTAATTAATTAAAAGAAAGCTTTGGCTAGTGGGTTTTTAGACAACGAGAAGCAAGTTTACCCAATAAAACATTTCAAAAATCGTCAAATTTTGAATCACCCTAAATATAGTTTTATGTACATGTTTCTTGCCTGAATTGGTGTTTCCTCAAATTTAATTCCAAAGCTGATTTTGTGTAGTTTTCAAATAGCTATCAAGCCAGACAACTTGGTAGGCATGTGTTCTTACTTCTGAATCAACAACTTCGGATTTAGAAGCTTTCTTTGGAAGATGGTGGTGGTGCAGGTTACAGGCTTTCAGATTTCACTCCCTTTGGTGAACCTTAGATGTTAGATTGAAAGATTCCTTTCAGACCTTTAAATTAAATTATTTTTTGTATGTACTAATCATTGCAAATGGTCTCAACTTTCTTTGATAGAATCCTAAAGCGCCAAATCAAAATTACTCTAAAATCATTCAGCAAATACGAGAATTATACAATTAATAACAATCTCCATCTGAGATTCTATCATTTTCGCCCCTCCCCCTTTCAGAACTACCCTCATCTATATTGATCCGAATCATGTCATTAAATTATGGAGTGTAGTTCAAGCATATCCGTAGCGTCACAGAAGGTAGGAGCGGAGCCTTCAATGATGCTTCTTTATAAAATTTGTCCGGTCCTCGAAGTATATTTACAGTCATCAAAATAAATTTCCACCCTAACCCTCTGACCCTTCCAGTCACGGGTATAGGTGTACCTAACAAAACCCATAATAATGGGAACGGTCAAATATTTTCGGCTCGTAATAGCGTCAATTAGGCCTGCTAGATTCTTTGGTCCACGCTCGTTTATGAATTCAAGAGTCTTGAATAATTTTACATGGAAGAGTCTTGAAAGTTTAATATACGTAATGAAGAATTTTACCGAGCCCTTTACAGATTCGTCAACAAGTATTCCAGAGTTTGAAACGAGTTTTAAAAAATAGTAAAAAATGTTTAAGAGTCGCAATCAAAACCGGAAAAGTAATAAAGAGTCTTAAATGAGCTCAGGACAAGTTCGGAAGACCCTTAAAGAGCCTTGGACGGGTCTCAAGTCTTTCACAATGTCCTCAATAACTATAGAAGAATCTTCGAAAGACTTGATCAAGTCTTGAAGAATATTAATAGAGTCTAGAATAGTCACGAGTATTCAACGAGTCTTGAGAAGTCAATGAGCGAGAAATCTGAAAAACTGACATTTGGGTGACCTGACTTAATTTTTGGTGCCAATTCAGGGGTCATCTCCACACATTACTCTTCAAATCGAATTCAACGATCATTAGTGAATCGGTAATTATTCGGCTTAATCCTCTTTGGAGGCACTCCGAGAAATCGGATGCAAAAGTCGTTCTCAAAATCGGATTCGATGGCATTGAATACCCATAAATGAACCAGTTATGAATTGAGAAAGCAGTTGTGGGAGGGGTAAGAATTTAATACATTTTTTACCCCCTCACTCTTTTTTCTTTCAGTAAAAACATCATGTCTTGCCCTCACGATATAGTAATTCAGCGAGTAGACAAGAGAGAAGTACTTGGAGTTTTGAAAGATTTATACGGATGACTACTATTTCTTACCGAAGTTGAACATGAAAATACTCCCAAAAAGTATTGTCAAATTTTAGACTCTCGACTATAGGTGACAATTTTCAAAGAATGCTTAACACTTATCAAAATACCCATAAAATTGTTCCCTCGAGGAGTGAGGGAGAGCAGTTTCTGGAACTATACGAGTATAAACTTCTGCAATTGTCAATGCTCCAAGGTTCTCTCAGCTTTAATTTAAAACTTTTAAAGAATTTTCAAGACTTATTTAAGACTTTCTAAAACCATTGGAAACTAATTTACTACTCTTTCTGACTCTTCTTTATCTAATGGCTCTTCAATGCATGATTAAGAATTTTCAGAACTTTTAAGACTAGTATTAAACTGCTAGGTTGTTTAATGCTTATTTAGTTCCCTTCAAGACTTGTGTAAGATTCTGCAAAATTTTTGTTTAGGGCTCGCAGATTACATAAAACTAGTTTGAAACTACATACAGTTTTCCCAATTTCCATTAAAAAACTGTTCTACGAATATGTGAAATAAGACTCGTACACTTTTTTTCATACATGGACGATTTTTAACGTTCTTTCAAACTTTCTTAAAACTAGCAGAATGACGGAGGCTGCCCTGCATGATATCCGCTTTGTGACAAATAACAAAAATTTTGCCGCATGTTTTGGGCATTAAAAGATTAAGAAGATAAATTGCAAAGGAATTGGGCGAACAATCTGGCCACCCCGCAGGGTTTGTTTACATCTTTAAACTGCATAAGTCAATTATATAGTGTTTAATTTATAAATTCTATAATATTCCCAGATGGGGAAACTCACCTTGGTATGTTACTTCATTTACAGAAATACAAAAAATCTCCCTAAAAAGATATTGCCTATTTTCAAAATTGAAGGGGTCATATATTAATAAAAAATTAACATTTTTGGTGAATTTTTTGCGTCTTCAATATTGAAGATAGACAATTATGTCTACAAAGTATTTTGTTACAAATAGTATGACTAATGAAATACCATGTTTGAATTGTTTATTTGAAAATTTTTGATGTTATTATCAGCATTTTAAAAGAAATAATAATATTGAATTGCCCCTTCAAGATAGAAAGTATGCACCCAACTCTATAGTGGAGATTGAAGTTTTATTTCAGGCGCACCAACACCGAGAGTACATAGACTGAGTTCTCACTAACAGCCGTAGCGCGCGAAGTTACAGTGCAGTGGTGGTGAATTTTATCAAGTGTGCCATTTAAGGGTTTTAAGGAACTCTCACATGAGCTCGGCTCACATTAGGAAACGAGGGGTTTTACCAGGAACCTGGAGTCATATCCGGAGTAGAGGGAACCCCAAAGCCTACCTAGGGGGAACTAGAACCCAAAAAAGTTATTTGCTGAAGCCGGAACTTTATAAAAAATGATTTGCTGCAGCCGGAGCCAGAGCCCAGAAAAAATTATTTGCTGCAGCCGGATCCAATTTCCGGATTTCACTGAAGTAAGGATCGAAGCTTAGGGCTTTTAAAACTTTTCCTTTCCCCTCGACTCTCCCTCCATACTCACAACATATTTTTATTCGAACCGGAGTCAACATCGGAGCCAGACCGGTCAAGAATTTTTTGTCCGAGCTGGAGCCGGAGCCTGATAAAAATTATTTGTCAACGCGGAAGATGGAGCCGGGGCCTGACAAAAATCATTTATCGGAGCCAGAGACAAAGCACGGAAGAAATTATTCGCCGGAGCCGAATTCAAGAATATTAGCCAGAGCTAGAGTTAGTGTTGGAACTAAATTTAGGTTTACCCTAGAGCTAGTGCCATGTGGGAGCGGTTCCGGTTTTAAGGCCAGCTCCAGGTCTCTCGTTTTTACCGGATAGATTCGCAAAACCAGTTTAAGACTTGTCTTAGACTCTTTATGACTCTTAAAGTTGCGGGCGATTATTTAAGATTCTTCCAGTTTTGATTTGGTTTCTTTAAAACTTGATCACGTTGAAGATTTTCAAGACATGGGTAAGACTCTTGAAAACTTTTCACGACTTAAGACGTTTATACACAGAACCAGGCCCGCCGCTAACCGCTTGTGTGTGCCAAGGCATTTGATATTCAACCAGGGCATGAGCCATAAGGGGACAACACAAACTTTTTTTTCTTTCAACTTTTAGCTTTTTTTATTTATTATTATCATTATATTATTATTAGTATTATTTTTTAAATGAAAATGTGCTATCCAGGGCTGCGCGCTTGCCAGCCAGAGCTTTGCCCTGACTTTTCTGACACTAGCTACGGGGCTAGATAAAATTTTTTACAATTCGCTAAGACTCTTGACGACGTTTTAAGGATTCCTGAGACTCATTTACAGCTCTTTAATGCTTAATAAAACTCTTCAAGACTCTGACAGAGGCTTACTGAGACTATGTAAGCCTTTTCATTGCAGGAGTGAGTCACTCAATTTCAATTTTTCTATTTAGGAGAGGGGAGATTGCCCCACTGCCTCCTCCGTCTATCTGTACATGAAGCCTGTTTACTTCCCCCCCTGTTTTGGAATGTCATTGTGAACGGTGGTGATCCAGAATACATAGGTGCTCCGTGTCCATGAGTGAGATTCTTTAAAATAATTCTAAGCAGTGCACCTATTTTCCTTGTTTTAGCATCTGAAGTTAACGCGTGTGAATAGAAAGCCTCAAGTAAACTGCATATAAAATTTTTCCCACGCGAATTGGAATTGTCTAGTAGCCTTAAAACTTGGTAAACTTTTTTTTTCCATAACACAATTATTCTAGAACGTAGCTCGAAAAAGTTCCGACTGCAACAGAAAAGAAAACAGTACCACCCTGTTATACTGAAGCAAATCGAGAATGAAGTCTTCCTTCGATATTCATCTGCAATATATTAAAAACAGGCTGTTTACTATCTGTTTTATTGCGACTCATGACTCGACTATTGCGTTAAATTTCATTCCAGTACGACGATTTGTGGAAAACATTTCTCGAAAAGTACATTAAAATGTCTTCAATGTGAAAAAATTTGATGATTCGTCGATTCGTTTATTTTTCGACCGTCAGCGATCCGGTCTCTGAACCTACCTCACCATTGGGTGTAGACAGTCTAACATACCTGGGACTACATTTCTTTCATTTCTACCTCGAGTTGTCTTCCAGCTTCGAGTCTTCGAGATGAAAACCAGTTTCACCGCCTGATTACATTATACGTATAGTTCGCTGAACGCGTTTTTCCCTCTTGAATCGCGTAATCGTATCTTAATGACATCTTCCCGGACTTCTTCCTCAACAGACTTGTGCGCGAGGGATCGCAAAATAAAAAAGGAGGGAAAAAACTTTTTGAACGAGCCTACGCATTAACTTTATTTCCTTGTGAACGTCGACCATAAAACTCGATGTAATCTAAACTAAGGTCCCCAACCAGTCCGAGAAATTACCCTTTTCCTCGTTCTTTTTAAGATTGATTTGCCTTCATTTGACGACGACGAAAATGCAGTGTCGTTTTTAAAGCGGTCTGTAAATTTATTCGAGTAAAAGACCCTCGAAATAACTCGAATCGAGGTATAGATTAACAATTCTGATCTAACGAGTGCGATTTGTGCAGTGCTACAGGGGTGCTTTTCTTTCCTCACTCTCCGAAATGTGTATCGTTCGATACTCCAAAAATGTAAATTTCGAGTGGTTTTCACGAATCAAATTTCGGCCAGATAAGCTCAGAACTAATAATCGTAATACGAGGAACTGTCTCGTAAAATATCGTCCGCGTGGGCGAAGCAATTGGCAGCAGATTGTTACCGCGGAAAGAGATTTCTTGACTCCGGGACTTGCGAGAATCGTAACCCAAATGTGGCCGTATTATATTTATGTGTATACTACCCGTCATACGTAAAAATATAACCGAGTTATCTTTCGAGGGCTGGTATTACCCCTGTAATCGAATCAAGACTGGCCGTTCGGCCAAGTGTCTTGACATTTCACGAGAGAATAAAAAAAAGTTTGCACCAGACGAAATCCCGTAAAAGTAGTAAAGTGAAACTGTACGTGGTCGAGGCACATAACGAGGTGGGAGTTGATGTAACTACTGGTCGAGCATATCTTTCTCAAATAAAGAAAAAACGTGTCGATGAAGCCCTGCATCCTCGAAAGCTGAGCGAAAAAAGGGAGTCTCCGAATTCCGAACTTGTTACCCGTTTTTCTACGCCTACAAAATTGCGCCCGTGCACGAGGTTGCGCTACGAATACTTTTGAAAAGTACAGTAAACTAGAAGTCATCGTTAAGCCTCCTCTTGGTTAATACCTTGCCGTGGTGAGAGGCTTCAGCGTAAAAAATAAAAAAAAAAAATACATAATAAAAAAAAGAGAGAGAGAGAGAGAGAGAGAAAGTCCTATTTTACCGAGTGATTCTAGAATTTCCGAATGCCGATTTTTCAATTAACACTGAGCGGAATGGCACCAGCCCCTCCGCTTATTTCAAGCGTATCCCGGTATTTCAAAGTTGAAGTTAAATCTGCCTCATCTCACTTCGTTGACCATCCTGTAGGAGGTCTGGACATTCCATTTTTCTTCATTATCTGTTTTGCGTGCTATACTCATCCCAGAGTGTAAGCGATTAATCAGCAGTTAGATTTTACGTGCCCTTGCATCCCGGACAATTTTCTCTATTGAGGCAGTACCGGTCCATTCTTCGATGTTCTGGATCCAATCTATTCTATTTCTTCCAGCACTTCTTTTCCCTTCAGTTTTCCCCTGGATGATAAGCTGCATGATCCTATAATTTTGTCCTCGTACGAGATGACCGAAATATCTTATTTTTTTGCTTTTGAGATCCACTTAACATTCTCTCGCCTTTGGCTAGTACCAGGACTTTTCTCTTAGATGTTCTGGTGACCCATGATATCTTCAGCATCCTCCTATGCAGCCACATCTCCATAGCCTCCAATCGGTTTGTTTGCCTCCTGTTTAGGAGGTTCCTGCTTTTATGCCATACAGTAGAATTGGGTAGGTGTAGCATTGTACTACATGCTGTCGAATGTTCAGGCATTTCTTAGAAATTCGTACTCTGCTAGATAAAAGTACTTTTGAACATTATATGCTTATGAAGACGGATCTTTACATTTGAAATTTATAACTAATGGACTATACAGTACCCCCTCCCTGTAGGAAAAGAAGTTTTGTTACCCTCAAACGTACTGGAACAGGAGATGATTGCAGGCGTTTACATTACATAACCTACGAGTTGTCATATTGTATTACTTGGGTAATACCTCGCCGCGGTGAGAAGACTTCAGCGTAAAAAAATAAAAAATAAAAAGACTGTCTATGAGGTTATATATTCTTAAAATCGCGACGAAAAGCACCTAGGGTCCTAGCAGAAAGCAAACCCCGACAGATAGACCCTGTTAAAGGCAATGAAAAACTATAACAGCATCTCTTTACAGAAAATGTAGCTTTTCCAGATATTAAGTACTGACGATGGCGTTCCAACAGGCATAATTTTTCCGGCCATAAAAAGCTCCCTATTCGGATATTCGGGAGGGAGCTACTTGGGAGAGCATCATCATCGGAAAGTTTTAAAAAGAAAGGCGCAATTAAAATACGAATTTAGAATGTGAGAAGTTTGAATGGAGTTGGAAGATTAAAGAAGCTTAAGAGAGAAATGAGGAGGTTTGATCCAGGAACACTCGTAGTTGGAATAAGTGAAATAAGGTGGAAAGAGAAGAATGATTTTTGGTCGGACCGGGTGCTTACTAGGTGGCAATACTAAAGACGAGATTATGACTATTGTCTGAGTAATGACATGAGAATAGTTGAAGACTTGGAAAGGTGCGATTCGTTCTTCTTTTCTTCGGACCATCGGGCCTAGCAAATAAAACTAAGAATACCCACAAGGAGTAGAGTCACAAAACAAAATCATAAAAAACGCTGTCGCAGCAGCGACAGCAGTACCGACTTTTCAAATTTAGTATCTTACATAAAAAAAATCCTGAAAAATAAAAGAAAAACTCCAAATCAGCAAAATAATAATATTAGTAATAATAATAATAATAATAATAATAATAATAATAATAGAAAAAAGGAGGCGATGACTAGGAAAAATGAAAGCTGTATGCAAAAAATTCAACAGAATAGAAACAGAAGAAAAAACCGAAAAAAATAACTAAGAGGAACTTTTAACCATAAAAACAACCATAACAGAGATCTCGAAAAATAAAACAAAAACTCAACAAAACAGCAAAAATGGGATAACGTTAAAGGAAAACAAGCGACGCACTTCAAAACAAACACAAATAGTTCAAATACACACAGCACGAATTTAAACGCGTGGTAGTTCAAATGCAGGCAACACGAATTTACATGGACAGAGTTCAAATAAAAGAACTGATACCAGTAACTGCTTATCTTGCTAACAATAGCAGTACCGACGACTAACAACTATTGTTGGGAATGAATCTGAATAAACGCATTATATCGAAAGGTCGATATCTCGACATTTTCGACACGTAGAAAAATTGACCACATTTTTAACACTAAATCCCAATTTTCTACCCCGGTTATCTCCCTTCCCTTTGGGGTGCTGCGAAAAATGATAATAACTAAAAATATGTAAAATGAAATTTTCTTCAAATGAGTTCCAGTATATTTTTTCGTTCCCAAGCCGAGATGATGAGAAATAATCGAAAGAAAAGTTTGACCCTCTCCCCCACAGCCCCCTTTCGGCGAATCCTCACCAAAATTTCACATGCACAACTTCAAGTGCTGTTCTATAACATATCTGATTTTCATAAAATTCGATCCTACACTCTTCGAGCTATTCCAGTTTCAAAATTTTGTACATATATATACCTATATATATATATATATATAAGGATACCTGAAATAGAATGAATGATATTTTCGAACTCCTCACACCTCAAAACGTCAAGAAAATTCACTCTGACCTCAAACCCCCACCCTATGAACAAAAACAATACCTCCTTTCGAATTCTTCGAAAAGTCGGTAAAAAATAAGAAAAAAGAAATTCCAGAATTTGGAATGCAGGGAACTAAACGAAGATTTAACCAAAGAACTGGACAAAGTAGACTGGGGGAAAGAAAATGAGATACAGACGACGCGTATGATAAATTTGAAAAAATTATTCTAGAGTTGTACAAAAACTTTTCAGTCGAAGATTCCAATCTAGGTATAAAAAACAAAATCTTGGAAGCACAGGATTTGGGGAACAATTTTTCCCTTGACTGTTCAAAACGAAATTTTTCCATAGAAATTTTGCGAAATATTGAAAAAGTTTTGCTCGTTCTGCGCGCAGATGAATTTTTTTATCACTTTCAAGGGTCAAAATCGTGAAATTCATATAATAGAAAAATTCTAATGCCGGGCCTGAGCATAAAGAATCTTAGCAGCTTTTGAGCGTTTCAAAGACGGACTCTTCAGCGAGGTAATTAGTCTGTAGGCGTTTTAACGACTATTAAATAGATTGAATAACAGTTACAAAGTTTTGAAGAGTCTTATATAAGTTTACAACAATCCGAAAGGGTCTCAACGAAGGTGTTAAAAATATACCCGTCGGATCTTACTGATATCTGAATGACTCCTGGACCCAGGAATAGTCTCCAAGAGGCCAGGCCGTGGATTATTGAATAACAATATTGAAAAAAATCTTGAAGAGTCGCAAGCCAGTCATGAAGAGTCCTAAAGAGTGTCAAGTAACACTGAAATCATCTTAAAGTGCCTAACAAAAAACCTGGAACTAGTTATACAGAATTTCGGTGGTCATAAATCAGACATGAAGAGTTTTAAATAAGTCTAACCGAATATGAATGAGCTTTGAGGAAGTCTTAGAGGGTCTTAACCGAGCTCTGATGAACATCTCATACGAGTATTGAAATTTTAAGCAAATACTAAACAATTCTCTAATAGCTATAAAGAATCTTAAACGAGTCATGAAGAGTCTCGGTTAGTCTTCATCAAGCCGGGATGAGTCTCGAAGAATAGCCTAATCAAGTTTATAAATTCAAAGGGTCTAAAACGAGTTCGATCGTCTGATTCAGTCAAACAAAAGAGTCTGGATGAGTCCTAAACGAGTCTTAAAGAATCGTAGCACTCTTATAGGGTCTTACTAAGAGGAAAATTGGAGCATGTAAAAGTGAATAAAAACTAAAGAAGGAAGAAAGATAGAAGATAACACGGAAGAATATGTAAAAAAGAATAGAAAGAATGAAGTATTTGTATTTTTGGGGTCTGAGTTTTGATTATTTGCCCTAAGGCGAATTCCAGCTAAATGAGGCACTCTGTCAGTCATTTTCTGTCTCTCATTACTCTGAGGGCCAGTATTATTGTTTAACTGTTACTTTTTGTCAGTGTCTGTCTACTATGAACTGCCTGTGTCCAGGACCGGATTAAGGTCGTGAGCGCTCCTGGGCACTCGCTCAGAAGTACCCTCCCCCCTCGAGCCGTTGCTAAAATAATTACTTGCCACCTCAAGAAATTTTCAACATACAACTGTAATTCAAGTAAATGTTTCAGAAAGCGTTGGGAATGAATTTATTCGAACATTTTTCCGCCCCTCAAAAATGTTCCGCCCTGGACACAGGCCCTCTAGGCCCGTACATTAATCCGGGTCTGCCTGTGTCTGTCTTTTCTTCGCTGAACTCCTAGCCGGTCTATCGATTTGACGATTCGTACCAATGGAAATTCTAGAACTCGCAGTAAAAATGTAATTGCTGATGAAAACTGAACATAAATCTTAAAGTACGGTACCTAAGGATAGAGGGTGAAAGCCGCGTCAGGGATTGATAGATGGGAATGTAGAGAAATGGGTTCGTGATAGTTTGCATCTCTACTGTTCGCTAAAGTCAGTGAGACCAAAAAATGACGAACATTCTACACCCTCCCCCTCCCTCCCTTAAGACGTTGGTTAATGTATGGTAAATTAATGGGTGATATTTGACACCCATGTGTGGTACCTTTGGAGGAAGATACGAAAAAAATATAAGAAACCTTTTTGTGAAGAATTTAATGAGAAACAATTTTTGTTCGGAATATTTTTTCTGCAGTGGATATTTTTCAAGATTGTGAAAGAGAACTGATTTTGGGAGGACATTCAGCCCACTGAAGAGTTTGGAGTCATTCAGATTTTTGGGTACTTTTAGTACGTTAATCAGCACTACCATCTACCCCTCTATACTAAAATTCAGTTTTTTTTTCTTCTCGTCTAATGGAAGGGCGGAAATTCTAGAGGGAAATAAGTTCCGAAAATATAAATTCGTAGCGAATGAAAACGTATCTGGGCCGACCAATTTTTGTTTCTTCGAGGAGCCAGTCGGCACACAGGTCGTAGATCACCTCATACCCTGAAAATTTAAAGCATGACCAGATAGCAGCCCGCCAAAATTGGGTAATGGGGCTAAGTGCCATTTCATAACGTGTTCGAGAATACCTAAAAGGGGTATGCCCATCCATTTATCATAAGCAAGGTGTTCTTTTTTATTCATATATTTTCTTAATGTGGTACAAGTGTCAATAGGTTCTATATATCTGCTTTTGAAGTGAATATTGGTGCTGACGAATAAAAGCAGAAATCATTCCCTTGAGAAACAACAATAAGTAATACGTGGAAAGAGAAAATGCAAAGAAACTTGAATATCAAAAAATGATTGAGTAGACAGTAGATCTCATACCTTGACTGACTGTATTCCGTGCTGGCTCAGTACTTCTACCTTCCCTCGCCCCCGTCTACGAAAAATATGTTTTTGAATGTTTTCTTATGGGAACTTAGCTCCTTTAGAATTTCCAGCTATTGTGGAGTTATCATTGGGGCTACTTATAAGCGCACACTCTGCACTTTTGTAATGTTTCATGACTCATGACTAATGGTTTTCGCTGTTTCGGCTTCCATTTCCTACAACGAACTCCACAGAAAGTGAAATTCGTCGAAAATTGCACTTATTCCTATTCGAATTTCCACCCTATTGAAGAGCTTTTTTTCGAAGTGACCTCTAAGTCAATTTTGGGCGATTCTAACGTTCTGAAATAATAACGCAATCTGGTAGAGAATAATATGATGAAGTACAATCCAGTCCTGGCCTGAACCCATCTGTGTTAGGTTTGATGTTCTACGGGTTTTAAGTTGAAGTTTGTTTCCAAAGTGGCCTAAAGGCAATTGCAAATGCTGATAGCAGTAATACAACTGCCTATTTATTTTTGTTGTGTTAATGCAGTATTTTATGCCAAAGTAGCCTAAGTTAGGTAGGTCACCAGTATTGACGGCCTCTCACAACATTTTGAAACATGGTAGGATGATAAGTCTTTATTCACACTCGTTTGGTACTATCCTTGACTCCGGTCATTGATGCGATATTCAAAAGGGTAGTTTCCAAAGCCGGGGGTGCGGTATCTCAGGGACCACTTTAACATGCATGTATCGCCATACGTCCCACCAGACATTACTATCCTTGACTATCGACTCATATCATTTCCCCTTCTTTGTGGTGATTTCGTGATGTACAACCTGTTTTTATCGATCTTTTCAGAATGACAAAAGTTGGCTTAGGCTACTCGGGAAGAAAGCTCTTCAATTGTACTAGTGCATGGAACATTACAATAAGTCAGTTCGGACAAACTTGCTTGATTTTTTTGTCAGACGAAAAATGTACTGATCGCCGGCCATTAAATACAGATGGTCATCCGGCTCGGAGGACCAAGATGTTTTACATAACTTTCAACTGCCAGAGGACCATCTATTCAATTAAGAAAAAACAGAAAATCTGTAATGAACACATAAACTAATACACGTACACGAAAAAAATAAAAGAAAACAGACTTATACACAAAAAGAACTACAGGATCGCTTTGTGTTAATTAACATGAACGAGTGGAATCGACTTAGCATTTCTTGGAATTAAATTTAATAAAATAAAGTAAGAGTATAAGAAAGTGATTTCCCACTCGCTCCTTCCATGAACTAAATGGCCAACCTTTCGTTCATCTCGACTTAGGCAGTTCGCCCGCCTCCTCAGCGTTTTTTTAGCATTCGAATAACTCGCAGCACATCCTTACCTTATTTAAATTTTAACTCGGGTTGCCTGCCATTTAACGTTTTCTTTTTTTAGCTGAATTCATTATACGAAACCTCTGAAGTACACGACAACATAAAAATACCTATCTCCGGGTATCCCTGGCTCGATACCCACGCTGGAAATTTTCTGGCCTCGTAAACTCTCCGTCGAATTCTGACCATATTTACACAACAGCGAAAGCAGCATATTGTTGCTCGTGTACCCCACTTTACAAATTGGCTTCATTTACGAATTATTCAGCCATTCGTGTTATGACTGCAACCAAAGTCGAGTTTCGAGTATCAGGTTAATATTATCAGTTTTGTATTTCGGCGAAAGTCATTTGAATAACCGAGTGGCTTCGCGCGTCTGCCTGAATATTCGGCGAAATTCTCTCAAAACAGCACTCGAAATATTCTGCAGGAAAAAAGGAATACGGAGAAAATGAAAACGCGACTTTCATTTATTTCAGCGTAGGTGTAACTGAGAAAAAAAAAGAAAAGAAAAAAGAAGGCTAGTCTCAACCGTTCAAGCAGCTGTAACTCTTCCCTTGTTTCCTTTTCTACAGAGAACGTAAATTTTCTCGGGGTTAAAGACCGTAAATGGCGCACATCGAATACATTTTTTTTTTTTTGTCTTGCACGTATACAAAGCGTATGGGACAGGCCAACGTTTCGCCTGCGTTTTGTGAGACGGTAATTTATTGAGTTAAAATATTTTCCAGGTGGAATTAAGAATAGTCCAAAATTTGTTCAGCACCACCGCCGAATAAAAGTCCCGTACTGAGACAATGGAATAAAAGGCAAAAGGCGACCGAGTGATTCGGATTTACGGGTAAGTCACTTTTGCGTTCCGCAAAGTCGAGCCGACGATTATTTCAACAATTTTAATTCCAGCCACGTTCGAATAAATGACGTCAGCAGCATTTTTCGTCGCACAAAGGCCATTTTCCAGTGGTTGACGTCGGGCACTACTAACATTTTACGAGCCGGTTCGATGCCAGCAATCGAGTGAACTGAAATCTGATAAGTTGACCTTGCTTGTGGAAAGGCAATGGACGTGGTTAAACTGAAGGTGATTGTTCATCCAGAAATTCGTGATAATGACAGCCAATTAAATGGCCAAAAAAAAGAGGTTTCGGCTTATTTTTTGTAAAAAGTAGGTGGCGAAAGTCAGATTCTCAGTACAGGATGTTTTACAACCCTACCATTCTTATTCTGATAAAGAGGTGATCGTCGTGGAACAAATACGGGCAAGATGTAATTCCTTTTTAATGAAAAAATTGCCTCTCCTCTGAAAGAGTAACAGTTCAAATATGAGGAGGTGTGAATCAAAACGGACATTATCAACCAGGAAAGTTTCTCAGGAACTCATAAAAACTGATGGGAGTGTACTGCGTGCGGCCTGATGCGGGTTCTCCTGCTAATATGGTAGGCAAGCAACCCACAAAACGTGTGTGATGAATATTACACATATTTCGTGATGTACACAGAAACTACTGCACGGGTATGATTTTTGGATAATGTCAGTTTCGACTCCAAATAGGCTGAAAAAAGCGAAAATTGGGCTAGGTTCGTTAAAAATAACATTAATTTGTCTCTGTGACACAACCGATGATTATACAACAAGGGCGGATTTTATGTATAAGGAGCATAAAAGTTATGAATAATACTAGACAATAAATGCTGGGACGAGCTCCTCGAACGGCTAGCAGGCAGGATTATCTGTATCGTCTGACTCAGTCTCCGTACACCAATCAAGGATCACTTTACTGATAAAAAAATACGTTCGTTTCGAAACTGACATTATCCATCGGATGATACCTGGTTTGATCCTAACCTTGCTTTTTCAAAGTCTCTTAATTCGGTCAGGTTGTATGTTACGGAAATTCTTATGAATTTGGCGTGATGCTCGTGTCGAGTACTATCAGAAACGTTCACTAACTTATTTCACGTGAAACCTGAATGTCACTTTGGATTTTCATCTCCCCATATGTCACTAAGTGGAGGATTCAATGGAAAGGTATCAAAGCAGAAGATTTTTGGGCCACCGGATTAAAATAATCGATCAGATTGTACGTTTAACTTCGTTTTGGGCTCCAAAATCAAAATCTTAATCTTCAGTGAAGCAAAATATTCTGGGTGCGTCATGAAATACCCGCATTATATTTTTATACTATGAAACTATATTGATATAAGACAAACGAGGATCTTCAAGAAACAAAACATAGTTTCTTTCTAAATGAAAAAATATTAACACAATAAGGACCACATGTGTACCTCAGAAAATAGGTATCAAACATACTGTTGAAATAAGTTTTTTGAGTCGCTGACGACGAATATTGCATCAGATTTGCGATCTAATCCTGAGCTGGATTCAAAATGGTCAAAACTGGTTTTACTTGAGAAATTAAACAAAGCGTCGGAATAGTATTTTGAATAGCTTATTACGAAATCACATCAAATTTTGATCCGACTTTGATTTAAGCCCAGAAAGACAAAAGATATTTCAAGCCAATTGCATTTGTCCCTTTCCAGTCTAAAATTGGAATTTTTGGATTTGAAACGGGGCCGGATTGGAAATCTAACGTAATATTTGTAATTAATTACCTAATATACCCTTATTTAGTTACCTCTTGTTCGATACTTTTTTATTTGAAATTAAAAAGTTCGAGATGCTAGGCCCATCTCTTGGGGAGGGAAAATTTTTACTTGAAAAGTGACTAGACCTTGCTGTACTTGAACATCTTTTTGTCCCTTATCCATTCCATTTCGCAATAAAAGAAAAGAGAAGGCATTTCACATCACATCCTGAACAGCTGACTTGAATGAGGAATTGATTGAAATATTTGATTTTTTTTAGCCACTGCTTTTGAGTAACTCGTGAAATTTTCAATCTGGTTTTGATTTTACATTTCACCTTCCAAGAAAGGTAACCTGACTTCAGTTTTAGGAATTGAGTAAGGTAATCCACTCAATCGTTTCTTGGGCCTCTGATTTCGAATATGTGAGGGTGCATACGAAGAGGGACCAGTTGACCAAAAGTAAAATTTTACAGGGAAAGCGTTTCAAATTGAGACTACTTTTTTTTTTTGTAGGTACCATTCTATTACTTACCAATATTTCAACCGTGAAGGTCTTACATACTACCACATATTCCTCTAATCTCTTGTCCGTTCTTTTCGGAAAAAATTTCCAATGTTTTCCAAAGCATTCAAATGTCTGACCATCTTCGAAGGATTTCATCAAAAAACTTTGGGAAAATTCTCCAATGATTTTCAAGGAATTTCATTTAAATTTTTGAAAGAAAATTCCAATATTTTCCGGAGAGTCTTTTCGGAAATCTCTAGAAAATATTTCCAATGTTTTCCAAAGAATTTCATCAAAAAATATTTGGGAAAACTTTCCAATAATTTCTAAGGAGTTTCGTCGGTAAGTTTCGGAAAAAATTTCCAATTCTATCCAAAGAATTTCTTTAAAAATCTTCGGGTAAATTTTCCGATAATTTCTGAAGAATTTCATAGGAAATATTTTTGGGGAAAACTCGGATAGTTTTTGAAGAATATTATCAACAATCTTCAGAAAAAATGTTCTCCGAAGAATTTCATCGAAGATCCTCGGGAAAAATCTCCTATGATTCTTAAGGAATTTCATCGGAAATTTTCGGAAAACAATTCCGATAATTTCCGAAACATCTTATCGGAAATCTGAGAAGTTGCGCAGAAATTAATTTGTGCCTTCCAACTTTGTACCTAATTGTGAATATTTTCGAAAATGGAAATGAGTCTAAAACACACCCAAAATTACTGTTTGACCACTTTTCCTAAAAAAACAACAACAAAAACTGTATCAAACTGGAAAATTCCACAGATTAAGATTTAGAATAAAAAAGTTCATTGGAATACTGTATTTCTTCCTGCATATTATCGGAAAACTGTATCTTCTATTTCAAAAAGAGTTTTTATTCATTGCCACTTCACTACACAGAGTTTAATTCTAGTGAGAGGAATATGAAGATGAGTTAAAATTTCGAGACTCGATATAAACATTTATCGTATAAAAATAAATCTTGACTACCTAATTTTAAAGTTTGTCGATTAATGTTGAAGATTTTGAATGAATTATACAACAACAAAAAACAAAATCCTGTACATTTTTATATTTTGTCAACTAGTGTCGAAAATGCCGACTCGATTATTTAAAAAAATGTTTCATCCAAGAAGAGAAATTTTTCTAGTTTTGCAGACTAATGGTCCGAAATGCCGACTCCGAAGATTCGTGGATAAGGTGCTGGGTAAGGATTTGGAGGATGAGTCTATTATTTATCAATATCAAATAGGGTATGTTTCAATGCCCATCATCAGGGAATCTTTTCTCAGTAGGACTTAATATGTACTAATGAGTATAAAAGCTGAAATTTCTTGTTTTTCGCCGCAGAAGGGATTGAGAAACGTTTCCCATCAGTCAATATTGATCTGAAATACACCAATCGAAAAAATAAAATTAGCAAGGAAACAGGCTTCAGACCGCTTAAAATTTTCATTTTGTAGCCGAAATTCGATGTTCAATAAAAAAGAAAATTGAGTGTTTCCTCTAAATCAGCAACCTAGGAAACTCTGAATGTTCCTCGAATGTAATTGTAAAGGCAATTTAGTTCATTTTGAGTGAGGACATACCTATCAAAGTGGTGGGCCCAAATCGAGGTCAAATCGAAAATTCGTTGATACGTAACTTGAAATCGGCATACCAAAAACCTATATTTCGACGGTGGTCCGATTCCTTTAAGCTTAAAATTTTGTAGTGGTACATTTACGCTTTTCTTTAGAAGAGAAAATATTTTCACTTAAAAAGAAATTAGATTTTGCCATCTGAAGATCAGTTTTAGTTTAATGTCAGTTCGACTAAGCGATAAAAAATAGAGTTGTGAGGTGGGGCTTATGGCGATGCACGCATGCCAAAGTGGCTTCTGAGACACCACATCTCCGATCCCGGAAACTACCTTTTCGAGTATCGCATCAGTGACCGGAGGGACGCTTTGAAGCTGGCCTGAGCCCCATTTCGCTGTTCCGCTTCCGGTGCGCGCTGTCCTGTAAGGGCCACAATAGGGCCTCCTACTGACCGAAGTTAACGTTCCCAGCACTAACCTGGAATTGGGTGTCCCACAGCCGGACGCGCTTCCTCTTTCCTCACCCCTTACTACCTCGTCTTTGTGAAGGTGGTGACGGTGGGTGAGCCCTGTTGGGGGTTCGCAGCAGCTGCAGCAGCTCTTCTAGAATGGTACAGAGTTGTTCTGTTCGATGGTTTGCGTCGAGCTTTCTGCCTCGACCACTCTGTCTGCATGATTGGCAAGTAGGCAGAGAGACAGGAACAGAGGTGCGCAGCACTAAGGGGCTAAGAGCCAAGTGCGGTTCAACTAAAAGGCAAGGGGTAAATCTCCATATTTTGAACGACACAAAGTTCATTTTTAAGGATTTATTCGAAACAACAAGAACAACAACTAAGCTACTAGAAAAAGGAAATAAATGTCAACAACGACGAAAACCTAAACTACAGGCTGCAGTAAGGATTCTGTTTTTTTTAGTAATCCATTTTTTTAGCCGCGTAAACAATCTCCGTTCAACTATTTTTTCAAGCAAAAGAGATCTCTCTACCGGTTCTATCAGAAAAATTTAAGACTTGTTTATCCTCGAATCTCGAACTTTTTTTCTTTCTTTCCCTGTATAATAAGAAATTCGACGTAGCAGCTGAAATTCAAATTCATTTTTTCTCTCGAGCTGTTGACTGCCGTTTAGACTAATTTTTTTCTTTTTTTGAATGTTATAGCCACGATGAGCAATCCTGTCGCCGTCGCCTTTGGAAATTCGTATTTCTAGCGCAACAGTGGAAAATAACGAGTGAGTTGGAAAATGATTTATGTATATTTTTATGATTTTTTTACGAATATAATATTATGTATGTAGGCGCCGCGTTCGTGAATTTTCCACGAACTACAAGCAGTTGGAGATTCCAGTGCAGTGCAACCCGGGTAAAATCAGTAACAAAGGCTCCAAAAAGCCGTCAATTTTTTCAGTCATTTCCTTTGGTTGTTCGGTCAGTTAGTCAGTCAGCTGGTTGGTTGGTTCGTCGGTCGGTGGGTTGTTTGGTTGGTCGGCCAGCCAGTCGGTCTTTCTTTTCCCCTTCCATTAAAAAAAAAAATTTATTTCTTTCTTTACCTTGTTTTTTCAAGTTCAGCTTCCCTACTGAGCGCTCAAGGATATACCTCCTTTTGTCTTACGTTATTAAGAACATTGGTTAGAAGATCCTGACCACCAGATCTCCTACAGTGTTTATTTTAGACCACTTCAACAAGTTCAAGTATTGTACTACGACCTACTGATCAGGTTTTTCACAGAGTTTAGAGACTTTTTATGGCTTTCAAGATCATTCCTGCCGCTTCAAGTTGCTTCTGAGCTGATTCAAGGCCTGTATAGACGTTTTCAAATTTAATTAAAATTTGTTGAAATTTGCCAGGTTCATTCCAGCCATTTTTAATACGCCTGTCCCAAACCTATTTGTAACTGTGTCAGATTCTTCCAGACATTTATCAAGATTTTTTAGGACACTTTCAGATTTGATTAGTACTTTTTACTCTTTCCACACCTGTTTTAGACTCTTGAAGGTGGCATCAGGCTTGTTTCAGACTCTTCTCAGCTGTTTTAGACTGATGTAAAACTCGAAACTGTTCTGTAAGACGAGTTTCGTATTAAAGTGAATATCTTCTCCCTGTTTTCTTTCTACTCTTTTCTGCCTACCTTATTTATTACGAGCCCCCAGATATTTGTCTCCTTTCTATCAAGTTACGCAGGATAATGCGTTGATATAACCACTCAGTCCCAAAGACTGATCAAGGATCAAAAGACTACTAATGGCTAGCCAGCCACTACTGTACTCACCTGCCAATAAAACTATTTACAAACAGTTCATCCATGGACTTCTTCAGATGAAAAAAACATTTTTTTTTTTGTGTGTGTGTATGCAAACGAAGAAAATAGGTAAACCTTCAGAAGTATGAACGCAGAACGAAGACTTGAGCGTTTATCATTCTGTTCGGGAAGAAGAATAGGTTTGCTGATTTTACTAGGACTTACATTTCAAATCCCTTTTTATTCTGGATAAAGGCGATATTTGTATGTCCATAGCCTGTAGTCCCCTCTGTCGCTTGCTCGCGCCAAACGATTTTTCTAACTCCCCAAAAAGAAGACAAACATTAGAAATAGGAAAAAATCACCCTTGAGACATTTTTTCGAAAACATCGGCGATTCGCACCGACTGCACCGACTACGTACATTTAATGCTCGAGTCCCCTCGGATTCAGCACACTTTTTCCTGGCCCTAAGGTGTCATTATAATGTGCCTGCTTCGGCGAGTATTTTCTGAGAACGTTTCAGATTTCTTATTTCGTCCACCTGCCGACGTGTCGGAAGTAAGCGAGAAGTAAGAGCAGCCAGCTTATTCCATTACAGCCATTTTGTCAGTTTGTCACGTCATGCTATAAAGCAGAATGGCCCTTTAGGCCGGTTTAATTATATAGAAGCGCTCTGTGCCTTGATTTAACACTCCAGTCCCAGGCTGGAAAAGAATTAACGAGCGAAATAAGAGACACCTTCGGTAAATATTTTAAATCTCTGAAAGAACAAAGGAAATATTACACCGAGAAAATGTAGACAGATTTTGGATTTTCATTTCTGGAAAATGGTCGGGTAATCATGCTTGCACTCGATGTAACAATAACTTCAACCTAAACGACCGACTGCAACTAGTTCGTGCACATTAAAAATCAAATACGCTGAAAATACATACACAGAGGGCTTTGTAGTATTTTTCTCATCAGTAAGGATTCACCAGGATCACAACTTTATGCATAGTACTCATCATTAAGTCTGTATTAAAACTCATCCAGTTTTAACTAGGTATATTAATTTCTTAAGACTCGTTTTGACGAAGATGAATAGTTTTTATTTTGGTCCTCTTTATAATAGTTCACTCAAACAAAAGCTGCTTTGTGCACTAGCTGCGTTTGAATTATTTTCTTAGTAAGTCAACAACTTACAAATTGAAATTGAAAACACGAATAATTATTGCCTTATGGGAATGGGTTTACAGTGATATGGTTTGCGAAGATAAATCAATTAAGAAAATAACAATTTAATAATGAAAATGAAGTTCATTTATGGAACAACACGATACGTATTGCTTCCTTAATGAACAATATTACTCGCGTCTGCTGATTGAAAGAACGCTTTCTCTTGGATCATACTGCTTTATGTAGGTACACATATGGCCCTATTCGGATTCTACAAGCCTCGTGGCGCGCTGTTGTCGTCTTAGTGATAAGAAAATGAAAGAGTGCGTGATAAAGGAAAAGTACTAAGTTACAAAATAAAAGTAAAATAATTAGCGAAGTAAAGTGTAATGAAAAGTGAAACACCAAACTAAGACGGATAAGAAACCAAACTACTACATTGGTAAAGAATATTCACGAATTATTTGTATAGTTCTATCATCACTCTTTTGTTGGTTATAGAAACGTTCACTAGATGCCTAAATATGAGACAGGTCGGGGGAAAATGCTCTCCAATTGAACGAAGTAAGCCACGGTGAGGAGGGATGCTAACAGAAGAACGCACTTTATTGTCTTACTTTAAAAAATAAATTAAAAAAAAAAAAATTAGACTAGATGAAGTACACATTTGTATTTTGTATGAGGGCCGCTAACAGAACAACAACATTAAGTGCTCCTGGGTTGCATAAAAGAAACCTTGATAGAAGAGCCGTTCGTAGAACATCATTATTTATCGCTTTATCAACTAGAGCTCATTAGCTGGATGAAATAAACTTTGGTAGGAGACCCACTTATACAGAACACCACCATTTATCCTCTTACGGAGGTAAAGCCCTATAGAGGGCTCTAACGGAGGTGCTCACTGGTTGGAATTAGGTAAATGTTAGTCGGAAGACTAATAAAAGAATACTATCTGTCACAAAATGTTTCGGATTTCTTTGATGATTTGAATTGTAAAAACAGGCAAAAACTAGTATTATTCGCGATTTTGAAGTCAGATTTTCCCAACTGAAACTACATTTTTGCAACTTTTCCTGGCTGGCCCATTGTAACTGGGGAAAGGCTCTGCCCTTCCCCAGTCACTACCTTTCTGTTTCTGACTGAACCAAATCAAAACACCATTTATCCAGTGCTCGCTGGTTGGACAAAGTATATAGATCTTAACAGGAGGATCGCTAACAGAACGAGACTATTTATCGCTAATAAAACAACACTGTTCTCATCACTAACAGAACAAAACTACTTATCACTCAAGATTACTTCTAACTAATATATTCCACTCAATTGCTTTCGTTATGAAGTATGTAATGCATTCTCTTCAATCGGGCATTGCCTATTTAATAGCAGTCATTCCCATAAGCTATGAAGATCCCGCTGAAGAAAACAGGGAATGATGTTTTCTCTAGCTGGATGAAGTAGGATGACATCATTAACAGGATAAATTTAAGACTAAGAAATTGTAATTTTTAAAACACAGATAAAGAACATTCTTATGGATTTTGGCTTTTTATCAAACTTTACGATTAAGATTTGAATATTATCCGCATGATTCTCGAGGGACGCTATACAGATCCACATGGAAACAATACCTACAGATTAATATTGGTATTAGATGATCAGAGAGGAAAATATTTCCAGGATACACGACATACTTATGGGTCTGTTACGGGTTTCGCACTTAATTTACATGATAAACATTATGAATTACTCACTGAAAACTGATTTTCCACAATTAGACATCAAATGTTGATATAGTCTTCATGATACAAGGGCGGAATCCACAAAGTTGTTGGATTATCTTCAGAATTATTGATTCACTAGTTACTATAACAAAGCTGAGATAGTCACAAAACTGCTATAAAACTACAAAACTACATTGTGAAATTACAATTTACAAACTGTATGAGAAAAAATCCACATACATTTAGAAAAAAATTATCAACCACTGGTAAAAGATTGAAAATCTACAAACGAGAACAAGATTGCATGAAGGTTGTTTATTTTACCCATAGGTTGGTCTTATACATCCTTAAGCCCCGTTTACACAAGCGTTCAAGTCACTGCGACTCGCTTGAAACTCAGTCGCCAGCGAATAGGGACCATCGACTGCTTATTCCAAGGACTATATCCATTGGTCGCGTGCCCTGGTAGTGAAAAGTAAACAATAGACTTTTTTCTGGTGACGTCAGACCAAGATTTTCTGTGTTATCGCGCCCCACAACTCCAGAATTTTTTGTTTACAATTTGGACGCTGTTCACCAAAAGGGAACCAACCAATATTTTTTGTAAACAAAATGAGTTATTAGCATCGTTGGAAAAGCGTAAAAATTAGAATTTCTCAAAATCGGGCCCCCGATTCAAAAATGGGTACTCACTTTGAAAAAAGCTTATCAGTAAACGCTATGTTATATAGTTTCTACATGGCTCTTGAACTTCAAAGTTCGAATCATGTGTTCTTAAAAAGCGGATTTTGCTAGTTGGTTCCCTTTTGCTGAACAGCGTCCATTTGATGGACTAAACAGCCCAATTCTCATGAAAACTGTAATGTTAAATCGCAGTTGTCGTTTATTTCAGTTTTATAATTAAAAATTCTATGGAACTTCATTGTCAGTTTCATGTATAACGTATATAGAAAAATTGTAAAATGAAAACATAATAAAAGGTAGGTAGTAAGAAAGATGAAATGTCTATGCTTGAAGAGTCCTGATCATTTTCACCTCAGTACTCAATGACTGTAAATATGTTAAGAAGGAGACATGAATCATTGAACAAATAGGCAAATGTACAAAACTTTTAAAATATTAAACGTTAAAATACACCGAATAGCAACAGAGTAATTTCCCTAACAGTTCATACTCGCGTATTAATATTAAACAGCAGAAAGAGCTTCAGCTCTGATACTCTCATTGTTGCAACATCATCAAAATCCAACTTTGAATGAACAGGGCAGTTTCAAAATTATACTGGATACTTAAAATATGGCTTGCTGCTTTGCGCTAGATTGTGTAGTCATCAGCATTCAGATGTGCATCTGTACAGTTTCTTATGGTTCCCTACAGATGCAAAAAGAAAGATATTATTGGATAAAAAAGAAAAAAAAAGAAAAAAAAAAGATATCTAAATACTGTATATGTACCAGAGAAGGGCGTTACTCTTGAAGAGCAAGTTGTTCACTTGCTCTTGTTCACTATTTGGTGAACTTGGTTCTGAACTAGTTCACCTCCCCAAAAAGAGAACAAGAACAAGAACTAGTTCACGATTTTTTGACCTGATCAACTTGTTCATTCTTTATTCATCTATTTTTTCGTAATTTTCTTTTTTTGTCTTTTTCTGGTGTATTTCCACTTTTCAGACTTTAGCTTCAACTTTCATAATGGTTTCAGAGTTACAATTACAAATTATAAAATTGTTAAATTTTTATTTGATGTTTAAATTTTAATCAACAATCTCATAGAATTTCAATAGGGATTTTAAAAAATTGTTTGGGTAATAGCCTAGTTTTCAGTTGTGGGCTATTACTCAGAAAACAATTTTGCTCACAATTTTTTTGTACAAAAACCCTCTATTTTTAAATGATCAAGTCCCAGAGCAAAGGTTCTTTTTAATGAACAAACGGTGAATTACATCAGTTGGAAGACCAAGTGAACAAGAGCAAGAACTATAGTTCACTAAAAATGGAAAAGAACAAGAGCAAGTTCATTAAATAGTGAACAACGCCCATCTCTGATGTATACTATGTAGGTAGACGGTACATAAATTCAAAGTAAAATTATTTTCCAGGGTTCTAGCGTTCCAGCAGGTATTTTACTTTGTACTTCATCTTCAGCCTTCAGCAGTTCTTCAAAGTGCATTCTCTTTATAAATCTCAATAAAGGAAACACAGGTTTTTCTTTATGTTATTACGCTGGAAAGAAGCAGGTTGTCAAGGTAACTGTAAGGTATTATATGTGTTCAGTCACGCCGGAGTTGGGAAATTTCAGTAGTTGGATCTAAGAAGTTAGAAAAATTCAACAAGTTAAAAGTGTGTGTTTTTTTTTTTCTTTGATACTCGGGACTTTTTAACTTTTGAGTTTTGAGTTGAGAATGAGAAGTTTAAAAAAAATCCAAAATCCAACAAGTCAAAAAGTTTTTTTTCTCTTTTCTTTTTTTCCTTTGATACTCGAGAATTTGGAGTTGAATCAGTTGGGACTTCCACAATTTTTGCCCCCTTCCCTCAGGAAAATTTCTTTGGTACATCCCTGCTGATAAGGTTATTACTCGGCTGCTATTTGGTGTATTTGAATGTTTAATATTTTTAAAATTCTGTACATTTGTCTATTGTTTGAGGATTTACATTTATGTCTTTTATTTTTTTCTTATAATCATTGATGAGCAGGACTCTTAAACCATTGAAATTAATTTTTTTATACTGCATTATCTCTTTTCCATTTTTAACTTTTTCTACTCATGTTATACACGAAATTAACATTGAGGTTCCTCAGAATTCATTAATATATAATTGAAATCAATGATAATGACGAATTAATATCACAATTTCCATCAGAAGTGGATTGTGCTGTCCCGTGAATATATAAATATGTACTTACTGTTGGAATCTTGGAAAATTTCGATTCCAAAAGTATATATAAGTTCGTCCACTTTTAAAACTTTTGTTATAAAAACGTATAAAAGAACATGTCGATCTAATAACAACATTAAATCTGGAGGTCATTGTTATCATTCCTCAGTATGTAGACTCGAAATCAACAATAGCGCTCTCTAGTGAGATAGTAAACAGTAAAACAAAATAAAAATTCCCGCATTACTTAAATAAAATCTAGCACGCGGCAACACTGAAAATTTCCCCATGACGTCAGCTTGAAAAAGGTCTATCCGTTTTATCCATAGACCTTCTAATGATGGGCTATGGTTTTATCTCACAGTCAGCTATGAAGGTGATTTTATTATAAAAAAAAAATAATTGAAATCGCTGTTCATTTTCTTCGCGTGGTTTGAATTCCTTTCCAAAACGTGACCGTTTGAAGCATTAACAATGGCTGTATTAGGGCTACTACAACTACGTATATACTTAGTGCTTATTGTGAACTGCTGAAATTTGTATCATTGGAGGAAGAAGCACCAAGGAACGAAAGGAAGCGGAACTGAAAAAGAGAATGTGTATGGAAAACAGGACAGAGAAGTATACCTGAGACAAAGGCAGTCAGGTTACTCAGATAATTGATTTTGTTGCGCAAACTAGCCGCAGAATGTCCTTAGATGTGTAGAAACTTCATGAGAATGACAGAAGACAACTTTAATTAATCACTGTCAATGTTGGACCTCAGTCTATAATGTCAGGAGAGAAGCTGTACCCCACTCATTGTGAAATTAGAAATAATATTACCTACATTATATCGCATCTGGATATTCCTTTCCTACCTTTAACATCCGATGTCAGAACGAGTCCGAGCACAATATCACGTTTCCTACCCGAAATGCTGCTTGAGATGAAGAAGAAACATATACTTAGGTACCATTTTGCAAGTAAGTTATTCAAATGTGGCATATACATTTCAAATAAAAATTCTATAGGTATTTAGATATTATTTTTAATGATACAATAACGTCACTATTCATGCCCAGTACCCTCATTTAGTCGCACTCTCCTTGTGGAGTTGCTGCAGAATGTGAATCTGCAAGTTCGAGTTGAACCTCCATTATCCTAGTCGGATTTGTGAAACAACGCAACTGTGTCGCAAAAGGAGAAATGGAAGTAGCAGGAACTAACTTAAAGTGATCCTTCCTATCCTGACGCAGGCCAAATTGGAGTATTTCTGGGATAGAGGGTGCGGTGTCCCGGAGCCAATTTGTCAAGCTTGCATTGCCACGTGCCCGACTATATCATCGATCGCTGATAATGGGAAACGGCAAGCCCAAACAAACAGAGAATGTTGAATTTCAAAAATTACCCATAGCTCTTCAGATGCTTATATTCCAGGGGACTATAATCAAGTTTCATTATGATACAATGGGGGTAGGTAATAAAAAGTACCAGAGGGTTTCATTTTGATAGATATGGCACATTAGTTGACAGCACATGCCATTTCTGTTTTCAAAATCAATGAGTGTATTTTTGTTTCATGTATTTAAATAATGATAGAGTATGTATCGGATATCAGGAAAAACTAATGTTCGTACTCTGACAAGTTCCTGATCTCCAGTAACTTTTTTGACTGATCTATTCGGACTGGGACCGCGAAAGAGTCGCGTTTTACAATTTCAATAGTGTGAAAAAGATGAACTGCTATAAAAGTGATCATTTTAGAAAATTGCTCTGATTGAAATGAAAATGGACTCATCTGAAAGGAAATTTCAACCGCTATCAATTTGGTTCTCTTCATTTTTTTTGAAAAACTCTTTTATTTTTGTGATATTTTCTGAAAATTAAGTACCTACACATGTTAATGGAATATTCTCACATGCATGATCACTGACTATACGTTGGCAATAACAGCACGCCACCAACTCGACCAGCCCGAATCGTATACATATGTGTACATCAGAACAGTGCACGATACTGATATCGGTACTCGGGTATTGTATCGTTGGAGAGAGACTACTGTAGTTGGTAGTCTGTTTCACCGATACAATACCGAGTAATACTCGTTCAGGAATCGTTTTATGATAAGCGCTGTATTTTAGGTGGTGCAGTATGTAGTGATGCCTTACCAGTGATACTCCTTATCGGCGATACCATATCACGAAAACGACTACCTGTCACTACAATATACCGAGTAAGTATATACTTTTTGGTATCGGCTGATACTATTTGGTATCGGCTGATACTATTCGGTATCGTTTTAAGCAATACCCGATACCAAATACCACATGAGTATATATACTTACATCGTATCGTGCACTGCACTGGTGTAGGTACATATTGCGAATATGCTGCTGCAGATCAAAACGGCCATCGAATCCGCATTCCACCGCACGTTAGTTAAAATACAGAATAGAATTTATCAATTCTTCTTTTCATCGAAATTTCAGTTAGCGTTTCTGAGATTGTAAGTACCTATTTTTTCTTCATATGTAAAAGTATATGCATACTTACTCCCAGTGCTCCGCAAAATCTCGAATATGATGGGCACTTTGTCTACTGAAAATGTTCCGCCCTTAAGGCGCGTGTTATATTTATGAAAGGGAAAGAGCGAAATTCTATGGATTGGAACTGTATGATGGTAGGCTAGATAAAGTACGTTTTATGCATGCTAGTAGACATCACGCGCATCTGGCTCAGACGTTCAAACAGTGCACCTAAATGTATATAACACGTATACTCGACACTGCATGGAACTAATTAACGTTGAAAAGATAGAATTGAAAGCTTCACTGTACCTATTTGAGATTTTACAGGACATGCAATACGTTCCACAAGAAGATTACTGTGTGTTGTTTTGCATTAAGGACGTGTGAATCACAAAGCGATCACCTTTTTCTTACGCCCTTTTATTATAACGAGTTTTAGCAGCTCACAATAAATTAGCATTAATCAGTTGCAGTAGCCCTAATGCAGCCATTATTAGTGCTTTTATCGGCAGGCTGCTAACACCAAGGACTTATCCTTTGATTTAAGGATATGTTGGCTCTATGCGGAAGTTTGAAGATTTTTCTAATCATTTTCGGAATGTTAAGAATACTTGGGAAATGAAATTTCTTATAGTATCTTACATGTTAATAATGGAAAGTACATTATGTAAGTAAAATAAAAAATAAAATAAGACCGGTAAAGCAATAAATTAGGAATCATGAATATATTATACACAGTATATTGCATCCTACAACTTTGTTGAGAAATTAAGAAAGAAGGGGGAGAGAAAACCTGGAACTGAAAATGGAATGCTGAAAAAGGATGTTTGAAGGGTCCGATGTGTAAGCTTTTTTTAAAGGATTTTTCTGAGGATTTTTATTTATTACATAAGAATTTTTTAGAGATTTTTTATGGTTTATTTTCGCACTTAGGATTTTCCACGCCTCAAGGTTGGTAGGCCAGTCAAACGATCAAGTTTCAAAAGAGAGTTCAAACTACATGAAGAGAGTAAAATTGAAGAAAATGAATAAAGGAATTTCAATTACACCTATACAATAAAATCACCTTCATAGAGGTGTGTGTGCGCGCGCGCGTGATGTGTTCCGAACAAGTATTGCAAACTTATATAATGCGGGTACTGGTGTAGCAGCACACACTGTTTTTGGGGAACTGACAAAACATAAAATTATGACATGACGCCCCTCTCAGCGATTAGACCACTTCTTTCTCCATCAGTTGAATAATGAGGTTTTGAATACTAAAATTCAAATTCACTGCTCATAGTTAAAATTTTCCATCTTTGTTCGTCGATAACATGAATCCTTTTTCAACTTCACGAAGAAAAGCCATGCTGGTTAATAAAGAGGTGAAAAAAATGCACAGAACCCGTCTTCCCTGGTGCCGCGCCGTCTGTTAATTTATAATTCATTTCAAACATCTTTTACATAAGCATTTTCGCGTCATTTTTTGTATCGTTGATAAATATAGGTACACTTCTTTATGTCGAGGGAGCTTTAGCTGTATGTATTTTCAAGCGTAGGTATAATGAAGCTATTTTTCCTGGACTGTAATGTTAATAAGGTATTTCTGCGCGTCTCTTCCTCACTTAATTTTGTCAGATATGGCGCGCTGTTTACCGTAATTGTGATTTATATATATAAGAATTATGTGCCTATATTTATACTTATTCGATGAAGATGTACTCTACTCATCTAGTTCGATGGGAACATAGCGGTTGTTTCCATTAGCTGTAAATTTACACGTTGGGGAAAGAAGGACTTTATACTTGAATGAAGTAGACATTGCTGCAACAGTGAATCACAGCAACGACCCAACAGATAGAAATCAAAGAAAAATTAAGGACTGTATACACGCAAGAAGAGATTTGAAAGACTTATCATAGACTTATTACAGAAGTCCGTTAATGACGTTCTAATGTAGACGAGCGTTGGATGTAATACAGATTAATCAATGACGTTATCGCTATACAGTCGCGTTGTTAGTTTGCCTTTCGGAAGTCATGTCCCTCAGAAAGTCTGTATGGTCAAAAGGCTACTAATTTAAGGTAAATTGGTGCTGGAAAAATGGTACATAGCTAATAGGTAGACTTCTTTATAGAGGAAAGACCTGCACTGGAAGAGTGATGTTTCTGACGATACATATAGCCTATGCTGTGTAGAACTCTTGTTTCCTATATTTTATGACAGACCCAGGACATATGATAGGCATTTAAAAGACTACATATATGGCTTGAATGTTCTGATTTACTTTTTATTATTCGCGCATAAACTTGGTAGTAAATTTGCATATAACCAGGCGTATTATTTTTGAGATTAGTATAATAGATTGCCATGCTAAGAGTGGAACCGAAATGGACTATTGTATTTAGACTGGAGTCTTCACGATTCATATTTGTCTAACGCTATGTTTCCTATATGGCCTCCACTAATCTTGCCTGTGTTCTGCGTTGGTCCTATATCGGACCTGCGTGTCTATCGAGGACATATAATAGACAAGGTTATAATGAATAGCCGCGTTGAGTGTGTGACTATGTATCCACATGGAATAAAAAGTGAACATTGTCCATGATTTGTCATCCATATAACTACATGGACAATTTTGACGTTGTTAAAAAGTTCTTAGATCTGTGACTAGTTCTTATCAGCAGGAAAAAATGAGAACGGTTTAGCTCGGTGGTATTTGTAACAGGCAGAAAGGCCGATGTACCACCTCGCGGTTCCACTCATGGGGCATTGAATTTCAAGAAAAAATTGAACAGTAGTTTTGACGGGAGTGAAACAAGTTTTATAGTTTATTTTTCGATTTCTGAAATTGACTAAGTTCAAAGATTTACCTCTAAGTATAAAATTAAGGCATTTGTAATTTCAATAAGAAATATTGATTCGTGCTGGTTTACTCAGGGCAGGGACTTGCAGTGTTAGGGATCAGCACATAAAATAAAAAGCTAAAGTTTCTGGGTCCGGAGGCATTTAAGTGTCTAGACCTAAATTTTTTCATTGATTTCAAATCTGATTTGGGAATGGGCGCGTTGTCCAATGACGTGACGGAGTGAGTTACTACATGGTTACTGTTAGCAAAAATACCCGTCCTCGGGCCAACGAACGTATCGACTCCCATAAGAAAAATACACGGAGCAAAGATCATTATCTTACTACTTGAGAATAAGAAATTTGTTAAAAACCAAATGTTTGTTAGCAAATGGTAAGAATCTTCTGGATTCAAAATGTATATCTTTGATTTCTAACAAATTTCTGATTCTCATTGATCTTTGCTCCGTGTGTTTTTCTTATGAGAATCAATATGTTCGTTGGGCACAAGACGGGTATTTTTGTTAACAGTAACTCACTCAGTGGCATCACGGGAAGCATGATAAGCGCGTTTGTGACGTTAAAGAAAACGCGTCCATTCCATTGAAACCACTTTTTACATATGTACTATCAGCTGGTTTTCAAAACTTCTTTTGAATTGTATTTCTATCTGAAGTTGCACATTTCATAATAAATGAAACCACTGAATTAGTGGATTCAGTTACATGTACCTCAGCTCACCTCAAATATTCTGTAACTTGTGTACATGAAAAAATGAGCAGTATCAAGTAAAGACACTCAGCCAACTAACGTAAAATCGAAAAAACCTGAAAAACTAAATTTTAAATTTTATTGTCGGCAGCTACGACGCACAAAGCTTTTCGAAAACGATTTATGGTTCCAATGTTGGAGAGCGGCGGTTTCCCAATTCCTATTTTGTGTAGATAGGAAACGTGATGGATCCGTCCGCAGAAATTTACGAAATCGTTGACATGAAAAAACCAGAGCATCTCACCCTACAAATGCAATAAAGTTGGAAACCAGTGGAAAGTAGGTCGGTGTTTTTACATCGTATGACGCGATGACACCTTCAGCAATTTATTTATTGCGTTGAGGTACGCGTTCATTGTGCTTTAAAATCGCTCTCTCCTAGGGTATAAATTTCATCGAATGGTGGTTGCGACCTTGATGCCATCTCCAGTCACTTCAACGCAAATGGAATTTTTATTATCCTGCTGTTTTTTGTAATACTCTCTTAATTACTTTTGAACTGAAGCTTCGAATAATTCGGCAATACAGAATGTTAAGAGCATGAATTTCAAATTCGAATCTTCGAGTGTCGTGATTCTCGCAGGTCTACGACTTTTCGTTTTAAATAGGTGAAGTCGAGGTGTGAGTAGAACATGGAGCGGAACACTGAATAGGGCACAAATCTGCGTCACCATTCATCACGCGAGTACCTGAGCAAAATTGTCTTTTCTACGATTCTGTGAAAAAGGTTGAACTTTCGGAAAAAATTAGTTCTCATCTGCGCTCGAATATACGACAATATAAATGTCACCGGGAAAGTACCCGACAGAAAACTTACTCGGAGGAGAAAAATTGTAGTCGTTGTAAATGCGTATTCTCAGGCGAAAACTTGGTGAATTGCGTTCGGTCGTTCTGTATTTCTTTTTCGAGGAAAATTATCAGTTTAGAGCTCCCGAGAATAGTATAGCGCGATGACTAGACCAGAGGTTTTTCAAATCCTCAACTTAAGCAGAGACGATTCACAGTTGAGGTAATTTTTTTTGGAAGTATAATTTCTTCGAGCAGGGCCTTCAAACAGAATAAGATGCATCCTGATGTCTTCCGTTAGCTCCAATAGATCTGGTTCAGATATATACGTTTCTAGAAATTAGAAAATAAAATACTAGGGGGGGGGGGATTATTAGCATCCGGTTACTTCTCCCTAACATCTGACTATCGTTTTACTCATACCGAATATTGGCGAGGCACTGTGGGTCTTATTTTCTGCTAGTCAGCTTTACTGTTAGTTTGTCTTAAGGGGCATCAGATGAGCAAATAGGTATTTAATACCTATTTGTAACTCGCATGTATGGTATTTTCCTAACCGTCCCCGCAGGGCCAGATTTAAGGGGGGGGCAGGGCCCGCACAAATTGGGGGCCCGCACATCCTATAACTAATTCCGTAGAACTGATGATGGATGTTATTGAATAGCTCTTAAAAAAAACAAAAAAAAAAACCTAATAATAATGACGATGATGACGGATGACGATATTAATAATAATAATGAAAATGATGATCAATGTGGCTAGAAAATTTTTTTGGGGGGCCCACACAAAATTTGGGCCCCGGGCCCGCAAGAGTACCTAAATCAGGCCCTGCGTCCCCGTACCAATGCTGAGTTCATTAAAAAGCTTCATTCCTGCCGACCCCTCTTGACATTGTTCACATTGCCCTACTGTCTGTCTGAGAAATCTTCAAAGCAAGACGTTGAAGAAAATGTTGGACTTTCCACAGTGACCATATTTTGTCCATTTATTTCAGCGTTGTCTCGGCAAAGAGGGTGAGGAAAATGAATCTGTGCTTGTTTGTTAGGTAGTCTCACATATCATCAACGATCTCCTTCAATACCACTTTAAAATAGTTGCCCGGTCCGTGCACCCAGTTCGATTTGATGTGTACTTCAGATTGCCATGTGTCACTCTGGAAGAATCTCTTATATCAAGTATTGTAAATTGCAGCTTACATTTACAGAAGGCGGCTGAAGATATCAAGTTCGCCAATCTTGAAAGAGATGAACTATGTCTTCACCATCAGGGATAAACTACAGCGATTAGCGATTGGGGAAAGGAGAGAAATTCAAGTTTGAGTTGAACCGCACAGGAAGTGATAGACAGTTCTCAGTCGCTTTAATTACAAGTCTTCCCTTCTCCAGTGCAATGAACTGAGTCTTCAGTTTCGCCATCTGAGAGAAATTCAGCCACCTAACGAAAATTTTCCTGGGTGGGGAGAAGGGAGTTTCACCCATATTTCGCACGTTATTTCTTAAAAATCGTTTAACAGATGTGAGACAGCCCGACTGATTCATCATCATGGATTGGTCAGTTCACTGGTGCAATAATGATGAAAGAATAGCTGCAGCTAGTAACACACATATACTGACATAGTTCATGAAGACATTCGACGTAAAGACACGAGGAACGAAGAAATAAGACATCATGACATAAGGCAGACATAAGACATGAAGACAATATAATACATATTAAAATTCTCATTTCCTCTCCCTTCCGTCTTCTCTTTCCGAAAAAAATCAGTTGATAGGCCATAAAGCTGTCAGACATAGAATTGATAATATTTCTTCTCGATATACATTAAAAATCTGATCTTCTCTGAACCAGAAACTTCAGGTGAGATAAGACAAGGGCATAATAAATTATTGTGTTTGATTATGTCTTTATTACGTCGTATTACGTCTTCATTATAATCTTCTTTAACTAAGAGTGTATAATTTTCCATAGTGACCGTTAGGGTGATCCTTAGTTTCTACTCTGGAATCCTTAATACCCCACCCCCAGTGGCGTAGCCAGGATTTTTCCAAGGGAGGGATCTGCAAAATTTTGTGGGGGGGGTACACCTAATAGGAAGTGTATGTTTTTACATTGACTATCAGTATGTTGTGCGTTTCAACTTCAATTATGCATCTAAATTAAAATTTCATTTCGTGCATTTACTGCGATACTGCCAGCATATAAAAAGTTCTCATTTCAAGGGAGGATTCATCCCCCTAATACCCTCCCTGGCTACGCCACTGTCCCCCCCATAAATTGATTCCAAATATGTGGGAAAATGTCTTTTCAAAATCTGGGTGTAATGAGCCAAGAGTTTCTTCGAGCCTCAAAGGAGCTGGAGCTGTTACGAAAGTTGAAACTGGTTTTGAGAATTTAAGATTCTCCGAAAGCTGAAGCTCTCTAATAAGAGCATAAAAATTATTTTCTTTCTGAGACGTGGGTTTTACTGGTCACTAAATTTATTTCGTTGGTTATCCCTCTTTCTTCTGAACCGTTTAGCCCTACAAAGGTCTTGAAAATCGAAGAAATTAAAAATTAGTCCTTTTTAGAGCCAAAAGACTTACGAAGAGGGGAAGAACCCGAGAAATGGGCTTAGTACTGAGATTAAAATGAATCCGGAACAGAATACAGAATCCGAATATGAATTCGGAATTTAAAATTCTGAATCATGGATCTTCCTGGATTCGGATCCTTGATTTTCAGTCCAGTTTTTGGTTGATTCAGATTTTTGCATTCTGTTTTTTACAGTTTCCGTATTCAAATTTTGAATTCGTATATACAAATTCATAATTTGTATCCGGATTCTAAATTTATATCCGAGTTATAAGTATGCATCCGTATTCTAAAGTGTACGGATTTTAAATTTCTATTTGGATTTTACAGTTGCATCCGGATCCTAAATTTTTAATCGGATTATAAACCTAAGTCAGGATTCTGTATCGATATTAGAATTTTATTTCTCACAAAATCAATATTTCAGAATCATCAGGTTCTTATCAATTTTTTCTTACCAATTATTCGGATTTTTTTTCTTCAAATTCCAGAATCATTTTTTCTGGCGAGAGTCCAGATCCCAGAGGATTCAGATTCTGAAATCCATTTTTAAAACAGCGGGGTTCTAGAATCCTGTTTGCTGGATTCGGATTCTCGAATTTAGCATTATACTGGATTACCAACCAAAATCAAACAATTGTTAGGTTCATACGAGGAGGCTCGAGCTGCGCTAGAGAATCTCGAATTTTCGAAATCAGTGTTAATTCTTACTGAAATTTGAGGTATCTTGGAGGTAAGAGTTACAATTGCCCGATTCTACTTAACTCTTCCACGAAGTCTTTTTTTTTAAATTTGAATAGATGAAACTGTTTTGGAAATCATAAAATGTTTTCAACAAAAGTACAGAAGAACCACTCCATCATATCACAGTCAACTTGACGTCAGTCCTCTCAGAACTAAGAGACGGCAAACACACTGATTTGTTAATTTACCTGCTCGAAGGTGCGCCATTATTCCCTCGAAACTCGGTACATATCAGGTACTGGATATTATGAACTGAATTTTAGTCAACACGAGTAAAGAGGACCATCCTGTTGACCCTACATTCCTACTAATACAGTCCCTTTGAAAGTAGGAGACGGCTTACATGTTAACATGCCAGATAAGTTGCACGTTTACCCGCTTGAAGGGGGATTATGTTTTCTGCGACAGTGTATACATAGGTATTAATGAATCTTTTTTTCTTTTTAACACAGGTTAGGTAACAAAAAATTTATGTTCACTTTTCCAAATAAAACAACACTGCTCGCCAAAACGCAGACGTATAAACTATACACTTAGAATGGTATGTAGTAAAAACTAAATTTAGAAAATAAGGTTGAAAATTTAATTATTTTTTTTTAAATTAGTGAAGTCTTTAATGTGGTGGGACGTATGGCGATGCACGCATGCCAAAGTGGCCCCTATGACACCGCACCCCCGGCCACAGGAACTACCCTTTCGAGCATCGCGTCAGTGACCGGAGGGACGTCAGTGACCGGAGGGAAGTCTATGTCTTATTTTGTTTCCTATTGTGGTCCAAAATTTGGCAATTTTTGAAATGTTTTGCACCTGTAGATTAGAATTATTTATCTTAGTCTAAAAATCCACCAGCCAAGTTTTTTTGAAATCAGACGACTTCGAGGAGTCTTGCCGGGGGAGGAAATCAAATTTAACATAAAATTCCTCAGGGATGGGTAAAAAATGATTCGCGAATCACTTTTTCCACGTTACTTTAGGGGCGATTCGTGATTCAAATCAGATTTATCGTAACTTCTCCTATAAGAGTAATGCAATTTTTTGATTCGTGAACAACATCTTTAAAAGTTATTTGTGATTCGAATCATATTTTTCTTGATTCTGCCCATTCCTGAAATTCCTGATAAGAAAATCTAAAATTTTGCTTTGAAGCGTCCGAAACATCGAGTTCAGTCGAGAAAATTGTTTTGATCGTAAAACATCGTTCTCATTAGTGTAAGGCTGTAGTAACTACCGAGTATTTTGCGAAAAAATCAATTCAGAGGTCTACAGTCTATGTTGACTTTCGGGTTGTGGAACCGTTGGTGAGTCGAGGTCACCACTTGTGGGACCGTGGATATGGTCGACCACTTTGGGGGCTGGTTCCCTTGAGCGACCCCTGAGCTCCGCTCAGTACCACCGGCTGGTTGGGAAGCGTACTTCAGCGAGTTGTCACCGCAGCCACCAACCGGTTCACAGCGCGACGGCCTCTAACGTTCACACAGCGATTTCTCAGCCGAAACGGGGCGCAGCGAGAGAGGAGGAGTAAGGGTCGGTGGACTCCACCAAAAACCCGCAATAAAGAACTACACCAGTACAGATGGTAACTAGCATTAATCCAATCAAAAGAAGCTGTAATTACACAATATTATGCAATGTCTTATAATTGTAACTGTAACAAACTTTATAAGCGAGTATCGCCACACGAGTAAAGTACACTTTTTAACTTCAAACAATATAGACTCCAAAAACTGAATGAAAGCATGAAAACGACTGATGTACTGGGATTTCTGAAACGGAATATCTATTTATGAATTTTTGTGTTCCTAACTCCATTTTGAAAACTTCCTATTAATCGACGGCAGGGCATTTTTTGTTCGCTATTGTCTTTCGGTATGGACTTTTTCATGTGTCATTCGGCATGGCATTCATTATTTTGATCGCCATGCCAAAATACAGAATGCCCTCACTGTCGGCCCAATCTTACCAATATGTTATACAGAACGCCTCTTCACGACTCCCATCAAAAAAAGTTCAAATATCCCCTACTTTCCTCCTTGAAAAGACATACTTGAAATATCAACATTTTTGGAGAATGACCCAGAAAGATAAAACTAAAAAAGTGATTCAACTGATACAAGTTGAAAATAACTTTATGTTTTGTTGCAAATCAACATGTAAGATGTAGGGGCAACTGTCGTACCTAGGACCATTTTTCACATTTTGGGCTCTGTAAGCTGATGTATGGGTGATAAAATGTTTTGAATTGTTCTGTTGGATAAAGCTACACTTTCTGCATACTTTCGCATAAACGGACTTCAAAAACATCAAATATCCAATTTTTTATGTTTTTTTTTAAATTTTGAAAATTTGGTCCTAGGTACAACACCATGTTGTACCTAATACCATCACATGTTGTACCTAGGACTACCTCATTAAAAGCTACAAAATTATAAACGAAAGTATATTTTGATGTCTGAAAAGTACAAATGTTATAAGTACTTAAAAATACAACATTTTTAGGTAGGTTATTCTTACACATTGTACCTAATTTTATCAATAACGTGCAAAGATCCAAGTCGGATCAAAAAAATTTTAATTTTTGAATAATAAGTACATTGTTTGACAACGAATTGAATATCGTCAATGATTTCATAGCCACAGGGTCCATTTTATTCGTTTTACTTTAATTTCATTTCGCAGCATCCTAAAACAAAAAATTATAACGTTTTATACGAAGTTTTCTGTGGTCCTAGGTACAACAAGCAAATTGGTCCTAGGTACACGACCTGTTCATTTGAGGATAAAAATTTTTCGCAAAAAAAAAGTTGATAACTAATTTCTAAGATAACCTACCAGTTATCTTCTCTATTGCATACTGGCATCAGATGCGCGTTTTTGGAATATTTGAAACGGATAAGTAAACATGTGCAACAGGTTAAACGTCGCCAAATGTTAGTATTTATAGGCTGTTAGTGTTAGTTTCGTTTATTACCACTTGGGGGCACCAAAGTAGAAATCGGTTCTAGGTACAACTGGTCCCAGGTACAACAGTTGCCCCTAATCAAAGAAGGGCGTTGCGCTTGAAGAGCAAGTTGTTCCCTTGCTCTTGTTCACTGTTTGGTGAACTTAGTTTTGAACTAGTTCACCCCCCCCCCCAAAAAAAAGACCAAGAATTAGTTCACAATTTTTGGACCTGATCAACTTGTTCATTCTTTGTTCATCTATTTTTCCGTATTTTATTTTTCTTCTTGTATATTTCCAATTTCCAGACTTTAGTTTCAACTTTCATCAAATTAATAATGTCAATGTTTGAGGTTTTAATTTTAATCAATAATCTTATAGGATTTCAATAGGGATTTAAAAAAATTATTTGAGTAATAGCCTAGTTTACAGTTGTAGGTTATTACCAATGTTTGCTCGCACCGCTCGCTACGATTAACTAAATTAGTCAGAAGACCAAGTGAACAAGAGCAAGAACTAGGTAGTTCACTAAAAATGGAAAAGAACAAGAGTAAGTTTATTAAATAGTGAACAACTCCCATGTCTGGATGTAACCATGGGCGGAAATAGAGGGAAGGCTAGGGTGGGCGAAGCCTCTCGGTTTCAAAATTTACCCCACTAAATTAAAAATGTAAAATTATACGAGTACTGCTGTTGTCTTTTATGATGTTGTACTTTCTTTTTTTCTTACGAACGAAGTGTTACTGGGGAAAAATCTATTTTTATAGTTTTTTCCTGGGGGGGGGGGGCTATGATTTTCGGATTTCTATTAAGTTATTTTAGGCGCCGAAGCTTCAGCCCCCCCCCCAAAGTATTCGCTCTATTTCCGCTTCTGATGTAACACAAGTTACCAACATAATTTAAATTTTATATTGAAGTACTTCCAACCTGGATTTAAAATTCATGCTTATTGAGCTCATTCGCTCTTTTTGAAAAGTGTATAGGTATACCGAAATTGAAACAAGGAAACCCGATAATGCCGATGATCAACGTTAGAACACTAAACAGATAACAGAATCAATTTTTTCAAGAAATCGCAAATTCTCAAAAGAACCGTGAGTGAAAAACTACGGAAACAGGGGGAGGGGGGCTAGGGTGGGCTAAGCCACTCCGGTTTCAAAATTAGCCTTCCCTGAACAAAAAATGTAGAAATTATACGAATACTGATATTATGGTTTGTGATGTTTAGCTTTCTTTTTTCTTTTTTTTCTCACAAAGGAAGTATTACAGAGAAAAAATCTAGTTTTTATAGTTTTTTTAGCGGGAAGGAGCGGGCCATGATTTTTGGATTTTTATGAAGGTATTTTAGTCGCTGGGGCTTCAGCTCCCCCCCCCCGTAAAGTGCAAATATGTGAAACGAGAAACGTTTCTCTCGTCTTTTCCAAAATTGATGAAATGTGACTTGAACTGTTAGGAAAAAATCTACATAGGTATCATAAAGCTGGAAACCTCTAGCTCAGGAGAGGGGCTCGGAGCGACAAGAAATCGAAGCTGAAGTGGAGTTTTGAAAATCGCTTCGGGGCCCGAAATCCAGCATAGTAAACAGGGGTTCGGAGCGAGTCATTTTTGACGCGTCGGAGGGGTGCGACAAAAAATTTCCTGTCGTTCCGAACCCCTGATACAGGATATTGACCTATGATTTCTGAGAAACACAGAAATGCTGGCTAGTCGATGAACATGTTAATTTGTAAAAAAATACGCGGAGTACGCAGAACGACGACGATAAAAGCCACGAAAATTTGATCCAAAACAGGCGACCTGTTAACGAAAAGGGAAGGTGTACTAGTGCTTTATAATTTTGTAACAGGATAAAATGAATCTGGAACGAAGCGAGATGCAAATATCTGCTGCTTTATTTAGTGGGGTGCGGGGCATAGTAGGGGTGTAGGAGGCGGTGGTGAAAAAAGGACGCTCGATGCGACGACGCTCCTTGTTCGCGCCACTACGTTATTACAGATCAATGAGACTATATGACGTTTCAAACACATCCCATTTTTTCCTCTTTTTTTTTTTACATCATCAAAGGTTATCAAATTGTGGATAGTGTAGGTGCCCAAGCAGCGATGCCACAGCGAAACAACTGATCAAACTTGACTTTTTAAAACGAGAGAATATTCTGGAACATCTTTCGGGAAGTGCCCCATTCGTTGTCACATTTACGCGACGAAGAATTTATTACGTCGTTTTGGTCACGGGATTCTTTTACATAATGAATTTTTTTCCACGTCATGCTCCCAGCGTTTTACGGCGAATTCGGAGGGAAAAAAAGATTATTTAGTACCGAATTTTAAAAAATGGGGGCTGAATAGAAATGCGAGGCGCTAAAGTAGGACATACGGCGTCTGAGTGCATAATCGATTGTTGCATTCGGATGAGAATGAGGGGCGGAGAGAGGAGACTACGGGAGCGCAAAAACGATTGAAAATGACCAACCGGCGGCGACCGTTGCCGCATTTCAAATGAGTTCGCGGGATATAAAATTCGGTATAAATGGTATTTTCTTCTCGCAACTCAGCGGTAACGCTTCAAAAATAATATGATTCGAAATAGAATTCATCGCCGGACGTTTGAAATATCCGCAGTTGTCGAAATTTTAGTTACCTTTGTAGTTTTCACTGAATTGAAAAATCCCAGTGGCTCTGTGATAATGACGCTGGTCTCGAATGGATTTCAATGCCTCGGAGGATGCGAGATCTAATTAGAAACCAATTTACTATGCGGAACATTTTTAGCATTTCTCGTGCTTCTGCTGGTTTGTACGTCGTACTCACGAATGTAAAGTACAATCATTGAAGGTATAATTGCTGAATTTCTTAATTTTTTTCGAATTAGGTCAGAAATGGGAAAAAAGAGTACTCTCCTAATGCACTCGCATTAATGTAATACAGGTGACCCTCGGGTGGTCCTTATTTACGTTTGCGGAAATGAATGTTCATGTTTTCGGTTGGGCCACCACCTAGATTAGTTTCGTACGTTTTCTGTGTGAAGTTTGAACAAAATCGTAAAGCTGGACTCGTGAGAAGTTCTTATGGGAATCACGAATAATATTAATTTTTAGAATTTGAGCTTCAGCCATAGGGGAGCGTCCCATGGGCCTAAAAATTATTTCCTTTCTTAAACGGAGATTTTGAGAGTCGCTGTATGGGCATCGCTGAGGGGGGTATACGGGTAATACTTACCCCCCTTTTTGGGGGTAGAAATGATCAAAATTACCCCCTCCTCTCTCCTTCAAATTCAAAGGCCAATAATTATATTTATACTTGTAGTTATAAGAAATTTGTAAACGAATCAGTGCCTTGTGATACGCAATTAGTAGTACCGTACACCATACACTGAACTCGCAATACACATATAAAGGGTGTCTAACAAAATCGAAACCTGGAAATAAATGACCCCCCCCCCCCATTTGCTATGAATGCGCCAAAATAATAAACTAAAGCTAAATATACTTCTTCGTTTATAATACTACATTTTCATGGGGGAAAAAACGAGTTTTATTGCATAAAGTCCATTGTTAATTACACAGGCCTTCTGTAATTTTTTTCCAAAAAATATTTCGATCGCTATACATACATAGAGGTACTATAATTATTTGCCCTAAAAATTTCTTCATTAGTGCCCCCCCCCCCCCACGAAAATGTTTCTCCCGATGCCCCTGAAAATATCATGTTTCTTCGTTTTTTGTGTTAAAAGACCATATTCTGACTTCGAGGTGCAGTCGAATTCAAGTTGGTATGTAGAATGTAGAACGTAGAATCTCAGTAGAATTCCATCCGCTATGTCAATTATATTTCGATCCGACGATTCCTTCTTGAGTAATCTTCCGACCAAGAAAAATTCTTTTCACCTTCGCTCCTGCAGTTGAAAATCAATTGAGAAATCGAAGCACAGTGTGTTACTATTTCCACTATCCCACTTTTCCCTGCCAGTACGGCTTCAGGACCGGCCGATACACAGCGGATGAAGCACTCCGGCTGAAGGCGATAGCGGCGAAGGCGATACGCGACGGAGAGTTCTGTGCGGCGGTCAGTCTCGACATTCGCAACGCCTTCAACTCGATACCGTCCTCATGCGTGTGGTGTCGGCGTTGGAGGAGGCGCGGGCGCCGGGCTACCTCGTGCGGATTATCCGGAGCTATTTCTGCGGGCGTCGGATCGAGATAGAGTCGGCGACAGGACCAGTCACGAGGGCGATGACGTGCGGCGTTCCTCAGGGGTCGGTCCTTGGACCCATCCTGTAGAACGTCGCCTTCAACGGGTTGCTGCTGCTGGCGGTCCCACCAGGCGTGAAACTCATCTGTAATGCCGATGACACGCTGGTGGTGTGCCAAGCCGCGACAACAGCGGAGCTCGCGACCAAAGTCAACCGGGCGTTGGAGTTGCTGACCGGATGGATCGAGTCGGCGGGATTGTGCTTGGCGGTGCAGAGAAGACGGAGGCAGTTCTGTTCACGACGCGCCGCAAGTACGACCAACCAACGTTCGTGCTGAAAGGCGAGAGGATCGCGCCATGTCTAGCGCTGAAGTACCTGGGGCTGTGGTTCAACGGGAAGCTGTCGTTCCGTGAGCACTCCCGGAGAGCGAACCGGGCAGCTGTCGCGCGGGAGCAGAAGCGAAGGTTGTACGCGAACGTCGTGCTGTCGGTCCTAACGTAAGGCGCACCGGTATTCGCGGACGCCGTCCAGATCCCGTACCGGAGAGTGGAGCTGGAGAAAGTGCAGCGGAGAGTCGCGCTAAGGTGCGTCGGTGACGGTAGGCGTGCTGGCGCGCCTTCCACCCATCGAGCTGAAGGTCGACGAGTTGGCGCAGTCCTACAAGGCGCCGAAGAAGGCGAGGACGCGGCAGGAGGCACGCCGGGCGAAGCGCGGCATTCAGCTGACCACGCTTCAGCGATGGACGGAGAGGCTAGCCCAGTCTTCGAAAGGCGAGTAGACCCGGGAGCTGATCGGTGAGCTTGACCTGTGGTTAGGTAGGAAGCACGGAAGCCTGAACTTCCTGCACCGGATGGGTTTGGCGGGGAGCGCCGAGTGCACCCATTGTGCAAGCGGAGAGGAGGACACGCCGTGGCATACGGTGTTCGAGTGCGACGCCTGGGAGGAGAGGCGCGAGGCAGTCACGATCGATCCCGGAGACGGCGTGATCGACCGTCTTGCGCCGGATACCCTGTTGAGAAGCCAAAGCGGTTGGAACCGGGTGTCGGGTTTCGTTTCGGCCATCATGCGACGGAAGATGGAGGCTGAGTGGTCGAGACAGAGGACACAAGCACAAGGAAGAGAAGCTGATGTTGCTGCTGTTACTGCGGCGGCGGATATCATCCAGCGAAGCTCGCCCGCAGCACCAGGGCTGGAGCAGAGCTCACCCGCAGTGCAAGGGCTGGAGCTTCAATCAGATGAGTCTCACACGATGAGTGAGTGAAGAGGAAGAGGCAGCGCGTCCGGCTGCGGGGGACCTGAAATTTCCAGGCGAGCGCTCTGGGAGTGCGGACCTCGGTCGGTAGGGAACCCCGTGGTGGCCCTGGCAGGACGATGCGTGCATCGCCATACGTCCCACCACACCACACCATCCCCCTTTTCCCTATCGGAAACATCAGGGCCGATTTTCCTTCATTCTTCATTCCGCACTACGTCTTGTAAAAGTAAAAGTTTGAATTTTGAGTTCTTTTTCGTTCCTTCAGTTTGTATTTGACGTAAATGATGAAAGTTGGATTTTGCGAGAGTGAAAATTTCTTCTTGCTTTAGGAAGTTGACATTTTACTTTCCCAAAACTTCGCGTTTATAAATCAATCAACGTTCTAAACGTTCGAAATTTGATGTGACCTACTTTCGAATTTTTCGTACTTTTCCGTTGGAAAAAAGGAAATAATATAGGGAATTCGAAACCTGATGATTTTCTTTTCTAGTCTTTGAAGGTGAAAAGTTACTTATGTTTCTATAGGTATTAATATTGCCGAAAATTCGACTACAGAAATAGGTGCTCACGGCAGCTTACCGTTTTCAACGATTCAAAAATAACTACTGACGAATTTGAAGTTTCCCCTGTCAGGGTAGTTTCCATGTTAGAAGTATTGAGATATTGCTCAATAATAGCCTGCAGCAGAAATCGGTACAAATTTAGGACGCTCTTGGCCCGGGGTCACTCCTTTGCTCAACTCCCTCGTCGACACATATCGACCATTTATTCGATGGGATGGTGCGCACCTTGCTTTTCTGCTTTGTCTTTTGTCGGATTTTCTCTCGTCTTCTTCGATCTCTCGGTATTCGAACTCCTTAAGGCTCATTTAAAATCCCTGGGGATTCAGTAAGACTTTTTCATAATTTAGTAATACCCTTTCCGACTTGTTTAGGACTCTTTAAGACTTCTTGACTGACCGAGACTCGCTTGAGACTTCAGCAAGACTTTTCAAGATTCGTCCTGGCTTACCTGAAAGTCTCAAAATGAGAGCCTTTTCCAGATTTGTGTAAAGTTTTTTGTTTTTGTTTTTTTATCCACACCGGATTTAAGTGAAACAAACCGTTATGAAGCTCATTCTTCCCTCTGTTTTGCTTCCTCCATTATTTTCTTTCTGACTGTTCTTTTTCAGACGTCCCTGTCAAGCCGAGTATTTCGGAAGATTTACCCGTTGCACCCTTCGGTACCACTCACGTAAATCCAACACTGACTGCATCAGGATCGGCAAAACTGTTCAGAACGCTTCCAGATTAGCTTAAGACTCTTAAGCTGAAAAGCTATTCCAGATTTGTGCGAAGTTTTTCCTGATTCGCTCCAGACTTAGACAAAACACACTGTCAGGCAATTCTGTCTTTCTTTCTTTCTTGCTTCCTCCATTTTTTCTCTTTCTATCCTTTTTCAAAATCCCGTTACCAGCTAAGCCGAGGGATATGCATTTTTGTATTCCTCATGTAAATCAAATGGTGATAGCATCAGGGTATTGCAAAATTTTCAGTCCGTAATCAACTGCTTTATTTGGAAATGAAAGTGGATGTATAGAACCCAATATCTAGAAGTTTTTCCACTGAAGCGAATCCATCAGCTAGTTGTTTCTCTTTTAGGCTTCTGCTTGTCAAACGCAAGCACATAAATTACCACTGTTGGTTATTTAAGATCCAGATGGTTTATCTTACGCAATACAGGTGGAAAATAAGAGTAGGTATACAGAATTATATTTGACATGAAACTTTCGTAAACATTGAGCAGCACACAAGTAGGCAACTCTTGGAGATAAGTTATAACAGAAATTTTCTTTTGTATATTCACAATTCGAGGAGGCTTTTCTTATATTGTCAACTTTACTTTTCAGTTTATACTTTACGATAGGAGTTATATATGGACGCTGCTCAAACAAATCTTGGTGGAACGCTAGACTGTTTTTCAACCAGCAGAATGGAAATGAATTTTCGCGAAACTGTCTAAAACAAAGACGAGTGTATTACAAGCGACGAGTATATTTGCAAAGTCAATATTTTTTAAAACGGTCGTGCTTTTGAAACTCGCGGAGAACGATTTTGATAAAATTAACGAAAATAATTAAATCCGTTCGAGTGGGAAATATGATAGTAACTTACGTCGAAAAGATATCGATTTTTGAAACTGTACTAAATTACAACCACAATGATCGATAACTTTTTAATATCTTCCTCAAACAAAGCCTACGTATCAAGTTCTCTGTTCATTTTGTCATTAATAAACGGCGAATTTGTCGGAGGGTGTAGTAGCTGGAAGATAGTTGAAATCCCATTCTCATTTGTACGCCGACATCTATAAAAACTTCGAATTCATCGCACAAATAAAATGATACTCGTAGCAGGTTATATTACAATTTTGGCGAAAGAAAATGTTAACTACTGTTTTTAGAAGTTGTTCAAATTACGAAAAGAGTTTCCTGAGAATTTCTTTATGTTCCCACTAGTGATACTTATTATTAGAAACGTACTGGAACGAATTTTTCAACGGAAGAAGGGGGTTCTAATTTTTTAATCAGAAAATGACAATGTCGCTAATCGCACAAATGCCTATCAAACCAGAAAAGGAAACGGATTTCTAGGTTTATAAAGAAAGAAAGACAGAAAAAGAAGGGAAAAAAAGGAAGTGAATGAATGAAGAAGATTCTTTTCTTTGAAATGATGAGTCGTTTTTAAATGATTTGCTTTTGGGCTTTTCATCAGGCCCGGATTTAGGGGGGTCCCAGGGACCCAGGCCTCCACATCGAAGGGGCCTCCACATCGAAGGGGCCTCCACATTTTTTCTACTGTTCTTCTTCTTCTTTTGTGTCCGAACTTCCGACGCGTTGGCAGTTAACTATAAGTTTTAAATTTCAAATTTTCAGTTTTAAATTATAAATTTTCCTCCTCTATCTGTGCAACAGGTCCAAGGTGCTGTCGTCTAGGTTATCCCACATCTCCCCTCTGGTATGTGTGATCCCTCCTTCACATATAAGGAGTTGGTCGTCGTTTTGAAGCTGACCACACATCTGGCATCCTGCGTCGTCGCGTATGCCCCATCTGGTCAGGTTTGCCGCTGTACGGGCGCATCCGGTGCACAGCCTATTCAGGGTGAGCCACGATGGATACGGGAGATCATGTCCACTGGCTAGGTCTTCACCGCGCGGGGTGTGGTCGATGTTTGTTCATCTTGTCGCCCTTGAGGTCGAGGGGTTGTCTGTAAGACCGATGTATTGTTGAGGAAACTCCTTCTGGATGCTTTCCTTCTTAGTCCTCTCCACATCCGCAGCCGCTTCCTCCTTACCTCCGGCGGAGCGATTCCACATATCCGAGGAAGGTACTTGAGACTAGTTGGTCTCAGGCAGCTGGATACGATCCGCATGGTATTATTCAGGGCCATATCAACTTTTTTAGTATGTGAAGATCTATGCCATGCTGCACATCCGTATTCCGCGGTAGAGTAACAGAGCGCCAGGGCTGTGGTCCTCAGTATGCTCGGCTTGGCCCCCACTTGGTTGATACGAGTTTTTTCATTATACTTTTTCTGGCTTCGACTTTCATCTTAGTATTCTCACAGTGCTTCTTAAAGTAAGTGTCCTGTCAAGTGTGACGCCAAGGTACTTCGGATTTTCGCAGTTTTCAAGCTGTATTCGTCCCCAACTCAGCTTCAGTTTGCATCTCGCCTTAGCATTTTTCAGACAGAAACTGCGCACCTGGGTTTTAGATGGATTTGGCTTGAGAGCATTATTCATGTAATATACTTCTAGTTCATCAAGGATGTCCTACAGTTTTCCCTCTACCTCTACGTGTGTATCCCCCTATGCCATCGCTACCAGGTCGTCAGCATACAGGAAGTGCTCCGTCTGGTCTCCAATCGGCTGGTCCTTAGTGTATATATTAAATAACGTAGAGGTGAGAACACTTCCCTGTGGTAGTCCATTTGTCTGTCGTCTCCATCTGCTCGATTTACTCTGGTGAATGACATAGCACATTCTGTTGCTCAGCATTGCTCTGTTAAGGGTCCTGAACTTGAAATCTCGTGTAATTTCGTATATTTTTCTGCATAGTAGGTGGCGATTCACTGTATCATAAGCAACAGTTAGATCTACGAAGACCGTCCCTGTGATTTTCTTTCTCTCGAAGCCATTTCCGATGTGTTGAACGAGGTTGGTGACCTGGCTAGTGCAGCTTTTTCCTTGTTGAAAGCCAGCTTGTCGGGGGATGAGTTTTCCATCAATCGTGTCTTGTATCCTATTGAGTAGTAGCCGTTCGAACACCTTGTAGAGGTGGCAAAAGGGGGAAATTGGTCTGTAGCTCTTCCTATCGTTAGGATCTTTCCCAGGTTTCAGAATAGCTACTACCTTTGTACTCGACCATAATTTTGGCATTTTTGTTGTATCTGCCACGTTGTTGAAGAAGTCTGTCAGCCATTTGATGCCCGATGATCCATCTGTTCGCTGAGCATTCTGATCCAGCCGCTTTACTATTTTCTACTGTGTTCCACAAAGACGTGCATGAGCTGTGTGCGACGATTGTAAATAATTGTAGTGCGCAGTACAATGTACAAAACTAGTACCACGCGCATCCCTGTGGGTTCATTATTTTTTTCTTTTCATTTGTTGGATTTAAGAATCAGTACGTGCAAGGCGAAGAAATGTACGTACGACTTGAATCTTTGGGTTCCGGCAGGACCCCTGAAGTAGATATGACAGCGCAAGAAAAATTCAGAATTCAGGCCTTCATCCAGGTTATTGACCAATTCAATACGTCTTTGAGTCAGAAAATCGAGGCCTATAAAACCATCTACTACAAATTTGTTTCTTTATCCGAATTGAGTTCTTGCGAGCCAGACACTTGATGAGAAAAAGGAAGAAAGTTGGTGAATTCTTATCCAGAAGATATATGGAAGAAGGCTTGCTGAATGAGTTGCCTCAGTTTGTTGAGTTTATCAAGAATTATGAAAAAGAAACTGAAGAAGAGTTCATAAAAATGTTCCAATATAAAATAATTTGAAAAACGTGTTCTCGAACGTGAAGATTATGCTTAGAATTTTTTAATCATTAATGGTTTCTAATGTCAATGGCGAACATACCTTTTCAAAATTAAAACTGATTAAAGACAGATTGCGTATATACAAGCATGTCTGAAGAACGGCTAGTAAATTTATCCCGACTAATTCTAAAGAATGGGATATCTGTCGCCAGTTCAATTTTGAAGATGTATGATTGGTGACTTTGCTCTTCAAAAATACAGGAAAAAGTTTTCATACATATTGTATCGCTGCGCTTACTTGTATCTTTTGCTGTTTGTTGTACTTCGACTTAAAAATAAAAAGTTACAATGGAAAATGAAATAACATAGAATTCTTTTGATAATTTATAAAAGAATAGTTACCCAAAGACATTTTTAGATTGATGTAATCAAAAAAACAATTTGTTTGGGCTGCCCCCGCCCCGAAGCGTTCAGAAATTTTGAGGGCCTCCAAAAGATTGGGACCCCTATATTAAAACTCTTGAATCCGGGCCTGCTTTTCATCTAAATTCCCGCTGGTTAGCCAAACAACCCTCGAATAGTCTTCTTAACAAAGTCTGAATGATTCTCAAACTGGCTTAGAAGTGACGTAAAATGTCTCGAACGAGCCCAGAATATAGTCTCGGAGAGTTCTGTAGTCTGAAGCGAGTCTTGAAAGGTTTGACACATGAATAAACACCCAAAGGCGTCGCTGGATTTTTTGTGAGGGGGGGGGGGTAATATTTTTAGTACCTAGTGTTGACCTACATTCATCGACGTTGGTGGATTTTCTGGGGAAGGGGTGTAGTATGTTATATCCAAGTGTCTATAACAGCCATTTAAGTTATTTATTTTCAGTCATGGTCATTTAAAAATTTAAGAATCAGCAAATTATACCTTGAAAGAGAAAACAAAGAATTTAGAATTGGAAAATTCTATTTAATGACCAGGGCTGCATATAGGTATAAGTTTCAAAATATCTTCATGAATCACAGAATTCTGAGTCAAATGAGCAGCACTTCATCCTGCATATTTCGCATATTTTGGCATTTACCGCATATCTCGTAAATCCTCCAAGTTATGTACACAAAAAATATATCGGAGCACTTTTTACGTTATTGGAAAATCATCAACCGACATATCTCGCACCAGTGGACTAATATCTTGGAACTCTGCGAACGTCAAAAAAACTAGCACCTTGAAAATACTATATTTTTATTTTGTTAGATCACTTCTGGAATTCGGAGTTTTAGTTTGGTTTCCACATACCCTCAAAGTCATTGAAAAAATAGAAAAAACACAAAATAGATTTCTGAGGTACGTTTATTTTAAAGATTTTGAATACTACCCTGACCCTGAAAACATACCCTATTCTGAAATTCTGGCTGGATATGAAATATTGAATCTCTAAGAAAACGAAAAGAAAAAACAGCAATAATGTTTCTATATGATCTAATCCACGGTAACATTAACGATGAAAAACTGCTTATAGAAATAAATATTTGGGCCCCAAAAACACAATCTAGATACAAAAATACTTCTCTCTGAAAAAATATCGCACTACTAAAATGGCATTTTCCCCATTAAACAACATCATGAAAATTACGAATGATTTTTTGACAGAGTGTACTTGCGCTGACATGTATAGTATGCCTAGATCAGCGTTTAAGCGGTTAGTGGAGGGATGGGGAGCTGTGGGATAACGGACGTGCGGCACATTTATTATATTTGTATTATACTATATTGTTTTATTATTATTATTATTATTATTATCAGTTTTTCCTTCGTTTATTATTACTATTATTTACTTTTTCATTTTTTATTATTTTTTACTTTTATTAGTTTTATTTCATTTTTTATTTCTCTTTTTTAATTTTTATTGTAACGGTCCCTCCTATAATTGGCTTCGGCTGTTGGAGGGACCTAAATAAATAAATAAATAAATAAATAAATAAAAACAATTGGACAGTGTTGCCATATCATGGAGGAACAACTTTGCTCTACGTTTTAATGCAGTCTAAAGCATAGCAATCAGAATCGATACACCGGGCTTTATATTGGGGATCCGGGCCTTATTGGGCTCATCAACCTTAATTCAATTACTTATATGTAATTTGAGTTTGACTGAGGGGGCAAAATTATACTTTTGCCCCACGATCAGTTGAATGGGGGGGGGGTGGGTGCACTCCTTGCTCCGTATCTCCGGCGCTCCTGGATATATTTGTCTATTATTCAGAACAGCAGGCTACTGGGGTTTCAGCTTTCAGACCTATTAAGCTAAACACTAGATATTATGACATCTAAAAAAAAACTAAAATTTCTGCGAGTTCCTATCCGAAAAAGGGCTTATTCATGTCAAAAAACTGTATTTCTGGATGCATTTTCCGTTCAAAATTTCAAAAATGTTCACGAGCAGTCATTTTAATGAAACGACCTCATCCCAGCCCTTCAAGAATACATCATATTTGCTTGACTTGACGTCCAAAATCAATGATTATTTCCCTCAAGTAGCGTTGGAGGAGGGCATTCCCATGACAGAAATACCGGGGCCGTTTTGTTTTTCTTTCTGGTCGTGAAGTTAGCAATTTGATGTCAATAAAATTTGATGCCCTCAAGAGATTTGATCACACCACGGGCTTGTTACAGAATACTTAGATATAATGAGAATTGACACAGAAATGAAGGCTATGCTGCCTTGTTACAACCTCTATAACTACGAGGGTAAATTCAGAAAGTAAAAAAGATGAGTCAAAATTGAGAAGGCCTGTTTTTAATCATGAGCGAAGGGTTGTAAAAAAATGGGGACAAATAAAATGAACAGTAAAAAAAGTAATCCAAACAGTTGGTCTTCAGCAGCAATGAAAGGATAATGCACAGCAAACTGCAGTGGGGTGGAGATCATTTTTCATCATATGAACAGGGAAGAAATACTTTTCTGTCTTTAATTTGCTGAGCAGTAAATACTAATTTTTACACAGTACTGTTACGATCTGAACTTGCAGAATTGAAGTGAGTTAAGAATAAGCGAGCGAGCGACTCATCTGCTCATCTTCTTCATCTGTTGTATTTAAAAACATGCTGAATGGCCGAGTTTCGCTGAATTTCAAAAATGGAATTTTTGCATCTGGAAGATCTGCATTCAGACTTCATGTAATAACTCGTGCTAAGCACTACACCTGTAAACACGTAGTTGGGATGCTGATCCGACTTAATTTAGTGATGGTCATCCCCTTGGAGGCAAACCTGGTAGCATTTGGCGCGAAGAGGAAGAGGGGCCGTCCTGCTAAATCTACCCGAGCGTTATTGGTGCAGTGACTTTTTTCTACAAAGGTCACTTCTTGCCACTCATTCTGTATACATTTCACTTTTCAATAATCTGCTCTCATGCTGAAAATTTAATTTTCAGATTCCAGAAATGCAGCCACCCAGCACGCGAATGCGACGCAAAATTTATCTGAAAAACTTGCATAAATTGTTCGTTTATTTTCAAATAAAAATTGTTTTCTTTCATACTAGCATCAGAAATTAATGAAAGTCGGCGTTGTATGTATTGAAGAATATTCTGCTTTGTACAGCAGTGAAATAATAGTCGCTCCTGAACGCTGCTGAATAAAATTTTCTGCGCAGTTCTGCTTCCAATATAGTCCGCTCCGAGACGCTCCAGAGAAATAATTATGTGGCAGAATATAATTGATGAAACGTAGTGGAACGCTGCGGAAAATAGATTTTGTTCGAAGCAGAACTATGCGGAAATAGATTTTTTTCGAAGCGGAATAATGCGGAAATATGATTTTTTCTGCGTCAGTAGAGGAATAGAATTCCGCAGCTGAACGTTGCGTGGTAGGAATACCGTACAGGATTGCGGAAACGGATTCAGTTTCTTCGCGACTGAAGTTGCGGAAATTATTTTCTGTTTCAGTAGCGAGAAAAAAGTGTCTCATTTTGCAGAAATTTTGAGACGCTGCGGAATCTTGCGGAATTTAAATGTGAAAATGGTCAATAGGGAAACGAAGAGAAAAAACAGCAATAATGTTTCTATATGATCTAATTCACGGTAACATTAACGATGAAAAACTACTTATAGAAATAAATATTTGGGCCCCAAAAATACAATCTAGATACAAAAATACTTCTCTCTGAAAAAATATCGCACTACTAAAATGGCATTTTCCCCATTAAACAACATCATGAAAATTACGAATGATTTTTTGACAGAGTGCACTTGCGCTAACATGTATAGTATGCCTAGATCAGCGTTTAAGCGGTTAGTGGAGGGATGGGGAGCTGTGGGATAACGGACGTGCGGCACATTTATTATATTTGTATTATACTATATTGTTTTATTATTATTATTATTATTATTATTATTATTATTATTATTATTATTATCAGTTTTTCCTTCGTTTCTTATTACTATTATTTACTTTTTCATTTTTTATTATTTTTTACTTTTATTAGTTTTATTTCATTTTTTATTTCTCTTTTTTAATTTTTATTGTAACGGTCCCTCCTATAATTGGCTTCGGCTGTTGGAGGGACCTAAATAAATAAATAAATAATAAAAACAATTGGACAGTGTTGCCATATCATGGAGGAACAACTTTGCTCTACGTTTTAATGCAGTCTAAAGCATAGCAATCAGAATCGATACACCGGGCTTTATTGGGCTCATCAACCTTAATTCAATTACTTATATGTAATTTGAGTTTGACTGAGGGGGCAAAATTATACTTTTGCCCCACGATCAGTTGAATGGGGGGGGGGATGCACTCCTTGCTCCGTATCTCCGGCGCTCCTGGATATATTTGTCTATTATTCAGAACAGCAGGCTACTGGGGTTTCAGCTTTCAGACCTATTAAGCTAAACACTAGATATTATGACATCTAAAAGAAAACTAAAATTTCTGCGAGTTCCTATCCGAAAAAGGGCTTATTCATGTCAAAAAACTGTATTTCTGGATGTATTTTCCGTTCAAAATTTCAAAAATGTTCACGAGCAGTCATTTTAATGAAACGACCTCATCCCAGCCCTTCAAGAATACATCATATTTGCTTGACTTGACGTCCAAAATCAATGATTATTTCCCTCAAGTAGCGTTGGAGGAGGGCATTCCCATGACAGAAATACCGGGGCCGTTTTGTTTTTCTTTCTGGTCGTGAAGTTAGCAATTTAATGTCAATAAAATTTGATGCCCTCAAGAGATTTGATCACACCACGGGCTTGTTACAGAATACTTAGATATAATGAGAATTGACACAGAAATGAAGGCTATGCTGCCTTGTTACAACCTCTATAACTACGAGGGTAAATTCAGAAAGTAAAAAAGATGAGTCAAAATTGAGAAGGCCTGTTTTTAATCATGAGCGAAGGGTTGTAAAAAAATGGGGACAAATAAAATGAACAGTAAAAAAAGTAATCCAAACAGTTGGTCTTCAGCAGCAATGAAAGGATAATGCACAGCAAACTGCAGTGGGGTGGAGGTCATTTTTCATCATATGAACAGGGAAGAAATACTTTTCTGTCTTTAATTTGCTAAGCAGTAAATACTAATTTTTACACAGTACTGTTACGATCTGAACTTGCAGAATTGAAGTGAGTTAAGAATAAGCGAGCGAGCGACTCATCTGCTCATCTTCTTCATCTGTTGTATTTAAAAACATGCTGAATGGCCGAGTTTCGCTGAATTTCAAAAATGGAATTAAGTTAGGGAATTTTTTCAAAAAGTTATGGAAAATTCAGGAAATTTTCAAAAAATAAATAACAAGTAAAATTGCATGGTTGAGAAGTATCATGGTGGTTGGTACTCTATCTTTAGTTCTATATGTATTTATTAGATTTTTGTTAACTATACCTACTGATAGAAAATTATGGTACTACAGATTGAAAAAAAAAATAATTGAGTGACAACACTCATGAATGAACTTTCAACCAAGTTTACTCGTTGAGAGAAAATTGAGAAGTGGATCTGGAAAAATCAGGGAATAGTCAGGGAAATTCATAATTGAAGAAAAATGGCCACTCTGTAAAGCCTTTGTATACTTTGTGAACAATAGGAATAATTCTTTCCTATATTCTCTGCATTCAATGATTTGCCGCGACGTATGAAGATGGTCTATCGTTGAGAAACTTTTCAGAATCCTGCTTGTTTCTTTGACTGATTATGGCCCAAAATATTTGTAATTTTGCGTTCTAACAATTTTGAGAAAATTTTTGACAGAGTGAGGGTTAAAATCATTAGCCTACAATAATCAATTTATGTTATTGCCTTTTTTTTAATAAAGTAGGATTATGTCAGACTTCCGTTGGTCTGGAATTTGTTCCCTGTCCAGTATCAGGTTGAACAAAATTGTTAATTTTTTATTATAGTATCCCTTCCAAATTTTATATGTTCATTCCTGATTGGTCCATGCCTGGGGCTCTCTCTCTTTTTAAATTTCTTATTACAAACACCTCACTTTCCAGAAAATGCGGCACTGTCTCGGAATTACCTATTTCTAGCATTTCCTCAGAGCTGTTGCTGTCTGCATAGAAAGTCGAGTACAAATCTGTAGCTATTTCATTCATTCCCTGCCTATTATAAATTTTTTGGTTTTCTGCATTCAAAAGATATGTAGTCCAGCTCTTACCTAAGGCCAGACTTTTTCTGATGGCTTTTGTACTTTTTATCAAATCAAGTATTTCCTGTACCAGTGTTTGATTGTTCTCGTTTTTGAATTTGCTTATTTTCTGCTCAATGAGCTTACATAGAAGATATTCAGTTCAAGCTTGTTTTTTTGAATGAAATTTTTTATTTTTAAGCCTAGTTCATCTTTTTATTAGTTGATCGGTTCCCCTCGAAGGACCCTTACTTTTTTATTCCTCTTTTTTTAAATTCGATGATAATTTTTTGTTTAAGCTCTAAACTGTTTCCGAGTGGACTTCCTCTCTAATATTTTGATTTAGCAACTTTCGAAGTTCTGTCTCGCAAGTAACTTTTCTTCTACCATCATGTGGTTGGGTGTTTGTTTTTTCCGTCTATAAACCTAATTAATTATTTATATAGTTTGCTTTTAATCAGTTTGCGATCAGAGTGACAGCTAAAATTTGTATCAACTCGAACGTGTCTCAGTGTATGTGTTTTACAGGGCTAACATATAATCAATTTGGTTCCTTAACATTCGATTGTGAGCAAGTCCATTGTTCTCATCTTCTTTTTTTGAAATATGTATTGACTATTAAGTTCTTAACCAAACAGAATTCAATTAATTTCCCTTCTCTATCCTTCTTTTCTCCTTACCAGTATAGGTTTATTATATTTTTCTCGTCGCTCTCCCTTTTTCCAACTTGACCATTGAAATTCCTCATACCTATTAAATCGTTTCTTTTATTTGTTTTTGGTCACAAATTGCATCGGAAAGTTGTAAGTAAAATTTTGTAATTTTTTCATCACTCGAGGCAAAAGTTGAAGCATACACTTGTATTAGAGTGGGATTCGATTCTGGGCTGGTTTTAAAACAATCCGGAGTAATTCTGTTTGAAATTGCAATGAATTTCTCAATTTTTTCTTCTCACTTTTTTTTAGAAGGCATCTTTTTAATCGAGTGAAGAGATGTAAAAAATTGTGATTTCACGTCCTTACGGTGCAGAAAAGAACCAGATCAGCCATTTTCTCAATTTAACCTTTTTCCCATCTAATTGTGAAGTACAATGTGAACTTGAGAAGGCAGAGTGGAAGTAGATCCCTTGGCTTCCTGTATTCGACATCAGTCAATTCAACGGCATCAGACGCCGTTTACCAAATTCTTATAGTAGAAATGTGGAACCCACTTGCTTCTCCAAGCTGACACGCAAATACTTAATTTCGTCATTCAAATTTCAAATCGTATGCCACGTATCCGATATGTTTTATTTACGACGTAAATTAGTCAACTGCTTTTCGAAATTATCTGCGGAACCAACGCATGCCTTTACTCCGACAGTTGAACATTTCTCGGATTTTTAACATGGCGTATTTCACTGTTCTACTCAACATTCATTGCCGAATAAAATTAAATGCGAACGCTATGAATTTCCGCGTGACATTCGTTTAATTAAATTTCGCGGCGCGAATTCATCGCGAAATGCGAATCGAGTTCGTCGACGGATTCCCTCGTCCTGCGGGGGCCGTTCATCGTTCGTTGCTGGCAGTGTCAAACCTACTCCGGGCCTGTGCATGGGACATGCCGTAAAATGAAAAAAAGATTGGAGTCTTTTCACGCCATTCTCGATGCCGAAAAACGTTTGGAATTAAGAGTAGGTCAACTTTTCGCAGCTGGTTCGAAAACCCAGCGTGGTACCAAATTGTCTGTCAAAACAGGTGGGCATCCGTGAAATGCAAACGCAACGTCTACCGTTTGGGATCTCCGGTAATTGAACGAGCATCAATTTATTTTGACCTCGAGTAAACGGCTGGGGCATCACGCAACCCTCGAGATACCAACCCGGAACTATAGTGAGTTAATCACTTACACAAAAATTACTTGAAAGGATGGCAAATGGTGAGCGAAGCGATCCAATTCCGGCGTAGATTTTACAGCGAAATCTTACAAAATGTTTTTGACGTTGAATGGCATTCGACTTCGCGCACGCACTCGACCACAGATTCACTTGAAATGGCAGCGAAGAGTGAATTTCTTTTTTATCATCTGGCATATTGGGCAACTAAAACACGAAAGGTTGATTGGCATTTTAATTGATGTGCATTATAAGCGTCTCTCGTGATGTCAGTGAATATTAGGGTGTCCCTTATTTTGCAAGTTTTCGCAAATTGATTAGGGTCGCACTGAAATATGTTCCAATGGATCTAGAAACTCGTCATAAAAAGTTTGAGCTCAATTTGAGGTCATTAACCCGTGCCGCTTTGACCTTGAAGTTATGTGTAATACTGAGATTTTACAAAAAAAAAACAACGAATATCTCGGAACATATGAACTTCACGACCAAAAAGCATATCACATAAAAAGTTCTTTGTGAAATTTTTTATAAAAAAGATCCAATATAACTTTTCTCTAAAACGCATATTCACCGAGATAATAGTTCGAGAAATGTGGCTTTTGTTATTTTTTCTTTCATAACCGATCTTTACTAGCCGAATCGTTATCTGAAAAAATATTCACGTCAGGACTAAAATGCAAATAACATAAAATGTTCCTCGTTAAATTTTCTAAAAAGGTCTTTTGTAACTTTTCTTTCGAGAACATATTTATCGAGATAATTGCAAAAATGCGTGAAATTTTCGAAAAACAGTTTTTTAAAATTATTATTTCACAGCTGACATATCTATTAATGTCGGGTAATGCATTCTCCAATATAACTTCAGTCTCTGTCTACTGGGGCAAGCGCCCAGTTTTCCCCCTCCCCCACCTGGTTATGCCCATGACAGTTTGTTGGGTACCTACTATAGAGTAGACCTCGGATTATGTATGTACATAAGTATTAGTGAAACTTAGACTGGAAAATATCGGATCGGCCCTTCTTACCCAGCTTCATTGATATGACCTCTTACACGAGTACTTATTTTAGAGTTACCATGGTTGGATTTACATAACGTGTAAATGGATGCAAATACCATAGAAACTGAGTCGAACAAAGGCCCCTGAAAAAATTACATGAAAAAAAAATGAAGAAATAGAAATTGACGTTAGGATGACCAACAACCGAAAGTAAAGGGAAGTACGAGTATACATAAAGGATAGACAGACAAAGTGAATGAAGAGTTAAAATCCTGCACTATTGTTAGTCTAGAAGAGTCTTACAAAATCTGAGACAAATAATTTAAATATTGCAAGAATTCGAAACTGGCATAAAAAAAAAATTTTAAATTACAAGTAAGCCTAGATGAGAGTCTTGGTAAGTACTAAACACGTCATACACATGCCTAAACTAGAGTGGATGAGTCCTAGTCTTGTATAGTATCAATGAATTCAGAATGAACCTGAAGGATTCTTAGTGGATCTCTTGACAAATTACGAAGACTGAACCTAGATCGGAAGAGTTTCGTGAGAGTGACAGGTTCTTGAAGGGTTTTAAACATATTGCTAGAGTCTGAAGGTAGGTATTGGAAAAAATTGTAAGTTTGAAATAGTCTTCATAACTAGTCTTGACGAGTCTTGAAGAGTCGTAATGTCAAAAGAAACTCGAGTAAGCTTGAAGAATCTTGAACCAGACTTACAAATTCTGTATGTAGGCAGGGTGTGCCAATTCAGAATTTCTTCCTTCTGTAGTCCAAAGTACTTTCGGCTGTTATGCCATCTTCAGTGGAGTACAAATTGATACACCCTACTTACAGAATTTACCAAGTTCACTCACGCTCCCACATGGACACTAGACTTACAAAACTTTAAACAAGTCTTGAATAATCTAAGTCTGGAAGGGTCTTTCCCATTTGTGAGTAACTCTTGAAGTGTTTTACAGAGCTGTAAACATAATAAACCTGAGATTCTCAGATTCGTAAAGAAATCTTTAAGAATCTGAACGAATCCTAATGAAGCTTAAAGAGCCTTGTAAAGTAATAAACTGCATTTTAAAAATCTTAACTATTCAAAAATAATTCTGAAACATACGAATCTGGAACTTGTGTGTAAGAATCTCATAGATTCTTGGGTAACGCTTGCAGAGTTTTACGGAGCCATAAACAAGTCTGAAGAGTATTAAACTAGTCTGGAAGAATCTTAGAGTTTCTGGGAAACTTACGTACATAAAAGGGTCCTTAAAAGGTCCCAGCTAGTAAAAGAGGTAGCGAGGGGGTGACTCTCCGTGAATCGGGTTAAATATATTTTGGCGGATTCGACTATCTAGTCAGCATTTTGGACCATCGGTTAACAAAACGAAAGAATCGGTTTTTTCTCTCTGTCTCTTTCTCTGTCTGTCTGTCTTGCACCGAAGATTTTTCGTTATCGAGTGGACCTGTATTTTAGATAACTATCTAGCATTTTGGACATCAGTCAAGAAAGTATAAAAGTTATGTAGCTTATTGTACTTTATTTTTTTGTTTTTGCTTGCCTCTAAGATTTTTTGGACGTCAGTCAACGAAACATATCGTAATACAGATTATTATATTCCATTTATTTATCTATTTTTCTTTTTATTTGCCTAAATAACGTTCTCGTACTGAGTCCGTAATTTTGACCTATTTTCACCTCCTTCCCTCGAGTCAATAAACTTGCAGCCCAGTCATTAAAAGTGTTATACAAGTCTGGAGGAATCTTAAGGAGCTTTAAGGAAGTACTAAAGAATTCCAAAATGAAATATGAAGACTCTTAGATGAGTGTTCAAGAGTTTTAGAAAAAATTTAACTAGTCTAAAGTAACTTTATGCAACAGTTGTCACACCAACCTAATTATTAAACACATACTAATTGACTGCCCCACACACCAAGCTTTACGTAACTCCTTACGATTCCCACCTACACTTGAACACCTCCTCTCAGACAACCACGGCTACACATCCCTAGCCCTAGAATTCCGCACTCGCCTTTATATTATTAAGACATTGTAATTCTAGCAATACATAAATTAGTATCAAGATTTTAATCCTTTATTGGATAGTAAAAATCTTTAAAAAAAAAAAAGTCTTCGACAAATCTTGACAAGCCTTGACCAGTTTTCATAAGGCTTTAGAAGTCGAAAAAGAGGTTTAAGCAAGTCTTATAAGTTCTAGAAGAGCTTAAACGTCCAAAGAATTATTTGAAATGTGTGTAAGAATCTCTAACGAGTCTTAGAGCATGTTAACGAATCTTAACCGAGCCGTGAAGAACCTTGATAAGTCCCGAGGCAATCTCGAAAAGTTATATGATTTCAATCAGGTCAAGAAAAGTTATAAAATATCAATCGAATTGGGATGGGTCTTGCAAAAGATTCTAGATCAGTCTTGAATGATATTAAACAGATATTGCGGCATCATACTGAGTCATAAACAGGTCCAGCAGATTCCTAAATAAGTTTTGAAAAGTCTCAACGAACCTCGCAGAGTCTCAAGAAGTCTTAAGGAAGTCTCGAGGAATCTTGAAAAGGAACTCCGAATCAGTCTAGAAGAGCTTTGAAGAAGTAAAAAATGGTATCAGATTCTTAGAGTTGTAAGCTAGTTTGGTAATCTTGATGTGCCCCAAGAATAAACGAATCTTGAAGAGGTTAGAGGTTGAGACCTTCCTCGAGGAGTGTTTAACGCAGGCCCGTAGCCAGCTATCTGCGGTAGGGGGTGCTGACTGTTTACCAGGGGGGCTTGAGGATACACGTAGTATGTGTGTAATGTGAAGATTTATATGAGGAAGTGGTGTAGCCAACGGGGAAGGGGGGGGGGGGCGGGCGAAGGGGATGAATGCACCAAAGGCACCTGAAACTGAATGTAAAATATGCAAAATGAGCAATATTTGCCTTTAAAACACGTTTTTTCGAAAAATGTTTGCTCTAGCAGTAATTTTAATTTCATTTTCATAAAATAGTCCTGTAATATCGACAATTTTTTTAAAAATACCTCAATTTTTGACTTTTTCCTCCCTTGAAAATCTTACTCCCCCCCTCCTGGCTACGCCATTAATTGAATTTGGTCTCAAAATTCATAATCAAAACTAATGATTCAACTTACCGACAACCCTCTGAAAAAAAAGTTGAATATATGACGTGAAAAAAAAATTTACACTTTTACAACGATCAAATTTTCGAACCTTTGGAAGTAAAAAGATTCTATTTCTATGGACTTACCAAGTTATCAGGATTTTTCAAACAGCCAATCAGGCATTTAGCCATCGATATTCAATGTGAACTGGATCGCGAGCCTACCACTATGTTTGTGAATTGTAATGTGACACAAGAAAAAGGCCTATGTATCTGAAACTGCTGGATGGATACTCGGGCCCTTTTCTTCTGACCCGTCACATATAAAGAACGACAAACACACGATTCATCTATCTTTCAAAGCAAAATCAGTGTTGCCAAGTTCGTAAACATTAAAATGTAGTGGAAAGAAAAGTTTTGAACAAAACTAGCGAGAAAAATATGAGGAATTCGTTAATTAATAAGCGGAAAAAGATCGATCGGGAGGCGACAGAACTCGTGGCTGAAGGACCTGCGACGGTGGCTTGGATGCTCGTCGGCGGAACTCTTCCGGAAAGCTATTTCCAAAATACAAATAGCCATTTGGATAGCCAACCTCTAAATAGAGAAGGCGTTATAAGAAGAAGTTAATTTTACGCACGAAATTTTACCAGGGGTGGGGGGCTCCGCCAAGCTCTGGCTACACTTGGTTCAACAGGCGGTAGTAAGTCAATCGGTAACTTGGAGAGCCTTAAAGGTTAGTAATTTATGTAAATCCGAAAGATGCAATGAGCCCATTCAAGTCAGAAACAGTTTTGAATAGTCCTCAGAAGTTCCGGAAGAAACCAGATAAGTCCTATAGAAGTCTGAAGGAATCGTATATGAGTCATGATAGTTCTTAGTGAATTTTGAACAAGGCTATAAACATTTTTATGTCTGGAGAATCTGTAGCATTGGATTTGATAAGGAGTGAGAAGACAAAATGTTTCGGGACAGAAGGCCAAATAGGAACTGAGTGCCTTAGAAATGAGGTACTTACTAATGAAAAAACAAGCGAACAAGAAACAAAAAAACAACAAAAAACGGAGGTTCTCATGCCACTGGAGGGGGCATCGAGTTAATAATGATCATTACATCGAAATTGTATTCAGTAACTATATATAGATTTTCGAGGACACTGAATTCAATTTCGAAAATTCAGTTTTTTTAATCCGAGTTCTTAGGGTTCCTCTAAAGAATGTTCCTGATAAATAATGGTCGTGGTTTTGAGACTGTATTCAGTTGCTAGGCTTTCGAGGACACTGAATCCAATTTTGAAGTCAGTTTCTGGATCCGACCCATTGGGGTTCCACAAAAAGAATTCTTGCTAAAGAAAACGAAAAACTATCAGTATAACATTGAGGGAGCGAAGGGCGAAAGATGCTTCAGTTTTCTTCTTCTTCAGGCGCTGTATTCGATGTTGGATATAGGCGGTCGCGGTTTCTGACTCGCGACTCTCTTGAGGTAGGTTGCCGTTGCTTTCCGCACAATTTTGTTACGTTAGAGTTTAACTTCTCCGTGCCGGAAGAGTGTGCAGCCGCCGTTCGCTTACTAGCCATGTGTTTCATGATGTTGAGTACGCTTTTTAAGACGTTCAAACGCACAGTACCAATTTTTCTGATCTGGTGATAACACGCCCTACGATTGTAATGCCTTGTTCGTGTGAATTGGGGAAGGGGTTACAGGACGCGCTATGTTTCCACTTCGAATGATCCTATAGTCAATGTGTTCGCTAGGATGTTAGTGAGAGCATTAGAATATCACTAGCTTTCCGGTGGGTGGAACTCGAACCCGAGACGCAAGGATTTCAAAGCGGGTATGTTACCACTTGGCTACTTAAATCTGTATGTAGAATAGCTTATCCCAAGTGAGTTGGTGATAAGTTATTCTAAGTGGACGGGCTTACAAAAAGTAGAAAAATGGACTATCATGTATAATTTTTCTTCCTTTGGTAGCTCACCAATGGATCAGATTTAAAATTTACTCACAGAATTGAGTTTAACAAACTTCATTACCTGTGAAGGGCATGAAATTTCAGAATAATGTCTTTCTTAGCCGGAATCCTTTTTGGTGGGACCGGGCACTTTCTAGTTGGCCAGTCATAACCGTATTATAATGGAATGATTGACCTTAAATGTAACTTGACTTACAAAGGGCATTCAGAAACTACTGTCAGTAAGCCTCAAAAATCGTCTTAAAAAATTTTATTGGAAAAAATCACATTACAATCTTTCGAAATAATGTCCTTGGGCTTCTATGCAGCGGTCCCAGCGTACCTGCCATCGCTTGTATACGTTCTGGAAAAATTCATCTCCAAGCTGCTTAAAAATCGCTTCCGAACTTTGTACAACAGTCATCATATTGTTTGTAAAACGGTGTCCGCATAAATTTTTTTTCAGTTCCGGGAATAGAGCGAAGTCGCATGGAGCGAGATGAGGACTTAAGGAGGGTGGGGCAAGATCTGGATGCCGTATTTCTCGAAGAACGCAGCAGTAGTACCAGCCGTATGTGGTCGCGCGTTGTCATGATGCAAGACCCAGCAGTTGACGATGTCTGATTGTTTCCGTTGAATGTGCTCACGCAGGTTTCAACGGCATCCAGGTCTTGCCCCACCCTCCCTGTAGTCCTGATCTCGCTCCATGCGACTTCGCTCTATTCCTGGAACTGGAAAATAATTTACGCGGACACCGTTTTACAACCAATATATGACTGTTGTAAAAAGTTCGGAGGCGATTTTTAAACAGCTTGGAGATGAATTTTTCCAGAACGTATACAAGCGATGGCAGGTACGCTGGGACCGCTGCATAGAAGCCCAAGGACATTATTTCGAAAGATTGTAATGTGATTTTTTCCAATAAAATTTTTCAAGACGGTTTTTGAGGCTTACTGACAGTAGTTTCTGAATGCCATTTGTACACCCAGGTTTAACTCGTGACATTGAGTTCAGTGAACTCCACTGCACCCATGAACCTTGGAGATCATTATCTAAGGTTATCTAGCTCTGGTAAGGTATACTCTTAGTTTATTGTCTCAACCTCCTTAATCACATCTACTTTTCATACACGGTTTCGACCTTGTAAAGTAACCGAGTTCAGATACGAAAATTCTCGGTGTATCCATGCTTGTCGCAAAACCCCTTTTTCGACATTTGAGTGCTACGAGTGCGTCTCACTCGGTTGGCGGCTCTCTCTCCAAGTGTTTATGCATATATCTCGCTCTCGACGTTTTGCCAAATGCCCGCCGCACCAACACACTATACGGTGGCTGAAGTTAATTCGAAGAACGAGGCCTGAATGTATACGTAGCACTTAATTAAAGAGAAACAGAGGTTCCATCAGTGGGTTTACGAATCGTATTAACATCGTATGACGAGTCCGGAATGGGATGCCGCACAAATGTTTGCATTCGTACGTGCGTTCGCAAAGAGCTAATCGGGCCAGCCACTCCATTCTTGGGTTGACTCTTCTTCTATAACAATATCAGCGAACTAACACGAGTCGCACAAGTACATGTGTGCATGCAGAACCGCATAATGATAATTATTTTCGGAATGACGCCGTGCCGCGATAATGCCTGCTTCATTTCGGGCAAGACTACGTTGAATTTTCCATTCTAAGCTTAAGAGTATATATACGAAAACCTCATTCTTTAATGGAAACTCGCCGCCTCCATAAGCTAGTTCGTACGTCTGCCGACTCCAGCAGCCTCCGTATTAAACCACTGATGCCGAGACATTATGTATAACTTATGCGCATAGATAAGCAGCATCGTGTTTACAGTTTCCAAAAAAGATGGGGATATGTTTGCCTAACAGCCCTCTGTTCCCTGTCTGGAAGCTCTAGCTCTGATACATTGAAGAGGAAATGCTTCGTAATGAGTGTTTAAGTATGTGAAGATTAATAAAGCATCTTGTCTTAGTTACGTGTTTAACAAGTTGAAGATTTCAGACACGAATGTACAGCGGATTATACTGCAGTCCGGAAAATCAACACATGAGAATATATTATGCTTACAATCAGGTTCATTCCATGATGCATTGATGTCGCTAGAAAGGAGAGTCAATAAGACATTTCCTAATATGATACCCACTCAAAAAAGGCATATTGTCCCTCCTAAGGAAGGCTTCAATCCTTTTAGAATTCACACCAGAGAATCTGACGCTGCCCATGCCCGGAGGTGTATAAGTTTAATACGGTTGATGATTAATTCGGCAGTGAAGTATGCGGTAACTGTAACTCCTCATTTTTCTTTTCAGACCACAATGAACGTACCCACTCCTGGTTTATTTCCAACCGGTGATTTGAAAAAGGATGGCTACGCGTTGGTCGCGAAGTTCATTCGCACCAAAGATGTCCAGCTCATGCAAGAGAACCCCGAAAACGTGAAGTTGAAAGTAAGTTTCAACCATTTCCGTTGATAATTTCAGCAAACCCAGGTCAACAGGAGCCAGCGAGCGGCTGACTGACTCCCACTTAGTGGTGAGAAGAAGAGGTGGAGCAGGGAAAAAGGAAGTGCCAATAAGTTTAGAGTAGCGTTTGAGGGATATTCTCATTAGCCTTTCTACTCTATATGCGCACGGTGTTAAGTTCATGATAGGGAGAAGAGGTTAGAGTGCTCCATATTTTGGCAAACACCGAATTCTTTCACGTCAACCACAAGATTATGCTATTTGTTTGAAAATGTTTGCCCCGATTCGTGCATAACTTACTTTGGGGGAGATCTACTATTTTTTCCAGTTCCTCCACTAAATTTGTAATTCGAATGGTGGAAGGAGATCGCCCAAATTCTGGAACGGGATACACAAATTATACAAGCTGTAGATCCGAGTTTCTGTGAAACCGAACCATAGTTCGATGGTACGCAGTTCTATGAGTGGGGAGCTGTCTCCGTTTTATCTGGAGTATAAATCTGAAAAAGTCTACACTACCTTGATGGAAGGCGGTCCTTTTCATTGCAAGTAATTCTGTACATTGAGTGGATGGTTCAGTTATACCATGGTCTAAAACTGGTTCAACTGGAGCACTATAAAGTCGAGAGCGCTAAGCCGCCATTTTCATCTTTTCATTCGCTGTACAACATCAATCTTCGTCGCGGGCAGCCCCGATCGTCACCCGCGACGCGTTCGCTCGTCAACGGAAAACGTAGGGATAGAAATGGCGGCTTCACATACTCCAGTTTATAGTGCTCCAGTGCAGTCGGGTTGTCCTCCACATGCGGAGAACAAAATTGATGAGAAAATGCTACTAGGGAATAATATAGTTCTGGGATCTTGCCCGCAACATGGCATAAATTGTGTCAGCCATCGAACAGTACGCATTTAACCCGTATAAGGCTCCCCAGTAGGTACACATCTTTGGTTTTGATACTTTCGAAATAGAAGAGCTCTGAGTTCGAGAGTCGGGGCGCTTGCCCTTACATCATGTGAGTATGTATCACACAAAATGTGATAAACAGGTGACCAAATGGGTGGAGTAATTTGGGGAGACACACGGTGGAGTTTATTCAAAAACTTGATAAGGCACACTGGGGTAAAATTTCCCCTGATATATGTCTTTTGCATGTCGATGGCCTGGTCTAAAAAACACGTAAGTCCAAGTTTTGGTGAAAATGAGTTTTCCGTGGTTTATAATGGTTAAAAAACTCGAGACATCTAAATTTAACAACCTCGGACGTCGCAGTGCACACTAGCGCACCCAATAGACTGTTTAAAAAACTCATAAGTCATCCACACAAATACGCTCGCTGTTTAAAATCCATGTAAGTCAGACATACGAGCTTTTTACATTATCATTATCTATTCTTCAATTTAGAATATACGTAAGTCTGATATACAAGTCGAGAAACACATTAGTCCAGTACTTATTCAAATAAAAACCTCGTTTTTTTTTTTTTTTCGAAGCTTTTATTAATGGACTGTACAGATAATACATTTACATTATTTGTGTCATAGCAGGAGATTTTATAACATGGTATACGGCTCGCCCTTTGGCTTTGCCGACTGATTCGCGTTACATTATGTTAGTAGTGAATTGAATGAATTCCTCTTTAGCCGTTTTATGGTGTGACTTGGATGGTACAGCCTAGCGGCTATTGGATTCTGATGGACGTCGATTCTCTTCTTGTATCGTGTGGCGAAGGACTTCGTCAGGTCTTCAAAGGATGGGATATTCAGGTCTTTACGGATGTCGCAGTTTCGTTCGTATCTATAGGCTCCAACCATAGTTCGAAGTACTTTGTTTTCTGAGCGGATTATTTTCTGAAGATTTGACTTGGAAGCGGTGCCCCATAATATAAGTCCATAGGTCCAGATGGGCTTCACTATTGTCATGTAGATGAGTCGTTTGGTTTCTAGGTTGACCGGTGAGTTTTTGTTCAAGATCCAGTACAGGCTCCTAAGTTTTTCACTGGATTGAGCTTTTTTGGCCGAGATATGCTCACTCCAGTTGAGCTTGGCGTCTAGAGTAATGCCTAAGTATTTCGCTGACTGGTGGAGCGGGATGATGGTGCCGTTGAGCTTGACTGGAGCATAACTGAATTTTCTGAGGGTAAAAACTACGTTCTTGGATTTTGATGGGTTGATTTGGATGCGCCATTTCTTGGTCCATTTATTGAGGGCATTCAAACTGAGTTGTAGTTTGTCGTTGGCGTCTGGATAGGAGTTGGCTGTTGCGAGGATGGCGGTGTCATCTGCAAACATGGCCATGGTAGTTCCTATGGTGGTGGGTGCATCTGCAGCGTAGATTAGAAATAGTGTGGGCGAGAGTACACTGCCCTGCGGCACCCCAGCCACCATTGGGTGCCAGGGGGAAAATTCGCCATCGTGATAGACTCTGTAGCATCGGTTGGTGAGAAAGGATTCGAGTAGGTTGGCAAGATTGGCCGGAAGTGACTGCCTTAGCTTGCTGATGAGCCCTTGGAGCCATACTTTGTCAAATGCGTTCGCGATGTCCAGGAAGGCTGCTGCGCAAAATCTTTTGCTTTCGAGTGAGTTGCGTATGATTTTTGCCACATGGTGCACTTGTTCGATGGTTGAATGCTTACGTCTGAACCCAAACTGATGTGCCGGGATTGCTCCTCTTTTGGACAGTATTGGGTCAATGTGTGCCTGGATCAGTTTTTCGAATACCTTTCCCATGATTGGCAGGAGGGATATTGGCCTGTATGATGCCGGGTCATGAGGTGGTTTGCCGGGTTTCGGAAGGACGATGACCTGTGCCTTCTTCCATTGTGATGGAAAATAGCGAAGCCGCAGTGCAGCGTTGTAGAGGTAGCACAGTAACACAATACCCTTCTTTGGGAGTTGCTTGAGCATGATTGGCTTGATGTTGTCGCACCCAGGAGCTTTTTTGGTCTTCAAATTATCGATCTCCCTTGCAACTTGGAGGGGGGAGACCAATAGCTGGATATGCTCGTGCTTGTAGTCCAGTGGAGGGGAGAATGGAGTTCCCTCAACTGGGTTTGGTTTGAACACATCTTCCAAATGATCGGCTAACACATTGGCTTTTTCTGCTGCATTGGTGGTCCAATTTCCTTGTTTGCTGCAGAGTGGCGAATCAAATTGCCGAGGGTGGTTAACGACCTTCAGAGCTCGCCACAGTGATTTCTCGTTGGATTTGGTGGGAGAGAGTTCGGCTGCGTAGGAAGCGAAGGAGTTGTGACGGTGTTCGGCTAGGCTCGCCTTCAGTTTTCTGACAAGGCGATTGAATCTAGTCTTGTCCGCAGGCGATCGGGTTTGTTGCCATCGGTGTCTTGCCTTGCGTTTTTCTAAGACCAAGTCCCGGATCAGTTGGGGAAAATCTGGGTGGTCGAGTTTTCTCTTTTGTGGGGGAGTGGCTGCGGCGGCTGCGGCTTGAAGGATAGTTGTCAGTTTTTCGACCTCGTGGTTTAAGTCTGCTTCGGATTTGAGTGGGATGTGTAGGTTGATAGCCTCATTGATGTAGTCTTGGTATATATCCCATTTAGTCTGGGCGGAAGTCAGCTTTTCCTTCCTGGTTTTTGCGAGGCAGATTTGAATAGTGTGAATAGAACTGGAAGGTGGTCCGAGCTCAGGTCTTTGAGGGTTACAATTTCTGTTTTTTGCAGCGGAATTCCCCTCAGGACGAAGAAGTCTAGGACATCTGGTTTCTTACGTGAGTCTGCCGGCCAATGAGTAGGCGTGTGGGTCGACAGGATGTTTGCTTTCATCCCTTGGATGGCTGAGAGGAGCACTCTGCCTCGTGGAGTAGTGATACGCGATGCCCAGAAGGTATGTTTGGCGTTAAAGTCGCCTCCTACGATGGATGAGGGTCCCGCTGCCGTGAGTATTGAGAGGAATGTCGATCTGTCGACACTGTGGTTTGGAGAGCAATAGATGGCCGTCATAGTGATCTTTCTCGAGTGGAAGTTCAATTGCACCCTTGCCGTTTGGACGCCTGTGGTAGACCATGGTTGCAGCATGTGTTGTGAGATTGACGTTTTAACAATTACAGCAGCTCCCCCTCTGGCCCTATCCCCTGGATGGGGTGTTGAGTAGACAGTGTAGCCGCGGAGACGAATTGTTTGATTTGGGCGGAGATGAGTTTCGCTGATCAGGGCGACATCAATGTTGTTTATGATGAGGAAGTTTTCGAATTCATCTCGGTGCTGGAGAAGGCCGTTTGCGTTCCAGGTTACTATTTTGGAGCAAGAGCTCATTTGGGTTTCTTCTTACTGGCAAGTTGCGAGAGAGTTTTCACTGGGGTGACCGTTGGTTTCGAAGTTGTTTGCTGCCTGGAGGACTCCAATTTTAGTTAGTCTAGCTGATACTTCTGTGCGAAAGGAGTCGAAGTTTGTAGCAAGAGTGGTTAGGCTGTTAGCAATTTTCTCGATTGAGCTGGAGAGATCTGGAAGTGGAGTGTTGAGCTGCAGCGCTGATTCGGGCAGAATCTGTACGGAGGGTCTTGGGACCTCACTTGGGGCCGCAGCCTGGTTAGTTGAAGAGTGAGTTTTGGTTGCGTTTGCGTATGTTACGTTTTCCCGGACAGATTTCAATTCACGTATTCTGTCAACAGCTTTTACTTGTTTCGGAAATCGACGTTCGTATGCGGCCTTATACGCCGGGCATCCCCTGTAGTTCGCTGTGTGCTCCCCGGAGCAGTTTGCACATTTTGGTTTGCTATCGATTGGGACAGGACATTTGCTGGTTGGATGGTTGCCTGCGCATTTGACACATCTTTCTTTTTGAGCGCAGAAGTTCTGCGTGTGGCCTAGTTGTTGGCACTTCAGGCACTGTGGAATGATGTCTCGTTTAGAGTTCGGTGGTTCAATACGTACTCTTTGATAGTTGATGAATTTGATAGCATAGATTTCTTGATTGTTGGGTTGTGGCTTTAGATCGACGAAAAATAGTGGAGATGGTTTCGAGGTCTTTGTGCGGCTGCCTGGTTCGGTGGGCTTCTTGATTAGTACATTTGTGGTTCGGATGGCGGCGTGGCCCTGAGACTGTAGGTCCTCAGCGATAGTTTTAGTTTCCGTTTGTGGGTGGAGCCCACGTACAACGACTCTGAAAAGCTTGTCGCTGCGTAACTGATGAGTAAAGTATTCGACTTTGTTTTTAATTAAACAATCTCTGACCTGGCGGAAAGCTGATTCCGTTTCGGAGTGAATTTTGACTGAGTTGTCGCTGAGAGTAGTAAATGTTAGCTTTAAATCCGGTAGCCCTTGAATTAAGGCGTTCATGATCTCTCTGGATTTAGTAGAGTTGATTACCAGTGGCGGAGGTTTGAAGGCGGGAGTGGATGAGTCAGTTTCGTTAGCAATGGAAGAATCACTGTCCAAAGAATCATTTTGGCGTTGCCTTTTACGGTCCGGAGCGGAACGGAATTCGATGTCGGTTTGGTTCGGCAGCTGTGGCCAGCTACGAGGAGGTAGGTTTGCCACGGAGTTTGGGAGACCGTTTTCCTCCAGCCGTTTTGTAAGGTTTTCAATTGTCGATTGTTGCGCCTCTATTCTTGAATTTAGTTGCGAGATTGTGAGGTTGAGCTGAGTGATTGTGTTGTGTAGATCTTGAATGACCGTCGTAGGATCAGGGGCCTTGGGATGGTCGGCGCCGTCCCCCATAGTTGGTCGAATTTAACCTCGGAAGTTTGGTTCTATGTAGCCCGAGTGAGAAACGTACGAGAATTCTGTAACTTGTAGGAGCACGGTTCGCGAAAAAACCTGAACACTAACGAGAGATAGTTCGAACAATTGACTGGCGATAGCGCATAAGCGAGACGTGTTAACGCAACGAGAGCGCGATAAGAACTGAAAAACCTCGTATGTCTGGAAATTTCAAGTTGAAAAATTCGTAAGCCCAGTAACTTTGAAGTAAAAACCTCGTAAGTCACTTTTATTCCTCATAATTAGTTAATGGCTGTTAAATAATGATGGAAAATGTATTTATCATAAGTAACTATCGCAGAAGTAACTTCTGATATGTATCAGACTCTCTCAGTAGTAAATGTGAATTTTTAATCATGTTTTTGCTTCTCCTGAAAAATTTGTTGTTTTGGACTTAGGTACATGTTTTTTTTATACCAGGCCATCAATATGGTTTTTATAAGTTGGGACGTTAATTTCTAAAGTCAAATTTCACCCTCCACCCACCAAAAGTACCACAAGGGGTCCACAAAGTCCTCCAACTGAGCTCTAGGCGCATGTTTATCAGTGGATATAGAGGTGTACGATCGTAACAGCGCGTATCATGTGACTTCACTCAACAGAGTGAGCCGTGTCACCATGGAGCATAACGAATGGAAAGTTGAAAATACTTATTTGGTTTACAAATTTTCCATGCAAGCAGCTAGGAAACAAATAAAATTACTTAAAAGGAAAAAGAAAGCTCGAAGATTTTGACATTTTGCCGACTCGAATGATAAGAAAATTTTCATTCAAGCGCAAATAAAAAAGGTCCGCGAATTAGCGATTTTCTTACGAACTAATATGGTCCAAAATGCTGACTAAATGGTCGAATTTGCCGGAAAATGGCGCTTCTAAAGATTCGTGGATGTATGTGTGTGTGTGTGTGGGGGGGGGGGAGAAGGTGTCACTCGCTTTTACGGCTCTGTTTGTATTGCATTATGGTAGAACAAGAGAGGTAATATAAATTGTAATAAGTGTGGATACAAGAATTACGCAAATTGTAGCCATACTTTTGCCCCAAATCCGGAGTGCTAAACTTACTTTGGTTTGGCAACTATTTCGCTGGCCCCCATATTTGTGGCAGTGCAGGGAATTCGGTCCCACTTTGTTGATCCTAGGTTTACATATATGGCGATTTTTGAGAATCAAAGTCAAAACTATCACTATGGGAATGTAGAATAAACCCTCTTAAAAAAAAAAAGTTATCCGTTTCTCCCTGTCTGCCTTCGTTCGTCCATTACAGATGAAAACGTGAACTACTGGAAATTAAACTCATTTCATATTAGGTTTCCAAAAAGGTACCACTTCGTCGACGGGATCTGCTGTAATAGGTATACACAAAAGTGTTTGTTTATCTGTGTGCTTGTTCGAGGTTGGTGAACAGGTTTTAGATTAGGAAAAATTTCGTTACTTGTTTTAGAACGAGAGCCACAAAATTTTGCCCCCTTAACACCCCCTACTTTATGTTAAACTTGAACGTTTCGGAAGTGTTTTGCACTGAATTTCTTCACATTATGTTGAAATTTGGTAGCTGCTTTCCTTCAGAAATTATTAAGGGGCAGTGATCTCCAATCTTTATTATACATATATAAAAGTGTTTGTTTGTCTCTGCCTTTTCTTCGACGGATTCTGGGGCGTTAGAAATATGGTATCCACCACTTTTAGCCACCATCGACTGTAAATTCAAAATTACACGCAACTCTGGACGGGGTCTCCCTTTCTTCCAGGTCTGTAGGGATGCTGAGGGTGTTGTTGGAGGGCGCCTGGCTTGGCGCTCACTGGTCTTCCTAGGGGTGAGTCTGCGTTTTGCAGGGTCTTCTACCTGTGGCGAGTATAGAGAGGCTGCTAGTTTTTTTAATAAAATTTCTGACAAAATGAGACCTTTCGGAGCCCTCTAGCTTTATTTGTCTCAGAATTATGCCACTTTGAATTTATAATTTTTTGTTTTATGGAACCTTTTCCTAAATAGCATTTTTCTCAGTATCAGGTTTTTTGAAATCAAATTTAAACAACCATATCTCGGCGAATTTTGGATCTAGAGAGCTCCGCAAGGTCTCATTTTGTCAGAAATTTGATCTGGAGTATGCCGGTACTCATAGCTTCATATCGACAGTGTGGAACCTTATTCCCTGCCTTGTTACATTTGTAGAAAGCCTATAGTGTTAGTAGGGAGGTCACGTCACACCATTTCGAACAGGTTGGGTACAAAAGTTTCACAATTTGTACTCAAGGGGTCGGAGGAGGACGAAATGAACCCCAGCGTCGATTTAGGTACACTAAGGCACAACCATTTAGAAAGAGGAATTAGATTAAGCAGCGAACAGAACGCAATTTGATCATCATTATTTCGGTATAAAAAATCGAAAAAAAAAAAAGCTTATTGTCAAGCTGAATATTAAAACTTACTCGGACGGAGTTTTATCGACGAATTTCCTTCGCTCTCTTTTCTTGTATGCATGCATAGGTAGCTACTGGCTAATGCTGCGAAATGAGGAAAATCAATCGCGAGCAGATGAAAAACGAGAAGGTACTTTTCGACGTTATTTGGTTCCAATTTCTGGTTTTCTCGAATGTATACGCTCATAGCAATCGACGTTCGAGTGGCCACAATTACGTGTTCAGAAGGCAGGTACCTGAACATGACAGATTTCCATACGTAGGCGAATTTCGCGGTGAGTACTTGAACGACGTTCAATTAAATTGGATGAGGACCCGCCGACGAATTTTAAATTAATATTCTACGAGGTAAACGATTTTCAAACGCTCTAGTGTCTTGCGACCTTTCATTCATTTGGTACTATTGTCTTTGCCGGACCCGTGTTACCTTTGCGAATTTAAATATTCAACGCGATTTCCATTCCTACCCGGTAAAATCATCCCCCCTATTATAGGATTCGTAAGTGCAAAGAAAAAATTCTGGCAAGCCCAGGGTGGGCGAACCGTCGTTCAGATAAACAAAAAGGCAAAACAATCATACTAATCCGTAAGTACAAAGAAGCTAACGAGACTCTCGGAAATTAACTCAAAAATTGAAAATATATGGCAATAGTAAGTGTGCAAGAAATGTACAACACTCGATTCGGTAAAGGAAACTGTTGAAGTAGTTGGTATTGAGAAAGTGAAAGTACTAACTGATGACAAATTCAGTGGAAATACTAAAAAACGAAGGGAAATATATAACTGAACGAGAAAAAGAAAATGTTTGCACATGTATTTATACAACTCTCGAGAAAGTAATAGGAGGTAACAAATGGTCGTCAGGTGTTGGAGGACGTATAAAGGTGCGGCAGCGACATTGAGTCATGTACATATTATTTAGCTTTCTATGTCTCCCTATATTGTGCGAGTTTCTTTATTTTCAAATAACTCTGACATTTGACATCCTGGATAATCTGTTGAACATACTGGAATCTTTGTCAATCCACCCAATTCTTTCATTTCACCCTTCCTTACAGCGGCAGTGATACAAATATTATGCCTGGGTGCCTCGAGTTATGCCCTATTGGTTTATCTCTCCTCTTCAGATAATTCCAAATATCCATTTTACCTTTTACTCTGTTCAGTACCTCCTCATTTCTTACCTTATCTGTCTATTTGATACTAAGTATCCGCCTATAGCACCACATCTCAAAAGCTTCGATCTTTCTCTGGTTTTCCTCTTATGGTCCAAGTTTCGCATCTACACAAGGTTACCCTCCAAACATAAGTTTTCCATTATAATTTTTTGATTTCCAGATGTATTTTTGATTTGAAAAGATTACTTTTTTGATAAAATGCTAATTTGGCTTGTGCTATTCTACTACTAATATCCCTTTTACTCTGTCCATTTATTTCACCGTGCAAAGTTTTGTAACGCTAACGTGCTTTCCTTTTATTTCTCGTTTATTATATTTTCTGATCACGTGACTTTTTTCATGTTCGTTCTACATTTCTTTTCCCATAATGAGTGCTATAATGCTGACGTGCTTTTTTTCCCCCTCCTCGTGCCGATAAATGTATACTAAAAACGAATAGAACTGAGGTCAGAATTAGAGAAAAAGCCGCAAAAGACTACTTCTGAGAAGATAAAACTATAACGGAACTGGGAAAAAACTTATCAAAAAAGAAAATCGCCTAGATATTTAGAAACATGAAGATTTTTATTTTATCTTATTATTATCGAGCCACGGAGCTGCACTCTTGCGTTATGGGCTCGGGAAAGGTTGTTGTCTATACGTTGCAGAGACATATCCAGCAGCGGAAAGGTAGGTGAGGGTGTTGTTTATGTGCTCATGGGAGTTGGAGAGGGCAAAGAGTCGACTATGGGGAAGGTGTTGAGAGTTACGAAGGCAGTTGAGGGAGGGGCATGAGAAGAGTTGCGAGGGTCTTCATCTTCACAGTGTGGGCAGTTGAGGGGATACAGGTTAGTGAGAAGATGTGAATGTGCGAGGTGCGAATGTCCGATCCTTAGGTGAGTAATGATAAACTTCTCGCGGTGTGAGCAGTATTGGGACGTTGACCAAGGGACAGGTGTAAGTTTGATTTGTGCGAGTTACTTGTGCCGAGAGGCTTGATGCCGCCACTGTTTGAACCACTTACGCAAAATGGTCTGGCAAAAGGCGGAAGTGAGATCTGTTGAAATAGGGAGTTGACGAGTGATATATGGGAGCTGTGTAGCTTGCTGTGCTGCTTGATCAACTGCCTCATTTTCTGGAATACCAATATGGCTTGGGATCCAGATGAGTGAAAGTCGCTTGGTGGTGAAGGAAATGAAATGGAGGATGAGATGGATGCGTTGGACGAGAGCGTGCATTGAAAGGCGATCAGAAATAGACCTTAAGGAGAAAAGGGAATCTGAGAGGACCAGATAGTGGGTGGGGATGGGTGGGTCTTCGAGCGAGGAGATCGTGCCTATGCATTGTAGGATAGCGTGGAGTTCGGCTGTGTAGATGGAAACTGTATTTTTAAGTCGGAAGGTTGAGAAGCAAATAGAATTCAGCGGGTCGACAAGAAAGGTGCGGTGAATTTCTCCTTGAGAATGTAAATTTCTGTACAAATCGACCTGCCTAGCTGTTTCCTGCGTAGCACGAGACAAGCGTCTAACAAATGTCTTTTGTGTCCTGCATTTCTGTACCTACATCCGGGGAGTGACTTGTTCAAGATCACGTTCTTCTTCTTTTATTCTCTTGACCCATTCTTCTTCTTTATACGATCGGTCAGGTAAGGCATTAGTTCTAGTTTTAGTTTAATGTTTGGTAGCTCAGATCCGTTCAGTTCAGTCTTAATCCAGTTTTAGTGCAGCTACAGCCGAATTACAATTTGGTTTTACATTTAGCACACACGAAGATCTGTTTTACTCTGTCGTCTTTTAATTTCGAATGTTCTCGTTGTGGTTCGGACTAAACACTTCTCGCAGAGGAACACCGAAAAATCTGTAAAGGCCAAAAAACTAATTAAAAAAATTACATCCATGTTCACAAAACCCAAAAATGATAAAGGTGTACCCATATCTAAAATAGAGAAGAAATTATAGAAGTAGCAATAACTTGTATTCAGAAGGAGAGATAGATAGCACAACAAGATACACCTTAGTTCTGAGATATTACTTTTTAATTTTGGATTGACTAGGAATCCTACTCCTCTTTGTCCTTGGTTGTTTCTAATGTGAAAGAATATAATTGTTTCTTGTTTGGTATATTTTTTCGCTATTTTATTCTGATTTCTGTAAGTTCTATGATGTCAATTTTGGCCTCTCTAATAGTCTCCTCCAAGCCCTAGTGCTTTCCGATTTTCTGATCTCTTAAAGGTTCTGACGTTGAGTGTCTCTATTTTCAGATCTAAGTTTTCTTTTTCTTTGTTTTGTTTCTTACAGTGCTTGGTGGTTTTGATCTAGAGAGTTTATGTGATTGGGGTCTGGTTGGTCGAGTGGATAGCGCGCTGGTCTCGGAATCCGGAGGTCCCGGATTCGAGCCCATGTAGCGACTCGCTACATTTCGACCTAGGCTGGTTTCTCGGCAAGCAGAAAAGAGGGCTAAGACAGCCCTAAACGTCCCCCGCCCGACATCTCTGAGGTAATGCTCGACAGGGTGGATTCCAGGGCTCGGGTTGAGAGTAAAATAAGAAAAGAGTGGGTGCAAAAAATAAGCTGTTTGGAAAATATTACCAATGAAGATACTGGACTATCGATACTAGAGGAAGAGGTCGCCAAAATTCTGAAAGTGTTAAAAAAATAAAAAATAAAAAAACGACTTGATGGCATAGAAAACGAAATTATTAAAATTATATGCGATTCTATTACAAAAGCACTAACCACCTTATTTAATAAAATTCTGGCTTCCGGGGTTACACCCAACCAGTGGAACATAACAGTAATGTTTCTTCTTCGTGAGGAGGGTACCAAACTGTTATTAATAATTACCGCCCTATTAGTCTGTTAGCCAACTTCGAAAAATTATTTCTAAAAATTTTAAAAGAAAGAATATGGAGAAAGGACCGTAACAATGCGCTGTTCCTAAGACTGCGCATGGCTGATTTTTTGGTAAATTGCGTTGTAAATTGCGTCTTCTTGCAGCTGTTGATGGAATCTAAGTATACCTTGTGAATATAATGCTTACATTGATTAGTTACCAAAGTATTGTACACAGCCATAAGAAAATATTTAGGTTTCAATGTTTTCGTCATTCTAGTTGTAATATTATCGAGGTCGAGTATAGTGTAACGAGATTCGCACCGAAAAAGGCACGAAAAAACGTACTAAGAACTTTTAATGTCACACTAATACAAAGACACGAAAACAGTTGCTAGATCGCTTTGAGGACGCACATCTTCTCGCATACAAAACTAGACTATAGACTATACGGCAACAGCCAGCGGCCTTTATATATCCCGGCGTTATTGGCGAAACTCCTTACCGCTTTTGTTATCGAACTTCTATTCTGCTGCACGAAACGTGTCGATCTTTCTTCGCTTATCTCGAATGTTTGGGATTATTCGCCACAATAGTAATATTACCTGGATGATTTGTGAACGAATTTGTAGAGCTCAGGTATTTAACAAAAGAGAAAAGTAAGTACTATCCGTCACATTTAACGGACTTCCTCCGAATATTATCTGAAAACTTTCATGATTAGTTTTTCCCACCACCAGAATAGATCCTAAGAGTGCGCAACGTGTTTTACAATAAAATATTGCTTTTAGATCTCGGAAAACGATGAAAATCAGGTAGAAAAACGAAGACCTATGTTACATGTGGCACATATATTCATGAAGAATGCGTTGCACTGACTAAAAATTGCTCATCCTACTGTTTCACTTTTATTTTGAATGAAGACAATTCCAGCAATGTGTGTGATTTACAATTTGACGACTTTTCGGTGAAATAACTTGATGCGCAATTTCAGAATACGTATTGCGCGCTTTTAGGAACCCGCGAGAGCGCGCATTTGACTTGTTCTGGGAAAACCATTATATCGTTTTAATTGAACCGTTAAAAAAAATTTTTGGAAAAAAAAACAACAGTAAAAACCGATAGTTTTTTCCACATGATACCGAAATTTCAGCCAATTCCATGCAAAATTGACTGAGCAATAAAATTTTTTCTGATAGGTGCGCACGCTTGGGGTCCTATTCGCTACAACATTCTGGATTTTAATCAACCAACAAGACGGGGGGGGGGGGGGGATCAGAAAAACTTTTCGTCTACAGACTACATTCAAACAATAAGCCAGATCATAGAAAAATCTGAGGAATGTTATATGGATTTTGTTTGTTGATTTTAATAAGGCATTCCATTCTCTGCTCTGTGCAAAAATGTGGCAGGCCTTGGCAGCACAAGGGACTCCCCGAAGGGATATTAAAAATTCTCGTCTATTTGGATAAACGTCTTCTTCAGCTTCAGCCGCCGTATCCGATGCTGAACGTTGGCGGTCACGGTTTCTGACACACGACTCTTCTGCGCAGTAGTTTGCCGTTGCTTCTCCCACGATTCTGCTGCATTGTAGTTTTCCTTCTCTATGCTGAAGAGTGTGCAGCCGCAGTTCGCTTAGTAGCCACGTGTTTCATAATGTTGAGTAAGCTTTTTACGACGTCCAAACGCACAGTACCAATCTTTCTGATCTGGTGGTAAAACATCCCGTGATTGTAATGCCTTGTGCGTGTGAACTGGCGAGGGTTACAGGACGCTATGTGTACACCTCGATTGATACTGTAGTCACTGTGTTCACTAGGATGTTAGTGGGGGATGCCGGGTTCTCAAGCCATCACAGGCTCTTTACGACGTCGCGCATATACCGCAGGTCCTCGTTGGTGGCCCACGTCTACACGTCCGGCCTGTCGTCAGCCAGCGAGCACACTGAGAACACATGCCGACGGGTCTTCGGGCCAACCCCGCAGGGGCACTGGTCGCTGTCCCGGCAGGTTCAGCGGTGTAGGTACAATGCAAAGCACCCGTGCCCCTAAACCGCCTGAGCGAGGAAGAAGCCCATAGGTACTTCTTCCTGTTATTCTATTCGCTGTCGTACATCTGGGTACAAAGTGCGCTACCGTCGTGTTGACCCATCGCCTGGTGGATTTGGCTCTGCCTCTCACTGGAGGAGGGATCAACGTGATGGAGATGTCTCCAGTCGTCGACCCTGAACCCGCTCTTGACCAGATATTTAACTGATATTTCGAAGATCAACAGTCTAGGGAAGGTGTCACGTTGATCACGGCCACCCCTTCTGTGCTGACGCTACGGTACAGCCGGCTGCACAGAATATCACGTCTTCGCTTTATCCTGCAGTAGTAATACTTGCTGAAGATGCAGTCGGCGACCATCATCCTTCGGGCCTCGTTACTGTACCCGAAGATGCGTTGACACAGCTGCGTCAGCACAGGCAGTACCTTTTCGTACTGCTCGTGAATGTACCGCAGGTAGGGCAGCCAATTTCCCTCAGCGTCCAGCATAACGCCAAGGTTCTTCATTTTCCTCCTCGTGGGAATCATTGCGTCTTTGTATTCAAATGATGTTGAGATCCCTGCCTCTAGGAGGTCCTTCGCCGCGGTTGGAACATCCCGGAACAGGAGCACCTCTGTTTTCGCCGCGTTCAACTCCAGCCCAGTCTCGGTCAGCAGTGCCTCGACTGCGGCGATGGCTTTCACAATCTTCTTTTTGACCACCGGACCCGAGTTGAGGATGTTGTCGACGTAGCATACCGCCTCCCCTGGTAGTCGGCGGATTACCCCGTTGCACCGGAAGTTCCACAGAGTCGGCACGAAGACCGAACCCTGCGGACAGCCCCGTTCGGGTTGTCGGGCGACTCCCTGCCCTATTGACCATTTTCACATTTAAATTCCGCAAGATTCCGCAGCGTCTCAAAATTTCTGCAAAATGAGACACTTTTTTCTCGCTACTGAAACGGAAAATAATTTCCGCAACTTCAGTCGCGAAGAAACTGAATCCGTTTCCGCAATCCTGTACGGTATTCCTACCACGCAACGTTCAGCTGCGGAATTCTATTCCTCTACTGACGCAGAAAAAATCATATTTCCGCATTATTCCGCTTCGAAAAAAATCTATTTCCGCATAGTTCTGCTTCGAACAAAATCTATTTTCCGCAGCGTTCCACTACGTTTCATCAATTATATTCTGCCACATAATTATTTCTCTGGAGCGTCTCGGAGCGGACTATATTGGAAGCAGAACTGCGCAGAAAATTTTATTCAGCAGCGTTCAGGAGCGACTATTATTTCACTGCTGTACAAAGCAGAATATTCTTCAATACATACTACGCCGACTTTCATTAATTTCTGATGCTAGTATGAAAGAAAACAATTTTTATTTGAAAATAAACGAACAATTTATGCAAGTTTTTCAGATAAATTTTGCGTCGCATTCGCGTGCTGGGTGGCTGCATTTCTGGAATCTGAAAATTAAATTTTCAGCATGAGAGCAGATTATTGAAAAGTGAAATGTATACAGAATGAGTGGCAAGAAGTGACCTTTGTAGAAAAAAGTGACTAAATGGACGCCCTGCTAACCCCATATAATACGGCCAAGACGTCAGGAAAAAATATTAGCGTCTGTTGAAACAAAATAGGTCTGTTTGGGCAGCATACAGAAACTATCAAAATTGACAAAATGGACAGAAAGTGCGTTTGGGCAACTTTTCTGCACTTTCTGTAACTGCAGAGAGAATGTTCAAGCACCAACTTTCTGGAGTTTCTGTAAGTTTCTGTAACTTTTTTGTGAACAGTTGGAACGGAAAAAAACGTTGGTTATTCCTTATAAAAAATTTGCTAACAATTAAATAATTTCATAAGAGAACGTTGAAGGTGATTTGCAATTGTTCAATTTTATTTTATGTGGAGATTTATCCGTGAAAATAAACGTTGATCGGAAATTTCAACAGAAAGTGCAGAAAAAGTGTTTGAGCATACGCTAAAACGATTACACAACAGCACTACAGAAACGAACAGAGACGTTTGTACAGAACTTACAGAAAAAATCATCAAGATTAATTTCTGTACGCTGCCTGAACAGACCTAATAATCACCATATCGATTCCCTCTATGAAAATGTACACGCAGCTAAAGAAATACTCTGAACCAGGAACTTTAAGATCATTAATTTTCACAATGTCGAATTTGGAATTCACCCTTTCTAACGCTACTGTACAGGAAATTTCACATGAAGGGAAAAACACCCGCCCACTGACTTCAGAAACCGCAATGAGTTCAACGAAATCCTATCAACAACAAACTATTCGTGCTACCAATGATAAATACTAGAGGTTTGTTCATTCAGCCACCAACTTCATTTGTATCAGTTTCACATTATTTGATTCGCGACGTTAGAGTTCTGATATTAAACAATCTTGAGACACAGCTATTTCACAAAATTTCTTCACAACGCTCACCTGGATAACTGATAGCAATCGTCCATGAACTAGTCAATTGTACCATGTACCCCATTTCAGAATTTGAGACTGGCTTCAGTTTTTTTGTTAATCAAAACCAATGCCGAAATGAGAATCTAATTTGAATTTGACAAAACGGTACGCTGCATCTTGCAGTAGCGACATCTCATTTCTGAATACTGTTGAATACGTTCATACGTTCAGAATGAACATATTCAACGGTACTGTACATTGATTAAATGCGGATACGTTAAGGAAATTTGTTGCCTGACATTCGTTAGTGCACGCTCGTCATACGAGTGCAATTTTGCCAAAATAGTCGTCAAGCAGAAAGTTCCTGCACCATGCTCAAGCCTTTGAACGTGCATATTGAAACATGAATACTGTACTTACGAGTGAACTGACGACTTGGATCGCTGAATAGTGGACAATGGGCAAGTTGGAACTGCGATTACATTCGTCATAAATCTGTGTTCATGCAAATACACAAATGTCAGTGCAATATGAAACCGATGTCAGATAGTACTACCAGCTACCGGTAATGTAAATACTTACCAAGTTCATCAAATAAATTGATCACTTGTTCCTCTCTTCATTAGCGAATAACCGATATTAGGAAACGACCTTGTGAAAAAACCTTCCCATGAACGACAGTAATTGCAACAATTTTAATGGTTCAATTTCATAAGTTTGCACGGAAATTGCAGGAAACTTTCGTTTATCATTATTTCGAAATTCGAATAACGGCCAGTGGGACAGCGGCCGACACGCCGACACATCACAGGACGACTCGGCGACGCTAAGTGACCGGCAGCTACGCAGCCTGCAGTATTGGAAAATAGTAAAGAAAGAAAGGCATATAACGTCCCTATGTTAAGGGCCTTTCTCTAAGTTCAAAAAAATTTCTGTTCGATCTGGTCACACCGGGTTTGACATACACTTTCAATTCCGACATTAATTTTTGTCAACATTTTCGATTTTCATAATGTCTTATTGTATCGGTCTTGGATGACTTTTTCCGTTCAGTTATCAAATATTTGATAATTTGACGACACCTCACTGCCATAAGTAAAATAAAGTGAATTGCGAACGGTCGTTTGACAGTTATTTCGTTCCAATTTATACGCATTCAAATTATCGAATGGGTTACGGGTGCTCGAGTTAGTGAAAATAGGTATTTATACTCAGGTTTTCAAATTTTTAATGTCCGCTCTTGACAACAGGGTGCCTCGGACAAATATATCTACTTTTAGGGACGGACTAGGGGGAAGAGGACACAGATGGAAAATTACATGAAATGCTAGGAAAATTTTTGCTATACTTTTACCTATTATTTTTTCTGTCTGTCATCAACTTATGGGGCTGCGGAATTCTCCCCCCTATAACTGCATTATTCATACGGGGACTACATAGGGAAACCAAATCATCGCGCACTGCGCTACATTTACATTCGTACATGAAAGGTGAAACTGGTGAAACGTGGTCTGTCAAAAAATCGATTTTCCTTTATTTTTGTGGTTTCGGGTAGTTTAATATAATATCTCCTCTTTCGCAACTTCAAGGCAACCACAATGAAACTGTTCATCGGGATATTCGTCGTATTATTGGAAAGGCTCCGAAAATGCAGGGATGTACCGTTTTTCCTGGAGGCAACTTACGCGAATTATACATGGTCAATCATTTCGAGCGCTGCGTCAATAATAAAGAACGTGTACACAGAACAACGTCATTATAATGATCAGAGACCATAAAAATGATCCGAGCGTCAATAAAAATTCAAAACGATTTGAATTTTTTGAGACACAAGAAAAAAATTTGTTCTACAGATATGTTTTCTTGGTGACAATGAGGATGGAAGGGAGGTTTAGGGAGGTTTAAAGGGAGGATTATTACTACAGATCCTTTATTGTTTATTATTGAATTTTGCGGTACCTTTAGCCTATATTAAGAAAAATTCTGTGCAGCAGATTGAATACACAGTCACAATGGAGCACTTCTAATATTGAAGTCCGCATCAGCCACTGCTTTGTATTTGCAGCTTCTAAACGATACTGGCTAAAAAATTCTGGATCAGCAGCAGTTATTAGGATCGCAGTAGAACGTGTCGACTTTCATGTTTCGCACTAATCGTTACTGCCGCGGAATGTGGAATAGTCGCGGTAGAACGCCTCAACTTTTATTCTGCGTCAGTCACTTCTGATGCGGAACAAATAAAGTCGCCGCAGAACATTTTATTCTGCGTCAGCCACTATTGATGCGGAACAGATAAAGTCGCGGCAGAACAGAAATTCCACAATGTCCGCTACTGAGGCACGTTCATTATTCGCAGCTGAACGCCTCAATATTTAAATTACGCATCAGTTGCGGCTTTATTTTAAGCTGCTGAATGCAGCGTAATAGTAAATTCCGCGCCCGCCGCGGGTTAGATAATCGCAGCGTAACGCAACGTAACGGACAGGAATTCTGGAGACGCTGCAGATACTGCAGCGGAAAAATCAGAAAAATCGCTACGTTCTGCTCCCGAATTCGGCATCTGCCTCGAATTTTTTGCGGAAATTTGAAATTTCCGCAACTGAGTAAGCGAAATTTCAGTAGATTTGGTCAATAGGGTGGTACCGGCGAAATAACTCCGCACGCTACGGTGCAGGTACCCAGGTGCACCGGACGCAGCAAATGCTCTCAAGATCCCCGACCAGGGGGTGTGATCGAATGCCCTTTTAATGTCCAGGGACACAGCAGCCGTAAGGTTGTTCTGCGCCCGTGATCTTAAGGTGAATCCCTTCCTGAATCCGAACTGCCACGGGTAGACCTCGCATTAAGACCTTCTCAAGAAGCTTGCCACTCGTATTAAATAGAGTAATGGGTCTGTACCCCACTAGGGTGCTCCCGTCTTTTCCAGGCTTAGCTATGAAGACTACCTCACCGACCTGCCGCGCCTTTTGGATATACCCGCAGGCAAGACAGGCGGTGAGCAGCCGCGGCAGCACTTGCGGGTGCTCCTTGTGGAGTACCTTCAGCGTCTTGTTGTTCATCCCATCGGGGCCAGGTGCCTTGCGGTTGCTTAGCTGCTTCAGAAAGGCCCTGACTTCCCCGGTCATCACCTTGGGGACCGGACCTTCGCGGATCGCAGAGTCGTGCTCATCGTTGATGTGTCCATCGCATGCCGGATACTTGGAGCCCAGCAGTAGTGCGGCGTTCTCGGCAAAAGGGTATTACATCGACCACCATCTGGACTTCTTAGCAGAGGGATGCCAGGGTGACGGAGGCTCGTGCTCTATGACGACTTACATGGGGTGTAAACACTATATGTGAGTCGTTCTTTTTGTACACCTACTCATAGCCAAAAATACTTGTAAAATAAAAAAACACGTACGACGTTCAATTCAATTGGATGAGAACCCGCCGACGAATTTTAAATTAATTTTCCACGATGTAAACGATTTTCAAACGCTCCAGAAGTCTTGCAACCTTTCAATCATTTTTGGTATTATTGTTTTGCTGGACCCGTGTTACCGTTTGCGAATTTAAATATTCAGCGCGATTTCTATTCCGCCCCGGTAACATCATCCGCCTATTTAGACGCACAGGTATAACCGCAAACTTCCCGCCCCCGAATTATAATAATTTTTGGAAATATTTCGAGCATGGTTGAGGAAGAACGAAAAGAATTAACGAGTAATCCTGTGTACTGTAATCTCATTTTACCGACTTTTCGGAGAAAAGGGAGGTATTTTTTTTTGCTGTTTCGAAAAAGCATTAAATTTTTTTTTTTTCGTTTGAACGTTTAGATTTGTAATAAAAATATAATTTGGGTTTACGCGCGGCGGAAAGAAAAACAGAGATATCGATCACGAAAATTTCTCTACGTCAAAATAAAAGAAAGAACGAAAAAAATGGAAATATTTTACGTTCATCGAACAATAAATGAAAAATGACCTTGTAACATGTGCGTGTATCCGTGAATTTAATTATGCGATATAATTGCTCTATAAACGGCATATCCGTACAGAATTTTATGCCATAGTTTATAGTTTTGTCTACAGTCTGACTGAGTTGTGTGCCCGTTCGTGTGCAGTCGATCTATATCCAATGGATATGCCATTGGCAATTTGATAAAATTTAACCGTGTACTATAAATTAGGAAAATAAATGTTTTTTTGTGAACTAATATTTTCCCCGCTTTCGATGAAGCGAATACAGCTTCGGAAAAAAAAAATGGAGAAGCAAAGCAAAATGCCTGACAAAAAATAGCGTATGAAGCTGTGGAACCAATTTGTGAGTCTGTGATATTGTTAACAATAGAAGGAAAAGTCGTGACTACATTATTACACTGTGAATACTTCTCGAGGCTTAGTTCAGATACAAGGAATTTTCCCTCGAACACACTTTTCTTTCTGTTTTTTTTTTGCCCTTGCTCACACTTTCATTACAAGCCATTCAATTTTTCCATCTATTTTGCTCGGCTCCGTGTTGGTGTTCTCTCGAGTAAACTTTTACGATGTTTATCTGATTTAATAAAAAAATCTCGATATCGCTATCGTCGTAAGAAAATTGTAGCGTGCACAGTGCATACTGCTGCAACTGCATTTCGCGCCTTTATTCGAAAATGATGCTTTATTGTCAACATCTCACAATGATTTCCCAGCTTGAATTTGCAAACGTCTTTTCTATGTTGGTTTGACTAGGTATCATTACAGCGGTCTCTATCTCGAATCCTGAAAATTCCTTCCCTCGCTGGTGCAAACGACGCTGGAGGCACTGGAAACGAGGTTTCTAGTGTATGGGAATATTTCACAAATCCCAGTTTATTATTATTTTTTTTGGAACACGTGGTCTAACCGTGATCGAACCGACACAGGACAAACAAAAGAAACTATAAGTACGAGTAGTAAGGTCTATTTCGCTTTTGGGTAAAGAATCGTGCATTTCCCCAAATGGAGGAGGAAGGGAACAAACGTGCCACAAAATTTAGGATTTCAAGTGGGACGCTCTCAAAAGAACCATCGAAGCAGGAATTTTCTGAGTAAACCGCCGTATACTTTTAGTTGAAATTATAAGCGCGAGTAGCAGATTTGGAGTAGGGCTCCGGGACTGACAAGTATCAAAAAAATACTACTAATCTTTTCGGTTGTATAATTTTTCAGTTTCTTTGGGGACGGCGAAATTTTGAAGATTGGGAGAGCCAGCCTCCCGAAGCCCCCCACTATATTTGTGCCTGACGACCTAGAGAGTGATCATGTTTCCACTTGTCAAAAACTCATTACAAAGTGGGCACATGACGAATGCGCCAGAGGTCCAGGGTATTCCTAAATTTGCGATTCATATTACGATAATTAACTGCGCAAAAAAAAAAAAAAAAACAACAACAAAAAAACCTAATAAATATTTTGGTCCTAAAAATTCGGCAATCAAACAACAGTTTCTTTTGTGAATTAGTTTAAGCTTACCCAATATCAAATAATAAGTTTATTGATTTGCATTCAACTTCTTTCTTTCAACTGCTCTAATAAGTAATGTAAGAATTCGCGTACCCCATATTGCAAGCACTTTTGGTTAACCAGCCAATTTGACATGTTTTTTTGAATATCTAGAATAATATGAATACAAGCCATACATTTAATTCCCAACGCCAAGATTATAATACGGTGTATGTTCTTTACACACCCCGACCAAAAATATTGCCCCATATTACCCGATTGACAATTTGGAGAGCACTCGCAAAACGTATCACAAACCACTACCGTTTTGAGACTTTTGGCCGGCCACATTTTTTTGTTAGTGTTCAACATCTCATAATTTTAAAATAGTGTATGCGAAGTGATCACTCAGTATTAGTCCACGTCGTGTGATTATTGAGTGATGTTCACAACTGCACTCACAATTTAGTGGCCTCACTGTCAATCGGGTAGGGCCTTCTACCGTCCATTTGTGGACCGCATAGCGATGCACGCATATCAGATTGGCTCCCCAGACACCGCACACCTGGCTCCGGAAACTACCCTTTCGAGTGTCGCATCGGCGACTAGAGGGACGTCTTGAGGCAGGCCCGGGCCCTCATTTCGCCGCTCCTTTTTTCGGATTCGCGGTGTTCTGCTAGGGTTAGTTACTATGAGAAACTCTGCTGTCCGAGGCAACGCTCAGCCAGCTTTAACCTGAAAATCAGATGCATCACCGACTGCGCTTCCTTTTCCTTCACTCATCACCTCCCCGTCTTAGTTCGTGTGGCGACGTAGGAAGGTAGTGACGGCGAGATGAATTCTGCTGGGGGTCTACATCAGATGCAGCAGTTCTAGGATGGTACAGAGTCGTTATGTCCAGTGTGGACCGAGCTTTGTTCGTAGACCCTCTACTTCGACTATTCTGTCTTCATCTTTTTCCTCATGATGGTCGAGACAGAGGCCGACATCCCGTTCCATCCGCTTCTACTCCTCAGCATTTCCGGAAAGCAGGTGTTCGGCGCGAGACGGTCGATCATGTCGTTGTCGGTGTCGCTGTTATTGCCAAGGTCGATCTTTGTTGCCATCCCGCACTTCTCCTGCTCCCAGGCCTTACACTCGAACAGGGTGTGCCAGTAGTTGTCCTCCGCCCCCCCGATCACAGTGCGTGCACACGGGGCTCGGCGCTATGACCATCCGATGTAAGTGCCGAAGCACCCGTAGCCGTTCAGAATTTGGATTAGGTGGAAGTTTAGTTTCCCATATGATCTGTCTGCCCATTGCTCGAGATCGCGTATCAGTGCTGTCGGGTCCCTGGTTGACTGGGCGAGTGCGTCGTTCCACTTGAGGCGTGGACTGCTGGATGTCCAGGGCACTATACTCTATTAATCACAATTATTCGATAAACTGAGCATCATTAATTGAACTTCATCTATCGATCGACATCAGTTTATGGATTAAAATTAACCAAATTCAGTCGATTAATCAGAGTTAGTAAAATACCACCGATTTATTAAAATTGATCTAATTCAACCAATGAGCAAGAATTAATCAAATACAGCCGATTAGTCACCGTTATCTTGATATAATCATTTATTCGACATATTATTGAACTAATATATCCGGTAAAGAGACTTATCTAATACGCTCGATTAATCAAAATTTATTTACTATATGGGTCATTCTTCAAAAATATTGATATGTCAGGTATATTTTTTCATGGACATAGCAATCAAAATGATGAATACCATGCCAAAGGGCACATGAAAAAGTCCATACCGAAAGACAATAGCGAACAAAAAGTGCTCTGTCGTCGATTAGTAGATTCTAAAACAAAAAATTATATGGAGAGTTGATAAAGGCATACTAACCCATTAATTAGACGTAATTATTTTGAGATGATGACCGTCTGTTGTTGCATAAAGATAACCATGCCGAAGAACACTCTTTTGTGACTGTTAATTTTAGACAAGAATATGCGAATGTGCGAGTCTCGGCACAAAAAAAAACGGTATTTGATATGCGGACCGTACTGCTCTGATAAGAATATATGTACAGTTTGACCATTAACTGCGACGAAAAAATATTGAAACGCCTGTTCTGTGATTGGTTGAAAAAGAGTCATCCATGCCAATGAACAAAAAATCGAGGGACAATTTTCAAAGCTGGCCATGCTGATTCCCACCTGTGAAGATGTGATTTCAGTGTTACCTTGTGATTCCTTCATTCATTTAAAGTAGCACTACGTTGTCAGTTTGTTCTGATATATAGCGTGAAAATTTAGAAGGGGAAAAAATATATATATATATATATATATATAATAATGAAAATCGTTCGAGGGATAGCCATGCCGACGGACATTTGAGCATATTTAGTCTAATTTTGACCTATTAAAAGTGGATCAAATTTTCTTCTGAAGGCTTGAAAAAGTAGAACTGAGTCATATCAATGGAAAAAAATTGAAAAAAAAAGTCCGTATCATTAATAGCATGTGAGATAACTGCTGGGGACTGAAATATCAACATTTTCGAAGAATAAGCCATAGATAGGTCAGTTTGAATTAACGTTAATTATCATTGAACTAACATAATCAATGGATCAAAATGCAGCTATCTTAAATTATTAGTTAACATCAAAATAATTCCGTTGATTAAAAATAAACTAATATAAATTATTCTATTTATTAAACTTATCTGCTTGCCTCATCACAATTAATCAATTCTGCAATTTGCCAAAATTGATGTATTCATCAAATATTTTCAAAGTTGACTTATTGTATTAATCGTTTATATTAAAATATATATAGTTTGATATATTAAAATTAATCAATTATAATGATTAATTCATAAAAATTATTTCAGTTGTTAGTTCAATGAACATTAATTAAGTGTAACATTTTGCCAGAATTAAATGATTCATTATACGTATTCAGTTATCAAAATTGAAAAATTCATCGATTCAACAAAACTGATTAATCCAAATAAATGCACGAATCCAGGTAAATTGATTCACCAAAATATTTTAATTTGTGAATTAATCTAACATGATCAGTTTATGAATTTGTCAATATTATTCCAACTACGTAAATTCATAGATTCATCTGAGTTAATGATTTTATGAATTTACCAATATTGTTTCATCAACATTAGTGGATTCAATGATTCATCTATATTAATGAATTCATCAATTTATAAAAATTATTGACTTTTTAACAAGGTTAATAAATTCAATCTTTCATCAAAATTATTGAATTAATTTATTAAAACGAATTACTAACCATACTTGAATTCATTTGTCATTTATTTCATCGAGAAATCCAGATTAATTGGCTTTTTATTACTTATCAATTTATTAAATTTAATAATTATAACAAATTAATTGATAGCATAAAACGATTTAATTATACTGTTTTCATATAAGTACCTACAGAGTTATAATACAGCAAAATACTAGTTAGATATTTCTTGTTAGTGCTTCCTTAGTGACCGCTTGTTATTTTTGACTTACTGACTGACTCTTCTTCTATCTTACATCGCTTCTCATATAAATTTGTAGCTGCCTATAAAGCGGCAGAATTGTTTTCGGATTGGATGATAAAAACTGAGGATAACAGTGTTGGCTATCAAACAACTGAAAAAAAGTTCATTTTACTGCCTTTGAAGGGTACACTCTTGACTTTACTATTACAAATGTTCAATGATGATAGTCAATTGCGTAGCATATTTACCTATTTATAAAAACGGTCAATCCATTATCCACTTAGATGAATCGATTAATTAAATTCATTTATTTATCAAAATTAATCTATTCAGTGAAATTAGGCTTTTGTCAATATTATTGGTTCATCAAAATTAAGTACCTTAGTAGTTTATAAGAGTTAATTGATTTATTAAATTTTAATTGCTTTGTCAACATAATTTTATTCATTAATACTAATTGATTTATTAAACAAATTAATCAATATATTAATTCATTAAAATCAAGGTATTTGTCAAAATTATTTATATTACAACTATGCGATTCAGTAAAGATGATATTTTATATATATTCTTAATGGATTCATCACTGCATCAATATTACTTCATTCATCAATAAATTCATTAATTGATTCAACAAAATTAATTTATTTATCGATTTATCAATTTGTCAGTATTAATGCATTTGAAAGGTGACATTCCAAAACGGGCTCTGTCAATTTTTTTTTTTTTGAAAAATAGTTTTATAGCGCTATCTGGTGAGGAATCTAGTAATACATATTCTGGCCTGAATAAAATCACGATATCGCGAATCTAACGCATGTAAGAAGCTAAAATAGACTCGCAAGAAGAAGAAAAAAGTTGTTCCAAAACGGCCTTTGTCCACATATTTTTATCACAATAGAGGAGTCGACATTATCTAGAGAATTTTATGATTAAGAGTCTACTGAAAGGCACAATATGTCTAATGTTGTGCCAAACAAAAACTAATAATTCAAAAATGTTATTCCAAAACGGCATCTATCCAGGAGATCCCCCATTCGCGACTGTCATGTGCGTCTCCTGTACAAAAGGTACATTCAATATTTCAACGAGATAAATTCCTGTAAGTGTTCTACTAGGCAACCCGACTATCAACCGTGACATATATAAGTGTAATTTAGGGATATACCAGGTTTTTTCTTCCCCATGAAAAAAATATAAAACTGGACAGAGGCCGTTTTGGAATGTCGCCTTTCATTTACTGATCATTAAAACTGATTAGTTCATCCATTTGTTCAGATATCAGTTCTTTGATTTATTAATGTTAATTAGTTTATAGATTCATCAAAATTAGTGGTTGGCCAAACTTAGTTGATATATTAATTCATTAAAATTAATTGAAATTAATTGATACATTAGTTCATTAAAATTAATTTAAGCATTAATTCCTTAAAATTAATTGATACATTGATTCATCAAAATTAATTGATATCTAATTAATTGAACTTAAGTCTTACATTAATTCATTAAAGTTCTCACCCGCCGTCATCACCTTCCTGCGTCGCTACACGTACTAAGATGAGGAGGTGAGGGGTTCGGCTATAAGGAACCCAAATTTCAGGTTAGTGCTGGGAGCGCTAACTTCGGTCAGTAGGGGGCCCCATAGTGGCCCTCGCAGGATAGCACGCACTGGAAGCGGAATTGCGAAATGGGAGGCTCGGGTTGGCCTCAAAGCGTGTCTTCGGCCACTGATGCAATACTCGAAAGAGTAGTTTTCGGGGCCGGGGTACGGTGTCTGAGGGGCCCCTTTGGTATGCGTACATCGCCATACGTTCCACCACACCAATTCATTAAAGTTGTTCAGTTATTTCATTTATTCAACATAGTTAATTAATCTAAGTTGATGATCAGTTCATGATTTGACAACATTATTGATCTGTTGATTTTTGTTAACCTTAATTGAATCATCGACTTATCCACAGTACAATATAAAATTATGTTTTTTTCCTTCTGATTTTTCTGAGGCGTGTATTCGGATTTAGTTATCAATATTTAAGGGGATGTAGTATTCACTGGATTTTCCTTGACCCAGGAACATACTTATCAGAACAACTGTGACAGTATGATTTCCTACAAAAGTTCTAATCTTGTTGTGTAGTAGTAATCATATCAATTTTTCTTCATGCAAGGGCCTCAGGATACTTCGTTTCTCTACTTATCCGAGACGCGATCCGACTGAAAAGCTTGCGTTGTGTGATTCAAAACTGAAAATGGCATTTATGTAAATAGCAGCGGTGTCATATTTCAAATTAATGGCCGCGTGCGACGTTCAACACGAGATCCAAATTGAATCTGATCTGCGGCGTGATACGGCGACATGTTTTCGAGTGCACGTCGTTAAGTATATTTATGTGCCTACGGGTATTCCCGAGTTAGTACTGCCCCACTAAAATGTGTAGGTACATATTAGTAAATCGGTGAAATTAATTAAAGATAATCTACCTACGTCAATGTGCCACCATTATCAGCCCTTATATTGGGGAAAGCAACAGTTTCCCGACAATCATCTGGATGCTGAAAAGCATTATTTTAACTAGATAATTACTAGATGCCGAGTCAACAATTTAGATGGAACTTCTTATCTGGGAACGCCTAAAAATAAAATACATGATGCAGCCCGGGAAAGGTACCTCAAGTCGAGAAAATCAGATTCCAGTTTTCAAGTACCCACGTCTGGTACAGCATATTTTAGGCTTATTTGCGTGTTATCTGGTTTAAAGATGGTAATTTTACCATTTTATCTTAATTTAAAATCTCAGCGTGGGCAAATACCCACTGGCCCATCCTTGACGGCACCTAAGCAACATTCTCCATCTTTAAGATAAGTGATAATCTCTGATTCAAACTCAATACTAACGCAACTGTGGAGGACAGGTCGGGTACCAAAATTTTTCTGTGGGTTGAGTTTCATATATTCACTTCTACTAGTGATAAAAAAACACCAATTTGCGAGCACAGCAAACAGAATTACATATTTCAGTTTTTAGAAAAATTTGTCGCCACACGTACCAAGACGAGGGGGTGAGGGGTGAGTGGAGAGGAAGCGCGTCCGGCTGTGAGTAACCCTAAAATTCCAGGTTAGCGCTTGGAGCGCTAACCTCAATCAGTAGGGGACCCCATAGTGGCCCTCGCAGGATAGCGCGCACCGGAAGCGGAAGGTGAAATGGGGACTCGGGCCGGCCTCAAAGCGTTCCTCCGGCCACTGATGCGATACCGGAAAGGGTAGTTTCCGGGGCCGGCGAAGTGGTGTCTCTGGGGCCACTTTGGCATGCGTGCATCGCCATACGTCCCACCACACCAACGCAACTGTGGAGGACAGGCCTGGTACCAGAATTTTTCTGTGGGTTCAGTCTCATATTTTGACTTGTACTAGTGATAAAAAACACCCATTTGCGAGCACAGCAAACAAAATTATTTCAATTTTTAGGAGAATTTCCGTCGAAATTTTTCATCTTAAACCGTCAAGAAGGGATTAACCTTGAATTCCCTCTTGAAAGCGGCTATGTTGGGGAGGGTACGATCAATGCTAATCCAAAGTCTTAGCGGGGGTAAATGCTCGCATCGGCTCCTCCGTAACGGCGCCCGTGCAACTTTCTCCGTTGCCTTCAAGAGAAGTGCTCACCTCTTATTCAAACTGAATACCGTCTAAATTATAGGAGAATTGAATACAATCAATATTAATCCAACGGGATACCAGCATACATTCGAAGCTTGCGAACATTCGTATCTCAGTATACAGGTATAGTTGAACATTTGAAAATACATTTCCGAATTAGAGTTGCAAAGCTCCTACAGCAGCTCAGTCACGGAGTTTAACCCAAATCTCGAATCGGCCGATTCGCAATCAAAGCTCGACTTTCTATCGACGTTGTAATTTCCTTCTCGAACACAATCGTTGCTTTCACTTTTGGGAAAAGGATTCTGAATTTCCACCGAATCGGCTTTCTGTGTATCAAGCGCAGCGTTGTTCCAAATGAATTCGTATTACGGGATTTCTTTTCTTAGTTCTGTTAATCAGCGGGCCGAAGGAAACTATTTTCTTTTTCTGATTTCCTGAAGGCGAATTCTCGTATTCGAATCCGTGGAAGCCACTCTATAACCAGAACAGTCGATTATAACGAAATTAAAAGAGCGACAAAGGACGTAGGTCGTAGGTACAAAATACAGGAAGTGTGCGGTCGATGGCAGGACACAAAAAAGCGAAGGTGTGCGCTGTCCCTGTTCGACACCAGCCCGATCCTTACTAAAAATATCTGTTCGTAAATTTGTAAGGCGGTTGACGGTTTTTCCAAAGTTTCGTCATTCATAAAGCTCGCTTACTTATCGAATAAACGCGTGTTTCGTAACTCGTCGATGACACCCATTCGATATTATGACATCGATGGCGGATTTGGGTTAGTATCGAGGAAGTGTTCGACATGAGAGATTATACTAAATCTTACAGGCTGCATTAATTCAAAGTATGAAACCTCGAGATAGTACCGTGAACGGCAGTAACCAGAGTATGCTAAGCCGCCATTTTTATATTTTTATTCGTGGTGCAACCTCGATCTTCGTTGCGGGCAGTTCGCTCATCAACGGAAAAATTATCTAATAATAAAAATGGGGGTTCAACTTACTGGGGTTTATTACCGTGAAGGGTACGTCAAAATTTTTGAGACCCACCCCCTAAAAACTTTCCTTCCCCTCGAAAAATAGCCTTCTTGTATAATTATGCAATAAAAATATGTGACTTTTGAAGACTGTCAGGTTTTTAAACAAACCGTACATTCTTGGTGATGCAACACGGGGTGGTTTTGTTCACTTTTTTCTGCGCTTTCAAGTTTGAAACACTCTACATGCTATAAAAACTGTTTTTTTTTTTTTTTTTTTATAACCTTCTTTAATTAATTTATTTATAAAGATACATACAGCGTACATCTGCCTCCAGGTTTTTACATGGTTGTTTTTCTTCCTGTCGGCAGATGGAGTTCGCAGTTATTACAAAGAAAAGCTATTATACTTATACATTCAGTAAGTAATATTAATTCCTATTTTTAAGTTCTCTGGTCATTTAAGCTGCTATGGATGGTTGAAAATATCGATTATTCTATTTCTTTTTTGGTTCTTAAAATCTCCCTAGCAAAACTCTTCATCTTGTGGAAGTTATCTTTTTCTAATAATTTGGACGTTTCAAAATCTCTTGCTGTTATATTAAATTTTTCTAAACTGGGTTAGCAAATGTTTGTAATTTTGATGTGACATTGTAAAATGCATTCCCCAATAGGTTGTGACATCCCACTCCAAACATTTTTCTACAGAATTATGAAATAAGTGTGCCCGGTTGTCCCACGATGGGGTGACATTGCACATGTTCACGAATGAACGGGAGAAAAAGTTGTAAATTTATTGTTGTCTATTAAAAGTTCCTAGTGACGTCAAAAATTGATATACCATGTATACAGATGTGTACAAAAAAAAAACCAACGAATTTTGACCGTGAGGATTGTTCTCTTAATTTTTTTTTTAAACCATAAGAAAATATCAAAAAATGAGACCTTTCCTTCGAAAGGCCGAAACCCTGTGCAGGGTTGTCCAGACTTGAGGTATACTTGTGCCAAAAATTATTCAGAACATATTACCGCGGGCCGTACCACACGTTTTATTGGAAATTTTTCATACAGTACAATAAAAAGTTATCGTTCTATTTGATGTCATTCTTGTCCCAGGGCAGGAATATTGACAATATTGGTTACAGCTAACTGTTGGAGATGATGCAAAGATTCATTTGTCAGCCGATTCCTGAAACGGGATTTCATTTTTTTCATGATTGAGAATGCACTTTCACAGATGTATGTACTAGGGGTGCCAAGTATCTAACAAAAAAAGTATCGATTAGGTGTTCAAAAGTATCGATAAATATCGATTCTGTCGATACCTTCACCTTGCCAGGTCTGAGTGCTGAAACAAAATTGGTAATTTAAAGCCAACAAATAAAAAAATAAAAAATTAAAAAAACTGACGAATCAAAATCAACTACTATCTATTTTTTACTAAGCACATAAAATTAAATTTTTTGATTCAAAACCATTAGGTAAAATTAATGGTAAGAATTACAAATTAAAAACTAGAATACGCGAAGGAACTAACGAGAACCAATTAAAAAACAAAGGGCGCAACCAAAAGGAAGGGGCCAAGGAGCTATAGCCCCCAAATACTTCAAATTTTTTTCAAAATCAATTTTGAAACGAAAAAAATTGTTGGTGCTTGCCTGATGCGGTTACGTTGCGTCGTAGGTTCATACAAATTTACAGCTCATGAAAACAGGTATAGGTACCAAATTAGATAGGAACTAAATCAAGCTTCCACCCCTGTTGAAGTGTTTTTTTTTGTTTTTTTGTTGTTTTTTTTTTACATTTTCATGTCGTTGCTTTTGCACATAAACGAAAAAAAAAACATTACTTCTTGAGCGTTGCCTTGGAGCGTTACCTTTGAGCGTTACTCGTTACTCGGAGCAGTGTTACTTTGGAGCATCATGAAAAAAACAGCTGATCGAGAGCTTTGCCACATAAACGAAAAAAGTGTTTCTTTTTGAGCGTTACTTCTGAGACGAGAATCGAAATCAAGGCTTTTCATGGTGACAGTTCAGTTCAGTGGTTGACATCTCCATGAAAATTTATTTTTCTTCCAGCCATAGGGGTATACTTGAGCGAAAACCGTTACGCTCGCCTCGAGACGAAGCCAGTCCGTACGATTTGCTCTTCACGGTGACAATTCAGTTCAGTGGTTGACTTTTCCATGGAAATTTCTATTAACAACATGGTTGCAGACTGTAGTCGCGTCGACATTAAAATCGAGACGTGAAAATGCTCTCCCGTGGTTGTAGATCCGTCTGCGAAATGTTTTCAAGGTCCTAGTAATTTTGATTACTTTTCATTCGACTTAGTGATTTTCGGTTGTTTTGGTCAATTTTGAACAGATACAGACAGTTTTTCTTTACGTAAGATTCTAGTTGTTTTCCATTATTTTTAGTCAACTTCCTTCCAATTTTTCTTTGTATTGTTTCAGTGTCCCCCCGCCAAATTATATGGTCGGGTGTTTGTCGATCTTATTTGATCTGGTCTCTGTTTACGGATCCGATTTCGAATTATTTCAAAATTATTTCAACAAGTTTTATCAGAGATGAAAGAAAATTTTCAGTGTAGATGGGAGTAGTTTTCTTCCGTTTTCATTCTCCTCCTGATGGTCCTTAGCGTAAGTTTTATTTAATTTTGAAATTTCAGATTTCTATGTTTTGTTGCGAGCGCACAATCCTGTTCTCTTAAGAGGATAACAAAGTTCAAAATATTCGACTCTCGGAGATTGTTTTTTAAAATAAATTTACGTATCAAAAATGAAAACTTGGGGAAATTTTTATGACTTTATCAGCCAAGTGTCGTAATTTTTTCTAATATAACAGGGCTTAGAAACAATTTTCCTTCCACATTTTGAAAAGGAGTAGACTGATTTTTCGTCCTTCTTCCTTCCTCCTTTCCGTCTTCTATGGTTTTTATGCTATCGTATGTGGTTGATGGTATAAATCGGTTAAGACCTATTTTTTGCACAGTGGGGGAAGGGGATTCTCCCTGGTCTTTTGGTTCGGAACCACTCTCGTTTTACTTCGGACTATTGGTCATTCTCCCTGACTCCACGAATAGTAGGAAAAAGGAAGCGAAAAGGAAATGGATTATACCAGTACATAAATGAGAGGAGGCGAATAGAATGCTCGAAGGAAAGTTGGAGCTGACTAAAGGTACCTCTTTTCCTGGACTATAAGAGGAATACGATTGGATAGAGGACGCCATCAATGAGATGGTAAAGTTGGTTTGGGACAGGAAAACTAGGCCAACAACCAATGACAAGATTAGCGTGGAAACAAAGGGCCTTATCGATAGAAGAACTGAATTAAGGTGCAACCTGACTCAGAGGGATAAAATAGAACTGTGCGAAATTAAGAAACTAATTAAAAGAAAAATTAGAATGGATATAAAAGAGTATGACCAGGAAATGATTGCAGAAATACTGGAAGAAAACGGATCAAGCAGAAGAAGCGTAAGGCTCTGATGAACGGGAAAAATTTACTTCCAGCTATCAAAGCAAAAATTCCAAAATTAGGCTGTATGGTAGGGAGGAGATGATTAAAGAAGCTATCGAATTTTTCAAAGAACTTTACTCAAGTGAAAAAAACAGAGAAGCAAAAGAAGTCGGGGTAACCTTGGGGAGGACGACATAGAGATAAGAGGGGGAAACCAAGATGGAGAAGTGGACGAAGAAAGGGGAGGAGAAGAAAATACTTTATGTCTTCTGAGAGAAGCAGTCTGGAAAGTCCTAGTAACAGCAAAAAAGGGTAAAGTTACAGGGCCGGATGGAATGGAGAATGAGATATTGAGAATCCTAGCAAACGCTCTTGCACCATTTATGGCAAAATTTTTCGACTGATGGTCGAGACAGGCTTTACACCGAAACAATGGCACCAAACTGAAATAATATTGCTACATAAAAAATGCGGTAGAAGTGAGCTAAATAATTATAGATTAATAAGCCTGACTTCGAATATAAGCAATGTTTTTCGGTAAAAAAGTGAAAAATAGAATATTCGGAATTTTGGACTCGAACCAATCAAGGGAGCAAGCCGGGTTCAGGAAGGGGTATTCAACGATTGACCAACTTTTTGACAGTGAATCAAATTTTGGAAAAAACAAGAGAATATAATGTACCATTGGGGCTCATGTTTATTGATTATAACAAGGCATTTGATTCGGTTTATCATTGGCGGTGTGGGATGCGTGGTCTAAGCCGAGGGTGAACAACGGTATTATAAGAGTACTAAGAATATGGTACGGGAAAACAAAAGCGTACGTAAGATTGGACAAGATTGGGGAAGTCTTTAATATAGAGAAAGGGGTAAAACAGGGGATCCACTCTCTCCAAACCTGTTCAATGCAGTCCTGGAGGAAGTCTTCAAAAAATTGAAATGGGAGGGAAAAGGGGTAAAAATAAATGGTAAATGATTGAATAACCTACGCTTCACTAACGATATAATATTAATGAATAACAATCTAGAAGACCTGAAAAATATGGCAGAGGAGCTCAGTATTGAAAGCGAGAGAGTGGGGCTGACAATGAACTTCTCCTAGACTAAAGTAATGACTAACCTAGGATGCGAAGGGTTTCAAGTAAGAGGGGAAAATATAGGAATCATCAAAGAATATAATTATTTGGGCCAAATGATCGTTTTCGAAGACAGAGGAAAAGTGAAGCTAGGGGTGAGGACTACTAAAGCGTGGAAAAACTTTTGGGCTCACAGGACACTCTTCTCGAAGGTAACCAACCACTAAAAACGAAAATCAAAATATTAGAGCAATGTGTGATACCGACTCTCACTTATGGAGTCCAATCCTGGTCATTGACTAGAGAGCAATACGAAAAATTGAGGATAACGTACTTTAGAATGTTGCGTAGCGTAATGAAGATTAGAATCAAGGACAGGATTAAGCTAGAAGAAATAATAAATTCCAGTGGAGCCAAGGATATAGGCTGGAGTGCCCAAAAATTGGAACTGAGCTCTGCAGGACATATAGTGAGGGGAGAAGAAAAATGGGGTAGATTAGCAGAAGAATGGTCGCCCAGGGAATGGAAAAGGAAAAGGGGTAGGCCGCCCACAAGATGAAGAGACGAAATTATAAAATCTTTTGGAATCCTATGGGGAAAATTAGGAAGGATAGGGGGTGTTGGAGAAGGACGATAAGAGCACATGCCCGTCTATGGGCGCGTTCGGTGGCGTGAGCACTCCTCGCACAACCGAACAAAAGCTTGCAAATAAATAAATAAAATGGGTTATTCTCCAGAAACTGAGAATATTGAGGTAGCATTTTTTGTTGGTTTTTTGTTTTTTCTCTCCCCCCCCCCCCCCCGCCACCCAATATTATTTAGTTAATATGTAGTAAAGAATATTCAACAAGCTTACAAAGCAAGAGCATCAAAATTTAAGGAGAGAGACGATTTTTCTAAATTCTAGCCCCCACCAAAATAAGTTCTAGTTGCCTCCCTGCAAAAGATTATTCTTTAAAAATATGAAAATTTATATTTTTGGTTTAAAATCACCAGGTAAAATTAAAAATACCAAAAACTAGAATAATGAAACACTTAAAAAACCATGTAAGAAAATATCACCGATTCAACTTAAATTTACAAATTTTTCGTAGCATTAAAAAAATTATTAAAGTATCGATAAGTATCGAATCCAGTCAAGTATCGATGCTATCGATACTATCGTACTTTTTTGACACCACTAGTATGTGCTATCAAACATGGACGCAATCTTCAATCTGAAATCTCTCAGTTTCTGGTATCGTTCCTGAACCAACAATTTGAAGAATTATTGTACCCCACTTTCCTCCCGATGGCACAAACATGGATCAGTCTGCAAATTCAAGCTGGAAATCAGGAGAATAATTTACTATGTCAGCTGTGCGGGGGCTGGAGAATAGTAAGACGTCCTCTTCAAGCTTCTGAAAATTATTGAATCGGTTGTCAAATTTGTCCACGAGCAGCTGTATACGTTCTGTAAATTCAGAGAAATCGAGATCCTCAGGTTCAGCTTTCAACTGCTGACAGCGTTGGAAATAAGTCAAGGTGTTTCTAGCTAACGATGACTTTAAATATTCATTTTATTGCGGAAACCATTCACGTGACGGACTAAATCTTACATGACTTGGTATACCTTCCTTGCTGTAAGTTCAGTTCATTGAGGTGAAGTGTGATGTCAGTCAGGTATACTAATTTTTTCAAGAACTGAGGGTCGTCCACTTCTTCTCCTTCCATTCGTTCAGTGTTTAATGAAACGTTCTCATTCAGAAACACTGGAATTTCTTTTCGGATACCAAAGGATCGTTCAAGACACTTCCCAGAACTAATCCATCTCACTTGATTGTGCAATAATTGATACCCTTATTCTGCTTCCATCTTTTTCAGGAATTGTTTCAATTTTTGATGAGTGAGGCTTTTGACAATTTTGCCATTTTACCACTTTACGTATTCAATATTCCAAACGCTTCTTGCGGTCCGCACAGAAGGGTGGCGCAAGCCGCGTTTTGGACGAGACCCTAATAGACGAACATATATCCTCGGCGTTTCTAAAATACACCAACATCCGATTAATGCGTTTTTATTCACTAGCAATAAGACAGAACATCGAAATTGATCACTAGTTTGAAGAACAAATAAACAATTGTGTGCAAAGTTACCCCTTCATGTTTTTTCTTTTAGTTTTTCACCAATTGCAACGTAACTATGCTGATTATAATACACAACAGTTTGCTTTCATCATGAACACGATACATTCTGCATGTATTGATACCAAACATACAGTTTCACTCATTATCTGAAACAATCTCTGTAATGTAATTTTGATACGCTTTTTGAAGCTCTTCACAAACTACCTGATAATTGCCTGGAAATAGAGGAATTACACCAAGTTTGTTTTATACGATAGCTACAGCGTCCTACAGGGAAGGGAGTCACGTGTCAGTGTTGCCACACATTTTGTTCTTTCCCTCGCGCTCCTAGGAGTATTGAAAACATACGTATGCCAAGTCACTCCGTGACTGCAAAGTCACGCCGCATTTACAGGGAAAGGAGTCACGTGTCAGTGTTGCCACACATTTTGTTCTTTCCCTTGCGCTCCTAGGAGTATTGAAAACATATGTATGCCAAGTCACCCCGTGACTGCAAAGTCACGTCGCATTACCACAACCTCCTTTCGCACGTCGTCAAGACACAATCCTTAAATTTCATCCACTTGAATAACAGCTCAGAGTTCTACAAGTGTGCTTGCTAAATTCCCGAGCAGAGCGAGCAAAAAAAAATAATGGATTTTTCTGCTGATTGCTGTGAGCAAAGCAAATCAGTACACGAGTTGCTTCTTCATTTAAAAGGCAAGAGGAAAAGTGGTTTTTACTTTGATACGCGACGGAGCTGAAATTATGTCTAAATAAAAGAGGTATAAGCCCGAATGATGCGAGAATAGGAATAAATATGTTCTTTTTTTACGTAGCAACAGTTTTCTTCATGAAAGAAAAATTTCGCTCGTTACTTTTGTCGGCGCGGTAAAGACTTTCCACGCACTAAACACGTGAACATTTTAAAGGACGATCGCGACGAGTACCCGAATGAAAAGGATCATACGAATAACTTTGTATTCATGAGAGTAATAGGCCCGGAATTAATGTCGTATTATGCGACGTAAATGTAGTCTACGAAAGAGATTGAATTTGAATTCACAAAAAAAAAAAAAAAAAAAAAAAGATGCGATCGAAACTTTTTATTATACGTAAGGCTCAATGGAGTGGAACGTTATTTGTATAACACACTTGGGAAATCTATGGGACGGGGGCATTGAAAATAGAACTGAGAGCAAATGATCGGTTGTCAGTCGTTGAGGAGGATATGAAAGGTAAGAGAAACTTAAAATAGAGGACAGGGCCGTAATTTAGCCAGTTTGGAGGTATTGCCAGCAAAAATGCTAAATAAAATATGAAACATCGTCGTACTCATAGAAGCCAGAAAAAAAGTCCTCACTTTGTTAATTTTACCAATTAGCTACTAAATTTTTTAGGTGTTGGTATATTTTTTACCCATTGGTAAAGGGGGAAGATAAATGGACAAAGAGAATAGAGGAATGGACCCCCTAGGACAAGCAAAGAAAACGTGGCAGACCCCCAACAAGATGGAGGGATTTTATGCGTAAAAATTTCGGCACATTATGGACAAAAACAGAGGTATTTGGAAATGTGCGGTGGAGGTCTATACCCTGAGACGAGTAGACAGGTGGGGTCAGCGACTGACCAGAAGATAGAACCGTTTTAATCATAAAGCTAATCCGCTGTAAGCCGCCCCCTGTCGGGTAAAAAATAAAAAATAAAAAATAAAAATCAGTGGAGGGAGGGTGAGATTCCTTCTCCCCTTATTATTACAGCCTTGGTCGGGCGAATAACTCAGTTATGTACTTTAAGGTGGTCCTTAATATAGATATTTTTTAATTTTGAGTTGCATACCCTCTCATATGTATCTTTTTACTTCCAAATAAAGTGTGTGAAATTTTAACCCCCTCCGATAATATTCATCCGTACCTCACGATTGAAGCTGAACGTTGCATTTTTCATAAGACAATATGCACTTGAGCATGTTATATCACCTCACAAGCTGCTATTGGAAAGCAAAATTTGAAAAAGAACATAAAAATGTGTTTCCAACTTGCAAATAGATTTGACAAAGATTAAAAAAAAAAATCCGTTTTGGAGGTGCATGAGATTCCAAAACAGGACTCCCGGTGGTGCATTGATGATTTTAACCAAAAACCGCAAAAAATACACAACATTTATTATGTAATAATTCATTTATACGTTTCTCAACGGTTATTTTGGAACCAACCCCTCACTCCTGAGGGTCAACAGGAGATCCAAACCAGGAACTAAGCTTTAGTAGCTTCCAGTAACGTCACCTGGAGTAACTTTGTAATCACGGAGTAACTTGGTACACGTATGTGTATATTTTCATTACTCCTAGGAGCGCGAGGGAAAATATAGAATGTGTGGCAGCACTGACACGTGACTCGTTGTAATGTAAGATGTTGTAGCTGTTATGTCAAACTAACTCGGTGTAATTTTCCGCTATTTCCGGACAGCGTTACCAGGTCATTTTTACAGAGTTTTAAAAAGCGCATAAAAATTGTATCACAGAAATTGTTTTAGATCATGAGTGAAAATTGAAGGAAACTGTATGTGTTCGGTGTCATTACACGCAGAATTTGATCGCAGTCATAACAAAAGTAAACTATTGTGTGTTAATCCGTATAGTGACGTAGCACTTGGTGAAAACCCGAAAAAAGAAAAACATGGAGGGGGTGACTTTACACACAATTTTTATTTGTGTTTCAAGCTAGTAAGTGATGAATTTCGATGTTCTGTCTTATTGTTCGTGATTGAAGAAAAGCTAATCGGATGTTTGTGCACCTCTGAAATGTTGAGGACATTTGTTCGCGCATTAGGTCTTATTAGGGTATCGGTCATTCGAAGAAAAGGAGGCGGCGCTTATGGTTATCAATGCAAAGAAGAAAACAGCTTTTGATTTGTTCGATTTTCCCAACCCTACCGAAATTTCCCAACTTCGCCTTTCTTTTCTAATTTTACTCTCAACCGGAGCCCTAGAATCCACCTTTTTAAGCATTACCTAGTCGTCGGAGAGGCTCTTAAGGCTGTCTTAGCCCTTTTCGCTTCTTGCCGGAAAACAGGCGTAAGTCGGAATCTAGCGAGTTGCTACGTATACTCGAACCCGGGACCTCCGGATTCCAAGACCAGCGCGCTATCCACTCGGCCAACCGGACCCCTTCTCAACGTCACCTACTGAAATGGTAAATTTTCCTAACTGCTGAATAAAAAATTTCCTGCAGGAGAGGCTCCCATCCCCCATCGGTGCGTCCCTGCTTTTCGTCCTTGGCGAAGTTTTACACGACGCCACGATACCCAAGCATTCTAAGACGTGACATCGAGCAAGTGATAAAAAAGTCTTAGCATCAGGATCACCGTCCTATTCCTTAGAGAGTCTACTCATATAGTCGAGATACTCAGATTCATTTTTACAAAAAGGATTACGAAAAATACTTCGAAAACAAGCACAAAAAATCACTCGGAATCTTGATCACTTTTCCTTTCACTTCGAATTCTAGAAGAGAACTGGTGCATGTTGGTTCAAATATGGGACGTATAGATATTTGGGCTTCCGACCTTGAAATTTTGTTTATTTTTCGATTATTTCGATGTTTATCGATACTAGAGGATCCTACCAATCAGAAAATACTTTTTTGGTTATGATCGACCAAATGTGGCCCAAGTTACAGGTGGCGCTAGCTGCATACCTCCGGCTGTTTTACAGTGCTTCGTCATTCGGATAAAAAATTATTTTTATTTGTTTGGAAATTAGTTGTATGGGGTTGGTAACATTTTTCAACAATAGATACACCTTTCTACACATGAAATATCACTAACACTGCGTATAACTAAGCTTCGTCATGATTTTATAAGCTGTTTTTTATTATGTCCCAATTCTGCCGCATTATGCATTTAAAGAAAATCATATATTTTTATGGTACCTATATCAATTTAGGTTTACTTAGAACTTTTAATAAACAACACTGTATTAAGAATTTTTCCTCTCGTTCATTCATGAACATGTGCTATGTCACCTCAACACGGTACTATTTAGCACAATAATTCTGTAGAAACATTTGTGGAATGGGGATGTCACACATCTTTTGTGGAATATATTTCTCAATGTCCCATCAAAATTACAAAAAATATCCTAGTTCTCTAACCCAGTTTTTTCAGGCTATAAAGCGTGTCAAACTTGAATGTACAGAAAAAAGTGAGTAGTCATCCCGTGATGTGGTACAGCAATTACTATCTCAAGTCGGTGAGTTCATTTTTAAGATTATTAAAGCTACCCTCCATCTATTAGTGAGGGTGTCATTGGGGAAAAGCTTGAATTTTGTGATTAAAGCAAGCCACTTTGTAGGGTTGTTTTTAGACCCATATAAGACTGATTTAGAGCTCCAATCATTGTAGAAATGTGTGCCAACAACGTGTAATGAGGGTTGCGTACGCAAATCAGTTTTTAGCCATTATCTCTTCAGGATTACAGTTTAGAGCAAAATATTTCAAGTAAAAGTTGTAGAGCAGAACATTGACTACAAAATGATATATAATATACCTAACTTTGGTCAATAGTTACGCTCATTATGGCACAAAAAGAATGGTGCTTACCCTAAAAATCAGTTTTTCCAGAATATTCTTCCACGGATAAATGTACGGGGGAAAAGTTTCAAATGCATGTTGTAGAGCATAAACTTTCCTGCAAAATGACATATAGTACGTCTAATTTTGGTGAATACTTACCCTCATATTTGCACAAAAAACTTAGTTGCTTACCCAAGAAATCAGTTTTTTGAAAATATTTTTAAAGCAGTGAGTCAATATAAAAATGTTTTAGATAAATGTTATAAAGCATAGAATTTCCAACGAAAAAATATATTTATAATATATACAGCATAGACCAAAAATTAAGTTATTGATCTCAAAAAAAAAATTAGGTAAGTAGAAAATTAAAAAATGTATCTTATTTACTGGGCTTTGATTTTACTACTGGGTATACTTGAGCGAAAACCGTAACGCTCCCCCGACCCGCTCCGCCGATACGAATTTATGGTTGACATTTACAGTCTGCAGCCGTGTTGTTACTGCGCGACTGCAGTCTGCAGCCGATCTGTTAATCGAAATTTCCATGGAAACTGTTTTTATTAGGGTACGAAAGCATATAAAATGTTACTTGTGTTGAGCGTGAAATTTATAATTTTGCCCCAAGTTTTCCCCTGGAAACGTGATTGTCACCCTCTTTCCTCGTGGAAAAGTGATTTTTACTCAGCAGTTGGGAAAATTTACCATTCCAGTCAGGCGGAGTTGGAAGGTGGCTCTGTGGCGTAGCGGTAAGAACTCGGCTTTTTAACCCGAAGGCACCGGGTTCGATTCCCAACGCCGGCATCGTTATCAGTAATGCAAGAAAGAACTCGCTACACATTCTAACACCGCATTCTGATAACGTGCACAGAGTCACAACCATTTACAGCAGAGGCTTCCGAGAAGTGTGTAATCGGTCGCCAGTATCTGAAAGCTGTAAATGGGTAAGGCGCCACCTGCCGGTGCTCGTTGACCTCACCGTCATAAACCACGGGGCTAGTGATACGGGTAGTCGACAGGAAGATAGCGCAGTTCACTTAGGCCGATTCCCGGCAAGAAGAGAAGAGGGCTAACGCAGCCCTAAGAGGCTCCCCGATGTCCCTAAGGTGATGCTCGAAGGGGCGGTTCCAGGGCTCGGGTGAAAGCACATGAAAAGAGGAGGCGGAGTTGGAAAATTTCGGTAGAGTTAGGAAAATCCGACAAGTCAAAGTTTTTTTGCTTTGATACTTGAGAATTTTGAGTTGAATCAGTTAGGACTCTTTCACACTTCCCTTCCTTAGAAAAAACTCTTTGGTATGTCCCTGGAAGGTCTTATTTCACCTACAGGAAACCAAAATTTCAAAACAAACGTGAAGCAGATAAATAAAAAAAAAATAAAAAAAATAAAGCTTGGCATAATTTTTAATTTTACCAATTTCTTAATGATGACTGTGACATAAACTGTGACCGGACGCAAACTGGGCAGTGGCCTTTTATCTCAACTCTTATATTTAACCCTCGTAGGACTCTATTCCTCCAATATTGGCTCATTTCTGAGCAAATGCCTCTACACATCTCTTCTATCTTTTTTTCTCGTACTTCTCTTCCCCAAGTTGGTCCTCACTCCTGAACTATCTCATCTCTCTATCTTGTTTGTGGTCTTCCCCTGATGCGATTCCCTGCCCCTGGTATCTAGTCCAAAACTTTCCTCCGTCATCTATCCTCTTGCCTTATTACATGTCCCGCATATTTTGCTTTTAACTTTTTGATTGTGTATCCTGTATCCTTTAGTCTAGATTTTCCCCTGATTTCCGTGTTTTTGATTTTGTCCCATTTTTTGATTCTTAAAATACTTATTTCCATTGCTCTTTTGGTAGACTGAATTTCTTCCGCACTGACCTTTGTTGCCGCTCATGTTTGACACTCATATGTTTAGTGACAGTAAGGTATAGATCACCCAGATTTTGAATTTCAGTTTCTTTGCTATTTTCCTTTTGTAGAATTCCTTTTTGGCCCAATAGTTTTTCCACCCGCCCTTCATGCTTTTAGATATTTCTTTTTTTTTCTGTTTTGAAATGAAATTGTTTGTCCTAAATATTCAACTTCTTTTACTATTTATATTATCCCTCCTTCAATTTTGAGTTCCTTTTTTCTTCCTTATTTGTTACAATTGTTGTTTTTTCTATATTTATTGAGCAGGTCCTAATTTTGTTTGTTCTTTGTAAACGTTGCTGTTTTTCTTTTCGGTGAACGTTACATTTTCTTCTTTCAATTCCTATGAAGTCATTTTTGTTATTGGTACTTTTACTTCTACGCGTACATTCTACACTACGTATTTCTTCTGCGCTTACTAGCCTAATTTTTGGTCTGGGCTAGACAAATTATGTATCTTATGCTCTACAGTATTTATTTGAAACTTTTTTCCATACCGTTATCATTGGAAAAATATTTTGGAAAAACTAATTCTTAGGGTGAGCACCAGTCATTTTTCTGTGATTATGAGCGTAACTATTGACCAAAGTTAAACATATTATATATCATTTCGTACAAAATTTTATGCTCTATAACTTTTACCCGAAATATTTTCCCCTAAAATGTAATCCTGAGGAGATAATCGCACAAAACTGATTTGCGTAGGCAACCTGCATTACACGTTATTGGCACACATTTCTACAGTGGCTAGAACTCTAAATCAGCTTTATATGGTTCTAGAAATGACCCTACAAAGTGGCTTGCTTTAATAAAAAAAATGCAAGGTATCCGTTTTTCCCAATAACACCCTCACTATATTGCTACCTGGGCCATTCTCCAAAAATTGGCCATTTTGTGTCATCAGGGTATTACTGCATTAATTCATAATATTTTCAAATTCTTTTCTTTTGGCTCCACATTACTCATATTGATATATTAAGAAAATTTGAGCTTATAACCGCCTTCCCCAAGTTTTCGATTAGCAGTGTAGGACAGAACTGTGTTTATAAAAGAATTCAATGACCTTGAAAACATAAGTACTCATTTCAATATTTTAGGAAAATGTCGATGCCTAATCTCAAATCCCACCCTTCTAAAGTGCCCCAAATTTGAATCTAGGGTGAAGTTCCTTTTAAAAATGGATTTAGTGACCTGAAGAAATAGCAAGGAATACTCATATACGAATAATATCCTTGGAAAATGCTAACCCTTAATCTTCTTCGTGAAGACTTTAATGGACTCGTAAAAGTGTATTGGGACTTGGAAAGGCAAAACGTGTCTTCAACTTGTGTTTAATGGATGCGTAAGAAGTGTAAGACTCATTAGGACTCGGTCAAGACCTTTCAGGACGAATTAAGCTGTCACCACAGTGTAGTTGGCAAGGAAGTGAGACCTTTTGGCTCTTAGCTGCCGCTCTCTCCTGGTGAGCTAATAACGAAAGCGGAGGTCATTTTCTCAGTACGTGGAAGAAAAAAAAACAGAAGGGACCTTTGCATGTTTGGCGGAAATGTTCGGTAAATAAAATTTAAAAAGAAAAGACTTTATCTTCCGTATACATCAACGTATATGTTTTCAGTAGCAAATGGTAATCCCTTTTCGAGAAAAAAGCTCCTGCAAACCGAATCTTCTGACCATATACAATTTATACTGGAACCAGAAGTCTTCCAATCCGTTACTGATGGATATGCACCAAAACTGTTTTGAGAACAGAATCGTACACAAAAACGAGTTTCATTACGATATATACCCATTTGATTATCAGAATAATTAAGTATTCGTGGCAAAGACAAGCTATAGACATGTGCGAAGGGCTGTGTATAGGCTCAAACTTTCATTATTCCCGAACACGAAGTCATATTAAGCTCGACGCTGGCAATTATTTTTCGTCTCGAAATTACCTAAACGCAAACTGAAGCCAGAGAAGCAAACGAGAAAGGCAACTTCAAAGTGAGCCAACGAATAATACAGACCTTGTGAAATGAAACAGTAGAAGCAAGAACCAAAAAGTCTAAAATGATGAGCTGTACAAAAGTTCGCAACAATTTTGTACATCATTCAGTAATACGAAACTGTATAAGAAATGCTGACATAATGTTGCAGACGAGCTTTCCACCAGCAAAAAAATATTCGCCACTACACGATGAAGATTTAATTTTTAAAAAGAACTTTCAGCATTCTCATCGCAACAAATATCAGAGCTGCTAAAAATGTAGGGCTCTTAAAAATGCATGTTGATATAGCACCAGAATTAGGGCAAGAATTATTGAAACAGTCTTTCTCTCGTGCTTACCAACTCGAGCACGACTGAAATTTGAAGTTTCGCGGCGTTAATTCGAGCAGCATTCGCACGGCCGGGCTTTATGGAGGGGAAACTCCAACTTCTGTAATTACTTTATGTTTTCTGGGGCAAATTATCATTTTTTAGTTATGAAAATTTTCAAGACGTCGGAGCGTATGAAATACGATGGGAAGAAATTGAGTCAACCGGGGTGCTGTCGATAAAACAGCAAGAATACGATGTCAGTATTGTAAACGAATGCAGAAATTTTGTTCTTCGCTGGTAACTCCGATAAGCCAACTAAGCCCATGTTGTACGAATATTATTATTTGTTTGTTTTCTCTTTTCCATTCTTTTATTCTTCTTTTTGTACTTCATTTTCTCAGAATCCCTTTTCAGCAAGCCATTCATGTAAATGTATTGTTTAAAATTCATCAAGTAGTATCGGACTTTTTTTTTTTTATCTAGAAGAGCACGAAAAGTATAAAAGTTCAAGTCGATAGAAGCAATGAATCTTCTAAATCTCTAAGAATTTTGTAAATCTCTAATATATCTCGCAAATCTCGTCTCTGGAATCACTCACTGCGCATTAATTTCTCAAATTGTTTCCCAGTTGTTAAGGAGCTATAATGTACTCCTCCATCGCCCCCCCCCCATTCCGACGACACTGAACTAACTTAGACTTGTTTAAACTTGTTTAGGCTTGTCTAAATTTGTTTAAGGCTCATTAAAAAACACTTCAAGACTTGTTAGGCAAAATGCCAATTTTTGGTCTCCATGCCGAATTCTGGACAATTTTCAAAGTGTCACAGATCGAACTATTTTAGTTGGTAAGTGCTGCTATCTATGGTAGGTTGTTCTGTAGGTGTCTAACTTCCAAACGACACATTACACATTTTGCGCTGTGAAATAGTGATTTGTTAAGAAGTTATCAGTGATTATTTACCTGATTACTTTCACGTTTTTTGACATGTGAAACAAAAAAAAAAAGAAAAAAGAATATGCATAAAAAGTTAACTACATAATTATGATAAGTATTTATTGATTTTGTTGTTTTTATTATTTTATGAAGTTTAAGGACACCTTTTTTAGAAAAATGTCTGAAAATAGAAATCGAAAATTATCCATTTTTTTTTTTTTTGAAAGTGCCATAACGTTGCGAAAATTTAACTTTTCTGGGTTTTTATCCGCTTCAGTGGTATATTTAGTGTCCTAAATTTATTTCTGATCGAGAAATTAAGCAGAAACATGATTTGAAAGTTAACCCATACTTTGTATGATCAAGAATTGGCAACTATTTCAAAATCAACGAACTACGTGAATTTCAAGTTGAATTAAATTTTCATGCCAATTTTCGGTCGACCAAGAACTGGCAAATCGATGTCGAATTTCAAACAACAATAAAAACTCACCTATTCATCGTTCCGCGTTCCGGTTTTCAGATTCATGGTTCGTTTTACTTGGCTTTCATGCTGTAATAAGCGAAATTACGTTTGGGGAGGTGACCTATAATTGGCAATCATGTCATTATGGTCAAATTGATACTTTCCAACATATTATAACTGTTATACCAGCCATGCTGGGTATTTCGTAATCATTGCAATTTGTTCATCAATCCTTTAATCTTATGATGTCATAATGGCAAATTTTTTATCCCCATTCTAATGGCAAATACGGCGCTTTAAAGGAGCTGAACAGCAACTGGCATATTGCTCTTTAATTCTATTCAGAGCTCATTCGGATTTGTAAAAATATTTTTAAGTTCCGTTTACTAACCGTTCAAAGCCAAGGGGTCGTAGCTAGAAAGTTTTTTGTTGGCAGAGGAGAGAGGTGGAAGGAGTGTACACAGCAAAAATACTTACTAAAATATAAACAATTTCAGTTGAAATCCTTTGAAAAAGAAGTCCTTATTTTTCCACTTTTGCAGACTGGCGACTAGAATTAGCCAAACTGAGATTCAGTGTTGCCAAATGCGGAAAGAAAAATTGTACCACCTGATAAAATCCAATGTGCCACCAAATTTTCTAGCAAAAAGTGCCACATTGTGCCACAAATTTAATGTATTTGATGCCAAGGGCTGTCACTCAAGGGGCTAACTGGATCAGATTCTTCTGATTCTGAATTACAAAGTGGTGGCGGATTTCTTTTTATCTGAGCAAGTGGATGCTGATGGCTGTGGCTGGTGAAAAATTAATGACTATGTATTTATTTATTTATTTTTTTACTTATAATTCTGTTCGTACAGTTTCATTCATGATGATCAAAGAAACAAAATGTGATCAATCCATTAATAAAAAAATGAACTTTAAAAACTTGTATCTGAATTGTAAAAATTCAGTACCGCACTTTAGCACATGACAGAGTGTGCAATCAACAATTTGAGCTGGAACTGCTCCATGTACATGGTGCATCAGTGTATGATTCTAGGGAATAATGACTGTGTAGGAGCGTTGATAGGACTTTAAGCCGGTGCTGGCAGGAATAGAGTGTAGCAACGTACATAAGTCATGAATTCATATCTTATTTCAGAAAAATTGAGTAATAATAGTCAAAAATACTTGAAATGTGCCATATTGTGCCAACATTTTTAAAAGGGTCACAAAAAGTGCCACAAGAATTTAAATGTGCCACGTCTGGCAACAGTGACTCTATTTCTTTAAATAACATGGGGGAGGAGGGATACCCTCCAAAGCTCATTAAAAAATATTCTGGGCTCGCCAAAGACACTTCTAGGCTAGATTGAGACTTTCAAGTGTCTTCCAAACTTTTAAAATTTCCCGGATTTCTTTAAGATACTCAAAATTTATTCAGACTCGCTTAGGACTATTCTGGACTTATTTAAGCCTCTTAAAAATTCATCCAAACTCGTGTGTATGACTCTTCCGGATGGTTTGAGCCTTTCTTTTTATTTTCGTAATTAGTTTTCTATTTCATCAGCAGAATATTTAATGGAAGTTTTTTTAATTTATTATAATTTTTTTTTGCAGAAATATTTAACTATTGTAGCTACACTGCCCCCTTTCATCTCTGTGGACTCTTATAGATCTGTGTAAGACTCTTGTAAATAGGTTTACGAGTAATAATTTTTCAAGACTTTTCAAAACTTTTTTGAAAGTATTCAAAGTTTGCTTCAGACTCTTCCAGGCTCGGTTGAGATTCTTTAGGTCTCACCCAGACTTCTTAAAAACTCTCTCAGCAAAACTCATTTATAATAATTTAAGACTCTCCCGGGTTTGGTTAAGCTTCCTTAAATCTTATGCAAAGCCGTTTATAATGCTGTTTCAGACTTGTTCTTGTCTTTTCTATTTTCTAGTTTTTCCCTCTCTCTCTCTCTCTCTCTCTCTCTCTCTCTCTCTCTCCTTTTTTTTTTTAAATTTTATCGACATGATATTAAATGAAAGTTTTTTTTCTCTGATTCCTACGGAAATATTTAATTTTTATAGCTACACCCCCACCTCAATCCCGTGTCATTACGGCCCATTCAAGACTCCTTCACATGTTTCCCAAAATTCTGCGATTTTGGTGTACTGCCAGTAATCTTTCAAGACTCTTCAAGACTCATTTGAATGTATTCAGCGCTTCCTTAAAATTCTTTCAGGCTAAATTGACTCTTCAGTTCTCTAATAGACTTTTAGAAACTGTTTTAAACTTATTTAGGCTTTCTCAAAACTCATTCAGACTCATTTAAGACGTTCTCAGACTTGTTCAAGTCAAAGTTCATCCAGACCTGCTTCAGACTCTTTCGAACTTGTGAAAGCCTTTTCTTCTTTCCTAATTTTTCTTTTAACTATTTTATCAACATAATTACATTTTTTGTTTCATTACTGCTGCAGAAATGTTTAACCATCATGGCTATACACCGCCAACTCTCCCGTTTCTATGGCCCTGTATAAGACTCCATTATATCTGTTAAAAATTCTTTGAGTTTGGTTTATGAGTAATACGCTTTCAAGTCTCATCAAGAGACATTTCAAAGTGTTCAGGGCGCTTAATACTCTTCCAGGTTAAACTGATACGCTTCAAGTATTCTTCGAAATTTTTTTAAAAGTCTCCCAGACTTGTTCAGACCGCAAAAAACTTATCCAAACTCGTTCAGGACTGTCTCGAACTTGTTTAAGCCTCCTTAAAACCCATCCAGATCTATTTACTTTCTTTTCCAGAATTGTTTCAGCCTTCTCACTTTTTTGACATTTTCATGTCTTTGCTATATGGCGCATAGAAAAAATTTAAAAAAACGTTTCTGTAAAGCGATACTTCAGCGCCCGTAACGCTCCCCCGTAAAGCTTCGTCAACACGAATTCAGTGGTTGACATTTCCACGGAAATTTATTTTTCTTCTAGCCATGGGTATACTTGAACGAAAACCGTTACTACAGCCATGTGCTCATTGATCTTGATCTTTGCTGCGCCTTGCGTGACTACTTTCCTGATCATGGTGTAGTAGGACGTATGGCGATGCACGCAGGCCAAAGTGGCCCTTATGACACCGCACCCCCGGCCCCGGAAACTACACTTTCGAGTATCGTATCAGTGGTCGGAGGGATTCTCCTGATCATACCCTAATTTTTAAAAAATGTCCATGGAAATTTCTATTAACAACGCGGCTGCAGACTATTTAAGCGTTGCTTCTACTCGTATGATTGAGCTCTTCATGGTCACAATTCAGTTCAGTGATTCAAATTTTCATGGGAATTTTTTATTTTTTCAGCCATCCCCTCTACACGAAGACGTCCATATGATATTTAGCTATGGATTTGCTTGAGTGAAAACCGTTACGCTCGAAAACTAACGCCCCCCCCCCGATATAAGCCAGTCCGTATGATTTAACTCTTCATGGTGACAGTTTAGTTCAGTGGTTGATATTTCCATGGAATTGCTATTAACAAAATAGCTGCAGATTGCGGTCGCGCAGCAACAATTTCATTATTTCTCGTCGAGAGTCAAAAGAAGCGCGCTTTTTTGCAGACTTTCCTCGAGGAATGAGGTTACTTGTTTTCTCGTCTCTTCTCATTTCTAGTTCAGTTCACAGTTCAGTTCTGTGGTGCGTATTGCGTGAAGCCAATCCGTATGATTACGCTCATGGTCACAAGTCAGTTCAGTGGTCCACATTACCATGTACATTTTTGTTTCTTCTAGTCACCTTCAGTATTTAATAGAAATTTCCATGGAATTTTTTTTTTTTATTAGGGTAGGATCAGGTCGAACTGAATTCTGCATCACCACATGTACCAAGGCGAAGAGGTGAGGGATGAGTGAAGAGGAAGCGCGTCCCGCTGTGGGGAACCTGAAATTTCCAGGTTAGTGCTGGGGTTCAGTTCAGTGGTGGACATTTCCATTTTCTTCCAGCCATGGGTATACTTGAGCGAAACCCGTAACGCTCCCCTGACACGAATTCAGTGGTTGACATTTGCTGAGCTCTGCGCGACCACAGTCTGCAGCCGTGTTGTTAATAGAAATTTCCATACCCCAACACGAAACAGTCCGTATAATTTAGCTCTTCGTAGTGACACTTCAGTTCAGTGGTTGACATTTCAATGGAAATTTATTTTTCTTTCAGCCATGGGATCATTGATCTTGGTCTTTGCTGCACCTTGCGTGACTACAGTCTGCAGCCATGTTTTCCTTTTCTTTCTTGCTTTTATCAACTAAATGTTATGTTTAATAACAGTTTTTTTTTGTTTTTTTTTACTGTTTCAGAAATGTTTAACTATTGTAGATTTGACGTCACTTGGAGTAGGATCATGCGTAGGGACAGGCATGTATCTAGTCTCGGGACTAGTTGCAAGAAACAGCGCCGGGCCAGGAGTGGTGTTTTCTTTCTTCATCGCAGCTTTAGCGTCCATTTTATCAGGTAAAATATTCGTCGCCAAAATACTCCAGATTTATTCAATTTTTGGTAGGTAATAATCTTACCCTTTATTTTAGTATTTGTGCGTCCATGAGTGGGACTAGACGTGTGGGGAGGTGAAGATATCAGTATTACTTTGCTGAGCTTTAAAAAAAAATAAAAAAAAGTAGTTATAGAAAAACTTTCTCGTATTGAATTGAAATTTATTAGCTTGAACATCGTGTTCAAATAATGTCAAATTATTTTTCACACACCGAGCTTGACCTATAGTTTTTAGAAACCGATTTGATAATTTTTCTGTCTCTCATTGCCGTAACCATCATATCGAATGAGAATTTTAATATTCTATAAGTTCTAGCTCCAAGGGAAACCTATTGTCTTCAGCTTAAAGAATGTTCTTCGAGGCTGTTCAATAACTGTTGGCGGGAGATTTGGCAAATCATGTAATTTGTATACGTTGTATGTTGACCTTTCACGAGGTGCAATATGAGCCCTCACTGAAAACCCCGAAAGTAAATTATCAACTTCATCTTCAGCCTACTACGTTCCTAACTCATCCAAGGTAAAACGCGCTCTGACTTCATACATTTCCATCCATCGTCTAGCGTTAAACATTGACTATTTCGGGTTTTTGGACGCGGGTTTTCAGTCAACTTTTCGTGTATTCTGAATGCGAAAACTTATTCGAGTAAACATGCAATGCCAATTTAGTAACACCGATGCCAACGATGTGAAACATATTTCACGTTTCTCTTGAAAAGTGACACTACATGCGGAATTCTCCTTCCACCCTCCTCATGTCACCCCAAAGAGAGGCTTTTTTTAACCGTAGATACAATCTACAAGAACGTAATAACGTATGTGAGTTCCAATTTGATGGCTATATTGACAAATGTTCACTTTGAGACACTTTGGAGGCGCAAGCCGCAAATATTTTCATTTTAAACGACGATGGCATGTTCGCGAGAATTTCTTCAATTCAATGAACGTGGGAGTTCTCGGATTTGCCAAACATTCAGTTCGGTGTCCTTCGTCTTTTACGCTGGGTTGGTACGTGGGAAGACGAGGACCACTTTGTACAGAGACGTTTGAAATTTGTCGGTTGAGAACTTCCAAAGTTCACTGCAAGAAATATTAGGGAAAAGGTATCATCCCTCGGTGTCGACCACTGGTAATTTGTGTAGAACAACATTCTTCTCATGTCCTTCGGATTTATGTTTCTGTGAAAAAGGGGAGCACGCACCGAGATTCAAGATAGTTCTGCTCGAAACGAAACCGAACAGGTACGAGAATTTGATACGACTGTAAAATCAAATAGGTATACGCGCGAAGTAGACGAAACGCTTTTATCAACTGTACACGGTGTCTCACAATAGATGCTTGTCCGTCAACCAGATAAGCAGATAAGTTATCCTGATATGCAGATAGGCTGACCAGCCCATGCTTTCTAAGGGGCTGAGGTTCGATCACCGATACAAAATTGCTTGTTTACATAAGATTCCAAAAGATTTATTTCCTCGTGATTGGAAATAGATAGAATTATGAAACTTTCTTGTAGGAATGAGAGGTCTCTTCAACCCATAGTTTTCATACAATACGAGTCACTCATACATAGCCTTTCCAAATGTCCCTACTCATTCTGCTAACAACTGGAAACTTTTGGTTGATAAATTTGTCGAAAATTGCGAGTTCAATGGATGCCATGTTGATTATTAGTTGTGGTCAGAATCGATTTCATATACACATGTGGAACAGATGTTGATAATTTCTTCGTCAGTATGGTTGTTGTAGAACTCTGTTATTACCGGAAAATTTTATCATCTGCATACTCGTACACTGCGAAAGTGAATAATGTTCCTTTATTGATCATGAAACTAAATCAACACAGCCCCTTCAAGAGTAGGAAGCGGTAACCATATCATCGTATTGTCAAAATAAGTTGCCAATTTACTGGCTTGAAAGCGAATAATTCACGTCGAAACACCCTGTAGAAGAAAACGTTATTGCCTTATCGTGCAGCGAAATGTGACTGTACGCTTTTCGCGCCCATTTCCGTTTTCTTCTCTCTGGTGACATGGCGCATGGAGGTTTTATTGTTCCCCGTATTGTTCCGGTCGCTTTTGTAATCTCGGTTAGCTATATATTCCTTTCAGAAAGAAGCTGAAAGCCAACGACTACGCTACTCATCTCATCTGTTTTTGATAGCGTTAAATTAATTTTGGAAAGTTGGACGAAATATTCCATGAACGACTAAATTGTCGCCAAGATCTTCCCGCTGTTTTCTGAGAAAGAATTTTTCGCGGTATTCAAAGGTGGAAATCGAATTTCAATCGTCGCTCGCATAGGCACGAGTACTCGGATCATTCAATTGTAATAGTGAGATGGCTGTGAGTTGGGTTAGATAACTACAACTTGAGCTTCTGGTTGTAAAAATAATTTTTTTTCCACTCTCACCCAACCTAAAGTGATGTGAAAATTTACAGCCATGGAACTATTTCCTAACTAATCTGCTAATTTATTTTTGAATTAATACGATTCCTGCCTTCGATGTAGCGTCGGCCATATGTACCTACTTCATGCATGTATTTTCATCTTTAACTGTTGTGACGGTCCCATCCTTGCAATGTACATTTAAAATTTGAACATCCTGACTACATTTCATTTTTCCTCTATTTTTAATAAGCTAGGTCGAATTCTATCTAACTGACTAGATTATATTTTTGTGCTTTCTAAATAATTAATTTTTTATTTCCTATTACTATTCACGAATCACCAAACCCAAGTCAGGAAAAATTGGTTGCAGAAATGTGAATAAATGCGCTAGTTCCTGTTTTTCCAGTGAAGATTTAATTATTGATTTCAGTTTTTGAATAATTTTGATAGCAATGTGCAAATCAGTAATGACTTCATTTTACTCGTCACAAACATCCTTAGTTCCTTTCTGATCCTTGAGGCTGTTGTTAAATATTAAAACTCGTATGTAAGAATGGATTTTTACTACAAAGGAAGGAAAGTGCGGATTTTCTTGAACTTTGTACAAGAAAAAGAAGAGTTTAGTTCGGACCGCAGCGAGGGCATTTGAAATCAAGAACCGAGAGCGGGTAAAAAAAGCGCATGCATTGAATGATTAATAGGAGAAACAGATCTTCGTGACTGCTAAGCATAAACTGTGACTCAACCGTAACTGAACTGTAACGAAACAGTGACTGAATTGTGACTCAGCTGTAACCGAACTAAACTGATCTAATACCCCTGGCCGATCGAGGAAAGAAAAAAAAATGGACAATGAGTAGAAAAAATAAAAACGTGTTTTAGAAGCTATCACGTACCGGAAATGCAGGTATGCAGGAGACAAAAGACGTTTGTATTGTGTTATACAGGAAATAGCCAGGTAGGACGATTTATACAAAAAATATACATTCGCGAGGAGAGGGTCGCCGCAAAAGCATTTGCTTGATTAGGTTGAAAGAGGGGCTAGAATTTGTTTCGCTGACCAAAAGAAACTCTGCATCAAGATAAATTCAACTTATTGAAGAGAAAATTCTTAGCCAATTTACGGAGTTTCTAAACACGCCGCCGAGTCAAAATGAGTTCCTGTGGAAAATCTCAACAAATGTGAAATTTGCCAGAGACCTGATGACGAAAAGAGTTTTAAGGAAACTTAAAACATGGAATCAGTCTAAAAGTATTTTGAAGAGTCTCGAAATGCCTGTTTCAGCCTTAACGGTGTTCTAAACAATTCTAGAAGAGTAATAAAGAGTCCTGATCAAGTTTATCAGGTCGAGTTTTTAAACAAGTATACAAGTCTTAATAAGAGCGTGAAAGAGTACGACGTAGTTTTAAATTCAAATTTTTAAGTTAATTTGAAAGCAGCTGAAATTACCTGAATAATTTTTTTGAAGTTGCAAACGAGTCCAAGGAAAGTCCTTAGCATTTCAATCAAGTTTTCCCGTTGAGTTCTTATCTAGTCTGGAAAAGTTTTAAACAAATGTAGAATAAGATGTTAGAAATATCTGGATGAGTTGTATGAGTGTAGAAGTTTCTTAAAGCTCTTAAGACAAGCAAGAAAGAACCTCAAAGAGTTAAACATAGCCTTCGAAAAAAGTGAAAGTGTCTTAATGAACTTTACACGAGCTCAGAAGAGTCTTAAAGTATATTACAGCGTATTAGATAAGTCTAAAAAATACTTTAACGAGTCTTAAACAAGTCTTGGCAATCAGTCCCAGAGTCGTGCAATAGTTTGTTACCCATAAGAGGCCCCAAAAAGTAGGCTGTTTTGAGGAGGGGTACGGGACTGTCCAAATCGGCGCCTCGCAGAACTTTTGCTGATTGGGCCTTTCTCCGTAAGGCCATTACTGCCAACTGGAGACTCGATTTTGCCAACTAAGGTACAATTTCAATTCTACTAAATTTGCCAATTCTAAATACGTTTGGATGGAGTCTCCTGTCCCCCTTCGGTACGTTCTTGGTTTTGCCCCCCGGCATAAATTTACGCAGTATCTTCGAACATAGGCCAATACTCTTCAGTCATTTTATGTAGATTTGTATCTAAATAATAAAATTTTTGAAAATACAAAAACTAATTGATTCACTTTCAGGAGCTTGCTACGCCGAATTCGGAGTCCGAGTTCCACATACAACCGGCTCGGCGTACATGTACAGCTATGTGACCGTCGGTGAGCTTATAGCCTTCGTCATCGGCTGGAATATGGTCCTGGAGTACTTGATTGGCACTGCTGCCTGTGCCTGCGCTCTGAGCGCCTGCTTCGATTCGCTGACGCATGGAGCGCTGAATGAGACATTGTACGAGACCTTCGGCACAGTATTCGGTAAGAATTATAAGACTCATGATGTAATCGTGCTTCGCTTCGCTGAAATGTGCAATCTTCATAACCTTCTCGACCTCACATATACTTTCGAGCAAACAAACTAGGTCGAATATGTAAAGTTCAGCTCAGCTAGTCATAAAAAGCTAATTTTCCGGACTCCAATCTGTGAAGCATGCGTACTCTGTCTACTTGGGCGAGTGAATACTACGAAATCCCCCTGAACTAGAAGCATCTTTGAGAACGGAGTAGTGAAACCTGGTCTCTCGTTTCGTCTGTTGCGGCGAAGGTTTTCACTACTCGCGGACGAAGTCGGTCGCTACCTTGATTTAACTATCCTGAGAACTAAGGGTAGTAAAGCCAACTTTGATAAGGCTACTGCTCATGTTTTCTTTCTTGCTTCACCATCCGTTGGGTACGCTATACTGAAAGCTAGTGAACCCCAGCTCTTCACTCGCTCTCCTTTCCAAGTTTTTGCTCTTCTTCGCTTCTGTCTCTGCATGCGTTTTACTGGAAACCAGTGAACCTCAGCGCTTCCTGCCAGTGTTTTTTATCGGAAACTAGTAAACCCTGATTCCTCCCCCAGTGTGCTTTACTGGAACCTAGTGAACCCCGAATCTCTCAAACCCTTTGTGGTCAGTTTCTCCCCTTGTCGCTATTGCAAATACCATACGTTTGGACAGTGCTTCGCTTTATGTGATGTTAGTGTTCCCTTCTGGCCGAAAAACCGGCTTAGGTCGAAATCTGGCAAGTTGCTACGTGGGCTCGAACCCGGAACCTCCAGAATCCGAGAACATCGCGCTATCCACTCGGCCAACTAAGTTTATAAATTATTTTACTTCATTTATTTATTTTTTTTTTACTTTCTATTCCCACATTAATTTATTGAATTTTTTCCTATTTACTGACTACCATCATTTTTGTTTTATTCTTATTCATCTTTCTCATGTATTTTATTTTCAATTTTTCATCCAACTTTTTCACCGTTTTCTTTAGTTCTTTATTTCTTTTCGTTATTGCAATGTCATCTACAACCCTTATCATTCTAACCGTCTCCCTTTGTATTTTCTCATCTGACTAAAAGCATTGTAAACATGAGTGCGGAAATCTGTCGTTTTGTATTCAACCGCGCCCGTCGATGCCGAATTGACTACGCGGAACGCTCCGCATAGTCGGATTCGGCATCTACGGGCACGATTGGATACAAAATGGCAGGTTTCTGCACTTGTATGGTTAATCGTTATAGGTTTCTAACTTGAATTCCTTTCTTCTATTTCCTCAATACATTACTTATTTTTTATAATAAGTTAAACAGTAATATTTGAAACATTTTTGACCATTCAACATTATTAAAAGTCCTCCCACCCCCCCCGCTTAAACAGTGCTTATTTTACGTTTTTTTTTTGAACTGCCCAAATTAAAAAAAAGGCTGATTTTATCACAATCATGTTTTGCTTCTAACCCCCTGCCCCTAAAAAATCTGATTTCACATACCTATGTTATTTTTATATGTATGTATGCACTGTTGTTTTTTGTAAAGGCTCAGATTTTTTGAAGATGTCCAATACATTTTCGGTACTGCCCAATATGGGTGATACTGCCTGTCAGAATAAGCATTGTTTCCTAAATCTATAGATGCTACATATGAATCTAAATTTTTTCAGTATTTCTCAGGGTTGGCAGAAAAAATACATTTTATATTTTACATGTAGACTGTATAATTAATGTAAAATGAATCAAAATGAGTAAAAAAAAATTGAGGTTTAATTTTTGAATTAAAATTTTTAAAACTTGCACACAACTGGAACTACAGTCGAAAATGGGTGTCTCCTTTATCATTCAATTTTATAATATACTCTTCAAACTCACTAGAGAAAGTGAATTACAAAAGACAAGTATAAAATAATTTTAAAAAAATTGAGCAATTCAGGTCAAAACAAATTTGAACATTTTTCGACAAATTTATAAAAATTTAAACATAAAATTAAAATTTTTCAATGAACAAAATCTAACAAAAAATAATTATTAATAAATCTCATAAATCCCACTTAAAGAAATCATCGGACCTTGTGATATCAGAAATTTGTGCTTAAATTATACAGTGGAAGTCGCTTAATGTGATCACGTTGGGACCAAGTAAAAATGATTCTATAATCCGATTGATTCTAATGACCGAAGAAAAAAAATTTATTCAGGAAAAAGTTTTGAAAAGTCATCTAATGCGTAAAATAGGTATCTAGGGTCGTTTGTGTACAATTTCCGGCAAGCATACGGTTAATAAAGTTTTCATAATTGTAATGCATTGCAAAGTCGGCGTCGCTACATTTTGCTTGCACAGTTGTCCTCAGTACTTCTAATGCTTTACGAACTTCCGCGTGTGAGGGTAGGGTTAATACATGTATGCTCAGGCAAAGCACGAAAATATAGAGCCGTCTCGTCGGCATTGTAAACATCTTCTGGAGAATATTCTGCAATAATTTTCGGCCACTCATTGTTGATCCACGATTCAGCGCCAGCAGTGTCAGCGTCCTTCTGCTCACCATGCATACGCTTATACTCGATGCGCTCTCTAACTTTCCACCGCTGAAACCACCCATCTGTGGCAACAAAATCGGACTTACCCATTTTTCTCGCCAGCTCCTCAGCCTTCTGTTTCATTAGGGGTCCATTGACAGATGCATGTTTCTCCCGAACATTCGTGAACCACAGTAACAGCGCTTTTTCTACTTCTTCATCTTTTCCTGGTCGCACCCTTTTTTGTTCAAAATTCTTATTCATTGAAGATGCATATTCAATTTGTGAACGAGTTTTCAGCAATTTGTTGAGTGTAGGCTGTGGTACTCAGAGTTGGACTGCTGCATTTCTCTGAGACATTCGTGGGAGATTATCGAATTTTTTCAAGAGTTCTTGTTTCTCTTTGAGCGTTAAATCATTTCGTCGATTCATATTGTAAAAGATACAGCACACTTGCACTTGTTACGCACTCCTATGTAGGCTGAACCGACACTTCATACTGACATCGTCATTCAAAGTAACGTTTTTGTGATTTCATCCTTCCTGCTACGTACATTGTTATCTTATCGCTTCATACAGGAAAAAGTTTGTATGCATTAGTCGAAATCTGACGAATTTAGTGATTCTAAAAACCGATTTTGTGATTCGAATAAGCGGCGTAATTTAACATAGACGTATATGGGGCTGATCGGGACTAGGCATTTTTGATTCTAATGGGCGATTGATTCTATTAAGCGTGATCACATTAAGCGACTTCCACTGTATTTTAAAAAATTTTTCTTTCAAATTATTATTATCGAGTCACGGAGCTACACTCGTGGGTAATGGGCTCAGAAAAGGTTGTCGTTATTTGTTTTATTTCAGCTACCGTCAAAATATAATCAATGTCACATCAATTATTTGTTTCATAATACCATTTCAATTTTTCATTCTCATTTCTTATCATGTCATTATCATCTATCATCATGTTTGTTTGCCGCATTTTACATCGATTTTACATTTTACGTACATTTTTTACATTTCATTTTACATTCATTTTAAGTAAAATGTAGGTAAAATAAATAATTTTACATGTAAAATGCCAACCCTGGTATTTTTTCTAATAATAGCTTCAAACAGAAAACTGCTCCCTTAGTTCCTCTACCTTTTCTAAATTCACACTGATCGTCTCCCAACCTTTTTTACATTTTATTTTGCATGCTCTTATTTTTTATTATCCTTGCTAGAATCTTTATGTATGCGAAATTAAACTCATAGTACGATAATCTTCATATTGGCCTGCTTTCTTAGGGATCATATTAAGTAACCTGCTTTTCTGGAAATTTATTGGCATTTCTCTTTTCTCATACATTTTGAAAATTAATTAGTATACATTTTTTTTTAAACTGCTCCTTCTGTATTCGTCAATACTCACTAGCAATTTCATCAACCTGTTCTGTTTTACCTGCTTTAATTTCCAGGGCTTTATCAAATTCTGATCTCAAAATAGCATCTCCTGTTTCTTATTCCTCCACACTATCTTTTCTTTCTATACATTTACTTATACCTACTCCATTTGTATTGGGTGGCCGGAACAAAAGTCGAACATACACAATCATGCGGTTAAAAGTAAACTAGGTGTATCTTTCTTACATACAATATTTGATTGAGATACTGTATCGCCCTATGTTGAATATGCCCCAACTTGTTATTTTCTTATGAAATTTAGACCTCTTTCCATCAAGAAAAAAAAAAGAAAAAAACAACAGAACATGAAACAATAATAGAAAAAATTCGGAAAAACAAGAACATTATTATTTTGGAGGTCCGCCGCCCTAAGACAGTTTTTTCAAAATATTTCATCCATGTTTTACTTTTTTAGAGCGTAATCATTTTCCTTTTCCATCAGTTGAATTATTTATTCTCTTTCTATTTGCCCCAAAATACCTTTTAACTTTGTTATATGTCAATCGTTTTTTCCTGCTTTCATTCGCTCCTCAATTTCCTCATAATTCTGATCAATCCATTTTTCTTTTGTCTTCTTGAATTCTCTCTTAATTTCATTTCTTAACGATTTATATTTTTCCTTACGTTCACTATCATTGGCTTGTTTGTACTTTCTTTATTCTTCCATTAACTCTAACATATCACCTCTCATACATTTTTTTTTCGTTTTTGCTATTTGAGTACCCATTTTCTTCCTTGCCCCAGATTTCTTGCTTTTTTTACTGCTATCTACTCCTTTTCAATATCATTTCCCTGCTTCGATTTACAAAGTTCGTTCGTTACTGAGCCTTTTTGATATGCTTCTCTTTTCTTCACCTCTTTCAATACAGTATACTTCCGATTATTTGACCTAATTTGGAACTAGGATCTGTCACATAATTGAAAAATCAAATAATACGGATTTTTTTGCCTTTGGTTTTTAGTGTATAATCATGGGTTTCTTACCCTTTCATTACCTGTTCTGTATTATTTTACATACGTAGTCACAACTCAAGATTTTTTTTTTTCAATTATTACACATGAATATTGTAAACCTATTTGTTCAGCACAATACTGTATATAAAACTATACATACATCTGTACAGTTGGTACAGTACAACTTACATTTATGTATATTGTACATATTGTCCACAAAAATTAGGTTACGCTCTGAAAAACATCAGTGTTAGACTTTTGTTTTGAAATCCCAATGTTCCTCTTCATTGTGACCTCTTTCCATCTCCTCATTGTAATTGCTTCAGCTATTGTGAATTCCTCTTTGTGTTCCATATAACTTGAAGGTGTTTGAATTGCTCAAAGACTATTAACATGACTTATATGGGTGGTGGAAGTAGAGTGGGTTTCTGTCACCTCATCGTCACTACCTGTGTTTGCCTTACTGTCATTTTTTTTTAACGAGTTCAATAATGTCGTTGTCAGTTAACTCAGTGTTCTCTGTTCAGCAACCGTTCATTCGATAAGATCTTCTTCCCCAGCATCGTTACATCCTGCAACTCTTCTCAATAAAACAAGGAATTCTGCTTCAGCCCCGTAGCCAGAGTTTATGTGTGGGCGGGGCTCTATGAACCTTTTGGAAGGCCGAGGCCGACATTTTTTAACTAGCCGATAGAAAGGTGATCTTTGCCTAGGAGGGCTTAAGATACCTTCAGAAGGGACCAGCCCCCACTTTCCTCCCCCTCTCGTGGTCAAAGCTGTTCCGCTTCTTCTTCAAGATTTACAATTTCAAGTCTATAAATTTTCGGCTCCATTCATTTCTTCCCAACACTCATCCGTCGCTCTGTGATCCAACAACTTTCTCCACGATCTTGTAATCGTTATCTAAGGTTTAAAGATTTCAGCTCTCAAGTATCAACCTAATTACATTCTGGTGACGCACCGAAATAAACGTCAAAGAAGAAGGAAAATAGTCAGCTGATGGTCAAAGGTCAAATAACAGGCCAGGAATATTTCACGTCAAATAATCCGAATGTCAAATAATCGGAAGTGTACTGTCGAAATTCCATTTTGTTTTTACTTCCTCATCATCTTTTTAAAATGAAACCTACATTTTATTGCTACTAAATTGTGGTAACTATCTACATCCGTTCCTGGGTATGTCTTACAATCCAATATTTGATTTTTATATCTTCTTTTAATGGAAGAAGGGAAAAATAATTCGGTTGGAAATGATTTCCGATGTCCGATGCCAGTCCAATTTGTCAACAGTCAACTCGTGTGTGTGCGACATTTTGCATATTTTCACGCCGTATAAACGACCAACACGTGTACCAATATCGCTGCGAATTTCCATTTCATTAGTAGTGCGGTTGGTTTGTGAATTTTTCATCACTTGTCCCCCAATTATAATGTCCCTTCGTTTTTAAAGGTCACACGCCGGATTTCATAGCGCTCACCATAACATTACTGATGATGGTGGTGCTGGCGCTGGGAGTGAAGAAAAGTTTAATTTTCAACAACGTGTTGAATGTGATAAATTTCGCCAGCTGGGTATTCATCATGAGCGCTGGATTATTTTACGCTTCGCTGGACAACTGGTCGAATTTTCTTCCATACGGCTGGTCCGGAGTAAGTATGAATTTTACACACGTTATTGCCGATCCTTTTTTACACCTTACAGAGGAAATGTTTTCATTTCCTCGATTTTCCGCTTTTTCACCTATTGAAATCTAGAGCCAAATGTTCAACGACCCTTTTTATAGATCTACTTGACGGCTTGTCAACCAAAAGATACTCAGAATTTTCTGTCCGGGTTTCCGTATCCAGAAATTGAAAGCGAAAACAAAGATATTCGTGTATAGCAAATGTAGTTCGCGTTCACACAGCGAATAGAGAAATTGAAAACACGATATTGACCGCTGACGGCGGAAAAATACGAATATACCGAATTAACAGCTTTTCATCACGCTATTTATGATTTTTTTTCGTCATTAATCCCGTTTAACTAGCTTCCTGAACATTGTTTCGGAATGGCTTTGGAACCCTCCCCGTTTTCCGAGAGCACTATAGTTAAAACCCACTGTGGTGGAGTAGGAATTGGTACTTCACGAATTAGTTCATCACCTCGATGAACTTCGAAAACGGTTCTTAGTCTGGTTAAGTTGAGTAAAAAATCGTGCATTTTGAGAAAAATTAAAATGCATGGAATTTGGTAATCGGCCATTTACACCCCCCCCCTCCCCCAAGCCTGAGCCATTTCTCGGCTGATGTACTAGACGGCCAATTTTGACAAAAGAAGCTGATCTTTGACCTCAAATGAAGCACCGGTCAATATTATGCGATCGAGTTCAAACTTTCTTGGGAATATTATGTACTTTGGACAGTTTCCGTGGTGAAGTCGTAGATCCAAAATAAGGACCGCCAAGGGTAATGGCATATCCACGAATAACTTTTTGAAAGACCACAAAATCACAGAACAACCCCTCATTCCATATATAATCAATCCCCCCTATTCTGATGCAGGTCTGATCGAGATATTTCCGGGATACGGGGTGCGGTGTTCCGGGGCCAATTTGGCATGTATGCATCGCCATACGTCCCACCGAATAAAATTTAAAATTAATCACATTTTGAGTTTTAACCGCTCGAAAAAATGTCCATCATCTATGTTTCATTCTAAACCGCTGCCCGCTCCAGTGCAGGCACGCTCCGATGGGGGAGTCAGGGGGGCAACTTACAACCCGTGTAGGAATTTTTCACTCTGCAGTTGGGAAGATTTACCATTTCAGTCAGGCGAGTTGGGAAAATCCAACAAGTTAAAAGGTTTTTTCATGCTTTGCTTTGATATGTGGGAAGTGTGCATTGATCAGTTGGGAAAACCCAACAAGTTAAAAGATTTTTGTTCTTTTGCTTTGATACTTGGGAATTCTGAGTTGAGTCAGTCGGGACTTTCACAATTTTTACCCCCTCCCCTCCCAGGAAAACTCTTCGGTACGTCCCAGCTCCAGTGTTAGTGTACAGCGGTGTACACAGTTACTCCCCTCTTCCTCTTAATTCACAACACTTCTGGGTGTAGTTATAAAACAATATGAGATCTTTGCTTTGGATAAACGAAGGAGAGCTTTAGCATTTCTAGGTATACTAGCATAACTTTACCGAAACTCACAGCTGATCTCAGTTTTAATTCCCATGATGAATCTCGAAGATTCTAATAGATCAGCTTCCACCTGGAGACTTCCACCTTTCAGAAGTGGCGGTTCAAATTTCATAGTTTTAAGAATTGGCTCGATTCTCTAGACAGGCCCGTAGCCAGCCATCTGTGGTAGGGGTGCTTACTGTTTACCAGGGAGGGGCAAAGGGGGCTGATGCCCCCAAGGCACCGGAAATTGAAGGTAAAATATGCAAAACTGAGCAATTTTCGTCTTTAAGACACGTTTTTTCGAAAAATTTTCGCTCGTCCAGTAATTTTATCTTCATTTTGATAAAACAGTCCTCTAGTATCGGCGATTTTGAAAAAGTATCTCAATTTTCGATTTCTTCTTCCTTGAAAATCTTACTTTGCCCCAGGGCCGTGCAGAGGAAATCCGGGCCCTGGGAGGGATGTAAAAAGTAGGTAAGAGCGAAAAAACAATGTTTTTAGGGCCCTTTTTGTAAAAGCAGATTTTTTTAGCATTGGCGGCCCTTAGCGGGCCCTTCAAAAAAACTCGGGCCCGGAGAAACCCCCTTTTCCCCGCTGCACAGGCCTGCTTTTCCCCATTCCCTGTTGGGAAAATCCTGACTACGCCACTGAATCTTGGGTAGAACCGCTGGGCTGTACATTCGAATCATTCGATGAAACTGGAGGTTCATTGTTCAGGCTTGAATTCGAAGAAGTTGGAGTCGAATCTTCATCGTCGCATTTTTCGGATTTTACCGTGAATTTCTTTAGCCACTTATCCATTATGTTTAAAACATCTTAAACCAAACATTCTAGAAGAAAGATAGCAAATTTACAGTGATACAGTAAGAACATTGAATTTGGTCTCAAAATTCATAATCAAAACTGATGATTCAATTTACCGATAACTCATTGAAAAAAAATAATTAAATATATCGTGTGAAAAAAGATTAACCCCTTTACAACGATCAAATTCTCGAACTTTTGGAAGTAAAAAAATTCTATTTCTATGATCAGTTCTCAAACAGCCATTCAGGCATTTAGCCATCGATATTCAATGTGAACTGGATCGCGAGCCTACCACTGTGTTTGTGAATTGTAATATGACACAAGAAAAAGGCCTTTGTGTCTGAAACTGCTGGATAGACACTCGGGCCCTTTTCTTGTGACACATCACATTTAAAGAACGACAAGCACACAGTTCTTCTGTCTTTCAAATCAAAATCAGTGTTGCCAAGTTTATAAACATTAAAATGTAGTGGAAAGAAAAGTTGAATAAAACTAACGAAAAGAAAATATAAGGAATTCGTCATTTTTATTTGCGAGGTTTTGCCAGGGGTTTCGGCAAGCGCTAGGGGTGCTCAACACTCCCTAGTGCCTCTCTGGCTACGAGCCTATCTCTAGAAATTGGGCACCAGTAGCTGAACTAATCATCGAGCTTAAGACTAATTAGATTCGCAAATATTAATGATGTATGTCTGACACTCCGTACTAGATTCGATTCACGAAAAATGGAAGAGTACTATTTTCGGAGAATAAAATATTGAACTTCATTAATATCGCTTTCCTTTTTTCCTGTCAATGTTCCTGTCTAGAAAGGAGGCAAGAAAAAAAGCGAAGAAAAAAGAAGATTGAGTCTACAGCGTTCCATAATAAGAACGCTATCTACAAACATAGTGTTCGTTGGAAGTTGACTTCACCCTGGGGAAACGCATCATTATAAATTTTTTCCTTTTTTCTTTTTCGACGTTGGCTTATCTCTTTCCATTTTATTCCGAGGATGCGTGGCGTGTGTTTTGCTGACGCGATTATCTATACGGTTTCGACCTCACGATGAAATAGCTGAATCCTGAATACACGAAATTATGTAGACTATAATTGGCTCTCTGGCATTCGCATGAAGTACGCTTTATTTATAAAATGATAAATAAGGAGCACTCGAGTTCCGTGTGAGAACTATACAAGGGTTGAGGAACCGAACAAACACATCCCGGACCATATTGCTTCCACTTAAAGCCGGTCACTAAAAGAAATTATGAAGGTCGAGAAACGAGGAATATTTTCGTTAGGTTGCAAATTTACTAATATTGCCCCTCAGTTGGGTAAATTACATGAGCAGTTTGCAAAATCTATAGGCTGTTGACTTCTTTACGAATTTCCGTCTGTTAGAAAAACTGACATTTATAGAAAAAAAATTAAGATACCCCTCGGACACACAAAAGACGTCACGTATGCCCCTGCGAATACTATTTCGAATTAGGGAAATAATTCTGATGTTATTTCTTGAAGTCTTATTGAAATTTCCATCAACTACCTGGCTTTCTAATTCTAATTGTTCATCAGTTCACTCCGAACTTCATCTCATTTACAGACACGCGCGCAGGAACATACACAAATAAAGGTTAGGAACAGGAACAACAGAGGACATTTTAGTACCTAAGTATAATAGGTAAAGGCGCCTATTGTTCTACGTTTTTTTCCCCCCACAGCGACTATTAGTTAAAACTGTAGGTAGAAACGTGTACTGTGTTTCATAATCTAAATCTCTCTTCTCTAATATGTATAAAAGTGTTAGTTTATCTGTGGGTGGGTGTGCGTATTTGTTCGCGGTTGGCGGTTGGCGGGTGAACCATAAGAGCTGTGGGCAAAGGCGGATACTGGGGAAGAGTGTGAGGTCTGAACCCCCTCCCTCAAAAGATCTAAATACCTATATTGTGGTATCAGTTCCAGCAATGGAGTTCCTAGTAGGCACATTAGGCAAGTGCCTAGGGTGACAGTTTACGAGGGCCGGCAAATTTTTGTACAAAAACAGCGGGAAAAAGGAAGGAAATTCGGAAAAAGAGAAAAAAAGAAGAGGAAGACAGAAAAAAGGATACAGTTGCAGAAAATATAAATGGGAAATAATTATCAATTTTTGACCTGTAACTCATTAGGAGGATATGAAATGGGTGAGGGAGACATTTCGTTGAGTGCCTATAGCGGCCTGGCTTCTAAATCCGCAGCTGGTTACAAAGAACGTAAGCAAAAAGTGAAGTCCATAAGACATTAAAAAAGAAGAAGAAGTGAAGTGACCACCCGCGTATCAGTTGCATTAGCAGCTGATGCCGGCAGTGCGGGAAGGGTGGAGGGAGAAAAATTGCAAATTTTCAGGCAGGAAAAGATCCCGAATGTCGATCACAGGGAATTGTTAGAAGGATGGGGAGGGAATATGAGAAAGCGGTTTGCTGTAAAGGGAAGAGGAAGGGACTAACTCAGTTAACCCAACACACTTTAGCCAGCTCACCTTAGCCAACTCACTTTAGTAGATCAGCCGCGAAGCGGGTCAGCTAGTTTCATATAAAAGTGATTCTTTATAATTTTTTTTTTGTAACCGCCGAAGGGCGGTTCAGAATACTCCTTTACATTGCCATAAATTAATACGGACTTCTTATAGAACTATAGGGGCAGAATTTTCGATATTCTCTTTGTTCCAGTGACTCGTGTGAACAGATAGGATTCAAATTACCTTTTGTACCATTTTCTTACATCGGTACTCACCCATCGATGGGAGTTCCCTCCACCCCTTATCTCCCTTCCGCTTGTAAACAGCACTTGTAAATTCGTGTTTTTTGTGTTTCATCGGTTTTAAGAAGGATTTTTGAAAGACATTCTTAGAGTTTTATTTTGTACGAATGACGCAGTTGAAGTACCGTTCAGGAGAGCTTCAGACTCGCCGGATTCATTTTTTATATCGTTTTGACCATAAATCGAAAGTTTCGGGCGCACAGGAGAATCAAGGGGACGAAAATTGGGTGAAATACGATCAGAATATCGATTCATAGGTTTTCATAGCCCCGAATTCAATATCGATACTAATTTGTCCAAAATAATTTCAGAATTTGGACATTCATGGGGAAGGGGTTGAAAGATTCAGCGAAGACTGTATGTATTATTTTTTAGGTTAGGGAAGTCACTGAATTAATTTTTAATATCGGTTTTACTCTAAATCCAAGATCATGGCTCCATAGGAGGGACGGAGGACGAAAATGCCGTAAATTACAATATGGATGTCAGTTCCTATAGGTTTTCATAAGCCCTAAATTCAATTTTGACATCGATTTGATCGAAATTTTAAAATTTTGCAGAATTGGAAGATTCAGCTAAAGCAGTACAGGTATCGAATCATATTTTATTGAATCCCTTGAATCAATATTATACATAATATTCTTGGCTGGTCGTACCCTTTTCAATTTTTAGCCTGTCATTTTGAAAAAGGGTAACCTTCGAAAATGACAAAAATTGTTTGCCGTAAAATTGATATTATACAGGTATATCCATCTCCGCCCGCCTCCATGGACGTAGCTAGCGAGGTACAAGGGCCCCGGATTTTGAAAAAAAAAAAATGTCGAATATTTAAAGCCAACTGAATAAAATTCGCAGAAAATAGGATGCGTGCCTAGAGGCCTAGACGCTAGACAAGGAAATTGTGTGGTTGGCGCTATGTATACTTCTACCTTTTACCCCCCCCCCCCCCCGGAAAAAATTCTAGCTACGCCCATGCCCGTCTCCTCCCTGAGCCGAAGGAATTGTGTGAGGTGATATCGGCAAGTAGAATTTGGAGGCCTGTAGAAAGGGAAAAAACAAAGGTTTATTCATCGTGAAAATTTTGCAGAATCAGTGGGAAAGTTAGTCTGACCGAGTGTATTTCTGAGATTATGAATAAAATTCTCGGCGACCCTAAAATAATAGAAAGCGACAACTGAAGTCGCATGATATTTTCGATAAAAGATCCCGCTTTTCGATTAGAATTCATGAAAAATCAATACTGAATATTACTACATTTGCGATTTTTTCTACCAGTTTCAAATTTGAGCTTCTAGTATGAAAGATGCTGATTAGGTACATGACTTCAAAAATGTTTTTTAGATAAATATTATATTGTATGCGCATTTCCACTGAGATAATTACGCAAAAACCGTACAGAAGTCAACCCGTTCACCCTGCGAGCAAATTTTAAAATGCATAAATAAAATTTCTGGCGGTCATTCTAAAACATGTTAGAAAACAGCAATCACAAACGATGTTAATTTTTACTGAGCATTCGAGTTTCTAGAACAGCATGGTTATCTTTGATAAAATCGCCTACCCCCAAATATTCCTTAAAAAGTCAACACCCTACAAATTATACTTTCCAGTCGTAAAAACTGGCAAAGTGATGAACTCTTTCCACTATTTTATCTTTGCACTCGAATTTTTCGTATCTAATTCAGCAATGGCCTTATTTACACTCACTTCACCCCCCAACTCTTGCTACTTACAGACTTCAGCTATTTCACCTCCACTTTGAAATTTCAGTCACTATTTCGAAATAAATGGTTCTGTCAAATAACTGAACTTAAAATGACGGGTTGAGTATCATTTTTCAAGCCCTCTCCCCCTTAACTGTAATTAAAAGAAGGTGGTAAGCCCCGCACTAACAGAATGAATGATGACACTTGCGTGCACCACAAAAACGCAAACTACAGAGACTATTTTTGACTGCAAACTTGAAATTCCAGAAGGAGGGCTGTAATTTTTTAGCCTCTTTCTACTATAGCTAACAGAAGGGGTTATGAATTAATGAAACAGATGCCTGCACTTATGTACGTCAGTGGAGCACACTACTGAAGCATTTTAATGTAGCACTAACCATTGACACTGTTTGGAAATGGGGTAGGGGTAAGACCAATTTGCGACCTTCATCCGCATTTTTTTCTTGTTGGAAATATCTAGTAGTAGTAGTAGTAGTACAGCCTTTATTTATTTACTTTTTACATTATTTGCGTTTACATGAATGTAACTTATAACTAATGCGCCCACCTTTGGGCATAGGCCTCCCCTACTTTCCTCCAGCGATCACGAACTCTTGCATCCCTTCCCCATGCTATTCCTGCAAATTTTATGATTTCGTCTTCCCATCTAGTCTTTTGTCCACCCACCTTTCTTTCTCCCTGTATTGGTGTCCATTCCATTATTATTTTTTCCCATCTATTTTCTCCTCCTCTCGCCACGTGCCCTGCGTAATCCATCTTTAGTTTTTTAGCCACGTATCTGCAGTCTCTTGCTTTTGTTTTCTTTCTTACATTTTGGTTTCTTTCTCTGTCTTTCCTTTTTACACCAATTATTGACCGTTCCATTGCTATTTGGGTCCTTGCGATCATGTCCATCTGCCCCTCCGTGGCGGCCCACGTTTGGGCTCCGTATGTAAGGACGGGGATAGTACAGCCTTCCAGTATTTTTATTTTTTGCTTAACTGACATTTTACTTTTGTAGATCTCTTTGAGGGACCAGTAGTTTTTCCACGCATTAGCTCTTCTTTTAGATATTTCTTTTACTAGCCTGTTTTCGAATGAGATGGTTTGTCCTAGGTATGTGGCTTCTTCTGCAATTTCCACTACTTTACCTTCAATTGTAATAGTGGGTCTTTCCTGCTGGTTTGAGAGAAGAATCGTTTTGCTTGTGTTTATTTCCAAACCTGCTTTTTTGCTTTTCTCGCAGAACTTGTTGACCATTTTTTGTAGTTCTTTTGCTTCTTGGGAGATAAGCACCACATCGTCCGCAAATCTCACGTTACTGAGCCACTTTCCGTTTATTTTTATTCCTTTTTCTTCCCATCCTAATTCCCAGAAGATTTCCTCCAAAATGCTATTAAAAAGATTTGGGGACAGTGGATCTCCTTGTTTGACCCCTCTGTTAATTTTAAATTTCTTTCCTACCGTATCCAGTTTTACTCTCCCTTCAGAATTTCTATATACTTCTTTCAAGATGTTGCTAACTTTCCCTGGTATTCCTTGCCTGTGTAAGGCTTTCCAAAGAAAAGAAAGGTAAACCGAGTCAAACGCTTTTTGAAAGTCGATTAGTAAGAGGTTGAGGGGCAAATTATATTCGTTTGTTTTTTTCGATTAGTTGGTTTATAATGAATATCTAGAGAAGGAACTGAATACTAACGAAACTAATGCATGCGGTAACACGCTCATACAAAATACTAACAAATAATTTTATTTTTACTGGTATATTTGAAATAAGAGTACGAAGGTTGGGGTGAATTTTTCCATAAGATGAAGCTTCCAACCTAAAGTGACAAATTCCCAAGGTTTGGGTTTACAATGAAAATGGATGATGATTTTTGAAAGAAAAAACTCGGCTAGAAAGATCTAAATATTTTTCTGCTTGTATCCCTCAGGTTTCCTAGTTCTTCTTTCCAAACTTCCATTTCTTCAAGAAATTTAACCCAAGAACCCTCCTGGTTGTGTCACCGTCGTGACGGAGAATGTACGTTGAAATAATGAATTCGCCCTTGAGAATGGCGAAACAACTGAAATAAAATATTGCGACATAATTGCATTACATAAATTTATAATAATGTTAATTTTTGAGGAACAAATGATGCAGAGAGTATAAAGAGCTGGCATCTTTACCTTATACGTATTTATTTTTTATAAATCGCGGATTGAATTTCAGTCGATGTTCTGAAAAGTTACTGTAAACACGGAACCGTCCATGTTGGTTTAAAAGCTCAAATCAACCAGTAATAGCAAGTAAATCTGTTTTTCACTTTTTTTTTTTTTTCTGCTACCTTCTATATTCAGCAATTATTTTGGATCGCGTATCGTAGCCCCAGGTTGCTATAAAAATAGTTTAGGAAGAAAATTACCATATATGCATGCAAATTCAATTCGGTAATGCAAATTATGCAGACTCGATATAATAATGAAACCCGGTTTTTCACTTACACTACAGAACTTATAATATAATCCAGAGTAACCACGTGCATGTTAAAAAATGTCTGACACATTACTTCTGAATGAGAATTCAAACTTCTTGACAAAAAATTAGGTGGCAATACCCTCGTTCTTCAGTATTTTCGTCCATTTTCTATGCCATTTCTTGAAATCACCAGTTCCTTCGATTCCAAGCGGGTTTTCGATGAGTATCCGTTCAACAGAAATTTTGTTACCTTTTGAAAATGTGAACCATCTTTTCTCCTGTTTGAAGGAAAATGCTTCGAGCTACCTTTGGAGCTGAAAAAAATAGTGCATCGAATTCATTGCTGAATTCATCAAAAACGAAGCACAAATCCACACCGCATTAGTTTTAATCGTGCAAATTCTTGACTTATGAATTTTTCGTGCAAAGATCTACGAATCTTCCACATTGCGGAAAGACGCTGTCGAATACCGCAAACTCGTCCGCTCTCGAAATAATTCCGCTCATTTGTTACATGAAAATACGCCCGATAAATAATAAAATTTTTTCCATATTACACGGACATTTTACCGAGCTTATTATAATGAAATCTCGCCGTAGTAAATGCTTTCTCGTCAAAAGCATTTTCTCGTCTCTCTTCTTCTCTTTTTTCCTTCTTTCAGTAAAAGTCAACAGAAACATCGTTTTATTGTCTTCATCCGCCTTGATCGCTCGCAATTTTCTTAATATTACATTTTCTTTCATTTTATTTACAGCTTTACATTGTTTAAAATTTTATTATACGAAAGATTATAATGCGGTTACGATGGTACAACATTGCTGTGAAAAGAAATGAAACTTGGTGAAGTAAAAGTGGCATTAATGGAGCAAACTGAAGCTGAATCTGCTAAACAAGGATTTACTAGTAAAAGAAAAAAGTGGTTACGTGTTATATTGCTATATTTGTAGGCGCACGTACCGGTAGGTTCTTGTATTATAGAATATCCTTGAATATTGCTAAAAGGCATCTGTTTAGAATTCCACCTGACTAAAGAGCAAAAATTTGAAAAAAGCACACGAAGTCATGATTTACATTTTCAGTCGTCCAAGAAAATAAGGAAAATTGAAAATCAATAACGAGCTGGAATTGGCCTCCTGAGTCACAAAAAGAAAGCCGAAATCTTGATTAGGAAACGAAGATTTTGACTGCTGCACTGAAGGACATTGTTATATGGATATGTTCGTTGTCCAGGCGGCCGTGCTCTGTAAAGACGATTCTCAATGAGACAGATTTTACCTCCCAAGACTTGTACTGCACAATTTATTAATGAATTAATACACATTTATTCATTCTACAAGTATGAAGTAAAAAATAAACCCATTTCGACATTCATGCTTCCAGTCAGAGCAATTGCCCTTCCATCACCAGCCACACCCACATGCTCATGATGCCTTTTGTTGTTGAACTAGTTGAACGGACTATAGTCGGCCATTCTCGGTATCGCTCGGCATTCTTCGCGCAGCAAAATGTGATGGAACGAATGACCGCGTAAAGAGGAATAGAGACGCGATGGTAATGTTTTTCGCGGAACATTTTTATGGACCGTTTCCTCTGTAGCGTTTCTTGCGGATTAAGCTTGCAGTTTGTAAGATGAACCTAGGGTAACCTCATACAATAGTCTGCGTTTTGGTTTTGAATCAGAGAGCTGTTCTGAGACATGAGCATCATTTATATACAACTGTCACTGGTCTTGGATAATTCAGCGTCAGTGTGAAGCACCAAAAAACTCGTTGATGGTGCAAAGGAAGTTTCTCCTTGATACATATCAGTAGAGTGACTAGAACTTGTTGAAGTGGCCATTGAATCTCTCTATGATCAGCCTATCAAGTAAAGGCCGGTATACAGACTCACGCGCATCAGCTGTAGTGCAACATGTAATGTAACATATGTAACGAACAAAATTCGGGCGAATGCGCGCATATATGGACGACCATACATGCGCGCATTTGCCCGAATTTTTGCAGTTGATGCGCGCTAGTCTGTACCGGCCTTAAGATAAATTTTGAATATTGTAAATATGTTCTATGCGATCGCACGCGAAATAAATGCTAAGCTTGTACTTACTTCTTTCTTTAAGGCTGATTTCGATGCTCCTAAAATTTTGATTTGTGTACAAAACCTACACCAGGGATAAAATAATTTCTCTTTTGTTGTTCATTATCTCCTATTGTGACAATGGATTAGGTACTCACTACATTCAATAATAATTTGATGTTCTGAACTAATTACACCACAATACAGGATTAAACACTGCATTTTTGAACAACTAACAACTGCTAAATATTGATAGTAATACGTAACTGGTAATTCAAATGAAACGGTTTTCCTCGGCTTTCAATTTCAAGGACCGCGCATGCATGGCACAGGTACCGCAAGGGACCTGCGAATTAGTGGAGTTTCAACTACGCCGGCTCTACGCAGAATAGCTGCATTTTTGGGGTGCGAGAAGTAGTGGCTTTGCAACTATTCTGCAGCTACGTGGAATTTATGCAAGGTTGCTGCGCCTTAGAGATGCGCATGATTGTGGAGCTGCAGCTACACGACACGTATATTTACTTATGTATTTGTGAGTGTAGTAGTGAAGTGTGGAGCTGCCCCCATGCAGCTACAAGTTTACCGCTCCCAAAATGTTCAACTGGATGGGGGAAGGTCCTGAGTTTATCTTCTTCGGGAAGAAAATCAATAACTGGAGCACGCAGTGTGTTTTATTATGGATGTTGAAAGAATGACAAATGGAATTATTCAAAATGGCGTCGACATTGACATTAAAACGACGTCGAAAATCAATGTCACGCCTAGATCACCATTAAAACACGTTCATTTTGTCATTATTCTGATGGTTACTGCGCGATTACTGTGTTTCTAGTTAATGGTATTTCAATCCATCAAATCAACGAAGAAATGTCGATTTTATCTGTCAAGTACGCATCAAAATTGTTTTGTGGGTGCTCTCTTCTTTGGTCATTGATTTCACTTCTGTTGTTCCTGTTACCTTAAAAAGTTAGTTAGATGATCACATGGTAAAGATATTTTTCATTCCAGGGGAAGGAGGGGGTTGCGTGTCTTGTACGCTATCCACAATTCTGTTCAACTACATAGTGCCGGCTCTGCAAGTTTTGGGCCCAGTTGTTAGTCAGTTCCAAATATCACGTTCAATACCTACATTAGGCCGTAGGTACTATATTTTTGAGATAGTATATGTTTGGTAGAGCGTATGGCGATGCACGCGTGCCAAAGTGGCTTCTCAGACACCGCTCCCTTAGCCCCGGAATCTACCCTTTCGAATATCGCATCGTTTTTGAGATAGTACATATGAATGCAATAGATGATAGGGAAACGTTTGCATTTCTCTATCAAAACTGATAATCATTCATGTTTACTCCGATGTGAAAATATGGCTGCCATTTCGCACCGCTGAAATGAGATTGTGTTCTCCGCGACAGGACGAAGTTTTTCTTCAACATCAGGGATCAGGATTATAAATAATGGTCGCGCTTGTCACCGTTACGTGGGAGTTCTATTTTTTCACACGGACATGTATTATCAGGACATCGGAAAGTGACAGATGAAGGAATGGAGGTGTGTCGTATGAAAAACGTAGGTGTGCAATTCATCGCGTAGTGACCCGTTTAGTTCTTCGTGAAGAAACACGACAAAGAAAAACTTTAGTTGGCATTTTCGAAGCGGCGAATCAAACCAGGTCGTGGGATCGTCTTTATTTACTCTGTTACTCCGAATAGAGATAGTTTTATTTTATGTTTCAATAACACTAATGATCTGTAATTCAGCAAAACCGTGATACGTTAGTTTGATTCATGTCTTCGTGACATTTTTTGAAAAGGCAGGGCTGAAATATTAATAGTTGATGAACGGGGCGAAAGTGTAAGATTTGGACCACGAACAACGGTTTTCGGTCATGTACTCATTAGATAGCAAGGGCAGAATCAGGGAGCCATTCTGGAATTGCCTATCCAAAGTTTGTAAGAATAGTTATAGTTTTATTACCCCTGCCCGAGTATTTAGATCATCTTCCTGCCCCTAAATTAGTAATTGAATAACTGGTAAGTGAGAAATATCTGGAGTTTTGGAAGATTTATTCTGCTGACTGTTTTCTTATTTATGATGAAAATGATAATGACTGAGCCGGTGCCGAGGTGGAAGGGGGTGTAGTGATCCCTTCCACATTATTTTTAAAATCTAAGTTTTTGGAGAATTTTCCATAATTTCCGGCAAAACCCAGCACCAAGTCGATAAAATAGAGAAAGCAAGGAATTTTCTTTCTGGTTGGTTAAATTTTGGAAATTTTGGTCGGCATTTCTGACTTCTTTTTACAGCTTCTTCCTGGTGTTTTATATGTTGGTTGATACAGAGGACTATATACTGTATGTTAAGTTCATATTAGTAGTTTCTGAGTTTCAAACCCCATATTCTGATTTCGTTGGCTGAACGTGAAAATTATAGGCCTTACCTCTTCTATTCACACTCAGCTGCGTTCTGATAGTTGCCCCAACTCGAACAGTAGGTGTAACGCTTGCATTTTTCTGCAGATTAGTGAAAACTACAAAAAACATGCGGGCTGTCTTAAAGTGCATTGCTTCCTTCAACCGGGCAAGTAGACAACTCATCTCGACAACTGTAGGTATGTTTGCCGCTTACCTCTGAATGAGCAAGGATATGGGCTTTTACAGAGATAATGTACAACGTTGATGGAATGTAGGTTCATTTCGGTGTTAACCTAATCGTTAATGTGTATTCACTGTCGATACATATGTCAAGGCATCAAATCGACATTAATTTTGTACTGAAAAGAATCTAGAACTGGCGTCGATTTTGAAGTTAAATCACCGTCGAAATAACAATGATTTGACCAATCGAAATTGCATCGAAATATTTTTGTAGGTATCGCCTTTATCGGGTCAGTTTTCTAATTCTGTGTTCTCTTACCCCTCCTATGACTTCTTTGTTTTTACCCTTATCGACTAGGAGTTGGGCCATGAAGCAGCTAGAATACTAGGAGGGGATTAGTTCCGAAATTCTCTAAAAATCTATTAACAAACTAAAAAATTATACGAGGGATAGAAATTTTAGCATTATTTTGGTATTTTTTTGTCAGCCCCTTATGAGCCTCCGCCTCTCCAGGTTGCTGTATGATCACTTCGAAAAATTTCAGTTAGGATCTTCATAATACGTCGTCATAACCATGTAATACAGAAAATGAATTGAGTGAAAATCGGAAACGGTCAGAGGAACCTTACTGTGTTATCTGTGGAAACGAATTGAGAATTTGCTCTGTTCACTGTAGAGGTAACGCTTACACAGTCATTTCGCAAACAAGCTCTGATACGTAATGTATCAGTCATAAATCTATCGGCTTTGGTTTGCTTCACCTTTCCCACGGACAATTAATTGAGAAAAGGAGCCTCACTCGTATTCAAATTCATCTAACATGTAGGCCCGTGATCACGTTCGTAAACGAGCTCACATTAACTCAAGCCGGCCAAATAAATGAACTCGAGCCTATTTGATTTCTCTGTACAGTTCGGGTTTCCATTCCGATCAATGGCGAACGCCGGTAGCGACCTGTTCTTTGTTTACCGTTACAAAGGGTTGAATTGCTCCTCAACTTATATCGTTAAAATGCGTGGAAAATCAATGAACACTTTCACATGCTAACCTGTAACCGTAGTGAAGGTTCATATTATTTCGAGGCAGAATTTGATGCGGTCTTGTGATCCGATTATGCGATTATCGCAGGCTGAAGAATCGGATTTCTCAGGAATCAATCCTCAAGCTCCTTGCTCAGAATTATGAGGAACGTTAGTTCGAAGTACATCGAAGTATAAGATGATAATTTGAAAATAAACTTGCGGTACATATCGATGAAATGTCTAAGTGAGCTCAGCCTTCCAATTTATGTAAGTTAGGTGCACTTAATATGGCCCACTGTTTGCTTTTGGCCAACTTTAGCATCTAGATCAATGTATTTTGTTTTTCTTTTTCCTACATATATGTTAATGTGACTTATTACGTACCACCTTACGTTTGAATGATTCTTTATTGGCCTCAAAATGTCCGCGAAAAAGTCGTCTGAATTTTCGAGATTTTTCAAACCAAAAAGGCCCACTGTATCGCAATAAGGCTTGATCTGAATTGAAGATACGGTTTCCAAACTGCCCTTAGTCCAAAAATTATTTTTTGGGGAAATCGATAAAAACTGTGCTACACTGTACCAGTTCATTTAAAACTTCTGTAAATGGTACAACCGAGTAGTCTGAATCCTCTACCATACTACCAAAGACGCACAAAAATGAGAATATAGCCTATCTAGAATTATTGAAGGAAAAGTGATCGAAAGTTGTGGACAAAGGGCAGTTTGGCACTGGACGTAATACATGAAGGTCCCTTTCTTCCTGTCAGCTCACCGCTGCTCTTTGAGTGCGCGTAATGACCATCGAATGAGGTATCGAGATTCTATAAAGTTACTTTTGTAGTGCTCGCATTGGCCACTAGGTAGCGCTGAAAACCGCATTTCGATTTTTTTGGACTAAGGGCAGTTTGGAAACCGTATCTTCAATTCTGATAAGGCTCGACCTGAAAAAATCTGAAATTTAGTAAAAAAGAATCTATTGAAAATTGATTTAATTATAATCAACTTATGAAACAGAATTTAGTGAATATCTTCAAAATGAAATGTCACTCGGATCTATAAATTTATATTTTCCTCTCTTAATCGACGTAAGTAAAACCTTCTGCATTAATGTCGTCTTCCCCAGCAAGGGATCAATCTGGAATATTTGGGTAGACAAAATACAATTTTGTTGACCCGCCGTCGTCTTCGGCACAGATGCTCTTTTGCAAAAATAGTCCGTGGCATTGATCGGAAGATCTGCCTGCACTGATTCGCTCTAGGTACTTTATCAATAAAAGTTTCCGTTTTTTTTGTTTTTGTTTTTGTTTTTGTACCAAAATTGTAAGTCAATCTGCGAAGCAAGTAGTCCTCAACTTTCACATCCAGTGGTGGAATAACTTCCTCTCCTAAAACTAGAACTGACGCTAGTTTTTCTTCTGACTCTAGTTACTGAGTATTCAGGCTGTCCAAACGTTTTCTTCCACGTTTTCAAGAGAATATGATTCTTCAAAGTTCTCCTTGGAACGAAGAGCTGCAGCTTGACGCTAAGAATAACCATCCTTGAACAATTCTAAACTTTTGATCAACTTCTCCGCAGTCCATTCGTCTCTCTTCAATGTCTGTTCACCATCTGTAGATATCATTATTCAGTGAAATAAATAAATGCATTGTTTATGAAGTTGGACCTTATCAGGGTACATTGCACACCTTGACATAGATATTGTCTAATAGCGCGCCTGAAGAAAAGGAAAATTTCACAGGGACGACGAAATGAACGTGTTTTAATGGTGATCTAAGTGTCGAATTGATAGAGAAAATTACTATCAAATCTATGTCGATTTGAAGAAGAAAATTTTTATTGTATTGAATATGCCAATTTTGACCCCATTTTGAACAACTCGATTTGTCTTTCTTCCAAAATCTGTAATAAAATACACTAGGTATATGTGCTTCTGTTATTGGTTTTCTTCGTGAGGAAGATAAACTCAGGACCTTCCCCTACGTGAAATTCAAAACACAAACTATCGTCAAATACACTACACTCTAACAATACAGGAAACTCCGAGGTTCTTGAAGGCAGCTAGTGGCCAAGATTAGTACTAGCTCACTTTCACTTACGTTGCTACATATAATCACCGGGAATTTGGTGTCAGATTGAAGAATTGTAAATTACAAGGTTGCATTCAACGTCCATTTCTACATATATAAAGACAAGGCTGATTTGATTTGGTGTCAAAACAATGAAACAAAAATTACGCAGATTACTTTCAATCACAGGTGTTTCTTTTGATATGTTTAATAGTTCGCCATGCAAATGAAGAAAATTCCACAGGAGATGCTCTGAAAAAAACGCTCCGCAAGAAAAGCTTTGCAAAAAATGTTCCGCAGAAAAACGTTACCATTGCGTTGTACTTGCGTGTTCCTCTTTGCAAGGTCACTCACTCGGTCATGTTTTGCCCGGCCCATTAAGGCGAATGCCAAGTGATACCGAGAATGGACGATAGTATAGTCTGTTCAACACAACTAGTTTAAGGAGAGAAGGAGACGAATCACGAGCATGTAGGCCTAATGAGAGAGGGAAGGGTAATCGTTCACACTAGACAGGCAAGCGAGTCAGTTTTATTGCTTGAGTGCGCTTCGCTCTGACAGTGAGCATAAATGCCAGAATGTTGTTTTTTTTGTGTGTGTGTGTTTTTTTTGTTTTTTTTAAAATGTATATACATATATACTTTACAGAATGAAAAATGTGTATTAGATCATTAAGAAATCGTGAACTATAGGTGTTGGGAAAATCAAGTCTGTCTCATCGAGAATCGTTGTTACACAACGCAGTCTTGAACAACATATCCATGCAAAATGTTCTTTCGGTTTCATGCTGTAGTTAGACCCGTTCTTTTTTTTCTCTTTTTCATTTTTGGCTGGTTACTCATAGATAACTAACTTATCACTTCAAGTGAGGTTTCTTTTATTGTCATTCATTAGCCAACAGTTTATCAAATAATAAATGAACATTAGATTTCCAGTACGTCTTTATCCACCCACCAGAAAATTAAGTTTCCGAAAGTAGAGAAAAATTGACATACTTATCACGTATAGGTACGCGGCTACCGTAGGCAAAAATTCATTTTTATAATACATTGTCAGCAAGACAATGTTTACATTAATGTTTTGCGGACGAAAAGAGTGTTTATCATTAATAAATCGAGTACAAACGAAACTTGCATGCAAAGTGAACGAGCCTTAATATAAAAGGTTGCGTCACGTTTTTACATGGAAGTACCTATAGATACGGCACAAATTGCTGGCCATGCCTCAATGTAAAAGGTTGTGTTGTGTTTTTACATGGAAGTACACGGCAAAAATTGCTGGCCACTTACTGATAAATGAACTGAGATAATTAAATTTTTGAATTTATCAATTTTATCTGCGTTTCATTTTGTATCGAAATATTGACGATATTATACATATAGTATCATTCATTCTAGATACAGACTATGTCAGTGGAAAACATTGCCATTTCTGATCATTAATTACATATAAAAAAATATCTTACAAAACGAGAGCCAAAAGTGAGTTTACAAGAATCGGGAATTGCTCACTCGTTACGTTCGTTTGCAAACTTTTCCTCGCATGTAAGCACTCCCTTTTGACTCTCGGTGTGTAATATAGGGGAGAGTGGTGTACCTTGGAACGCGAAACACATTTTCAGCGGTGTTGACCATAGAAACCACATTGGAGTTTTAGAAAATATCTCATTTGAAAGAGGAGAGTAAGACGAACATTTTGATACATAGAAGTTGACACTTGATAGCACTGAAGCCGAGAGAAAAATTCTTAAAAAAAAAAAAAATGTTCCAAGGTACAAACGGGTATTGTACCTATGTGGTATCGTACCTTGGAACACATTAAAAAAATTTAAAAATGGGTAGAAATATTTAAAAACACGTCAAAAAATTTATTCCACATGGTACGATAAGGTTTCCACATCTTTACATTTGATAATACCACGCCGGGTTTCTACATAGTAGTCAATTTTATGACGTCATTTTTCTTCATAATGCGGGTGTTCTCAATGACGGGAAAATGGAACGAAATGGTTGAGCGTGAGTTTCTACGTAAAAATTTTGCTTTTACGGTCAGATCATTTTTGAGTTATGCACATCTTTATATAGTAGACTCAATTCCTGACAAAATGAGACCTTTTCCAGCTTCCTATGTGCTATATTCATATGTCTATATCCATTAAAAAAGAGGTACCTCGCAATTTTCGAAAAACAAAATTTTGAGAAAAACGCGTTCAAAGTCTTTGAATACATTTAGTTGATTTTCTTGTCGAAGATCAGACTGTTTCATAGACTATTATACAGGATGTCCGGACTTCATTCAAGAACTCGCTCGGTACGCATAATACTTGATAAAAGTTAAAAAGAAGTTAAGTACTAAAAGTTGCCTATGAGCAAATTGAAGAGGCTATGCCGTTTTAAAGATTACAAAAACAATTTTCAAGACGATATACAATATACTACAATACATAATTGACGGAATAAATAATCTATGGGGCTGGTAGTACTGGCTTGGATGGAACAAAAATCTTAGTATGATATGTTGCCTATTCTCAAAATTGAAGGTGTTAGAAAACGTTAAGACGTGGGAAACTTTCATTTTTCGTTGAATGGTCAAAAATACCGTTTTTCAGCCAAACTCTAGGTAAATAATTAATGGTTTAAGAGCTATTGTGACTATGGGAACTGATTGTACGTATCTAGGAGATGAAAGAATTACTCATTTAAAAATTCAGAATTCGGCAAAGATAATTGTCGTATAATTTTTTCAAATCCTAGATACGTACAAGTTCGATGGTCGAAGATTGTAGAAGTGCTGATATTCATGTTAATAATACACTCACTTTTCGATTTCTGACTCTAAGACTAAGAAGGTTTACAGTAAGACATTTCACAACTATCGACATACACTATTGTTATAACGTCGTAAGCTTTTTCATTGTTTGATGTTCCAGTTTTTCTTCATTTCATGAATTTTTCATTTACTTCTGCAAACAAAAACGATATCTTGTCTGGACTAGAGAAGGTTTAATCAGTTCAGCGTATAACATATTCAGATTTGCTCATGCTATACAGACAGGACTGTCGAATGTTGTGCAACAAAAACAGACGAGCGAATAGAAAATTGTTGTATCAATGTAAGACGAAATTTGCGACACAAGAAATATAGATTTATTTAAATGCGCGAAAACAACCTTAAAATGAACGATGCACTTATCTTAAGTGAATCGAAAACAAATTAACTCGCGTACACACGGGTTTTAATAAGATATAAAGAATATGGTGTACACTATACGACGACGGAAATAATAATGTTACGCGAGAGTCGAAAACCGATTCAAGACGTGAGCAAAAATATACAAGTAGGTATGCGGACTAATTGATAATAACCTGCAATTGTCCCGATAGGCGATAAGAGGAAACCAGTCAGATTGACTCGTGCGAGGATGAAAGGGCAGTCAACGTACTGTACCTTTACATCAATATTTACAGCGAATGAAAACGATTCCAGTCACGAGGGAAAAAAACAAAAAATAAACGGGAAATGCTCAAATATATCGTTCGAATTCGCAATCATAGAACCGTTTTTGTTTTTATTTTTTCAGGCAGTAGATATACTGACTTTCGATATTTTTATCTTACTTAGCATTAGGAACCTTTTCGGAGTCAACAAATGAATGCGAATCATGATGCAATCGCGCATAAAGTAACTGAAAAAGATACGCAATTCCGGAACTTTTTTGTTGCCTATCCGAATTCTGAGGCTAAGACGTTAAAAAATATCTTCGGTATTCAAAAATGTAAGTTGCCTTATTTTTTTTAAGTTTAATATTCCTGGGCTAAAATTCACAGAGAACAGACATTGCCATTATAGCCTTAATTCACAGCCTTTGCGATATCCCCAAATTAAGGCTTTGGTTTTCATAGGGCCAACTAGCTTCAAATCTGGATTCTTTTCGCTTATTCACTATTTTCCTTTGCCCGTCCAGAAGACAATGACAAAGAGTCCTGAACTTGTCGAGCTCCGAAAATCAATTTTAGGGCTCTGGCGTTTCACTTCGGCCGCGAAATTTGTAAACAAGCTTTTGGTAAATCGAGGGGTTGATTGAGGTGTTCGTCGGCGAGAAGACAGGATTCGTAATATTCTCTCGATATCGCCGATATGTTACGGAGAATAAAAGATATCGAACTCGTAAAAACACGATTCGTCGACAGATCACGTATACTAATTTACGTTCTTACAATAAAACGATGTTCCGTAATGCTGATTGAGTTTTATTAGCTTAGAATGGCGAAATAAAAGTTGCGAAAAGAGTTAATGAACTCGCGCGTCTTTCGCATCCATCTTTTCTGAAAAAACCAGCGATGAATTTCAGTTTCTGGGCGCGATTTACGTCTTCTTCGCTGGTTTCAACTCCTACACCAAACAGCCCGCGTGGGAGGAAACACACCCCCGACTCCAACGTCTTTCTGCTAAATCAAATGTGATCTTCGTATACATTTCCTTTATTTTCGTGTACGAACGACTGAACCGATTTATGTTGAAATTTCTCCCGAGCATAATCGAGGCACAAAGTAACTGACACATTTAAACTCTGTTACCTTGTGTGTGAAAAGACCACACTTAGCAACTCGCAGAATAGAGGGAAAATGAAAATGTTTCTTTCATTCATCGACTCCACAATTTCCAGGTTGTGAAATTTGTTCCCCTCGCCTGGTAAAAAATAACTAGTATGCCATCGTCCTCATATGGCGTATAATATATTGTTTTCTCTTAGCATTTCGGTTAGATATAGTCTAGGAAAACGAGAACATTTAGAGAAGAAAAGGAGTAACTAGCGGGAGTTTGTTAAAAATTGTTGAGAGGGTGGCTTAACGAACATACTAAAGATCCCCGACCCATCCTTTCGGCTAATTTTCATAGGGGGGTTCGAACGTCTCGAAAATTGGCTTCATTAAAAAATTCTAGTATTATAGGATATTAAAAGATTTCAATCAAAATTATTGTACGGAATATTCTCTATAACAATGGTCTTTAGTATTTTTCTCATGTTCATCTCAGAAACTTCGCTAATATGGGAGGGTCTAAAATGACCCTGCGAACAGCACAGTTTAACATGGACTGTCGGAGAGAAAATTATATTTTTGAGTTTCTTTCTTATTTCATAAGATTTTATGCCCCCCCCCCCTATTTTGTCCAAAAGGACTATTTGTCCAAAGTTTTCTCGTTTACGCGACATTTCGTCCAGAGCTCCTCTTCTGTCCAAACCAATTTCGTCCGCAGCTATTTTCGCCCAAAATATTTTTCCCATAGACAATGAATTTTTTATTGCAAGCACCGTCATTACAAGGTAAGCTTCCCTTTTCTAATTTTGCTCTCAATCCGAGCCCTGGAATCCGCTCTTTACAGCATTACCTCAGTGACGTCGGGGAGGTTGTTAGGGCTGTCCTAGCCGTCTTCTCTTCTTGCCGAAAAACCGGCCTAGGTCGAAATGTAGCGAGTTGCCACGTGGGCTCGAACCCGGGAGCCGGGACCTCCGGATTCTGAGACCAGCGCCCTATCCACTCGGCCAACCGGACCCCTTATAAGGTAAGCTTGGTGTGATGGGACGTATGGCGATGCACGCATGCCAAAGTGGCCCCAATGATACCACACCACCGGCCCCGGAAACTACCCTTCCGAATATCGTATCAGTGACCGGAGTACAAGGTGAGCTTAGTCAAATTCTTAAATTTTCCAATATTACGAAATAAATTTTACGATGCTAGTCTTTGGGGATTTTTACTTCGTATCCTATTGCACGAAGGTATACTAAAATTTCAGCTCGCTCCTTATAACTTCTCTCTATATATTAAAAACCAACCCCCCCCCCTCCGCTCCTCCTGGAAAAAACTCCAAGGAGCCTGATATCTAAATACCGGCCTTCGTCTAAGACATAACAGACATAATAAGACCTAAAAAGACACATAATGATATAAAATTACCCATACTGCGGGTTGTCATGGTGGTGGAAGCTCCTGGTTGGAGGACCAGGTGGTTGAGCGAGGAGGCCATATGGTGATAGAGCCGCGGAAGGGAAGGCTGTAGAGAGGGACTAAGGCCGCCATTGGGAGGGAGTAGAGACTGCGGATCGCCTACCCTGCCCCACTAATTGCTTATTTCTCCATGAGTAGCCTACCCCTAGGAGGTGGTTCATGGTGGAGGGAGCTCCAGAATGGGAATGAGATCCATGTGTGTGTGTGTGTGTGGGAGGGGGTAATGGTGAGTAAGAGGTTCTGGTGGAGGAGGATGTCCTGGGGGAGGGAAATGAAAGCCATGGCGCGGGAGGAGATGGTGGCGGGGTCTGAAGGGGAAGGGTGGTCATGGTGGTGGGAGCTTCTGAGTAAAGGACCAGGGGATCTTCGTGGGAGTTGGGATGAGAAGGCCGCCGAGAAGAAGCAGTGGAAGAGGAAGGCTGTAGCGAAGGATTAGGGCCGCAATTAGGAAGGGCGTACTGATGGGTGAAGAGGTCTTGGTGGGGTGTGGTACGTGAACAGAAATGAAGGCCATAGTGGTGTGGGGTGGTCGGGGGGACGTCACCTTAATGGAGGGCACTCGGGGTGGAAGATGGTGATCGGGGGGAGACTAGGTGGAGGACTGGGTGATGATCGGAGGGATGAACGGAGGGTGCCATGTGGGGGAGAAACTGTAGACGGAGAAAGTCATGGAGCGATGGAGAGGGTAATGTAAAGAGATTAAGGCCCAGTTAGTGGAGGTCGGTTCTGGTGGTCGATGATTGTAGAGGTGAGGAGGAAGTCCAACGGACAGGGCCTACCCGGATCTGCAGAAGAAAAAGGTCCGCAGGGGGGTTACTGCGGAGGTAAAAGACCATAGGGTGGCCACTGAAGCCTCTGGTAGGAGATTATGGCCATTGTGGGGGACGAGTTTGTGGCTGAGGAGAGCTGCGACTGTTGAAGTGCGACCGTGGACGAGAACAGCGTCCGTGGTGAACGAGGGGATCGTGGTGGAGGAGGAGGAGGCTCGTGATGAAGAAAGGATGGAAGGGGGAATTCATGGTGGAAGATTGAGGACCGTTGATAATGGGGGAGCAAAAGAAGCGCAAAGCAAATCTCAACTCAGGAACAAAAGTTTTAGACCAAACACTGAGGACTGCGATGGTCGGACGTGACGCGAAGTGCCGAGCAAGCCCGGCATGAGCGAAGCCCCCTAGTACTCATTATACTTTCGCACCATTGTTATTTAGGTGTGGCCTCCTTGAAGTTGGTTCATTACGGGTTCATTAGATTTCTGATCGAACCGGATATACCCCAAGAATTTCCTAATATTCGCATGCTTCCTAGAAATCATTTTAGAAAATCGAACAGCCTCATCCGTTACTTGAGACATTTCGAATGGGGGGGGGGGGAATGGACGAAGAGCGTCGGCGGTGAAATGTCGTTGTACGAATAATTGTGGACCAAATGCCCGTGGACGAGCTGGATGCAAATACGTTGGACGAAACGTTGAACAAAGTGTCAAGGTAGCGATTTTATGAAATGGGGAAGTTAAAATTTTACGTACAATCGACACCCTACCTTCCTAGATGATTTTTAGAGATTGGGGCTGAAGGGTGTTCTATCTGCAGATTCCGAAAGAAAGATGGGAAAAAGAAAGAAAGAGAAAAAGAGTCTGATCACGACACGGAAAGACAATGTTGCAGGCCTTATGTAATCCAGGTGACCACTTTGACGCGCATACCCACTTTCTAATATCTTTTCTAATCGGTCATTCTCGGCATCGCTCGGTATTCTCCATGTTAGTCGGTCAAAATGTGATGAAACGAATGACTGTGTAAAGAGGAATGCGCCGCAACTCCATCACAATGGTAACGTTTTTCTGCGGAATTTTTCTCTTTTGTGAGTAGTCTCTGCCATACCATCCCCCACCATTATTTGAGACATTTGGCATCCGGCATAGTCCGGAAATTTTTTACCTATGTAGTATCATTTTGAACCTCCTTTCTTGAATTGTGTACTCTCGCCTTCGTGTCTGCTTAGCAATAGAAGCAGCATATATGAAGTTATTTGACGTGCTGAAGGTGCAGAAATTCTGTACATAATTTGCACCCATTATGTACCGCCAATTCTAAATTTTGTAATCATCTTCTCCTGACTTATTGGTGACAGTTGTAGCTGCCACTACCACCACCTTCTCCCGTCACAATGCATACTCGTACGTCCAGCATCTGCAGCTGTTCAGAAACTTCTCTGTTTTGGTGTACTAAAAACTTACCCCTCGGAAAAGAAACTCTTAGAAATCTGAGAGATCTCATTTACTTCGGTCTTCAGATGGGTTTGGTGCTGGGAGAGCGAGTGAGGATAAGGGTGGTGACAATTCAGGAGAAAAATGGGTGCGTATAAGGGTGTAAGTAGAGACGTATCGTGGGGGAGTAAAGATGAGGTGCCAGATGCGGGATACAGTAAGCTAAGAAGGGTGAGGTTGGGGAGATGGATGAAGGTTGGGTGTAACCGAAGTGGGGAAAAGGCAGAGGGTGGTATTGGATGAGTAGGAAGGGGTTGTGAAATCGACTATGGGTGACCCGTTGTGTAAATTGATGAAGTGGAGGCTGGGTTGGAAACTGGAGGTGATATCTGGTTTCTCATCAGCTTGCCTACATGAAGTACGAGTACATGCGCTCTGCCGCCTCATGAGTGTGACCGGGGAAGAGGTTGGAGAGGGACGAGACAAAAGGTGAAATTGAAGAAGTTATATACGGGAGAGGGTAGCGAGAGGAGAATTACGAGGGTGGTGGTAATGAGGAAAGAGAAGTGGAGACGGAAGACGATGAGAATTTGATGGGTCAGGGTAAGAGTGAAGGGAGATTGATGATAAAGAGGTAAAAAAAGAAGAGGAAGCAGGTGGAGGGGGAACTGAAGGAGTGATCCTTGTCCCTGTTCACGATGTACTTTTCCCTTTATAGTCGAAACCAAAACTCCACCGTCTTTTGTAAAATAGTACGCTAGGCATGCGGTCTCATATTCATATGCCTCCGTTTGCTCCTTTCGATAAAGACAGAGACATGAAAGCAGGTAAGGATTTGATGGATGAAAGGGCGGAAGGGTGAAGACGACATGGGTAAAAATCGGTGGAGGGGCGAGGTGGTGGAGATGGTAGGAGGGGAGTTCTTCGTGGGAGAGGGTATCTAAAGGCGTGTGAAGACGAGGAGTGGAGGTGTAGGATGTGGGTGTATAAGATTGACAGAGGAGAGAAATCATGAGTCTAGAGAGGATGTGAAGGAGAGAGTTAGTGACATAAATCGGAACACAGAGAAATATTTTGATAGTTGCAGATGAATTGCGTATGCGTCTTTTTTTAAATTTGTCAGTGCTTTTATTTCGTACCTTTTTAATCGTGCAATGAAACTCGTGTTCTTGATATTTAAATTTGAAAGGTATATGTAACATCTTGAGCGCAATTAACTCGATATGAGTGGTATGCGTATAATATGCGAATACGTCGTTTAAATTCGAATCCTTACGCATACACTCAGTCTTCCGGATGCCGAGGGATGGCATGACTGGGGCTACTCCATTCGCCAATATTTTAAAAAGATGATAGCCCAAAATTCGTGATTTAGGGTATTAGAAAAATGGGTACAAAATTTCTGTACGATTTTTCATGCAAAACGCCTGCATGTCGGGGAGGGAAGGGGTGCTTACGTTTCCTGCCCTTCCTCGAAACTGGTTTCTTTTTTTAATTACAGTGAAGGAAGCGAATACAATACTCGAGAATGGTGGTACAAAATTGCACTAAATTATGACATATTTTGCTTTCGCAATTTTGCTTTGGTGGGAGAGGGGGTAGCGAAACGGACCCCACTTGTCACCAGGTCATGCCGCATCTGCAGAAAGGATAATTAGAGCTTATTCAAACACAAAATTGCTATTATTCGAAATTTCACTCAAAAGTTATGCAATGAATCAAATAAGCTGACATTACTTTGCTTGTGCCAGGGAGATGGGAATGTGCACAAACAGTGGGGTATGGTGCACATTTCTGTACAAACGGTGCACAAATGATTGACATGGTTTTCAAGTCTAAATTCGAATTAGGGAGGCATCGTTTCTACAGGCCCCTCAGACAGATGCTATATTATGTAGGGTGAGGGTGTGCACAAACGTTGGCGTGTGTTGCACATTTCTGCACAAACGATGCACAAAGAATTAACAAAAGGATTTTAAATTTTACGGGGGGGGGGCATGGGACCGCTCCCTAGTTACTTTTTGACTCGCAAAATACGAATTTTTACTCTTCCATCCCACTCTCTTCTAAAGTCCTGCTTTGGAAGACACTTTTTTGTCGATCACTCATCCTGAAGATTCGAGAAAACAGCACATTTTACACCATCGATATTCTCGTTCAAAACGAGCACGATTTTCATCGAACTTTCGTACGTCTTGAAATTCAGCTAACTGGGTCTCATTAGAGGCGAAGTGCAGCTCGGCATTCCGATTAAAGCGAGAATTAATTTTTCGTTCGTTAAAAACGAATTCGCGGAATTAATTTCTCCAATTTAACGAACTCCGAATGGCGCAGGACGTCGTATCGTTACCGACAAATGAAGTTCGGCGTTTACATTCTAAATGAATGCCCCTTTAAGTCGACTAAGTTATAAAGTTCTACGCCAGACGAGCTCGGCTTAGGCTGTTTTACATTCTCAGATGCACGTTTCTAGTGTGTTGCAATTTCATTATACCGGGGGAAACTTTACAGTAACGAACGAATTTCTCATTTCTCGCTCTCGCCGACCGCGTTGTATTTCGCGAATAAAAATAATTCGAAAACTTTCGCCGTATAGCTGGTGCAGCACGTCGTGAATTTTCGCGACGAGAACCGACTAATTGCGTTTGAATTTGCCGCTTTGATGAACAAGAAAACGAGAGTGACGTTTCGTCGTTAATTAACCGAATGCGAAGCCGGATTGTACTGCTCCGACTTAACCCCGAAAATTTGTTCTTTTCTTTGCCAGGTGTTCGAAGGAGCCGCGACCTGCTTCTACGCTTTCATCGGCTTCGATATAATCGCGACCACTGGAGAGGAAGCTAATAATCCGAAAAAATCGATACCGATAGCCATTATTGTTAGTTTAACTATCATACTCGTAGCCTACGTCACTTCTTCCATGATGTTAACCCTTATAAGTGAGTATACACAATCTAAGTATCCGAAACAGTGCGTCGTACTACCTGAGCGTGTAAGCTGGAAAGCTCATTTTCCAAGAAAACTTTTTTAAGCTCGAGAACCAGTAATGCACATCAATCAGTGGTGTCGGAGTTGGGGAGCAGGGGTACTAGTATTTTACGGTCCCTGTACAAGAAGAGGGAGTTCCATTTTGAAATTTGAAAAATATTGATGCTTATTGTTGCACGCGAAAGGCTGTGAAAACTCATTTTTGATATCATTTAAAGCCTAACTTGAAACGTGAACATCCATGTTTCAATTTTTAAATTTTCGAAATCGCAAGCGGTCTCCCGTTCTCGTCTTCTGTTAGTGCCATACTTTAAAAATTACGACAGAAGTACATTTTCTCTTAAATCAAATTATTATTTTATACAAATTCCTATTCTATGAGAATATCTATTCGAATTTCTGATTTTGATGTGGGTGCGTGAATGAGGCTGATACCCCAGCGGGTGTTCCTCTTAGGTTAATGTTTATTACACCTTATGTATATTATACGAGCTTAATGTTTAGTACATCTTATGGACTTACAGGCTTCATATCCCTGTGGATATTCCGTCCGCATTTATTTTTACTACATTTTAAACCCCGGCGGTTATAATATGTACTTAGACTAGTTCAAAAGGTTTGGTCCTTTGAAGTCATCTTTTGAGGAGGTCTATTTCCCCAGCCCCCGAATTTCGAATGTCGATCGTAAATACATCTGAATCGTTTGAACGTCGTTCGTACATGTTTGTACAGGGCATTTCACCGTTTGTGCAGCAACGCCGGCCAAAGATTATTCTGGGGGCCAGAGAAACGTTAGCCCCCCGAAATTGTAATTTGAAAGTTTTTCCTGGACCAATCGTTTGAACATCCTTTGTACACGTTTGTACACCAATCCTCCTTGGAATAGGACCAAAGGTCATTTCGAGGGCTGCAGAAACGGTAGTCCCCCGAAGTTGCAATTTGAATGACTTTCCTGCACTGATCGTTTGAACATTGTTTGTACACGTTTGTACAGGCCAATTCATAAGTTTTACACCAACCCCCCATTGAACAGGACCAATGGTCATTTCGGGGGCTGTAGAAATGGTAGCCCCGAAGTTGCAATTTGAATGATTTCCCCGCACCAATCGTTTGAACATTGTTTGTACACGTTTGTACAGGCCAATTCATCGTTTGTACACAAATGCCCCATTGAATTGTGGTAGCCATACTCTCAACCTTGTAGCCACCAGTAATTTGATAAAAGCGCTGACTACAGATGAGGAATTGTTCAAGAAGCATAAGAGTATAATTCAGAAGTGTGATAATCTATGGCATGCAAGTCGCCAACCAACAGCGTTCGCTGACACAATTACAAGGAAGTGACGGCCCTTACTCCCCTTCCCCTCTCTGCAACACTAGCTCTCGGCTGGAAATCAGGTCTTAGATCACGAGACTCAGACAGTTTCTTTCTCTGGGAGAGGGAAGCAACAGCAGCATCAATGAAAGCTGGGTTTTGGGCCTTCCTTCACCACAAGTACCCCTACCAGGAATTTCTACCGCCATCACCTAGCACGGCTGTCCACCTTAAGAAAACTCTCTACCATGAGATTTCTTTCATTTTATTTTATTTTCAACTAGGTAGCATTCTTATAAACAGCTGTTAGCAGCCAATAACGATGAGAGCGCTGATACAAAATTGTTATATTTAGCAAAAAAAACAACAACAAAAAATGGAGAAAAAAACACGATAAGTTTGTATATAAATAAAAATAAAAAGCTAAATTAAAATAAAAAACAAAGTAGAAACAATAACAATAAACTTATTATACCCTCCAGTCATTTCCCCACCCCCAGCCCGAATTGTGCGCGTGATGCCATAACTCAAATTTTAATTTAATTTAATCTAATCTAATCAGCCATCGACCCAACTGCACTTCGACTTGCTTTGATAGAATTTTCGGGGTCCATTCATTCGATCAAGTCAGAAAGGAGGCGACTAAATTCAGAGCTCTTAACTACGTCCACCCGCCCCAAGCCGGACAGCAGTCACCGTGGGGTGCAGAGACTGCAATTTCCACCGAGAATACAAGAGGGAAGGTAAAGAAGAGTAAGATAAGAAACTGTAAACTAGATTTACTTCATTTTAACTGTAGAGGTTTAGTAGGTGAAGAAAGGTTAACGGAATTCGAAAGCGCACTGCAAGGGATACACTGGGATGTAGTGGGTTTGGCAGAAGTAAGAAAGGAGGGGGAAGCTCTTATTAGAAGGAAAAATGGGAACTACTTTTATTATTTCGGGGAAACGAAAGGATATAGGGGTATAGGGTTTTATATAAGGGGGGAAGCATATGATAAAATCTACGAAATAAAAGCAGTGAATGAGAGAATAGGAATACTAAAGATAAAATTTAGCAGTAAAATAAGAATGACAATAATCCAGGTGTACGCGCCTATTCAAGACGCATCAGACGCAGTGAAAGATCAGTTTTACGACATGCTAAGGGGAACTATGATAGCGGAACGAGAATATTATACAATAATAATGGGTGATTTTAATAGTAAAATTGGAACAATGGGCTCATATAGCGACTGTACAGGTGCATTTGCGAAAGGTGTGTCCAACGATAATGGAATTAGGACGATGGCATTAGCGTCAAGCGGAGGGCTAAAAATTGCGGATACCTATTTTTGCAAAAGACAAAATCGAATATGGACATGGATTTCTCCAGACAGGCGCACAAAAAACGCTATTGATCATCTATTGACTAACGATTTATCCATAGTGATGGATGTATCACCCATATCTAGATTCCCTTTTTCCTCAGATCACCGAATAATAAGATGTAAGCTGAAATTCCCAGCACGGGCTTTTTTTATGAACAACAAAAAGAATAATAGAAAGGCGCTGAAAACTATAATTCCCTTATACAACATGCAAACGGCAAACGACTTCATAACAGAACAAGTGACAGAAAGATTGACAGAAATAGAATGTAAAGGAACGCAAGAGCTATACAACACGATAGAAGGAGTAATAAAGGCAGCTATAAAGAAATTTGGTAAGGAAAAAACAACAGCGCAGACGGATGATAAAATATCCCCCAACACCAAGGCACTCATTACAAAAAGAGAAAAACTCAAGGAATTACCGCTATTGACTGCATCACAAAAAATTGAATTAGCAGAAATCCAGAAATACATAAAGAAAGAGGTGAGAAGGGACGTATATGAATTTGACAATAGGGTAACAAAGGAAATTATGGAGGAATCAGGGTCAATAAGGAAAGTCAGAAAAGTACTCACGAGAGGTTACGAGATAATGAATAAGCTGAAGGATGAGACTGGAAAGATAAGACACGGCAGGAGGAAAGTGTTAGAGATCGCCACAAACTTCTACAGACAACTCTACTCCAAACGAAACACCCAAACACAAATTGAAGCAACCATACCTCCACCCTCATCCACGCCCCTCCAACACATAATGGTGCAAGAAACCCACAACTGGTTATCTCACTTAAAATCAGAAAAGACCCCGGGACCAGACAGAATAGGTAACAATATACTTAAGATGTTCTCGGAAAGCCTCGCACAGCCACTGACACAGATTTTTAATAAAATAGTAGAGACCGAGACAATCCCACAACAATGGAAGATCTCAGAAATTATCCTATTGCACAAGAAAGGGGACAGAACTCTAATTGACAACTATAGACCTATCAGTCTCTCACCAGGCATCGCTAAAGGGTTCATGGCTATACTAAAAAATAGGGCATATAATCAAATAGATAGATACATTGACGAAGGACAGGCGGGGTTTAGGAAGGGGTTCTCCACAATAGATCATATATACACAATCAACCAAATAATGGAGAAGGCAAAAGAATATAACCTAGAATTACACCTCCTCTTTATTGATTTTCAGAAGGCATTCGACTCCATCGACCACGAAAGCATATGGACGGCATTAATTCAAGCGGGCTGTGACACTAAAATAATAAGAATTCTACAAAATGCGTATCACAACTCCAAAGCTTACATAAAAGTGGAAGGGAAAGGAAAAATGTTTGAGATAGGGAGGGGGGTAAAACAGGGAGACCCGTTCTCACCGAATTTATTTACATGTACACTAGAGAGCGTGTTCAAAAAAATGGAATGGGAAAGCTATGGGATGCCAATTAATGGAAAAAAGCTGAATAACCTAAAATTTGCTGACGACGTTGTTTTAATACACACGAACAATGAAGAATTAGGGAGAATGGCAACGGAACTGTCGGAGGAGTGCGAAAAGATAGGGCTAAGAACAAATGTAAGCAAAACGAAATATATGAGTAACGGATCAGAAACGCAGCTTACGATCGGAATAAATAGGATAGAGAGAATTGAGGAATATTCATATCTAGGACAAAATATTTCGTTTCAAAATGGTCTGGAGAAAGAAATTCAAATTAGAAGATCAAAAGCATGGAGAAGTTTCTGGGCTTTAGGGTGGATTTTCAAAAGAAATGGGAACATGGAAGCCAAAACAAAAGCCCTCAACATGTGTGTAACGCCGGTGCTAACCTACGGCGCACAGACTTGGGCACTCACAGATACACAACTGGAAAGAATTAGGTCCACACAAAGAGCAATGGAGCGGAGTATCCTGAACCTAAAAAGAAAAGATAAAGTTAGGAATGTGATAATCAGAAGAAGGACGGGCGTGGTAGATGTCGGATATAAAATCAAAAAATTGAAATTCAAGTACGCGGGACATGTGATGAGAGGAGATGCCGAAAGATGGTCAAGAAGGGTTATGGAATGGCAAATGTACGGGGGACAGAGAGGGACGGGAAGACCACTCAGGAGATGGAGGGATGAAATTACGAGGAGGGTAGGAATAGCATGGGGAAGGGAAACATACGATAGAAATAAATGGAAAAGGATCGGTGAGGCGTATGCCCAGCGTTGGGCCAGTTGACGGCGAGTTTGGTACATACCTATAATATTGTAAAATATAAATAGTTTTTTGTAGAATAATCAACAAATATACGCTGTAAAAAAAAAAAAAAAAAAAAAAAAATAACTACGTCCAGTATGTCGAGGTATTCATGATATTTGCTAATATTGTTGTATAACTTCATCACACGATTGAATGGGGAGTTTAAAAATGGTTCGTTCTGCAGTGCGGTATTTCGAATATTTCTCTACAGCGGCTTTGAAAACTAGGAATCCGAATTGCTACATTTTTAGTAGCTGTGGTGCGTTTATCTTACAGTGGATTATGTTATGTAAGAATACCAAAGAAGCCAGGGCCCTCCTTCCGTGAAGGCTTTTGTATTCATAGCCTTTAAGTAGCTCCGTGTAAGATACAGCGTTTGTGTAGTATTAGAATTGCTTATAATGTAAGTATCTCAAAAACCGTTTCTGAACTTTCTCCATCATGGCTGTTTGCCGCTGACATTCCCGGAGTTCAAATGATGGAGGCGTATTTTAGGTGTGAACGAACCAAAGGTGCATATAGAGTTTGTACCGTTTCAATATTTTGCCCGCTTCCTCCACCAACTCACCCCATGCTTTGTGCCCCCTTACCAATACCAGTCTCCTCCTCCAATACAAGCCCTCCTCCACCAACTCAACTCCCGCCCTCCCTATCACGCCACCCATCGTGAGCTCCACTACATGTCACCTCCCAATCCCTGCAGCACAAGCCTCCGCCATCATGATCACGAACCCATTCTACTTCGTCACTGGACCCCTATCTGCCAAGTCATTCAAATTGCAACTTCGAGAGGCTACCATTTCTACAGCCCCCGAAATGACCATTGGTCCTATTCCAAGGGGGGTTGGTGTACAAACGATGAATTGGCCTGGCCTATACAAACGCGTACAAACAATGTTCAAACGATTGGTGCAGGTAAATCATTCAAATTTCAAATTCGGGGGGGCTACCATTTCTACAGACCCCAAAATGACAATTGGTCCTATTCCAAGGGGGTGGGTGTACAAGCGATGAATTGGCCTGTACAAACGTGCACAAACAATGTTCAAACGATCAGTGCAGGAAAATCATTCAAATTGCAACTTCGGGGGTGGGGGATACCATTTCTACAGCCCTCGAAATGACCTTTTGTCCTATTCTAAGGAGGATTGGTATACAAACGATGAATTGGCGTGTACAAACGTGTACAAACGATGTTCAAACGATTGGCCCAGGAAAAACGTTCAAATTACAATTTCGAGGGCTAACGTTTCTCTGGCCCCCAGAATAACCTGAGCCTTTGAAACCTTGTCCCATCTTTTTCTGCACACTTTGCGGTTGCCAGCCAGCAGGGTCTCAAATGTTCAGAATTTTGTCCACCTATCGGTTCGGAGGATGCCCTCTCTTACGGCTTTCTGTCCATGGAACACCTCAGTGTACTTAAAAGGTTCTATTTCGAATCCCTTTTCCTTAGCAGATGCCTTACGTACTAAAATTTTAGCTTTTTGATTATGTACCCTACACTTTTTACTTATGTTTGTTTCCTGGTTAAAATTAACCTAACCTCATCCTCCACCCGAACGTTGAGAATGCTTTTCAACATTGAGTTTTGCGTTGTCATAAGTTGTCGCGAAATGCGATTAATACTCACAGATAAGCTTGTGAGCAAGCTCTCTCTTGCCCTCTTGTCATCCTCTCGCTCGACGTAATCACGTTCCGTGCTGAGTAATCGCACGGACGGTTAACGATCGAGTCGAGAGTGCCGGTCGTGTTGGAGTTGATCGCACGATCAGGACCGAACCCCCAAAGTCAGATTAGTGTGAAGCACAGTACCGTGGTGTAAAATGAGGTGTACGGTCCGATACTGTCATACTGAGCCTTCACCACACAAGTATTTCTGTTTGATTTTGCATTAGAGCATAAGTTTGAGCCTCGGATCGCACAGGATTTCAAAATTATTATTTTTGTTTTTAATTTCATTTTACGTTTTAAGATTAGTTTGTGTGACCACAATGCTCCTTCCATGAATTTGTTATCCTTGTGCTGAACGGAGCGTCCCTGTTTGTTATTGTTATTATGTACATAATATTTTTGAATATATGGATAGTAAAAAAGTCAAGTTTGTATCGGGAACACTTGTAGTGCAATATCTTATTTTGGGAGAATGGAACGTAGATGAACAGAATATGGTTTGTTAGTTAAAAGCAACGAGCAAGAAGTAAGGCCTCCATTTTTTTTTCTTTTTTTCAGCCGATAATACTATTCTACCAGCAGGAAAAATTTTCGAAATGTATTCGAAAAATACATACATAACCGGAGTTATTGCTCCTTAATTTTTACTAGAACTGAAGCTCTGATCTTGATATTTGTTTCAATAAAAGCAATACCTAGCCCCGGCGTAGAAACATCAGGGGGGTCGGTTTAGAACCCTCCCCCCAACACTGTCAAAAAGAGCATTTCAGAATGTATTTTAGCACATTAATTACAGCGATATGAATTCAGGATATGTGCTATAGCGACCATTACCCCCCTCCCCCCCGCTCCATACATGCTGAGACATTTCTACGTCGGTCACAATTTGAAATAATAAAAGTATCTGAGGGTAGAAGCCTCCTTCTTACATCTCTTCTTCTATATGTATCTACTTACAGTAACGCTCTCTCAAAGCTGATTGTATCGAATATCGATTAAAAAGCATTTCTGTAAATTAATGTAAATTCTTCTATTTTTGCAGTTCCATACGATAAGATTTCAGTAAGCAGCGCCTTGGTGGACATGTTTGGTCAAGTGGGTGCCAGAAAGTGCCAAATTGTGGTGGTGATAGGAGCTCTAGCCGGCCTTACAGTGAGTATGTTCGGCTCGATGTTTCCTATGCCCCGCATTATTTACGCAATGGCGCAAGACGGACTGCTATTTAGGTAAATTATTATTTTTTCCACCACACCAATGCATTAAATAATTACGGAGCATCGTCAGATGTTTGTCAATTAAATTGTTACCGATAATGTATTCTGTCGAGTAAAGGTAAAATGCACGACTACTTGTAAGTCGTGCACACATGATAAGTTACAAGTATGTTTTTTTTTTTGTTTTTTTTAACCTTGCAAGTTGCTAAGGCCCCACCCGGCGGCGAGTCCGGAATTTTCTTCGGTGGCTTCTTATATTCGTCAAAAAACATAAAAATCAAGGTGTCTTCCCTCCACTCCCTTACATACCTTCAAGTAGTTGAAGGAAGGGGAACTCACATTTTAAAAATTACATAATGCATGCGAAATGTATATACAACTAATAATATTTACAATCTTAACCTAAACTATAACTATACTGTATGTCATCTGTCGACCAGTAAATCAGTGTCTCAGTCCGCTTGAGATTGTCTGTTGTCTCCTTCAATTTCACGACATGTCCCTGTCGGCTTCTATCGCCCTTCCCCGCCCGCCACTTCGGCAACACACCCAATACAGAAGGGCCGCTCCGAGTAGAGGGGGCGACCTCAGACGGTAACCACAAGACCTCTGCTTCAAGTTATTTGTCGCTTTTTCGAAGTGGGTCGAGCAGGTGAGTTGGGTATTGGGTTCCAGGATCTCCTATCAGTGACGCTCCTCGAGAAGGGAAGGGGACGCTCACAGGTGCCGAGATGGCACTGTACTTCACCTTTCTCACTCGCTACTGTCATTGTCTCTTCTGCTGCTGCGGCTGCTGTGGGGACGCCGTTGCTCGATGGATTAGTGATGGGCCCGCCCTCATCCGGGTTCTTCGACTACCGGCTACGGGATCTCCCCGATTCTCGCCAGTCAGTGTTGGTGTGCTGCCAACAGGGGCACTGAGTACTGGTCCACCCTGATTCCCAGTGCTAATGCCTGCGACAGCTTGTAGACAGCGGGTACGGATCCACCCTGATTCCCGCTGTCTATTGACTGGTGCTAGTGATGACGTGGTGGTAGGGGTCGCCGCTAGGAATACGGGTTCTCCGCTTCTCAAATCCGACCCACCGTCTTCGCCACGAATTCGGCCCACACATTCCATTCCTGCGGTGAAGCCGTCGGTGGTGGAATAGGTACGTGCGGTTCCGGTCAGCGCACATTGCGAGAACATGCTCCGCAGACAGTGAAAACGTGCCCTCACACTCGCACTGTGGAGTGTCGCGCTGTCTCATCCGGTTCAGGTACTCGGTGAAGCATCCGTGTCCCGTCAGCGCCTGCGTTGTCCAAAACGAGAACTGTATTCTGGACTTACGCTGGGCGCTGATTCTGGGGAAAATCGAATATGTCCATCGACCAGTCGACGCCTCGCCCCAGCGTTTTCCCCCGCATTGCTCAGTATTGCGGCGGAACTGCTTGGCCAGCCGCTCAAATGGTACCCCACCAGTGACGGCGGCTACTGTGTCCTCTTCTTCGCTTCCCCTGGTGAGATCATCATCTGCTTCATCAGTGTATTCAGCGGCGGCCTCCGCCATTGCAAGTATCCTGAGATATCGTGTACAACTTCTGCATTAGGGTACTTAGACTACAGAAATCCATCGTATACGTATTCAAAAAATGTTTCCAGAAATATGAACTTCTGGTTGAACTGCTTCGCCCTTAATTATTAATAACCATTTACAGTGTTTCAAGTTCAGAAAATAACAATTCAAGAGGGAATTATTATTAGTACAGGTATGATGAAATGAACCAGCAGTCGAATGCCAAACACTTCAGTTGTATAGAAAAATTGACTGAAGGGGGTTGAATGAACTGTGAGGAATGGTAAAGTGTATCCTTGAGTCTTTTAAATTGAGGATTCTACATTTTAAATTTCAAAGTAAGATTCCATTTGCGCTACAGTGGCGCGTATATACTCTCGTTTGATGAAATAACCATTAATATTTTTCTACTATTTCAGATTTCTAAGTCCGATTTTTCCGCTCACGGGAACACCCCTAATTGCAACACTCATCTCTGGCATTGCCGCTGCCATTGCTGCTTTATTTTTGAATTTGCAAGTTCTCGTCGAAATGATGTCGATTGGTAAATGATTTTCATTTATTACAAATCAAGCGTTCGTAGTGCACTAGAATAAAGCACTGATCATACCAGCTTCGGTCCCCCTATCCTGACGCAGGTCCAATCGGGGTAGTTCCAGATTAGGGGGTACGGTGTCCCGGGGCCAATTCGGCGTGCGTGCACCGCCATACCGCATCATCATGCTATACCAGCATCGAAATACCCATAACGAAAGATTTTCGATTCTCTTAATTCGAAAAGGGATACAAATGAGGTACTTTTGATCTTGACGAGTCAGTATGAGGACACCTGATTAAATTTTCTGCTCAGGGAAAAAACTGAATGCACAATGTACCATTGCATTTTTACATCCTCAGAAAAAATGTCCAGAAATGAAGGCTGGACGTCCTCAAAGATCGGAGGGACTTTTATCCGAGCTTTCAGGGCCCAGATGAAAATGTAGCCAAGAACTAAAGGGCAGCAATTTATGGCTTTCGGGTGTCGTTCACCAGAAAATGAGGGAGAAATACAATTTAGCATTAGATATTCGTACAGCAGCCGATCAAATAAAGTTACTCGCAGAGAGTAGCTGACGAGATAGTATTATTCAAACCTCTCCGATTATAACGAAGTGCGTGTTTCAGGGACTTTGCTGGCGTATACCTTAGTTTCGACGTGCGTCCTTATTTTGCGGTATCAGCCGCACTCGACAAGCATAATGGAGTTATTGCCGGAAGCATTGAAAACCCCAATAAAAGGTTCGCCCGTTAAAGAGCCCATAGCGAACGGCCAGGTAAGCGGAAATTGCAAGAAATGCGGGACATTTCGGTTCGGCTATTTACTTCAGCTACCGATGAAATAGGGTGACTCAAAAGTAGGGCAAAGAGGTTCAAAAGTAAAAAACAGGTCACAGATCACAATTTTCGTTACTTAACTGGACAAAAGTTAGGTGTTAATTCTTTCTGTAGATTTCAAATTTAATTAAAAATTTTAATATTAAATGACTCTAATTTATTTACGCACATTTCAAACACTTAGAAAGTGCAGAATATATATTTCTCAACTGTTTTCGGAAATTTTAATATTTTTATAAAATTAGAATTATTTTGTGAAATTTGATTTCTTGGTAACTGCGATTTCTGTCAAATCCAACGTTTTGAGTCACATTGCTCTGAGTTTTCTGGTAACTGTACGTGGAGTCGTTCTCAAAATATTGAAGCGAGACAAAATGAGACAGGCTCGAGTACTGTATCAAAAGTGAAAAACACACGGACATGTTGCAAACAGACTGCAGAATTTGTTTTTTTAATTTTTTGTGGAGGAGAGGGGAAGGGTTAAGAATAAGTTTTGTCAACTGAAAATGTAAAATTTTCTTACTGGTAAAATATTTATAAAATCGGCAACATGGACAAAAAAAAAAAAAAAAAAAAAAAATAGAAATAAAAATTAGTACCTAGTGTTGCCAACTAAAAATCCGATTTTATCCCCATAAGACTTACATTTTTGTAAAATCGGGAAAAAATTTAACTTGGCAAGTTTCTTCAACATAGTTAAATTAATTTTTCCAACTGATGAACATTTTCAAAATAGATGAATAAAGAAGTAAACGAAACAAAAAAACAAACGTTTGAGGATTTTGCTAACTGAAAACCCTACTCTACAAAACCTGAGGAACCATGCACTTTAAAATCAAGAAGTTAAAAAAAACAGACAGAGAACAAAAGAAAGTCAAAAAATAAAAAAGAACTCGTTTCGAAAATGTTGTCCAAAAACTAATGAACATTTTTTAAATCTACAAAAAAAAACACTGAGAATTTTTTCAATTGACAAATATCAACGCAACGTCGGTGAAATCTAGAAGGGCTATTAACGTGTTATTTTTTTGTGATTTACATTTTATGTAATATGAAAAAAATGAATCCTCACTCATCACCTCCTTGTCATATTTCTCCTAAATTATGCATAATATTCGAGAGCAAGTTGAAAGTAGTGAGGAAATATAGAGGGGGAACGTTATTTGCGCAAATGTTGCCAACTGTCGATCCACTTTAGTCAACTGATGAACATTCTTACAACTGACAAAATATAAAAAGAAAAAATTCCGAAGAAATAACACTGAAAAGTTTTACTAATCAAAAATGCTATTTTGTCAACTGAAGAAAGTGTATAATAAGAATATTTTTAAAATCAAAAAAAAAAAAAAAAAAAAAAAATGAACAAACCGGCAAACCAGAAAAGCAAAGAACGTTAGACAAATTTTGTCTGCTGCCGATCCAATTTTTTCAGCTGACAAACATTTATACTATCAACAAACAAAGGAAAAATATAAAACAACAACTGAAAGGAAAACAAAAAACAACAGTTTGAAAATTTTGTCAATTGAAAATGCAATTCTGCAATATGAAGACAAATTTTTAAAATAGACAAAAAAAAAACAGTTAAAGAAATAACAAATAACAGAATACAAACAATTTGGATTGGGGGGGGGGGACTGAAAATGTTGCCAACTGTTAATTCAATTTTTCGAACTGACAACCATTTTTTTAAACTGACAAAAAATATATATGTATATACATATAATAATAATAATAATAATAATAATAATAATAATAATAATAATAATAATTTGAAATTTGAAATTTATTTATTTAAAAATATGAACAGAACATTTTTTTTAGGTGACCCTCCCACTATATGCACAAACTATGCGAGCGCGGGAGGGGATTATTATTACCTTAGTATAACATAAAGAAAATGTCTATAGAGAAAAAAATCAAAGCAAAAAATGAAACAAAACATAATAATACTGATCAAAAAAAATTAAAAAGTAGAAAAACAAAACAAACACAAAGCAAAACTGGTGAGAATAAGATGATAAAAAGTAAAAGTAAAATAAAAATAAACAAAAGAAGGACGCACTGGGGAAATTTTCTTTGCTGAAAATTCGATGTTCCTGAGACGAATATTTTATGTTTAACATGCAAGTAGGGAAATATAAATAAATAAATAAATAAATAAATAAATAAATAAATAAATGGATAAATGGAATAAATAAACAAAAAGCAATACTTTGGAAATTCTATCAACTGACGAACGTTCTAAAAATCGACTAAAAGAAACAAAAAAATCTAGGAGGTTTTCCAGCTGAAATCGTATTTTTTCAACTGATGAACATTATTGAAATCAAAACGGTGTACAAACAAAAAATATCTAATAATAAAATAATGAAATAAGCGAATACAAAGAAAAGTAGGTCTCGCTAAAATAAAAAATAAATAAATAAAGTAACGAAAAAACAACAACAAAAATAGGAAATAAAAAAACAACAGAAAACTCTTCGCAAGTTTTGCTACCTCCGATCTGATTTTGCTATGAGGCGAATAAAAAAAAAAATTAAAAAAAAAAAAATAATAATAATAATAATAATAATAATAAATAAAGAACTTTTTAATTTTGCCAACCACTGAGAATCCGATTTTGTCAACTGCAAGATGTTTACCAAAACACAGATTTGTAAAATTCATAGTTTTGTCATGACCTTTTCACAACTTTTTACGTGAGCTCACATTACGTATGCTGAAGTTCGTAAATTGCAAGCTAATATTGACGTTTCCGGGATACACTTTTCCCGTTTCTTCCTTTGCTAATATTTTGGTATTTCCATTTAAAAAGGAATACAATAAAATAATAAATTTAAGAAAACGTACATAAAAAATTCATTATCTATTCGAATGTAGAGAAAATTTAGGATTTTTTGGGAAAAGCAAATTAAATACCGACCTATACAACTACATAGGTTGGTTGTCGCTAAGTATTGAAACTAAGATTTGTACGGCCCACCGACGCTATCTATCGGCGTTTCAACGCAGTAGGGGAGTAACTTGGTTCATTAGTTATCGATTGAGACCACGCCGGGCTCATTTGATTGAAAACTCGCTGTTCCAGACCAATTTAAAAGAAACCATGTGCATTGACCCCTACAGTTTTTTTTTAAACATTTTTTTAAAGAAGGAAAAAAAAAACATGCGATTTAAAAGTTTTTTTATGAATCATCATCTTCATTAAGTACACGAATATCTTTTTTCAAAATAAGCGCCATTCATGACTATGCAGGCGTCCATTCGTTCTTGCCATTTATTGAATGTTTTTGCGTATTCCGCCGCCGGTGAGGAGAAAAACATCTGCGCCGCAGTGATGCGACTTCTTGATTTGTGCTGAATTGACGACCGCGTAAGGCTGGCTTCAGTTGAGGAAATAACCAAGAGTCGCAGGGGGCGAGGGCAGGACTATACGGGGGTGGGGTGAATTGTGATTTTTTTAAAAGTCATCACCGCGGCGTAGATGCGTTTTTCTCCTCCTTATCGGCGGCGGAATACGCGAAAACGTTCGATAAATGGCAAGAACGAATGGACGCCTGTATAGCCATGAATGGCGCTTATTTTGAAAAAGATATTCGTGTACTTAATGAAGATGATGATTAATAGAAAATTTTGTAATCGTATGTTTTTTCCCTTCTTTGAAAAAATCTTTAAAAAACCTGTAGGGGTCAACGCATATGGTTTCTTTCAAATTGGTCTGGAATAGCGAGTTTTCAATCAAATGAGCTCGGCGTGGTCTCAATTGATAGCTAATAAACCAAATTATTGCCCTACTGCGTTGAAACGCCGATAGATAGCGTTGGTGGGCTGTATAAATTTTAGTCTCAGTTACTTAGCGACAGACTATGTATTATGACTTCCGTGATTGGTTGACACTCTGGTAACTGACAATTTTTATTTCTTACAATCCTAACAATCAGGAAGAAAAAGAAAAAAAAAATAGAAAACGGAAATAAGAAATCTACACTTTGGAAATTTTGCCAGCTGCCGATTTGATTTGGCCAACTGGGGAACATTTTCAAACTCAACATTCCAAGAAATAATTCAACACTTTTGAAAGTCAGTCTTCTTCCGAAACTATATTGCCAGCTGAAAGTCAACTTTACTAAATTTGCCAACTCGGCAGTTACTTCTCAGCCTAGTCTTTTATAGTACCTAAGTAATATTTATGGAAAAATGACCTGCTGAAAAGTACATTAAATGATTTGCAGATTCTGTTTGATAAACAACAGAAACCCGAACAAATCAAGAAGGCTCTGGGTTTGCCTATAATTGACGCAAACAGTCCTTTTCCAAATCAAAAATCTCCGTCACCTAACAGAAAAGTGATTGTTCGACGAATTACGAGGAGGTACGTATAATCATTTAAGAATTACAATCGAGAAACGTCTACAGCTCTGGACTAGAGTACTCGGGCAATTCTTAAACGTTCAATAAATTAATGTAGCATAGACCTTGGTGTATCGAGTCGACACAGTAATGACATATGAATCAATGTGTTACACGAGCATGCTTAAAAATAAGTGTAAATGTTGTTTTGATAGCTCACCAGATTCAGATGATTCTTTTGGGGAAGAAGAGCCCGAAGATGATAACCAGCGTCTGGTCTCGGATAAAAGAGACAGAAAACATTATGGCACAACTTTGCACAAAATCACACCAGTACCAAAATCCATCGAAGAGAAAGTCAGCGAAAGGATGGACAATGTCAAGAAACGATTACAAGTTAGTTTTGACAAAGAATACATAAAACATATACACCCACACGGATACTGGCACTATCTTTTTTCAGCTCTATAGAGTCCAAAGCAAGCACAAGATCTTAGTTGTAAAATTTATTTGCATTTCTTAACGACGTAAAGTGAGGGTCAGTGACCAAAGCCCAATAATTCTCTCTTGTGTTATGAAAAAGTTCAGTTTTCCCTTTGCATACAAATGTTAGAAAATTCCTTTATTTCTCGAACTGGGGGTTAGCTGGTTTTAATTTGCCCGAAAAGCGATGTTACTACAACCTGGGAGCTGAACGAATTGACATAGACATGTCTATAGTCTAACGAAAGCGAAAAATTCCATAAAAAATGCTCCGCAAAAAACGCGCCGCAATAAAAACGTTACCGTTGCGATATAGTTGCGTGTTCTTTTTTATGCGGTCATTCGTTTCATCACATTTCGACTGGCCAACACGGAAAATGTCGAGCGATGCCGAGGATGGACGATTAGAGAAGGTATTGGAACATGGGTATGCGCGTTAACGCGGCCACCTGGACAACATATCCATGTAACAATGTCCTTTCGTGCCACGGTTGGACTCTTTCTTTCATTTTTTTCATTTTACAGGTGTTCACTTACCTATGCCCGGCAGTTTTTCCATGGGTCGACTGCGGTCCAGCAACGGAAGAGTCGGGCAAATCAGTTGTTCGTTTCGTTTCTTTACTCTACGTTCTGATAATGTCCTTCGACGTCATAATGGTGTACTGTGATCGACCACTGTCCCTGGTTATGACGTGTGCCGTTTACCTTTTATTAATCGGCATAATTGTAATTACTGGAGCTATATCGCGTAAACCGCAAAATAGGTGAGTATGTTTGGAACAGATGTAACAGGGTAGTTAATTGATTAAGAAACTCAACGTAGACATGGAGCTAAAATACAACAATTTGTATATTTTTTAAATGAGCAGCAATCTCAGTTGAAAATAAGTGCAAATGGATGGAAGCAACAATTTTTGACATTCTAGGATTGTGTGAGCATGGAGGTCAGAAGGTCACATCATCAGAACTGTTTTAGTGCTCCTCGAAGACTCTTCAAAAGTTTTTAAAGATAATAACTCTGTACTTGGGTGCGGTCCAATATCTTCAATGCGGTTTTGGAGGAAATTTTTAGAAAAGTTGATTGGAGAGGGAAGGGACTAGTAATGGGGCAAAATATCACTTTCGGCGAATATAAATACCTAAACAATCTAAGATTTGCAGATGATATAGTCCTAATTGGGAAAAATAGTGGGGAACTCGAAGCAATGGCGGAGGACTTGAGGAGAGAAAGCAAGGTGGGTCTTTCAATCAATTATGACAAAACCAAAATTATAACAAATATTAATCAATTTATGGATATCTTCGTAGATGGTAACAAAATCGAGGTAGTCGAGGAATATAAATATTTGGGTCAGTTAATGTCACTAGAAAACAGAATAAAAAAGGAACTAAAAATCCGAAGAGCCAATGCCTGGAAGGCTTTCTGGGCTCAAAGACCCATCTTCAAAGGGAAGCTCAATCTGAGCGCAAAAATAAAAATCCTCGAGAGTACTGTCTACCCTGTTCTGACATACGGGGCGCAAACTTGGGCCTGCACTACAAAACAAGTCCGAAAAATGGAGACCACGCAACATGCCATGCTTAGGAGTATTTTGGGTATAAAACTCAAGGATAAAGTCCATATTCCGGAAATTTTCAAAAGATCAAAAACAAAAAACATAGTCTCGGCCATTAGAAAACTAAAACTCAACTATGCAGGGCATGTTGCGAGGGAATCCAGAAATAAATGGAATAGGGTCGCCACCTTCTGGACTCCAGTGGATGGTAAAAGAAAAGTCGGGAGGCCACGGAAAAGGTGGAGCGATGAGGTGGTCGAGGTGGCGGGCCCTAACTGGGCGAACAAAGCCGCCAACTGGAAGATGTGGGTTGATCTGACCTACGCTTATACCCAGAAATGGGTGGCTGGGTGAGGGACGTGAACAAGGTACCTCACTTGCCTAAACTATATGTATGTATTAGTATAAAACTGGTGCCTATTCTGTATGCCTCACTGAGCCTATGAGCTCAAAATAAAATAAAATAAAACTTGGGTTCGGTAAGACTCTCACGGACTTCATTAAAACATGTTACAATTCTGTTGAACCTAGGTGCCACTGATCTAGACGATTTCAACTGTTCACGGCTTATTAACGCTCATTAAGATATTCTAACAGGACTGTATTGTCGGGAAAATAGTCCAGCTTATCCTTTCCCCATGCTTTGAGGATGAAAAATAACTTTACGCTCTTTTTTTTTCTCGATCAAACGAATTTTTTTCAAATCAAGGGTTCTACCTCCGTCAAATGCGTAAAATCTTCTACCTTCGCCTACACTTGCTTCACTTTTCATTTAACTGGCAGTCGGTCGGTTAAATTTGGTGCTTAATAGTCAGCCTATGTATTAGTCAGAATAGTCGGTATATTTGCTTAGTTGTAAGTCGAACTGACTGTAGCTAGCTCGTTGGACGGATAGCTAGAGCTAGCTGTCTGTAGATCCAGTGATCCTAAAGACTTCCTATGAAGGTAAAGGTAATGAAGGAACATTTGTTTCTTTTTTCTCCATTTTTTCCAGCTTAAGTCACATCGGTACACCAAGACCTATCAATCCATATTATATTTAAAGACTGCACAAAGTCAAAAAAAAAAATTAAAAATTAAAATGTGGTTAAAGTTTTTTTTATTTAAATTTTCTGAATTTTTTGAAACAGATGAAGTCAAGAACTTATCCTGCTTGTACTGTCTGTCTTAATGTATTTTGGAGAAGAATTAAAAATAGTATTAGTCACCAGAAGAACTTAGTTTCCTTTCCATGCCATTATTACTATTTTTTTCACAATAATTTTACTTCAGCGTTTTTTTGTTATTTATTTTTTTTTTTTATAAAAAAAAAAACGAAAGAACAACATTTTGAAAAATTCTGTACAAAAATCGGTCAAGTTTACGATTTTTTTTTTCTCGAACGGCATGAAATTTCTTTGTCATTTCCAGAAAATCTTCAAAATCTGATTTGACCTTAAGGTTCTTATTTCTTCTTGGTGAAAAAATTCATATTCTCGGTCGGGCCACCTCGCAGAAGGTTCCTAATATTCAAAAGAACATTTCTGCAAAATTAAAGCAACATCGAAAAAGGTTAACCTGTACTGCAAAGGGAGGGCGATTTCTCATGAAAATTAACATTGATTTTTAGAATTTGAGCTGCAGTCGCCGGGAAGCCTCCCCGTGCGGCCTAAATATTATTTTCTTCCTCACATGTAAATCTTAAGGGTTGTTAAATTTATTTCACGGGTTATTTCTCCCCTCCCCTAGACCCTTTAGGCTTCACAAGGCTTAACATCCAGTCACTTATTTTCCTCAATTCTCAAGTTCTTTAAATCGATGGTAGGATTCTCTGGGTCGCTAAATCCGTTCCAGGGTTTCTTTCTCCGCTTCACGCTTTCCTCAACCCTTAACGCTCCACAGGAAGCTAATTTCCATTTACTCCAATTTCCCCAATTCCTAAGTTCTTCACGTCGATTGTAGGGTTGTTGGGTTGTTGAATTCGTTTCTGGAGTCCTTTCTCCCTTTCTCTTAACTCATGAGGCACCACATAGGAATAATCGTCGATCACTCCAATTTTTACGTCAATAGTAAGATTTTAGGGACGCTGAATCCATTTCAGGGGGTTTCTCCCCTCCCCGTAACCCTTGAAATTTTACAGGGCGGTAATCTCCAATTACTCGAATTTTCCCAAACTTCAAGTTCTTTATTTGGTACACAGAGAACTTGAAAATGGGGAAATTGGTATAGTTAAATACTAGCCCCCTGTGGAGCCTGGTGGGCTGAGGGGTGGGAAAATAGTGCTTCTGAAACGGATTCAGTGACACAAAAGCTCTAATAATGTCGATGTAAAGAACTTGGGTATCAGAGAAATTGGAATAATTAAGGATTAGCCTTCCGTAAAACTTAAAAGGTTGAGGGAATAGGAAAAAAACCTTCGACATAAAGAACTTCTCTTTTCTAATTTTGCTCTCAACCTGAGCCCCGGAATCCGCCCTTTCGAGCATTACCTTAGAGACGTCCGGGACGTTGTTAGGGCTGTCTTAGCCCTCTTATCTTTTTGCCGAAGAACCGGCCTAGGACGAAATGTAGCGAGTTGCTACATGGGATCGAACCCGGGACCTCCGGATTCCGAGATCAGCTCGGCCAACCAGACCCCCGACATAAAGAACTTGGAAATTAGAGGAATTCCAGATTAGCTCCCTGTGGAGTCTCAAAAATGTAGGCGAGCATAGAAAAAAACCTAAATTTGACTTAGTGATCCAAAAAAAGTCTTACTAGAACTCGGAAATTGAGGGAAATTGGAGTAACGGGAAATGAGGCTCCGTCGAACGTGGAGGATTGCGGGAAAGGAAAATAACTCCCTGAATAAATTTAGAAACTCCAAAAACTTCCGTCTGCCAAAGAAAGTAATCCTTTTACGCCTATATAGGGAGGTTCATCTAACGGACTAAAGCTCAAATTCCCAAAATCAATGTTAACTCCAATAAGAACTTTTCTCCTGGATTAACCTTCTTCGATTTTGCTCAAACATTGCTGGATTCTGTTTTCAATACTGAAAACCGATCAGTGGGCTGGGGGTGCGTTAAAAAATCAAAAATAAGGACCACCCTACTCGACCTGCTTAAAAATTTAATAATCGTTTTCCTACACTTCTTTTTTTACAAAGAGTTTCCTTCGTCTACAGACAGACAGACGGTCCGGGAAAAGAAGCAGGCAGATTGGAAGACAAAGCAAAAATGATTGAGTGATCAACAGTCAGAGAAAACAGGAAGGCAAATATACACCTGCAGACAGATAGAGGCATACATATTATTATGAAATTCAGGGTTTAGAGAGCTAGGAAGATTTGCGATCTTGGCTCCTGACTCTTTTTGTTACCAAAAAATAAGAGGACTTCTCATTTGCTTGTCTATCAGCCTCATGTGTTTGCTAGCTCACCTTTTGTCTTTCTGTTCGAGTTTTTATCTCGTTGATGAACTGGATCTTAGGATAACCGATCAGCCCTCACAATTTTACTGAACTTAAGTAAGCAACCTACTCGGCTTATTTCTTTGCCTAGTGAGGGGGAAGAAATGTGGGTTGGTAAAATTTCCGACGTATATGTCGTACAAAGATGAACCGTCGTACGAAATAGGTAGGTACTACAAAAAGTCACCGCGCAAAAAAGGTTCAAGAGAGTGTTAAGAGAAATTCCACGTGAATGAAAAATACAAAAATTGTTCATGTTCAAGCGTTAAATTCTTTCTCCCTCACGCTGAAATGTGAAAAAACGTTTATACTCTTTCTTTCATGTAGAAAAAAGTATCACTTCACTCGCGAAGAGCTTCTTCATATTTTTCCATCGGATAGCTCCTTCTTTCATGAAAACTTACATATTTGTACATTTTCCGGTTTGTTGAAGTACCAGGTTAACTTTTTTCAGACTCATGAAAATTCATCTAAACTTGTTCGTATTCCTTAAAAATCTATCAAGTACTGTTTGGCGCCACTGAGAATCGTTTTCTCGTTAGATTGATGTAACTCCGCTGATACTGTAATATATGCAAGACCCGTTAGAATCTACTAAGACCCTTATATGAGTTTTTAAGGTACTTTAATGTCACCGCGAAATGCTCAAAAATAGTTGGTGTAAATGTGTACCTAAATCACTTTTTCAAATGTTTGTATCCGTGCTCAGAATTTGTCATTTTGTAAACGGCTTTTGAAGTGAACAAAAAGGCCATGTGGGGCAAAGCGTGTCTTTTTCGAACTAATTTCAAAAATTTTTCCAAATTATTCGTGAAATGTTGGAAGATATTTACTTATGGGTCACTTGTCTATGCTGATTCGAAATCCGACTTTTAAATTTATCCAGAATTTTGTCTGCATTAAAATAGCATCTGAGCCCAAAGTACGATCACTTTCTTAATTTTTGATAACATCAGAGAAATATAGCATTCATAGACCGATTTTGAGCGCTGATTTCAAATATGATTTTACAATTCTGAAGGAAGCCTTTCTCTATTATAAAAATGACCTTTTAACGGCCAAAAACAAACAAAATTCAAATTTCATATGTTAATAAAAACGAATAATGGTCCGAAATCAGATGTTTGCCTTCACTTCGAATCTGACCCAAAATTTCGATAGAAATTCTTTTTCACCCTGGAAATTATTTTTCAAAAGTTAGACAGGTCAATACATTCCTTTAATTTTTCGAGTACCAAAGAAAAGAAAGCAGTGGTCTGGAATAAAATTTTCTTGCTGATTTTGAATCTGGCTTTATATTTTGATGAAACCCTTGTATCATCCTGAAAATGATAGTTTTGACAAAATGCTGAAATATGGCCTTATTGAAGAAAAAAGTGTTCAGAAATGCAATTTTCTCACTACTTTTTGATTTGAGCTGGAAATTTTGATATAATTTTCTTTTGATACTGAAAAACAACATTTTGAAAGCTGAAAATGTCCAAATTAAGGTGAAAAAAAATTTAGTCATCAAGACGGGCTAGGATTCTTCGTGCTTCCGTGAAGATTATTTAAAACTTATTAAGACTGTGTTTGAGTACCTAATTAAAACTGGTTAGGACCTTTTTACGACTCATAAGACTAGATTCGGGACACAGTAAATATTTGTTTGAAAGCACTGTAACAGTTCTTGAGACTTTGAGATTCAATATGCCTCGGTAAGTCTAATAAAAAAGTCTTGACTCAATGATCTGATAAATTTTGGAGACTATAGCTTAAACTCTTACAATGCATACACATATAATTCACTAATTCTATGCTAAGACGGCTTAACGATCTGCTACAATTCAATAAGATTCAGAAAGATGTTCCAAGATGTACGAGTATGATGAGTCTGCAGAACTTCTAAACTATTCTCAGAAGGCAAGGATATGGAATTGAAAGCCTGGGTGTCTGCGTACAAAAAGAACTCAGAAAACACGATCAGGATACAATTTTGCATACAGAACGGACAAAACGTTGAACAAACATGCATTTATGACACTTGGCTCCATTTTTCCCAAGCAGAAGGGTGGAAGGATAGAACAGGTATCATTTCTCAAGAGGTTCTGAAGGTCATCGAATCAATCTTAAAAATATTACGCCGTGCTGGGTGGGGTCTTAAGAGTGCCATACAGGAGCAGGTTACGACAAGTGACTTGTTGCCAATAGAATTCCAAGTCGCTGTACCGTTTCTAGTTTCAAATACCTAGGTATTATTTGAACCTAGAGTCAAACTCATGAAGTCTAAAACAAGGGTCTCACAGAGTTGAATAAACTGAAGAAATTCAATCAATGCTTATACTTGTATCCACTGTTGTAGTTTGATCTTAAAAACCAACAAATTGAAGTCTTTTTTTTTATCGTTGAAAAAAATTCACCGTTAGTATGTTATAAAATATCTGGAAATTATATTCACGATTCTTAATTTTGTTTCAGGAAAGATTTGCTGTTTTTGACCCCCGGAGTTCCTTTCGTACCTGTGATAGCAATTATGGTTAATATTTATCTCATATTGAACTTATCTGTCTTAACATTAATCAGATTCGTAGTCTGGATGACATTAGGTAAGTTCTACAACATGCAGCATTTTCATGTACCTGTAGTTTTTAATGCGAGCGTGACAATGTGACAAAATTTTGAAATCTGGGATTGATCTCAGGCTGGGGTATCGACACAGTAAAGTCTAAGAAAACTCAAAATTTTGTTATATTATTAACTAGTGGTAGCTGTATAGAATATTCTGACGTTCAATATACGTGATTCATATATCAATCAACCTTGGCAGGAGTAAGTTATTCGAGATCTGATATAACTCCACGAACCCAAAATGCCCACCGTGCAATATTCTCATCAAAACTTCATCTGTTCCACCGATACATCACGTCATGACCAGAATGCTCGATTTTTATATACATAAGAAATATCGTGAACCTTTTTCCTCACAAAACAGTTGGAAACAAATGTTGGTTTTCTTCAGACCAGAGGATTGGTTAGGGCCTCTCTACGCCTCTAAATTAACCTACTAAAATGCTCTGGTTCTAATTATTCAAGAACAAAATTAACGTAGGCACTAAGACCACTATCCCTGTGTACAAAGGGAAAGAATTTAATAATATATATAGAGGGGGGGGGGATGGATAGCGTTGAAAATAAAGTATTTTATATACGACCTGCAGTAAAAGTTCGACTGGCTTGAGATGACTTTCAGAGAGACTGAGCAAGCTGTGAGTACGAAAACAGTCAGATCAACGACGAACTATATTCAGCGAAGAAACTAAAACGCTGATTGAGAAGAAAATCGAACTCAGTAACAAGATTAGGCTCAGCAAGAGGAACAAGGTTGAGCTAGCTGTACTGAATAGAACTATCAGGCGCGAGATCGAGCAGGATGTTTAGAAATTTGACCGAGAGGTAACGAAAGAAGTATTCCGAAAAAGTACGACTGGCTGGAGATGACTTTGAGAGAGATTGAGCAAGTTGTGGGTACCAAAAAAATCAGACCTGAGGCAAGATTAGTTCAGTGAAGAAATTAAAGCACTAACTGAGAAGTGAATCCAGCTCAGAAACAAGGTTCGGCTTAACAGGAAGGACCAGGTTGATCTAGCTGTATACTGAATAGAACTATTAGGCGCGAGATCCGGCAGGATATTTGGAGGTTTGACCTGGAGATAACGAAAGAGGTACGCCAACAAGGCTAGTTAATAAAAATGAAAAAGAAAAGTAATTTCGAAAGAGTAGAACCTGGTACCGTCTGTAAAAACCAAAAATCAAAAACAAAAAATTTTGGAAGGGAGGTTATAAACGAAGCAACAAACTTCTGCAGATCATCATATGCTCCTCCGAAGCTACTAGAGTTGGCGGGGTTGCAAAGTCGTAATAACAGATCGTAGGGGGAGGGGGGAGACTCGCCCAAAATTGTTGACATTTTGGAAGTTGAAGTAAGGACATGATACCCTCAAGTCATTCAAATGGGGAAAAGTAGTAGGCCCTGATGAAATTGAAAACTCGACTTTAAATATAGCTGCAGAATCTTTAACACCCTTCTTGACAGAGCTCTTTAAAACCAACCAAGTTTTGAAAATTGGTTTCTCACCCCTCACCTAGACAATGTTCAGTATCAGAGATAATTCTTCTGCATAAAACAGATGACAGGAGTAATCTTGATAATTATTCATCCATAAGACTATCCTCAAATCTTTTTGCAATGTTTTTTTTTTTTTGTGTACTAAAAAAAACAGACTGTATTCAACACTCAATTTTTTTATTTTTTTATTTACGTATTATTATTAACGTTCCACCACAATAATACAACAAGCGCATATAGGCCTAGATAACGAGGTGGGGCATACTTGAACTTACAAAGAAGATACAGAAATAAACAAAATATAAATTAAGAAAATACAAAAAAAAAAAAAAAAACTATAGGAGGAAAGTACGTAAGGAAACTGGTACTGAGGCAGGGCAAGCCAATGAAGAGGGAGGCCACTGGTCCTCAAACGATCAGCAAAACGGCTTATTCCAACATTTGCGAGAAGAGATCCAGGGGTGGAGGCCCAAAGTCATAAACCGAGGAGAGCTTTTTTGACTAAGATGATAAATTGTGTTCTGCTTAAGAAGAAAATATTTGTTTTCGGGTTTGCCCGCACTATTCTATATTACGTGTTAGGTCAAGAGTGCCATGAAGGTGTGGATATAAATTCCTGGCACTACTTGGGGCAAGTAAGTCTGTATTACACCAAATGTTGGTATGCAGAGATGAATATTGGCTCACATTTGAGTGTCAACGTTAAGTAACTTTTACTTGATGTTTTATTAGTGTTAAATTTTTTATATTATCGTAAGCCATTGTCTTTTTCTTTTTAATTTATATCGGAAATTTCGTCATAACGCCCAAATTGCTGACCAACAAAGGCTTGGTTGATTGAATGGCGTAAAGTACCCTCTCTTCCCCTATTTATTGAACTGTGTATTTGAGGGAATTTTTCTAAGACTCGACTGGATGGGCAAATGGGTTTAAATTAATGGTCAATAGCTTAATAATCTTAGATTCGTGGATGACGTCGTCCTGGTGAGCGAGCGTAGATGAATAGTAAAGTACGATAGAAAAGATTTGCATTGCAAGCAGAAGAGTGAGCCTTATAATTAATTACTCAAAAATAAAAATAATGATAAATGGTAATAAGTTAGAACTTGTGACAGATAGGAATTTAATTGAGTCTGTTGATTACAAGTGATATTAGAGAATCAGTTGCTTGGAAAAATTTTTGATCGAACAAAAATATTTCAAAAAACAAGCTTAATTTGGCGTCAAAAGTCAAAATTGTAAATCACAGCGTAACTCCAGCCTTAACTTATGGTGCACAAACATGGGCCTCAACGAAGGCATAGCATGAGGGATTAAAAACCATCGCTGTGTGACCAAGTGGTAAGGTGCGTCTCGGATTCGAGTCCCACCAGGGCCGGAATGCTTGCCATATTTGAATACCCCCATTAGCATCCTAGTGAACACACAATGATTACAGTATCAATTGAGGTGGAAACATAGCACGTCCTGTAATCCCCGCCAGTTCAGATGAACAAGGCATTGCAATTGCAGGGTGTGTTACCATCAGATCAGAAAGATTGGTACTGTACGTGTGCACTTCGTGGCCAGCTTACTCAACCTCGTGAAAGACGTGGCTAGTAAGCGAACTACAGCTGCACACTCTTCGGCACAGATAAGGAAAAACTCTAACGCCATGGGGAAAGCAACGGTAAACTACCCTGACTAACCTGCCCAGGAGAATCGCTCGTCAGAAACCGCGACTGCCAACGTCCGGCATCGGATACACGGTGCCTGGAGAAGGAAACGGATGTGAAAGGGCACACCGACACCTTAGAGCAAAATAGAGATATCTAAATTTTTGGGGAGAAATGAGTTACTGATATCACTGGAAAGGAAATTTCATGCTCTATCATGTGCAATACTACATGCTGATGCTGGAAAAAACATCAACTTTACGTAAGCATGACATCACGATTTCATAACACAGGAGTGATAGGCTACTGAACAATTCTTCTCCCTTTTCTGCCAATTTCAATAAAATGTAGATAGCACTATTTTGCTCTAAGTGTCGATACTAGGAATAAAACATAAAGATAAAGGGCGAGAGTGGAAATAATAGAGCAAAAAACTGATGCTATTGATATCGGATGGACAATCAAGAAGTTAAAACTAGGATATGTAGGTCATTTGGTTAGAGGGGCTGATAACTGGAATAAAATTTCACAGGAGTGGACCATACAAATTTGAAAGGGGGAAAAGGCGCCCACCTCCGCTGAAAGGATGAGCTTGTCAGTAAATTTGGTTTTTACTTTGGCGCAAAGCTGCCATTGATAGGAGTGACTGGAAACGGACGGTGGAAACCTATGCCCAGTATTGCGCGGACTCGGTAGCGTAGTGAATTATCTGCACCGAGGACCTTAGTCCAGCAGTGTAAAATAAATAAAAAATTATTTTTCTCACAAATACGTCGATGTTTGCAGGTTTCGTGATTTACTTCTACTACGGTATCAAAAATAGCACGTTAGAATTGGAAGCTAGTCTAGCACCCGAACAAACGATCGTAGCGGCCTCGGAGAACACGCCTCAAGTCCAAGTAACCAGGCAGAAAGTCACAGAGACCTCGGAGAAGCCGGTACCAGCGAGATCAAAAATGACTGACGCCAAAGACCCGACTTCAAATCCGAAGCCGAATGAATCGACTGCTGCAGTGCGACCGTCGCATTTGGACCCGCCAAAGGCCACCACCACAAATAACTTGTTTGTATCACCATCGGCATTTCCAAAGTGGGACGACTAATGAACGCGTCCGTGTTTTTCCGTATTTTATTTCCATATTCTCGTTACCATATACTTACTACAAATTTTATTATAGCGTCTCTTGACTTTCTGGCGTTAGATTTATGGTAGGCGGGATACAGACGTAGCAGTGGGGAACAAGCGGACGTGCATAAATTATAAAGAACTCCACCAATAACCGGGGGCTGTAAATTAAAATATGCAATTTTCATTTTCAGGATTTTTCTCTAGAGTATTTCACTCGGCGGGTATATACGTACCTACAGTTGCGCCTTTGGGTGATAGAGAAATATCGAGTCTTACTCTGAATAACTTTCGTTCAAATATGACAAGAAAAGACTTTCTTCCCCTCGTCAATTTATTATAGAACAGACTTTTACAAAGGTCTAATCAGATGATTATCAACGAAGATTTTATATTTATACTTTCTGTATTCTAATTGGTCAGAGATTGCCAGGGCTCATGATCTCGATAACACGTTTACTTTGAGTCGTTTCGTTGATTGGTCGGTCTAAGTAAAGAGTGTCCACCTAGCGGATGAAAGAAAAACTAGTTGAAAAAGGACGTATGCAGTTTTCGCTATGAACGTGTAAGCGAGTTCAAGCTTTTCTAAATAACTGATTATCAGTTGGACCAATGCGAATGAGATTTGGTACAAATATGGGATCAGAGACTATTAGCTTTGATTACAAAATATTACTCTGATAATACAGAACTTACTTATGTTTGCTGAATTCGATGCTCGAAGTTTAAATGGGAAATTAACACTGAAAATTAGAACCCCAAATAAGTTTCAAATGAGTTCGGTACTAATTAATAATTTAAATCCAAATTTAATGGGTTCCAAACCAATATACCAAATTTTATCTTTACCCGCGTCCGATCATTTTCCCATTATTTGCCCCTCTTTCCCATTCAAGAAAATCCCGACGCCACTGGATGTGCTCAGCAATACTTGATTTTCAGGGGATAGGTAATCCTCTCGCGGTCTTGATTTTTTTTTCTCGAGGAAGGCGAAATTTTAGAACATGATTATTTTGAGCTGGAAGAATAGTTCTCGCTGTAAGTTTTAATCCTCAATAAATGTTTGCCAAGAATTCTAGAAGCTACTTGTTTGTACTTACGTGCCAACGGAGATGATCAGAAATTGTCAGAGACTAAAATTCCAGACTTGATACAAAACATTAGAAATTTCAATTAATAAGCAAAGAAATAACTTTGTAGATAGTATAATTATTATAGGTATCGATAATGAAGCCTTGAAGTTAACCGAAATATCAAATTTTGCTAGTAGAATATCGAAATTTGAAAATAACTGGAGAAATAATATCACCTGCAACCGCCTTCGTATTATTGGCCTAGGCTTTGCGAGAACTGATGGTACAGATGGGAGATCGTATTAACAACTGAACATGATATAACATCAGCATACACGGTAATCCGTAGCAAAAATTTTGATTTATGAGTGAGTACTTTCACCCCGACAACGATTAGTCGGCTATTTTGCCACTTTCCATCACCTTATTGTTAGTGCGTCCGATAACCGTACATTCTGCTCACATACAAGTTTCTCGAGGAGAAATTCTGAAGTAACATTCTGGTCATTACTTTTCCTAATTTACTTTTCTCTCGTGATTGTTATGCCAAAATTGTGCAACCTAAATTCGAATCCTCGAAGCACATAGAGCGCTTCAAGTTTTCTCACTTTGGTAGGCGTTCTTTCCATATTTGTGCAACAGCTGGAACGAAATATGCGCAAAAATTGTGCTGCAAGCTTATCGATCCTAATTCTCTCCCACTGCATACAGAAATAATTCTGAACTTCGGTAGAAACTTGAAAGGTAAAATAATATTTCGCGCACGAGCTCTATGAATACGATTCGTATAATTTTCTTCGTTATTTGACAAATGTAAATACAAGAATTCAAACAGTCCGGAACTTTTAAAAAAAAAAAAGTTGACCCTATTACAAACGGGTAGAACACCATATTGAATTCCTGTTACTTATTAGTTTGCCAGTACATCTAGTTTGAAAATTGAATCTCATGTAGATATAGGCAACGCCATGTTTATTATGTATATAATACGATTGTTTATTATTTTACAAGACTTGTACATGTAAACTTCATCATACACGTAAGTGAGCATTGATGCCTTGAAATGTGATTACAGATTTAGATCAGACAAGAAATATATTACACTAAATATATTATGTGAAACACGAATTACCTTTGTAAATAATGCCAATTTATAAAATTTATACGAGATAATTATTATAATAAAATATAAGGACAATATAATATATTTTAACCATAATGTAGCAGCCTACAGCCATGATCAAAATAGCATTTTCTTTTAATTAATCTTTGCTGTATAATTTTTCTTTGAAGTATGTACTTAGATATATTAGGATCTACAGGTAACTTGTATTTCACATCTTATTTATCGAAAATATCCAGTTATCGCTCCTATAGCATGCCATAAATAATATAGTTCAAATAACTATATTGCAATTTCTTCTCATCATTTAATCTATATCTATACTATAGTATATCATGGAAATAATCTCCATATAAGGCCTAAATACACATGTATTTTTTCATATATGTACTTCATCTTTGATATCTGGCTTTGTGTATCATATACCCATTCTTTCTTCCTTAATTGTTATTAACAAGGTAAAGTACATTAATGTAACGTTATACTCATCGCTAGGTAATTAGATTCTTCCCTGAAATCAAACATAAATTTAAAAAAAAAAACAAAAACAAAAAAAAAACAGTAGCTGGTAGTCTTGCCGTCACTATGTAGTACATAAGCAAATTCTACTCGAGAAATTATCCATTTTACTTCTGAGGAAACTTGTAATTTAAAAAGAGGCAAAATTTACCAAAAGATAAAAAAAATGAATGAAGCATTTAATTATGAATAAGGTGAAACGTTACATATCATATACCTAGTTTAAATGGTTACCTACGTTGGAAACTTTTTATTTTTCAATGTTATTTATTTTTGACACTGTTTTCTTGTTTTTTCATTTTATTTTGTTTGTTTATATATATATATATATACATTTTAATTTTAAATGAAAAATTTCTGTCCAGTAAATACTTAGATACATTGTTATGGTACAAAGGCAATAAAATTGTTTTTACAGTATATATTCGTACTTCCCCTGAATAGAACTGTTTACTCATTTGATGAGTTAACTGTATTTCAATAACCAGTCATATATCTGTAGACTTATGATCACTTTGAAGGGTTAAAGATTTTCCTGTTATGTGATAATTATATTATAATGTGATTACTTCAAATTTTATTTCTTGTCTTGCATTTTGTAAACATGCGCTATTTTACTCGTATTGCGTAAATTATTTTCGTCTTCATCTGATATAGTTACTATCATTTCATAAATAATTCAATCTTTCTAGAGAATTCGACATAAAATTCAGATACAGAGATTTTAATATACTTATAGTTTTTAAATTTAGATGAAATAGACTTCTCGTACAGCAACCATTATTTCGTCCAATTTGAAAGAGCCAAATAAACAACGATGATACAAAAATATAACGAACCAAACTTTCTCCTATGTTTCTCTTGTCACATACATTTTTATCTTGCTTTAAACATTTTTAATGCTTGGCTTAGTTACGTGTTGATAATCCGACATTTATAAAGTCTTTTCAATGTACCTACTACAAGTTTTTTCTTTTTGAATCTTTTCCTTGTCTTCTTCTCTTTTTGAGTTAGCTGTGTAGTTTTCATTCTTTTTGTGAATTTATAAACTGTATGAGTCCTCTTGTGGTCAACTTATATTTGTTCTTTCCCTTTTCTTTTCTTTTTTTATTATAGGAATATTATTTGTTAAATATTTTAAAATCTTTATCTACTTTGTTACGTTTAATAAAATATTCTGTTATCAAATTCGCGTTGCTTCAAATTTTTTGACACGGATAAGTATGTCTATTGGCTTGTCACGCGAAAAAGAAAAACTCCACAGATAACATTCCATGTAAAATTTTCCATGCACAAAAAACGCGCCGCAAGAAATGTTCCACAGAAAAACGTTTTACCATCATGACGTATGTAGTTACATATTCTTCTTTACGCGGTAATTCATTTCATCATGTCTTGACCGGCCAATACAAAGAACGCCGAGCGACGCGGAAATGGGACTAGAGAAGGCATTGGAATCTAGGTATGTGCGTCAATGCGATTGTATGGACGACATATCCATTGAGGAATATCTTTCTTTGTAGTTGGTCGGACTCTTTTCTTTTTACATAACTATCTTGGAAATTTCTGTAAGTGTGGCATTGCGTGAAATAGATGCAGGGAGAGGTATAGGTACGTCTGGTTATTATTATTATTATTATTATTATTATTATTATTATTATTATTATTATTATTATTATTATTATTATGAGTATAATTATTGGTTTGGAAGAAATTAGGAAAAATGTAGATTTAAAGAGAGGATGCTAACGCCTGCCTTAGGGTAAGTTGTGACCCTAACTGACAAACGAATGAACAGTGGTTTGTAACTGAAAGAGTTCATAATTAGGTGTCTATGTGATTTTGTACCGCTCGATTGAAATGAAGGTGCTTGCTATTGACTTGTTATATGGTCACATGTACTCGTATGTAACTGATTTCAAAAGTTACTGATTTCATTACTCACGCGAAACGCGTCAGCGATGAGATGGTTCACTTAAGATAGGGTGAACGTGCTAGTTTACAACAGGGCATCAGTTTGCAACACTTTTAGAGTGTAAAACGTAAATAATAATAATTGATTAGCTTTAAGAACAACAGCAAATTTTTCAGAAAAAAGAGGTTCATTTTGCTATCAAATGAGCCTATCCATAATTCGGATTTCTCAGACCGTGGTGCCCTAGTATCAGGTCTTCCTCCATCTCCCCATTTTGAGGAAACGATGCTTTCAATGTTAGGACAATACGGAACAATACTGTACTTTCAAATGGAGAAGCCCGATTTTTATGAGAGATTTAGCAATGGATGCTGCTAAGCAAAAACCGCCCGAGCGACAAAATCTGTTTTTTGAGAAAACGTAGCAATAAAAGCTAATGAATAATGCCGGTTTACGGACATAGGGTTTACTGATAGGCTATTTTCAACGTGGATACACATTTTTGCATCGGGAGCCCAATTTTAAAAACATCTCCTTTTTATAATACATGCACAATAAGTACGTCATTATGGTCCAATTTAGCAGGTGAGAGGTACGGCGACTTTTGCGACGAGATTTGAAAATGAAGATAGCGGGGGAAAAGTAATCCCTTTTTAACCAGTTGAGTAAAACCAGGGTAATATATTAGTAGATTACACAACGGCAGCGGAAAGTATGCGATTACCGAGTGCAAAATTTGCGGCACGAGGCGAAGCCGAGTGACGTAATTGCACGAAGTAATCGCGTTACTTTCAAATGCCGTTGTGTATACTGTTTTAATTTTAGAAGATAGGAAAATAATGAATAATCTCTATTTTTTGCTTTAAGAAAGAGCCTTGTTGGTGGATGGTGAATTAGACCGATTTATGCTGATGGCTAAACAAAAGATGGGCATTTTTGCTAACAGTAACTCAATGTCTTGACGTCACGCGTGCCTAGGAATTAACTGGCCGGGATTTTTTGTTTTCCGCACTTGAACGTTTTTACTTTCCGCACCTCAATAGTTTTGTTTTCCGCGCTTAGGAATTAACTGGCCGGGATTTTTTGTTTTCCGCACTTGAACGTTTTTACTTTCCGCACCTCAATAGTTTTGTTTTCCGCGCATTACGACTATCATCATGATAAAACAGTTTTCCAACCCGAAAATAGGGCGGTATGGTACTATTTTCCTATCGTCTAAAATTAAAGTATATTACACACCAAGAGTAAAAAGTGAGTGTTTACATGGCGAGTGAGCAATTTCCGAGTCATGTAAACTCACTTTTGACTCTTGTTTTGTAAGATATTTTTGTATACTCAATGATCAGAAATAGCAATGTTTTTTGCCTTTTCTTGTGACATGTCAGAGATTCTCGTAATCACAGAACGAAAAATATAGAAGTAGACTGTAAAAAGGAGGTATGGTAATGGTCACAGAAGCTGTCTGTACTCATTTTAAAGAAGGGGAGAGGGTGATCGGATCTTTGATATTTTTTCAGTAAAAATTATGATCTAAAGATCAAAGATCATCGGTTCTTAAAATCATCTGTGAGCTGACGGGAAGAAAGACCTCAGCTCAAAAATGTAAATTTTACAGGAGAGTGGATAAACAAAATTGATAACGTTTTCACGTTACGGAGACACTCAACTTTGAAGACTTACAGCGTTACAGTCGTTTTGGAAAATTGTTTAGAATTTTTTCGACAACACCACGCGAAAGAGCGGCCAAAAATTGGTCAAAAATAGTTGTTATCACAAAAATTGTTTTTTTGCGTTGAGGTCCCTTTCTTCTGTCAGCTATTTCTAGTCTAGATCAGATCAAAGATTGCGAAAAAATCTTTGATCTTAAGATCATATTAATATCAGATCATTCCCATATTTCTCTGTTTCCGAATCATTCTCTTGTTTGTAATTTGACGTACCTGTTGTGCACTCATTATGAAATAGCATATTATACAACTAGGTGCACTCAAGTGCGCGATATGCACCAACCTAGTTGTATAATGTACTTTACTATTTTACGCTCTTTCCAAGGATACTAGTAACTCATTCTGCTGACAAATGTCTCTTGGGCGATTTTTGCTTAACATCGTCCGAATTCAAACAAAAATCGCTAGCTTACACGCTTAGAGACGTTAAAGTAAAACGTAACTTTGGACAAGTTATTTTTCTTGCCAAAATTGAGGTGAGAGCAGGGTTGGCATGTTTAAAAAAAAAAAAAAAAATCATTGATTTAAAACAAATATATGTTTTAAAACTTTTTTTTTGTTGTTTAAAACGTATTTTAACAGTTTTTTTTTCTTTATTTTCTTTGAGATTTTTTCACCCAGAGCTTACAGGGACCAAAATAGTTTGTCAAGTACAAAAAAATTTCAGAATTTCACGCAAAAATTTACAGAATGATTAGATATATTAGTGATAATTATCAATACATTCGTTGGCCCAACGACGGGTATTCTTGCTAACAGTAACGTGACGTCAGAGTTGAAGGTTGAATAACGGAAGGAGAAGGTAAGAGAGAAGGTCGGAAATAGAAAAAAAACAACAAAAAAACACGTTTTAAAACAGTGTTTTTAAATGTTTTACACCAACGAAAAAAAAAAAAGTTAATAATTAACAACATGTTTAAAAAACAAAAAACAAAAAAAAAACCACTTTTGATTTGTTCTCCTTTATTAAAAAGTTTTTCAGCCCTGGTTGAGGGCCGTTTGAAAATCCAGTTATAATAAATGCCTAACATCACAGTAATCGTAGCAATCCTAACTTTGATAAGATTGCCAAAAACATCCGCCAGATGTAGCAGTTACTTTGTTGTTGTATCGTTTGGGAAGTCCGATACTTTTTATGATTCTGTTGCTGTTATCACTACTCATCTATGCTGGCTTTATACTAAAGTTATAAGCATGCTATTATTAAGTTAGGTATGCTTTAAAATTTAAATGTAGCGTATACCTACCTGTTAATAGCAGGCTTAACTTTGGTGTAGGTAAATCCAGCATAAAATTATAGTGACTTGTGCTTCATGGTTTTGGCTGTTTTCTAAAAAGTGGTCAATGAACTGAAAGAGATCGCAGAAGATTCACATGTGTTTTGCTTAATAGCAGGTTTATAACTTTGGTGTAAATCCAGCATAAAAGTATACAGTGTCTTGTGCTTCGTGGTTTTGGCTGTTTTCTAAGAAGTGGTCAATAAACAGGAAGATATCACGGAAGATTTACACGGGCTGCCTTGGATGGAATTGTGATATCCCGAGGTTGCAAAATGGTGAGTGAAAATCTTACTTTATGAAAATACTATTTTTTAATCTTTAAAACTACGGTGAATTGTTTTATTTCAATATGTTGCACACATTCCATCTGAACAAAGGTCCTCCAGTTTGCAGTAGCTTGATGCAAACTGGCTTAGTGGATAACTATTTTGTACTCCAGTTTGCAACATTAGTTCTTATCACGGTTTTATTGATCTAATTTTTATTATTTAATGTCTCTGTACTTTCTTAGAACAACTCAACGAAGGCAACATATTCTCTGGGAAAGATCGAAAGATGCTTGGCAATATTAAGAAAGGTGTGATGTCCATATGCCGTATCATTAAGTATATAGCTGCACAATCCTATGATATACTTATTTACTTATCACGATCAACTTTTATCTTAACTGAACGGTCATAGACCAGAACTGAAAGGTAAAAATGGACAAAACGCCATCCTATAGGTATGTGAGATTACAAAAATTTTCATCCCATAAACTAATTTATTGCAACATGCTGTTGCAAACTGGTGAATAATGGTTTTTCACCTTATCACTGATTTATTGAAAATGTATACTAGCACCACAATACTATTCTTATCAGTTCTTCAGAAATTAGTTGGTACATTTTGAGTCTAAATACACAACACACGCATTTCATTTACATACGTACTGAGTATGTTCTGCGATTTTTTGAAGTTGAAAATTACCTTAGTCTGTTGCAAACTGACACGTTCGCCTTTGATTGTCCAACTTGAACATAGGCTTATTGACAGCTGATGACTTGATGAGTTGAGGCTTGCTTATAACCTGAGCTGTCCTCTTGATCATGAACAGATTTACCATTCCCATCACACTCACAATGATACTTTTGAAGACAAAACAAAATGAACAACGAATTTTAGGAAGAGAATGAGAAATCCTGGGACGGGAACAAACAATTCTGGAAACCAATTGAATAAGTATATTTCTTTTTTTCAATAAATATGCATATGACATGGAACTAATTAGCGTGAATAGAAGAACATGACAGATTTCTTTCAGGGGAGCAAATGGAACAAAAGAGAATTTAAATGGAAAAAATGCTTAAACATTTTAAGCAGAAGGGAGTTTAACGAAGAGTGGATTGCACATAAACCATTTATTTAGATAAGTGGAGTGGAACATCTCAGGCTTTAATGAGTGAATGGAATGTCACAATGAACAAAGAGTGGACCGCAAATGAACTATTTTGAGATATGAATGGAATAAAATAGCTTAGTTTTTGGCGTCGATGGAATGGAATGTAAACTAGCAATTTTCAATTGTATAAATGGAATGGAAATAACAGGTATAGTTTTTTTGGAATGAACAGAATGTGGAAGGATGAATGAAAACATTTCGGCAGTTTTGAGTAGAATTATAGAGAGAGAGATTCTCACGCAGGATTGGGTTAGATTATATGATATTAAAATCAGGAAGGTCAGAAAGATGAGAAACCCCAAAAAGATCGGGATCCGAGATCACCCAAAGATCAGAAAGATTTAAGAAAATATCAGGTTCTAAGGTCACCAAAAGATCAAAACCCCGAAAAAGGGTAACTAAAGGATCATTAGATTCGAGATATGAAAGTTCATGATATTTATAGAATTTTTAAAATGATCTCAGAACGAAATAATCACAAAAATCGCACAAAATCGTAATCTATTCGTAAATAAGGAAAAACATTGAAAAGATCACAAGGTCGTGATATTTTTTGAGTACTAATTCGAGATGTATTCTTTCCAAAATGATCTTTTAATCTCGTGATCTATTTCATTTTCTTCCAAAATTATCTGCAGATCATAATATTCGTGATGTTCTATCTCCCTCTATTTTTACCAGAAGTATGGTGAAGAAAGAAAAAATGCTATTAATAAATTCAAGCTCTCTCTGTAGAACCGTGGAATCCCGAAACACAGGTTTCGGCCGAAGAAACTTTAAAAGTGAACACTGAAGTCCAAAAACCCAATTCTCAACATATTACGTCCTATTTGGTTTTATTCAGAAGCACTCATCCCTTGTAAAACTTGATGGGCAGAGGCCTAACACAGAATTACCCCAAAAATTATCTGAGTGCCGCAAAAAACTTTACTTTTGACCCTTGTATGGGCTAAAATTTGTGTTAATCTGTAATCACTTCTGATATCCTCCAAAGCTTAGGCACTATTTCAGAAATGAATTCCTCTGCCTAAACCTTTCAAATGAAGGTGTGCTAAAATAAAAGCTAATTTAGGGGAGGGTAAGGTAGGAAATTACTATTCCATTCTTCTTCAAGCGCCATATTCGATGCCAGACGTTGGCGGCTTCTGACGCGTGACTGTCCTGTGCAGATTAGTCTGAGTAGTTTGCTGTTACCTTCCCCAAGGTTTTGTTGCGTTAGGGTTATCCTTCTCTATACTAAAGAGTGTGCAGCCACAGTTCGTTTACTAGCCACATATGTTTCATGACGTTGAGTAACCTGTCCACTACGTGCACACGTGCAGTACCAATCTTTCTGATCTGGTGGTAATACGCCTTGCGATTGCAATGTCTTGTTCGTGTGAAATGGTGGGGGTTACAGGACGCGCTATGTTTCTGCCTCGATTGATACTGTGGTCGTTATGTTCGCTGGGATGTTAGTGGGGTGTCCGAATATCACTAGATTTCCGGCGTAGGTAGGACTCGAACCAGAGACGCAATGATTGCGAAGTGGGCACGTTACTAGTTGGCCACAGAGCCTATTTCCATACGCGGGGAAAAATTGGAAAATAATGAGCATAAGTAAGCACTTACATTTACCTACTTCTGTTCTGTGAGGACCCGATTTGGTGAACTGACATTGGGGGAGGAGGGATGACTTTTCACTATCTCTTTGATACGTTTCTAGAAATGTATTCTCTCAATAATATTATCAAAATATATTCACTACGATTCAACAAGCTTAATCTTGAAACTAACTTAAAATTTATGCACGTCCTTAAAAACAACCTCAAAATCTGAGATAGTCTCAAGTTAATACTTTCATGTGTGTCCTTCAGATTCAATTTTTTGTTTATCGTCGATACCGTAGGTATACCAGAAATTTGTCCTTGAAGAAGATTTATGCTCAGGAAAGTTGCGAGCCCTGTTGCAAGAAAAAGAGAGGTTGGAAATAGGTTGCCGTCGACTCAGTGCAAACATTTTCTGGGAGCAACCAAAAAATTAACAGAAAAAATAACTTTACCTACTTTTACATTTAGCCGATTGATGTTCAAATGCTCACTCAGTGGTACAAACATTTCTCATCCAAGAAAATATCCATCAAAAAGATAGGAAAGTCAACGAATTATCGATTTTTTTGTTTTGTCGACTCTAATGGTCCAAAATGCTCATGGTCAACTTTGCCGAAAAATGGGGACTTCGAAAATTGGTGGGGATGTCTCAGCCTGCACCATACTCGCTCGCTCTGCCCCTGCTACTTTTTATATTTATTAAAAACCTGGCCTTTCAATCCACAATTAAAGAAAATATCTCGGTTTCCGAGGTAGTGTATAGTACCGAAAGAGACTACCAGCAAGTTAGTGAGCGATATACATAGAAATTAAGAAATCAGACAGCCCGAAAGCAAAGTTCGCTGCGGCAACTTTTCGTAGGAGTTAGGTAACAAAGCGGCCAGGGGACCAAATACTTGCTTCAGGTTCCTATTGAAATTGTCTTTTGCATATCACCCTCCATCGGTACTGGCACTGGCTCAAGTTTTTGTTAACCTGTTAAGGCGTCCAAAATCTGCTTCGTATTTACGAAATAGGATTTTTAGAAAATTTGACGCATTTCTCACAAATGAATAAAATATTCCGAATTCAGTTTAGCTTAAAATTCCCTCGTACTGTTACTTCTTTTCGTTTTCTCTCCTTTGAATGCGAAATCGAGAGTGGAAAATGAAAATTTTTACGAGTGGCTTAAGCGGTGAGAGATTTGACATAAGCCGCCAACAAAACCTCATTGACACAGTCGCGTATGAGAACCTGCTGAAAGCCTGTATCGAAATCCGATTATAAAGGCTCAAGTAGCCTACATATTTTTGGAACCGTTGGTAACACGGATGATTAACTCGGCTAATGTAAAATAAATTTTACTTCCGCTGCTTTTCTTCCGGAATTGGGTTCCACATTTGATAGACGAGCAGTTTTGTATACTTCGTGCCGAATAACAGATTATGACGGAAGGTTCCACACAATGTTGCTGTATGTATGCGTTTGTAACTTGAAAGCTGTTAGTTCGAATTAGAGCATTCCAAATGCGAAAAGGTTAAATGATGCGGAAGTAACGTTTAGAAAGCAGAGAAGGCACTTTCCTCTTAGACTTTCTATCATTATGCTGAGTGATGTTGGTGGATATTCTAACATTATACAAATTAGTAGTACTGACAGGTCAGTGTTTTTTCAGCCAATTTCTAATAGAAATGGGAATGTGAGGTGAGTGTGTCTCATCTGCAAAAAGGGCATATACACCATGTATGTCCTGTCTAAGGTGACTTCTTCAGATTCGGAATCTTCTTACTTTTTTACTTAGAACGAAATTGCCAGCACCACCTTACGATTCTTCACTATAGTCGTCCATTCTCGGCATTGTTCGGCATTCTCCGTGTCAGCTGGGCGGAGACTTATCGAACGAAAATGATCGGGCAAAGAGGAATACGCAACTACAACGCAATGGTAACGATTTTCTGCGGATTTTTCTCTTCAGCGTGGTGAGCTATTATGTATGTCAAAAAGTTTAGGGTGGTCCATACAAACTGTACGTTTTACACCACACTTTCAGGAGACAAGAATAAATGCTTAAGTAGTGTCTATTAGGCACTTTTTTTTTAAATTATTTTTCAAATGAAAGTGATATTAACTTGTTTACATTTCCATAATATTTCCATTCACGTTTTGTGAGAAAGTAGGGGACAGTCGCCAGTAGTTGACTCTTTTACAATTAAAATTACATGAAAACATTTTTGTAATTTTTCATTTAATATTTTTTTCTTTCTTTTGAAAGTGATTAGTATAACACGTAGGCCAACTCTTTAGGTACTTTTGGCACATATTTTTCTTCCATAAGTCAATTAGATGATGTAAAAAATAGTACTAGGTTCAAAATCCTCCAGTACTTAACAGGTAAATCCAGTCAGGGACGTACCAATAGGGGGATAGGGGCAACTTACCCTTCCCCCCCCTCCATGTAGGAATTTTCACTCAGCAATCGGGAATGTTCACCATTTCAGTCAGACGGAGTTGGGAAAATTCAACAAGTAAAAAGGTTTTCTTATTTTGCTTTCATACTATGGGAATTAAGTTGAGAAAATGGGGGTTGAGACAATCCGATAAATCAAAAGGTTTTTCTTCTTTTGCTTTGATACTTGGAAATTTCGAGTTGAGTCAGGGACTTGCACAATTTTCATCCCCCCCTCCTCCCAAAAAACTCTTTGGTACGTCCCTGAATCTAGTAGGGGACACCTCAAATAGTTGACACTCCAATGGGTGACATTCCAATAGTTGACGCTCTAGAAAGTAGGTTGCTAAAATATGAAATAAAGGTAGATAGGTACCTAGGTAGCTAAGTAGGTATCTAACTGCATCGATCAAAACGTTTTATTTGGTTAAAAAACAACAGTTTACATGGGTAAAATCATCTATAGCTTACACCAAATTACCTATTAGCATGAATGCTTTTTCAGCGATTTTTCAAGCTATTTAGAAAAATAAATTCGCGCTTGTTCTTCAGAAGTGACATTATGTCGCTCATAATCTGTAAAAAGTGAAAAGCAATTGGGTATCGATAATTGTAATTTTTAGTATCAACTACTGGAAAACTTGTAATTTTAGATAGTAGTTGACACACAGCCGATCCTGTTTCAAAATCAACTACAGAGATAATGAAAATGTAATAAAGCATGTATATTTTATAATCTTTAAAGTAATACATTCATTTTTTTGATAAGTTGGAAAATTTCAAGTACAGAAAATGATTTTTAAATACATACCCCGTAACTTTTCACAAAGAAACACGTTTTTCTTACAATAAAAATTAAGAATCACATCACAAGGTCACAATAAAAATGGGTAGTAATGCCTTCGTCAACCGCAAGCTAAGTCTGAAATATTTTTTTTAGATGTCAGTGTTGCCACAACATTCATAGAAGTGTCAAAAATGTTATATTTACATGTCCACTACTGGGACACTGTCAACTACTGGTGACTTTACCCTAGGTAAGTCCCCACAAAAGGCATATACACCATTTGTCCATTCAAAGAGTTAATTAAATGCCATTTCATTGAAGCTATTAGTTTTCGGAAACCAGAAACACGAAGCATTCAGAATTCAGATTCTGCACCATTCAACAGCTATATAAGCGACTTCTACCGGATTTCATGAGAACTAATTCTAACAGGGATAAGAAACTTATTATCAACGTTCCGAGTCAGATTTATTCGTATAATTTCAGTTTGCATGGTGAAATAATTTAGATTTCAATATGCTCTCCTGTAACAAGCATTATTTTCGTAATATTTAGTAAAAAAAAAAAAAAAAATCGAAATAAGGAAAAACTGAATAAGGCAAAATTTGAATCAAACCATACGACACGCATCAATTTTATTCCGGTTATCTATATAGTCGAAGAATATAAACATTAACGACGCTAGCGCTGCAGCGTGATACCCTTGTGCAGAGTCCGAATACAACTCGACTTCTATCTTCTGAACGTGACATGGCTGCACAGTAATATATAGTTCGGAAATTTTGGATGATTTCTCCTCAACGCTCTACTTTTGCAGGCAGAAAGACAACATGGAGAATATAAAATCATTTTGACATGGATATGTCTAATGGCTCGCTACGTGAAAGAGAAAATACCGCAAAAAACGTTCGGCTGAAAAACTTTTTACAAGGAAAAAATCTAAAGAGTCCAACCGCTACACAGAAGGACTTTGCTACCCGGATATGTCATTCATGTGACGGTGTCGACCCACATACCCGCATTCCAATACTTTCCCTTGTCGTCCATTTTAGGTGTCATTCAGCATTCTCCGTGTTAGGCAGTTAAAACGTGATGGAACAAATGACTGCGTAAAGAGGAATACGCAACTACCTATATCACGATGGTAATGTGTTTTTGCGGAACGTTTTTGACACGGATATGTCTAATGGCTTGCCATGCAAAAGAAAAAAAGTCTGCAGAAAATGCTCCGCACAAAACGTTCCGCAGAAAAACGTTACCATCGTGATATAGTAGCGTATTCCTTTTTACGCGGTCATTCGTTCCATCACAGACAGGCCAACACGGAGAATGCCAAGTGACGTCGAGAATTGATGACGAGAAAAGACATTGAAATATCAGTGTGCGTGTCTCAACACGGTCGCCTGGACCACATATCCATGTAACAATGTTCTTCTATAAAGCGGTCGGACCCTTTAGATTTTATTGCGGAAAGTTTTTCTGCAGAATTTTTCGTTTTCACTGGCGATCCATTGAACATATGCATGGTAAAATAATTTTACGTTCTCTACATTGTCTTCCACGTTACTAGTTTGAGAACATTCATGTTTCAATCTAAAATTCAATCCTAATCCGATTTTCAAATTAGATACTTCTATATTTTTTGCATGCTTTTACAGAATACTGTTCAAAAATCAAGTATGGAAATAAAATTCTGTCGAATGTCTGCTACTTTAGAAACTGAAATTAGGAGTACAGGGAACTACGAAACAGAACTATATAAATATTGTCTAGAAGGTTTAGTTAAGAAGAACGTTTTTGAGTTTTAAAAGGACTGTCACCAGGGCTGACCTTGCAATCATGGGATAATTTGGCACACGTATGCTTTCATTATTCCCGCAAGCGACAAGAAAAATATAGAACATACGGCAATACTATACGACCAATTCCCATTGAAATGATCACACACGGTTTAAACTAGCTAAAAATGATCAAGACTCGCTAAAAATTACCAAATTTGATCAGATTCACCTCATTACATATTCAAATTCAATTTTCAAGTAAAAATGACCTTATACGACCAGAACAATCGGATACGAAAAAACTTGACCAACAACTTAAATGTTGTATTGACTCAGATTGAAAACGATCAAATCCGTTCAAGAATGACCGACTACGACAAAAACAAAGAAACTGAAACACGACTGAGAACAATTAAATCGAACAGAAATTGCCAAATTTTATTATGAATGACTAAAGTGAAACACGCTGATCAAGATTGGTCTAAAAAGACCATAACCAATTATTATAAAGTACTACAGCTCACAATCACAATCAAATACAACCAAAAATGATCACCAGCGGCGCAAAATGACCCAGAAACAAGATAATCTAGTCGAACACAATCAATAGTAACCAAAACTGGTGAACAGCTCGACAATGACGAAAATCCCGAAAATGATGAACAAACAGACCAAATCTGAAAGACACAAACCAACACTTCGAAAATGTTGAATAGCAACATCCCAAAACTGAGAACCACCCAATATTGTTCAGTAGTTGAGACTCTAACACAAAAATAAAATTGAAAAATAATTTAAAAGTGGCAGACAGCAAGGAGCAAAGTTCGGGAGAAATTTTGGAAAATCCCATCGGACGGGTTAAAAATAGGCTGAAAATAGCTGATGATCCAGTCAGGTATCTTTCATTATAGAAAGGAAGATCGGTTGAAAATATTCTCCACCCATCTCTAAACCTACCTATTCACTCTGTAGTCATATAATTTGCTACCTATCAACTTACAATTATCCAGACCACTCTGCATTGCCAGTGTAACGACGGTTTCGAATTATAAATTTAGATGGAATTTCACCCACATAAAATAGGCTCTTTTCCAAATCGTCGCCTCGGTTTAAATACCACGCACGTCCACTTTTACGGAAAATGGGTTTTACGTGGTTTCTATTGTTTGAAAAAAAAAAAAATTGAGGAATTGAGAAATATTAAAATCCTCTTAAGTCGAAAGTGCACTTTACCGCTTCTAGCGGCGAAATTAGAAATCTCGGAAGTCCATTCATCCAAATTTTCTATTCGGACCTAGCAGTGTGGTGACGCGTTGATGTCGCTTTACGATTTTCCATTCAATTTCTTATCAACGTTAGGATCGAAGGTTAGGATAAAATGTACGATTTTATCCTAACGTTGATAAGAACACAAAAGAATTAGATGTTGTTGAAAACTTCCGCCAGATGTCAGCCATTACGTTGCTAGATCCGAATTCAACTTCTTGTGTTTTCTGACGTTTGTGCATTTTTGGACTTACGTGGTATTTAAATCGAGGCGACGAAATGATCTTTCAGACGTCATATTTTGGAAATCTTCGAAATAAAGCACGAAATAACACACATTATCTTATACGAAGGCATTCTCTCTGACAATGGTGTACCCTGAAATCAGAAAATCGATACTTAGGATATCATCGAAAATCGCTTATATCTCGAAAATTGTGTAATCAACAAGACGGGCTCTTTCCTCGAACTGGTATTTCTAAACTATCAAATGGAATAGCTTTAGTCTTCTGCAGCTGTTGAGTCAAGGTCTTCTTTTCGTGTGAAAATACGGTAGCACTGAAGTGATAATATGGAAACACAATTTGAAAATCGCTTTCTAAATGATGTGACTCCTAGTTATTCGTTCAACACGGGCATAAATATTTACAAAAATTCCCGACGCCGCATTAAAGAAAATAGTTCACGTCGTCGAAGCCCGTTAACAGTTGAATTAGTCGCGCCTTCCCAACATTACGAAAACAAATTACGTTTGTTATTTTTCCAGTCGGATAGAAGATTTTCCCAGCTTCGTTACGAACTCGACTTTCAGCTCGTCTTTCCAATTTGAAAAAAAAAAAAAAAAAATGAAATCTTCATTACGGAGTCTCTTCAACAGGGTAATTCCGAATGATTTACCGTTACGAGGCGCAAAGACCAACGTAGACACAAAAACGAAAAGGAGAAAAGCGCGCCAACCTCGATAAAACCAAAAAATATTACATTCGGCGAAGAAGCATCTCGGTGAGGCCCAGTGTAAGGTGAGAGGAAAACTGCTCAAAGTGCTGTACGTAGCCGTGGCGGATAGAATTTCGCCCGAGTTCTCCGAAATGGATATGCGTGACTTACGGGTGTTTGACTTCTCGTGTTTTACGAGCTCTTAAGCACGAATATTGATAACAAGCTCACCGACTATACGACTGTAGACATTTGACTCGCCAGTAACCCGAGTTCTTTTATGTCACGTTGACGTTACAGTTATCCGAATTTGTTTTTCGAATATTCTAGACTTCTATCGATCACTCTGTTATTAAAGAACTCCGTATAGTTTTCCTCGTCAAATACGAGGAAACGACAGCCGTGTGCCACTTTATTCCATGATCAGCGAGAGAATGGATGAAAGAAATAAGAGGGTTTTCTTTGATTCCGGTAACTCTGGACTAGGACTGGATTTTAAAAGTTTCCTGTCGTGAGGCGAAATTCATCACCTTTGTGAATTCCAAAGACTTCTTTCTCTCACGCCATCCGACTGGCGTCATATAGTCGCCTGTCTGACCACTTTCGTCTAAACAAAGAATTTTTTCGGATTAACCTACATACACCCAAAATGCTAGTCGCACAGACAGCTATTCAACCGGATTTCAGACGGTACCAAAAATCTCAGCCGATCATATATTCGACGCTGATGACTCATCGACACGCGCCGTATATCCCAAACATTCCCGACTGGCGCGAGACAGTCGCCTAAAATATTCGGTCTATCATATTTCAGCACCGATGACTCATCCGCACACGCCATATTCTCCCAAATTCTCAGAATCCACATATGGCCAGACGCCGTAAAAATACCGTCATTAGCTTCCACCAACACCGTACGCCTTCCATATAACATACTATTGGTCATCCTCACATTGCGAAAATATACGACAACCAATTGCCGAACTCTCAAACTCGATATGGAACAAGCCTGTCTCCTCTACTCCTCCGACGATCCTCACCAGGATCTCCGGATCATCGTATTTGATCCCACCATATCCAAATTCATCTCATCTGAGGGAAGCCCCATTCATGAGGAGGCTGAGCCCGAAATGGAACTCGAGCTTTATAAACACACCACATGGGCCGAAATCTTGGTCTTGCTTCAGCCTTGTTCTCTTTAAAAAGTTAAGTGGACCTATCGCCACGTCTTTCGTGTCCAATCTGGGACTTATAAAACTAACGCGTATAACTGATCTTATGTCATGTCGTATGCTCTCAAAAGCCGAGCGGCTAACTGTTGTAACCGTTTAATAACGTAAAGTCAAAGTATTTTCGAAAGTGTTAATAAATCTATTCAAAGTAACCAGACTCGGCCAAGTTATTTATCGAGCCGAGAATCCTTAATTAGGGACTCGTTACTAATCAGTCCCTTGGGCCCACACTGTGGACCCTCCTGTTCATCGTCCGTCAATTGCAACAGCATTCACTTCACGAAATTTCCTTCGGGTTAGAAGTTGATTATAGTCTTCATAATATCAACGTGAACCTAATTTCTGAAAAGGAAATTTTGAAAGCTCTCGAAAAAATTCCACCAAAAAGAGTACTTGGTTCGTGGAGTTCCGTCATATGTATATAGGGCTTGCAGGAACTACTGGTTGTGCCCTTATGCATATTTTCAACTTGATTACTGCAAAATCAATATTTCCGGATACCTGGAAGGTTTCAAAGGTAGTCCTAATACCTAAAACAAAAGACACAATATTTCTTCTCACAGACTTATAACTATGCTTCCAATGCTAAGTAAGACTTTCGGAACAATCTTACATGTATAATAGGATCTGTATTCAGATAAAACATAAATACATAGAATCTGTGATCAAAAACACAGCTTCATATCTGGAAGGAGTGTTATCATCAATTTAATTAACTATTATGAAACCTTGGCAAAAATATTGGTATAGGTGCCCAGACTGACGTTATTTATACTGATTTTTAGAAGGCATTTGATAAAGTTGATCATAATCTATTATTGGCTCCCCTCAGTACTGATGCGATGCCCGAAAGGATAGTTTCCGGTGCCGGGGGTGCGGTGTCTCAGGGGCCACTTTGGCATGCGTGCATCGCCATACGTCCCACCACACCAATCTATTATTGGCTAAGTTGAAACTAGTGCTGTCGACTCAACTCGATTAATCGATTAATCAGTCGATTTTAATCGATTCAACTCGACGCGATTAATCGACCGATTTTAATCAATTCAATTTGACACAATTAATTGACCGATTTTCATCGAGTCAACTTGACGCGATTCAACTGGATTCGACTTGAATAGTTAGAATACTTATTAGTTATTAGTTATCAGACACGAATCGATTCGGCCCATTTAAATCGGCTCGATTTGATTCAGTCAAAAGTATAAAACACAAAGCATGAGTTAGAGGAATCAAAAACTTATTTCGGTATGTTATTTATTTAAAAACCAAAAAGCAAAAAATCATAACACAAAAGTTACTTACACACAAAACAGTCTGTTCATTCAGTTACTCGCAGTTACTCGAAAGAATTCGCTGCAGCGAATGCTGTCTGCGGTGATTCCTAACATATTGAAGCCATGCATCTCAAAATTAGGGAACTAAATTTTACCATTTCTTTACATATATAACCTTTTTTGAATAATAAAATTATTTCGACTATCATCCATTGTTTAGAGATTTTTACAGTATTTAAAATTTCGTTAAATCTATCAATCAAAGTTTGGGAGAATTTTTCCGAAAATAACTTCAGAATACTATTTATTATCAATTTTATCTGGCCTGGGTGCTTTATTCAATTTTAGTTCCGTTAAAGCTCTTGTGACTTCATCTTCCAGAATTGGCTCCACTTCATCCTGATTTCTCAAGTATAACTCCCATTTCTCCCTATCTAGCCCGGATCTTTCGAGTGTTGTGTTCAATTCTTACGGTTAGAAAAGTGCACACTTTTTAATTATTAAAATTAAAAATTGATTTTTAAATTTACGGGTAAACTTTGATTATTTTTATTTTTGGCAAATTTCACATTTTCAGTCAAATTTATCGTATGAAAAATTTTCAAGTGCAATTTTGTTAAATCTGATTTTGATTGCAGAATTATTTTTGTGTTATTTTTAGAACTGAAAGAATCAAACTAGGTACTCGTGTGAATAAATCTTTAAAAATAAATTTTGCTTCAAACTTGTAATGCTTGTCAGAGAATCAAAAAGTCTTGATTCAAAAAATTTTTTGGGTAAAAATTATTCTTTAAGTGATTCAAAATTACGTAAAATTATTTGTACCGGTACGAAAAGTTTATTAAACTCATTTCTTACATTACGAGTAATTTGTTTTTAATTGTGTCGTTTGGTTGGCTTCTTATTATTAACATCCATATGATTTTGAAATCAAAAAGGTCGGAAAAATTACAAATAATCATAATCTAAAATCATCAAAAAATCATTAGATCCGTTATATGAATAATCATTATCTTGTTCTGATTTCTAAATAATTGTTCTTAGATTCAAGGTATCGCAAAGATCGGGCCAAATCGTGATGTAAAGATTAAAATATCACAGAATCCGTAATCTTTCTCATGATCTACGATTTTCTTAATAATCTGATTTGACTTCATGCTTTTCTTCAATTTTTTAGATGATCTGCAAATCATGATCTTAGATCATATTAAGATCCATGATGTCCACTTTCACATTATGTGTATTAGCTGGATCAAAATAATTTTTTGTTGGTCATCAACCACGGAAGTCTTGCGACTATTTTTAATCTGAAATCCTCCCAATATCTTGAGCAAGTTCATATCTGCAGACTCTCACCATGACTAGCGTATCGAAGACTGGCATCGGCACACGAATTTACGCATTTACGGCGTTTCGCTTATGCAAATTTACTAACACCTCTTGACGCAGTGGCAAGATGTTAATAAAATTGCATACGTAAGCGCCGATATAGGTAAACAGTTGACACTTAAAAGTTAAAATGCCTCTGAAAAATTAAGTTTTTGAAGTGTAATAATCCTCTTTTAGACTACAGATATGTTCAAGGCCGGACTATGAGGGGCTCTGAGAGGCAGGTCCCAAAATTTAATTTTCAGTGACACTCACTAGAAGAAAATTTTTTCAGGACTTTCATTTCGAATTTTCGGTAAATTCAGAGGAGGCAAAAACTCTTTTTTTGTGTGTCATTGGCGAGGGTCACGGACAGGTGTAGGTCCCCCAGCACGAGTCTACGAGGACCCGCTCGTAAATAAGACTCTGTATATATTGGTTCATCAGGCTTTTTGAGTTTGTAAATTCATATTTCAGGACATATTATTTTTAGTTCATCACTTTTTGAATTTACATGGATATGGAAACCTCTACCATCAGTAAATTGTATATTAAAATATTGTAGCTGAGTCTAATTTGCACGTCAACTGTGTGAGCCCCGCTGTATCTCACAAAGAGAACAACTGAACACAAACCGTCCTCAAAAATGAATCAAAATACCTGTTATCAACAAATAAAATAAGTTGATTGCAACTAATCTGCATTAGCACTTCATTAAACCCAAAAGAAGGGAAAGGGAGATTTGAAAGCTAGCGATTCGGGAACCTCTGATTCCAGCACATAATCGTTTTTCAGTGAGAGGTGGACATTTTTTCTAATTTTTCGAAGCCCGCTTCCCTTTGCGTCGATGATCTATTACAAGTCTCTGAGCCTCCCTGTAGCTCTCAGAAGAGAGAGGCTGGGCAAAACCCATCCTCAAAAATGAATGTAGAGACCCGAAAACCCTATTATCAATATATAAAATAAGATTGCAACTAATCTGCATTTGCTCTCTGTTACCAGTAGTATAGAAAGGTATGATTCTGGATCAAGTTCACATTTCTGTAAATTTATTGTTGAAAACATTTTTCTGAGTGAATTCTGTTCTCTCTGAATCGAGTTCACATTTCTGTAAATTTACTGTTGAAAACATTTTTCTGAGTGAATTCTGTTCTCTCTGAATCAAGTTCACATTTCTGTAAATTTACTGTTGAAAACATTTTTCTGAGTGAGTTCTGTTCTCTCTGAATCGAGCTCACATTTCTGTAAATTTACTGTTGAAAACACTTTTCTGTGTAAGTTTTGTGCAATCCTAGACCGAGTTCATATTTCTGTGTAAGTATTGTTCTCTCTGAATCGAGTTCACATTTTTGTACATTCACTGTTGAAAACACTTTTCTGGGCATTCACTGTTGAAAACACTTTTCTGTGTAAGTTTTGTTCTCTGTAACCAAGTTCACATTTGTGTGTAAGTTTTGTGCAATCCAAGACCGAGTTGGCCAATTCTGTGTTGGTGTTAAAAGAATTGATATTGTAATATAAAGTGGTCGAGTTTCCATTTTTTATCAGACCACTTTTTTTTTTCTAACTTGGATTTCAAATAATTTTTGTTTGAAATCTTAATACTAAAAAAAAAATAATAAAAAAATAAATAAATAAAAAAATTAAAAAATAATAATAAAAAAATAAAAATCGAAAATTGATAACCTAGTTTTAAAAATAAAAAAAAATAAAATAAAATAAAAAAAATCGAAAATTGATAACCTAGTTTAAAAAAAAAATAAAAAAAAATCGAAAATTGATAACCTAGTTTAAAAAAAAATAAATAAAAAAAAATAAATAAAAAATCGAAAATTGATAACCTAGTTTAAAAAAAAATATAAAAAAATAATAAAAAAATAAAAAAAAAATCGAAAATTGATAACCTAGTTTAAAAAAAAAAAAAAAAAAATATTATATATTATAAAATGGAAATGATTGAAAGTAAAAGCAATAACTTTAATTTTGATGACTCTACACATTGTGTATCTAAAAAGATACCATCAGTGAAAGTGATTAATCAAGAACCTGTAGGCTTCTGGATGTCTAATGAAAATTTGATGTCTTGTGAGTGGAGAAAAAGTTGCAACGAGTCATGTTCAGGTGCCAGCTGTGTAGAACATTTTGTAAATACAAAACCGCACACAATTGAGACTCGAGATGGATCAATTCAAGGTAGGATTATTGATAAAAATCGTATTTTAATCATTAGACGCCAACTTAAACTTATCAGACTTTCTCGAAATGATTACTCTTTTGCTGGTTATTGGGTAAAAGGAGATACAGACTATATTTCAGCACGTAAGTATCTCTTAGTGTTTCTAGATGAAAAGAATCATCCACTACATAAAGAACCAATCCAACTTACAGCTAGAGGTGTATTTCAGGTAGAATTTGATAAGAATTTATTAAAGTTTAGAAAAGAATTTAAAACAGTTTATAGTAAAACACGAGGTGTAATGTCAGATTTATGGTATTCTATGCTTGTGTTCTGTCCTACTTTTGTATCAAACGTAGTAGGTTCTTTAAAAAAGAGTAGAGCATGTTGTATTGAAAATTATATTGTTCCAACAGAATCTAATTTGAACTCTTTATGTGTAGGTAGAGATAAAGAAGTCTCAAAAATTGTTGAAGCTATGTTTAATGATTCTGAAAAATGGAAAGCTGAAAATAGTAAACCTTTCATAACCACATTAGTTCAAGAAAATGAATAATATTAAAGTTGTTATAATGTATTTTTATATGATTTTTCATATAAAAATAATACTTATTTGACTGTCTTTTTTTTCTTTTTCTTTTTTCTCATTTTTTTAAACACCTGTTCGATAATATTCCAACAGAAAATTATAATACACATCCAGTTGAATTTATTTTCTGAATTGTTCTCTGAATTGTTTTCTGATTGCATACCTATTTATAAGAATATTTTTTTTTTTTTTTTTTAGTTTTTAGGAGCAGGTCTAACCGCTCTAGATATAGGTTTGTATTCATAACAAACAGGTTGTTTCAAAAGAACAAATATTTCAGCTGTATTAGGAAAATCATCACGCCATGAGAATATAATTTGTACATTGGCTACATCTGTTTGTAGAGCGTCAGGTTGTCCTGTAAGATCAAAGCAAAAGATAGTATATTCTCTTTCAAATTGCACAAGATCAATTAAAACATCGTCTTTTCCATTGTAATTTTTAAAATATGTATATAAAGCTCCTGAATCCTTTTCATTAAAATTTAATCGCATTTGCTGACGAGGATATTCATAACCATTGACATTGAAACGTACATCATAAGGATTACAATGATCAAATTTACTTTTATCAGCAAAGAGATCATTGTTCCTTTTATTTTGGAAAACTACAAAAGCATATTGTGATGTAATATCTGTAGGAATTGACCACCTAAATTCTTTTCCTGATACACTACCAGCAGGTTTCTTTAAACATTGCCAATGCTCAAAATTCATACGAATTGGTATGTCTTTATTTAACAATGGTAAAACTTCTTTTTCAAGTTGTAATGAAAGCTTCACCACTGGCATTCTCCAAGTTATATACTTCAGATTCAATTCCACAGTATAATCTTTTAAATTTGGGTCAACTTGTAGCATATTTGTAACACCATGTTGTTCTCTTGCTAGTATCAAGGATTGACTAACATTAAGGAGAATTTCTTTATAAGTTCCAAAACCTAGAAACATATCGAAAGGTAATGCAACTTTGAAGTAACCATTCGCATCAACATTCATGTAATCATTATTTAGATTCCATCCTGCATTAGAATACTTGGTGGTTTTGGACATTGAAACGAGACCATTAATGGTGCTGGCTACACCTGGATACTCCAATATATCTACCTGAACATCAGAAATTCTATAAATAATTTGCCTGAAAAGATGAAGAAAGCCATTATTAATTACTTGTACTGTACTACGATCGAAACTCGCAATTTTTTTGTCTTTATCACGTACTATCAGACGACCAGCTATAACTACCTCGCTTTTCCAAGGTAAAGTACAAATATTAGGAGTATTTATTTCAATTATAATTTCCTCATCTTTTTTATTTATATCAATATTATTAGCAGTGGAGAATTCTATTAATTCAAAACTTTCGTAACCATTCATTTATAGTATTTTTTTTTTTTTTTTTTTTTTTTTTTAAATTATCGTACTTCACGTATGATTAAAAATGCCCAATATGTTTCACCATTATTTTCAAGTGGATTGCCATTCTGATCAAAAAGGTTTAATACAATCTCGCTTATTTCTTTATTTCTCACTCTATAATATTGAGTTTCATTTGGTGTATAGATTATTTTTTCTCCGGGTAGTGATGATATAGGAAAATAAAAAAGTATTTTTTCATTACCGTTATTACATTCATTACATATCCCCATAATGCTTTCAATAGGAAAAATTTTAACGTGGCTATCAGATTCAACTTCTTTTCCAGCTGGTATAATTTGCTTAGTAAAACCCAATATATTACCAACAGAAGTCACATCTCTTAAATCTATTATATGTGATGGACTCACCATTATTATGGTATGAGCGTATTTATTTATTTTCAAGGTTATATTAGCAGCCCTAGCATGTTTATTTTCATGTATACATTTAATAATATCAGCTACTTCATAAATACCAGGATCAAGTACTATAGTTGTAGGTAATTCGTTCACCTGCTTATAAAAAGTAAGTGAATTGTTTTTAGTTACAGTTATATTGAAAAAACGATAAGATGTGTGGAAAGATTCTAACCCAATTTCCCATTCTTTATTAGGGTTGAGTCTAATAATGTCATCAACTCCACTAAAATCATGATAAAGAACAGAATCTGTACCGCTCATAAGCATACTGTAAGAACCATTTATATATTTCATTTATAGTATTTTTTTTTTTTTTTAATAAATATTCTATGCACCGTCTACCACAATTTGTTTCATCAAGTTTTTGATCCTGCGTATAATTATAAGTAATTCTAGACTGTCCAAAATATTTCACTAATTCTGGTGGTGGAATGTTACCAAACGGTTCATAAAAATCAACTTGTGAATCATTCTTACAGTAAGCAGTCCAATGAGTTCCAGAGTGGTCTGAAGTGTCTAAATTTACAATTCCACATTCATATTTTTTGATTTTTGGTGGTAGCTCATCAAGCATAAAAACTCCTCTGAAATGAGGTATTTGCAATTTTTTAGCATATGCTTCTATTTCAAAATTAGTTAATGCGTCATTCTTGATGGTTATTTTTTTTTTTTTTCATTATCTAAGATTTTTTTAATTACTTGTTGAGTGATCATGTCACCCCCAATTTTTCTTTTTTTAACGCCATTTTTTATTTTTTTAACGCCATCGCATTTTTTTTAACGCCTTTTTTTATTTTTTGAACGCCTCTTTTATTTTTCTCAACACCTAAACAGTCTTTTTGAATACTACCATTAACGCCATTTTTTATTTTTTTAACGCCATTTTTTATTTTTTTAACGCCTCTTTTATTTTTCTCAACACCTAAACAGTCTTTTTGAATACTACCATTAACGCCATTTTTTATTTTTTTAACGCCATTTTTTATTTTTTTAACGCTCTTTTTCTTTAGAACTTCGTTAGGTATTTGTAGATATTGTCCTATGCCTTCACCAGACTTGTACTCCAACTTTTCATTACGACGTTTTCTCTCTTCTACTAACTCGTCATTGGCTTTCTTATTATCAATTGCTTGCTTGGCGGTTGATATTAAATTACCTACAGTTTCTACTATTTTAGTACCTACTTCTACAGCAGGTTTAGCTGCTGCAATAGCAGCCAATCCTGCTAGGATAGCTGGTGGGAAGAATCCACCATTTTTAACCTGCTTCAGTTGTGTTTTGTTCAGTTTTAGCTTTAAACCTTTTCCCTTGGTTTTTGCTGTCTCAATTTGATTCACTTGTGCTTTTGTTAGAGGTAAATATGTTTCGTTCTGTGTGCTATTTTTAGTTCTGATTAAATTTTCGTATCCTAAATTTAGTACAACAGGTACCCCTTTCACAACACCAATATTAATTTTGTCAAGTTGTTCCTTATCTGGATTGATAGGATATTTAATGTATCTACTTACTTTGATACCCTCCCCTTTTTTGTTTCGACCATTGATTGCTGTTTCCCGATAAATATAAAATCCTTTACCTTTTTTTTCCTGTTTGTTAACATATAAATTATTCAAATAATTCATTATTTCTGGGAGATCATTGGTTGTTGTTTTTCGATCAATATGAAATCCTTTGCCTTTTTTAGGTAATATTTCATTAGGTAATCGCAAATGTTGTCCTAATCCACAGTTTTTACTCATATTTATATTATAAATTTTTTTATAAATTCCTAAACCTAACTTCTGTTTTAATTTCATTAAATTTACTGCTACATATGCTGGAATTTTTTCATCTAATTTAGCATTAGGATCTTTGACACGCTCCCAGGCTCGCCATGTGAATCTGTTATCAGCATAATCACGTTCATGAGGATCATCTGTATTTGCATAATCTACATCATGATCCATAGCTATTTCATCTAATTTATTTTTCAGTTTTACACCTTTTTGAATATCGAGGTCTGTATTCGAACCAGGACCAAGAGCTTTATATCCGGGCCAGTGAAGTGGAAATGGTACATATTTACCAATTGTATCCACAATATCACCACCTCTTTTAGATAATCCATAGTTTTTACTCATATTTATAGTAGAAAATTTTAGAAAACTGTTTTTTGAAGTTCCTGGGGATAAAATTTACCTAAAATTTCTTCACCCTTCAAATCTTTAATAGAATAGACGGGAGGGTTTGTGTGGAATACTTTGTCAACTACAAATATTTCTCTTGTCCAGTTGTTCTTATACTTGTTCTCAAAAGTTTCTTTCTTTTTGGGTATTCTCACACGATCTCCTTCCTTGAATTTTGGTTGCGTGGAGAAACTTGAAGAATACATTCTATGAAAAATTTCTTGTTCATTTGTTTTATTCACATCACAAGGACGCATTCCTATTGTTCTATGTACCCTCACATTATTATATTCGTGCAATATCTCTGGTATAAATGGAACCCATTTATGATTCTTATGAATCTCAAAAATTATTCTCAACATCCCATTAATGGTTCTGTTTACTCTCTCACCAATTGCTGATTTTTCCTCATTCTCTGTGTGATACATATGAATATTATATTTTCCCATTAATTTTTTAAAAACTGAATTTACAAATTCTGTACCTTTGTCGACATGTAATTTTTTAGGTGGACCATATTCGCTTTCTTCAATAATTTTCTCAAAAGCTTGAGAAACCTCTTTCCCTGTTTTTTCCTTGAGGGGTTTTATCCTGAGTACTTTTGAGAAGGTGTCAATAACTACTAACATATACTTATAACCCCTATTTTCTTTTGAATACTGGGACATAATTAATAAATCACCTGCCCAGATTTCATTGATTTCATTTGTGATAATTTTTTTCTGAAATTTTTTTATCACAGGTTTATGAAGTTCTTTGGCTTCAAGTTCAACTAATGACTGCATTTTTTATATTACTTGACATTTTCTATTGACCTTCATGATAACCTACATTTCTGTCTTTTCCTATTTTTTGAACATTTCTGTCTTTTCCTATATTTTGAACATTTCTGTCTTTTCCTCTAATATTTTTTGAACATTTTCATTTGTTTGTGGTAAATTTTCCTGCAATAGTTTCTGAATATTTCCAGTTTTTTGTGAATTTTTCTCCAATATTTTCTGAATATTTTCAGTTGTTTGTGGTAAATTTTCCTCCAATATTTCTTGAACATTTTCATTTGTTTGTGGTAAATTTTCCTCCAATATTTTCTGAATATTTTCAGTTGTTTGTGAATTTTTCTCCAATATTTTCTGAATATTTTCAATTTTTTGTGGTAAATTTCCCTCCAATATTTCTTGAACATTTTCCTCCAATATTTTCTGAATATTTTGATTTGTTTTTGATATATTTTTCAATTCTGTTAAAATTGCTCCTAATTGGGTAATATTGAAAAGTGAATTCTCGCAGGTGGCAGCCAATCCAACTACCTGCCGCGTAATATTTTTCAGTTCAGTTACAGCTGATTGATCATGTTCAGTAATCTTTTTCAGTTGTGGTAAAATACTGCTTGTGTTATCCTTTATATTGTTTATGTACTCTTTCACACCATTAGCATACTCTATTATACCAACAGTATAATTTTCATTATTAATGACATTTTTTATACATTGTATTATCATATCTGAAATTTCGCTAACATCTTTTATGACAATTTTCAGAACAGACTCTAAGATTTTCCCCGTGTTATTCTGAATTTTTTCAACTGATTCATACAAATAATGATGATTTTTTCTAGTAAACATTTATTATAAGGTTTTTAAATTTTTTTTGGCTTCTATCAGTTCCTCCCGAATGTTGGTCATTTCATTGAATATTTGTGGATTATGATTACCTGCTTCCCACATACCTTTCAGTATTGTAAATCGATCAATTAATTCTTTAGGATCGTTCCAATATTTATAATCAGTCTGATTGGTATAAATTTTCTTGAGGCCAGAGCCATGATGTGAAAGTATGAGTTCCTTCTCAATCAACATAGGTTGGATGAAATTTAAATATTTATACCCACGACTACTTTTAATTTGTCCATTCTCAGAACGATAAGATTCTGTACTGAGAATAATTTTTTGATAATTTTTCAGGTCTTCATCAGTATAATTTTCAGGTTTTTGCATAGTTAGTAATTCCCATAGTCCTTGTGTTCCTGGATAAAGGGTAGTGTCATTACTTAGCTTAATATCAGCACGATTATTATCAGCATAATGATGAACTTCCATGAGTCGTGCATTTCCTATATAATAATCTTTATTTTCGTATCTAATACCAAAAGTTGAATCAGTAGGTATTTTTTTATTAGTATAGTAAGACAAATATCTACATGCAAGACTTTGAGACATATCAAATCCTGGTGTTTCCTCTGACCGTTCATAGGTAATTTCTCTTGGTTTGTCAGCAATCATAGGTAATACTGGTTGTTGTATTACAGGCTTAAGGTCTTTTATTGTATCAATGATTGGTTTATAGTTTTCTTCCATTTCTAGTTTTCTATTCACTTGACCTAACTTTGCACATTCAATATTTTTTTGTAGAAGTGCACGTTGTTTTACAACAAAATCAATATCATTTGAATTATAATCTGTTAGCTTTCTCATTTATAATATAAAATTTTCCTCAAATTTGTATTTGAACCTACCATTTTTCTGATCACATTCTTTATCTATAACTACAAAGTCATACGGTTTTTGCCAGCAATCATTACATATTGATTTGAACTGATTAAATGTTATGGTCCTAGCATATTCGTTATAAATATGTGTCAGATTGGTAAGATCTTGTTCAAAAAGAATTAAGTAATTAAAATTATCTCTAATCTGTTGTTTTGGAATTTTTGAATATGTTTGGGATAAATAGTAGCATGAAATATCATTATGACGACTCCATGAATAATATTTACCTATTTTATCATGGTTTTCTGTGTAGATATCATCAAAGATTACTACTGATCCTTTTTCTATTTTATTAGGGTCTGGCAAATCCTCGAGTGATACTGTATGAATTTTTTTGTTTTTAAGTTTCTTGTTTTGCAATATTTTGCGAAACTTTTCATACTTTGGTTGATAAGAAGTATTTGAACATAAATATACATTATCAGGTAATGGTCTATCCACTAATATAGTCAATAAAACATTCGTTTTCCCAGACCCACTAGGACCACATATACAACATCTCATTATATTAGGAAACACTTCCTTCAATCTACAAGTTGGAACACTATTATCAAAGTTTAAAACTTCAGTCTTATTCTGTATTTTAGTTCGTTTCATTTATTATACAATATTTTTTATAGCCATATGGAAGTGTATTCATTTCATCAATTAAGTATCTTTTATCATCATAAGGAGATAGTGCAATTTTATTGATTGATATAGTATACAATTTCAGCTTTTTGGAAACAATTCCATGCACAATTTCCTTAGTTTGCTTGCTATTGAACAAACAGTTTTTGTACATTTCAAATTTCATTCTTTCTATATTCGATCCTTTAATTCCCTTACACACTTTTTTCTCTTTCGATGTGTCGTTTCTGAAGGAGTACATTTTTGATCTTAGTCCTACCCACTCTCTTATTGGGATTCCTAAGTATTCATCCTTGAATAATCCTGGAACTTTTTTGTTTACTTGAGGCATCCAATCCATTAAATAATCTGAAGTGTCGTAATAATTTAGATTCTCTTTTATGTCCTCATAAACATCATCACATTCTATATAAACAATCAATGAATCTGTATCAGTTCCTAATAATATTATTTTGTCTCCATATTTCGTTTTTAAAACATTGTAGTAGAACTGGAACATTAATAATTTTGACAACTCCAGAACAACAAACCCCCCAAATATTGGTTTATTCAACTTTACTTTCTTATTTTGAATGTGAAGTAAAACAGTTTCTTCATCAAGAACAACTCTTGTTTCAAACTCATTCTGTTTAAGAAATGAGTCTAAAGTAGTCACTATTTGTACTGTACATCTTTTTCTAACGTTCTCCATTTGTTTCCCATAGACTGAATTATTGAGTAATTTATAGAGATCTTTCTCATGATCATTTTTTGCTTTTTGTCTTAAGCTTGTATTCATATCAATATATGGTTTCATCCAAGCTTTTTGTTTGAATCTTATGTAATTATTTATACTCTTTAAAACTATACCTTGTTTCAAGCATTCTTTCAACATTCTGTAATCAATGAGATAATTATGTTTTGGGTGTAGCGTACTTATTAATTTACTCATTTTTGGTTTATTACCTATTTTTTGTTCAATCAAAATTTTTTGAAAATCTGACAATTCTGATTCTCTAGGTACATATTGTTCTGGAAGCATGGGATAATATTTAAATTTTTCGTGTAATTCTGTAGGAATCTCAAGATCAGCTATAAAAGTATATCCATACTCACCATTGTCATCTAGAGTAAGAATTACATCTTGAGTAAAGTCTGATGGTTTATAAGTCAATTTTTCAAATTTGCTTTCTAAAGATTTCTTTGCTTCGGAATTTTTTGCTTGCGCATCTTCAATTTGATGGGCTAGCAAATTATAGTTCAAGAATTCACCTGTTGGTAATGGTTGACTCAGAGCCCACCCATATAAATTATTACAATCTAAATATAGAATATAACTGATATGCTTTTTACTATCCCAAATTCCTTTCTCTTTGGCTTTTTCTTTGCTTAATTTTATCGTTTTTCTTTCTTTCTCATCGTAAAAGTAACAATTATTAGCAAGAGCGTGTCTATGAGGAATGTTGGAAATCCCTCCTCTTATTCCTTTCTCATAAATTTCATAATTTTCTTGATCAGTAATTAGCTCAAGCGATTGTTTCGTGAATTTTAAAGAAGCACTATCTGATAAATGTGGTGCTGAAATATAATATACAGGATCTAGTACATAATGTTTATAACACATTTCCCTAAAATTATCAAAAATATCTTTTGTGAGAATTGTATCTAGTTTCAAGTATAAATCATGATAATCTCCAAAATTTTTACATCCAAAATATTTGTAAACTTTTTTTGCTTTTGATAAATCGTCATCAGATATATGTTTATTATTTAACATCGAATACCACGCCTTTTTATCTAATGGTAATTGCTCAGAGAATTTATCATAAGTACTATTCCAGTCATAAGGATAAATCCCCTTCTGTAAAACCAAATGTAGGTCTTCTTTTTTAAATTCTCTCAATATATTTTGAAATTTATTATAATTAATCGGTTTTGTCAATTCAGAATCACAAATTTCACATTTTGCTGCATATTTTAAAATACCATTCTCATTTATTGGTAAAAATTGTCCTTTCCTAATTTTCTGTACTTTTTTACACCTAGCACAAAAACAGTCATTCACTTCTGCTAGATTTTTTACTGCTTGATCTAAACTAATTCCCACAAAATTTAATGTGTCAATAAATCTAAATTCCATTTCTATAGGTATTTTATCTCCTTTCCTACTTATTTTCAGTTTTTCTCCTTGACAAGAGGAACATTTTTTTAATATTTTGTCCCAATATTTTCTTTTACAAGTGCAGCAATAAGTGGAATCTCTTTTTACTTCACAATGATCTATCACCACCTTTTTGGAAAATGTTTTATAATTTTCACAATTTTCTGCAATAATTTTCACATCATGTTTCTCAGAAGGCTCCCTCTCGTTCCCACTAAATAATTTTAACAACCATTGTAAAAATATTTTGGAATCGTATTTTAAATTATGAATCAAAATTGGAATGAATCTTGGCATTCTTAAATGCGAGTTGCACTCTCCACAGGCTACACCACGAAATTTTCCTGTATAATGATCATGATCTCTAACTTTTTCATTTTCTGCAAGAATCTTGTTACATAAATGACAGTGAGAAGTTTCTTTGAATTTGATATCTTCATCTTGTCCCCAAATCATTGGCTTATTAATTCTTCTTATCTTGTTGTATGCGCGAGCATGTTCTATTAACCAAGAATTGAATTGATTCATCAAGTTTTGTACATTCGAGTCTCTAACCAGCTGTGTTCCTTGTTGGTCAGAATAGAAACAAAAACTGTTAGCAATATGTTTCTGGAGATATTTTGTTGATTTAGTTTCTTTTTGCATTTTTTCCAATAGACATTCAAAATCCAACGTCACTGTGTATGGATGATATTGTTCTGCCCCAATTGTGCAATATTTTCGAAATTTCTTCTCTTCATTTGGCATTTCTATATTTTGCTCATCATTTATACAATTTTTTAAATGTTCCCCATATTTTAATTTATCTTTAAATCTTTTATGGCATTTCATACAAATTTCTACATGATTTGTATATTTATGTATTTTTCCTTTTAATAGAGCACTCAAGTTTTTTATCCCAACAATATGATCCTTATACTGTAGTAAATTTACATGGTTTTCACTACTAATTGGTTTATAAATTAAAGAAAATTGACCAATACCCTCTTCATCTTCCTCATACTTATAAATATTGATAGATATACCTAGAAATTTTTCATATTTTTTAATATTTTCTGGAATTAAATTAACTGGATATTCCATTTTCAGTTCTTCATATTTCGTGATATCATAATTTGAAACTCGATCTGTATTAATTGTAACTGAATTCAAAATACTTTCCAACGCATATTCAAAGCATCTAAGATCTTCTTGCTTGAGACACTTAAAATTTCTATTTTGAATATTTTTCACATTAATACAACACTTTTTTGATTGAATAAATTTGGGTAATTGAATATAAGTCCCACCACGTAAAGGGTCATTTTTATCAGATTGAATATTTATTTCAATAACTTGATCAAATTTATATTTAGTATTTTGAGCAGTATAACTCTCATACTTTTTTATAACTTCATTTTTTGCTGAGATTAATGCACTTTCAATTGCATTCGAATCTACTATAATATGATGCTTTGATCGAAAATATGCCTCTTTATCACCTATTTTATCTCCAGTTGTGTGATCTATTTCTATATAGTTTACAACTGCTATTAATCCTATGCTTATTACCTTTTTCTTTTTCATCTCACTTTTAAGCATTCTATCAAGAAGTTCTGTAATTTTGTCTAAATAAATTCTTAAATCATATTTTGCAGGTTCGTATACTATAGAGAATTGATTTACCATATTTTTCCAACGCCCATCTATCTTTCTCACACTAGGACGAACTATAGGCTCATCAAAACTATCATCATCGAAATTAAATTCTTGGAGATACTTTACATTTTGAGATTGTAAGAATTTTTCAATTATTTTAGCCCTAGTTAAATTTTTGTTTCTTTCTCCAACTTTTTTAATGAGTTCTTTTTTCGTTAATTTATTCAGAATCTCTCTCTCAAAATTCGAACTCTGTCTCTGTATCTTGTCTCTAATTTCCAATAATTCAGATTTTTTCAACTTAGATACACCTTTCACTCCACAATTTCGCAAATCATTTCTTAAATCTTTTGCTGTTGTTGTTGTCCTTCCATGCTTAGATCTGACATGTCTAGCATAATTTTTGTATGTAATTTTTTTATTACACTCTATACACATTCTCGGTGCATATTTTTTATTTATCGTTTCCATTTTATTATATATGATTATTCTTTTAACGTAATTCAATTTTTTATTTATCGTATTTCTTCATTACACGCTAATTTATGCACGAAAACAACCAAATAATTAACAAGGTTAGCGCAATCAATTAAATGATAACACCATCATGGCATTGAAAAAAAATTATACATGAATCGAATCTATACAGCGATGATAATTTATTCATAAATATGAGAGTGCTATGTTTGCATCTTCAAACTCATATGTAATGTTGGTTATGGGCTTCGTAAGTATATATACAAATTTTAAATAACACTCTATCGGAGCTAGGAGCTGTACATTAGGCTTCCTCCCCATATTAGACGGAAGTGCTAAAGAGGGGAAAGGTCCGTACACCTCACCTAGGCTAGTTCCCCTCGAGATATCAAACTGTAACCGTGACTGAACAGCGTCACGGTGGCAAATCAAAAGTGTTATCTCGGGGTCGACGATGTCGAGTTACTAAGTCTCTGTAATCAGCGCTGATTAGGTAGTAACATTCAATGCAAAATAAATAAAAAAAAACGCTGTACTAGATCTCTGACGTACTCCGATGGCGCGGGTGCATACGCGTCGCTGGGTGCTTGGAGGTCGAACTACAGTGAAAAAAAAAAAAAAAAAAAGATAACACCGGGTTTAGACTCGCGTACTCTGAGCTGATATGAAGCCGGCCATATCAGTCTCGGATGCGTGAATCGACGGCCTTGGTGGAAAAAAAAAAAACTCTCAGAGTTTCCACAGCCTCCCGCGGACAAAAAAAAATGCAAATAAAAATTCAGAGCGTTCGCGGGGGGGCAGTGGTTTTGCAAAATTTTCTCGTGAGTTTTTTCGCATTTTCCAAGGGATTTCAAATAATTTTTGTTTGAAATCTTAATAATCTATATTTTCTATTTCTCCATTTTTAAATGTAATATTTTTTTTAGTTATTTTTTTTAAAAGTATTAGCATTTTAATTTTTTTTATATCTTCTTTACTTTTTCCCGTTCTAATAGCAAATGTTTCTATCATTGTATCATTAATATTTTTTCTTGAAATATTTTGATTTTCTTTTTGTTCTTTAGATTTAAATGTCTTTCTAATATCTTCTACAAATTCTTTCTCGCCTTTTTTTTCTAAATCTTTATAAAATTCTTTAATTTTATTTTCAGGAATAAAGTCATAAACAATATTTTCCATAAATTTATACAGATCTGTTTCCAAATAAATATTAATATATTTAAAACATTTAAGGAATTCAATGTTTTTTAATTCGCAATGATAATTTTTAAAAGTGTTATTCATTTCCATTTTTATTATTTTTATATGAAAAATCATATAAAAATACATTATAACAACTTTAATATTATTCATTTTCTTGAACTAATGTGGTTATGAAAGGTTTACTATTTTCAGCTTTCCATTTTTCAGAATCATTAAACATAGCTTCAACAATTTTTGAGACTTCTTTATCTCTACCTACACATAAAGAGTTCAAATTAGATTCTGTTGGAACAATATAATTTTCAATACAACATGCTCTACTCTTTTTTAAAGAACCTACTACGTTTGATACAAAAGTAGGACAGAACACAAGCATAGAATACCATAAATCTGACATTACACCTCGTGTTTTACTATAAACTGTTTTAAATTCTTTTCTAAACTTTAATAAATTCTTATCAAATTCTACCTGAAATACACCTCTAGCTGTAAGTTGGATTGGTTCTTTATGTAGTGGATGATTCTTTTCATCTAGAAACACTAAGAGATACTTATGTGCTGAAATATAGTCTGTATCTCCTTTTACCCAATAACCAGCAAAAGAGTAATCATTTCGAGAAAGTCTGATAAGTTTAAGTTGGCGTCTAATGATTAAAATACGATTTTTATCAATAATCCTACCTTGAATTGATCCATCTCGAGTCTCAATTGTGTGCGGTTTTGTATTTACAAAATGTTCTACACAGCTGGCACCTGAACATGACTCGTTGCAACTTTTTCTCCACTCACAAGACATCAAATTTTCATTAGACATCCAGAAGCCTACAGGTTCTTGATTAATCACTTTCACTGATGGTATCTTTTTAGATACACAATGTGTAGAGTCATCAAAATTAAAGTTATTGCTTTTACTTTCAATCATTTCCATTTTATAATATATAATATTTTTTTTTTTTTTAAACTAGGTTATCAATTTTCGATTTTTTTTTATTTTTTTTTATTATTTTTTTATATTTTTTTTTAAACTAGGTTATCAATTTTCGATTTTTTATTTATTTTTTTTATTTATTTTTTTTTAAACTAGGTTATCAATTTTCGATTTTTTTTTATTTTTTTTTTTAAACTAGGTTATCAATTTTCGATTTTTTTTTTTTTTTTTTTTTTATTTATTTTTTTTTTTCTTAAAACTAGGTTATCAATTTTCGATTTTTATTTTTTATTTTTTTATTATTTTTTTTTATTTTTTTATTTATTTATTTTTTTATTATTATTTTTTTAGTATTAAGATTTCAAACAAAAATTATTTGAAATCCAAGTTAGAAAAAAAAAGTGGTCTGATAAAAAATGGAAACTCGACCACTTTATATTACAATATCAATTCTTTTAACACCAACACAGAATTGGCCAACTCGGTCTAGGATTGCACAAAACTTACACACAAATGTGAACTTGGTTACAGAGAACAAAACTTACACAGAAAAGTGTTTTCAACAGTGAATGTACAAAAATGTGAACTCGATTCAGAGAGAACAATACTTACACAGAAATATGAACTCGGTCTAGGATTGCACAAAACTTACACAGAAAAGTGTTTTCAACAGTAAATTTACAGAAATGTGAGCTCGATTCAGAGAGAACAGAACTCACTCAGAAAAATGTTTTCAACAGTAAATTTACAGAAATGTGAACTTGATTCAGAGAGAACAGAATTCACTCAGAAAAATGTTTTCAACAGTAAATTTACAGAAATGTGAACTCGATTCAGAGAGAACAGAATTCACTCAGAAAAATGTTTTCAACAATAAATTTACAGAAATGTGAACTTGATCCAGAATCATACCTTTCTATACTACTGTTACCTGTAAAACAACAGAAAGGAAAGGAGGACTGAAAATCTAGCGATTCCAAGTCTGTCAATGGAAAGTGAACATTTTTTCTAATTCTTTAGCCCCCTCCTGCTCCGAGTCGATGAAATACTAACTACTAATAGCTGTTACTACGTTTCTGTCTCGACAAATTCAAACGACATTTAAAAGTCTGCGTCTGATTGAAGAACGAAGCTTTCAGCGGCTAATTGCGGAACTAATTTTTTTTTTTTTTTTTTAAAGGAAAAAATAACTCAAATAATCGCATGAACAATTAGTCATCTTAAGTAGAAGGAACAAGCAGAAAAGTCTTAAAAGTTTTATTACGCTACTTCTTTTTCCAACTTTATATTGAAAAAACCGGGCAACAAAATTAAAAGTTAATTATTCAAATAAGCTCCCGTCTATTTTTTTTCTCTCTATTATAGTTTAATCATTTCGTTTTTCAAGTCTACACAACATTTAAAATATTTTCATAAAAATAATAAACTCGCCGGAAAAAGCGTCGATTCTCGCAAGGCAGAGGTAAAACATAAAGTTGAGGAAAGCGCTTAGTAATTTACATAAATTTTGTATTATATTTTTTGTAACCCATAGTAGTTTGAAGCGAACGTCACTAGCACTATAAAGTCGGTTTGCGGTTAAAATTCTATTCATCGAGGATCGAAAATTGATTCGCTCCGGTTCGTTTTTAATCGATTGGATAATTTTGGCAAAGTTGCAGAGTGAAGGAGGTGGATCACTTTGGAAGTTGGAAGATTATCATCTGTTTTAAATGAGCTTATCATTAAGAAAATTCGGTCTCACAAAATTCTCAAAAGGCGAATTGCTAAAGCTTGCTTGAGCCTCCGGCTTACGCCTAAAACCTGTTCCATAAAAATTATCAGTTCCAGTTCCTTTTTGCTGCTTGCATGTGGGTAGTGTGGGGTGAGTGAAGTTTCCTTCATATTTTGTTCATATTTTGGTCGCAAGGTTAAATGAAATATGTATTTCAAATTAATCTGTTTTTCCAAAACACCAAAATTTCATAAAGCACCCGTATATATTTTTTTTCTTCTTGGTCTCTGTGACCTAACTTTGTAATTACAAAAGCACATATTCATTATCGCAGGAAGAGGAAGAATTAGTTTTAGAATGACTCGGAACTCGAATAAGTATAGTTTGAAGTCATAATTTGATTCGAATCACGGTTCACAAATCATTGGAGTAAAAATTATCCGAATCACTAATCTCGAATACTCTAGATTCGAATGGCAAATGAAAAAGAAAAATCAACTAAATGACGGAGTAATTGACCGATTCACCTGATTCGTGTTTCACAGAATGAGCAAATCATCGATTCGACGAATCACATAAATAAAAAATTACTCGAATACGTCAGTGATCCTATACTTACCCCAAGGGCGCAACCAAGGAGGAGGCTAGGGGCTATAGTTCCCCTAAAATTGTTCAACATTTTTTCAAAATCAATTTTGAAGCGAAAAAAAATTGATGCCGATGGCCTGATACGGTTATATGTGGCTTCGTAGGTTCGTACAAATTTACAGCTTATGAAAATAGGTGGGTACGAGATTATTTAAGTACCAAATCGAGCTTTCACCTATGCCTTAGTTTTTCTTCTAAATTCTAGCCTCCTCCCTTCCCCAAAAAAAGTTCTGGTTGTGCCCCTGACGTTACTTAATACGTGCTTCACTTAGTTTCCTTGGAAAATGATTAAAATCGCAGAACATGAATCAATTGTATTTTCCATCAAAAACTGATTCGAATCAACGATATAAATTATATTCGTTAAACAGATTGGAGAAGTGGATCACAAATCAAAATACGAGTTAATTTTGTTCGAATCCTGCCCGTTTCTGTCCACAGGCAGGATCCGGAATCAGAACTCAGGGGAATTATCTGCTGAAGCCTAAGTCACTTTCAGATTTCTGGCTCCGGCTACCTCCCACCAATAAAGGTCTACTGTTACTGGGAAAGAAGGAATAACTTTGCAAATGAATTCAGCGACTATATAAATCAAATTATCAATATACATGAAGCTATATGTTGAATATTTTTGAAGTCTTCATGTCCCTGTTCTATGGACCTATTTTGGTCGGGGTTACAGAGACAATTCAAAATAGCCTTTATAAGTATGCTGAACGATGTAGTTAATAGTGATATACGTATATCACATATTACGTAGTACCATTGCGAGACAAGGTTGAGTGCAGATGTTTGCGCCACTTCTTTCGCTAGTGGTGCCCGGAGGTTTGATTGCTGGGTTTCTTCGTACTTGGGATCGCGCCGGGCGCTTTTCTCATTCATATACCAGGGCCCCATTCCCGGGTAAAGGCCGTCCCAATCCTATCCCAGGCTTTCCTGTTTTGGAGTGCTCCACCCTATAGCACCCTTACTTTCCTTACAATTTCTTGACTCCGTCTCTGTGCAGGTCTACCCCTTCCCTTTTTCCTATCGTATGGGATCCAGTTTGTAATTCACTGTCTCCATGTCTCGTTTTTATCTTTGGCTATGTGTCCTGTGTAGTTTATTTTCAGTATCTTTGCTGAGTATAGGATGTCTTTCACATTTGTTTTTTGCCTAACCGTTTCGTTCTTGATTTTATCACTCAGCCTGAAAGTTCGGAATAAAAATTGATGAAAAATCATTAAACTACTTGAGGTTTGCAGAAGATATCGTCCTGATAAGCGAACACGGAGGTGAGATCCAACAAATGCTAGACGAGCTGGTTAATACAAGTGCAAAGGCAGGGTTGGAAATAAACGGGGCTAATACGAAGTACATGTATAACAGGGAGGGAAGAAAAATCGCATTAGGAAATCTTATTCTGGAAAATCAGGAAAGCTTTGTATATCTAGGCCAAACTATTTCTTTCAACAGTAAAATGGAAAAGGAAATAGAAGTGAGAAAGGTGAAAGCCTGGAGAGGCTATTGGCCCCAGAAGTATTTTCAAAGGACAATTGAGCACCCGGTCCAAAGTTAAGATGCTGGAATCCTGGGTAATTCCGATCCTGTTGTATGGGGCCCAAACATGGACAACACCAATGGCAATAACAAGGAAGCTATTGACCACAAAAAAACAGTATGCTTAGAAACATTTTAAATATCAGGTTGAGTGAAAAAATCAAGAATAAAACGTTTAGGCAAGAAACAAAAGCGAAAGACATCCCATACTTGGCAAAGAGACTGAAAATAAACTATGCAGGACACATAACCAGAGATAAAAATGAGACCTGGAGACAGCGAATTACTAACTGTTAGAGACAAAATAAACTTAAAAACGAAATCAGATAGTCCACAAACTCTATTATAGATACATATGGATACATTTGGAGTAACTGTGAATGATTTTGAAGTTTTCGCGTCCTGCCTTCAGTCAGCACTCATTGGTAGGGGTTACCTACAGACAGTATTATTTTTAGGTCTTGCCCCCTGAATAGAGCCTCATAAATGGATTCAGCGTTTCTGAAATTTAAGTAAAAAATCGTTCTCATGCTTTCATTCGGTTTTTGTGGTCTGCCATGTTCAAAGGTCAGAAAAGTGCACTTTTTACTCCAAATTCAACAGAGACAATTGACCTTTGAACTATAACTTTCCCACAAAATTCTCGGTAGGCGCTCCATCCGTACACAAACGAATTTCTTCGATGGACCTAAATTTTTTGGAAGCTTCGAAGCAAATCTGGAGAATTTTTAAAAGGAATCCTATTGTTAAACTTGCCTCCTTGCCTCCCCCTGCAGAATACCTAAAAAATCAATTCAATTTAAAAAAAAACAACAGACGAGCAGGTTTTGAAACTAAAATGATCAAGTTAGTTTAGCTAATGGGAGCAAAACATTGAAAAATAGCTAGATTTTGAACCACCACCCTCATATAAAGAAATATTAAAGAGTTAGACATTATGAAGTTATAATTTTCATGTGCCACATAATTATAATATCATTAATTAATTATCATGATTTTTCCTTCCTGATGAAAAGGGTCGCTGAGATAGAATGAAGAAAAATACTGACAGGGGAAGCAAAACCAATCCTCAGAAGAAGAAAGATTTTTCTCCTTGTAAATATGTTTTCCCTTCCTACGAGGAAAGAAGACGGTTTAGAAAATTGGCGAGAGAGCGAGGTAGGAGCGATTCAGGAAAGACTAAGGTGCTTCCAGAGGATCATAAGACCTATTTCAAAAAGAAGAAATCGTTTTCAAGTAGTTTTTTGTAAACGTGCATTTTTGAAGAATCCAAGATTAAAAATCACACCTTTGACACTGATATTCTTATGAATGAGCGAAACGAACTGCTATTGATGATCTCAAGATGATCATGACGATGACCGACTTCTCAGCATTTCCGGAACCAAGGAGTCCGACGCGAAACGGTTGATCACACCGTCATCGGTGTCGCAAATCGTTGCCGTGATCGATCATTCTTACCATCCCGCGTCTCTACTGTTCCAGACCTCAGCCATTTATTAGGCTAAAAAAAAAATTCTGTGTATAATTTCATGTAAAACAATACAAAATGTGATGCCTCTAAAAAAACGGGGACCATAATGGGACGGTCAATAACATAGAGTACCTGTTTTCTCCGCGCACATGTGAACATCATACAAAAGTAGCATTTGCAAACCATACTTTCTTTGTGACCCCCTGTGGTGGTCCACATTATATTAGGGACATCATATTTGGTGTCATTTGATAGGGAATTGTAAACAGAATCTTTCCAGTAGCAAGAAAACGTTCTCCATATCTCGCATAGTTTCCACTTACTCGGTAAGAAAAAAAGAAAATTAAAAATACCTAATTTTTGGCCAGCCCCATAGCGCTTCCTTGTGAGTTGAAGGCATTGTGTTTGGTGTCATTTTGTAGGAAATTTCAATGAGCATATTTTTGACTCAATAAACTATTCCATATATCGTGCACATTTTCGAGTTATCTGGAAAGTACTGATGAAGGAGGCACATTTGCTATCGTGATGGAAAACGCACACCGGTCGAGAGGATAGGTCTTATGTGAGTCATTCAGTTGGCCAGTCTGTATAATAATCTGCAGAAATTCATTGATCGCAATTATTCCCAGTTCAAATGCTAATTTGACTGCACTATCATGATTTTCCACTTTCTCAAAATGTTCCCAAACTACACTTTTTGGTGGCATCTTGATCAAACCTAGGTAACTAATCTCAAGAAAACCGCGAACACACAAACGGCAAATTATTTCTGTTGATAACAGTATGTGATAATGATAACGTGGGTGAGGTACAGGGTGGCTGTTAAATAAGGAAACCGGTTTCGAGCTGCATGGCTTCATGGCTGCATCGCAGCCCGAAGGAAGCTCACGGTGCAGCCATGAAGCCATGCAGTTCGAAGCCGGTTTCCTAATTAACTTAATTAATTTAACAATCACTCTGTACATCGATTTTAAAATCTGAAATCTCAGCGGAGGAAAAAGTTTAATAATCGTTACAAAATATTCGATTACCCTATTAACCGAGCCCTACTAATATCGATTAAAAAATAATTGAATATTTCGATTAGTCGATTAATCGATACCCACTTCTAAAGGAAACCCTAGCCTTATCTCCTTCGTGTTCTTCTTCAAAGGGCGTTGCCTGTTAATATTGGGGTCAGGGTTGGGGCTTCTTTCGTTTACGGTTCTTTTCTTCGTTGACGTTTGTGAACTTCCGTTTGTTGCCTTTGTATTGATGTATTGTTTTTATTGTAAGGTCTGAGTCCCCCGTCTCCCTATAGCTGTGACTAATTTCGTCATCGGTGTTCACTCATCAATGTTAAATGAAGTTGACAACGGACTGCGGTTCGACTCAATGGGATACTTGGAGACGATTAAGCCCTAACGTTGACTATAAACCATAATGGAGCCATCAGTCTCAAATTGACATTTGTGGCTTGATTTGATGACAGCCGCGAATTCATATTTCATCACATTTCGGCGTGAACTGGCCGAAAGGTCTATTCGCATATTTGAGAAAGGGAACGATTTAACCGCGAGCGCTTAGTTCGACTTACTATTTCAGCTTGGGGCCGATTGGTTAGTTCGATCACCGAGGCCCGATTTGAAGGGGGAAAAAAATGTAAATTCGAGAGCAAATAAGTTGTGAAACCGTTTGATAAGCCCAAACGAACTGCTTATTCCGGATCGAAAAATTACACGTCGAATTCGGAGACGAGTGTTTTTCTCTCGTTTTTCCGCGCTAAATCAACAATAATACCTCGGCTAGTTTGTATTTTCAATTTTCATTTAAATGTAGGTACCGATCGTCGCGAAATTTCGGGGGAGGAGTAGGATGATTCCGGTTAGGATAAATAATTACGATATTCACAGCGCGCAAAAGCCGACCTGTGTATTAACGGCGCGATACGACAAAGGTGCTTACTCTTCTGCCATTCAGTTTAACAAGTAAAAGGTGCTTCGTTAGGTCACGTTTTCTTTTGGTCGAGTATACGGATACGATTTACGAAAACTTTTTCGCTTTGCAATGCCCGAAATAACTTGATCGCAATATTTGGCCGACTTCGCGATATACACTCAGGTATTTATTCATTTTTATCTGACGTCGAAAAAGAAAAATCCGGCTTAAATTGCGAAATTGAAAACCACCCGAAGTGTCTGAATTAGAATGCTTGTAGTTTAGAGCAGTTTACGAAACTTTAGTGGATACGTTGGTTGATTTGAACGACGGGAATTTCATTGAACATCTTGATGCACTTGGGTCATTCTCCGAAAACTGAGAATATTTTGTTACCAGCAAATTTTCAACTTTAATTTTCCATTTTTTATTTTTTTATTTTTTTGGGTAGGGGAGGGGGATTTTGAGATACACAATAACATTCGCAACTAATTCTACAAATTCAGATCTTCAGACAGGACAATTACCATCTTTTAATTGGAAAAAGCTTAAGGAGGTGTCCAGCGTCATAGATGTTACCATAACTTGTCTCGATACCTGTTATATGTATTAAAAATTTTGTTTCAAGTTGTTTGCTCTTAATAAAGTGATATTACTATTCAGAAAGATTGGATGTACCGTATTTTACCGAATGTTAAGTCGCACTTTTAAACAGGTTTCGAGAACTCTAAAAATGCTGAGTTTCGACTTACATTCGAATGCCACTTACATCCAACTAGAAATAAGAGAAAATGAAGAAAAGAGAGCAACATGACGATCATTCATAATCCTTATCTTTATCTTGTCGATTCGTGTCCAGTGCAGTACGATACTTGATCATATGTGTAAATAGTAAGTATAAGTACCTATATCTGGTTGTGCAGTAGTCGTGTGATCGAAACCGAAGTTGAAAATGAAGATTTGCAAATGTGGAAGTTCATGTGGACAACTTTGTCGGTAAGAAAAAGAAAGGACAACGAGAAAAACTAAAAATTAAAATTAAAGAAAAAGAAAATCGATTTTAAGATTATTATGAATTCTTTTCGAAATTCGATGCTCTTTTACATGAAGAGGATCACAGCCTCCACAAATATCAACAAGTAGTTCTACATCTTCGATCATCGAACTTGTACGTATCTAGGAGATGAAAAAATTATACGACCAACTTCGTCAAATTCTGAATTTAAAAAAAATCATCCTGCACTGAGTAATTTTTTCATCTCCCAGATACGTACAATAAGTTTCCATAGTCACAATAGCTCTCAAACCATTAATTGATTACCTAGAGTGGGGCTGAAAAACGGTTGTTTTGACCATTTAACGAAAAATGAAAGTTTCCTAACTCTTAACGTTTTCTAACGCCTTCAATTTTGAGAATAGGCAATGCACCATACTAAGATTTTTTCCATCCAAGCCAGTACTACCAGTCCTCATAGTCAGATTATTTATTCCGTCAATTCTTATGTATTGTATATTGTATATCGTCTTGAAAATTGTTTTTGTAATCTTTAAAACGGCATAGCCCCTTCAATTTGCTCATAGGCAACTTTTAGTACTTCTTTTTAACTTTTTATCGAGTACTATGCATACCGAGCGGGTTCCTGAATGAAGTCCGGACATCCTGTATAATAGTTTATAAACAGTTTGATCTTGGACAAGAAAATCAACAAAATGTATTCAAAAACTCTGAACGCGTTTTTCTCAAAAACTTGTTTTTCGAAAATTGCGAGGCATCTCTTTTTTAATGGATGTAGAGTGGAGAGATAATTTTGTCAGAAATTAATTGAGTCTACTATGAACATGTGCTTAACTCAAAAATGGTATGACAAAGTTGACCCATTTTATAGAAACTGCTACTAATATTGGTAGAAATGCGCTTGGTACTTCCTATTTTCTATGAATAAATGCCTAGGCGCAACCAGTGGAGGGGCTGTGGGACTATAGACCCACACAGTTCTGAGAATTTTTTTTGTAAATCATAGTGACTAAGTAAAGTAATTCAAAGTGTTCAATTCGTTTTGAAAAATGTACTCCTTACCCCACTTTTTTCTGTATGGTTCAGTCCCTCTCAGAGGTAGTTCCTCGTTGCGCCTGTGAAGAAATTTGCATTTCATTTGCATTTAATTTACTTGCATGCTACGACTTGGAATCGAAAAAATCTGAACTTTTCGTCTTCGAATATAGGGTATGTCACTAACTTTCGGTAAAATACGGGGTACAAATATGATAAGAAGTTCAATTAGCTGTCAGTGACTTCACCTTTCTAGAAGAGATGGCGTGCATCTAGAAGGGATGGCGTGCAGTCCTGTTACCAGGGTTTCCAATCCATTGTTGTGGTCAGTCCAAGTGCTGCAAAGATATGCCCTGATACATTTTTCAGCACAACAAGTGGCAATACTGGTATGGTTTTGATCCCTGAACACGATCCAGGTGACCGATGTAGCCATTAATGTGTGTGATCGCACAATTTTCAAAAATTCCCAAGAAAAGGAAATTCTTGAAGCTGTTTTGTTCGTAGCCGTGGATATCAGCGTTTTTTTGTCCCCCCCCCCCCCCCCCATTGACAAAATGTCTGTCGTCGAAAAGAAAAATTCTCCCCTCCCTAAAATTTGATGCCCCTGTTCTGTAAACTTGTTGAATATTCTCTACTACACATAAAATGTCTTATGGAGGGAGGGGGAGGTGCAACAAAAATAAGAAATGCCACCTTAATAAGTATTTTCTCCCAGCAAAATTCCATGAGTCTTGAAAGAGAGTGATTAGAATGCGGCATAATGCAGATGCATGGGGTCTGGCTGGCCGAATGTATAGCGCACTGGTTTCAGAATCCGGAGGTCCCAGGTTCGATCCCACGTAGCAACTCGCTACATTTCGACCTAGGCCGGGTTTTCGGCAAGAAGTAAAGAAGGCTAAAACAGCCCTAACAGCCTCCCCGACATCTGTGAGGTAATGCTCGAAAGGGCGGATTCCAGTTCTCGGGTATAGAGCAAAATTTAGAAAAGAAAGGAATGGAAAGGCATATTTTTTAGGTCATCTCTGATCCCAAAAGTGATGACAAATGCTCACGTTTCAGAAAAATCCCTGCATTTTGAGGACCATTTCATATGGCATATTTTACATATCTATGGGAAAATGCATAGTTTAACGTATTTTGTGTCTTTGCATGTTTTTTTTTTCAAACATATTCACAAAAATTGTCCAAAATACGACTATTTTGTGTTTTATCCTGGTAAAAAAAAAATCGATTCGTATTAAAAAGAGAAAAACAAGCTAAAATTTTTAGCAAATTTTTGTTTGACGGTTTGAGTGAATGATTTGTCTTTTTTTTTTTTTTCCCCTAATATTTCAGTTTTATTCAGTTTTCTCAGGCATTCCAGTTTAGAGTAAAATTTGAACGACATTTATGAATGAGGCTTTCAAAAAGCTATAAAATGAAAACCCGTATTGATTTTACACATTTTTACATGTTTCTAGGAAATATGCATATTTCGGCCATATTTGATGTAAAAAAAGTCGTGTATTTTATGCATATTTAGGTCTTTTTTTCTTTCATATTATGCCGCACTCTAGTAATGATAAGTGCTATGTGAATTTCGGACCAACTAGAAAATTCCAACGGAATCTATTTTGACAGGGAATTGAGAAGTTCAAGTTCTAATTCGTCTTATGAACTCGTAAAAGTGTAACGAGTGGAGATGCGCATCTTGAGAGGAAAATACTGATGTAGTTTCCCCTTGCTTTTATCAGATTTTATCTGTCAGAGTTTTCCTTTTCCTATATGTATCTTTAGTTTTTCCTAAGGCCCCTTCACCACCCGATCCTCTTATCTCTCATCGTTTTTCAGTTGACAGTTCTCAGTCAGTTCCAGAAACAAATTGCAGTTTCGAATTAGAGAGTTTTAGTCTCTAGGGCCGGGTGGGGGACAAATTTCGTGAGCACCCGGATGAACTTATCGTTGGCTGTCGAAACAATTCTCAGTTATCATCAGCAAGTTCGAAAGCCCTCCGTGCACCTATTCTTGCTCTCAGTTCTTTGAATCTTTGAATGGTCCTTGTTCGAACGAGATTATGTGGCCGAAATATTTGTATTGGAATGAAAAATTGAAACGGTTCCGATGGTCTGGGTTGCCTATTGATGACGTGAAACAGGATGATGACATTTTGCTCCTCGAGCCTATAATGTAGTGAACGTTTTCTTCATGATGGTAGATCGTGGACAGAATCTCAAAAGTCCTGGCCACGTCACTGGTTGGTGAATTTGAAGTTAATTCATTAGTTTCTGGAAAATGGTCCACTTGAAACGGTGACATATATACAGTCGGGGGGGGGGGGGCATGTAAGAATACAGAATTTGAAAATTTCAAATCCGAAAACGCAGTGTAGGAAGAGACGAGCATTGAATCAAATAAGAACACCAGTATTTTAGGGCGAGTCCCCGGTTTGCGTCATGTCACAGTTTGTATCACAGGTATCATAAAAATGTTGACGTAATTAATGTCTAAGCAGAAATGATACCCAATAATTTTTTTAGGACTAGGCTACACTGTCTTGTGGTCCATAAGCTCCATTTCCCTGAGTCTAGGCCCTTTTGACCCTATGACACAAACTGGAGAAATTGAATATTTCAATTTCATATGTCTTTATTTCACGCGTTTTCATCTACTTCCCAAATATTGTAAGGTTTTTTCTACGTAACACAACTCAAAAAATTATGTTCGAATATCCGTTTCTGTATTTCGCCTCATGCCTACCTTAATTTAATAAATTTTGAAACTAAAAATAATTGCTTAACGTGACACAAGCCGGAGACTCACCCTATCATAAACTACCAAATTCGAATCACCCTACCGACGCAGAATCACTTTTACAACGGGCTACCAAATATTCTGATTCGTTATTTTATGAATTTATTTTTAAAATACGAGTATACGTTCCTGGATTGTAGATAAAAATTCTCACTTATCTGATGTCTCAATTTGAGACAGTTTCACAGAAATATGAATACATGATGAAATAGTAAAAACCTCCTCAGTAGTATAGTCAGTTCTTGAAATTTCCGTTTTTGGCTCTGTGTGCGTGTTTTCGGCAGAACTAACCAGTGTGGTCGGTCTGCAAATTTTCAAAATCCCTGCAATTTTCAAAAAGTTAGACGAAAAAAATAGTGGGAAGGACTTTCCATGCCGAAAAAGGTTAAGCCGGTGGACATCTCATTTGCCGAACTTATCCAGTCGTTACATGCGCCTTAGAAAAAGAAAGATCAGGTTATCGACTCCGGGTTAAAATTTCGAGTTCCCAAAGTACCATTTTGCGTGTCATTTTCTACGACGACGGAAATTTTTTGGTGTATTCCTCGCGTTAACAAATGCGTTCTAACGAGTACATTCAGACGAAGATTTCGAAGGTCGACGTAGCGGCAGATCTGAAGACGGATTCAGAATTTTTCTTCAGGGAGACGATTCCGGGGGGCATTTTTACAAACGTTAGAAACGCTTCGCCTCAGTTACAGGAGATTTTCGAAAAATTGAAATATATACTCGAATGGAACGCGTTGGAAGAAATTCAAGGACGCACGCGGTATTTTATCAGGTGGATTATTTCCTGAGGGATTTATTTGGCTGGAAGATTTTTAGGAATTTTGAAAAGAAAACGTAAAAAAACAAATTAATGAAGAGTAAGAAAAAACTGGAAAATGAGAGGGCAAGGGCAGGTGAGCTTTATTAATATCTGCATAGCTGTCAATTCCTGAGAATAATGATACCGTATGTTATATGAAATAATTGGTTATCAATATTTGGACTGGCTTTGAATACGTTCTCTATTTGGTAAGGACCGAATATAATATGGTAGCAAAACAAGAAAAAAAGGATAGTTCTTACATTCATCCATTTCAAGTGCTGGGAGGGTTGATCAGTTTTTTTAAAACATGTTGTGTCGAAGGTGAGTTTCTACACAATCATGTAAATGAGGTCAGTTTTTCATCATTTATATTAACGCGGGGCATTCCAGTGCACTGGAATGATGGAAGCAACTCTACACTCTCTTCGACCGAATAATACAGGATTAATTACCAAATTTTCCCCCATGTACCTCTTCTTTAGTGACTGTAAATCGTACGATTTAAAAAGGAAAATATTGACTACCAAGTGATTGTGGCATCTGATTGCTTATCTTTTAATGAATTAGATAGAACTCGCAAGATCTTTTGTATCTTTGTGTGAGGTGGCGCAGTATGCACCGAATGCTCAGATGTTGTAGTCCATTGCATTTTTCTTTAGGTTTCTGTTAATAAGATCAGCTCAGTAGCCTCACTTCTACAGCCAGTATGAGAATTTTGCTGAGTTTTACCTCTTTGACTTCACTGGATGCTGGATACTCCAGTCTCAATGCTTCATCGCGTCTTGTCCCGGCTATTGCTGGGCACTGACATAAGAGTATGATGGGAGGTTTCCTCCCCCTCTCCATAGTGCCTACAGGAGCTGCTTTTCGATACTCCTATTTTATACCACATGTTTTGTGGCTCCATGACCAGTTAGAAGTCCGACCTTGAGCCTAGTAGGTTTTATATCGAGCCATAGTGAGAACTCGGCGTACTTACTGGATGTATCCCATATCAGTGTTTTGGTGACTTGCATTCCACTGGCCATTCGCCAGTGCATTTCCATCTGCTTCCCTATCCAAGCCTTCACGTTGGATTTTTATGACACTCGCAAGATATACACATAGCGTGTTTTTCGTCAAAAGATGCGGGTAACTTAATTTCTCGCAATTTATTTTCTTATTCATCTTAACAGGTTAACTAATCTGCTCATTTCAGTTGAGAAAATTATCAAAGAATATTGAAGTCTTGTGCTAGTGCCGCGACCCTCCCCTCTCCAGTGTCCATTTTAGTATAAATTGTCTAGCTCGAATACTTTCTGCGTAACATGATGCGAATATCCGACAAACGTCTTTTGTCTCCTGCATACCCGGACGCTGGTAAACAAAATCTTCCCAAGCGACAAAATCTGTTTTTCGAGAAAACGTAATATTAAAAGCCAATGAATAATACCGGTTTACGGACATAGCGTTTACTGCTAAGCTTTTCTCAACGTGGAACATTTTTCTATCGAGGGGGGGGGATTAAAAACAGTTCTATTCTACTTTTTACGATCTTTCCAAAGATACTGATGACTTCTTTTGTCAACAGATGGTCGCTTGCGAGGTTTTTGTTCAACAGCGGCCACCTGTACTTCCGGTACATGATATTTTCTGAGTAACCTTCTTCTTCTTATTATTATTTTATTGTCAAGGCTCACTCACTATCCTTTTTCTCCCTCGATTGGCCAGGCAGGACATCTGTTCAATTTAGGAGTTTATATTTAATTATATTATTTTGATTAATTTTAATCTTATTAATATTAATTTTTAGAGTAAAATTTAATATAAATTTAATTTATAATTATACATTGATTTTAATAGTTTAAATTAAATTTTTTAAATTTTAGTTCTTTTATTGATAATTTTAATTTATTTTAGTAATAGAAATATTAATGTAATTTTTAATAAAATAATTATTATATTATATTTATTAATTTTTTTTTAATAAGAAATATTATTATTACCAATATTAATTTCAATCAATTTAGATAGATATTAGTTTGAACGTTTAATAGTTAGATTTTATTAATTTATTTATATATTATTTTTTACTTATCCTGTTTTGATAATTCTCTCTGTACACTAATAATAATTTAATAATGAATTTTTATTTAATAAAGAATTTAATTTTAATTAATTATGCACACTTGATTTTTTAAAATTAAGAATAGCTTTATTTATTTTTCATTTTTGATTAATCAAAGTTCATGTAGAATCTCTATTAATTTATACATTTTATTTTCTTCTTTATTGTTAAAAATTGGTTCTTATGGATTAGTTAAATTAATAATTAATTTAATAATTTCTTAAATATTTATTTATACATTATTCCTTTAATTTTAGTTGATTTTATTATATGATTAATTTATCCAATTAATTTTAATTTACTAGTATTAAATTTAAGAATATTATTTTTAAATTAATTTAATACTTATAAAATTATTAGCACTGATGGTCGGATCTATTTTCACTATTGATCAATACACACGCTTCTGACACACTGTTGGCATTTGAATTCCTATGCCTTTGCCTTTGCCCAAACTAAATATTTCTGTCTATCTGTCTCTCTCTCTCTCTCTCTCCCTGCCTCTCTCCCTCCCTCCCTCCCTCTCTCCCTCTCTCTCCCTCCCCTGCCTCTCTCTCACTCTCTTCGTCATCTTTATTTTTCTTTGAAGTTTCCAGTTAAAAGCCAATTTTCGACATAGGTTGAATAAATTATTTAATTAAATAGAGAATAACAAAAAGATTTGAGAAATTATAGCGTTCCAGTGGCTTATTCAGCTCAAGAAAGGGAAAAATATTTGAGAAATCAGTATTTCAGTGACTTGTTCAGCTCAAGACGAGTTAAATTAGTTTCGTAACAATGCAGGAAGGTCAAGGTGGCCGTGGTCATAGCCGGCGCGAGGGGTTGATGCCCCAATTTGGGAAATTTGATTTACAGTAAAAAGTATTTTGGCACTCAGAAAAAATTGATTTTTAAGGCTTGTCAGCAGAAATCTTTGAAAATCCCCGTCGGTATTCATCATATGTTTGAACGAGTCGATAGAGTTTGGGCCCACTAGGGAAAATAAGCAAGTCATGGAGATGGACTTAGCCTCTTCTTGCACTCAGCCTTCTACTTTTAGCCGGGTTTTGAGGATATCCAGAAATTAAGACTTAGTAGGGGCTTCCACCCTTGGCCACTAATATGATGCTATTGCGGCCGCTGGTCGTGTTCTTAATGTGGATGTGACCAGAGGAATGATCCACGCCGTGAGAAACGCGCATACCAAGTGCAAAGAAGCTAGGGAAAAGCGTGCTGTGGAGAAAGAGGCTGAGGCAGCTTTTCGGGGTTTAAAACATCCTGTATTATGTGGGGTTGGCTCGCTTGGGTTTTAAGATACTCTCGGTTATGTAGAGTTGACTCGGTTGGTATTCAGGATAAGGACGGGACAAATTCAGGGGTGGGGGGCTAATTTTGTTTCACAAAGTACATGTACTGGACTAAAACAATATAACCGGGAAATTTAATAAAACTAGTCGGAAAAAACCGGGACATTTTTTCTGTCCTGGCGCTAGACACCCTGAATACTGTGTACATGCGATGATCTTTGAAAACCACGTTCTTCTTCTTGTTCTCATGACTCATTGTCCTTTTTCTCCCTCGATCGGCCAGGCAGGACATCCATTTGAGTCCAGTTATTGCTTATGCATTAGCCCTTTCGGTGAGATCTCTTTTTACTCTCGATCGATCAATACACATGTTTTTGCTACTTCCTTGTTCCTTTTGATTTGGAATGCCCTCGCTGCGGTTTAGACTAAATACTTTTCTCTCGTACTAAACTCGGAAAACTTACAAAATGGAGAAGTCTTAAAAAGCTGAGAGACCTTTTCCGAAATCGAGGCCACGAGGGAAAAACCAGTCGTTCTCTATTTGTCAAAATTCATAATATGGTGTTTGGTAGAGGACTTGCTGGTCTTCATAATATTTAGCAACTACGAGTACATCAGCAAAAACTTGGTTTGTCGCAAAAAGTAAACGGTGAAAATTTCGCACCGAGGAACTTCAGTTTTGTACACTTTAAGTTTCGTTCTTCCTGTTTTCACAAGAAAGTGACAAACCTGGTTTTTTCCTCACGTCTTCATTTTACTTCCTGTTAAGACTGGTAAGTGGAGATACTTCATATTCTGTAGACATTTAGGATAGTATAATTAATTCGAGTCTTGATCCGTTAGAAGCTTTGTGGAAATACTTTCGAGAGTTTCAACGTGAAAACTGAATCACACTCGTTTATAATTCTCTGTCTTAACGTAAGACGAACGTGATCTTTCATACTCTCGAAGACGCAGTTTGTCTGGAACGTTTTCATTGCTAAGGATTACAACAGTAAAAAACTTTTCAAGCACGTTGTTTACAACGACAGACATTGTTAAACTTCTGTATTTTTGTCATATAGAATTAGAAGCTCATTATTTCCACTCGACCTGGCCATTATTTTTCCCTTTCTCGAGTGCATACATATTGTCTGAACATCTTTGTGTCCGGAAGAGGTGCTCAAAACCAAAATGGTGAATACGAAGCACTTTTTATGGTGAAATTGGCTCTTATACCCTTCTTGGCTCGTTGTATTAAATTTGGTCGGGAAGGAAAAAAGAGCAACTTGTTATATTTGCCGCAGACTGCGGCATCAGATGAAGTATAAACTTAATCGTCGGAGCTGTCCGAAATGGTTTTATTTATGAATTAAAGGGGTAACAATAAAGTTCGTCGAATCTAATTAATTTTATATTATATCCCGCTTAAGAAAATTCGAAGTTACATGAGCTTAAAAAAATTATGTCGCGGCAGTTGAGACGAATGAATACTTAATTTATAAGAACTTTCCGCTTCGACTCTCCGGATAAAATTACTTATTTAAATTAAATTCTATTCCCTTTTTTTCCTCTCTCCCCCCCTTTCTTTCCTCTTTTAATACTTAATTCAACCTGTCAGAAACGAAATTTTAGAATTTCTCGTACTAAAACAAGAGAACGAAGAAATTCGGGTTCGGTGAGTTTATTCTAAATCTCGCTTCCAATTCCCAAAAGGAAGTTTGGTGTCTAATTAATATTATTTTTCTATTCGTTCAATTTTTCTCCTAATTTGGAGATTCCGCTATCAGAGTTTTGAGAGGATCGCGAACGTTATTTTTGGTAAAATATGTAAATATACAGCAGTTTCCATTTCCGTGGCTCGAACTCTGCGTTGGCGTCGTGGCTCTGATGCATACTAATCGCGAGCTAAAATATTCTTTTGTTCTCGCTCCAATATTTCCTGGAGAAATAAATAAGCCCAGAATGAGAAAATTTACTCGTTACCATCCGAAAAAGAGCGTTCTCGTTTCTCCATCGAGCTAGATTGTGGGCACCTTCAGACTGTTCGAGAGGTGGGGTAAGGCCCTTCTCCAAGAGAAAAATCATGATTAGGTAAAATAAGGCAATTCTCGAAGGTTTAAGAGGTAATGGCCCCGGACCTCTGGTGGCGTCCATGGTTAGAAGAAATAGTATATTTGCTTTCAGCGATAGTGGTAGAGAAAGTTATGGAAAATATAATATTCTCTCTGTGTGCGCTACCTTGACGTGTTTGGGGAGGATATAAAGAAGAACTAGAGACACGCAGGAAAAGGAAGACTCCGACAGGTAAACCCTCGTGAAGGCAAGGGGAAACTATATCAGTATCCTTCCCTGGAGATGCGTCTCCACCACCACAATTATGGTGCCAAATCACAAGGTACATAATAATTGTGGACTCAAAAAGTCTCCCATTCGGATGTCCGGGCGGAGACTACCTAGTAAGGAACTATCAGAATTGAGAATGATGATGGTGAGGTTATCATTCTCACGACCGGTTTGATGCAGCTCTCCATTTCTCCCTATCTTGTGCGAGTTCCTTCATTTCCTAATAACACTGACATTTGACATCCTCGATAATCGGTTCCCGAAAATATTCCTGGAACCACCTTCCCGAAGAACTATTTTCCCAAAGAGTAAACGTCCCGAAAAAGTATTCCCCGCATCCGTTCTACCGAACCGCAAAATCCCGAAGGCATTACTTCCCGAAAATTTTTTCATTGAAGTTCACAAAAATCAATTCTATTTTTCTCTTTCAACAATGAGTTTTAGTGCTGTTCCGGCAAGACAGCTAATTCCATCAACGACTTCGGATTTGGAGGGAAATATTTTCGTCGGGTCCTTTTAATCGTTCTTTTTATCGCCTCCTACTCCAGGATCTGATTAAGGAACTCGGGCGGGACTTTAGTTCAGTCCTTTACAGCTGTGCAGGAGGTTACTCTGGGCACTCCAGCAGTCTACGCTTCGTAAATGGAAGGACGCGCTTGCCCAGTCCAACAAGGGCTAGTGGACCCGAGCACTGATATGCAACCTCAATGTATGGGGCAGGCAGGTCTCATGGAGAACTGAATTTCTACCTGACCAAAGTCCTGAGCGGCCAAGGGTGCTTCGGCACGTATTTACATCGGATGGCGATAGCGCCGAGTCCTGTGTCTATGCACTTTGATCGAGGGGCGGAGGATACCCTGGCGCATCCTGTTCGAATGTGAGGCCTGGGAGCAGCAGTGGCGCGAGACGGCAACAGCGATCGCAATCCCGAGCGACAGCGACAGTGTGATCAGCCGTTTTGCACCGGATACCTTGGTTCCGGAAATGTTGAAGGGCGGAAGCGGATGGAACCGGGTGTCGGTCTTTGTCTCGACCATCAAGAAGATGCAGACAGAGTGGAGGCAAAGGACCGACGGACAAAACTCAGCCCACACCATCGAACACAGCAACTCTGTACCACCCTACAGCTGCTTCAGCTGCTACGGACCCCCGAAAGAACTCACCCACCGTCACCACATCCTGCGTCGCCACACGTATCAAAACGAGGAGGTGAGGGGTGAGTAAAGAGGAAGCGCGTCCGTCTGTGGGGCACCCAAATTCCAGGTTAATGCTGGGTGAGCGTTAACCTCGATCAGTAGGGTGTTCCATGGTGGCTCTGTCAGGACAGCGTGCACCGGAGGCGGAAAGGCGAAATAAGGGCTTGGGACAACCTCAATGCGTCCCTTTGGTCACTGATGCGATACTCGAAAAGGTAGTTTCCGGGGCCGGGGGTGCGGTGTCCGGGGAGCCAGTTTGGCAAGCGTACATCTCCAGTCATCTGTTGTAATAGACTAGTAGGTTGCGTCTCTCCGCTTCCTTCTTGCCTGTGCTAATTTTTGATTTCTGAAAAAGATTTACAATTTGTATCCTTCCATAAAAGCATAAAAATCTCAGAGCAGCCTGATGAAAAACTATCCCAAAAAATAAAAATCAAGCAGAAAAGAAAAAAAATAGTCATTGCGAGTCTTAATGAATAACGATAATCTAGTTGAATTCGAATATGCTTTCAAAAATTCTAATGGTATACTGGGATTAGGCGAGGTGAGAAGGAAAGGGGAAAGTATTGTGGAAACGAAGGATGAAAATTTAATTTGTCACGTAGGCAATGATTTTGGACAAAAAGGTGTGGGCTTCTGGATCAGTAGAAAACATAAAAAGATCTGATGGAATTTAGAGGAATAAATGATAGGATAGCAGTTTTAATAATGAAAACGGGAGACAGAAGAACGTTTACCATGATCCAAATCTATGCATCAACGGCTTTATCTAAAGAAAAAGACTGTGACGAATTTTATGACAAACTCTCGGAAATATACAACGAATTGAAAAAACAAAAAAATGACAATATATTTAGTATGGTTGATTTTAACATCCAGGTAGGAGAACGTAATGAAGAAGAAAAAGAAACTCTAAGTCCATACTATTTCGGAAAGAGAAACTGGTTCGATTTTGTCAAGAAAATAATTTAAAAATTCTAAACACTTACTTTAAGGGAAAAAATGCCAAAAAGTGGACGTGGGAGGCCCCAAACCATGAGTTTAGGAGTCAACTAGATTATATGCTCGTATCCAAAGAAACAAAAAATATTAGAAATTTTGAGGTCCTCCAGAAATTCCCCTTCAATTCAGATCATAGAGTCATCTCTTGGACTCTACAGTCAGCTGCTCCGAGAAAATATTATGATATACATAAGGTACAAACTCTTTCAGGTCGCCCCCATGAACGTGCAAAATCGTGAGACGTTTTCACACGGGCCAAGACGAGGAGATGATGGGTGAGTGAAGAGAGGCAGCGCGTCCGGCCGTGGGGTACCTGCATTCCAGGCGAGCGCTCAGGGAGTGCGGACCTTGGTCAGTAGGGAACCCCATGGTGGCCCTGGTAGGGCGCACGCACCGTTGCGGCATGGAGAAATGGGGGCTCGGGCCTGGCCCCAAGGCGTCCCTCCAGTCACTGATGCGATACTCGAAAGGGTAGTTTCCGGGACCGGGGGCGCGGTGTCATAGGGGCCACTTTGGCATGCGTGCATCGCCATACGTCCCACCACACCATGATACGAGCGTTAAAGATTGCACTTTTATGTGAGTTTTGAAGGGGTCCTTCAAGAATATGTATAAGACTAGAACGGAATAGCCTTTAAATCACGCTTCTAAGATTGCAGTGCGAACACTGAATCAACAAAAAGCTACAGTTCCGAGAGTGTAGACCACGATATGTCGTAGCTCGGATAACAAGTGTTACTCCGACCTACTATATATCCCGTGCACTGCACGAATCTATCTGCGAGTATCATCGCAACCAAGATTTCGGCGTGACGGAATCGTACATCCCCCCACTTTGGGAAGGGAGTCACCGACAACTGAGAAAGATATATAGTAGGTCGGAGTAACACTTGTTATCCGAGCTACGACATGTCGTGGTCTACACTCTCGGAACTGTAGCTTTTTGTTGATTCAGTGTTCGCACTGCAATCTTAGAAGCGTGATTTAAAGGCTATTCCGTTCTAGTCTTATAAATCAACAAAAAGCTACAGTTCCGATAGTGTAGACCACGACATGTCGTAGCTCGGATAACAAGTGTTACTCCGACCTAGTATATATCCCGTGCACTGCACGAATCTATCTGCGAGTATCATCGCAACCAAGATTTCGGCGTGACGGAATCGTACATATGTTTAAGTGACCACTACTTTTGCCATGTCAGCGTAATTCAGGTCCATGTCGCCAGCCCCCCATTGGTGAAATTTTGTAGTGAAACCACATGCATTCGTTTGTGCTTCGTTTGTGCACGTTTGTGCTTCAAATCCCGTCGTTTATGCTTCATTCCTTGCGGAGAAAAATCAAAAAAACGGAAAGTAGGTCAATGGGGGGCTGGAGACACGTAGCCCCCCAAGTAGGCCGATTGGCTCGAAAATGGGTGCAATCGTTTGTGCTTCGTTTGTGCACGTTTGTGCTTTCAATATTTTTGTTTGTGCTCAACTGTAGGTAAATTATGTCATGACTGACAAGTATTAGGATTTCTATCAATTTTATAACTATGACAGTTACTTCTGTGAAACTGTTAGATGGATAGCAGACAGAAATCTTCTGAGTTTAGCATACCTGTATGCTACTTTTTAAATCAACGACATTGCTGTAGCAAGTAAATGAAGTGTTACAAGCGAAAATAATATTAATATATGTATTTTCAGTTGGTTCTTGCTAGTAATTGATACAGAAACTGAGTGGAGTGAACAAATTTTATGTAATACTGATATAATACTTACTTGTTCAAATGAACATTCTGTGGAAATATGAGTGAACAGTATTTGCATTAACATGTATTAAAACAATGTGTGCATTTTCAAATTGTTCTCGCATGTGAATGATACGCATATTTTTGAGGAGGGTGGTGAAGGATTTTTTCATAATACAAATCTAGGAGATGATGGGGCATAATAAGATGAGTAACTTTTTTTCTTTTTTTTTAACAATATAAGTATGATAGTAATTCAGATGAACTTTCTGGCTAAATGATAATGATGTGATGATCTGAAGTTGGTCAGTTATCATCTCACTTATGTACACTGAAATACACCTTCTTCTTCATTTTCCAGATGAATGTTATTTTAAGGTAGATCAGTTGGAAAATTCACTTTGCATATTGAGATAGGTGAGTTAATCTTTTATAAATGAAAATAAATTTCTTTGACCTATGTCACTACAACAACATATAATTATCAGTCTATAATGCCAGTATTGAGTGCTATAATTATTGTAAATTATATCATGACTGACAAGTAGGATTTCTCTCAATGTTATAGCAGTGACAGTTACTTCAGTGAAATTATTAGATGGATAGCAGACAGATACCGTCAAAGTTTAGCATATATGCTATGTTCTTAATCAACAACATTGCTGTAGCAAGTAAATGAATTAGTGTTACAAGCGAAAATAATATTCTGTAACATATGTTAAAACAATATATGTATTTTCAATTGGTTCTTGCTAGTAATTGATACAGAAAGTGAGTGGAGTGAAGAAATTTTCTGTAACACTGATATAATAATTGTTCAAATGAACCTTCTGTGGAAATATGAGTGAAAAGTATTTGCATTTACATGTATTGAAATAATGTGTGCATGTTCAAAGTGTTCTAGCATGTGAATGATACGCATATTTCAAGCGGGTGGGGGGGGGGGTGAAGGATTTTTCCATTATACAAATATAGTAGATGACAGGCATAATAAGATGAGCAACTTTTTTTCATTTTTTTTCAAAACAATATATTTGTAAGTGTGATGGTAATTCAGATGAACTTTCTGGATAAATGATAATGATGTGATGATCTGAAGCTGGTCAGTTATCATCTCACTTATGTATACTGAAATACACCTTCTTCTTCAGTTTACAAATGAATGTTATTATTTTAAGGTATATCAGTTTTGAAATTCACTTTGCATATTGAGATAGGTGAGTTAATTGTATAAATGAAAAGAAATTTCTTTGACATATGTCACTATAACAACATATAATTACACCTTTTTCTTATATTTCCAACAATGTGCATGAATGTTAATTTTAGGTAGATCAGTTGGAAGATTTGCTTTGCATATTGAGATAGGTGAGGTCGGGGCAGACTGCACAATAATACACAACTGATGGCGACCATCGTATGTGCAACCTCTTTCCAGCCAGATAAATGTTCCTGTCTCTGCCAGTCACGATATGCGCAAACAGGATGGGCGGTCCGGTGGACAATCGTGTCCTACCAAACGGTGGGGGTACGGTGAACAATTGTACATGAACGATGCACACATGAATGCCAAAAATATTTTCTAATTTGCGGCCTCAGGAGCTTTGGATATGGAACCAATGTTACAAAAAGGAAGCGGTGTCAGTTCTTTCATTGTGTGTATACAATATATTGACAAACAGGTATGTTAGTTGTCGGATTTATAATTGAAATATTATTCTTTAAGTCATCGTATATTTCCCACAATCCACTTTTGTAACGGTAACAGTAAGCAACATAGTGTCCTATGGCACTTAGTTCCTTAGACTGGGGTGCAATGAAACTAATGGCACCTCGAAGATTGTAACATATAGTCTCTTGAAGGAAGATATTCCTCGGAATCTGTTGTAAGGTTGTACTTATGTAAGTTGATTCTTTCTTCGTTCCACGAAGTATAATTCCATTAAGTTCTAAAAATAAGTGGTTTTGATAAATTAACGTTCTGTTCATAGTTGGTGAGTTACATACAGTGCACATCAACTCAGAAGCATTCGCGAATCTTTCACGAACTACATCTTCAAAGAAAGACAGGTTATCATTTGGAAAATTTAATATCACTTTTGTAAAGTTTATAGGTTTTGAAAGACCGCATGCAGCCAACATGGGGGCTGTGTGTCCCCAGCCCCCCACCCCATTGACCCGCCTTTAGTTCTTTTGATTTTTTTCCGCAAGGAAATGACGCACAAACGACGGGATTTAATGTACAAAATAGAGCACAAATGGTTGCACCCACTTTCGAGTCAATTGACCAACATGGGGGTACGTACCCCCGCCACCCCTCCAGTGATCTACTTTCAGTTTTTCTGACTTATCTCCGCAAGGAATAAAGCACAAACGACGGAATGTAATGCACAAACGTGCCCAAACGAAGCACAAACAGTGGCACCCATATTCCAGTCAATCGTCCATCAGGGGGCTACGGGTCCTCAGCCTCCAAGGAGTGCATAAAGCACAAAACATGCACAAACCAAGTACAAACAAATGCATATTGTTTCGATACAACATCTCTTTTTTCTGTTTTTTTTTTTTCATTCTTTCTTTTCTTTTCACATCTTCGAGTTGGGAGGGGGGCTTTGCCACCGTTCTGCTGAAGAGGAGCGGGGAGCGACCGCAACCGTGGCACCGTCTATTCTGCCGTCGGTGATTGGGAGCATACATGCGCCCAAACGAAGCACAAGTGAAGCATAAACGTATAATACATGTATTTTCAGCTCAAAATCCAGGTACTAGGGGCGGGGGCGTTGCTCCGGGTACCTCCTTGTATGCTAGCGAAGTCGAGGTTGATTACAAATGAATCTATTCGGAAGTACGAAGGTGCACAAACAAAACACAAATTTTTGCATTTATTGGCGGAACATCTCGCTGTCATCTGGCCGGGCGCCATTATTTCTGTTGATAGCAGGGGAGGGGGTTGAGCACAAACAAAAATATTGAAAGCACAAACGTGCACAAACGAAGCACAAACGATTGCACCCATTTTCGGGTCAATCAGCCAACACGGGGGGCTACGTGTCGCCAGCCCCCCATTGACCTACTTTCAGTTTTTCTGATTTATCTCCGCAAGGAATAAAGCACAAACGACGGAATGTAATGCACAAACGTGCCCAAACGAAGCACAAACAGTGGCACCCATATTCCAGTCAATCGGCCATCAGGGGGCTACGGGTCCTCAGCCTCCAAGGAGTGCATAAAGCACAAAACATGCACAAACCAAGTACAAACAAATGCATATTGTTTTGATACAAAATCTCTTTTTTCTGTTACTTTTTTTCTTTCCATCCTTTCATTTCTTTTCACATCTTCGAGTTGCGAGAGGGGGGCGTTCCCACAGTTCTGCTGAAGAGGAGCGGGGAGCGACCGCAACCGTGGCACCGTCTATTCTGCCGTCGGTGATTGGCAGCATACATGCGCCCAAACGAAGCACAAGTGAAGCATAAACGTATAATACATGTATTTTCAGCTCAAAATTCGAGTACTAGGGGCGGGGGCGTTACTCCGGGTACCTCCTTGTATGCTAGTGAAGTCGAGGTTGATCACAAATGAGTCTATAGGTAGTACAAAGGTGCACAAACGAAGAACAAATTTTTGCATTCATTGGCGGAACATCTCGCTGTCATCTGGCCAGGCGCCATTATTTCTGTTGATAGCAGGGGAGGGGGTTGAGCACAAACAAAAATATTGAAAGCACAAACGTGCACAAACGAAGCACAAACGATTGCACCCATTTTCGAGCCAATCGGCCTACTTGGGGGGCTACGTGTCTCCAGCCCCCCATTGACCTACTTTCCGTTTTTTTGATTTTTCTCCGCAAGGAATGAAGCACAAACGACGGGATTTGAAGCACAAACGTGCACAAACGAAGCACAAACGAATGCATGTGGTTTCACTACAAAATTTCACCAATGGGGGGCTGGCGACATGGACCTGCGTAATTCGTCTATTGATTCCTTTCTCGGTTTTGTTTTTGAAGGTTATTAGTTGCCCAATGTACACTACTTCGTCTACGTTTTCTATTCTTTTGTATTTTAATTGAATTTCGGTACTTTTTTCGTTTGTTTGTATTTTTGTTTTGTTTGTGTTGATGTGCAATCCCGCTTGGTCACTGTTTTCTGATAGCTCATTCATCATTGTTTGTAGTTCGTTAATGTCGGTTGCTGCAGTACGACATTGTTTGCGAACGTCAGATTGCTCAGGCATTCTCCGTTAATTATTATTCGTTTCTGTTCCCAGTCGAGGTTGCTAAAAATCTCTTCCAGGACGCAGTTAAAAAGCAAAGGGGAGAGGGGATCCTGCTTCACCCCTCTAGTAATGTTAAAAAAAGTTCCTGTTACGTCTGTGAGTATTCTTGCTTGCAGATTTGTGTACATTTGTTCAATGGACCCGATCTGCAAAATCAGCGTCAAAAGACACTCTTTTTGTGTCCCAATAGTGTCGGTCCTTGACAGTCACATAGGCTCCGCCCACTTGTAGCAGAATTGCTAAATTAGTGTGTAATGACGACCCACTTTGTCGTCCTAAATCTCTCATTTTGCAAACGAACTACCCGAATACCTCCGCAGATAGAACGCGCGGCCTAATTAATATTCACCCTCGTGAATCTGTATCGACTGCATCCCTCCCTTTCCCCGCTTCCTTCCGAAACCTGTTCAAAACCTCCAAAGATGCGAAAATCGCATCGACCGGCTACCTATTGTCCCTTGGTCATTAGCCTCGGTATTCATACTGTCTTTTCAGTCTCTTTCTCCCGATATCGGCGAATTCGGTCGTCGAGCCGCAGCCACATTCGTAAACGTTCCACTTTTCTATCCAATCCTCCAGATCCTGCGACCCGAAAAGACGCCGTGCCTCGCAATATATTCTCCGTTTCCACCCTCATTTAGACTCTCGTCCGACATTCGGTTGGCGACTCTCTCGCTGAAACAGTCGATCCGCGTCTCGCTTCGCAACGCTGGCAAGGTTCGTGCTTCTTCTCGCCGTTCCTGTGGATATCTCATGCCACCTCGTCCAGCCTGAAAACCTATCATCTAGCCTAGAAACTTCTCTTCCCCAGCTTAACACTTTTACTCCGTAGAAACCTCTCGCTTCCTGCCAGCCTACTAATCGCCCCCCGGTCATTGCGCCGCTGGGTCTTCCTTTAGCCTACTTCTAATCAATGCCTACACTCTGCTTACATCTATGCGTACCTGTTCGGTATCCAGTAGGTTGCAAAGAACTAAGTAGATCTGGCTTTACTTCCTACTGCATAAGTAGCAAGTACACCCGTGGCGCTTTCTTCTAAACCCTTCTCGACCTCCTTTCCCCCAGGATAGGCTGCTCCTCTTTCACACCTCCTTTTCTCCTTACCACGCACCCCTTAGTCAGAGCTACGAACAGTGAACTAGTTAGGCCGCACGGTCACCACGAACCTGTACCGCCGCCGTAAGCACCGCGAACTGCCGCGTCGCCGTACCGCCGCATTAAAAACTTGATTTACAAACTTACTGCGTGTCAATTTTTGCGCACCCCTAAAAACGTTCTGCGTGATCTTTAAGCACTGTCGCGCCGTAAAAGTGTAAATATCAGTAATAATTGAACATCCCTGTATATACGTGTTTACCCCCCTCTTATTTTACTGTGCCTAGTATCAACTTACCGTTCGAAATTCTCCCCGCCGTTTTTCTGATTGCTTTCCGCGTAAATTTAAGATAATACATTTAATCATCCCCGCAATGTGTGTTTTTCTGTGCCGCGAATTGATCTATTTCGGCCGTTCCCGAAATCCAAAACAAACATGGCGACTCGCGACGAGGCACGAGCCTTGGCCTACTACGAGGCGTTCCGGTCCCTCCGGAACCGCCGGGTCTCGTTACCCACCGGCCGAATTGCCTCCTCCGCGGACCAACCAGGCCGGAGAGCTCAGTTTTCGCGACAAGTGTCAGGTCAAAAGTGTGTCAAAAAGTCAGTACTGCGTCGGAGTGCTCTGATTGGTTGACATGATTGTCAAAATGTCGTGTCAAAATTCGCGAAATGGATGCAGATCCAAATTATGTCAATCCTTGCAGATCTGAGAGTTTACAACTGTATTCGGCGTTCCTTGGTGTCCAAGTGCTTTGACTATGAAGCTGTTCCGCAGCGAGTCAAATGTCTTGCTATAGTTAACGAAAGTTAGGTGTATTTGTAGTAGATATAAGTTGGTCTTTTTTATGACTAAGCTGATAGAGTGCTGGTGGTATATTTCAGTGTTTCAACTGAGTAAAATCAAATAATTGGAAGTAAGTGGTTAACTGAAGACACAGTTGTTCTACTACAAATAATCGAACTACATATCATAATCGATTAATTAAAATTACTGTATTCATGAAGAATAGTCTTCTATGTAGGAAACATTGGCAGGGAGAGGAGTCTTAAAGAAGAACTAAAGCCACATAGGAGAAGGAAAACTCCGGCAGATAAACCCTGATAAAAGCAAGAGGAAACTACATTACGATTCTCTGACATTTGTCTAATCGTTTCCATATTTCCAAGATATGCAGTTACACAGCCTGTAGCCTGTACAACTATTCATGTCTTTTCAAAGCTGCACGTTTGTCATTATTCAATAATTTTAAGTAATAATTCTAGAATTCTTTTTCCGTTCGAGGCGTTACAATGGTAAAGTCGCACTCGTGCGAGTACCGTAACTTTGGTGTTTCTGTTCCTGTCGCCATTTCGATCGACGTAATGTAATGACGATAGTTAAAATTGCGGAAAATTAAAACTGAATTCCCTTTGCACAAAACGGTAGAGCTACGCGATGTTTTTTCTGTACAGTTTGACTACACGCTGATGTTTTCCATCGAAAATAAAAGAGATAAAACGAGATCATTATATGTGATGAATAGAGTAAAGCTTCTTCGGTTCTGTTGAATTCACCATTTTCTAGAACAATGAATGATTGAAAAGTTTCAGCACAAAGGAGATCAGGAGAAAAAGAAACATGTTTTGTTGCGAAAATCGATAGTAATTTTCGGCAGAAGCAAAATAGAATAAATAGTGAAAGAGAGAAAGAGAGAAAAAGAGAAAAAGAAGAAAGTAAAGAAAAAGATCGGGGTAGAACGCTTGTTTTCGAACTCGTCGATAATTATGTATAATTTTATCTTTTACACGTATTATGTAGTTTTTTTCACCACGTCGATGGTTCATAAAAGTTGATTAAGTAGCAGAAAACACATTTTGGTAATTACGGGTGAGCGGGTAATGGGTAAATTGGAAATAAATTACGCTTTTGTCTAATTCGCGCACAATTTCACTATATCAACCCACACGAACGCGTTCGAAATATTTCAGTTTGAAAACCTTAATGAATATTCAAATACCTAGCTAATATCGCATCGCACAAATTGTATTTGATATCGCATTTTCCCGACCTGAATCAGCTGGTCTTTTCAGATTGTAGCTCTCGTATAAATCTGACCTGAGTACACATAAATTTATCCAATATTAATAATGTTTCGTCAGTCGACTCACGTTTTCGATATGGCCGATAAAGAGTCGACTAAAATGTAATAGTGGGATGTAATATAACACTCATCACAACTGCCAACAATTAATTATTGTAAACAACATGAACAGAAAATAACAGACGGGAACGTGACAATCGAAATGAAAAAAGGAAAAAGGGGAAAATACTCAGCACCAATACCATTGGAAGAAAAATTTAGACAGTACCACAAATCAGTTATAAACTTTACTGACAGTGTATGTATTTTTCTCTCTCTATTTGGATAATTCTCAGAATTTTCGTACCTAATGTTCGCGTTTTGGGCATCCTCAAAATTCAAAAGATTTATCATTTTTATTCCCCTCTAATAAGTCATGAAACAATATTTGGAAATTTTAATACCACAAAGACGAGGAGGTGTTTATGCATCACTTCTCACTAGGGCCTGTCCAATTTTCGGCAAAAAAGACTCTCACGCAATGTTTGACATAAGGCATCGCAAACACCATGAAGCATGACATTGGGAATCTCACCGTCTCCGTGTAAAATTGAAGATATTCTCGAAGTCTCTACGATTGCTCCTGATACGTCTTATAAACGCGATACCGATATGGCGAAAATTTCTCAAATGTAAATTACGCGTTGTAAATGCGAAACTCGGCGTAGTTTTCACACCGAAAATCCTCCTTCCTTTCATGCATGTCGCCCTCACGGCATCTTCATTTCCATCTTCACCTCGGGGAGATACTTATCACTTTCGTACAATGCTTCGGAGCGATTCGAGAATACTGAAAAACATTCTATACTCGGAGTAAAATGCGAATTTCGACGTCGAGGGTGATCAGGCATTTATCTGCCTACAACTCGAAAACTGAAGTATGGGAGAGAATTTTATCAACCTCTACGGAGGCACGATACGCCCACAGCTTTTCTATTCCTTTTAAGCGGTAATTACTCGGAGACGATACGCGTTCAACTCTGTTCTTTTGCCTTCGCAGATCATGGATGCCGTGTACATCAGCTATAACAGGCACATGCCTGATTTCAAGTTGCTGACGAACTTCCCGAACCCACAAATCAACAAAGAAGAGGCGATGTTATCGTTAACCGTCGTCCTAGGAAGTAGCATATCATTAGTCGGATTAATTTTCGCCTTCATAACCTACAGGTAAGACTATATGTACACTTTACACGCATCTACCTCGCTTCTAAAAAGTAGTATAAGTTTCGCGGTTCATCCCTTTGGCATTCCGGTCCTGTATCTATGCGGGCGGGGGGGGGGAGGGAGTTTAAAGTAAATATAAAATTCGGTATCTGATGATAATGATGGAGGATGACTTTAATGACATGTAGTCTGGACTTTTCGCGCGTCGATACGGGCGCTATCTACAGCGAAGCTGACGTCATTCCTTTCGGCAATCTAGGCTTAGGAGAATTCCGTCAGGATCTAGTCGTACGTTAAATTTAATAATGGATGCATTCGCCGCTTCAATTACGGACGGAGCACCTCACATCTTCGAACGCGAACGACGTCTATTAATCATTGGAAATTCGAAAACGATGAAGCGAGACCGAATTACGTACTTGAGAAGGGCTGTCGTGACAACTAGAATGGCGAGATCGGGGTTTAAGATTCGCGCATTATATTCGCGTTTTCCGCGCGTATCTCAGACAGCCATAAGAAACGGCAATTTTCCAGCGTTGCTGACTTACGGCAACGCAGTTCCAGTGAGAAGCAAATTAACATACTGTAACGTTAAGCAAAAGAGAAAAAGAGTGGAAGAAACGCTGTAAACGAAATTAGGTGAATGACAGACAGTAGTAGAAAGACGAGATTTCCAAAACGATGCCTCTGTTCTCTGGGTGGGTGGTGCACAGCTCACATGTACGAGGCGCGATTGTGCGATTGTATCCGAAATGGTTAAAACTAGAAAATAAATCCACTTCCTGCATAATCTAAATCGATTTCTCCTGTCTTTGGCCCGTACAGTTTACGGGTAATTCTCCGAAAAATGGACAATTACTTGTAAATGGGCTGTAACTCTGCCACGTATTATCAAAATGCTATGCGCAATATGTCAAAATTGAGGAAATGAACTCTTCTGATGGAGACAGTGGTAAAAGCTCTCCCTAGTTCAGCAGAACATCCTTAGAAAATCGAAAATGCACCTAAAATGTCCATCAACGTGGGTGTCAACCTGGTCTAGTTCCGTTTTTTTTTTTTTTTTTTTTTTGCTCGCTGGGAGGGTTTAATACATAATTTTCAGGAACTACTGTTCTCTATTGTTGAAGAGGTAAGTTGAGGCAATACGATATAGGTCTTACAATCTTTTCCTAACCAAGTTAAGTAACGAACCTTTAGAATGCCTCAAAGTTGTATCTAGGAAGAGATATGTCCTTCAACGTGGATAATTTTCAAACCTCTGTGAAGGGTTCCACTATAAGCATAAGCTTCTCTCAAATGCTCATATAACTTCCTCTAGAAGGCTATGTAAGAACTTCTGTGAAATAATGATAATTTGTATGCTAAAATACTCATTTATTGCTGAGATCCTAGTTTCTAAAAAAAAACGTGTCCTTGATCGTGGACATCAACAGCCATATTGACTTTACAGCTCGTAATTTGTAAAAACGTAATAATATATCTAATGTTGGCCACATTATATTCAGCAACAAATATCGAATATTCTCCGCATATTTACCCAATGGGAGAAGGAAAAAGGCGATTTTGTCCTTAAAGGTGGACATAAAATATTATTCAACGTGGATACTCACGTATTTCTTGTATCCACGTTAAAGGACGTGAATCTTTCGACACTTAGAAACAGTCTGTAGAAACAGCCTTTGAATCTTTTTCGTGCAGAGACTATTTTCCTAAATGAATTTTTGGTACTTCATAAAACCGTGATCCGTGAGATTGTAACCCACGGTGCCACTGTGTGATCGTACAGCCTCATTTTATCACACTATGTAAACGTGAAAAATTTGTCTTTCAACTTGGACAACAATTTTTTTTACAACCCCGCCAAAATCAAACTTAAGCCCGGCCGGTACCGGATTATGGTTTCTCAATACCCCTAGTATCGATTTCAACGAAGAAAATTTGAAAAGTGATTCAATTTTTTTTTGTTTCTGTCCACGTTGAATTGTCCATTTTTTGGAGAATCACCCTTACAATATGGATGGGTGAGGAAGGAGGAATGTCAATAGAATTTACAGAAAAATAGGTTAATTATGCTCCCTAAAATAGCAAGAAAAAGAAAATGTGAACATTATCGTACCGTAAGTTTACTTTCGCATGCATTCTAAAAAGATCAGTTTAAATGGTAGAGACACTAGGGAAGCAATTTTATGTTTGAGGTTTTCATGGAAAAAAGACTGAAAAAGGTTTGGATACATGTGTAGCATTTGCAGGCTTAGAAAAAGGTTTGATAATGTTGAATGGTCAAAAATGTTCCTAATTGAAGGATGTAGGAGAGGTAGAGGAATTATGTACAAGGAAAGAATGGTAATATGGAACTTATAATAAGGATTAAAGGGCTCAAATGCAAATAGACGATGAAACAGGAGAAGCCAAAATTTAAGAAGGAGGGAGGACCAAATGTTTGGGTGCGAAATTAAAACGCAAATAATAATTAAGTGGACTGTATTTCATATTTACATGATTAAATGGCTCATCGACTCAGTGAGTCGATGATCGAACCAAAAAACGTATACACAACTTGTACTGGACGATATTACTACTCGAACAGAACTCCGATACCGGCAAGAAGGTTCTCTCGAAGTGCCGTTGAAAATGACAAAAAATAAGAGGAAAGGCAGAACAAAAAGTCTATAAAAGAGAAATCGAGAATTCGAGAAGAAGATGCAGTTCGAGCGACCGGCGTTTTAATATTATAAAAAATCCTATACAGGGGAGACAAAGTTGCTGTTTGTCACCAGTACTGGTTAATCTATACAGGGTGTCTCTTTTGCAATGACCCCCCCCCTCCACCTGGTAAATAGGCAAACTACCCCGACAATATATAGATATGTTTACATACTTTTGAAGGAGCTGAGTTACAGTCAAGTTTTGAAAAGTTTTCTATCTTTGAAATTTATTAGTGGTTGAACATGATTTTCATAAAATAAATTTCACTTCATACAAAATTATTGATACATACTAGCCTCTGACGAGGCGCTTACAGCGCCCTTAAAAGCTAGGCGCTTGCAGCGCGCCCCATCCAGCTCCCCATCTTTTTAAATTTCCAGTTAAAATAGATTACGCTATTATTTCCTCAAAATTTTGGTAAATCGGTTAGTCCATTATTTTGCTCATTACCAAATGACGCGGGCGATTATTATAGTTAAAAAAATAAATAGAAAAATGAAGGGATAATTTAGGTGAGGGAAGCTCGGCTTACGGTCTCGCATTCAATCTCACTGAATTCCACAGATGCAACCAACTGTAGCTCGGCCTTCGGCCTCGTTTCAACACTAAGTACAATTAAAGTTGCATTTTATGTTATAAAATAATAATAAGAAAATTAAATAAAAATTTAAATTTCAACGAACAAATCTGGACCCTGCAGGCTGAATTGCTTCTAAATGCTATAGCAACTGTCAAATGGTCTTCTCATGCCGTGGACCGTAAACAAATCTACTTAAAATAAAAGTGTAACCGAGGTTGAATACTAAATCAAAACGGAGGAAATATCAACACGGGCAATACAAATACCAAAACCATTACTTAATAAAACTTACGGATCTAACTAACACTAATGCTGCAAAACTGTTTAAATATTAATTTTCCTATTTATTAATATAGTAGCCAAATAAAACACTGAATTTGCAGTTCCACTAAAACCCAAAACTGGAACAAAATTAATTGGTTTTTACTCGTTTTATTAATTTTTTTTTGTGTCTCTGTTGTCACTTGATTTATTAATAAAATTTGAGAATTTATCTTTTTGTTTGTTGGCACATCTTGAAACGAGAAACCGTGAGCGTGAAAGAAAGAGAAACCCAAATTAAATCTAAAGTCTGTTTTTCTTGTTAACTGATCTTGAAAAGGATAAGAAGCTGAAAATAGAGAAATAAAAAGTCCTATGCAAAATATTTTTCAGAATAAATCATAAATACAAAGTATTAATCTGTGATTATTGAAGAATAGAGGTACTCATCAGTACTTTTAAAACCTTCAAAATGGCTGGTTTGATATCATAACATAGCTAAGAAAATGAAAGCTTGTTTCATACTTACAGTAATATTACCATTAAGTGGTGTAGCTTATGATTAATTTATGATTTTTACTGGTTCCTCAAGGGATGGGAGGCTGCTTAACCAATACAGATTTCTCGTTCTCTTTATGAAGAGTTCTGGTATTCTTTATCTACATACCATTATCCTTTTTTATAAATCCGAAATTCAAAAAGTGTTATTACCTTTTGAAGTGATCGATTTTTGAAATTTTCGGTACTTACTTGTATTAGAGTCTACAGATAATAATGAACAAACAAAGGAAATAAAATAAATTTCACTTAATACAAATTTCATTTCGCTCTCCGAAATCACGCACTCCACATACCTCTTATTCTTTCCTCAATCACCCATTATAATTAAATACTCTATTTTGCTCAGTACTTCATCAATTTCTACTTCGTCCTCACTACAACTTCCTGTTGGCATATCAGCTTGGACTATTACTAAAGATACTCGTTTAGTCGAATTTTTCACTATTAATATTCTCTTACTATGTTGGGTATAACATTGTTCTCTATTCGCTGAGGGTCTTATTCGTTATAATACCTGCGCCTGCTTGTCCTCTTTTCGCAGCCATATTATTAATTATTCTATACTCCTTCATCCAAAAAGTCATTCTCTTCTAGTCATTTCACTTTATTTATTTCTATTTTATCTAATTTTAATGTTTTAATCTCTTTCTTTAAGTTTTCTAATTTGACTACCTCATTCAGTGCCCTTACATTCCACAAGCTTATTCTCAGTTCTGACAGTTTCTCACTAGGTAGAGTCATTGCCCGTACATTCGAATTGGAGGCTTCTTACGTCCGGAATTATTCTTTACTTTGTGAGTTTCCATCATAAATGTGAGGAGTGATATTCCAAAACGGCCTCTGTCCATTTTTTTGAATAATCGTTTTATAGCGCCATCTGGTGAGGAATCTAGTTCTACAGATTCTGGCCCGAACAAAATCACGATATCACGAACTTAACGCATGTAAAAAGCCAAAAGAGAAGAAAAAAATTGTTCCAAAACGGGCTCGGTTCACATATGTTTATTACAATAGAGGAGTCGACATTATCTTGAGAATTTTATGAATTAGAATCTACTGACAGACACAATATGTCTAATTTTGTGTCAAATCGAAACTAATAATTCAAAAATGTTGTTCCAAAACGGCCTCTATCCGGGAGATCCCCCACTTCGCGGCTGTTATGCGCGTCTCCTGTACAAGGTACCTTCAATATTTCAACGAGATGAATTCCTTTAAGTGTTCTACTAGGCAACCCGACTATCAACCGTGACATGTAGGCGTAATATAGGGATACACCAAGTTTTTTCTTCCCCGTGAAAAAAGTATGAAACTGGACAAAGGCCGTTTTGGAAAATCGCTCCTCATGTGGTGCTGGAGATGCATCTCCAGAGAAGAATGTCGATGTAATCTCCCCTTGCTTTCATCAGGGTTCATATGTCGGCGTTTCCTTCTCTATGTGCCTTTAGTTCTTCTTCGAGCCCCCTTATCACATCAAGGTAGCACACAAGAGAGGGTATCCTTCTTAGATAAATTACTTTTCAATAATCGATTTTTTTTTTTTTAGTAGATCAATTGTCTTCACTTAACCCATTATTTCCGATTATTAATATAATAAATGGCAATCCAATTATTTTCCATTTATTCTGATTTTTTGGCCATCCAGAAGTTTATATTTTTATTCTTCCAGGATTCGGATTAATATCACAAATTTTAAATCAAGAAAATGTAAAAATAGAAATTTTTAGAAAAATCAACATAATTTATGCTATAATCTGAATGGGAATTTTAGGATTTATTGTATGGGCTCATCATATATTTACAATTAATTATATTATTCAACTGAAACATTAAAACATTTATTATCCAATGAAACCACATTGAAACAGTTGGATTGGTGCCGCTAAATCATCAGCTTGAAATATTAGTTAATTTGAGGGAGTAAAATCACCAAGTACTTAATGCTCTGGACGAAAGGTCCGAATTTCTCCTGCTTTGGGTATAATTTTACAAATGGGAGGGCTGTATCTCAGTTCCCTCTCCACCCATACACTGATCCTGGCTGTAAATGTAAAAAAGAAACAATCTTCATTTTTCTTGGAGTTTACCAAATGCTTGACAAATTAAAATGCCCTCATATATTATGTACCTATGGAGTTACGATAATTAAATATTTACGGGGTTCTGAGTATGCAAATATATTAACACTCATTTATAATAAACGTTACTTTTACTTCGTTTTGCGTATTATGCAACTTTACTAGCATGTGTGAAAGTGCAAAAACCAAATGATGCAAATAAAGGCGTCGTTGACATTACGACTAATTCATGAGCCCTATTGACCATTTTCACATTTAAATTCCGCAAGATTCCGCAGCGTCTCAAAATTTCTGCAAAATGAGACACTTTTTTCTCGCTACTGAAACGGAAAATAATTTCCGCAACTTCAGTCGCGAAGAAACTGAATCCGTTTCCGCAATCCTGTACAGTATTCCTACCACGCAACGTTCAGCTGCGGAATTCTATTCCTCTACTGACGCAGAAAAAATCATATTTCCGCATTATTCCGCTTCGAAAAAAATCTATTTCCGCATAGTTCTGCTTCGAACAAAATCTATTTTCCGCAGCGTTCCACTACGTTTCATCAATTATATTCTGCCACATAATTATTTCTCTGGAGCGTCTCGGAGCGGACTATATTGGAAGCAGAACTGCGCAGAAAATTTTATTCAGCAGCGTTCAGGAGCGACTATTATTTCACTGCTGTACAAAGCAGAATATTCTTCAATACATACTACGCCGACTTTCATTAATTTCTGATGCTAGTATGAAAGAAAACAATTTTTATTTGAAAATAAACGAACAATTTATGCAAGTTTTTCAGATAAATTTTGCGTCGCATTCGCGTGCTGGGTGGCTGCATTTCTGGAATCTGAAAATTAAATTTTCAGCATGAGAGCAGATTATTGAAAAGTGAAATGTATACAGAATGAGTGGCAAGAAGTGACCTCTGTAGAAAAAAGTGACTAAATGGACGCCCTGCTAACCCCATATAATACGGCCAAGACGTCAGGAAAAAATATTAGCGTCTGTTGAAACAAAATAGGTCTGTTTGGGCAGCATACAGAAACTACCAAAATTGACAAAATGGACAGAAAGTGCGTTTGGGCAACTTTTCTGCACTTTCTGTAACTGCAGAGAGAATGTTCAAGCACCAACTTTCTGGAGTTTCTGTAAGTTTCTGTAACTTTTTTGTGAACAGTTGGAACGGAAAAAAACTTTGGTTATTCCTTATAAAAAATTTGCTAACAATTAAATAATTTCATAAGAGAACGTTGAAGGTGATTTGCAATTGTTCAATTTTATTTTATGTGGAGATTTATCAATGAAATCCTTATAAAAAATTTGATAACAATTGAATAATTTCAAGAGAGAACGTTGAAGGTGATTTGCAATTGTTCAATTTTATTTTATGTGGAGATTTATCCGTGAAAATAAACGTTGATCGGAAATTTCAACAGAAAGTGCAGAAAAAGTGTTTGAGCATACGCTAAAACGATTACACAACAGCACTACAGAAACGAACAGAGACGTTTGTACAGAACTTACAGAAAAAATCATCAAGATTAATTTCTGTACGCTGCCTGAACAGACCTAATAATCACCATATCGATTCCCTCTATGAAAATGTACACGCAGCCAAAGAAATACTCTGAACCAGGAACTTTAAGATCAGATTGATTTTCACAATGTCGAATTTGGAATTCACCCTTTCTAACGCTACTGTACGGGAAATTTCACATGAAGGGAAAAACACCCGCCCACTGACTTCAGAAACCGCAATGAGTTCAACGAAATCCTATCAACAACAAACTATTCGTGCTACCAATGATAAATACTAGAGGTTTGTTCATTCAGCCACCAACTTCATTTGTATCAGTTTCACATTATTTGATTCGCAACGTTAGAGTTCTGATATTAAACAATCTTGAGACACAGCTATTTCACAAAATTTCTTCACAACGCTCACCTGGATAACTGATAGCAATCATCCATGAACTAGTCAATTGTACCATGTACCACATTTCAGAACTTGAGACTGGCTTCAGTTTTTTTGTTAATCAAAACCAATGCCGAAATGAGAATCTAATTTGAATTTGACAAAACGGTACGCTGCATCTTGCAGTAGCGACATCTCATTTCTGAATACCGTTGAATACGTTCATACGTTCAGAATGAACATATTCAACGGTACTGTACATTGATTAAATGCGGATACGTTAAGGAAATTTGTTGCGTGACATTCATTAGTGCACGCTCGTCATACGAGTGCAATTTTGCCAAAATAGTCGTCAAGCAGAAAGTTCCTGCACCATGCTCGAGCCTTTGAACGTGCATATTGAAACATGAATACTGTACTTACGAGTGAACTGACGACTTGGATCGCTGAATAGTGGACGATGGGCACGTTGGAACTGCGATTACATTCGTCATAAATCTGTGTTCATGCAAATACACAAATGTCAGTGCAATATGAAACCGATGTCAGATAGTACTACCAGCTACCGGTAATGTAAAATGTAAATACTTACCAAGTTCATCAAATAAATTGATCACTTGTTCCTCTCCTCATTAGCGAATAACCGATATTAGGAAACGACCTTGTGAAAAAATCTTCCAATGAACGACAGTAATTGCAACAATTTTAACGGTTCAATTTCATAAGTTTGCACCATATTCACTTCGATAGAACAAGATCGGAAATTGCACGAAACTTTCGTTTATCATTATTTTGAAATTCGAATAACGGCCAGCGGGACAGCGGCCGACACGCCGACACATCACACGACGACTCGGCGACGCTAAGTGACCGGCAGCTACGCAGCCTGCAGTATTGGAAAATAGTAAAGAAAGAAAGGCATATAACGTCCCCATGTTAAGGGCCTTTCTCTAAGTTCAAAAAAATTTCTGTTCGATCTGGTCACACCGGGTTTGACATACACTTTCAATTCCGACATTAATTTTTGTCAACATTTTCGATTTTCATAATGTCTTATTGTATCGGTCTTGGATGACTTTTTCCGTTCAGTTATCAAATATTTGATAATTTGACGACACCTCACTGCCATAAGTAAAATAAAGTGAATTGCGAACGGTCGTTTGACAGTTATTTCGTTCCAATTTATACGCATTCAAATTATCGAATGGGTTACGGGTGCTCGAGTTAGTGAAAATAGGTATTTATACTCAGGTTTTCAAATTTTTAATGTCCGCTCTTGACAACAGGGTGCCTCGGACAAATATATCTACTTTTAGGGACGGACTAGGGGGAAGAGGACACAGATGGAAAATTACATGAAATGCTAGGAAAATTTTTGCTATACTGTTACCTACTATTTTTTCTGTCTGTCATCAACTTATGGGGCTGCGGAATTCTCCCCCCTATAACTGCATTATTCATACGGGGACTACATAGGGAAACCAAATCATCGCGCACTGCGCTACATTTACATTCGTACATGAAAGGTGAAACTGGTGAAACGTGGTCAGTCAAAAAATCGATTTTCCGTTATTTTTGTGGTTTCGGGTAGTTTAATATAATATCTCCTCTTTCGCAACTTCAAGGCAACCACAATGAAACTGTTCATCGGGATATTCGTCGTATTATTGGAAAGGCTCCGAAAATGCAGGGATGTACCGTTTTTCCTGGAGGCAACTTACGCGAATTATACATGGTCAATCATTTCGAGCGCTGCGTCAATAATAAAGAACGTGTACACAGAACAACGTCATTATAATGATCAGAGACCATAAAAATGATCCGAGCGTCAATAAAAATTCAAAACGATTTGAATTTTTTGAGACACAAGAAAAAAATTTGTTCTACAGATATGTTTTCTTGGTGACAATGAGGATGGAAGGGAGGTTTAGGGAGGTTTAATGGGAGGATTATTACTACAGATCCTTTATTGTTTATTATTGAATTTTGCGGTACCTTTAGCCTATATTAAGAAAAATTCTGTGCAGCAGATTGAATACACAGTCACAATGGAGCACTTCTAATATTGAAGTCCGCATCAGCCACTGCTTTGTATTTGCAGCTTCTAAACGATACTGGCCAAAAAATTCTGGATCAGCAGCAGTTATTAGGATCGCAGTAGAACGTGTCGACTTTCATGTTTCGCACTAATCGTTACTGCCGCGGAATGTGGAATAGTCGCGGTAGAACGCCTCAACTTTTATTCTGCGTCAGTCACTTCTGATGCGGAACAAATAAAGTCGCCGCAGAACATTTTATTCTGCGTCAGCTACTATTGATGCGGAACAGATAAAGTCGCGGCAGAACAGAAATTCCACAATGTCCGCTACTGAGGCACGTTCATTATTCGCAGCTGAACGCCTCAATATTTAAATTACGCATCAGTTGCGGCTTTATTTTAAGCTGCTGAATGCAGCGTAATAGTAAATTCCGCGCCCGCCGCGGGTTAGATAATCGCAGCGTAACGCAACGTAATGGACAGGAATTCTGGAGACGCTGCAGATACTGCAGCGGAAAAATCAGAAAAATCGCTACGTTCTGCTCCCGAATTCGGCATCTGCCTCGAATTTTTTGCGGAAATTTGAAATTTCCGCAACTGAGTAAGCGAAATTTCAGTACATTTGGTCAATAGGGAGCTGAAACAATTTTCATTGAATCGGAAACTCGTCAACATTTTTTCAAATTCCAAGTCTCAAATTCTGTTCATATTGACCATACCCATCGTAGAAAATGTATTTTTGGTGATAGTAAATTTTCCAAAAAACGAAACTTCTATCCGATCAGCAGGCTACAAGGTGGAATGACAGCTTGGTCAATGCAGCGGGCACACTATGGAAACGATGTGTGTATAATAGGGCGGTATGGAAAAAGATTGAGGAGGCTTATGCCCAGAGATGGGTGACCGTGACACTCTGCGTTTTGCGATGTACAAATGCAATATTTCGTATATTTTCAGCAATACGTGCTTATAGTGTCTCGAAGGCTGTATAATAATAATCATAATAAAAAAATGTTCCAAAGATCGGTTGAACGGTCAACATCGGCAAGGATCAAATTCAGTTTTGTCACTTTGAAAAGTACAACAGAAATACTCGTACTTACATTTTGGAAGCTGCAAAATGCGAAAAATTGTTGTTCAATGAATTATCCCGGATTGTCCAGTGGCAATATTTGGACACATTTTCTACTTGATGTACCTATTCACTCTATAATTGTTGGAAAACTATACAACGCGTACAAACTCTGAGGGTTTATGCTTCACATTGATGATACGGAGGTGTTGAAAAAATAATAAAGCCTGAGATTAATTTTCGAAAAATTAGTTTATGTTCTGTAACTACCTCGAGCTAGCCTATTTTCTAGCGATCGTTTTGCAGGTTTCTGATTCTCCAATCTTGAGAGGGACATAGAAATATTATTTTATCGTTATTCTGATGGGAGTACCATTGAAATCTGTTGATAGTGAGTTACGAGTATGACGAACACACCCAATATGCAATAACCAGGTCCAAACTATCGAGATAAAAAACCAGACCGTACCCTCAAATGGATGATAAAAACTTACCCGCGAAGCTAAATTACGATGTAAAAATTCAGATTACAAATATCGCGTTAGTTAAACAAAAATCACAAAAAAGTTTACAATATAAGCCGGTCGTTGGTAGTAGAGCTATGGTCCCTGGGGTCAACGAAGATAATACAAGGTAAATTAAGTAAACTCCTTTGAGATTTCAGATCAAGAGGAGCTCTTTAACGAAGACTGTACGCCAACTGGTACGTAGAGGAGGCTTGATTCAGAAATTGCCGAGTTTTGAAATTTTGGTCGAATGTCCGCCGTAGAGTTGTAATTATTTTTTCCCATGTTCTACTCCAACGACTAATTATAGAGGGCTTACTACAAATTGAAAAATTGCCGGATCGCCTTTCAGCGAGTCGACTCTTGTTTTTTCTCGTTTTAAATTACGCCTCCGTAATTAACGTCTCCGCCGAATATAAACAGACTGTGGCGGATTTAATTATGATTTATTGACGAAAACCGCAGCATACATAAGTTGTAAATCAATATCTTCGTCTTGGCACAAACCTCCAGCTGTAAGAAGAGGTTCCCGGTAATTTAGGCGCACATTTTAATTACACCAGTTTTTTCCATCGAATAGTGTCGCCGTATAGTTTCCCATTGTCATCCGCAGGGTCTGCGCTTTTCAGTTGCTACAAAGTCCCGACGTTTATCTCGCCCAGATCTGGTGGAATCGTTCCTTTGAAGCACCATAAATAACATCATTCGAGGTTATCTTTAAGATAGTGCAAAAGTAAGATCCATACGAAGTACAATAAATTGGTTCGTTTGCGGTAAATAGCAAAACGTCTGAAAAGGGCGAGTGCTCATTTCGTCAGTGTACTGTTGCCGTGTTTGCTCCTATCTATGGTCGGGATTTTGCTCTTTGGTTAGACGCTGAAGTAAGCACTGCAGGGGAAAGGCCATTTTGAGGAAATTGGCAGATAAAGTCAATTCAAACGGTTGTAGTGCACGATCAGATGAAGGATGAAACTGAAACGGAAAGAAGTCGAGACACCTTTTAACTTCGAAATTTTAAATCAATTCGCACAACAGGAACGAGTAAAATATTCCGCAAGGAACGAATTCGCGCGCACAATTGAGAACGAGAGCGAATATCGTAAAGCAATGATTACTATGATGACGTCATCACAAAAACATTCTCGATGTTAGTGGATGTCGGTCGGCATTCTCGGTGTCGCTTCGTTGAAACGTGACGTACAATTCTGGTTGACAGCCAGTGAGAAGACATGTCCATGTAATAGTATATGACATACCAAGAGTCAAAAATGAGTGTTTACATGTTTAGGGAAAGTTTGCGAACGATCGTAGCGAGTGAGCAATTCCCGAGTCATGTAAACTCACTTTTGGCTCTTGTTGTGGAAGATATTTTTTATACTACCTGATCAGAAGCGGCGTTGTTTTTTGCTGACATGGACTGTATTTTTTTTTCATCTATTCATTTATTTAAATTGTAGACAGGTTATTTTTGTGTGCATAATTAGTTCAAACATTTAATTTGCTCAGTTAATTACTACAAAGTATCACAGTCTTGTCTTCAGTTTGTTCACGTGCACAAACAGCATACACGGGTAGTGACCAGCAAGAACGTAACAACGGTTGACAAGGAATGGTAACAGCTGTACTACGCCGTGAATATTTAAATGCGTTCTCAAGTCGCTATTTTGTAATTCGCTCCATGGCCAAGTGGTTAGAGACAATCGCTGCATTTCCGTCAAATGTTTCAATGGACGCAAATTCGATTCCCGATACGAAATTACTGGCCAGCAGTTTTTTCATGTAAAAATTTACATTGAGGGACGTTTACTTTATATGCAGGTTTTGTTAGCAATCGATGTATGAATGATAGGCGCTTCTTGTCGTCCATAAAACACCAATGTAAACATTGCCTTTCTGATCAAATAGTATAAAAAAAAATGTTTAACCATCTAAGATCTAATGACTGAACTGTATTAACTGGCAATCAAAATGCAGAAGTTAGTTTGCATTATCACCAAGTGATACGCGGCCAAGTAATTCGACTTGCATAGTTTCACTATTACGCCACAAGATAGATACATCCATAGCGCCAGTGTCAGGTTATTTCACGTGGGATGTTTCAAAAGTAAGGTAGCATTTGTTCCCCCTCCGCAATGGGTAACACTGGCACGCTGAATTTTGAGATAATGTCCTCAAGCTACAGATTTTTTTTTTTTCATAAAATTTTATTTTGACTCCGCGAACCACAACACCTCTATTTCGGTACACTGTTCAATTTTCTCAGCAAATTCGAACTGACCCCAGAAGGAGAAGTCAAATTTGGTGCCTAAGTCAGGGTCAGGTTACCATTAAATCATCCGTTCCGATGCTTCACTTGAGTGGTGTTTCATCCTAGTTATCAGTCACAGATTCCAGATCAGCTGGATTTGTGAATTTCCTTCTCTTGGGGGTTTTCTGTCGGGGTTCGCATGACCTAAATCCCAGCCACCAGCGTGCAGGAAATCAGTTAGGGGCTTCAATATGATCAACACTGCCCCACTACCTAACCTTATCGCCACTGAAATTCAGGTTCCTTACATAATCTGGCTAGCCGGACGTGAAGGAGGTCGAAAACTTCAGCGCATCCCTCAGAGGTCACTGGGGGGGAGGGAGGCACCTACTCCCTGAAAGGGCTAGGTGTTGCTGTCCAGTCAGATGTCAGTAGAATGCCAGATTAAAGGCTCCTTGAGGAAATTCCAACGTATCAGCAGATAGGAAGAAGAGGCAGAAGTTAACCGATAGAACGGTGGAGCGATGGGTTCTACGCTCTAGCTTCTTGAAACGGAATGGGCCGCCGGCCCCGAACGTTGTAGCAAAAGAAATTTTTGAAATACCTCCCCTTGTAACGTATCTGAAGTTCAACAATGTATGGATTGTTTAAGAAAGAACACGATCTCTCGGAGAAAAAGGAAACACATGAACACACCCCTCCCCTCTCCGTGACTTATCGAATGAAAAGACACTCGTCCCAAATATTTCTTCACTTTTCACTCGGCAAAATAAAACCATGTGAAAACTTTTCATCTTGATTTCAATAATTTTCATAGGGGGAAATTAGATAAGGACTCTTCCCCCCCCCCCGGTGAACCGTAGTTTTGATATATTCCTGACCCCTCACTTATCGCACCTATTGGAAATTTTTAAAGGAAGAAATGAATGAAAATAGAATATTGATTGTGTGTGGGTGTGGGGGGGGGGCGGATCATAACTAATATACAAGGAATTATAGTAGTACAAACTTAAACTTATGAAAAACTTTATTTGCGTCTTTTTTTTCTTGCACTCACTGAGCGGAGCTCGTTTCGAGGCTGTATTATAATATTTTTTGAATTTTTTGTGTAATTACGCGGATTAAAAAATATATATAAAATGATAAAAAAAACTACTAGATAGAACAATTTGGAAAAGGAAAATCGGAAATCAAAAATACAAAAACAAAATAAAAAGGATAAAAAAAACAAAAGAAAAGTAGAAAAGGAAACTAGAAAAAAAGAAAGAAAAAAACTAGGAAAAAAAAACCCAAGCCATGAAAAATAAACTACCGATCCCCGCCCCCATCCGCCGTTTACAATACAATGTATTTTCGAAATGTCTTACTCTCATGGGTCGGATCTGTTCTAGTTTATATGAACTTCTTCCCCTTGACAAAATGTTTTTGAAATAAAATCATGCTTAGAGGTAACTGAGGCTGAAGTTTTACTAGGAATTTCCGGAAGAAAAATCGAGTTTCCGATTTGTGATCGAAAATCTAAATTTATGATACGAAACTGACGAAATTGATCCGTCTTCAAAAATGAAAAAATGAAATGTGAAATTTCAATTCTGAGAACGGAAATCGCGGCTAGTTCAGTGTTGGCGTGGATATTCTAGAGCAGCAGTCGCGGCCCGAATAACCCCGTGTTTGTTACTTCAGGTTTTTGAAGTCGGGTCAATATTACGAAATTTCGATTTGTAGATCTCGAAGGGCTGAAATCGGAAAGTAATTCAAATATGTTTGGATGTTCGGAACCGGCTACCCGACCCAAACAGTTAGCAAACATAAGACATTGGTTCGGTAGAAGTATAGACTAGAGTGTGGACCATTGTCCGAGCTAGTATTCACGTTTTCAGTTTTCTGTGTACATTGTGAAGAGAGCGCGGATTACAAGAACGTTATGAATTTAGCAAACTATTTTGTAGCCATTTTCCTCTGGTCGGGCACGTGTTCTAACACGAAAATTTGATTAACCATGGAAATGTCATAAATAGAAAAGAAAAAAAATTATAATCGATTAAGTACTGATAAGTCGATAATAACCTCGATTACGGGTAACTCGATATTAAAATCGAGACATAAATTTATTTATTTACATACTTATTTATTTCTATGAGTATTAAATACCGACCTTCAGGCACCAAAGGTATTTTTCGTATTGTGAGCGCAGAGAGCGTTCCTAGTCGTTCGCGATCATTCCCGTTGAAAAACGTTGTGGCACCGATTTTTGGTGCCTTAACAAAATTTGTGGTGCCACAGTGACGTTTAACCTTTAACTTTGGTGCCTCAATGACCGATATTTATTTATTTATATTTTATTTTCGTCAAACAACGGGAGAGCATTTTCATGTCCAGAATTTAACTTTGCTGCGTCCTGTGCAACTACATTCTGTAGTCGTTTTGTTGTAACGTAACTGCAATCTGCAGGCTTGTTGTCGGTCTGGTCAGACTGGTCAGTCATTCAGTCAGTGAGAAATGTAACGCGCAGAATGTAACGTTTTTTCCTGTTGGGTGCCGAAGTAAAGACGTGAAAATGTCAATAAGAAAAAAGTCAGCCAGCCAACCAGCTTAGCCAACCCATAACGCTATTTTGATCACGCTCCAGAGTAACGCTTTTTTCCGTTGTGTCCCAAAGCAAAGACGTAAAATGTCAAAAGATCGGGGTGGGATAAAAAATCTGATTGCATTCTCGAGTTCAGTGACTCAAACAGGGACGTACCGATAGGGAGGCAGGGTGGCCAACTTACCCCCCTGTAGGAATTTTTCACTCAGCAGTTGGGAAAATTTACCATTTCAGTCAGGCGAGTTGGGAAAATCCAGCAATTTAAAAGGTTATTGTTATTGTGTTACTTTTTTTTATTTTTTTTTTTCCGCTTTGATACTTTGGAACTTGGGAATTGAGTTGACAAGTTGGGAAAACCTAACAAAGTCAAAAAGTTTTTCTTCTTTTGCATTGATACTTGGGAATTTCGAGTTGAGTCAGTTGAAAAAATCCAACAGGTCGAATGTTTTTTTTTTTGCGTTGATACTTGGAAATTTTGAGTTCAGTCAGTTGGGACTATCACAATTCCCCCTTCCCACTGGAAAAACTCTTCGGTACGTCCCTGGACTCAAAATCCTGTTTCGATGTGCTTGTTGATTTTTTTCTTTTTATAATAAATTCCAAAGTTTGTGACATGTCCTAGCCCTTCTGGGAGTTGAAAAAATGTTTCACATCTGAATAATTTAGTCTTTCAAAATAACTGTTTATCCATCTTTATCCGCATAAAAAAAGTAGGGGAACCAATTAGTAAAAACACGCTGTATACCACAATGTAAAAATACGTGGGATGTTTTAAAAGTAAGGTAACACATTTACTTTTCTCCTCGATGGGTAACACTGGCGCGCCGAATTTTGGGGGAATGTTCACGAGAGGTCTCCAGACAGATACTTTTTCATTCAGTGGTGTTTAGTTCAGTGGTTCGTGTGCTATGTAATTTTGAACGTAAAATCTAGAGGTACTGAATTTTTTGTAACACGAAATTTGCATTGGTTAGATAGCGACTCAAACCTCTTGATTTTACATCACTTTGGATTATCACCTCAGTTGTCTCTCGCGTAACCGATGGGTGCTCTTCTTCCATTCTCACTCTCCGACTTAGTATTGGTTCAGATTTTAAAGTATTAGCTCCTATCAAGTACCCAAATTTGTGAGGGCTGGTTGTACGATTTCATAACACCCACAGAACTCAATATATATTGCAATTCAGTAAAATTATATCTTGGTAAGGTCTGCTCACTCGATACCTTAGCTTAGGTAGAATTGGGGCACTCAAACACGAAGCCACCCCCTTGAAGATCTCCCCGACGAGTTTCGGAAAAGAAAGCACATGCGATTGACTTACGTACATTCATTCAAATGTATTGCTAGAATTCCGGGGTGTTCTTCTTCCTGCTCCTCCTGAAAAATTGCTTCATTTTCGCCGTTCCCACTTAAACATAAAACATCGGTATAAATGGCAAAGTTCCTGTTTTGGAAACAAACACTTCGCTACAAGTAATCAACTGTTAAAACTTCTTTTGATTAACTATAAAACTCGGGTCTTCTCGGTGCACGCTCAATAGTTAATGGCGGTCGCTTTTACAATATCTGCGTCTTAAAGATCGTCGAACTTAATCTCGTAACTTCCAAACTTACCTCTTCTTCACTTGCTCGCTTTGCTGTAGCTTCCATATCGTAGCAACGGATTTTGGTTTCTCCGTGTATTTGCACTGAGCCGACAGAACACCCAGTTTTTTTTTGTGTTTTTTTTTTTTTTCATTTTTGCTCTTAACTCGAGCCCAGGAATCCGCCCTTTCGAGCATTACCTCAGAGACGTCGGGGAGACTGTTAAAGCTATCTTAGTTCTCTTCAATTCTTGCGAAAAAACCGGCCTAGGTCGAAATGTAGCGAGTTGCTACGTGGGCTGGTGGTGCCCGGGACTTCCGGATTTCGAGACCAGCGCGCTATCCACTCTCCAACAGAACACCCAGGTGTATAACTTGTTACTTGTCGTTTCGAAGTGCTGAGACTGACGAAATGAAGAATGACGTTTGTGGAATGGGGTAACTCTACTGAGGGAATGCTTATAACCAGCATCAGCTCAGTCACTTACAATAATGAGGATCAAAAAAGGACTGCAAACATGGGCGTAGCCAGTGAGGGGCAGGTGGAGTAATCGCCCCGCCCTGGATTTTGAAAAAAATTATGTTCCAGTACTCACAAGATTATTTTCGAATATTTAGAGCCAACTGAATAAAATTCGCAGAAAATAGGATGTGCCTAGAGGCCTAGAAGAGATTTAGTTTGATTTATGGAAAATTTCTTCCGGCATCCTGTGTAAAAATTAGTAAGATACGATAAGAATTTTGATGAAATAAAAAATATTGAAATTCGAATAATTCAACAGAATAGAAAATTTTGTCGTGAGTTTTCAGAAAACTGGTATTTGAAATGTAAGATTCGTGGGAAATTGTGTTCACCTCTCAGAAAAAATAATCAGCAATTCAATATAAAAATAACGGAAAATGGAAAATTTGTAATACATATCAGAAGAAATTGAACATAAGTTAGTTCGAAACTGTCAGTCTTCGAACAATTCGGGCATGAACATTGAGAAAGATTTCTGAAATATTCTGATAACATTTTTGATATATTATGATGATACAAATTTTGAAGAAAAAATATTTTAGAAATCGGTTAATTCATTAAAAGGGACCTGATTTGATATAAATCTTCAATGAAATAGAAAAGAAAAATTCTGCCTAATTTGTGGAAAATTGCAGTCTCCTGACAAAATAATAAAGGAGTGCTAACCAAAATTTTGAAGAAAAAATCCCGAAATCAATGATAATTTTACAAAGTGGAAAAGTGAACTAAATTCAATATTAACTGTATGCAAACTTTGAGTAAGATTTGTGAGAAACAACAAAAAAATAATCGTGAGAAGCATGTTGATTTTGAACCTTTTATATGACTTATGAAAAAGTCAATAAGAATTCTGAAGAACTTTAAAAATAGCAAAAATTTGAAACTTGAATACGGCATTAAAAAAGTTTTTTGAGTGATGTCTGCTGTTAAAAAAAAAAAAAATTATCCTCAAAAAGGAAGGGGCTTGAACTTAGAACTAACCAAGGGACGTACCAAACAGAGTCGCTGGATTCGAATACTGATTGCATCAGTCCTTTAGTCTGACCCTGATTTGAACCCAAAAATCCAAATTTTAGACGATCCGAATCAGATGAAACTAACTTGGCTTTAAAAATGGGACAAAGTATGGAAATTGGAGTTTTTAGAACATTGATTCATATAGAGCGTGAGATTTTCCGTCGGATCCCAATGTGGCCCCGAAATTCTATTTTTTTCCATACTAAGCGGCCATTCGGATTTTGCTAAAAAATATTGATCTGTGTGTCAAATAGGTATAAGAGTGTCTTGCATCATTGAGTTCGAAAAGAGTGTCAAATTCTTAATCCGCAAATTTCGATTGGGGCCACAAAATCCTAATTTAGCCCCTTCAAATAGGACAACTTGACGAAAGCAATTTTTGAATACTGATTTTTTTAAATTCTTAACAGTCCTCTGACAGACAAAATCAACCTAGGCAACTCAGAAAATCAAATAACATATCGAAATAGAGGTTTTTATGTTGCTGGATTCGGAAATTCAAGCAGATTTTTGATATGGCCCGTGTTGGCACGCCAATTTCTCATATTTCCCTCTCCGAAGGAGTCCATTTGATTATATCCGAAAAATTGGACAAGATACCGGGATGAGGATTTTTGATCGCTGATTTCGTGAAATATAGATTTTTGGTCCAATCCCGATTTGGACCCCATGATACAAATTGGCTAACACTAGCACAAGAGGAATTTCTGACAAAGTCAAGGTATTCGACGAAAATAGGAATTACTAAAAATATTACTTCAATTCTTGTTGGAAATAGAGCAAAAGTTGGAAGAAATATTCAAGGAAAAAAATCAGAAGAATGCATGACTTGAAAATTATCAATATATCGGGGAGAGAAAGGGAAAATATGAAGCTAAGAAAAATTCATGATAAGCCAGTAAAGGAGAATGAAAAAAAATGACCAACTATCTTGTAGGATTTTGGTATAATTTCCGGAGAGAGTCGGTAGCATTTTGTAAAAATAAATAAAAACCGACTCATCAGAGATGAACTTGTGTCGTATACTAGTATCGTCTGTATTCTCTTGAATTCGGTTGAAAAGAAAACCATCACCTTCCGGTGAGACCGTACAATGGCCTCGACTGCATCTTGTCCTCGTCGCTTAGACCAGTGAATGTTACTGGCAACTATGTAGGCTGCCAATTCGTACCTTTGAGGAAACTGTATACCTCCAACTTATACTCTAAATGTACAAACTCCAATTTTACCTCTTCCTGTATACAATACACACGATGTATAATGGTGGCTGCCATACTGTATCATATCTGTATACGGCTGCCAGTTGATACCGCAAATAAGTATATAATTCTACCTTTTTGCCCCCCCCCCACCCCCTGGAAAAATATCTAGCTACGCCCATGACTGTAAATGCATAGAAATACGAGTAGCTTTAAGATGACCAGCCGTTGATAAAAGTATAATTAATCTACAAGGAAGACAAATGGTGCCTCGCCAGTCGTCCAAATAAAAAGGCGAAAAAAAAGTTCAGTAAATGTTTTGTACGTTGCGAGTGAAGCGACGAAATCCTTTTGTGTTTTTAACAGTTTAGGTAACAATTTGTGAATCATTTTCTGTGGAAAAGCTGAGACCAGGGGGGATAGATCAGATTGAGGCTTTCCTCGTAACACTTATCAGACTCGGCAGTCCTGAAAGACCATCTCCTGTTTCTAATTTGCTCTCAACCCGAGCCCTGAAATTCGCCCTTTCGAGCATTACTTCAGAGACGTCGGGGAGGCGGTTAGGGCTGTCTTAGCCCTCTTCCCTTCTGGCCGAAAAACCGGCCTAGGTCGACATCTGGCGAGTTGCTACATGGGTTCGAACCCGGGACCTTCGGATTCCGAGACCAACGCGCTATCCACTCGGCCAACCAGCATCTAAAACGATCGCTCTTCTTCTTCAGGTGCCGTATCCTCGCTCTATTTCTGACGCGCAACTTTCCAATGCAAGGTTAGTCAGGGTTGATTTCTGTTGTTTTCCCCACGGTTCTGTTGCGTTTTGAGTTTCCCCTCTCCGTGCCGAAGAGTATGCAACTGCAGTTTGCTTACTAGCCACGTGTTTCGCGCCCCACAGCGTGCACACGCACAATACCAATCTTTCTGATCTGGTGGTAACACGCCTTGTGATTGTAATGCTTTGTTTGTTCGAACTCGCAGGAGTTACAGGACGAGCTGTGTTTCCACCTCAAGTGATACTGTAATTACTGTGTTCGCTATGATGGGGGGGGGGAAGGGGTATTCGAATATCACGAAACCAAGACGCAAGAATTGCGAAGCGGGTACGTTACAACTTGGTCACACAGCGATTCAACTCTCTTTCATTCCCTGCTCTGATTCCTCAATGCGTGTCGGGATTACGCATCCATGCAGTGCAGGAGGTGAACTGTCAAAAGTTCATTATTTCGAGGACTCGAATGAATTTTTTCGACATGAAATGTCACAATAAACTGAAAAGTGTCGACGAGTCCGAGCAGCAGTGACGTAGCCAAGGGGGTTTCGACCTGCTTGAGATGTCGTCAAATAGTGGTTTTTTAATTTCGGCGCCCCTCTAACACTCCCTTCTCCTTTGATCAAGATCAGACCTCTCAAACACTAGGATGGCGCTACGCTACTGCTGAGCAGGTCCTATCGAGCTGAAAAGAGTCATGTGATTTTGAAGAGATTCAAATTTCTCATTTTCAAGCCATACAGCAAAATGAACTGACATTCTTTTCATCAAACAGACGGCATTGAACGTTTCACAGAGAGTTGATTTTATTCCAAGAGAATTAGACGGAAGTTTATTCCGAACACCAGCTAAACCTTTTCATCTAGAGAACGTGAACCGGACTTTTTTTTTCAATTGAACTTGAACTGAACCTTTTCTCAAGTGAGCGTGAAATTAATTCTTTATATGAGCGTACATTTGAATCCGAACTGAACTGTGTTCTCAGCTGAACGTGATTTGAATCTATTGCGAAGAATGTGAACTGAAATTCTTTTCAAGTGAAAATTAATTGAACTGTCTTGTGACGTAGATGTGAACTGAACCTTTTTCAAGTGAACATGAACTGACGTTTCTGTATTCGCGTAAGTAAGTTCATTTTAAATTAATTAGAACTGAACTATTTTTTATTAACTAAACGTGTACTGAACTTTTTTGCAAAGTAAACTTACCCAATATTGTTTCAAATGAACTTTGAACTTTTTCGAGAAAAACGTGAACCAGAACTTCAAATCGAGAAAATGTGAGTTGTACTTTTTTCTTTAGGTAAATGTGAACTCAACTTTTTAAATTGAACCCCTCCATATCTCGTAGCATGTTCAATATCAAAATAAGAGATAAAATAACATGTCGGAAATTAGGGCAAAAACGAGACTACGGGAGAAGTAATCCAGAGCTCCAAGTGGAGCTATGCAGCTCATATTTAGAGGGGAGAAAACGACAGATGGGGAAAACTACAGGAGGGGAAGGGGGGCATAACATGTTGAAAGGACCAAATAGACAAATTTCAAGGTATAAAATGGAGAAGGAGCACCCATGAAAGAGAAACATGGAGGGACAAAAGGGAAGGCTTTTGACCAACGCTGGGCGGTGTGCAGTAAGTAGGGAGAGGATGAAGAAGGAGAGACGTACTGTTTGCGGCACAAAAGCCCTGACCAAGTGTGAAAGGTTGAGTCCCAATCGTGGATGGAAAAATATGTAAATTGAATGGGCTAAAAAATACCAAAGCTGTTATACAAAAATGAAAATAAACCTCTGAACCATTCGATTAACCCGGATCTGACTTGAAATGCTGCACCCGAAGTAATTTTTCATTTGTGAACTTCAGTCGTCACTGTTTGAAAACCATTCGAACTCATGAACACATTTCAATACTCTTTTACAACTCTGATAAGTATATTGAGAATCATTGAGACTAGCTGAGGTAGAGGGAAAGATTGGGTGTAGACTTTTAGAAGGATTATTAAGACTTATTAGAATTCAGTTACGGCTTGAGATGGTGAATATTTTCCGAAGCTGATAAATTCAAAATATCAACCCTCAATCAGCTAAATCAAATCCGAGTTGAAAGAATTAGGTTTCTTATGCCCAAAAAAAAAGGACGTCTTGGTACATACCAGGTTACGGTTTCTCAAAACTCGGTTAGATTCTTTCAAGATTCACCGACATTCTCAATACTGACTGAGTTTGCTTTAATACTCCGTGTAATGTTAGGACTTCTTACGGTTTATCAAAATTCATCGCAAGTCTTACTAAACCTCTGTTAGGCCTTTCTGAAAGTTTGGTGGAATATCAAGAGTCTTATAAAACGATATTGTGGCGTCCCTCTCTCCTCGAATGTATATTTTATAAATCGTCTTGCCTGGCCACTTCTTGTGTAGAGCAATGCGAGCGTCTAACTAACATCTTTTGTCTCCTACCTGTACTTTCTGTCTTTTCTAAACCACATTTTTCTTCTTCTTCATTTTACTCTTATGACTCACTCTCCTTGTTCTCCCTCAATCAGCCTAGGCAGGACATCCGGTTAGTTTATTGCAGTTACTGTTCGGTTACAGTTAATACATTTTAGCACTCGCTTCAAGATCTGTTTTTACTATCGATTGTTCAATACACGCGCTTTTCTATACTCTCGTTCCTTCAATTTCGAATGCCCTTGCTGTGGTCCGGACTAAACACGTGTCTTACAAATTCCGAAATACCCGCAATATCTTATTTACTTTTAGATTCTGCTATCTCTACTTTCAAATGCTCACGAGATGTTTTCACAGGGTCTTCTTTTCCTCCGCAAGGTGTAGAAAGTGAGCAGGTTTTTCAGTCTTTAAAGGGACACCTACTGAACACGACTTTTTCCGACTTAATCAAATGTGCCAAAACCCTTTCGCTTTTTTTTTTTGGAAAAGTATCCGAGCTCGGATACGCTCGCCCACACGAACTGCCGGGAGAAATTCAAATGACGTATTTCCTATACGTATTTGAAGTGAAACGTTTTCCACTTCGTCTTAACGAGGATTTCGACTTTTCTTATTCCCGATCAAGCTATACCGAATCGCACCGTACAGTATTTGTCATTCACACAAGATTGATTTGAAATGCACTAAACAGGAAGAGGGAGCGGTGGAAAGACGCACGTTCTTTGCGATAATGAAATGGGTTGGTACTTTATTTTAGCCGGAGTGACGATCTACCTACGAGTAATCACTTGTCTCGTGAATTTCTATTCAGTCCTGCGGTCAGCCATTCAATCATCGACTTCAGTCAGTCCTTCAGTTTAGTTACACAATCGGCGAAATTCGCTCGTCTGGCATCTCTCCGTGTCACACCGATTTTTGTTTCGGCAATGAGCACCCAAAAGCGAGCTGCGCCTATTGAGCTGTTATACAGGATGTTTCACAAAACTGTCTCCCCTCTTTTCTTCTTCGCAAAAACAGTTCTTCAAGGGACGAAAATGGACCTTCGAAAAATAAGAGCTTTCTTTTCGAGTAAAAGAATATTTTCTCCTCCAAAAGAGGGACTCGAATGTACCACCAACTTCAGAATCTTAAAAAGAAAGATAGCTATTAAATAAAACATCGATATACCGTTTTCTGGTCTTCTCATTCATATTGCATCCGAATTTCAATCGATCCCGAAACCCAAACTTTGGACGCCAAATTGATAAAATTAAATTTCCTCGAAAATTTGAAAAATACGCGGGTCACCAGTTGCGGTTTTTGGAATCTGTATGAGAAAAGTGGTTAGTTCAGATCGTAGCAAGAGCATTCGAAATCAAAAAATGAGAGTTCGTAGAAAAGTTGCGGGTATGACTAGTCGATAGTAAAAACAGATCTGCACTATGTCCAAATGCATGTCCTACCTGGCTGATCAAGGAAGAAAAAGGAAAGCGAGTAATGAGAATAAGAAGAAGAAGAAGAACGTGGTTTTGAGAAGGTCACCTACTGGAAATACAGAAATGCAGGTGATAAAAGACGTTTGTTATACGTTCGCATCGCGCTAAACAGAAACGTACAAAAATTCGAGAGCACAAGGTCGTCGCGAATGTAACGAAATAGGGTTTTTTTGGGTCGTTGATTCCGAATATTGTACATATTAGATTTCAGATCTGACTACGATTTCAAACTGACAATTCATGTTTCGGATCCAAAAGGAGTCAAATTTAAAATGACTCGAAATTGAAGGAAGTAACGAAGTAGAGTATTTTCGTGTCAGTGATTTCAAATATCACTTCAGATTTCTGATCCGGCTTCGATTCAAACTCAAAAATCTAAATTCCGGGCTCAAAAGAACTGAATTTTCCTTGAAAAGTTGAATACATTTCCAATTTTTTCGGGGGGGGGGGGGGGGGAGAGGAAAAAGCACTGCTGTTGAATATCACATAAGATTTTTTGTATGGCCTTGATTTAGACCTAAAATTTAACATTTTTATCATCAAACTGACCAAATTAACGTGTGTTGCTAAATTGCACTGCGATTCAAATTTTCCATTATTGTTGGGAAAATTTGAGAAAATGGGTATGGTGGCCTTACATGTGACCTGATACTAACTCAATAATTCAAATTTTACTGACAAAAAAACTTATGAGGATGCTTTGCTTGATTTTCCAAGTTAAATTGATTTATTTCTCCCCTTCAAGCTGAAATTTAACTTGTAGAGGCCCAAAATTTGAAAATTATCTTCACCGACGTGATTAGAAAGCTTACGAAGGATGGAATTTCTGTTGAGTAAAATTGAAGTTCTTTTCTCTATGCTGCACAGCGTATCCAAAGAATGGCTATACGAAAAATTCGCTCGACTTAGAATAGTGGAAAAACAATAAATTGAAATTCGTCACGGTATATTGTTCCTCACGTATTTTTCCTTTTACAAAACTTTGCCCAGGTATACCCGTGCACAATTAAGAAAACTCATAAATTCGATGTGGCTTCCTTCTATTTTATTAGTCCCAGGTAACCAATTTTATTCCGTCTCAAATAATTTTCCAATCCGCTATATTGTAGGAGGGATCGATTTTTTCGTAATGAATTTGCGATGTCACTCCTCGTCCCTATGTTCCTTACTATTCATCTTGGAAAAGACTTACTTATTTAAAATAATAAAAAAAAAAGAAGGTTAAAATGACAGGTTTTCCAATTAAATTTTGTAATTCAATTGTGCATAATCGATACCTTACGTTAGAGCAAAATAGTGCTATATACATTTTTGCAAGAAAATTAGTTATTGGTATCATTGGAAAGGAAATTTCACACTTTATCATGTGCAACACTGTATGTTGATGCTGGCAGAACATCAACTCTACGTAAAAATGGCGTCACGATTTCGTAACACAGGAGTGATAGGCTGTTGAAAACTTCTTCTCTCTCTTCTGTCAATTTCAGTAAGATGTACGTAGCACTATTTTGCTCTAAGGTGTCAATATCAGGTGCTTCCATTCAATCCGCAAATGTGACCGAAGAGTGCAGGAAAATTGATTTTTTAAATTAATTGCAATTTTGAGGCAAAATGTTGAGCGTAATAAGATACTGTAATTTTGTTACCCAAAAAACCATACTAGATAATTTTCCAAATAAACTCGATACGGCCCATCAAATAAGTAAAACTGTTGATTATATAAAGCCTAAATCGCGGCCGAATGGAAAATCTAAAGAGATTTATTTGATTTGATTTATTGATAATTAGCCCTCCACAACAGCCTGATGGCCAATTACAGTGGGGGGCGTGTACAAAAAGTTCTTAATACATACATCTGAGTAAGTATATAAAGAAATAAAAAAGAAAAAAAAAAAAAAAAAGAAAAAAAAAAGGAAAGAAAAACTAAAAAAAAAAGAAAGAAAGAGGAAAAAGATAACTGAAAGAGAAAAAGAATAAAAAATAATAATAATAAAAAATGTAAAAAAAAATAAAAAAATAAATTAATTAATTAAAAAAAAAATAAATAAATAATAATAATAATAATGAGAAATAAAAAAATAGTGAAAAATAAGATACATATTTTTTCGAATCGCCAGCCATTCCCCCGTGTCCATTCAGAATCAACAACCCCCTTCCAAAAAAAAAACCCTCTTTCGATGCTTGGTTCATTTATTCAAGTCGGAGTGTTTTTCTCTTTTTCAGGACAAAATATAGAAATTGATGCTCAAGTCGGTGTCCAATAAGAAATCTGATTACATTATTCCGAAAGAAAAGTTCCAAAACACTGATATTTCGATACTTCGTTCAATTTTTATAAATGTAATTTAGCTATCTGAAAAGGGTAAACTGGTGGTTTTGACATTGAATCCCTTATATGGTCTAAATGGAAAAGTCTGATGCAATTATCAAAACACGAGACTCGAGAAACCCCTTATTTCAGTATATGGCTTTATGTTCGGGGGTCAAATCGCAGTCGAATCAAAAATCTGATGCAATACTCAAAATTAGCGACCCCCTCCCCCAAAGAAAAATGATTATTTTTCTAGCCAATCCCATGTGCTAGTTTTAGTCCAAAATGAGGAAACATTTGGTCTCAATCAGAACTATATAAAAGTCTGATGCGATATTTGAAATCAGCGAGCCTTCCCTTCCCGCCAAGAGAAACAGTTCCAGCCAGTTCAATTGTGTTCCGTTTTAGTCCGAAATTAGGATTTTTGAGCCCAGCTTGGAGCTGCCTATTCGGAATCACCGTCTGAAAATACATTTCATTTCTACAATACTGGGTTCAATTCCTCAAACTACCTTAATTTTGATCCTCTTCTGGGTCCAAAATTTGTGCTTTTGGGCCATATGAAAAATTGGATCTAATATTCAAAACCTGCACCTTCCCTAAACTGACATCTTCGATACGTTGTTCAATTTGAAGTCAGTTTTTTCGCTTCGATGGGAAAAATGTTGAATTTATACTCCAGATCAAGGCCAGGTCAAACGTATGTTGCAATATTCAAAGTCAGCAACCCCTTCAAAAAAAGTGATAATTTTTTTTATTTTTCAACATAATTTAATTTCGACGTACTTTGAAATCGCAGTTTGAATTATTGGGCCCAAACTGAGACCGGATAAAAAATCTGAAGCGATATTCGAGATCAGCAATCCAAAAAAAAACAACAAAAAACAAAAAAAAAACAAAAAAAAACAACAATTTCAACCGTTGTTCAAGTTTTCAATTCAAGTCAGTTTTTCTGCTTTGATGCGGAAAATGTTCGATTTGTGGTTTAAATCAGAACCAGAGCACAAGTTTTTTATCCAAGTCAATTTTTCCGATTTTATTAGGAAAATGTTCAATTTGTGGTTCAAATCGGAGCCAGATCCAATTTTTTAATCCAAATCAATTTTTCCGCTTTAATGGGGGAAATACTGAATTTGTGGTTCAAATAGGAGCCAGATCAAAAATGTGATGCAGAATTCAAAATAAGCAACACCTCTACTCAGAAAAACTACGACTTTTTTTTTTTTAATTTTCTAATTATTTAATTTTGACCTATTTTTGGTTCACGGTTTGAGTTACTGGGCCCAAAACGGAGCCAAATAAAAAATCTGAAGAGATATTCGGATCAACGACCCAAAGAAAACCAATTTCAAATGTCCTTTAATTTTTCAATCACACTCAGTTTCTCCATTTTACGAGGAAAATGTTGAATTTGCGGTTCAAATTAGAACTAGATCAAAAATCCTCAATCCAAGTCCATTTTCCCACTTTGATGGAGAAACATAGTTGAATGTGTAGCCCAAATTAAAGCCAGATCACAAATCTAATGCGATATTGGAGATCACCGATTGAAAATACCTTGCTACGATACTGGGTTCAAGTCCTCAACCCAGTTTAAATTTGATCTTCTTCTGGGTTCAAAATTGGCATTTTTGGGCTCGAATCGTGGCTATATTAAAAAACTAATCTAGTATTCAAATTCAGTGAATCTCCTCAAAAACGACATTTTTGATACCGTTGTTCAATTTTTCAGTCCGAGTCAATTTTTCCGCTATGATGGGAGAAATGTTGAATTTGTAGTCAAGATCGGAGCCAGGTCAAAAGTCTGATGCGATAGACACCCTTCTCTCCCTCAAAAAATCGAAAACTTAATTTTTTAACCTAATTTAATTTTGCCCATGAGGGATAAGCAAATAATTTCCGAAATAAAAAGTAAGCTCAAGTACAACCTAAACTTCCTACACGCGATAAGGAGGCTGAAGTGAGATTGGGCGGGTCACCTGGCTAGGATGGATAACAACAGATTGGCAAAATTAACCTCGGACTGGTTTCTGAAAGCGGGCAGAAAAAAAGGGAAACAAAGAACCAGATGGAGGGATGAGATTGACAAAATGTTAAAACACCGGAACTACCAAAGAATTGCATATTGGATTGAATTTAATTGAATTTTGATCTACTTTAGGCTCGCAATTTGCATTATTGGGCCCAAATCTAAGCCGGATAAAAAATCTGAAGCGATGTTCGGAATCAGTGACTCAAATGAAACCAATTATTCTGGTACGTTGTTCAATTTTTCACATCGAGTCAGTTTTTCCGCTTTGATAGGGGAAAATGTTAAATTTGTGGTTCAAATCAGAACCAAATCAAAATTTTTAATCCAAGTCATTTTCCCGCTTCTTGATGGGGAAAATATTGAGTTTGTAGTTCAAATCAGAACCAGACCAAAATGTTTAATCGAAGTCAGTTTTCCCGCTCTGATGGGAAAACGTTGAATTTGTGATTCAAATGGAAATCAAAAAATGTGATGCGATATTCAAGATCAGCAACCCCCCCCCCTTGAAATTCGAATTTAATTTTTCAATTAAATTCTACATTATTTTGAACTACTCTGGATCCGAGATTTGAATTACTTGGCCTAAACTGAGACCGGATAAAAAATCTGAACGATATTCGGAATCAACCACCCCAAATAAAAACGATTTGGAACGTTGTTTAAATTTTTAATCAAAGTTAGTTTTTCTGTTTTATGGGGGAAATGTTGAATTTGTGGTTAAAATCAGAACCTGATCAAAAACTTTTAGTCCAAATCAATTTTTACGCTATGGTGGAAAAATGTTGAATAGGTAGTCCGAATCGGAGCCGGCTCAAGAATTTTAAGTGATATTCAAAATCAACTACACTCTCCCTCCCCCTCAAAAAATCGATACCTCATTTAATTTTTCAACCTAGTTCAATTTTGACCAACTTTGCGTCCGTAATTCAATTATTGGGCTCAAATTGGGACCGGATAAAAAATCCATAGTGATATTCAGTATCAGGGACCCAAATGAAATTAATTTCGAGAGGGGGTTCAATTTTTCATGCCGAGTCAATTTTCCCGCTTTGATGGGGAAAATGTTGAATTTGTAGTCCAAATCGGAATCAGATCAAAAATTGGATGCAATATATGAAATGAGGGACCTAAAAATATTTTTTATTATTTTGTTTAACTCCTCAATTCATTGCCAATTTGGAGTGGGGGGGGATTTGAGGGATTCTAATAGGTATCCTCCTAGAAATTTAAGAAAGTTTTGCACATACTCTTGTAAATGAGTATTTTTAAAAAATAACTTTTAAGAGTCAACATTATGAAAACTATCCACATACTCGTGTAGAATTTTGGTACCAGGCCTGCACCAAGCCAATTTAATTTCGGTCATTTGTATTTTGAGCCGGAAATGGAACCGGATCAGAAATCTGATGTGATATTTAGAATTTATGACCATCTTCGTTGGTACCTTTCCACTTGAAATTTCAAAGTTGATGGTACGCTAGCCCCCTTCTAAGATAGAGATATTTCTAACTGGACCTTGTCAGATGGAGATCCATTTTTGTCCAGCGAATATTCGATTTCGTGATCGAAAGAGAAATAAGGGGAACTAATTCATGAAACACCCTATATATCGTATTCACGAATAAATAATCGATTAGGCTCGCGTTGTGTGAAGTAGAAATAAATTAAACTAAACCAAAAGTTGGAATAAAACCTCCCCATTTCTTCTTGCAGATTACGTCTTCATCAATCAGCATCAATCTTCCGCTAACTGCTAACTCATCTTCACTTTCATTGTTATACACAAATACGAGTAATCCGATCGAATTTTATACTTTCGCACATCAGGAATACTTAGTTCCTAGCTTTTAACTCGAGAGGAAGGGGTCTGTTCGAGGTTCAGAAGTACGAGAGGTGTCCACTGCGGGAATTTCGATAGACTGTTACTCTCGCTTCGACGAGTTCGAATATTTATTAAAAGAGGAAAACTCGAGCGGTGTATTTTCAATAAAGCTAATTTTAATACGTTCTCTGCTTTTTAACATATCAGACGGATTTGTTGGTGCTTTTTTTCTCTCTCTGCGAAGTTGTTTGGTCGCTGAAAAATTTACATCTATAGGAAACAGATCGCTTTGAAAGCAACGACCGTGGAAAAATACTTACGTACTGAAAAGATTAAGATCGTTGGCTCGGATTTGCATGAGAAAGTATACGGCGTGAAAAAGATTTTCTTATTTGCTCGAGAAAGAATACACTCGTGTTGTAACTGTTTACAAATTCGGAATGTGAACGGTATTGGCGAAGGTTCTTTTCGATGTATAAGCTTTTTTTTTTCCCCCTTGAAAACAGAGACGTAGATGGAGTGTATTGATTAACAAAGTAATATCGTTTATTCTCTTCGGATAATCGCAAAAGTGGCCAGTAATTTTAGGCGTCTTCTCGATAAAATGCCCTTCTCATGGGCGGCGTCTTCAGATTTTCCCATGGCGCTCTAATTTCATATCTTACTGACGGCTTACTCTTTCCTGCGACAGAAAATGAACCGTCGTCAAATTACTTAGAAGGTTCGGCAGGACTGTCGTGAAAGAGAAGTGTAGGGAGCGGGACACACTTCACCCCACCATTCGTGAAATTATATCCAAAAGTCGGAAAATTCCGACATTTAGTCGAAAAAATTAGGTAGATGGTAATTCTTCTTTTGTTTGTTCTAAGAAATATTGTAACATTTAGGTTGTTATCTACTGCAAGGTCGGGGAAGTCAAAAATTTTGGCACACAGTCGAAAACGTTGAAAAGATAAAAAGCCTTCCTTTGATAGTAAACTGAAATTTGCGAAATTATATAGCCGAGAGTTTTGGGAGACCCCCCTCCCCCTGAAATGTTGTGTATATACCGACCTTGCCTAGTTTGCGGAACGAAGTGATATTCAGTACCAAATTGCGATTCCTTACTAAAAAGTTAGGTGCATTTCTATTTGAAATTAACTTGTGCAAATTCTTTCATCTAAAATAACAGTATTATTCACCATTTACCTAGAAATCGCTCAGAGATCTAAGGGTTCGTATGTAGGCAAAATTTAAGACTCTTCTAGACAGCTCCAAAGCGTGATGATTTCCAGATGGTTATCTTCAGATTCTAGGGCTCGGACAAGGTGATATTAGTCTCCAGGTTTCAATAAATGAGCTGAGAAGCTCTTTATTGTGTCCAACCTTGGAAAATATTATCTTCTAGGGCAGGGCTTCTCAACATTTACGACGTCATGGACCCCCTGGAATAATTATGATTTTCTGCGGACCCCTCAACTTGGGACAAATCTGCAGCCACGACCATTCTTTTACAGCTGTATGTAATGATAGGTGAATTTACAAAAAATGGGTTATAATTAATGGAAAATCAAAATTCAGTAAAAACATTAAAAAAAAGTGATAGTGAGCCTGTTGCTGTTCGTGGGATGATACAAGCTTGTTCCAGTCTGGTTGTAGCGGCGAAACTGCCACAGGTAGACATGAGTTGGCACTGAGGCAGTTTCGAGGTTTCGTCTTAATAGCTGTCAATGCAGAAAATCTGACTTTACATTGGTAATAGGTAGCGGGAAACGGTAGAAGATTACGAACTGCACATCTTCCTAGCTCGGTATAGTCACTGGCATTCATAACTTGAAGCCAACATGACAGCAGGTCCTTTTTTTTTGAAACAGCAATCCAAAAGTCTTTGCCTTTCAATACTTGTTGGTATATCCAAATTCCAAAGTATCGATCTCCACAGTAAAAGGATCCAACATCCAAGAGAACTACAATAATTTTCAAAGTATGTAGGCACCTGTTCTAATTGCCCATAGATTTTCTCAGTAATATCAACAAAAAATCTGTTTTGAAATTTGCCTCATCATGTGACAAGAACGCCGAGAATGTTGTACAACCCCTTCACTTTTTTTAGCCCATGTTGATATTTTCTCCTTGAAACCCCCAATTTTTTTCTCTTTATCAAACATATTGCAGCTTTCTTCCCCTAGAATGACACATTCATGTTATTAACTTGACCTAAAATGTCAACAAGGTATGCTAACTTCAGATACCACTCTTCTTGCATAAGGGTATTTCTCATAAAAATCCACAATTCAGTTTTTTGTGCTACATGACGTCATACTGAATATATGATAATTTTTTTGCTACATTATAGAGTATTATCCCCTCTATGTGTTCCCATCAACAAATAAGACCCCCCCCCCCATGGCGTGACAAATTACTGACATACCTACAAATTCCTAGGCCGCGGCTTGTTAGGGAGCGTTCATTAATTACGTGAGGTATTCAGAGGGGAAGGGGTCGAGCTGAATATCACCCAATCTCACGCCGTGGGGAGCGGGGGGCTCTCGATAAATATCATGTAATTTTTTCACAGTAAAAAACAGTGTAAAAATGCAAAAAAATTGGGTAAAATGAAAGTAAAACATGTTTTCTGACTATGATATGGCAAAATCTGACACGATAATACTTATCGCTGTTATCCGAACGATCTAAACAGTCTTAAATACTAGTCTTCACTAGTCTTACTTAAAAATATTAATGTAATTTGTGTTGTTGAAATAACTCCAACACATTTACACTGAAATTAGAAATTTCGTCAGATATGGGGTCGGGGTTAAGCCAAATCTCACGACATCTCACCAGGGGGAGCGGGGTCAGAAAATCGTCAAAAACACCTCACGTAATTAATGGATGCCCTCTTACCCCTTGTATATCAAAATTTCCGTGCCTCAATATTGCTGTAATTGAGCAATTATTTTCGAAAAAATGACATGAGAATTTATTCAAAAGGGATTGCGACGTAGGTTAATACCAAAAACTGGGACCCAAAATGTACCATGGCACCTCCAGCAAAGTCCAAATTTCGGTTACTGGTTTTAGTTTTTGCCATTCTTGGGCCGTGGTCAGTTTATTTGCTTCTGCAGCCACACTGCGTGTCACACTTTCAAATTGATGAGCGACTGTATTGCTGCAGGTCTGTCATATCAACACTATCCGTCTATGTACAGGAGATCTGAGTTCAGAATATTTTCATTTTCGTAGCACTATCCTGTAAGATTTAGCGTTTTACAATTTTTTACTTCCTGGGCCGTGGCTTATCAGTTCTTGGCCTGTGTGACACATTTCCTCCTGGAACAAATGAAAAGTACTCAATTAGTAATGTATTAAATATAATAAAACATTAAACTTCCTAAGTAATCATTTTTTTAAACATAAAGATATCAATTATCGAGATTTGTTCCTAGGTCGTGGTCTGCAATCTGTTTTCCGGGGTCGTGGCAAATCAAGATTATTGTGTACTGAGCGAAATCACAATGATCTGGAAACAATGATTGGTCATCCGAGGTAGAGAGTCCTTTGTCTCAAGATCATAATCGTGTCGTTAATGCGTTTTTACTTGAATACGTTTTGGTTTTATGTCATGCGTTGTGGGTTGCATGGTCGCAGTAAGAGCTACCCTTTCCTTTCTAATGATCTTGGTGCGCCTGGGATACTCTGAATATTTCCGTGTTAGGGGAAGGTAGTGGTTAGGTCAAACTGAGCGAGTGAATGAAAATAATACTTTTTTTGGTGTCTTTCATTCGTTCAAAATCCACAAAAAATCATAATGGATACATTTATGCGTTCCCTCATTCACCAGACACAGCTCCTGTTTATACAATACAAATTGTAGACTCAGTTCCACCACCCACACTTTTCCAGTGAATGTTGAAATTTCAAATGCATGCCAGTACTCTGAAATAACGAACTAGTTTTCTTTTCTACTTTTGTATGAATATTTCTACACTTGGTTGTCAACGGTAGTTCTAATACTTTGGGATTTAGTTATATAAGTTGAGAAACTTGACCTAAAATTTAATATAAGAAAACATTCGAAGTACGAAAGTGTTTCTGTTATTTTGCGATTTATTTTTAAGTTAAAAACCTTCAAGCTGAAATAACAAAAATTATGGTGCTTTTCTTTTTTTTAGAACAAACTGTCTTAATTATTATTACATCAAATTACTGCATGCAAGTTAGTGTTGTATTATATTTTATTACCTACGCTTATAACAGCGTTGACCTCTACTGAAATTTGACGCTTTTTAGGGATGACTTCTGAAGCACTAAACCATTTGGATCCAGTTGCATCCACATTGGATTTGGAAAATTCAAAATGCATATATTTCCCCTGCAATCAATACATAATTATTCAATTATTAACCAGGCTTGTCTCCCATCCATAATATCAACCAAACTAGACAAGATATCTTAGCCATTATTAATTGCGTCTAGATTCCATTGCAGCAGGACTGAAAACCTCTGAATAAGCATGACTTGAAAGATGTTCACCACAACCCAAGAAATTCCTAATCCATGACCCTGTATTGTTGACCACTACCTAAGAAATTCCTAGGTCGTGGTTCTTTATTGTCGACCACGACATAAGAAATTCCTAGACCGTGGTCATCAAATTTTGGAAACGCTGTGCCCCCTCCTCCAGTAGAAATGAACCCCGGCAAATGTGATTAATAACATATGTAGCATACATGTACTGATAATCCACATGCAAAAACGCGAATAAAATGGTCTTTTGAACTTTTCAAACATCAAATGTGGCATTTTTCTGAGAATTACCCGTAACATCTGCCAAAGTGGGGGGCTTCCCTTTTAAGAGAGAACGAACTTTCTCGCGTTATTCAAACAACCTAGCTCAAAGCATTCATGCTTGTACATGAAAAATCTCTTTTTCCATGCGCTCACTGCTTTTCCATCTCGCCTGAAATTGTCCTACTTTCTTCTTTTTCTTCTTTTAAATTTCTTACCTTTTGTGGGCCCCCACAGCAGGCTCACGGACCCCTAGAGGTCCGCTGATCCCCGGTTGAAAAGCACTGCTCGGGGGGGGGGGGGATAAGCTTATAGGGCGCGGCGATACCTTTCCTTTCGAAGTTACTTACAGACTTGATTACAAATTTCTAGAACTCTTCCAAACTTGCTTACAGTTTTTCAATACTTCTTTAAAACTCTTACCGAACTTTTATCAAACTTTCAAGTTTTTTAAGGCGTTCTAAATGTTTTAAGATACGAATAAGCACTTCGGGACTCGAAAAGTCTTGCTAAAACTGTTTTAGAATTTTTTCAAGGTTATGTAGGATTTTTCAAGATTTTTTTTTTTTGAAATCCTAACAAATATATAGATTGTTTGTAAAGATCTTCTGGATTTGTTTAGGATATAGAAACGTTGACAAGGTTTCAAGTTTCACTAAAACGCTTGACGCTTTCCTAAGCTCTTCTAAAACCTTAAGATGCCCGAGGCTCTTTCAGGTTGGTTTCAGCATAACATACTTTTAGAACTCTTCCAGATGTGTTCACTACTCTACATATTTCCTAAGGCCTTCTCCTCCTCACTGTTCGAACTATTCAAGATTTCTTCAGGTCTCTCTCAGACATATCGTAGACCAGAGCCATCGCGAGAACTGTCAGCAGGGGGGGGGGAGTAGGAAAAAAGTTGTGTAAGTAGGTCGAAAACGTCGATTCGGCACAAAAATTTCCACGCACGCAAAGCCAAATAACTTAAGTCATTTTCACATTTAGCTAACTGATGTTGAAAATGCCGACTCGGCAATACAAAATTTTTTCATACAACCAAAAAACAAAATACGAGTTTGCCTACTGCATGATACAAAAATTCTTCATTTTAAGTAAAAATAATTAAGAAATTAACGAATTAACTAGGTTTTTGCTTTGCTGACTCAGGTCCACAATGCTCTGGCTGAATTGTCGAATTTTCAGAAAAAATTTGTCAGGAAACGGGATGTCGCCGCATTTTCCACACATCCTGTTCACTCATGTCTTGTCCCATTTTTAAAGCTTTTCCGAATCCTTTCCGACTATTCCAGAATTGACTATGACTTTTTGAGAAACTTCTAGGCCTGCTCAAGACCCTGAAGCTCTTCAAGACTTGTGTATAACACGTTTAAATTCGTTTAGAACTTTTGCAAACTTATGGAAGGTTTTGAGACTTCAATAAAGTTCTTCTGGATATGCTCAGAACTATTCCAGGCCTGATAGAGACTCGGAAGCTCTTCAAGACGTGTTTGCAACAAGTTTAAACTCTATTTTTGGGGTGTGCCAATTCACTTCCTTTTATAGTCCACAGCGCTTTCGGCTGCTATGCCATCATCAGTGGAGTACACCCCAAGTATAGAATTTATCAAGTTTACTCACACTCCAGCGTGGACATTAAACGTTTAAAATGTCATTAAGGTTCTTCTGGATACGTTCAGTATTATTCCAGGCTCGATCTAGATCTTTTGACACACCACCAGGTTTGCTTGACATGTTCCAAGACTTTTTAAAAATCAGCGAAAACTTCTTTTTTTTTTTGCATTTATGTAGGACTTCTCCAGAGTTATTCAAGATTTTTCCAGTATGTTTTAATGGGTAGACCAGTCTTAAACAATCTTCAGCTTAATTTGAAAAGTCTTTGCCGAGTCACAGTAAAACCCTGAGGAGATTTAAAGAGGTCTAAAATGGCCAGACATATTTCAGTCAAATCTGGAATTTTAAAGAGTCCGGAAGATCCTTAAAGTTATTGAACAAGTTGGGAAGAGCCCTAAAGAAATATTACAGAGCCTCAGCTATAATTTTAGAAGATTTTAATACGTCTCCAAGTCTGTAAATGCTTTCAAGATTCTCGAAGTCTAATACCAAAATGTCGAGCGCGTTCTTACACCAGTCCGAAATAATCTTAAATGAGTAACAGTAGGTCTAGAAATTCGGAAGAGTTTAAAGAGTATTTGAAAAGTTTTAAAGAAGACTTGAAAAATCCAGTAGAATAAATAGTAACTCTCATTGGGGGGAGGGGGATACGTAAAAATTTTCGGAGGCAAGATAGTGATCTACATACGAAATCTTGTATAAATTTTGACTTGACAAGCAAAAAATGAGGAAAAGGAAGAAGTCCCTACCTTGAAATGTTAAATGTCGAGCACTAAAATTTTCATTTTTTCCATATATAGTTCCAGGCGCGGAAATGGGATATATCTGCATATTTCCTCCTGTTTATCCTACAGACGTCTCAGTATGACTTGAAACAAATGCAGCGATCCTGTTCCATCAAATGCACATTTTTGTAGTATTACTCGTCTAATGGTGTCCTGCCTGGCTACTTTCTGTGTAGCATGATGCGAGAGCCTAACAAACGCCTTTGTCTTCTACAATCCTGCACTTCTGGTACGTGATCTTTTGAAAACTACCTTCTTCTTATCCACATGACTCACTCCCCTTTTTCTTTCTCGATCGGCCAGGTAGGACATTCGGTTAGTTCAATTTTTAGTTATATATTTGGGGTAGCCCAGGACATCCTTCGGTTTAGTTGTTATAGTTCGGTTACAGTTGAGTCACAGTTAATGTTTTGCACTCTGAAGATCTGTTTTTCCTTGGGATCAATACGTGCACTCCTTCTACTCGCTTTTGTTTTTTGATTTCGAAAGCTCTTCCTTGCGGTCCGAGCTAAACAATTCTTTGTACAACTTCCGAGAAACCCGCGCAATACAAAGGAGAGTTAATCAGTTTCAAAGAGTATATCTAAATGAGTCTCTAAGAGTCTGAAGCATTTCGGAAAGGATCTTGAGAAACTCACAACATGTCTTCAAGTGTCGTACACAAATCTTGGAGAAGCTCAAAGACCTCTAATCAAGCTTGAAAAATATTCAATAATAATTACTTGAAGCCCTTGGGGCGGGGACATAATTATTGATATTTTTTGAAGGAAGTTTTACCCCGTTATTCGTATATCGAAATGGAAATTTCGAGTTTCTTTAATCATCAAAATTCAGAATGATTTCCTTTTCTTTTCTATGACTGGCCAACTGTAATGTTTGAATAGAATCATTGAAGATACCAATTCTAAAAAGTGCTTAGTCCATTTCATCGGAAATGCGATTTTAGAGACATCTGTTGGTCAAATGTGGGAATGCGATGATATCAAAATAGTGAAAGTACCTAATCTATCTCTGTACATGTATGTTCAAAGATCCTGCCTGTTCGGGACCCGTTTCTAAGAATTGCTTTGTCTCGATTTGGTTTTTCGTGTTTGGGAAACATTCGTTTTGGAAGAAGCACTTCTTGGAATTTGTATCTTCGCTATTACGACGCTGACTGGTTCCTATGGATGAATTTTGTACGAATCACGTTTAATTATTTCCTCTAATATGAAACGTCTTTAATAGGTTTCAGCACCATTGAAAAAAATCTGGTCGTCTTGAGCATATAATATACGATTTACGATTGAAGTTTGGGCACTCTGAGTTCTCGAAAGACTCATATTTTATGCTTCGAAGGACTGCTACATTTAGGACGTAGTTAACGGTACAGTTTAATCCACTTACTTGGGTAGTAGAAAGCTATCTTTCAAACTTTTACTTCGATACTAGCTTTATTAAAAGTTTTAAACCCTCGTTTAAAAATGCACGTTCAACTTATAACCTCGCGCAGCCCGGTCTTTAATTTGAATTTCCAAACTTACGAGCGAATTCCGCCTGTTTAAGGTATGTTTATCATACATTGGTCCTGTACGAATAAATTTGTAAACGTAACCTCGAGGTTATTTGCGCAGCAATGGAAAATTTCGTAATAGGGAAGCTTTATGAGTACAGATTTTCAGACCAAACAGCGAACATTTCTCAAATAAAATGTTGGAGCCCGGGGACAACGGTGGTCGTTTTGCGGTTCTGCGAATGCCTTATCCGTTTTAAATCGGCACTTTTAGATATCCACTCGCCGACAAGGCATGCGTTTTTGTTCGGCTAGTTTGAACACTGAGTGTACATACGGCAATGACCCCTTAGCGGTGCGAGCGCACCTCCGTGCTCGACTAAAGCACAAATGTACATTTGCGGACTTCTGCCACGCGTGTATCAGAAACAAACGGTCTCGAGTGCTTTTAGGTACCGATAATTTACCACCCCCTGGGAACATAAGTGTAACTAAAGCAGCACGTACGTTTAAGGACTCACGTGTTTTCTTTTCCTGGCGGTCGTGTAGATAGCACAGCCTTGCGATGCGCTATGTAAATACAAAATTCAAGATTTTCCGCTCAGTGGAAGAGTCGAGCTTCATAAGAAATCGAAATAATGTGCTCCCCTCGGGGGGCTCAAGAAAGCCCGCCTAGTTTTCGATTCTCTATAGAAAATCACGTTTTCGTTTCGAAATTCCATCCCCGATGTCTTTCGCATAGTGGGACGAACTACTACTTTCAAGGCGAAATTCAAGGTTTTGAAATTTATATGCCTTAGGACATGTCTTAGTATCAATCGATTTTGAAATACTTAATCTACCTAAAAGAAGATGTATCGCATCATTGCGATTCCTTTATGATCTTATTCACAGAAGGGTATACAGAGGCACAATTCTAGATAGAGCAGGTGAACGGGTTCCTCAACACTCAGTGCGTGGGATAGAAACATTCGCTCTGAAACGTTCAAGGACAAATCGTCACTCTAATTCATCCTTAAATCAGGGCTGGAATAACGGAATCATTTCGTTGTGGTACCCGTTATAACGTAACGTAACGTTCCGGTATTGTTACTGTTATGATAACGTTATGGCAAACTTTCTCGTTATGGTAGTAACGGTTACATAACGTTATAATGGTTCACCCCCCCTTGTAAATTTCCTTTTTTAATTTTTAATATTTCCTTGTTTTGTGACAAAGCTATAACCTAAAAAGTGAAAAGGTTTTTTTTCAACTTTTTTTTCAATCTGTTTCACAATTTTAATTTTACATTTTTGGGACAAAATTCAGAATCAAAATCAGAATTCAGACTGTTCAGAGACAAAATTCAATTCTGTGGCTCATAACATAAATTTTATGTTGGTATTGGTTGGTATAGTAGCACTAGTTAACTAGTAAGATCTATGGTTTTAACAGAATACAGAAATCAAAATATCAATCAGAATTTAGAATATTAGAAATTATTTAGAACATTAAAACAAGTATTCAAGTTTATTTTGTTTATTTTTATTATATAAAAAAAGTAAGAAACAAAAAGAACACAAAGGGGTTGTTTAATAGATAGGTACCCACTAAAAAAAAAAAAAGTCATCAATCTGCGTCATGAAAATAGACATTGTAATTAATTTTAACTTAAGAATCATAACAAATATGGACTTAATCACCCAATCACCAGTGTTGTTAGACAAAACGATTTTTGGTCATTTTGTCAGACGAGCATTTCACTTTTTTTGTTTGTTATGTCATGAGTTTTGTCATGTTTGGAGTTTTGTCATTTTGTTTTTTCATAATTTTGTTATGTCATGACAAAATTATTTTGTCATTTTGTCATATCCACAAATTTTCAGGTATTTTACTATTTTTACATACAATCCAATCCTACCAATCACCAATGATATTTTAACAAAGGTTGCATACTTGGAGGCTAAAAAGAAATTGGGATTTAAACCTGCACTAGAGTGCGCTGCAAAATTGCCTACGTGGTGCGTGGTTGTTAGCGGCAGAGATGGAAAGCCATATGATAAAACTTTTGCTAACGGCTTTAGATTCTGACCTTGGAATATAGAACTTTAGCTTTTGCTTTTCAAATTTTTTCATATTTAGCTTTCCCTTTTGGCTTTTGCTATTCAATGCAAAAATCATAAGCTTTCAGCTTTCCGCTTTTGACTTTCAGCTTTTTTCCTAAATTTTGAATATTTTGTTATTTTGTACAACATTATATTTTTTATAAATAGCTTTTCACAACACTGCTTACCAGTGAACACATTAACAGCACTGACCATTGAGATAATGGAAATAAAAATGAAAATTTGAAATTATAATTTATAAATAGATAAATACTGGAAAAGCTGTAAAAAATAAAACTTTTGCTTTTGCTTTCAGCTTTTGCTTTTTAGGTATAAAACTCTTCGCTTTTGGCTTTCCGCTTTCAGCTTTTAGCTTGCTTTCCATCTCTGGTTAGCGGGTGAAAATGAGTGAGTGACCATGTTGTGTACTTTCAAATAGAAACACTGCTATTTTTAGTAGGGTAATAAAACGAGTAAAAATTATTCTGCCAGTACACCAGTAGAACTGATTATAATTTAATTTTTTGGTGATGATGCAGTCGAATTTAGGACAAATTTTCTTTGAAAGTGAATTTTGAATTGACTTCATGATAGTTGAAGTTTGCTACACGCTTCCAGTAAATCATACGTGATCACTCCTCTGGCTTGGGTTGACTTCTTAAGTTTTGACTGATGGCTAATAGCTGATCACTTCTTCAACAAAAAGTGTCTGAGAAAAAAGACGTAATGCATAGGTTGGTTTAGATACATTTTCTAAGACACTAATACCATGTTCTTCTAGTCTTTCTTAACTTCTTGATCCTTGTTCTTTTCCACCAACGTAATATTGGAATGACAAAATGTCATGACAAAATTGTTTTGTCATTGATTCATTTTTTTGTTATGTCATTTCCATTTTGTCATATGACAAAACTGAGAAATGGTTTTGTCATCATGACAAAATTCCTAAAATTCAACTGTCATTTTGTCATTTTGTTTTGTTATGTCTAACAACACTGCCAATCACACCAGATTCTGATGTCTGTACAACTGGAAAATCATGAGAAATCTGTAGTCTACTACTATGTTTGATCAACAAGAAAAAATTAATAAAGTTAGAATTGAAAATAGCTACAAAGTACAAACCTTGGCGACTTCAATCTCAATTTTCAAACTGAAACTGCACTTGGGTACTGAAGAAGTGAAGATGCAAGATGATCATTATTAATCAAACAATATCAACTTATTATTCTTATCATCTTATCAACTCATTCAAAGGATGGACGGTTGGCAATTTCCAGATTTTTCAATTTTCAATATATTTTTTTTTAATGCAGTAAAATAACGAGAAAAATTGCATTTGTTACGATATCGTAACGAATTGTTAAACGTGATCAAATTACCGTAACGTAACGTAACTTAACGCTTAAACGTTTTGTTCCGTTATGTAACTGTTACCGTAACCGTTACCAATAACGTGTTTCCAGCCCTGCCTTAAATAACATACTCAGACTTTATAATGAAATCCAAAATACCAAAAGTGATACTGATATTTTCCGTTCGAAACACTTAGCATTTGATCTTAATACCGAACGCACCCTTTGAAGTATTTGCCCCCACGTAGGCCTTTATTCTTGGTTCTTTTGGTCTCTCATGTTTTATGTGAATGTGCCCCGTACTACGCCCCTCTCATTAGCTTGCCTCATTTCTTCTAGGGGTGACCGCTTCCTCCCCTCCCACCTCTGGACCAGCCTGCTCCGCGTTACTCCTTTATATTAAGGTTTTTTTTTTACATTATTTCATTTTTATATTTCTTTAAAGGTAAGGTAGCCTAATGTGAACTACATTTGTTTTTGTGGTTAAAAGTTGGTCATATGAGCCTGAAAATGTTACTAATGGCCTTGAATGGTAACTAAAGAATTCTAGTATCACCCCGCCTAAGGAAATTTATTTACTATTTTTGTAAATGTCGTGATTTTAAAAAATCGAAAATTCATGCTCTTACTATAAACCCCTTCAAAAATAAATTTAAAAAAATTAAAAACGTCAATTTACAAAATAAATGTTTTTGTTATTAAATTAAATAGTTTTGATGAGTGAAAACAAGTTAGGTACTATCCAAAGGTTCAAATATTTTTGTTGAGCACGTAACAAATCATTCCATAGTCGTCAAAGGGACGGAATGTAATTTGGAGGCTTTTAGACTTCCAGTTTTTTTATTAGTTTTTTTTCTTTTTTTTTCTTTTTTCTTTTAAATTTATATATAACAACGCTGAGAACAGCCGATAATTTATGACTTTTTTCCATCTGCAAAAATTATCATAATATTTCCATATTATCATAGATGATCTATATGGAAGCACCAAAATAAATATTTTTCAAAATAACTTACTGCCAGTTTTGAACTCTTAATCGAAAAACTATAATAGCACTCGAATAGCATTCTTATGGGCTAAAAATAACACATTTGAAAACAAATTTCAATCATTTTTTTCCAAAATTATGGCACAAAACTTGAACGCCACAAAAGAAAGTTTGGGGGTAGGGGATGAGGGAAGCTTTCAAGTTTCGATTTTCAGCATATATCGAAATGGTACATCAAGAATAACAGCAGGGCGGCCACTTGGTCATTTTTTCAACCTTTTGTCATCTTTCAATAATTTAGTCACTAAAGTCACTTTTTGTGTAAGAAGTCACCTTATTTCTTTGAAATGCCTCCAAAGAATTTAAAAAATCAAAACAATTTGAAGCTTGCGTGTGTTGAAAGACAATAAAATAAATTAGAATAAAAATACGCGCTTACTTCTTAGTAACTTGTTAGCGGTCTCTATCAAAAACTGTCCTACCTACTGATCAGTAGTAGGACAGTAGCGCAGTATGCGCTACTGTACTAACCACTAGGGCTTCAAAATATATTCTTTAAAAAAACAGAAAATATGCGCATATTTTATGAACTTATTCTACTGAAATTATGCGAAAAAATTCCCTAAAAAAAGTAAATTATGCAAAAATATTCCCAGACAATATGCGTATCATTCTACAAGGAAAAGTGAAAGGAAATGGATGTTAAACTTGATAAATTGATAATTTAAGAATATTCGTGAAAAATTTAAACTTTCATATACAGAAAAAAGAAAAAAAAATTCTAAATTATTAAGTTTAAGTAAACATAACCATTTAGGTATTCGAATTTCTTCAACTTAAAACCGAAACATTCATTCGAAATTGTTAAATTCAAATAATCACAATTGCACATTTGAATTAACATCACAATACATGATTAAATGTTCTCTCAAGTTAGAAAATATGAAGGATCAATTTAAAAGGTGAGAGGAGAAAAAACTACAGAAAAAGAAACCTGCAGAAACTTCCATATGCATCACTTTTTTCCACAGATGTGCCTACCACTGTACAACACCCATTATTTTCAAAAGGTAGCATGTTGGTCTGATAATGGTCCTGTTTCGGTCACTTTTTTGGTAATTTTAGTCACTTTTTCAACTTTGTGAAAAGAGAATTGAGTGGCCGCCCTGTAACAGCTTGGATTTGTTGCCAGCAGATAGCGCCATAAACAGACGAGGTAGGTCGGTAGTCCTTTTTTTTTTTTTTTTTTTTTTTTTTTTTACTAAATTTATTAATACAATACAATACAATACAAGAAAGTAGAATCTCACTTGTACAATGTTTATCAGTGAAGATTTTACTTCCGTTTACTTATTACGTTGATTCCCCAATACAAAATTACTGGCCAGCAATTTTTTCATGTAAACACGCTTTATATTGAGGGACGTTTACTTTGCATGCAGGTTTTGTCAGCACTCGATCCATGGATGATAGGCGCTTCTTGTCGTCTGTAAAACACCAACGTAAACATTGCCTTTCTGATCAAGTGGTATAAAAGGTTATTTACTTATTTATTTATGTATTTATTTATCAGCCTATATTTATTCTGACCGGATACTTAATTCGTAATTATTACATAATTCTTACAATGAGCCTATCACTGCAAAGGCCTCGCCCAACCTCGCCTTTTTAGCCCGGTTTTGGGCTACTTAATGGTCTTTCCGCTTAGTCTTTTGCCTACATTTTTTCTTTTTGTTGGTGGGAGGGGATCCGCCACACGCGGCACCCTCTCCATCCACCTATTGTCTTGTGTTCTGGCGATATGACCTTCCCATTTCCACTTATTTTTATAAAATAATTAACGTCTTTGTTTTCTGTTAATTTGTCCTTTATTAGTCGAATTTTCATTTTTGTCGCGTAAAATTTTATATTTAGCACAGATCTTTCCATTTGTACATTTTAAAACTTTTTTCTCTCTTTTGCATTTGTCGCCAAGACTTGCGACCCATATATTGAAGTGGACAAGACACTACTATCAACAGTTCTGCTTTTATTTATGTTTGGGAGGGTGGGCGGTGTCCGGGGAGTCACTTTAGCATGCGTACATCGCCATATGCTTCACCAAAAGTGAGGCCAATCAATTCCTAAAATCCTCTTCCAAGGCACAGGTGAACAGAATCGCTGACAGGGTGTTCCTCTGCTTTATTCCGTTCCCTATTCTGGAGTATTCTCCAATTTCTCCGTAACGATTCTCTCTTCCAAGTTTTCGTTAATTTTCTTGGATCAAAATTATATACCTTAATTTACAAAAGGCTTTATCATAAAATGTGGCAGTTTCTATAAAAAGGGGTAACTTTGTCGCTCCGACGAATTTTGAGTTATGGACAGTACGTAATAGAGTAATGAATGCCCATTCCAACGAGCTATCGGCGAGATTTGTAGCGTTTTTTGTTCCGGAGATACGTGGGATCAAAGATGAACGAGAACGCGCGAAAACACGTTTTTGGGAAAAACGCGTTTAAAGTTAGACACACCTTTTTCTCCCACTCCGTCAAGCGGCAATAACTCACCGCGGAATCACGTTACCAGCCTCGACAAGGGCTTGTTGGAAAGGTAATTTTTCGCTATTCTGCGTGGTAACAATTCAGAACATCGGATTTATTCGTGAGCTCCGAAAAACCACGAAGAAGCGAACGCAGACGTTCGTATTCTCTTCTCATTCTCTTTCATAATTCTCTTTCTCTCTCTCCCTCTTCTCTCTCATGCGCGTAAATTTTGTCTCTTCGTTATTGCGATGTTTTTTCTATAGAAACCAAGCAGAACATCAAAATTGATTTTTTCGACCAAAGAATTTTGTTTTTCTTTTTTTGCATTTTCTGAGACTTTGATCGATCGACAAAGTTACCCCTTTTTATAGAAACTGCCACAAATTATGATCTAGGCTGTTGAAAGCTTTCATATAGTCTATAAATGCTAGGTGGAGGTCCAATTCTTACTCATGACTTTTTTCTATCAATTGTTTGATATTGTGCAGGTGGTCAATAGTAGAGAACTCCCTGCGGAATCCTGCCTGCGTCTCAGTCGTTGTGCATCGATTGATTATACCCCCTATTTTTGATTTGCTAAGTTTTGAAAACATGTTTGATAGTGTTAAATTTAGTTATATGAGTTCGTAGTTTTCGATTTTATGTTTATTACCCTTTTTAAAAATCATTATAATGTCTGCCCGGCTCCAGGACTGAGGTATCATCGTCAAGTCTAAAATTTCACTAAATAGGGCCTACTAGGAAATCGATCAAATCTTTTTCTCCGTATTTTATTTGCTCGTTTGTTATTTTGTCGTATCCTGGAACTTTATTCGACTTTAACTTTTTTGTAAAATGTGTTACTCTTCCCGCCCTAAAAATGTGGTTTGCTTGTTTCTTTCGTTATTTTTATTTCTAATTTCTTCTTTTGTTTTACATATAACAATCTGTTTATTTCCTTCTGGATAGGAGGGAATCGGCGAGAGTCTTGAAGGTTGGAGGTGGAGGTGGACTAATCCATAGTATTCGGGGAAAAATATCTAAACAGTTCGACCACTGCGCGAAAGGATATTGTGACGTGGATATGTCATTTAGGCGACTGCGTTGACGCGCATACCCAAATTCAAATGCCTTCTCTAGTAGTCCATTCTCGGCTTCACTCGGAATTCTCCGGGTCGACCGGTTGAAACGTAATGGAACGAATGAACGCGTGAAGAGGAATACGCGACTACATCATGACGACAACGTTTTTCTGTGGAACGTTTCTGCGGAGCGTTTCCTGTGGAATTTTTCTCTTTCACGCGGCTAGCCATAGACATATATCCATGTCAAAAACATCTAGCGACTTGGAACGATTTGATATGGAATGACCCTGAAATTAATTCAAGCTTATTTTGAATTTGGGCGAGTTGAAGAGAACTTAATCCAGACTTCTAGTTTCCAGCCGACATTTTATATGAAATATACGAATGACTGTACGTTACTTTCTCGCCGTCGACAGTACTCTATAACCTGCTTCTAATTAGGTTTTCAGAAGGGCGCAAAAATGTTATATGAAAATTTACAAAACGTACGTGTCTACAATTTTAACAGTAGCGAAAGTGTTGCTCACTGAAATTTCGTTATCGTCTGAGAATATTACGACTCGACTATAAATTCATTAGTTTTCGACTATCGAGGGAATGTTCCAGTCTTCGTTATTTCCGTTACATCCTAATTTACAGAACATCAGATTCGAAATTCACGTATCTGTGAACTACATCGTATCGCCAAGTTGACAGTTCATTTTGATGGTCTCAAAAGTGGTTCTTTGGGATTGGAAATTGGGGGATATTGAGTGCTCGGGTATGATAAGAGATTATTGCCCGACTTTATTATTTGCCAGTTCGGATCCAAGAGTATAAAAATACATAATATTGGAAAAGTTTGATAATCGTGAACAGGAGCATAGAGAAATCTATCTCGATGGGAATGAATGAAATGGATGTACGAAATGGAAAATATACATTTGAAAGGTTCACGTTCGGCGATACTTTAATGATATAATGGACTGCAAATTTCATAATTTACGTTTGCGAAGATTAATCTATCCGCAAGATGTACTCGGCGTTAACTTCCACCGGCTCTAGGATTGAGCTTTAATACGTCCCGCAACATAAATCTCCGATATTGTTGAGAAATTTTTCACTTCACACGTTTTCGTTTACTTCGAGTAAGTTCAATATTCTTATATTAGTTTCGGAAAACGGAAATAAGCTACGAACTGTGATAAATTTACACGTTTAGACGAATACAAAGGAGGACTATATAGAAATAAATGTGCGTCGTAGCTTAAACGGTAGAACATTATTCATCCGCGTGCATTTTCGTGTACCATTCGCTTTTTCGCCATCTGTTTAAATATATTTTTCAATTTTGTCTGCACGGATAGTTCAAACGAAAAGAATATAATATATTTTATTTTCAACGCAACATAGAAAATCACTTCTCCTTGCGGACTTTAAATTCGCCGAGAATAGAGGAAAGGAGAGGAATGGCTTCGCATCAATCGAGGCGAGTCGTTCGTTGTCATTTCGACTGTGCGGTTTCACTTCACTCCCAAGAGAGAGAAGGAAAAGGACCATGCAGACGAGACGGAAAAATATCTACCCGTTATTTGACACCAAAGAGCGTATCGGTCGGTATTAAAGGCTTTAACTTCTGTCTGAAAATTTCGCAAATAATGTCTTCATTAATTTGCTGCGAATTCTCGATTCCGAGTGTTCTGTGTGAATTCCAAATCGCGCCGAGATTAAAAGTATCTATAATAAATCGAAACCGTAGGTTAGCCAAGAAACTTTACCACGTAAACTCTTTCGACTTCACCTTACAAAAAGAAAGTTACGATTTAGTCAAACTCGAGTGTAATTAAGATGGCCACGGTCTGCGACAAGATGCCCGATAGAATCCGTAGAAGAATCAGATCAGTTGACTGACTGGTGTAAAATTATCATGCCAGAACTAGGTAGGTGATCGTTGGCTACCTCGTCTGTAAAAAGTTCTTATCTAATTGTGGGTGTTACTGCTTGTTTGGCTGGTCGTCTGTAACTACAAAATTGGATACAATTCAAATCAAATAATGAAATCATTGATTAAAACTTTTCAGGAACCACTCGCTTTTCATTTGCTCTCACCCGAGCCCTGGAACCGCCCCTTCGAGCATTACCTCAGGGAACCACTGGTCTGTGATCGAAATAAGATTTGCAATGGTTTTGCTACAAAGTGTTTTATAGATCCCTAATCCCCTGTCGTGGAAATCAGTGAAAATACGATGTCGAGATCAAATTAATATGGATATGTCTAATGGCTCTCCAAGTAAAAGAGAAAATTCCGCAGAGGACGTTTCGCAGAAAACGCTCCGCTAAAAAAGTTCCGCAGAAAAACGTTACCATTGTGATACAGTTGCAGTTGCATATTCCTCTTGACGCGGTCATTTGTTCCATCACCTTTCGACTGGCCTACACAAAGAATGCCAAGTGATGTCGAAATGAACGACTAGAGAAGGCATTGGAATGTGGGTATGCGCATGCGCGTCAACGCAGTCACCTGGATGACATATCCATGTAACAATGTTCTTTGGTGCAGCGATCAGACTTTTTAATTTTAATCTTCAAATTGCTGTGAACTGCGCGGGTTAATCACAGGTTCTTTTTTCATTTGACACAAACTCCTTTGAATTCTAAGGTGAAAATTGTAATGTTTCACGGTAGAGTTTGGATTTCAGGGACAGTCGAATGCAAGATCTCACCCAATTTTTAAATTGATTTTTCATCCTTATTCCAAATCTGCATTTAAAGACTCTACATCTTGCAGTCAAATTTTATTTATTTTCAATTTCTAGGTCATTTTTATTGATAGATAGATAAATATACAGATAAGCTAACAAATACCAAGGGTAGATGAAATCACAAAAATTTTGACTCAAGCAAAGTTATGATCGCTGGTGAAAATTTAATTCAAATTACTAATCAAAAATCAGAACGACCCGAATTTGACTTGAATTATGAATTATTATATACCATTCTGGGGATCATACAATATCTCTAATGCTCATTTAAAATGTTCTGGACTTTTTAATCTTTTCAAGGATTTTTCGAACTTATTTTAGACTTGCGACAATAGTTAAGAACCTTCACAACTTGTTTGTAATTCTCTTTGATTCTTTAGACTTGATTATGACTCTTCAAGGCATAATCAATACGTTTTAGAACTCTTACAGCTGTTTAAAACTTGGCTAAGGCATTAAAATGTTCTTTGAAATCAAGTAAGAATCTTTACTGTTCATGTAAGACTCTTCTAGAACGGTTTTAAAAAACATTTTAAAGCTCTTCCTCAAAACTCACTACTGTTCAAGATCCGTTTAAGACTTCTTACGACTCTTCAAGATTGAGTCAAGACTAATATAAATTCTTCCATGCTTGTCTAATACAAGTAGTTGCTTTGAGTCCCTTCTAAAATTTTTTAATATTAGGAAAGAACTTCCAATAGTTTGTCCAAAACTACGACTGTGACTTCATTAGCTCCCGCAAGAGTCGAGATATTAACTTGCTCACGATTTGAGTATCTTGATATTCCATTTGGTGTTGCGAAAAGTTTTCCTCATAGGGCGGATAGTAGAAGATAATCCAAATAACATAATATGTGTATTATGTGTTGCATTTATGTATACAAATTTTTAAAACAGAATATTGCTAAAAACTCTTTCGGACTCTTTCAAACTTGACCAGGACTTTTCCAGAATAGACGAGAACTCTTTGAGACTAGTTCATGACTTTTGGATTTAACCTATGATACTTTACAACTTTTTATGACTAATTCAAGATTTTTTGAAAACTAGTTCAAGACTATACAGGCAGGCCCGTAGTTACCCACTTGTGTGTGCCACGGCATTTGATTATCCAACCAGGGCATGAGCCATAAAGGTACAATACAATTTTTTTTAAAATTGTAGCTGTTTCTATTTATTATTATTATTATTATTATTATTTGAGAATGCGCTAGCCAGGGCTTTGCCCTGGCGTTAGCTACGGGCCGGACTACAGGACTCTGCTAGATTGTTTAATACTCATTACGACTTTAGAACATTTATGTACGTGCAAATTTCAGAACTCTTCACATTTCATTAAACTCAGTAAGATGTTTCCATTTGTGAAACGTTTTTGGTTTCAATACTTCTCTGGGATGGACAATAACCTCCATTATCTCCCCGCCTCCGTACTAAAGTCCGCTAGGTATTCCCCCCTTCCTCCGAATCGTCTTATGTATGAAATCTTATAAGAAATAACATTCTATGTAAACTAGTGATCTGTCTTTTTTTTAACTTTATGAAAGTACATAGCAAATGGATACGAAACAATCTGGAAGATGATGAAAACGGAAAATCTGTCTTCTCTTTTTGAAAATGTTTTTTTTAGTTCTCTTTTTTTCATACCCCCCCCCCTTTGTTCTCGAAGTTTGAAACTATTAAATTTGTCCACATGGTCTGTTTTTTTTGTGTGTTTTTCTTCTATTTCATTCTATCTTTTTGAAAGTTTCCCAGATTTTACCGTCTGCTTCCGGTTCAACTGTTCGGTCTATTCCGAAAGTATTATTAAATTTTCATTTTCGATTATGTTTTGTACTGAATACTTGTTACCTCGGCGTTCATTAAAGTTTCTAAATTTTGGAAATTTAAGAACGAAAGAACTGTTTAGTCAAACTTTGCTCTTTTTGCAAAAACCTGGTTAATTTTAATGTATATTTTACGAGATCGTCGAAAAAGTATTACAAAAAAGGGGTAGAAAAAACATATGGTTGGGTAGCACGTTTACGTATGAAGCTCGAATGAAAGTAGTTAAGTCACCTCGAGCTCCGTTACATAAATTACTAATTAAAAGTTAATTTTGTTTTTATTTCATGCTCGCAACTGCTGGCAAACATTACTATTTTATTCTTCGCGAAGCCAACCAGAAGCAGAAAATCGATTCAGGAATTACTCGATTCTATGCATTATTAATCTCGAATAGTCTGGCGCGAGATTGAGTAATATAGTCAATTTTTAATCTACATACATGCGTGTTCATTCTGAATTTTCAACGTTGAATGCAATCATTCGGTTGCGAAGATGTCGTTCGTGAACGAGTGGTTAAAAACTTATTTCGACCAGACTTCTAGTGTTTAGAAGGTTGAATCCCCCGTGCCTTTAGGACACGGCGTACGACTTGCACATCAGTCCAGTACAATTATGTAGAAAAAAGGAGAAAACTCGAATAGAAAATATAAGTACAGATGGTCGGATCGTAGAACGCACTAATCACATATCGAAGTTTCATTGAAATTCATGTGTCCCTAGTCCACCAGTGAGCAAAAGAGCGCTAAATAATTTTTCTATACACTTACATGGAGAGTAACTCATTTTACCCCTGATGTTTCCAGCTCCTATGTAATTTTGCCTTTTCCAAGAAAGTGCTGCAAAATTACTCAATGGTAAATAAGAAGTACGACTTTTGTGTTGCAGCCCTGGTCTTCAGCTCGTGCTGAAAACATCATCATATTCCACGACCCCCTCCCCCTCTAGTTGAGTTACGTACTATTTCCCACATTTCTCGAGCACTAATCATTGTAAAAGAAAAATGCTGCTGCAGAAATATTCAAATTCTATCGAAAGCTGGTATAATCTTAATATTTTTCTTATCTCTAAAGAGGGGTAAGACTTAAAGTTGATTTTGACCACTACTAAAAATTTTTGGAATGTACGGACCCACTCTCCTCCACCTGCAGAAAAATTATGGCCATTGTTCTTTTTCAGAAATTATCATGCCTGTGACAGTATGATGTCATTTGGGTGTACAAGGATTATTGCTCCTTCCTTCGGTACCAAAAAATAAATTATCGGATTAATCTATATACAAAGTTTGAGAGCGGTCTCATGAAGTGTTTTTAATTTGTTGTAGTTTATTCCTTTATTCTCCAATTTTTAATAATTTGTTCTGACTCTGTGGTCCGGTATCGAGGAAACGATATTGCTGTGTTTTCGACGATCGGGATCAGTATATCCATACTAAAATCGATACATGCTGATACGAGTATACACTCTTCTAATTCTAATCAGAAGTACGTTATTGTTGTGTAGAAACTTTGCCTCCAGAATGCACTATAACCTAACCTCATCATTGTTTTTAGAAATCCTTGAGGGCGGTCATTCCTCGTCAGTGGTGAGAGTAAAACGGTGCATTGTGTCCCCTAAAAAACTTGTAGTACAGAATATCACTTGTATCTCCCATCCCCAAAGAAAAAAAATTAGGAAAAAATTGAGAAGCTATTCAGAAAGTCGTAAAAAGACACAATGACAGATTTTAGAGAGAAGATTTTGAGATTTACAAGATTTTTTCAAATAACCTCATGAACTTTTTACCCTTTCATTGTCGTTTCATAATTTTTGTACTCTCCTCTCCCCTCAAAGAGAAACGTCTAATGCAGCGGTTTTTCGTATCTTTTTTGCTTGGTTCACCGAAAATTTCAGATATTTTCATCAAATTTAAGAATGTACATTTACTTAGTGGCTAGGAATAAAAAAATTAATTAGTGAAGAGCTATATACGTTGATTTAGAAAGACTTTGAACTTGAAAATCTTTAGAATAGGAGAGACGACCCTCTCAGATATTTTCTTTATAATCCATACTGCCAACATTTTTCCAGATTTTCTGAATAAACGCATCGACCTTTATATTATTCAAAACTTTTGAATAAATTCAGACAGTATCTTCAGACGATCAAAGAGAAGATTCAGAGCAGAAGTGGGTCCCTCAATTTCAAAAATGTAAAAAGTAAGGGCCATCCCATTGTTCATCTAATTTTATTCAAGTATATTATATTAAAATGTAGGTATACTGTGGATTCAGTGAGTCATTTTGAAAAGTGTAATTTAAAATATTTAGGAATTGTTATAATCTTATCAACCACCTTCTGCGTTTTATTTTCGTTTTTCATTTTACAGCCTACCCCTTCCTATCCCCCGCCATAGTATCCCGAATCCCCTGACGAACTCATCCCTCTACTTTGTGGATGGTCTATCAATTTTCCATTTCCACTCTCTCGAGGACCATTCTTCAGCTACCTTCCTCCATTTGTTTACGCCTCTGGCCATGTGCCCCGCGAAGCTTAATTTTGCTTTCTTAATCCTCTATCCGAGGTCGCTTGACCCAGTCTAGCCCTACTTTTATCTTTGCTTCATATTTTCATTATACTTCGTAGTATTCTAAAATGCTTTGTCCTCGAATTATCCCATTGCGACCTGGTTAGGGACAAAGTTTGAGTTCTGTATATAAGGGTGGGTACCGCACACCTGTCCCGACTTATTTATTCCTCATGGGTACGCTGCCTTTCGCATTTTTCCTTGTGTGTCCAGAAGTTCTTCCATGTTTAGCTATTTTTGCTCTCAGCTCCCGTTTTCCTTTCTCTTCAAGTACCACCTGTTGCCCCCGGTAATTGTATTTCCTGACTATTTCTTTTTCCGGCTCTTTCACCATAAATTTTTTGGCCTGGGTGTTCGCCATTACCTCTTGGTCTTTGAGACATTCACTGTCAGCCCGACTCCACCGCTTCTGTACTCTGATCTTCGGCCATAGCCCGCAACTCTTTCAAGTCTTCATTTAGCAATGCAGTGTCGTCAGCGAAGCGTAGGTTACTCTGTCATCGACCATGACCTTCACCCTTTTCCCCTTCCAATTTATGTCTTCCAGAACTGCGCTGAACAGGAGAGCGGATCCGCTTGCTTCACCCCTTTTTGTATTTCAGATTCTTCTCTCCCTGTTCCTGTTCAGCCTGACCAAGACTGTTTTTGTTCATTTTTCCCCCAAGTACTTCTACCACATCCCATTCTATCTTCTGTTTAGCTAGTGTTTCTCATACCGCCCAGTGTTTGAGCTAGCCAAATGTCTTATTAAAATCTATAAACATGAGACCTAGTGGTATTATACTCTATTCCCCCCCCCCCCGAAATTTGGTTCAGTGCAAAGATGTGGTTGACGGCCAAGTGACCCTTCCTGATACCCGCTTCCTCCATGGTTGATTCCAAATCAAAGTCCAGTATATTCTATATTTCAAAATGTTACTAAGAAGTTTGGTGATGTTGTTTGACAAGAGACTGATAGGCCTGTAATTATTCAAACTCTCTCATCCCCTTTTTTGTATAAGAAACTTATTTCCAACTAGTGTAATTGCCTCCTGTTTGGAATTTGAGTATGCGCATCAATGCTGCGGGTACTTGGACGACATAACCATGTAACAATGTTTTTCCATACAGCGGTCGGACTTTCTAAATTTTTGACTAATTATTCTCACTAAATTATACATATCGCTTTGTACATAAAATAGGAAATAGGATATCATTAAGCTGACACTTCAAAAGAAATGGGTAACGCTCTTGAGAAATAGTTAGTAGAAAATGCACCTTTGCTTCCAGAAAACCATCTTATAAATAAATTCTTACTATGTATTGGACTTCAAATTTTCAGCCCTTGTTTCAACACAAGAACACTCTCAAACCAACTAATGGCGCAAAATTTGAGCGGGAGACATTTTGTTTTTCCTAACATCTGTAAGCGGCTCGACTAGTAGGACAATGAAAATCTTTCAAACTGGGGGCGGATTATTACATGAGCATGGGAAGCGTTTGCTGAGGGCGCTTGTTTTGATCTGGCTTCCTACGTCAGAAAGGGTTAATCCGCCCCTGAAAATAACAGGATCGTAGGAATTCATTCACATTCCATAAAAGAAAAAGTGCGACTACTGCACGGAAAGATATTATTACATGGATATGTTGTCCAGGTGACTGCAGCCGCAGCGTTGACACGCATACTCAAATTCCATAGTCTCCTCTAATCGTCCATTCTCGGCTTCGATCGGCATTCTCCGTGTCGTGATGTAACGAATGACTGCGTAAAGAGGAATACGGAACTACATAATGATGGTAGCGTTCTTTTATGGAACGTTTTCCTACGGAGCGCTTTTGTGGAGTGTCTCCTGCGAAACGTTAACTGCGGAATTTTTCTGTTTCAGACATATCCATATCAGTATCTTTTTATGGGCTGTTTTGAAACTATTTCATAAAATTTTCTTGTCTTGCCATTCAAAAACTCGCTATTTTCTTACTTTTTACTACTGTTTTGCTTCTGCACAATATTTCTTGCCGTTTTCTTGTTTTTCTTGCCCAATAGATTCCGGCTCAGTGTCAGTGTTGTTAGACATAACAAAACAAAAAATGACAAAATGACAATTGAATTTAAGGAATTTGGTCATAATGACAAAACCATTTATTAGTTTCGTTATATGACAAAATGGAAATGACATAACAAAAAATTGAATCAATGACAAAACAAAATGACAAAAAAATTTAGTTATGACATTTTGTCATCGCATGCTGAAAGAACATGAACTGGTATCCTAGGAAATGTATCTAAACTAAGTCATACATTGGGTCTTTTTCCAGGACACTTTTTGTTAAGTACGTGATCGGCCAAAACTTCACAAGTCAATGGAAGCCAGAAGCCGATAATTAATAATTTGTGTTATCAGTTATTTGGCCTGGCTCTCATTTCACTTTTGATTTTGGCGGAATCTGCGATTTTCCCCCCTGAATGATGGAATATTGTCTTTCCTCTTTTGAAATTGTAATATTGTAAGTTTGTCTTTTCCTGTCCGGTTTGCGGTAGTATCAAAGGGAAGTTCTCAAATCTCAATTATCCTTGTTCATCAAAACACTGAAGTTGAAAAGTTAAAAGTTGGACAATGTTTGGTTTAGAATTAGAAATTAGAAGGAATCCGCCTGAATCAAGCATGGGATGTCCCTCAATCCATCAACAGTATTTCACTTAAAAATTACAATCGAAGCATCAATTTGTCAGCTTGTAGTATATCAACTGAAGAAGGAAAGAAATCCGGCATAACAGGGAAGGTAATTGGGAATATGAATCAACAATCTCAGAGATGTAACAATATGACGAATGAATATTCATGTTGTCTGCAGTTAATCAGTTTCTTAGCCTCTGAGTATGCAACCTGTGTTAGAATAAGATTGGTGATTGGTGGAACTGGATTGTATGTAAAAATACCTGTAAACTGATAGGTATTGGCATTATGACGAAATGACAGAACAAAATGACGAAATAATTTTGTCATGACACAACAAAACTATGAAGAAACAAAATGACAAAACTCAGAACATGACAGAACTCATGACATAACAAAAAAAAAAAGTGAAATGCTCGTCCGACAAAATGACAAAAAATCGTTTTGTCTAACATCACTGCCCAGTGTACGTTTCCAGGCCTTCGATACAGAACCTCGAAACCTTTTCATCGGCGTGAGAGCCCAAATGTAACATCCTCAACATTATTTTAATCACGACTGCAAGAAATCGTACACGAAAGTTGGCGAATACGAATATTCTATACAGAAACGAATGAGTATAAATATACGTCGATGTATCAGACAGAAAACTAATTATTAATAGTTTTAAGTAAACGAACGGCGACGAGTTATTCATAAAACGAAATTATCGTTCGAAGAAGGTTCTTATTTGATATTTACCGAGCATAAACGACGCTCAAAGGCGAAATATTGTAGCAGCGAGATAATATTACGCTTTCAAAAGTCGATAAAACATCGTGGAAGTTCGATGCAATACTTCGCTCACTTAGATTCAGTTCACGAATATTGGTGCCGAGTATAACCGCACAGACACTGTGACAACAGCGATAAGTTATATACGCGCCAATACTCCCAGAGATGTTATGGAAGTAGAAATACTTCGTCAGCATTTTCGAAATCTGACACGACAATTTACATTTCCTCGAGTTCATTTTAATGTTACAATGCATACTGAGAATTCATTAAAATAGGGTCGGCGGGAGCTTTTGAAGGGCCTAGGCAAATAAATCTTGGGAACCCTGTTAGTTAATGAAATCTCAGAGACGTCAAGACTCCGTAACAGAATCGAAGCATCAGGAAGGGGCATTACTCCCTATTGAGTCAACGGCGTGTTTCTCCTACTAGAAAGACCAAGATATATGTTTTTGATTTTTCAACATGAAATTCTCAATTTTGCACGAAATTTTCCCTCCTGGAAACGTGGTTTGCCCCTCTGGAGCAATGGTCGCACTCGAGGCCTGCTGTATACAGATCTTGTTCAGAATACGTCATTTTTTCTAGAAACAACTCGAAAATCTTCTTCTTCCAAGATGCTGCATAGATACATCGTAATCACCAGGCCCCAGCTACTTCTAATATTTTACCCCATTATCCCCTCTTTCTGTGTGAATCTGCATTTGAATACTCAGTTTGGAAAAGTAAATTGACGAGTTAGGGCTGAATTAAGACCCGAATGGTTAGTTGTCGTGTCTGAATGTTGAAATTGCCTAGTTCGTTACCAGGTAAAATTTGAAACGAGTTCATGAAACTGGTACAGTAAGCAACGGAAAAGGTTGTTTTTCGCTGACTTGAACGACAAGAACGGAAAAGCAGATGTCATTAGGCAGGTAAATACAGTGTTACTAGTTCAGTGAAAAATGAGAAATGAATCTTAAGTGATTGGAATAAGGGTTTCGGAATCGAAAAAAAAAAAAAAATTAAATGATGAACCCTGTTGAAAAAATTTTGACCGCCTTTCATGTTCTAAGAAGGGAACCAACTATTCCAGACTTATTTTACACGCTAATTCCAAATCTTTCGGCCAATTTCCCCAAACACTTTCATGGGTTTTCCGCAAATGGCTTTTGAAATAGCCAAAACCTATCTGTAAATTTCAAGCCGGACCTGCTGATTCTAAACATCCCAGGAAATGGAGATGATTGATCTAAAATGGAAACTTCATGCTCTAGCACCTTGTGGGGTGGTGGTTGGGACCAATGCACCCTATGAAATAGAATACTCGACTATGGAAATCCTAATTTTGACATATTTGATGCCAAAATAAGTAAATTTTAATATTTCTGTATCAATAACCTATGGACCAGTATTAAAAAACTGAACTCAAAATCATTAAATAATCCTCAACTAACAATTTTAATGAATGACAGTTGGGACCAAAACAACCTACAAAATGAAATTCCTCATTCCGTTAACCTTGATGTTTGTATATTTGTCGTATCTAGTGGCTGATCTAGTAGCTATTTTTACGTTCATCTCCCTTGGACTATTTTGGGTTGCGAGGGAGCAAAAAGTAAATCAAAATGAATTGAAAACACGTATAAATTATTAAAATGGATTTTTATATATTTTTAGGTATCTTTAATATTCGAACAGAAGAAATTTGGTTTTACAGCGTTTCTAGATATTACACAGGCTTCTGATCGAGTGTGGCATAAAGGACTAATTTATAAGCTCTCACTTCAGCTGCCCAGTTACATTTTGTTGCTTCGTTAAGAACTACCTCTCTGGTAGATGCTTCCAAGTGACATATGAACTGGCTGCCTCATCTCACTTGTATTTAATTTTGACAGGAGTGCCACAAGGCAGCGTTCTCGGGCCTACACTGTTTCTTCTTTATACGGCTGATTTTCCCAAAGTACCACCGGCCAACATCGAGTTAGTAACTTCTGCTAACGACATAGCCATTCTCACTACAGCAGGTGCTTATCTGGAAGCGGTTGTAAACTTTCAGTTTGTTACAAACAGTCTGGCTAAGGGGACTAAAAGGTTGAAGCTCGCGTTGAATGAACTCAAATCAGTACACGTTGATTTTGCCCGTCACTCCCGCACTATGAACCTGTTTTCCTTATGGTACAGATACCATGTAGCGACTAGGCTAAGTATCTGAAGATGCACTTGGATAAAAGGCTGAATTACAAGGTTCATGTAAAAAAGAAGCGCGAGTAGCAGAATCTACGCTTTAGCCAGATGTATTGGATTATGGGTCGTAACTCTTCACTGATCCTGACCAACAAGCGCCTAATATGGCGCTACGGTATTCAGCTGTGGGGCTGCACAGCCAACAGCAACAGAGAGCGATCATCCAAAGGTTTCAAAAACCAAAATTAAACCAAAATTTAAAAAAAGAAATAGTCCAATCGTTGTACAAAAAAGCATTGTTACGTGGATATGTTGTCCAGGCGACCGTGTTGACGCGCATGCCCGCGTTCTTATGCATTCTTTAATCGTCCATTCTCGGCGTTGCTCGGCCAGCTGAAACGTGATACATAGAACGAATGACCGCATAAAGAAGAATACGCAACTACGTCATGATGAGAAAGTGATTTTTTTTTCTGCGGAAAGTTTTTCTGTAGAATGTTTTCTGCGGGATTTTTTGTCTTGTTTTTTCACAGCGAGCCATTAGACATATATATCCATGTCAAAAATATTACAACTATTGCGACAAGATGGTAACATCCACGACAATGGACAATCTTCATATACTTTTCCATTCAAAAAATGGCAATTGTCCTGTATGATGAATTGGATTGGTGGACTCCATTACGAATAACATTAACCCCCCCCCCCACACACACACACACAAACAATAAAAAAAGGGAGTCCGATCGCTACATGGAAGGACATTTTTACATGGACATGTCTTTCAGGCGATCATATGCTGCAGCGACGATTCTTATGAAACCGATTGCATCATCCTAACACCTCTACTGCACAATTTACTAATGAATTGAAAGGGCGGTGATGGTAACGTACTAACTCACAATTCTGTGATCCTTATTTCAAGTTTCGTAAACAAGTTTTCGATTGGAAATATTCCTAGCTAATTCCTGGAAATTTTGTCACTGAAGAATATATTTTTCAGTTCCCAGATCCTGTGTTTACTTTGTTCTAGAACGCTCCTCTTTTACCTTTACAATCAGTTCAAAGTGGAAAGGACTTAGCACGTTTTCTTTGCCTTTTCTCTCTCTCTCTCTCTCTCTCTCTCTCTCTCAATAAAGTCTATAGACTGCGTTATAAAGCTGGAAAAATGAATAATTGATAATGATGAAAAATTTCAAGATATAAGTTGTGAAAGAGTAAAAAATTTCCACTCTTGATTCGTTGACAAAATAATATGAACCTTACACCTTGTGGCAACGAAGGCGGCAATTGGGACTCGAAATCAAAGTGGCAAACATTTAACGGATGTTTTGTGAACCCTCATTGAGTGACGGTCCCGCCAGCAACTGATAAAGTACCTCTTATTTTGTACTCCACTGTACTTCTATTAATTTTTTTTTAAACCTGACGTATTACATTTTTAATCGCAAGTTCAAACATGTAGCTCCCTACAGTTCAAATTTGAAGCATAACTGTCATTTCTCTATTTTACATATATATATGTATTTTTAATTAATTAATTTTTTTTTGTTGAAAGACCCCTATTTTCCATTTACGGCAGTGTTATTTCCCTCCATGATCATTCAAACTTTTATTAGGAGATGCACTTTAGCGCTCCTACATTCCGTTCCGCATCCCAATAGTTCTGTTAAGAAGGAAAGTACTGTAAACACAGATCCCACAGGTCCTATAGAATGGTCTTCAAGGGTGAGTTCGACAACTTTGTGGCGCTCTCTACGGGCACGGACTGCACCTAATGTTCTGGGATTTCAATCACTGATAGTTGGACGCTGTTCAACAAAAGGGAACCAACTAACATTTGTAAACAAAGTGAGTTATTAGTATCGTTGGAAAGAACGTAAAACGTAGAATTTTTCAAAATAAGGCCCCCGATTCAAAAATGTGTACTCACGTTGAAAAAAGCTTATCAGTAAACGCGATGTCATATAGTTTCTACATGGCTCTTGAGCTTCGAATCACGTGTTCTCAAAAAGCGGATTTTGCTAATTGGTTCCTTTTTGCTGAACCACGTCCAGTTTAGACTGTTAAGAACTATCTCCTTCGCCACCCTTTCAATTAATACACATTTATTCATTCGACATATTATGATGTATAATAAAGAAATAAACGCATTCCGGCATTCACAGCACTTTGAGTCACAGTGAAGCGTGCTCAAGCAATGAAACTGACGCGCTCGCCCGTCTAGCGTGAACAGTTACCCTTCCCTTTCCCGCCAGGTCCACATGCTCACGATTCGTTTCCTTTATTCTCTCGTTGAACTAATTGAATGACTATAGTCGTCCACTCTCGGCATTCTCCGTGTCAGCCGGGTGAAATGCGATGGAACGAATGACCGCGCAAAGAGGAATACGCAACTATAACGCGATGGTAACGTTTTTATGCGGAACTTTTTTTGCGGAGCGTTGAATGTTTCTTGCGGAACGTTTTCTGCAGAATTTTTCTCTATCACCTGGCGAGCCATTAGACATATCCATGTCAAAAATAAATATATAAATTAAAAGTTGGGTTTCAAGACTTGCTGATAACAATATATTCTCTGTTTTTGTTGAGTGACCCGTCTATGATTTAAGTTCGCCATATATGTGAGTTCTTTTCCAGTCTGGCCCACACGCGTAATTCGAGAAATAGCTGATAGTGCTGCCACCACTGCTGCAGAGCACCACTGTAAGACGTAGGCCAGATGTACGCATCCGGTAACAGTCGAAAACAATGCAGAAGTTGGAAAAGTAACTCGAGAAATAAGAAAACTTTCCTAGGACGTATGATAGCTCGGTGATTAAATTCCGAAAGTATTTGAAATTTAATTTCCGACGACGAGTTAACCCGGTCGGGTTTAAAGCTTTAATGAATTCTCGCATTCGCATCACGACGAAACACGACCAGCTGTTTGAGGAAAAGCCGTTCTCTTTATTACGTGTATAATAATATATAACGCGGATAGAATCGAATGAAATCGACGATTTATACTTTCTTGTGTTCTCAACTTTGTGTACAACCGCATTGCCCGCAGTCGAAAGGAAATATAACGATTTATGGTTCGAATTCGCCAGAATGTTTTAATTATCGCGTCGAGAATGTTATCTCGAAGTACACCGTCAACTTTTTGACGATTGTAATCCGATTACGGGTTCAGAAAATACATCTTTCGGTAACCCCGCTCTTGTACATAGGGGTTCTGGAGTACCATCCTCATAAATCTTGTTTTCCGATTTTATAATTTGATTTATACATTTCGTTGTTTCTATATGCGTTTCGACGACAAGCCCTATAAATCCATCACGAAAGCACGAAAGCTCGCCGTAGAATTGTATAAATTTAAAATCAGTAGTACCTTTTATTCGGCGGGTAGACTGGCCGAGGCCCACGCAGATAACTTTTTCGAGGGTTCGCAAAAGTACACCCTGGTCAACAGTCGACACGATCGGACGAGTTTAAAAGGGCACTGGACAGTCACGCGTGTTATTAGGATGAATAAAATTCGATGGCAGACTGTGGGTGCCTATTACTCGTCCGTATCGAAAAAAATCGTCGAAACTGCAACTGGTCTGGAAGTTAATCCACTTTACATTATTTATTTTTGCCAACTCGTGTCATTCGAGTAATCTATTTCAAAACACGAGGAACGATATACGTAATACAGCGGTGCAACTTTTTCATAGAACTAATCCCGGGCACATGAACTTCGATCAACTTTTTGGAAACATTCGCATCACGTTAAACTGATGAGAACTTTTAATCTGTTCACGTATATGGTGAAAACACCTGCCTGCCTCTACATCTTGTGCAAAAGCAGGGGAACCATTGCGAGGCTGGGTGGCTGCCGGAAGCGACGTGGAAATGAAGTTAGAGGTTTGGAACGTCAACTCGTCTGAAATTTAGAAAACTGACAACAGTCAACAAAACGGCTGTGCAGAGAAGAAGGAAGAAAAGTCTAATTACGGCGGTAGAAAAAATCGAAGTAGCTAGTAAATATTTGCCCGATGGCTGCCGGATTTTAATTAGATTAACGAGACGATCGCAAAATTGAATGTAATTTCAGTTTGTCCTCTGTTGATGTCTTTAAAAACACTCTAGATGATGATGGAGCGGATCCACGTAACTATCGTGGGCTTTAGGTTGGACGCTAGCTGCATAATATGGAAGGTACCCTTCTTTTTTCGATGCAAAAGTGTCACTTGCCTTGTAGTCAAGAAAGTAAGGAATATTTTAAGAAATGTTGCAAACCTTTTACTCAACACTAAGCTTCACAGAAGTTCATAAGTAGTGTAAAAATAGTGTTTCCTGCCTCAGTTTTTTATTAGTGACTTCTCAACCGTAAAGCGCACAGCAAACGTGTAAATGGCAAAATTATTCTGCACTCAGTTTTAAGTAAGAATGGTCCCTTGCAATTATTCATATCTGTCTTGGAACCTTCAGAACTGGGGCAGTAGGGGGAGGGGTGAGAGGCAAAATGAGTCCATATAGAGCGACACTAATACAGGCCTTATGAGAAAAACCAGAATCGACTTCAGGAAACCGAATGGGTGCAAATCTTTCTCGGACTCATTTTCATTATTCATCGACTCCTGCTTCTCTTCCACTATTCTCCACCCTTTCGATATCGAATTTTGAAACGTATGTTATCTGTGTTTTTTAGCATTATAAATGAGTCCGAAAATGAGAATATTAAGGTAGCATTTCTTTTTTATTAGACTTCACCACCCCCATAATACCTAGTTTATATTTAACAGAGAATATTCCACAAGTTTATAGAGCAAGAGCTTCAAAATTTAGGGAAGGGGACGACTTTGGTTCACAAAGAAGACATCTTGTCCATGGCGAATGCACTGATATCCACGACTATGGACAAAATAGCCTTATGAACTTTTCTTCAGGGAATTCTTGAAAACTGTGTTATCTCATGTGCCAGTGACTACGATCTGGCTCCTGGACCATGTTTACGGATCAATTAAAACTGTGCCAGTATTGCTCTTTAGTGTGCTGAAAAAAATATAAAGCACATATCTTCGCACCAGTCAGAGACTGACCACAACCATGGACTAACCTTGGTAACAGAAATTTACGCCATTCCTTCTAGAAGTACCTGAAGTCATTGACAGCAAGTTGAACTTTTTGACCTATACTTCCAATCTTTCTGAATAATAATGCCACTTTATTGGAAAAACCAACTTGAAAAAAATAATTTTTTTCAATAGTTTTTATACATAACAGCCAACAGGCATTGAGACGAGATTGTAACGTCCATGACGATGGACATCTCCCTTTCTTAATTGTCCTGTATGTTGAATTGGATTGGTGGAAGAATTAGTTCCGGATCTTACTGAGTAACCCTAAATCCCCCCCCCCCCCACAACAAAAGAATAATAATACATGATAATAAATAAATAAAAATAAAAAACTGAAAATTAGGTTTCAAAATGTACTGATAACAAAATACTCTCAGTTTCTGGAGAATGACCCCAATGACTTTTTTGTTACCACTTTTTACCTCCTTTCTGAGAATTCTGGTGTAGTTACAGAAAGGTTGAATATAACTTTTCTTACGTAAAATTTTGTGAGGAATAATTTTCGTTTGAATTTCTTTTTTCTAGATATGATGGTTTTCAATATTCTTGGTAAAACCAATTTTGAGAGGGCTTGACCCCCCCCCCCACACCTGTAACATAAATACACGGAGCCGCGATTTTGTGTCTTTTTTATGAGGCTCAGAAGGCCTATACAAACCAGTTTCTTCAAGCTCTAAACTGTTACAAAAGATTTTCTATGATTTTACTTATTTTCCTAGTCTATGACTTATTTAAAGTCTAGTGGAACGAGTTGTCGTTATATCATAATTCTAACAAAAAAGTATCTACAAGAAACTAGATTTTTACGAACCGGTTGAGCAATCTGGCTTTAGAAAAAATGATTCAACTGGAGATCATGTCCACACTCCGAACCAAGTACTAGAAAAAGCAAAAAAACATAATTTTAGGATGAGCTTTCTCGTCATTAATTTCAATGAATGTTTCTACTCTGTATCACATGATGGCATGTTGAAAGCTTTTCATAAGCATGACGTCTCTAATGAATTAATTATCAAAATTATGTCAAAGTACAAGTATATGCTAGATAAAATGGAACGTTACGAAAATAATAACCCCCCATATGAATATAAATCACTGACTGACTCTACACTTAATTCGCCTGCGAGTACCACACTCCTTGTACCAGCCTGTATTCCCATGCGAGCATCACGTGCCTTCTACCAGCTTGCGAGTACGGCGCTCTGCTAGTGCATCATTTTGCAGACGAGTCTGCAACCACGGGAGAGTATTTTCATGTCTGCTTCGCGGACTGCATCGACATGAGAATGTCGTCGTCCGCTACACTCTGCAGTGCATATTGCGCTCTATATATTTTTTGGCGCGCTCATTTTTTGGACGCTGCGTTTGCTGGGCGATGACATTCTCATGTCGGTGCAGTCCGCGAAGCAGATATGAAAATGCTCTCCAGTGGTTGCAGACTCGTTCGCAAGATGATGCACTAGCAGAGCGTAGGGCTCGTAGGCTAGTACAAGATGGGCATACAGGCTGATATAAGAAGTGGGGTACTCGCAGGCGAATTAAGTGTTGAGTCAGTCAGTAAGTCAGTCCAGCGAGTCAGTCAGTCAGTAGTTTTATTATTGTTATTATTATTATTATTATTATTATTATTGAATTGAATTGAATTGAATAACGTGTATTTGAAAGTTTCATACAACAGAAAATCGTACATGCATTACCCCTATGCGCCTAGGGCGCGAGCGGGGTGAAGGAATAATAATAACACTTTAAACAAAATAAAATAAAATAAAAAGCATGCGAGTATAAATAAATGTGAAAAAGTATAAGCAAAAATTGCGAGTACATAAATGTGTGTGAGTATGCTATATGAAATGTTGGAGAATAATAATACAGGTTGGCGTAAAAAAAGGAAACAAGTAAATTCAGCCAATCAAATTTGCAACAACTAATGTAAGTAAATATGGCAATAAAAATAGTTAGGCATACACAGCGAAAAATCGCACATAAAAGGGCGACAGGTAACGTGTTCGCAAAAACGGACAGAGAAATAACGCGGTAAATAACAGATAGGTAAACATAAATAGTTAAATCACAGTCAGGCAAAGTGCAAGCAAGAAAAAGCAAAAACGGGAAAAATAAAATATATATATAGGTATAATAGGCAAATAATAAATAAACAAGTAACAATGGTAGAAATAGGAGCAGGATGAAATAATAACCAATAGTAACGATAATACATGCAATTATGACAGCTAATATGGCACAGCGAAATGCCAAAGAAAAAATAAATAAATAACAAATAAAGTAAAGTTAAACATGGACAGTAACAAATAAATGCAAAATAAACATAGACAACCAGAGAACGAAAAACATGGAAAAACAAAGAAAAACAGAAGCAAAAATGCTGACTCACAGGCCACACACGATGAGAGCAAATGACAAAATACGGATGGAAAAGGTGACATGGACATGGAATACAAGGGACACAAGGGACACCCCGTCGGACTACTTACATGAGCCTCTGGGCAGCCCACGTGCACCATTCCAGCTCTCTGCCGCCCGCCGCCGAGTCCTGCTAACTGGCGCCCAAAGTAAAGGCATTTAAGGACCCCCACCGAAAAGCCTACGACGGCAACTGCGCACAGCGTCCTCGCTGCGTCGTACCAGCCGGATCATTGTGACACCGTCCGCGCATGTTATTAATCCTCCAGCCTGCAACTCTACTTCAATAGAAATCAAGGTACTGCTGTCTGGGCGCCATGCCGGCTGCGTAGCGGTATTTATCTAACAGCTGTCCCACGTTCAATGCACTTTTTCGTATTTTATCAACTGATATTTTCCAACGTATCAGCCGAAGTGCAGAGTGGTTTTAGGTACCAATATTTGAATGAATTTTGAATAAATGCCTTCCCCGATGAAAGGGGCGAGTCACGGAACTCCCTCGACTTCATTTCACACCCATGATCGCTCCGCAATGTCTCGGCCATTCAATCAGCCAGTGTCGGAACTCTACACAGCGACGGTATCAGAGTATCACAATCATTTCCCGTTAATTAATTTTGACAGTGATAACAGTAATATTTGTAACACCCAGCTTACGTGCGCAGTTTGTTTTCTATTATTATTATTATTATTATTATTATTATTATTAATATACCTATTTTTTTTTATTTTTCGTACCCCTCTTTTCGTCACGCTCCACAGTAACGCTTTTTTCCGTTGTGTGCCAAAATAAAGACATAAAAAGGTGTCAAAACGATTTCCATGGAAATGATTATTTCATTCCTCCTCAAATGTAACGTATTACGCGTAAATGTAACGTTTTTCCGGTTTGTGTGCCAGAGTAAAGACATGAAAATGTCAAAAGGGGAAACACTTAGTGTCTCAAGGAGTGTTAAGCAGGGAGATTCTCTCTCCCTCAATATCTTCAACAAGTTTTCAGAATATTGGACTGGGAGGGGTTGGAGTCGAAAATCAACGGGGAACTCCTCAATAATCTACGTTTTGTAGACAATATCACATTAATAAGAGATAACCTTACAGATTTGGTCCAAATGGGGCGTGAACTGGAGGCTGTAGATACCAACGTCGATCTATGCATGAGTGTATAAATATATCTAAAACAGAATGAATGACAAATGAGAAATATGTACAGTCTATCAGGGTTCATGATTTGGAAAATAATAGGGTCAGAGAATGAAAATATTTAGGCGAGATAATTTCGTTCGAACAAGAGTAATCCCCAGAATTGAGAGCGAAAATACAGTGCATGGAGGGTTTTTCGGGCTCTAAACTCATTTTAAAAAGTAAAATTCATTAACAGCAAAAACGAAAATTTCAGAAATGTGCATAACTCCGGCACTCTGCCATGGCTGCCAAACGCGTTTACTAACTAAGAAACATATGTGTTGCAGCTGAAGAAAATTCAATACGTCATGTTAAGGAGCATCTTGAACATCAGGTGGAAGGAAAGGGTCAGCTTAAAAGAAATAAAAGGTAAAACCACCTTTTGTAGTATAGGTCACACCATCAAGAAGCTGAAGTTCGAATATACGGAACATATGGTGTGGTGGGACGTATGGCGATGCACGCATGCCAAAGTGACCCCTGAGACACCGCACCCCTGGCACCGGAAAACTACCCTTTCGTGCATCGCATCAGTACCGAGGGGGACTCTTTGGGGCCGGGCCCGAGCCCCCATTTCTCCTGACCAGAACGGAGCGCGCGTCCTGCCAGGGCCACCACGGGGTTCCCTACTGACCGAGGTCCGCACTCCCAGAGCGCTCGCCTGGAAATTCAGGTCCCCCGCAACCGGACGCGCTGCCTCTTCCTCTTCACTCACTCATCGCGTGAGACTCATCCGATTGTAGCTCCAGCCCTGGTGCTACGGGCGAGCTTTGCTGAACGGTATCCGCCGCCGCAGCAGCAGCAACTTCAGCTTCTCCTCCTTGCGTCCTCTGTCTCGACCACTCTGCCTCCGTCTTCTTTCACATGATGGCCGAAACGAAAGTCGACACTCGGTTCCAACTGATTCGGTTCCTCAACAGCTCCGGGAGTATGCGGGACATATGGCGGAAGGGTAAATAAATGGAACCAAGTAGCAAAATTTTGGATCCCATTCGACAAAAAGAAGAGATAGGCCATCAGCAACCTGATGGGTTGACGAGATTGTGTGATATGTGGGTCTTCACTAGTATAGTAATGTTCTGCGTAGAATCTCATGGAAAAAGTTAACAGATTCCTATGTCCGTAGAGTTATCATCAAGAGGGAAAAAGTTGTCTACTCAAGGCTGTAAATAAAATATAAACAAATAAATAAAAGAAATGAGTTGTCACTAGAATCTTATTTCATTCGCTCCATTAGTTAGGTTGTCATTTATTTGTTTGTCTACTTTTCAGTTTATTTATTTATAGACCTTGAAGTTTTTCCTTATCGATATAGCGGTGGTAGCGTGAGGCCAAATATTTAATGATAAGAATTAAAATTGAATTTGATAAGGCTCGCCATCTCCAACTATATTGCCGCTGGTGGGAATAAATTTTACTTTGGTGCGAATTTTGTTTACTATTCGAGGACTAGCCAGATCTTTCTCATTCACTTTCAATATCTCATTGTTAACTCAAGGATTTCGAAGGTACTCTTATTCGGATTCAAAAATTATACTTTTGCGCAGGAATTATAAGAATCTAATAGTCGGAACAGAATGCTGTTATTATTCCGCCTTCTCTAGAATTCACTCAGAACTGTACTTCATATTTTTCGTATACAAAAAATATTCGAGAAGGGATTATACACAATCATCTCGACTCGGGTAGCTCAACTTGTAGAGCCCATCGTGACATCATTACAGGAGAAAAAAAGTCCTCGTTAGAAGAATTCAACGCGTTTTAGTTTCGTACTTGGCGAATCCGTTATAACCGAATTGCAATTCCAAAAACTAGGTTTGTTCTGGCCTACATCAAGGTAACCTCCCCGAGCCAGCTGCGTTTCGATTCACGTCGGCCTGTGACTTGTCATTTTGAAAAATGCCTTTTGTTATTATTTTTAGGTTGTTATATTTTCATCAACGTTAAATTGCGATGCTTTGGCGTACTTTTGCGCGGCAACCCCAAAACACATTTTCATTTTCATATATAGCGAGTTATTTGTAATTGTTTTTCTCCTCGTCATTTTTCACATCTGTCCCCGTGTATCCGTGCACCTTCTATTCGCTCATTCTCGTCTGTCATCTGTTTGAAAATACGTTCTTTTTTTCCCCTTTTTCTCTCTCCCGCTCATTGCCAGTCTCTCTTTCGCGTAAAAGATTAATTGGCAAGATTTCATTCCCGGAAAATTGAAACAATTTCACGTGGTGCGAACGAATTTGCATGAAATGAGGATAAAGTAAATGGCACGTTTAACAGCGCGACTATATTGAAACGACCTTTTCGAAGTACCATAAATTTCCTCCCGAATTGTATTTGAAAAAGGAGCGAAATAGAAGAGTACGTGTAAAGACGCCGACAGACTTTTGTCAAATTTCAAAACGATTGAATTCGTCGGGTTAGCTTACACCGAAGCACTCCAAATGGTTGCTTTCTTTCTATCAACTTGACAACGTATATAGTCTAAATAGTGTTTCGTACAACCGAGTGTTTCAGTTGCTATGGAAAAATTGATTCGGCTTTATGCTACGGTATGTTATTAATTGCACGATACCTACGAGTACATTATTTCGTGAGATTTTATTATTCTGTCCCTTTTTGCCTCGGTTAGCAATCCCGTCACACCGTTTACAGCCGTTCTATTCTATAGGCCGACTCGAAACAGAGTTAACACAGTGGGAGAGAACGAAAATCTAAGAAACCCCCCCCCCCCGCTCCCCTCGGAAAAAATCGTCACGTTTGTTCTGATACAGAATTTATGTTCTTAGACATCTGTTCGAATGATTTCTGTACTGCATAATGGGTCTTTCTTCAGAAATTGAGAATTAACCTTATTGACAAAATCTGACAGTTTTTCTGGCATCCCTGGCGGGAAACATTACAGGTCTGGTGGCATGTTGAAGGAATGTTTTTAAAGTTTCAGGTCATTGAAAGTAACGTTACAGTACGATTGTTGTATTTCTTTCTTCTTGAGCGTCAGATAAGAAATAGTCAAAGAGGCCAACGTGGAAATAAATCGACAGCCTAACTAGTGCAGGCAAATGAGGTTTTGAAGCTAGAACAATTGTTCCATATAAATTTATTGCTGGAAATTTTTGGGGATGGCACCATAAATACGCGAGAAAACTTGACTTCCAGAACTCTCCGCGTCTCGAGCTATGGTGAGGGGAAGGCCCCACATTTAGTTGTTTGCCTTTTTTCTCCAAAAGAACACATGTAACCTGAAAATATTATCTGATAAGAAATATTCGTCGCAAAATTATCTAAAAATGATCTTTTTTTTTGTTTTTGTAATTTTGCGTATAACAGAGATACAACAGTCTTAAAATAACAGCATTGAAAAGAAACGCAGGACAAAGATGTATGCTCAAACACTCAGTATGAATCAGTGGCATTCCCTTACGCTACAATTGTTCGTTACTGAATCTCATTTCCTTCATGTTAAATATTTGTTGGACCAGGGATTGGTTATGTAGTGATAAAGGGTACAAAGTATCATTTTTACCCATTTCCTGAACATCCGAATCCATAACAATGAGCATGTTTCATTTCTTTTGACATGGATATACACATATGTCTAATGGCTTGACATGTGAAAGAGAAAACTTCTGTCGAAAATACTCCGCAAATACAATACGTTTCGCAGAAAACGCTCCGCAAATAACATTCCGCAGAAAAATGTAACCATCGCATTATAGTTGCGTATTCCTCTTTAAGCGGTCATTCTTTCAGTCAGGTTTCCCCCGGGCGGCCGACACGGAGAATGCCGAGCGATGTCGAGAATGGACGACAATAGTCCGTTCCCGTTCAACTAGTTCAAGGAGAGAATAAGAAAATGAATCATGAGCATGTGGACGTGGTGGGAGAGGGCAGGGTAGCTGTTCCTACTAGATGGCAAACGTATCAGTTTCATTGCTTCAGTGCGTTTCGCTCTGATTGGAAGCATGAATTCTGGAGTGCGTTAATTTTTTTTAATACTTCATATTGTATTAATCCTTTAATAAATTGTGCAGTACAGGTGTTGGGAAGGTAAAATTTGCCTCACCGAGAACTGTCGCCTAGACAACATATCCATATAACAATGTCCTTCTGTGCAGCGGTCGAACACTTTCTTTTTCCTTTTTGTTTGACAAAGAACTGCTGGGAAAATAATATCAGAAATGTCTTCTCCACCCCCGGCCTAAGGAACAGTACAGATCGCTACCATTGATTTTATAGTTCTGATTTCTGTTATTCTTCAAAGCAGGATACAAAGATGTTATCCAGAAAAGAAATTAAATATCAGAGTGTCTAGTGAATAGGAAATCGGGAAAACTGAGGAATTAAAACCACCGGGAAAAAGCCGGGAAATTTGTCAAACATACGGGAAGTTTTCCAATAGTTTGAGAGCCCTGATTTATTTTTTGTAAAAAAAATCAAAGTTTGGGTCTGTTTGGCTTATAAATAGTAGTAAAAAAAATTACTTTTTCAAATGGAAAAGTCGTTGAGCATTTATTCTCAGTGCGAGTAGTCGAAAATTAAGAAAATAAGTAGAAAAGTAGTGTTATTTGCGAACATCTCGGCAACAACTTTTCAAAGTGCATTATAGCCTTATATAAAAGTACATATAGCTAATGAAAAAAGGAGTAAGTAGTAGATCTTTACCCAATTGAAGTAAAAGTGTAGAACAGTGCAAATTGTTAAAGGGCACTTGCAGGCGGAAGACATAAGGACGGAGATGGAAGAGGAGGTGACAACAGCCCTAGCTAGGGGAGAAACATACAAGTACCTTGGAATGCAACAAGCCAAGCAGACCGAGCATGCTGTAATAAAGAGTGAAGTAAGAACAAAGTTTAGGAGCAAGGTCAAGAAATTGTTGAAATCCAGCCTAAATAGTGGCAACCTGTTCAAGGCTATAAACATGTAAGCAGTACCTGTACTGACATACACGTTTGGCGTGGTACAGTGGGCGCAGACTGATCTGGATGATCTTGAGAGAAGCATACGAACTCTGCTGACAAGAAATAGAATGTTGCACCCGAATTCTGCGATAGAGAGGCAGTCATTACCAAGGAGGACGCGGAACTACAAACATGGCAGAGCTGCATACCCGACAAATCAATAGTATAAAGCGCTACTTCATGAAGAGAAAAGAAGAATCAAAGTTGCACAACATAATAGTCAAGGCAGACATAGCATATACGCCTGCTAATCTATCCAGTGAAGAAATGTGCAGTGCAGGGGGCAGAACAACAGCAGGCAGGTTGGAAAGGTGGAAGGAAAAGTCCCTCTATGGAAGATACCCAGCGGAAATCGAGAAAGGAGATGTTCATGCGAAGATCTCTCTAATGTGGTTATAGAAAGGTTACTTATTCCCGGAAACGGAAGGTTTCACTATGGCCATACAGGACCAAGTTATCCGAACCCAGAACTACAGGAAGTATATCCTAAAAGAACCGGACATTGTGGATGACCAGTGCCGTGTATGTGGGAAAATGCCAGAAACGATACAGCATATTATCGCCGTGTGTGAGAAGCTGGCACCTGTTGAATATAAGGATGATAGACACGATAAAGTAGCTAAAATCCTTCATAGTGTCCTAGCTAAGCAGTATAACCTATCTAAGAAGGTCTGAAATATTTTGAATATGAGCCGGAGAAAATACTTGAAAACGAAAATTATCCAATCTACTGGGACCGAGCACTTCTCACACACAAAACAGTGAGTCACAATCGGCCGGATATTACTGTTGTGGATAAATGGAAGAAAGAAGCTACATTCATTGACATTTCGGTAGTAAACACAAGTAATTTACATAAAATAGCGAACGAAAAGTGCGAAAAATACGTTGAGCTAAAGGAAGCAATTCGCGCCCAGTGGAATATGACAACCATCCGGATTATGCCTATCATCATGTCTGCTACTGGAGTTGTGCCGACCCGCACTGTTAATGGAATTACTGGACTCATTGAGGAGGAACACTGGGGGTAGTAGGTGCTGAAAGAAGAACAGAAAATGACAATCCCAATGACCACTACAATTGTTAGGCGAATCTTGGCGGACGCGTACTAGATTGAGAAACCTTTGTTAGTTATTCACACGTTTCTTAATGTAATACTTACAGGGAATAGAACCCTTGTAATGCGCAGGAAAATAATAATAATAATGATTAGACTGACTGGACTGACTCGAGCTGACTGGACTGATTAGACTGATTGGACTGACTGACTGACTCAACACTCTTCATTCGCCTGCGAGTACCACACTCTTTGTATCAATCTGTATTCTCTTGCGAGCATCACGTTCCTTGTACTAGCCTGCGAGCACTACGCTCTGCTAGTGCCTCATCTTGCAGACGAGTCTGGAACCACGGGAGAGCTTTTTCATGTCTGCTTCGTGGACTGCGCTGACATGAAAATGTCGTCGTCCGCTACGCTCCGCAGAGCACGTGGCGCTCCATATTTTTTTGCGCGCTTATTTTTTGGACGCTACGTCCGCTGGACGACGACGTGATGCTCGCAAGGGAATACAGGTTTTTTCTTAAATTAATTTTTACGTTAATCTGCCTTATGAGGCAATAAAAGGTAATTTTGAATATTAGCGAGATCACGGGATCTAGAAAAATGCCCAGAGGCAGAGACTTAGCTAATCACAGTAAAGAGATAGTTAAATAAATAATAACAATAAATATAAACAAGCAAAAAGAAAGATAAACAAAGTAATAACAAATAAGGGGGGGAATATAGAAAAAAAAAAAAAAAAAAAGTACTCTCTAAGCGTAAAAAAGAAAGTTAAACTCGCGAAACAGTAATAATAAAACAAAAACAAAACAGACAAAACAGTGACGTAATAGAGAAATGTGTCATTCCACGGTAAAAGGTCCCACCTGGTCGAAATGGAGTTAACAATACTACGTTATACTCGAGAGAATTTTCGTTAAAATGAGCCCTTGTCGAGGTCCATACGTTAAAAACCCACTGCAGTACGACACAAAGAACATGAAGTAGCGAAAATCATGATTTCGATAAAACGGTGTGTTAAGTTTTGCAACACTGAATCGCGTGAGAATAGCGCTCTTGAACTCTATAGAAGGGGACAGACGAATGATTCTACGTTCATTGGCAAGTCAACACTGTAGTTTACCTTTTTCAACCTCGTTTCACGGGTATTCATTCTAGCGAGCAGCGATGTGAAGAGAAGTTGTACCCTGTTCCTCATTTCCTCCTACCAGACCACCTCATTCTTATTCTACGTTGTAGTATTCCGCATTCACATGCTTATACCGCCGTTCTGTGAACTGCTGCCAACCTCAAGATAAATCTTGAGATCTCAAGATTTTGAGGTTTTCCTCAAGATCTCAAAAGAGTTTTCACGAATTTACATAAAACTGACATTGCTTTTTTACATTTTTCACTTCCAAAATTTGCAAATGAAAAATTTATTGCCTTATGGGAGTAATAAGCTCTCAGATTTTACACAGAAATGGAAATTTAGAATATATCTGTGATCTGTTACAAGAAAAAGGCCCTTAGAACAGTTCGCTGCCACTAATATAGGTCCACAGTACTTAAGAACAAAAGTGGGGGAAAAAAGGAAAATCTTTAGGATTGTGAGCGGAACAGAGGATGGAGGGGTTAAAACAACAAATGTGATAAGTCAGTAAACATTTTATGGTTGGGCAACATAGGAAAGACGAAAAATTTTGTCTCAAGATTTGTTGAGAAATCTCAAGATTTTTTATGCAGAATCCTGGAATTTTTCAACAGGCTTGGTTGGCATCAATGGTTCGGTGCTGTGTACGATTATAAGAAACCAGCTGTTAGCATTCGAATTACGTGGATTTTTTTAAATGCAAAATTAATGTTCATTCTGATAAAATAACCGATAAGAACTGAGAATCTTATCAATCGACCACTTGGGACCATTTCAAAATCATGTGGTTCGATACTTCAAACCGATATTTCGATATGTTATTGGAAGTGATCGAGTCTGCGGTCAATTCCAACGAAAAGAGAATAGTTCAAAGGACCTAAATTGATCTAAATACGAAATCACCTTTTTTGACCCTAATCACTATTTTTTGCTCTTGCTTGAAAACTATGATCGACCAGGTGGGACCTTTTACTATGGAATGACACAAATGGTAACTAAAGAAAATAGGGAAAATTAGAAAAAAAGAAAATTTATAGAAATCGTGTAACCAGGTCGATCGGGTGATGTCTAAGGCTGATACAAAGAGTGTGGAACTCGCAGACGAATGAAGAGTGTTTTTTAGGGAAGGGAACAACTTTGATCAGCGACGATAGACATCCTGTTCATGGTGATAGCACTAATATCCAGGACTATGGACAAAACAGTTTCAAGAACCTTTTCCCAGGTAATTTTTGAAAATTGTGTTATCACATGCGCCAGTGACTACTATCTGGCACCTGTATCGTGTTCAGGGATCAAAACTGTATCATTATTGCAGTTTGTTATGCTGAAAAATGTATAAGGCGAGTATCTTTGCACCAGTCGGAGGTTGACCACGATAATGAACTGAAAACCTAGGGAACAGAACTTTACCCCATCCCTTCTATAAATGTGAAGTCACTGACAGAAAACTGAATTTTTTAACGTATACTTCCGCTCGTTCTGAATAATGATTCCATTTTATTTAAAAAAAAAAAAATTTGAAACAAAAATCTAGAAAAATTTTAAAGGTATTGAGACAAAATGGTAACATCCACTACAATGGACACCTCCCTATACTATTTCTATTCAGAAGATAATAATTGTCCTGCCTGATGAATTGGATTGGTGGAATTTGTTGTATACGTTATTGTGTAACATAAAATATCCCCCTCTCCCAGAAACAATAAATTTAAAAAGTCGAAAGTTAGAGTTCAAAATTTGCAGATATCAAGACATTCACAGTTTCCGGAGACTGATCCCAGAACGATTGCTCTTCAGTTATTCATTAAAATCAAGTTCCCAATTCTGAAAATCTACTGAAGTGAATAAATCAACAAAGCTTACGAGCTACTGATCGTTCCTTTGTCTTTGCCATTTGTTCATTTATTTATTTTTCTTTTAGGAATGTCAGTGAACAGGCACGAACGATAACGAAATCGAGTCTTATAAACTTGAAATCAGATGTCGTGTAACTCAGGCGCCCTTTTCCTCGCAACACGCTTTTAATTTTCTCTTAATCGGCGGGTCCTTGTTTGCATGCATAGGCTTTTCTGTTTTCTTCTTATTATTGACTTTTTTTTTTTCATTCGGAGTAGGTTTTCACTTAATTGCAAAATTTCTAAAATTCCTCGTTCATTGACGCGTCTAGTTCAATATCGTTTTATTACTCCGGTGTTGCACTCCTTTAGTGCGAAATTAATTGTCAAAAGGCTCGTTTTTCATTATTTAAGTATTCGATGCGGGAGAAAGATTGCTGAGGTTCCGGAACAAAAGCGCTCGCGCTCAAAGATATGTGAATTTTCCCTTTTTTTCCCTCTCTTTTTTTTTTCGATTACGAAAAAACAAAGGCGCTGCGAAGCGCAGTGGCTGTGAGAGGAAGAGAGATTAAAAGCAAAAGCATGATTTGAGTGTAAAAGAAGGAGAATAGATATAAGGAAGGTTTGCTACTGACGTCTCATTAGTAAAGTAACTTGGAATACAGACCATTGCCGTGATTAGTGTGATTCGAGTTTTTAGACGTAGCCACTCAACTGCGCCGTTTCGGATGATTGATGTGGGAGATAAAATCGGACACGTGCTTCGCCTTTACCCACATACACCTTATACACGGCCTAGGCATCCTTGTTTGCCAACTGTAACCAACTTCGAAATAATTTCTAATGATTCACCGCGCAGTTTCCTCTTTCCTGTTCGAAAACTGTGTGTACAGTACAGAACACCAACACGAAATTATCGTCTACGATACTCGCTCATCAGCTCATGTTACACGTTTCACGTACTTGACGTGGCACGGGTATTATCCAACTAACTAATAATTACCGCGATGCTTTTCGAAAGGCTTGAGCCTGGATGCGCACGTGTACACGAATAATCCCTTACACGATAGTGTAGTTGTAGTATTATTAATTAAGCTGTCGGTACGTCGTAAAGATGATACATAAGTTACTTAAAATGGTACTAGTAAATGATAATCCCTGCTTTGACGGGAGGAAAGTTCGAAAGATATAACATAGAGGTCACTAGTATCGCGCATTACTGAAACGGTCATCTAATGCCACTAATCACGAAGTGAATGAATATTTAATTTGTTCATTTTGTAGAGGGGAGTTAAGGTAGAGGGTTACGCAGCGATTAAGCCCCATGGGACTTTTTTTGCACATGAAACAGGCACGTAGCCAGAGGGGTGCTAGGAGGTGCTGAGTACCCCTAGCGATTGCCGCAGCTCCCCCTGGCCAAATTTCGTAAATAAAAGTAGAAAATTCCGTACATTTTTCTCGCTAGTTTTGTTCAAAACTTTTATTTTCTCTGCAGTTTAATGTTTATAAACTTGACAACACTGATTTTGCTTTGAAAGATAGATGAATTGTGTATTTGTCGTTCTTCGTATGTGACATGTCACAATAAAAGGGCTGGAATGTCCATCCAGCAGTTTCAGACACACAGGCTATCTTCTTGTATCACATTATAATTTATTCATAAACACAGTGGTAGGCTCGCGATTCAGTTCACAATGAATATTAATGGCTGAATGCCTGAATGGCTCTTTGAGAATTGATAAGTCCCCAGAAATAGAATATTTTTACTTCCAGGAATTCTAAAATTTGATCGTTGTAAGAATGTTATTCTTTTTTCACGCGTATACGTATTCAATTTTTTTATTTTTCTAGTGAGTTGTGGGAAAGTTGGATCACCAGTTTTGACTATGAATTTTGAGACCAAATTCAATGTTCTTATTGTAACACTGTAAATTTGCTATTTTTCTTCCAGAATGTTTGGTGTATGTATTTTAAACATAATTGATTAGTGGCTGAAAAAATTTACGGTAAAATCCAAAAAATACGACGATACAGATTCGACTCCAACTTCTTCGAATTCGAGCTTGAGAACAACCATGAACAAACCTCCAGTTTCATCGAATAATTCAAATGTACAGCCCAGCTGTTCTACCCATGATTCAGTGACTCCGCCGGGATTTCCCTAGGGAGGGGGGAGGGGAGAAGTAAGATTTTCAAGGGAGAAAAAGTCGAAAATGGAGGATAGTTAGTCAGGCAGTAATTCTATTATTATTATTATTTTTTTTTCGTAACGCTCTTTTTGTCACGCTCTTTTCGTCACGCTCCAACGTAACATTTTTTCTCGTCAAAGTAACGATTTTCCGGGTTGTGTGCCAAATTAAAAACATGAAAATATCAAAAACGTGTTTTAAAGGCGAAAAACTGCTCATTCTTGCCTATTTTACGTTCAAATTTAGGTGCTTTAAGAGAACATTAGTCCCCTTCACCCCCCTCCGTGACTACATCACTGCCTCATCGAAATCTTTACATTATGTATTATGTGTATCCTCAAGCCCCCCCCCCTGGTAAATAGTCAGCATCTTCTACCGCTGATGGCTGGCTAAGGGCCTGACTTGAATGCTTAAAAATATGTTAGAGTTCCGGATGGAGGAAAAAAGAGGAATACTACGGAACATTTCAAAAAACATTCGACAAAGAAACAGAATGTTTTAATATAATCATGGGCGACTTCAAAGCTACAATAGAAGGGGAGAGGAAAATATGAGGTTAGGAAATTTTGTTCTGATAATAGTACCAATCGCAATGGCGAAGCTATGCTAAACTTTACAGAAAACCACTCTCTGAAAATTGCAAACTCATTCTTCAAAATACGTAAAAATAAAAAGTGGACCTGGCTATCACCGGACGGCAGAACCAGAAATGAAACCGATTTTTTTTTTTTTTACAATAGATGATATGAGGATAGTGGCAAACATTGCTCGAGTAGACTCATTTGGCTTTCCCTCAGACCACAGAGTTCTCTATATGAAATTTAAAATACCCAGAAGGTTCAAGATTTCCAATTTTAGAAAAACGGCAGTCCGGGGTAAAACAATGATTCCAGTTTACAGTTTTGTGGCTGCAAAGCAAAAACTAAAAGTAGATTTGGAAAAACGCGAAAAAGAAACACAGAAGGATGTAAAATTGAGGATCTGACTTCCAAAACGCGCTTAGTCTAAAAAACGAAATGTTGAGAAATCGAAAAAAAAAAACTCTAACTCGTGAACGATAAGTTGTCATACTGATTCAATTGCGTGGATGGGAAGAGAAGGAGTCAATACCAATACCATCCAAGTGTGAAGGTTGACATGCGAACGGTCTTCGAGCTACGGGAGTGCAAAGTGGGGGAAGTCGCAGACTTAGCTCGTTTAGGCAGGCCATGTCATACTTGTGAAAGGTCAAAATTCATACATCTTGACGTAGAAACTGTCGGACAACGGAAGATACAGCTTAGAGACGACCATTTCAGTGAACGAGGCACACGTGAACAATGTATCCCCCTCCCTCCACCCTTCAGACATGCTTGTATCCCCCACCTGAACAGGAAAAAGCATGTATGACTTACAGTCGTAAGATTGTGCAATATACTTTTTTTTTGTGCAACCTATTTGCACAATAATATTGAACGTCTATGGGCCGCTTAAGTGGGATTGGTGAGAGAGAAAAGGGTACCTAATTGTTCGCACTAGAGGGGCGAGCGCGACAGTTTCATTGCTTGAGCGCTCTTCGCTCTGACTGGGAGCATGAATTCTAGAATGCGTTCATTTTTTTTTATATGTGCTTTATACACTGAATAAATGTGCATTAATTCATTAATAAATTGTGCAGTACAGGTGTTAAGGCAGTGAAGTCTGCCTCACTAAGAGTCTTTATTATGGAACATGGTCGCATGAAAGACATATTCATGTAACAATGTCCTTCTGTGTAGCAGTCGACTCCTCTTTTTCTTTTCTTTTTTTTTCCTTTTCTTCTCTTTCCTTTTTTTTAGGGGGGGGGGGTTACCTTAGGTTACATAATAACCCTGACGTAGGCCCAATCAGAGTAGTTTCAGGTTAGGGTAGGGCCAATTTGGCATGCGTATATCGCCATACACCCCATCATCATTGGAGTACAAATGTTGGGACAGTAAAGTCTGCCTCGTCGAGAATCATTGTTACAGAGCGCAGTTGCCTGGATTACATAATATCCATGTAACTATGCCTTTCATGCAGTGGTCGGACTCTACCTTCATTTTTTACTTTTTTAATTTAATTTTTATTTTATTACAATACTGTATAGGCTTACGATTCTCCCCCTCTCCCCATTCGATAAAGTGGTATTTATTCAGAAAGATTGGAAGTATATTTTGAAAAGTTCAATTTGCTGTCAGTTACTTCCCATTTCTAGAAGGGCTTGCATGAAGTTCTGTTACTTGGGTTTTCAGTTCCTTGTTGTAATCAGACTTTGACTGGTGCAAAAATGTGTGCTTTATACGTTTTTCAGTCCAATAAATGACAACACTGGTACAGTTTTTATCTCTGAACACGATCCAGGCGCCAGATCGTAGTCATTTGTGCATGTGGTATCACAATTTTTAAAAATTTCCTGGAAAAGTAAATTCTTGAAACTGTTCTGTCCGTAGAGACTGGGAGGGATATGTTCTTTATTCAGACTAACTCCGATAGAAAGTCTCTAGCGGGATTATGCGGAGAAAGGTGTCCTTATTAACAAACTAAAAGTTTCATCCCAAACTCTGCGTATATGTCGCTTATCATAGCGCGAAATGTGTCCTACCCCGGCGTTTTCTACAATTATCTCGTAAAATACTGTGTTTTTTGGAAAAATAGTTATTGCAAAAATATTTCTTATAAAATTTCCTATCGAAATGGTCGATATAATTTTTTTCAAGAAGCATGTTTTAACTCCATATAGCATCACAATTTTTATGAAGTAATATTTCACGCGCCACTATTTTCTATTATTTAGATCGCAGTGACTATGCTCTACGTTCTGTGCGTTTTACTTCAACCGTTCAGTTTAAAAACAAGTACGATGTTCTCGTGGTCACTCACTGGCGGGGGTGCAAACAAATAAGAAAAGAGTATAGTGGGCAGCGTAGAGAAATTAAACGAGTGAATGAAAAATTTTATACCCGGTTCGATAGGTACAAATTACAGGTCCTCAAATTCGTGGGCACAACAAAAACAGCATGTAGTCACACTCCTACCATACGATCTTGGCGGCGCACAGTGTAACGAAACACAAAAAAACCGCTCATAATAGGAGAAAACGAATACGAAAAAAACAAAAAAACAAAAAAAGGAGTGTGTTATAGACAGTCTGGAGGCAACGTTTTCGTACTCCACATATTCATCACCCCACTCTTTCAACTGCTAGACATAACCAAAGACAAGACAAACATCAATCGTGTGTCACAATCATTGACCTTTCTGTTTTGTGCGCTTCACGTGTTAAATTAATTTTGGTTGTACTGAGTTTTTTTCTTTGAAAAAAATCATGAAGGAACCTGAAGGTAAGTCCATTCCAATAATTTTGAATGTATTTTTCCAAATTAATTCCTTGGGCATACAAAAATAATTACTAGACACTAAAATTTAACAGCAAAATGGTGCATTTAGGACTGCAACTTTTTTGGCAGGTCTTGGCCGGTCTTGAATTTAGTACCATCATTTAGAGTGCATCTTAAGCTACAAATTAAAAAAAAAAATAGCTGCCAGAACTTGCCTAAAAAATTAGAAAAAATTTTTAGTCATTAAAAAACAGGTGAAAAACAAAATTAGTAAAAAAATAAATAGATAGACTAGTAAGCAATCAATCTTGATGAATGATACATCAATGCCCACAATTCTTGGGGAGCTGAATCCAAATTTAGCATCAAATTTTAGCTAGCCCCCCCCCCTATGACCCAAAAGTGGGCCCAAAAGGGGACTAAAAAACAGAGTAACTAATTTTTGTAGATGATACATCATTACCTATAGTTTTTGAGATGCTGAATTCAAATTTGCCATTAATTTTTAGTCAGCTCCTACCCATGACTCAAAAATAAACTTAAAAGACAGCTTTAAAATAAAGTTAGTAATTTTAGTGTGTGATACATCATTGCACATACCCAGTTATTAGGACGTTGAATCTAAACTTGGTATTAATTTTTAGCTACTCTCCACCTCGGACTCAAACAGGAGGTTTAAAAAAAATTTAAAGAGATTTTTCAAATTTTTTTGGTAGGAAATATGGCAGGTAATAGAAATATAAAATATTTCAACTCTTGAAATCTTTTTTTAAAAAATGTATTTAATAGTTAGGTATTAGTAGGTTTTAAGACAAATAAATGACAAAATTTTCTGCTAAATTTTCTACGTTTAGTTGCGCATCACGTAAGTGAAATAAAATTTAGCATTATTCTATAGGTTTGAATAAAATGTAACTTTTTCGTCTGAAAATAACTCCAGCTACCTACATCAAAGTTGCAGGCCTATTTTGTCACATTGTTATATCATTAGGTTATTTAATCGTAAATGATGTTTTTGATTTAGGCTTAACAAGACTGACTGCTGAAGAGGGATTTAAAACTCTATCTCAAGAGGTAAATGAAAGTAGGGATGGTGATACTGATGATGATATTTTTAATTAATTTGTACATGTTATTTTTAATTTTATTAAATATAAATTTTTGATTTTATATACCTTCATATTTTTATATGACTTGTTTACCCCTCCCCTTGAATCACATAGTATAGGATAGAAAGCAAGCCATTTTCAAAGTGTCGAAATTTGGAACGGTGCATATGGTTAAGTTCCGCACATGTGCACTTATCTAAAAGTGGTCCAAATCGTAGATTATATACATGAGATAAAATTAAATCGGGGTTAAGTCTATCAAAAATCTAAGAAAATCTGACAGGAATAATTCAAGTGCGCATGCATAGGACTTTACCTCCATTTAGTACCAGGTTAATGTAAACATACCCGATTGTTAAGGAAAGGATTTACCGCTGACTATCCAGTACTGTATGATTCAAGCCCCTCCCTATTCTATATACACCTTTATATTGCATAAAATTATCTAAACCCTTTAATATTTGGATTCAGAATACTAAAATTAGTCGGTTTCATTATCCAACTCATATTTTATCATACAATTTTCAGTTTCCTCTTTACCTATCTTCTCATAAAAGTATCTAATTGTCAAAACAATCAAATATTTGGATTTAACATACCAGAATTAGTTAGTGTCAATACCCAACACAGTTTTTTCAGAAAATTTTTCACTTTTCCCTCTCCTATCTCTTCCCCCAAAGGACCCAATCGTCAAAACAATCAAAAAATTGGATTCAGCATGTCAGAATTATATAATTTCAATACCAATGTTGATTTTTTTGTAAACTTTAATTTTTGTCCCCCCCCCCCCACTACACAGCCCCCCCAGAACCGCCAACTGAAAAACTGAATCAAAACTCAAAATTTACATTTAAAATACAATTTAGGAGGAACTCTTTTTTTCTTTTTTGGATCAGATTCTCTTCAAGAATTAATTATGAGCGCTTTTTTAGCATTTCATTACACTGTGCGGCGCCGACGTGTACTAGCGCTAATTAATGATGAAATTCCCTTTGAATGATGATAACCGTTTTTCGAGAATATAAGTTTTCATCACAAGTGACACAAGTGCCAGATGATACCATCTCAAAATGAGAAAAACGTGAGATAAACAAGTAAAACACGAAAAACACGCGAAAACCTCACGTATCTGTAGTACTGCACAACACATATTACCAGGTGAAAAATCCTGAGAGCGAAAATAAACACTACAAAATCCCTAAGAACATAAAAAATCCTCGGATAATTAATAAAAAATACTTAGAAAAGTCCTTGAAAAAAACTTACATACACTTCAGAAATCGTCTATTCACATTTTTTATTTTATTTTTTATTTTTTGTTTCTATTTAATTTCTAACCGAAGTTGTAAGATGCAATCTACATAAAAATACATTCATATTATTCCTGTATCGGAAATAGAAAGCGTAATAATGAAATTTCTAGAATCAGGCGGTGAAATATTCAACTTACAATTTTGTATTATTTCTGGAACAAAATACTCTTTTGCGATAATTTTTTTTTTTTTTTTGTCAGCTTCCGTTACTTTTATTCATGATGTAACGTTTGTTTTGTCATGTATAAAGTAGAGACGAGGAAATTGGAATTCTCAGATGTTCAACACAGCGATACACCATCTAGTAAATCCAAGAAAGAAGTTAATTTAATTGCCTATGTGAGTTAAACGCCGTTTTCAAAATGTAACTTAACTCCTTAATACCTACGCAGTTGTAGTTTAATTGCTCGAAGAGATTGCGAGAGAGCTATTCGAATTAAATTCGCCGAATTTTCTCCATAATTTATTCGACCTACCCTTCCTTTCAACCACTTCCAGTAACGATACGGGTTTCCGTCTTACAATTTTTTTGTTCTGTTTTTGAATGACCTATTCTGTAATCATCATTTAAACATCTAGTAGCATAACCTTTTAGCATCACGATCAACTGAAGTTAAGTATCACTGCACTCGTCATCTGCTCGATTATTTAATAGTCGGGCTCGGTGTATGCAACTCTATTAACATCTTCGAGACGTGTTAATAAATTTGCATAAGTGAAACGCCGTAAATACGTGATTCGGGATCCTGTATTAAGTTTCAGGATGCTGGTCACGGCGAGCAATTCGAACTTCCTCAAGATAGTGGGTGGATTTCAATTATAAAATAATCGTAAGACTTTCAAGGTCGTTTGTAAACAAGAATCCTTTTTATTTTACCAACACAAAATATTGTCTGCCTTACACTGTCAGAAGAGGAGTTTCTAGTGCAGGGGTAATTAATTTTTGTGAATCGATGGATCACTAACAAGGCCAATAGTTTCCATGAACCACTTAATATTTATTTAGTGTTTTGACAGATATTTACTTGTAGCTATTACAGTGAAAAACTGAATTTAGTAATGCAGTAAAACCAATTACAAAATTATCAATTTCACTAACTTCATTATCAGACATTTAAAATAGTTAATAACTTTTAATGCGATGGTTGTGTTTGTATATTTTTGACCAGTATATTGATACGAGGAGTGGACGTGGGCACGTTCTGTTTCAAAAAGTCTCAAGCTCAGTTAAATCAATTCAAGTTTAGTTCATTGCTGAAATCCTGTCGTTCACGTTTGGTTCAGTCTACTTTGTAGAATAGCTCGTTAATGTTCACGTTCAGTTTCCTTCGCAAAATAGCTCGTTCACGTTTACGTTCAGTTCACTTCACTCGTTTACTCTCATTCACTTTTATGCTAATTTTTATTTTTATTTAGCTTTGATGTATATTTCAGGTTACATTCTAGTTACATATATTTCCTTCCACCGTTGGAAGTTTTGATTAGATATTTACAAAGCAAGTTTTCAGATTTTACCGTTTTGACAATAGGGGTTGAAAGGTTGCAGCTAACTGTTAGGTATTTACGTAACATTCATATTTTAGAGAAGTAAAAACAAGTAAAATAAAATTTCAGGTCGAATTACCGATAGAATATACCAAAATGGAAGTACAACCAAACCGGGCGCCGATAAAACCAAGCAAAACGAAAGCCATGGATCTACTCGAGCTTGTTTCTTAAATTCTACGTAGAGTAAAGGCTTTTACACTTTATATTATTTTATGCCGTTTGGCTTCCAAACTTTCCCACTTGATCAGGACCCTTGTGCCCCGACCAGTACGTCTCCTCTTCTCCATCCTCTCTCAACTTGCTACGCACCACCTAGCGTCGGGCAAAAGCCTCCCCTTTGTACCTTCATGATTCTCTCTCATGGGTGCTTCTTCTCCATTTTATGCCCTGAAATTCGTCTATTTTGTCCCTCTTGCTTCCACTGCTGTTATGCCTTGGAATCCATACTTCTACCCTTTTCTCCCATATGTTGTTACCTTCCCTCCATGACCTGCATCGCTCCATTTGAGGCTCTTAATTACTTCTCCAATATCCCGTAGTCTCACTTTTGCCCTGATTGCCGACATTTTTATTTTGTTTCTTATTTTGATGTTTAACATGCTGCAAGGCATGGAGTTTTGTGTCGTTCGAGATCTGTTTAAATTGAAATCGGCGCCCCATATTGTGATTATTGGTTGGATGTAGCTCCTTCAGACTTCCGCTTTAGTGTTGGGACTTTACTTTTGAATATGTCTTTCAGTTTCCAAAAGCTACTCCAGCCGCTTATAATTCTGTTTGCGACTTCGTTTTCTCTCGAATGATTGAAGGATATTATTTGGCTAAGGTATTTCGTTTCGCACTCTCACTCTATCTTCTCGCTGGCAATGATAACCGGCTCTTTTCCTGCATTAGGGAGTAAATTAGTTTTCTTGACATTTACTTCGAGTTCGGCTGGCTGCCATGTCAACTAAATCTTCAAAGTTACTCGCTATTGAGACCACATCGTCTGCGAATCTTAGATTATTTAAAATCTCGCTATCAATTTTGATTTCCTTGATTCCCCAGTCGAGATGTTTCAGTACCTCTTCCAGCACGCAGTTGAAGAGATTTGGCGACTAGGGTGGATCGTCATACAGAGGCTCAAAAAAATCTCGAATTTTGGAGCGCGACCTCGTTAAAAAGTTGCTTTTGGTGAAAAAAATGTGTTTTAATTTTTTTTTTTAATTTGTAAATTTTCCTCAAAAAAGTTGTTCTTTACATTACGTATTAGAGGGCTAGAAATTAAATGTTACACAGCGCCTTAAAAATGCAGTTTATGCAAAATTTTTAATCCAAACTTTTTAAAATAGTAATTATTGGAAACTTTAAATAAGTTCATACACAAATCTTGCCTATCTGTGAAATTGAAGGCGCTAAAACACTTACAATACTTTGTTGCTGTATAACGCCTTCAGCATAGCAGGTAGGCGAAATTCACATATCACCTTAGCAATAGTAGTGATTGAGATCTTTAAAATGAGGTATGTACAAATTTTGCCTATCTGCAATACTGAAGGCGCTATACAGCGACAATGTATTCTAAGTGCTGTGGTGCCTTCAATTTCACAGACAGTGAAAATTTAAATAGCCTTTTTTTGTTGCAAATTCGGTCCATCTCGCATATTGAAGCCGGTAGACCATTGAATAAGAGTACTGGTAAAAATCAAAACTTCAAAAGAAAAGAGGTATGGGGTGAAGAAAATATAACACGTGAACACCAGTAAAATTAAACAATTTTCCCTATAAAATCAGTGAAATTGAGCATGGTTTATTTGGAATTAAAAAAAAAAAAAAAAAAAAAAAAAAAAAAAGTAATAATAAATAAAGCAAAAGCAAAAAAAAACAAGTTTGACTTGAATTCTGGAAGATTTTTCCTATTTATTAAAGCACCTAGCATAATTATATAACAGGGAAGGGCAAAAGTCAGTATCGGAAAAACCCATTTTCACGATAAGGAAAGCATGGTGAAAATGAGTTTTTCCGATACTGACTTTTGCCCACCCCGGTATAAGCCCATTAGCCATTACGTCTTTCTTCGCCACAAACTGTTACTGAGGCCTTACTGATTAATTGAATCTACCTTTCCACTGATTGGGTATGGCATGGGAACAGAAACGGGGAAAACACACCGACAGGTTGGATGTATCTCCAAAGTAAAAATATTTGAATTCTTTAGTTTGGCCATCGGATTGATACAAAAGTACTGCGTAGTATCTATAATTTATTGTGCAGTTGAGTTCGTCAAATACGGCGCCAAACGTATAACTTTTTTAAGGTCTAGCATAGTACTAAGCATACTGCAATGGACTCGGAAGTCTGAGCACTCGGCGCATACGGCGCCACCTCACACACAAATGTAATAGTACTAAGAAGAACGCATCGTAGGAAAGTCTTAACCTTTCTTAAGAAAGCGAGAGATACCGTTAAGACACAATATTGTAATTTCACCAAAGATAGCAAGCGAATATTATATGTATACGAATTTTTTGTATGGCCTGTACATGAGTGAAACATTTATTTCAAACATTTTTCCTGGCATTGGGTCTAATTTGGTTCCATTTAATCCAAAAACGGACCTCTATCAATACTTGATTGTAAGAATAATCTTAACCCATACCGATGTTCCTTCAATGTTTTGATTTTTACTAGTACTTTTATTCAGTGATGTACCGCCTTCAAAATGCGAGATGGACCAAATTTGCACATAACATTTTTGATAGCGTTTATTGCGAACTTTAAATTGGTTCATATATAAGTTCTGCCGATCTATGAAATTGAAGGCGATATAAAACAGTAACATATTGTAAGGGCTTTCGCGCCTTCAATATTGCAAACAGATAAAATTTGTACATGACACATTTTGTAGATCTCAATTATTACTACGGATAAAGTCATATGCGAATTTTGCCTATCTACCATACTGAAGGCGTTATAAAGCAACAATGTATTATAAATGCTTCAGCGCCTTCAATTTCACAGGTAGGCAAAATTTGTATTTGAACTAATTTAAAACTGCCGTTGAATACTATTAAAAAGGTTGTGTAAAAATTTGGCATAATCGCATTTCTAAAGCGCTGCGTAACATCCAATTTTCAGCCCCCATAATACGTACTTGACTTCAAGGAATCCCTTAGGAAAAATTTACAAATTAAAAAAAAAATAGAACACTTTTTTTTTAACCAAAGGAAACTTTTTACCTGAATGGCGTTAGAAATTTCGAAAAAAATTTGATGATCCACCCTATTGACGACAGAGGGTCTCCCTGTTGCATGCCTATTTCCACCTTGAATTCTCTTTCTACTACATCCGTCTGACGTATGCGGTTGGGCCCTCATAGATTTGTTTAGGTATTTGTATTGCTTTGTCGAAAATAACATCAGGAAAGTAAAATGGGACATCATAGCACTTTCGGAGATAAGGAAAAATTGGGAAAATTTGATGAAGAAGATAAATGGGCACTTTTTCATGCTGATTAAGTAAGTGTACATGAGAAAGTAGGTGGAAAAGCAATGTTATCCCAAACAATGCGTTTTCGGGAAAGCGTGTTCAAATATTTCAGTTTGCTGCTGCTTGCAGACGTAAACACGTATCGCTTCAAAACTTTAGCCCCATCTGCGAAGAAAATGTAATATCATAAAACGTTTCATAGACCTTAAAAATTCTAAAACTTGAATAATGGATAGACAAAAAGCAAATAATGGAAAATAATGATTTTAAAACTGTTCTAAAATCTTTCGAAAATCATGATTCTAAAATCAAAAAGTCATTTTCCCAGAAATTGTTGAAAATCATGATGAAAATCAGTTTTAGGTATGTGATTCTTGTGACTTTAAAATCGAAAGAAACCTGCAAAAAATATTTAAATCACGAAAATGAAAACCGATTCATTCTCAAATTCCTTATGTTAAAATCAAAAAGAAAATGATTTACATTCAATTGATTTTAACAATGTATTTGACTTTCTGTGTGCGAATCACACGAAATGTAAAAATATGATACAGACAAGCTGAAAATCACTTTTCATATCTCGATACAAATTTTAAGAACTTTGAAACTGAAACGATAAAAGAAGATTCAATTTTCACTGGGGACAAGGGCAGTAGCAGATATAGAAAGAAATTCTGGGAGGGACCAGAGGATATGTATGAGAATTTAATTTTCTCCACCTAAAAGTGTTTAAATTATTTCTGTGTTCTCAGTCCGTCCGGTAACTGAGTCAGCGGGCAAGCAGAAAAACAGAGCTTTGAATTATTCAACTTGATATTTGACTTATTTCTGCTGAAAATGTATTTCCAAACTCCTGGAGCTAGTACCACATCGTGAAGAGTCCTAATCAAGTTTAGAAGAATCGTTAAGTTTTGAGAAAGTTTGGGAAAATCATGAAGAGCCATAAGCGAGTCTTGAATGGTAAGTGAGTGGAAAATGAAAGCATTTCCTAGTCTTAACCCCTTCAGTCGCAGCGGGACAATATGTCCCAAAAATTTTCAAAAAATCCTGTTAGGATCGCTAACAGTGTTTAAAATTATTTAAACTGTCCCACTGAGAGTATTTGACCTTCTGAACAACATTCCAGTCTTACTATTCCGCTAGAGCGCGCCGCAGAGTAGCTATCAGCCGCTGTATTTCTGGGTTCGTGTTTTTCAGTACCAATAGGTCAATATCTTATCGAATAATCCCACTGGGATATATCGTTCCATCCACTGGGGTCGGTTTTGTGGGTCCGATGAAATCCATTCTAACAAGTTTTGTGTTCTTGGGGACCTACTGAACAGGTTTTACTACAGATTTGGTTCTTTAAAAATTCCCCGTTCTTGAGACCCAAAGGGTTAAGTATGGAAGGTTCTTAGATGAGCAGGGAGATATTTCAGTTGGTTTTAAAAAGCCCAAGGAATCTCAGAAAGCTTCAAGAGTTCTGGAAATTTTTGGATCACGTAATGAAGTGCCATAATGAAATCTGGTAGCATCATAATAAGTTGTGAAACAGTTTTGAATAAGACTAGTCTTAAATAAGTTTAATCACCTGGTGGAGAATATAGCGATGCACGCATGCCAAAGTAGCTCCCCGGACACCGCAGCCCTAGCCTCGGAAACTACCCTTTCGAGTATCGCATCAGTGACCAGAGGGATGCATTGAGGCTGGCCCGAGGTCCTTTGTCGGCTCTCCGCATCGGATTCACGATGTCTTGCTAGGGCCACTATGGGACACCCTACTGATCGAGCCAGCGCTTAACCGGCATCAACCTGGAATTCGGATGAGCCCTGCAGGGGGATCCGCATCAGCTGCAGCCGCTCTGGGATGGTACAGAGTCGTTGTATCTGGTGTGGGTTGAGCTTTGTCCGTCGGCCCTCTGCCTGGACCACTCTGTCTGCGTGATGGTCGAGACAAAGGCCGACATGCACCCGGTTCCATCCACTTCCACTCGTCAACATTTCCGGAACCAAGGTGTCCGGCGCGTGACAGCTGATCACACCGTCGTTATTGCTCGTATTGCCGTCCCACCCCCTCCTATTCCCAGGACTGACACTAGAACGGGGTGTGCCAGGGGCTTAAATAAGTTTAGGAAAGCCTGTAAGAATTTTAAATAAGTCTACAGGATTGTGACAGATTCTTGTACAAGTATTGGCAGTTGACAAGTCTTGGCAACTCTCAAGGATTGTTCCTTCTCCCTTTCTTAATGGAAAATTGGATAGCATTGGGATAAACGTTGAAGATTCACTATAAATTATCGATCAGTAGACAAACCAGCGAGTTGAAAAAATTTAGCCATAAATTTCGAACTTTTCTTTTTCTTTAATTTTAAGGGCAATAAGAGAAGCATCAACAAGTTGCTGTGTGGTCAAATGGTTACGTGCCCGTTTCGCAATCCTTTCATCTCGGGTTCGAGTCCCTCCAACGCCAGAAAGCTAGGGATATTCGAATACCCTCACTAACATCCTAGCGAACACACCGACCACAGTATCACCCCCCGCCAGTTCACAAGAACAAGGCATTACGATCGCAGGCCGTGTTACCACCAGATCAGAAAGGTTGGTACTGTGCATGTCCACATTGTGTACAGCTGACTAACAAGCGAACTGCGGCTGCACACCCTTCTGTACCGAGAAGGAAAACTCCAAACGCATCAGATCGCGAACTACCCCGACTAACTTGCCCAGGAAAGTCGCGTGTCGTAAACTGCAATCGCCAAATTCGGCATCAGATGTAACGCCTGAAGTAAGAAGGAGATAAAAATGAATTGCTTCCTTTTCTATTCATTCACTATAGAGAAAAGGAGAGATGGGTAGTCCAAGTCCGAAGGATGGTAAAAGGGTTAAGGAATATTAGATTCTTACACATTCTGAATGACCACTGCCAAGATTGCTTTCTGGATCCGGCAATGCCCGCTACGAATTGCTTTCTGTTCCATATCGTTTTGAATACTGTTACGAAGCTTCTACGAGTACCTGCACTGAGTGAACATAAATTAAATTGGAAAACATGACGCATCCATTTGCGCTATTATTTGAGTTCATAGGGCTTACACTCGCACCGATTTGCCTCTATAAATCAGATTAGCTCCCGTAACAAACTCATCGACGAATTGGCATTTCATTGCGATTGAGGTACCGAATATTTATAATATTCGAATCCGATGTATTACGATTAGCGCTCGCGACTCCATTATTCTCCATTAACGCGTCAAATGGTGAAATGGCTTAATGTCCTCCAAAAATTGCGTCAATAGGTACTCCGGTGCTGAGAATACGACATTAATTCCGTTCGCAATTTCGACTGCAATTTAAATCGGTATTACGAGGAAATATTTTAGTGCATCTCACACAGTACAATCTTGTTTCAGCTCGGTTCTAGTTTAGTAATAATTGCCTGGTCGATATATCGACAGAACAAAGGTTATGGTTGGGTAAGCTCGCATAATGTACAACTCGGGATTCTCCACTCTTGTAAAAGCCAGACGAAAGCAAGAAGGAACAGATTTTGACGAATGAGTGGTATAATATTTTGGGCTGAAGACGATTTTTTTTTGCTTGAAAAAACTTTTCAACCATCCTCGAGTCTTTGTGACTATCTTATTACTTGAAGCGATATTTTATTAACGCAGGGAGGGGGAATCTCAAGTTCGTCAACTCAAAATATCAATTCTGCGAAACGGGAACATTCTCAGACTGTGAGAATTGGGGGATGGAGACAAGAGAAAGTCTATGAATATAATTGAGATAGTACCAACTGAGAGTCCTATTTTGCTGAACACAAATCAATTACGCCGACTAGGAAATTTTTTTTGGAGGAGCGACTTTACTCTTTTTTTTTTTTTTTTTTTTTTGCCACGTTTCCAAGTGTTCGACTATTTCAAGTGTTTTCTAACAATTTTTGACTAAACTACAAGTATTATGTTACAGAAATCCTTTTGATTCAACTCAATTCCTTCAAGCCTAAGAGAAACTTTTCGCGAGCTCACTTGAGTCTTCCCAACTCACCTCTGCTCTATTCAAGTGCTCTGATGTCTCTGCCAGAGATAAAACTAACTACGTCTTAAAGTCTCTCAAATATTTCAAATTATCCTCTGGGTCATTCATCAAAAAAGCTGATGTTTCAGGTATGTTTTTTCATTGCATGTTCGACGCTGGTGAGGTTCGCTAGTGTCGTGGACGAAAACGTGACGCTGTTCATTATCCCCATACTCTACAGTGTTAAGTGTCAATAAATAAACTATTTTCTTTTTACTAGACTACACTTCACCCTAATAAAACAGAATTTTGTTCAAAAAATATTATTTTAAATTATAAAACTATATTTAAAGTTTACATTTTCATACCGATGTATGGTTATTTGTACTATGGTTCACGTTTTCGTCCAACGACACTAGCAAACCTCACGAGCGTCAACATGCGACGGAGGAAAGTAGGGGATATTTGAACTTTTTTTGATGGGAGTCGTTAAGAGGCATTCTGTATAACATATCGGTAAGATTGGACGGACAGTGAGGGGATTCTGTATTTTGGCATAGCAATCAAAATGACAAATGCCATACCGAAGAACGCAGGAAAAAGTCCATGCCGAAGGACAATAGCTAACAAAAAGTGTTCTGCTGTCGATCAGTAAATTCCAAAACAAAAAACTATATGGAGAGTTGATGAAGGCATAGTAACCCATTAATTAGACGTAATTACTTTTGGATGATGTACGTCTATCGTTGCGTATAGATGACCATGTCGAAGGAAACCTTTTTTTTTTTACTCTTAATTTGATATGTGGACGATATTGCTCTGATAAGAATATACAATTTGACCATTAATAGCGACGAAAAATTATTGAAACGCCTGTACTGTGATTGGTTGAAAAAGAACCCTGCCGATGGACGAAAAATCGAGGGATTTTCAAAGCTGGCCATACTGACTCCCACCTGTGAAGATGCGATTTTAATGTTACCTTGTGATTCCTTCATCCATTTAAAGTAGCACTACGTTGTCAGTTTGTTCTAGTATACAGACTGAAAATTTAGGGGGAAAAAATAATAATAAAAAACGTTCGAGGGACACCCATGCCGACGGACATTTGAGCATATTTAGTCCAATTTTGACTCATAAAAGTATGGATCAAATTTTCTTTTCTGAAAACTTAAAAACATAGAACTGAGTTATGTCTATCAAAGCCAGAAAAAAATGGCCGTTTCGTTAATAGTTTGTGAGATAACTGCTGGGGACTGAAATATCAACATTTTTGAAGAATAACCCCCCTCCTATATCCTTTCTTGAAAAAATTGAGTACATTGCTATAAAGCTACGTACAAATTTCAAAATGAATCTCCGGAATATTAGGGCTTAGAACCCACGAATACAAATGATACTACCTCCATATGATCTCTGCGAGTATTTTTCAGTTTTTTCTAGTAGGGTGTGTCTTGAAAAAAAAAAAAAAAAAAAAAATGAAAGATTCTCATGGGAAAATGTACTTCAATGCGTCATTTTATCCGACATCGACATGAGGCTTCGTACAGTGAGAAATGTTTTGAGGTTGAATTTCGTTTAGTAAATCGATTCAGTTAGAAGTAGCAGATGAATTATTGCTGGCAGGAAGCACATGAGCCATTTTCCTAAATTCGTGTTCATAAAAATCACGTGAAAAAATATTTCATATTTCTTCTTCTCACTGTAGGTCTTATCACCTCTTCGTGTACTTTAACCACATCCCTTCGACCTCATCCCGTTCCATCTTTCCCTCCTCTTCAACTCACCCTTCCGAAAAAAAGAAGAAAAAGTCCAAAATGAGAAATCGTTAGACACTATAAAGTTACAATTTTCATTTGTAACAAAATTAAAATGATACATTCTGATCTTCAATACCTACTCACACTACACGTGAAACTTCCCATTACTCAGTCCTATGATGGATGTAGGGCGCCATCCTCGAGGAGTGGGGTGACTCAGTTGAGATTTTTGCTGGAAATCAATACTATTCTCAAGTCTGTACAACAATTTCTACATATCTTTGCAAGACTGTTTCGTTGTAGAAGGAGAAGTTTGTTACACCCCTGTATCCACCACTGTTACCACTTTCCAAGGCAGTGGATCCGATAATCCCTCATATCAAAACTCACATATGTTCGTTACGTGAGAGTTGTTTGAAGAGCCGTGAAGGGGAATAGGAAGAGAGGTGGGTGAGCACAACGGGGTGAGAGTTGAGCTATCTCCAGGTGGTGCTAATATCTATTTTGAGGAGAAAAATATTTGTCTTGTGTTTTTTGCAAACACCCGTTTTTGGAAAAACAATTTGGAGAGGTAAAAGATTTATTGACCCTCCTGTCGGCTCTAATTTATGTGGCACGTCTCTCATATCGATTTGAGTAAAATTCAACCTTTAAAAAATCTCAGGTGGCCTTTTTCTACTGAATGAGTTAATAGGCTGCATGGAATTATGCATTTTACATGCATTTCTGTGTAAGAACCTTCACAGTTCACGCACCATTTTTCAATTTTTTGTCCCAAAAAATTCCTCAAAACATTTTTTTTTTTTGTCCTACACAGAACCAATTTAAGTGCATTTTTCTTCATATGTTTGAGATAAACTCTACTCTCCAATATTCTTGAGAATGAAAAAATTCCTCTCAACGTATTGAGGCTGTTTTCCACTCCCCGTCAGCTTAAAACGAATTTCTTCTCCTTTTTCTAGAATGATTTTCAAATATTCTCAAAGTTGTGAGAAAATGCTAAGTCTTTTCAAATATTTTTGGATTTTGATTTCCAAAATCCTTATTCGCTCTTCATTTCGAGTATTTTCGAAGCGGTGACCTTATCCTCGCGAACATATATTTTCGTGTTAGTCATCCTGCCTGATTACTTTCTGTGTCGCAAAAAGAGGAAACGTCTCACAAGCGTCTTTTGTCTCCAGCATTCCTGTATATCCAGTACGTAAAGTTCTTAATATCCAGTTCTTTTTTTATTCTCTTGCCTCATTTTCCTGTCTCTCTCTCGATCTGCAGGTAGACCATCCGTTTAATTCAGTCACAGTTACAGTGTATGTTTAGTACTCGTAAATATCCCTGTTTATTATTCATTAATCAATGCAGGCACTTTTTCTACGCTCTCGGTTTTTGATTTTGAATGCCCTCGCGGTTGTCTAGATTTGAAAGTTCTCGTACAGTTACCAAAAAACTTATACGAGTGTCCGGGGTTATCGCTGAGTGTAAAAAGAGTTCATCTTGGTATTTTTGGCGTACAGTAGCGTAGATATACGAACGTTTCTGACAGAGCCTCCCAAAATGTTTCGATTTATTTAAAAAAAATAATGGGTGAACACAAAACTTCCTAGATTCTTTCATCTTTGAAATCCCTTCCGAAATAAATATTTTGGTCATTAGTCTGAATTCGGTGTTGGGGGGGGGGCAGTTTTGGTATTCTTCAATCCGTATTTTTATTCTTCTTTTATGTAATTTCTTTTTTATACCTTTTTCCAGGTTTTTTGTCATTTTTTGCCATTCGGATTTTTGTTTGACGAAAACTGGAACAGTAAATTTTTTCTAAAATAAGACTTCAAACGTCGACCTGCTGAAATACGATTTCTGCCTGATTAATATTCCTCAAAACCTTAAATGTACCACAGTTTATTATATTAATATCGCGTATAATCCAAAATTATTAAATTAATTATTAATTCAATTAAACCATAAGAACGAATTTTTAATAACAATGAATAAAATAAAATAGAAAATTATGAAAGCTTCTATCTCCAGCCAAATTCGTAATTGGGTGTTTGCCCGTTTCTTCATTTTTTCCCTTCATTTTACTGTCATTTCTGTTTTCATGTTCCGGTAACTAATTTTCTGGAACTCTGTTCGAGTTTTCTTTCTCGAGTCTAAAAAAATGCTGCACGTGTACGCTGGCGTCTTCATGACTTTCTGTGTCTCAAAAATGTTCTCAATTCTTCGTGAATACTCACTAGTCTTTTCGAATGATCTCAGTTCTGCTCGAGTAGTCCCATTTCTCTTACCATATGACGAAGAGAAGGGGAATGGAGTCGAGTTGTTCGATCTATTCAAATTCTTCAGATCATTATTGAAATTCCTTCGCTGGGAGCGAGGAGATATACCCTACAAATGTTCGATGAGTTTTGGGATTTCAGTCATAAATCTTGAGGTTCCATTAGCAGCCTTCTAAATCCAACCTTAGGGGACAGGGGGAATTCTCCCCGAGCTAGAACTTTTTTGGGAGGACGGATTTTCCATCGTGTAATCTGTTTTTTCCTCGATATTTTTTGGTCTTCGAACGCAAAATCGTAATTTTCAAATAGGACCTGAGAAAAGTGGCTGTACCCGAGTTGCGGCCGAAAGACGAAAATGAAGGCTTAATTGCGACCCAGAAAGGTGGAATTGCGTCCTGGGTTCTATCCGAGTTGCGTCCGAACAGTGATCGAATTGCGTCCGACCAGTAGCCGAGTTTCGTCCGACCAGAAGTCAAATTGCATCTCTACTAACCGCCACATATACATATAAGCTTTCAAATCGGAACGAGAGCACCCCCACTTCACCTAAGGGATCGAAAATGGTGTCAATCGTTTGTGCTTCGTTATTGCTGGTTTGTGCTGAAAACTCCGTCGTTTGTGTTGCCCCCTTTTCAAGATGTTGAGGTGTATTTTTGGGGGTGCCGATTAAATGGTTTTTGAAAAAGGGGTTAGAAGGATTGAAAAGAGAAAAGTGGACACAATCGTTGGTGTTCCGTTTGTGTTGGTTTTACATAATTTATTTTTGGGCACGAATTTATTAATTAATGTGGTTATTGCGCAAGTTGCTCTAAAAATTCCTCCATATTTTTAATCACACCAGCTGTGCCCGCTGACAGTTTTAACTTTGTTGAAGGGAGAAGGAAAATGTGGAATTTGGTAGGGACGCAATTTGATTTCTGACCGGGTATAACTCGGCTACTGGTCGGACGCAATTCGGACTTCTTATAGGGACGCAATTCGGCTGCTAAATGTAAAATGGGCCGCAACGCGGAACCCACAGAATAGTTGCACTCTTTTTCGAATGTTTTTCCCGTGCTCGGATTTTCTCTCGACGACTTTGTTCGACCTGATCAGTATGACACAATATGCAAAGTCACAAATGTGGGGAAAACTGTAGAAATGTGAATTATAGGACCGTCAGAAGCGTTTCACAGTTTTTCCACATCATAAAATCCTAATATGTAAATAAATGAAAAGCCTTGATCAGATCTCTTATTTAATTTCTTATTCATCCTAGCTGTAGCTCCAGATATACAGAAAGTTTGAACAAATATGTACTTTCTGAACAAACTGCTCTGGAGGGGTAAATGTACGAAATATGCCACCCAAACTAACCTCTTCGTGTTCTAACGAATTCCACTACGAACATGAAAGTTCGGCTAAATCTTTTACCAAACTTTTTCCTTTTACTTTCTATTCTAGGTACCATCGAAATTTTTGTTCAAATGGTCTACAACTATTCTCTCCAGATTTATACCGCTTCTTTCGGGGAAAAAGTGAAAATATTTGCCGCTTTTTTTTTGTGTTTTTCACAGTGGTAAAGTTTTATGTTATCATCTGCAAATATTTGATTTTATACCGAAAGCGCTCATACGAAGAGTCCGCAAAAAGCAGAAAAAGTAAAATGATAATAAAATGAAAAACGAGAGAGAAAACCATACTCGCTACAATTTTGTACGAGAAAGATGTGTGTATTTCAGTTAAACATTACTATACGTTCCTACGTACCGGGAAAAAAAAAGTCCTGAAAAGGATACATGTATTAAAATAATGTCGCAGATTTGCGACGTATTGCGTCCTGTAACAATTTTACATTAGTTAAATGGGACTTTAATATCTGGGTAAGGATACTAATAAAGGCACATCTACGTTTTTGCGCTTGATACTTATTCTCGAAATGGCTTTTATTTTTGTTTTGAATTCCCGGCCTTACCGACGATTTAAAAGAGTTTTTTCCTCTTTAACAAACGTTCAGGAATCGTTTTCGAAGTACAAAAGTTGGTCGACTCCCTTAATTAGCAAAGGAATCCTCGCGGAATTAATTTTGCCGGCGTAATTGCCAGAAGGGGGAGGGCGGCAGTGAGCGAGGCGAGAAATTATTACTTTTTCAGTTATCAGATTACACCTGTAAAGTGGGATCACATTTCCAACCTTGTAGCATATTTATTCTGAAAGCTAATTTTGGGAGGCTTTTATGCGCCCTTTGGCGTCATTACTACCTATGAATTTTTCAGAAATTCTAGATGCAGTCGGATTGTTTGATAATTTTTAATTCTTTCAATCGTACTTGGAATTTTTTCGAAAAGGGTTAGCTTTGGAATTATGTTCACCGGTTTTGAATGGTCGCCTTCGCTACACATTCCTCACCATAAAATCCCTGACACGTAATCAATGAAATTCCGTTCATATCTCTTATTTTGGTTCAGCCAACCAATGGCACTTCCATTTTTCAGGATAAAATAAGATTCTTTTTTGTCCTTTCAACATACAAAACTCATGTCTGGCGGCTTGGCTGATGTACAGAAACGGCAGATATTTTCCAAGTATGAGTCCTGCAGTAATAATGTATACTTTTACGATCGTTGCAGTACCTAGACTTACACATTTATGCGTTCATTCTTGTCGTATAAATAAGCTCGGTGGGTCTACGCGAGCCTTACTTACCTACAATAGTGGTACAGTTCTTACAAATTTTATTGCCCAATCTGGACCATTATGAACTTCTGCGTGTATTATAACCGCACGAGCCACATTCACTGCAGTATGAAGACAGACACGAGAATGGGGTTTATTGATCTAAAATGTTTACGATTTTAGTGAGGTGTTTTCTTTCGAGCTGACTGAAGGAGAGTCTGGCCAAATATTAGTAATTAGAATTCGGCTTTCGGTATTGTGCCGAAGAAATGTGCCGAGGAAACTGAATTTCCCACAAGAACCAAAAATTTTCAAATTGATAGTTCGTTGTAGAACTTATTTATTCTGAATCCATATAACTGTTGGACTTGCCCGTTCTACAGTTAGCATATTATATTATGTTTATTTTTTCGCATTCGAATGAATGAGTGTCAAAATTCGAATGAATAGGTGTCAAGAGTAATCCTCTGAATTAAAAAGTATCAAGATGATCTATAAATTTCTAAAAATACCGGATATTTAATGGGTTGACAATGGCGTAGCCAAAAGTCAGTGTCAAAGGGGTTTTCAAGAAATAGCAGGTCAAAAGAACTATCCAGTCACGGCTTCACTTTTCACTAAGAATACCTCTTTTTGGATTAATCTAATCATTTCAAAGGCAAGAGGAGAGGAAAACGAAAATTTCTCATAACTGCGCCTAAGCAGAGAATAATAAAGACATCAAATTAAGACCTAGTTATACAATTCTCAATAAAGGCTTAAAAAAAGAAACCAAACGAATACTACAGACGGACGAAAATCACGAAATTCTACTAGAACAAGACAAAGAAATACGAAAACCTACCAAATCAAGACCGAAACCCAGAGTAGAAGTTTACCAAATGAAAAACCAAGAATCACGAAATATCACCGAAAGATGAAGCAATACAAAAAAAAAATCTAAGCAAGACGACGAAGACCGAAAGAAAGCTGCCTTAACCCCATGCCACAAGACAGTAGCTAAGAAATACCGAACGTAAAAAATCAAGATCAAACAAGATCAAAAATAACATATAAATTAATACCAAAACGTCCCAATTCAAGACCAAAAATTACCCAAAGAAAGAAACCAGCACGGACATCAAATTCTGCTCAAAAGAACTCTAGAGAATACCAACAAAATGCGGAATAAGAAAATACCAAAATAAGACCTATCATGTTCAATGGAAGAGGGAATACAAAAATTAACAAAAGCTACCATGTCAGGAGTAAACGAACACCTACCAAAGATGTATATTCAGCATTAAAAAAACAGCAGATAAGACCAAAAACCACAAACTGAAGCAAAAAGAAAAAAGTGAATAAAAGAACAAGAAAGGCTGAAGATCAACATCAAAAATCAACTAATCTAGATACAAACAGACCAAAATAGGATTTTAGAGAACAGAACAGAAGTCGTAAATCAAGACCACGTCTTCTTAAAGCAGCCAGTACACCAAAAATCATTAAAGTTAAAGAACAAGACCAGATATCTCTCAATACCGCCAATTCAAAATCAGAAAAAACGAAAACAAAATTGAAAACAAATAAACAGTACCAAAATATACCAAATCAGAACAGAACAAAAAAAAAGGACTATATTCAGAGCAAAAAAAGTTGAAGACTAGTACAAGTACCACTTCCCTCCCCCTTCATCCCCCTCCGGAAAAAGGGTAAATAAACAAACATCAAATCAGGACGAAAAAATCGCTTTTTTCTTGATACGTATAGGTATGCTCAAAACCTGATCACCAACTTCCCTTCAAAAAAACACCAGCTGATAAGACATGAAGACTAAGACATAAAGACATCATACATATATAAGAAAAGACTAAAAACCTTAACCTGCCTTTCTTTCCGGGGGGGGGGGCACTTTAGGAGGTAAATCATAAGAACAGAAGACATACTCGTATGACATAAATGCATAAAATGTAAATACGTTAGACTAAAAAACTGATCTTCCCATCACTGAAAAGAACCTGTTGACAAGATATAAAGACATGAAAGATACAGGGCTATGAAGACGTGACCCCCCTTCTTCCAATCATCTTTTAAGACAGGACGAATTATAAGAATTTCTGTGACACTTGAAAAATGTTCAATTTTTGGCTTCAACAGTTGGGAAATTTTTGATTCTTGCCCCCACAATAAATTTGGGTTACCGTCGAAATAGCCTCAAAAATACATTCAGTTGTTCTAAATACATCATTCTCGATGTACCTGGCGGTTTTACTAGTAATGCTTCAGTTCTGCCCCTCCCCTCCTCCTCCGTAAGGCCTTCAAGATGGGGTTCGGGACCAAAAAGTTTCTTTCATGAATGTAAGTGGCGATTTTGAAATTCGAGTAGACAATAGTTTTCATGTTGCTGTTTGGTTTTTGTAGTTTGTAATAGTCAAAGTTCAAAAAGCATACCTCTTACTTCAAAGTCAACTGAGGTCAACTGAGCTTAGAATTAGTTTTTCTAATAATTCTTGATATATACTCCATCCTTCTGCTGATGGGAACAATTTTCTGTGCTCAAACCAATTTTTTCCACCAAAATCAAAATTTTGGAAGCTTCAAAGCGAAATTTCAGATTTTCTTACGTGGTATCCTATATTAAACCAGACCCTCGGGCGCGATCCCTCAAAATTGTTCGATTTCAAGAAATTTTGGCAGGCGTTTCAGACCAAAGGAAATATGTTTAGCCCATAGGAGCAAAAAATTTCAAAAGCTGAAAGAATGAATTCGACTGCTGCATGGAAGGACATTGTTACATGGATATGTCGTCTGGACAACCGCGTTCAGAGTTGCCATTTCTGGTTTTTTTTTTTTTTTTTTTTTTTGTTTGTTTTTTTTTTCCAGCTAGTTTTAGTGAAAAAATCGGCTAAGTTTATAAAAATCAGCTAAAATCGGCTAAAAATTTGGCTAAATAAAAATTACTGTAAAAATGGTCTTCTGAAAATATAAAATGAAAAAAAAAAAAAAAAGAGGCGAGAAACATGCCCAGTTTTATGCGACAGAATTATTTTTGTATGTATTAAGTGTAGGTTTCATTTTTCACTCGTTATCACTTTTCAATCATCACTAAGACCATACTCAGGCTTCACTGCTTCAGGCATTAGCACTTGTTTTCTACTGAATGTAACCTGTAACAAGAAAAGGGCCTTAGTGGTAAGTGGACACTAGAGCCCTTTTCTTGTGACCCGTCACTAATTCACTCTGTTACAGGCAAATCTTACAGAAAAATCACCGATCGGCTAAATTTTCTCGAACTAGCCGATTGCAAGCTGGATTTTATAAATTGGCTAAATTAAAAAAAGAAAATCGGACAAAATGGACTAAAAATGGCCGAAAAAACACTAAATTGGCAACCCTCACGTTGCCTTTCCAATGTCTTTTCTAGTCGTCCATTCCCGGCTTTCCTCGGTATTCTCCGTGTCGGCCAGTCGAAACTTAATGGAACGAATGACAGTGTAAAGAGGAATACGCAACTAACGGGTTTTCTGTGGAACATATTTTGTGGAGCGGTTTCTTCGGAAGTTTTCTCTTTCACGTGGCAAGCCCATAAACGTATTCATGTTAAATTGGATAATTTTGGGCCACCCTAACCTACAGTCATACTTCGTGGCACTCATCAATTTTGGATACCGTGATAGAAGTCGAATCGTGACTTAATCTCAGATATGTAGGCTGTAATGTTGAATGTTTCAAAACTAAATAAATAATGTTATTTTTTTGTTATTCACACATTCATGTCATTGATAGCAGACAAAATTATTGTAATATTTTTACCCCTTCGCAGTGCGAGACTAATCCACGATTGGTTGGATTTTCTTTATAACTTGTTTTCGTAACTAATTGTGAAACAGGGTATTTTTTAAACGCAAATGATAACTCAGTTGTATACAGTACCACTAAAAACTACGGTTATAAAATGGGAATTTGAAACGAAAATAATTCGGGTTATCCGAAACGTAAAGGAAACGATCATTTACCACGGATCAGTTATTCGTTATTATCATTTTGAAAAAAATCCAAGCTTCCTACAAAGCCTTTATAATAATGAAATTAAGAGCCATTGTTTTCCGTACCCTTGACAGAATTTTCAAACAGTCAGCGTCCCCGGAGCCCTGTTTATAAAGGCAGTTAATCGTGTGTTTTTAAAAAGAATGATCGGACCCACTCCATTCGGTTAAAACTGCTATACACTTAACCTAAACTCGATAATTGAAAATTGATTTCGAATGATGAAGGCTGGAATTCGGATGTACCAAACTATTTGCCGCTGCACCCTCCGGGTCCTCCACCAGGATATAAACTTTTTCTAAAAGCTGGCACTGCACCGGCGTATTTTAAAATCCGGGTATTAATCAATCTGTCAACTATATCAAATTATACACAGCGTCGCGGTTTACGGCGAATCGAACTATTTTCCACATCCTACTCCCTATCATATTCCACCCGACCCTTCGGTATTAAACGTTAATGCGGAAAAAAAAATTTCCGGGTTAGGAGATGTTTCATTAATCCGCACGCTTTGATGGATGACACTCGGTGGTGAGAAGCAGTTGATTTTTCATCGCCAACATACAGGCCAACCCACTTTTACGAGAGCGATTTTTAATCGAATGCATTTGCTCCATTTGGTGGCTCAATGATCATCTGCAACTGAAAGCTAGGTCTACGTAAATTTGCGAGTGTACCTGACCAATATAGTGGAAAACAAGCCACAAGCTACCTGCTTATTGCAAAGGGTTTTTGCGCAATAAAGAGATCGAAAAACTAAAAATATGAAAGCTAACAGTTCTTTGTTTCGAGTTTATTGCGAAATAAAAGCAGTGGCTGCCATCTGGTGGCAGAACGAGTAAACTGCCCTATCAGTATTTATAAACAGCGTCATAGTGAATTACTCCCGTAAGGAATGTACAAGTGAGGATTAGATACCTCAAAATTCTTAAAATTGACAGACTTTGGACAAATGTTGATTGAATGCGTTCTATGCATGACGAACTGCAGATAAGATTCTTAAATCGCTGCTAGAATCTTGGTAAAATGAGATTGTTCTCTGTTCCTCGTGTGAAAGAAAAGGAGAAGTCGATTTCGACTCTTTTATTCGAAGTAATTTTAGTGCGTGCGTACACAATGCTCGGAAAGCTGTCATCTAGCTTGCCTTTGATTCCATGTAACTTGCATTTTTAGGGTTTTGACAAGGATATCACGAAGATAAAAATTCCGCAATAAAACGTTACCATTGTGTTCTAGTTGCGTATTCCTCTTTACGCGGTCATACGTTCCATCACGTTTCGACCGGCCGACACGAAGAATGCCGAGTGATGTCGAGAATGGACGACTAGAGAAGGCATTAGATTCGAGCATGTGCGTCAACGCGGTCGCTTAGACGACATATCCATACAACAATGTCCTTCCAAGCAGCGCTTGGACTGAGTGAATATGAAGATTGACATGAAATCCACCAGGATCTTCAATCCAATTCCAGTAGGAACCAAAAAGTTTTTCACACGAAAACAACAGATACTCGAAGCTTTATCAGTTTCCAAAATTTAGACAGAGAAGAATGTTGTTATGCAGCTCATTTGAAAGCTGAAGTTAAGGGTAATACAAATCCGTCAAAAATAATCGCAACTTCCTCCCTACTTTGCTACAAGATAAGTTGAAAAATTGTGATTTCTTATTGGCGAATCACCCCAGTGACGTTTTAAGAAGTGGTCTTACCTGTGAAATTTATTACCATTGGGCCAGAACGCTCTGGCTACCTGTGCATAATATATCGCATGCCGATTGATTGACGGTTGCCTTACATACGACGTACAGAGAAGATTTTGTAAACTGGCGATATGGCGAGGGATTTAAACTTTACTGAATTTCATCGGGTGCATGATTCAGTAAGTTAACAACTTTCTTCCCGGATAAGAGAAGCTATATATATTTTTCAAGATATCTCCGAGAAAGTCTTAACATTCACGCGGACGTCTGAAATATTATCGTCAGCTTTAGTTGTCAAAATACAAAACCGACGAAACAAAAGTAGAATGTTTTCCCTAGAACATGTTCTTGACCCGGTCCTTATCTTTTGTGGTATTTTACAGCGTAACTTTTTCGTGATAAAATGATTCTTTACATTTCAATGGTGAAAATATTTTTTCCCTTCCAGTACAAACTCCAGAATTTCCGTGTGCTCTATTGAGGAGATTTCAAAACAATAATGAAATGGAAGATCGAATTAAAGGATTGTTTGGTCGTTGATTTCGAATATGGTATTATCATCGGCATTTTGTTTCATTTGACATTTTTGAGGCGTGTACAGATGGATGATGAATGGTGGCTTTCTCTAGAACCTTTAGGTGATTAGCATGTTTCAGATGTAGCTCATGTGCAATATGTAATTTAGTTGTGTAATACTGATAACAAAAAAAATTTTGCTAACTCTACGCGAGCTTTCATTTAATTCTAATGAGTTTTAGCGGTCTTTCATAAAAAAGAGTTATCTGAAAAAGTGTTAACTGGTTTATACCCAGTAAGAAAAAAGTCTAAAAAATATTAATTCGGTCTTGATGTCTCACGAGATTTTGTTCAAAGTTTTTGAAGATGGTTTCCATCAGTCGACTAGTTTAAAAAAATGATAATAATGTAAACCTTTACAAAAAAGAAAAATATGGATGAAATAAGACGAAACTATCTTGCCATTATCAAAATGTAAGGGGGCTGAGGACTCAGGTTGAACGATTCTACATTAATAATAAAGCAAACGCATTTGACATAATTACATTAACTGAGGCATGGCTACACGAGGGCATAAAAATTAGGGAACTTTTTGATAGCGAATACAACATAGTTCGAAAGACAGGGTCGAGACTGTTGGGGTTAGTAATCATGGAGGTCGGGTTATGTTAACTATCAGTAAGCATCTTTGGGTTGAAAGAGTTACTGCATTGGAAGTTGAGGAAATCTCCTGCAAACAAATCCTCATCACATTTTGCTGTACTTCCCCTCGGGATCGGGTAGGTGGGAGTATTCTCCAATTTTCGAAAAAATTACCTCATGCGGATTAGCAAACGATGATTTACTTTTACTTGGAGATGTCAACCTGCCGCATTATTCGACAATAATTTCAGTAAGTCTGATGGACATCATGGAGTATACAAAGACATATATTCCCTTTTAGATATCAATCACCTTAAGTCACATAACACTATCTCAAATTCTTTAAACAGAACACTGGACTTGGTACTTGCCAATTTCTCTCACGTTGCAGTTTCTGAGGGCGACTCCTTGACCGATACATGTGACAGTTAACACCCACGCCGACTCGTCGAGTTTTGTTTTGTGAAATAGCCTTCAAAAAATAATATAACTGTAGCTACAAACCCTCGGAGGTTTTATTCCAGAAAAACAAATTTTCTGGACATGTATAATCTATTTAAATCGAAAAATTGGGATGAACTGTACAAGCTTACAGATAGTAAACCAAGCTGCTGTGTATTTCCAAAATTCAGTAACAGACATCTTGAGCAAGACAGTGCCATTAAAAAAGAATATTGGACCGGAAAGTATCCTACTTGGTTCACATATTATGAAATTATTAAAAAATTGAAAAAGAAATCCTCTCTATATAAATGGATCAAAAGGAAACCTTCTAGTGAAGAGTTGAAGCAAAAATTCAGGCATAGGTATAAGAAAAGAAATCAAGGTTTTAATAACGAAAGCATGGGATACATATAAAAATGCTTCAGAGGGCAGAATGAAGTCTCAACCAATAGAATTCTGGCGAGAAATTGCCAATAGACAAAGTAGTAGGTCTGGCAGAGAGTTATATACCTCTGGTGAACAAATTTACACAAGTTCAGATACCATTCCGGAATAATTTGCAAACTATTTTTCCAATGTTGTTAGCGATAAAAATGTAAAACTCAGAACCAAACTCAGAGTGCTAATGGGTCGGGGGTTACTGGAGGCAAAGACCTTATATTAGTCGGTGTGATCACTGTCGAAGATATAAAACATGCCTTGCATAACCTTAAACCTAAATTATCTTGTGGCCATGATTCCAGTCCATCATAGATATTTCGAGCTTGCTCACAGTTTTTTATTATTACGAAGAAATTAGCTTTTCAAGAAAAAGATGTCCCGTTTTACACGAGCATAAAATTAAAAAAATGATACACTCAGGTGTGTAAATTTTGTAAAGGACTTAGGCATCATTTTGAATTCGAAATTATTATTCAGTATGCATATCGATCACATAACTTTAAAATCTAAAAGAATGGTTGGCTTCATAAAGAGAAATGGAACTTGTTATAAAAATTTTGAAACAACGAAAATTCTTTATTCTAGTTTGTCAGATCAATATTGGAATTCTCCTCTGATGTATGGGATCCAAAACTCAACAAGGTAAAGATAAAATTCGAAAAAGTTGTTGAAATACTTATATTGCAAAATCTTGGCATATTATCCTTCTGAAATTATATACCGGGTTAGTCGATTTTCCTTCCGCCATAGGGAAACTCCGAGTTAGTCGGTTTACCTTCCGCCATGGGAAAACTCCGTTACGCTGAACAAAGTATGCCTCAATTGTTTCGCAGGGCGAGCGGTCTCTTCAGCAAGAATTTCATGAAAAATATTCAGGGAAAACGATGACTTTTGAAAATTTCCTGATGATTTTTGAAGAATTTTATCGAAAGCACTCGGGGAATAACACCAAGAGTTTGAAGGTACCGAAAATCTTCAGAAAAAACCTTCGATTATTTCCAAGAAATTTCATTAAAAATATTCGGGACGATCCCTTTGATTTTCAAAGATTATTTCCGACGAACTCTATCGAAAATATTAAGGGTGAATTTCCGATCATTTTCAATGAATTTTATCGGACATAATTGAAAAACATCCGATGATTTCAGAAGAAATTTGTGGTATATTTTAGGAAAAATCATTGAGGAGTACCAGCGTTGATTCTTGAAGATTTTCTTCAGAAAAATATTCGATGATTTCCAGATATTTTCATCGGAAACTTTTGGGATAAATTTATCGATGATCTCAGAAGAATTTCATCAGAAATGTTCGGAACAAATGTCCGATGATTTCTACAGAATAATTTCATTAGAATAATTTTCTATGAGATTCTTCGTAAATTATCGGAATTTATTGTTTCCGAAAATTTATTGTCCAATTCTTTAAAAACTATCGGAAAATTTTCCCAAAGATTTGCGAGAAAATACTGGACTTTTTTCTCAAAATTTCCGATGAAATTCTGCGGAAATGATTACATTTTTTCTGCAATATTTGTGATTAATTCTTTAGAAATCATTGGAAATTTCCCCCGAAAATTTTTGATGAAAATCTCTGAAAAGCATCAAATTTTTTTCTAAGGATATCCTTCCAAAATCATCAGAGATATTTCTCGATGATTCTCGATAAAATTGTTTGGAAACATTGGAGATTTTTCCTAAAATTTCTGACAAAATTCGCCTGAAATCATTGGAGATATTTCTTGAAGATTTCCGATGAAATTTTCCGGAAATGTAGAAAATTTTCTTGAAGATTCTTGAAAAAATTCTTCAAAAGCCATAGTTTTCCCCGAATATTTTCCATGAAATTCTTGTCGAAGAGATCGCTCACCTGGCGAAATAATTGAGTCATACTTCGTTCAGCGTAACGGAGTTTTCCTACGGCGGAAGGAAAACCGACTAACCCTGTATAAAGAACTTTTAATTGGCTTTGAGATTACGAGTCTAAAAAATAGATGTCTGGCACAGTTAATCTTCTTGAGGGATGTTTTGAACAACAAAATTTTGGATTCCAACATCTGTACACGTATTTAGTTCAGGGTCCCTACATTCAGTAGAAGAAACACTGATCTATAACCGTAACACGTAGAGGCTCAGCATCAAGTATGGACAATATACTAGCATTATATAGACCCTGGGATTGACACATTCTTCATGAGTAAGAGACAGTACATAAATTTCATCAGTCATTATAGTACTCGAGGCTATGTAGGCCCTAGTCTCTGTAGTTTTTCCCTTATACCGCACAAGTGTGGTTTGTTTCGGCCCCTCGGCGTCCTTCAACCCTCCATTCTCAATTTTCAACTACCACCTGTGAACCTGTGCATCCACGCCCCTTGCTCTGACCTTGCTCTGGTGCCAGTCTCCCGCTTCCACTTTCTGTCATTTTTTCCTTCTTCTTTATCCCCCACCCTCCACTTGAAAAATATATTTTTTAAAGAATTATATTGTACATACTGCCCCTCCCTGTCAATGGGACCTTTGGGCACCTGTTGGGGGGAACTCAAATATAAATAAATAAATAAGTCTTAACGAGTATTAATAATTTAATGAGCTAGTCTCAATCTTTCACCGCTTTTTGATTTCCAAACCATTACATTCTTAGGAGGACATCATGACATACTGTGCAAACAGAATGTGGGCAGACCTATCGCCCAGTTCATTCTTTCAATGTACTGAACTGACGCATCATAATAGAAACAAAATAGGTACTGTTTGCTGATTGGCTACATTTTCAACAAATAAGAATCTTCCCAAAACGTCGACCACTGCATGAGAGGACATTGTTACATGGATATGTCGTCTAGGCGAGCGTGTTGATAAGCATACCCAAATTTCAGTTCTTTTCTAGTCGTCAATTCTCGGCGTCGTTCGGCATTCTTCGTGTCGGCTGGTCGAAACGTGACGAAACGAATGGTCGCGTAAAGAGGAATACGCAACTACATCACGATGTTCAACGTTGGCTTTCCCTGCGGTTCCTGGAAATATCTGCAGAAAAGGTCGAGCACTAACGAAATTTACAAGTCCATAACATGTACTCAGTGAATAGGAGTGGGGGAGAGAGTCAAGTCAAAATGGACAGAAAGGCAGCAGAAATTTTGAAACATCAGAACTGCAAATTGGCTGCGTTACAAGTTGACGAACCGTAATATTTTTAAATAATAAAAGATTTGAGAGAAATGAGAAGTCAGTCGTTGTGCTTAAGGCTTCACTACTGCTTCTGGCTAGCTTGAAACAAGGATGGGCCGTATTTTCATTCCCCAACTGGCAAGAGGGGAAAGATAAGGATAAATACGACCATTTCACGACAAAATAAAGTAGCCGGTATTTTCGTACTCTGGTACTCCCGCATATTTTCGCCATCACAGTATAGCCCACGTTCATTGGTATTTCGTCTTACCAAGGTAGAATCGTTGAATTCGTCAAAGAACTTCAAAACATTCGCTTGTAAATTTCGTGGAATTCAAAAGTCAGCTTTCCTCGCATGCCAAGAATCGGAGGCAAAATTCCAACACTGAGGGGTACACGTAACTGCCGGGGAAAAAACATTAATAGAAAAGGTTGCCTCCAGTATCCGATTACATTGAATTATTTGTGTAATCGACATCAGAGGTACAATCTGATACCTTAGTCCAGCAATCCATTATTTGGAAAGAGAATGAGAAGCCTTCTTTGAAGCATGTGGATAAATGTATTCAGAAATTCAAACATTTTTTGTTCATCGAATCAATACGAAAATAATTTTGAGTTTTTATCGTTTCACGAAGAAGAAATTTACCCAACAGTTACGGCGAGTTTACATTTTATCGCTGTTTCTTACGACACTCCTTACAAGTGTTTACAAAATAAAGGAGAAACTTTGATTTTTATGGACCAAAATAGGACATTAAACTCCGACCGATGGGTTGGGTTAATATTTAAATACCTCTCATTCATTTACTATGATTTTAATAGATTCTTTCTGTTTTAGGTAATTCAACTTACGATGTTTTTTCGTCCCACGTACATCGGAAAACAAGAGAGAGTAAGTAAAATTTCCTTATCGTATCCGGCTTCCTCATTAAAATTGCACTTTCGTGAATCAGTAAAGCGTTTCAGTGTCGATGATCCTCCTTGAACCGAGTAGGCGGACAATTTATTCTGACAATGTGTAGGTATGCTTGTTTGTTCTTATTTTTAAAGGGGCTGGGATATGGCCGATAGAAGAAATTATTTACTTCTTCAGTGGAAAATTGTTTTCTTGTAACTGGAAATATGTAGTGAACTTTTCGAATGATAAAAAATACTGACAACAATAAAGAAAAATCAATAAAATTGGTTCAATAGGGTGTTCAGAAAATCTACATCAACAAAAATTATAATTGAAACTTTTTATATATGTTTTCAATTTTCCATAAAGATATTTTCGCAGAAAACGATTTTTTGTTGTTGTAAATATGCAGTAACTGAAAAAGTCAAATCTTCAAACAGAAATCCTGGTTTACTCAAAATGCCCCGAAATTTTGGAATACTCTGTGGGTACTTTTTTCCTCTGAATTTAGGAAATATAAGCTTCGGTGCAAAAACGAATGTTTCTTTCCTTAATACATAATTTCTTCATTTTTTCCATAGTCCTTTTTTTCTCCTTCCCCCTTACTTTATCTCCCCTATAAATCGAACGCTGCTTACTGATACTCAATACGTCTTTGAATTAGTTTAAGACGTAACGAGAGCTAAAGGCATATTCAACTGTTCGTGAAACTTGAAAAAAAAATCCTTACAGATTCTGAAATGAATTTGGGAGCGTCTTATAAGAGCATTTCAAGGTTCCAATGAATACTATTGAATCAGAAGTCCTCTATACATTCTAAGAAGCTTCAAGAGAAAGCATTGACTATATGTGAAAGAGTAATAATAAAGTTTGGAAGGTCAATAATCAATTCTGGAAGAGTTATAAAACGGTGAACGAATTTTTAACAGTTTCAGGATACCTCGAACAAGTTTGAAAAAAATTACAGAGTTGTAAACACGTTTTTGAAGTCTAAAGTATTCTTAAATGAGCACTGAAGATCGAAAAGTCCGAGTTAGTCTCAAGAACGATTCTCCCTCCCACTTCATGAGAAAAGATTTGATCATCTTGGAATAAACGTATTGATTCAACGTGGTTGGGGGAGGGCTTTGGTGGAACAGGTAGAGTTATGGAAAGGTTGTTGAAGATTTTTCTGCCTACAGTATTGGTGTTCAATGTGCACATAAGCAGGGTTAGCATTTTACATGTAAAATGATTTATTCTACATTTTACGTAAAATGAATGTAAAATGTCGTAAAATGGAAAATCGATGTTAAATGCGGAACAAAAAAGCAGAATTGATGATTGATAGATGATAACAATATGATAAGAAATGAGAATAAAAAATTGAAAAGGAATTATAAAATAAATAATTGAGATGAAATTAATTAAATTTTGATGGTAAAATAAATCAAATAAAGTAATTTAAGTAAAAATTGCTGATACCACAAAATCCGATGAGTTTTAACTTGATTTTTTTTAAACGGAATATACAAAATTTATTAACGTTCATTTTTTGTTAATTTTTGTTCTTTGAAAATTTTTACTTCTAAGTTTAAATTTTATGAAGTATGGCGGAAAATATTAAAATTTGTTTTGACCTGAATTGCTCAATTTTTTCAAAAATTGCTTCATACTTGTCTTTTGTAATTCACTTTCTATAAAACACTCTACTTTCTTATAAGTTCTCTTTTTCTTTTAACTTTACTCTCAACCAAAGCTCTGGAATCCGTCCTTTAGGGCATTAGTACTTCAGAGACGTCGGGGACGCTGTTAGGACTGTCTTAGCCCTCTTCTCATCTTGCCAAAAAATCGGCCTTGGTCGAAATGTAACCAGTTGCTACGTGGGCTTGAAGCCGGGACCTCCGGATTCTGAAACCAGCGTGCTATCCACTCGGCCAACCAGACCCCTACCCTTTTTTATGAGTTATCTGTAGTGAATTTGGGTAGTATAAATTATCGTAAAATTGAATGATAAAGGAGACGAACATTTCTAACTGTAGTTCCAGTACTGCGCAAATTTTAAACATTTTAATTGAAAAATGGAACTTCAATTTTTTTTTAAAACTCATTTTGATTCATTTTACATTTATTTTACAATTTACATGTAATATGTAAAATACAAAGTTATTTTACATGTAAAATGAGGATGTAAAATGTATTTTGCCTACCAACTCTGCAGATAAGTGTAACAAAATCATGCATAAAGATGAGACATTTTTATTGGTAAATAGAAAGTACATACGTATATATCAATACCAATACTCATAAACTTTCCCCGGTAACTGCTGAATATGAACTGAATCGTCTTTTGTTCTGCATCGTCTCATATAACTGTCGTTGAAGTGGGAGAACGACGCTCTGATTGGTCGAAGTAGAAGAGAGAGAACAATGTTGACTTCTTAACGGTTGAAAATTCTTTATCACCACTGCTGCCAGTTCTTCAGGCGCAGACTATAAAATCACTCCATTCCTATACAATAGCGCTAGCACTTTCTATGGGCTCCTACCGCATCCCTTCACTCTCTGATAACACTACACAACAAACTGAGATTTTTTGGAAACCGCATGAAGGAAAATAGATGATTCTTAATGTATTTTTCACGCTGAATTCAAATATGATATTAAAAATGCTGAGTTAGCTAATCATTTTTTACGTTTGCTGGGAAATTTAATAGTGTATTATGAGAAATTGTTCTATTTTATGTGGCGACACTGATGTTGTATTAAACTGATATTACCCATAAGCTCCGTCTTCGACTGTACTGAATAGAAAACTTCCGTGTTGTTCTCTGTCCCTCTGTGTTCCGTAAGTATTATTCCGATTCAACAACGAGCGTTGTGATTATCATGAATATTCGGGCATTGAACACATATTCATCAAATTTATTGTCGGAACACATTTATCTTATTATCTAGTTCACTTACATTTCGTAAAAGAAACAATAAACTGTAATACCGGAATGAAAAGGCGTTATTTTTTCACTGAAGAGATCGCCTTCCCCAAAATTGTTGTTCCATCACTTCATCGTTAATGATAAAATCTTAGAATCAGTTGAAACTGTTTAGATCGTTCCGATATCAAAACGTCGAAACACGTTCACACGCATCACTGTGTTGGCGAGTTTGTTTTGTGATACATGCAGTGTGGCCACATTCACTAATATTTCTAACACGAAAGGGAAATTACGGGAAATAATTCAGAATGAATTTACGAGAAAAGGAGAGCTAATTAAGAAAAACTAAAAGCGGCATTGAATTCAGCGTGAAAAATACTTCTAGAATCGGCTACTCTCGTTCTTGCGGTTTTTTGGCTGTTGGGTAGTGTAACCTATTCCTTTCAGCCGTATCAAATTGATGATATATATCCATAGATAAGGGAAATATGTCATCGGAAAAGCAGCATAACGTTTTTATTCGTAAACAAACAAAAAAAGAAAGAAAAAAAAAACAATAACGAGATTATAAAAAACAAATACATGTACAATGAAAATTAATATTTACAAAATCGCTATCTGTTGCGTAAAAAATGTGATTTCTCTTGATGTTGTAAATGATCTTCTGGGCCAACGAGCTTTAACCATTTCTCAGTTATCTACAACAACCAATTTAATCACAAATGTGTATTACAGAGGGATAAGAATAATATTTTTAGTAGTAGGAATGAGATGTTGCCTGTGGTTCGAACACGATGCAGTTATATTTTATCCGAAGTTTTCGATGGACAATCAGGAACGCAACAAGTGTTAACCATTACTCCGGGTATTTTGATCTTCTTCACAATGAAATAATTTAAATATGATCGAAACAAGAAATTCATGCAAAGAACGATGGAACTGGAAGGTAATACTGGAAATTGAATTTATTGTCGTTAGTCGTCAGGCTTATCGAAATTCAAAATAGATGTTTCCACTTACTATAACACAACACATGCATTCAACTTTCTTCCAATCAGCGCGTCGAGCGAGCGTGGGATGAACTATTAATGGAAAATGGATACGAATAAAGAAGGTAACGGGGCCTATCTTCAGGATACAGTTGAACTAAATAAATGTGATCTGGAATCATAAAATGTGCCTCTGGTGTCAAAAAATCATTTTTCAATTTCTTTACGACTCCTATAGAAAACATTACGCTCTTTCGAATGAAATAAATCGCAGCTTCCTATCTTCATTAGTTTTTTTAACAAATTGCATTTAAAAATTATGTCAAAGTTTAGAAGCATTCGTTTACACGGCGTCTTGTGAAACGGGCCTACAGGAATGACAGAGAACAAAAATTCGAAACGCGGTAGTCATAGCAACGTGTAAACGCACCAGTACAGATGTACACGCTATGTACATCTGTGCGCACCTCTACCACCATCCCATCTTTACACTCATTTATCTTGAAAATCTGTTTTCGCACAGGAGGCACGTTTCATGATTCCAGATCACAAATATTGTTCATTTTTGCCTAAAGAGGAAGTGGTAAGGGAAGGTAACATAAATAGACCTATTGACAATTAAGGGGAACGTCCTTGCCACCTAGTCCCAGCCGAAATAAACGGTAATCATTCCGTCCATTAACCCTGCTTCAGGATGTATGCTGGTTACTGCAGATGGGGCTACTGCGTGCTTCTTGCATCAAATACCCCCGCAACATAAATGATCGAATACCTTTAGGTTGATATGTCCTCTGTTTTAACCTTCAATTTTGTGGAGGCCGTCGGTGAGGACAGCGAGTTGGTACCTTTTAAAGGTAGTCCTGAGTAAGGCATCTCATTCATAATGAGCGTTCATTTTACGAAAGTTAAAAGCTTATTATAGCAGGTATGCGTAGCAAATCTCAAGAAATGAACGCATCTCGTGAGCTGACTCGCGTCATGTCCCAGTTCCTATTTCTTCCTTACTTGGCGAGGCAAAGCGAGCTGTAATCCACGTAACACGTTTAACTCGAGTACGTGCACATTACGTACGTGGCGTACTTTGGTCGCATAAAAAATTCATACGACCATCGCATTATGTTTGCATTACGAATTTCCGAACACTATCGGCAGTCGTCACCATCACGCCGCATCGCATCGCATCGCATCGCATCGGCATTAGCACCGGGGCGGGAGGTTTCATCGACTCGAAAATCAATCAACGATTACCGGGCCTTTTGAAATATTTCCCTTGTAAACACCCGTATTGTTCTCACCGCGGTTACAGGTTCTTGTTTGTTCGAATCTGCTTCGAAAGCTGGTGACACAATACGAAAAATCATTTTACTAAATTGATTTCCGGATAACCTAGATTTTACGAACTCGCACTTGTGGGCTTGCCGACGAATAGAAAATGAGGTGGCGTGGGACAGAGAAGGAAGTCTTGGTGTTCTCGTGTGTGCGGGTAACTGATCCAGAAGGAAATGAAAAATTTAAAACAATCCGCGTCTGGAAGAAAGAAACCGACTGAGAGTAAAGTGGTGTTGTAGCTCTTTTCGCTGTCATCCCGCGATTGCGAGTCGTTCGTTTATCAACTTCAACGTTCGATTCTCAGCAATTCGGGCTATATTTACTCGCCTCTTGCTTATGTGTATGACCTTCTTTCGCAATGGAAAACCACGTAATTTCCCGCCAACAAAGTTTTCTTTTTCATACCTGGTTCGCGGTCTGAGAAGTACACTTCTGGACGGAGTGTTTTTCGAAGTCAAGCAAACTGGTATCACACGAAACTAGAGAGGTGGAAACCAACCAAGCAGTATTCACTTGAGGAATCATGCCCCCGAGATGTTCGCCTTAGTTCGGGGGGGGGGGGGGGGGCTCACATAGAAGAACACCAGTTAAAAAGGAGACATCTACAACGTGTGTATTCTACCAACTTTAAATTACGACTGCCCAACCTGGACGCTTACGAAAAGGTTACTGAGTAAACTAATGCCTACAAAAAATTCCACGTTGAGGTCCATCTTGGAGGTGAGGAAATCAGACAAAATAAGAACCGACGTATTAAAGAAGAAAATTCCGAGCGTTGAAGAACTAATAGTCCATATTAGAAATCAAATATGGAATTGGGCGGGGACGTCGCCCGAATGTCATGCGAAAGATGAACCTACCGAGCGACCTTTGGATTTTTTCCTGCACAGGGCGGCCACTTGGTCACTTTTTCAATCTTTTTTCACCGTAAGTCATCTTTCAAAAATTTGGTCGCTAAAGTCACTTCTTATGTTAGAAGTTACCCTTTTCCTTTAAGATTCTTCCAAAGAATTCTAAGATCTAAACAATTTTTTTATGTAAGAAGTCACCTTTTTTCTTTAAAATTCTTCCAAAGAATTCTAAAAATCAAAACAACTAAGTGGTTTCGCCCCCTGGCCGCTTCACGGTCAAGCCCCCGCCGTCACTCGCTTTGCTCGTGCCGTCCTACAGTATTTCGCAAGCTGGAAAAGTATAACTACTATTGTTTCCAGGCTTACCTCGAGGGGGTAATTGCCAGGAGCCCGCAAGAAGAGGGTAGCCCCTCTTAAGGCCGGTATGATGGAGAAGATTCAAACTTGTAATGTTAATTGTGTACATGAATACCAGAATAAGGTACTCTTGTAAAAAACTACACCCTGTGAAACACTATCATACAGTCCTAACATTAGCGCCTCCCTCATAATCTAGCGCCCTTGGCACGTGCCTATGTTGCCTAGCCGTAAATACGGCCTTGAGCGTCATAGTAACATAGGTGTATCTTACGCTACATAAAAAAATTTCCATGGAAATTATATGAGAACAACACGGCGCTACAACATCCAGGAGCTCTCTCCTTCATCAAGAACCCCCACCCCCTAGGGTGGGCTACCTCTGTCAGTCCCCACCACAGCTATCCTCCTCCATCACAGTCACTTTCCCCCACCATACTCCTCTTCATCCACCGCTACACCTTCCTCACCGTGGCCGTCCTTCCCAAGCTCCCTCCTCCATCATGAACCCCATCCCAAGGGTAGGCTACCCCTGGAGAGACGAGCAATTAGGGGACAGGGTAGGCAACTCGCAATGGGTTTTTTTCTCCGGAGGCGGTGGTGGCGGATAAGGAGCAGGTGGCTTTTACTCTTTAGTGGATAGAGAGCCCTCCCCCACCACAACTTCTCCTCCTTGTTATGATCAAGTCTGGACTCTTGATAATTTCATGTCTTTGTGTCGGTACACAAACTGGAAAAATGTTACTTTTATATGTGATGTTTTACACATATATGCTGGCACACAACAGAAAAAAGTGTTACGTTGGAGTGTGGTAAAAATAGCATTATGAAAATCAGGTAACAAAAATAGCATTATGTGCTGACTAGGCAGGCTGGTAAAAATGACTGACTGACTGATACAACTGATACAACTGACACAACTGATACAACTGACACAACTGAAACAACTAACACAACTGACATGACTGACACAAATGGCACAAATGACACAAATGTCACAATTGACACAAATGCCACAAATGACACAATTGACACACCTGATCCACCTGACATGGATGACACAATTGACACAAATGAAACAAGTGACGCAAATGACACAATTACAACTGACAGCTGACATGACCAACATAACTGACACAAATGATACACTTGACACACCTGACACAACTGATATGACTAACACAACTGACACAACTAATATGATAGATATGATTGATACAACTTATATGACATGATTGATACAACTCACTGACTGACTGACTAATTGACTAACTGACTATTTCACTGGCTGACTGACTGACTCTATACTTCATTTGCCTGCGTGTACCACACTCCTTGTATCAGCCTATATTCCCTTGAAACCATCACGTTCCTTGTACCAGCCTGTGATTACTACGCTCTGCTAGCGCGTCATCTTGCAGATGAGTCTCCAACTACACGAGAGCATTTTCATGTTGGCTTTGCGGACTGCACTGACATGAGAATATCACTGTCCAGCAAATGTAGTGTCCAAAAAATGAGCGCACCCGTGCTCTGCGGAGCGTTATGGACGACGACATTCTCATGTTGGCGCAGTCCGCAAAGCAGACACAAAAATGCTCTCCCATGGTAGGAGAATTCTCTGCAAGATGATGTATTAGCAACGCGTAATGCTTGCAGGCTGGTACAAGGAACGTGATGCTCACATTTCTTCTAATTTTAGCTCCCCCCATCTGATTTACTCAATCCAACTCACCTAAGCTAGCTCACCTTGGCCAACTCACTTTAGCCCACGGCTTAGAGGAGCCGTGAAGCGGGTCAGCTAATGTTTTATAAAATTTCTGCTGTAATTTGGTCTATAATTTATTATAATTACACTTTGTTTTGTTATTTATTTATTTATCATTGAATCCATTGACTTACATCATGTACCGTAGCTTTGGGGGCTGTGCTGAAAGAGAACCCTTAAAAAATGAGATTGAAAAGAGGGAAGAAAAAACGAAGCTGCAAGAATGAAAAATTCCGAGCAAATGTTTTTCAGCGACACTTTCAGTGATTGGTCTCGGAGTGTATTTCACCCAAGTCCAACACAGCAAAGGAATTGTACGCGGAATACCAAAAAAAGGAAATCGATAGGCAGAAAGTTGTGCTATCTTTTGTATGATAAAGTAACAACTTTTGTTTGCCACGAATCACGTTTGATAATATCAACTTCCGTGTAAGGAATAGAAGAGGAAAACGATACATTAATTTTATTTTAGTCGCAATCCGAATAAATCAAAAAATCATCGGGAAATCAGAACGCAAAGATGACACGAGCCGACAAATGAAATATTCGCCGGCGCTTTTCAAAAAGCGAGTAAATGGAAGCGTTGAAAAGAATTTACATTTATCGCCAAACAGCACGAAGGCGAGAATAAGGATATGAATGTAATTTCATTTAAATATGGCGACTGATCTGTCATTCGAGTTGTATAATATAACTCGCCCGCAATTTCAACATTTTGCAGAATTTTCGGTAGCTAGCAAAGAAAACAGGAAGTCGGGGTCGTTCAGATAATAGATCTGTAAAAAAAAAAAACCAAAAACTGCACGACAGTAGATTTGGTAATGGAATGATTTAGAATGAAGACCAGCGTTCTATCATTCTCTGAGAAAATAAATTCAGAGTAAACTACTAGAAAAGACTTGGCTCTGGCTTAAGCGGTTCATCTGAATTCGAGTCTAAATACGACGGTAGAAATTTTCAGAAATTAAGCTTACGCCTCGCCAACAAAACCTAACAATAGAATAATCATCAGGAAATTAATCTGCACATTATTCACATTAACCGGGTACAACATGCTTGCGAGCATTTGTTTTCTTTTGAAAACAGTTTGCTTCGCCTTTCGTCATTCTCAGTGATGCTGAAAAACTACCATTTCGGACCTCCTCTTCCAGCGAAAAAAAAAAAGAAAGAGAAAAGCTTAAAATTAGAATTAAGAAATTTCACTATTCTATTTATCATAGAACGTGATGTTTTTGAGTATTGCCTAAAATGCGATCACCGAAACCCTAGTCTCGAAAATTCGCATGGTCCAATGGAACAAGTCACTTGTCGCCAACCACGTACTTTGAAGGCCTTTTTACACTAAAGTAATGAATTTCGCAAAAATCTGCTTACACCATTCGATTCGGCTTGCAATGCCCTATCCAGTACTGTGATTAACTAGATTTCGTGAAATTTGGATCTCGTCTTGTCTTACTAGACCCCTCAAATATATTTCTCATAAATTGTGACAATAATAACAGCAATGTGAGACTAAAAATGTGTACATAATAATAATATCTATTTGGAAGTACATAATAGGTATATTTTGCAAACACGCCGTTTTTTTATGGTCTGTATATAACTATACATATACATTTTGTTCATATGTACGCTAGCGGGCTATACCCTGAATGTACCACCGGTCCATACCGGGAAAATGTTGATGAAGAGTCGAAGTGGATGGAACCGGGTGTCGGCCTTTGTCTCGACCATCATGAAGAGAAAGATGCAGATGGAGTGGTCGAGGCAGAGAGCCGAGGGACTGAGCTCGGCCCACACCATCGAACAGAATAACTCTGTACCATCCTAGAAGAGCTGCTGCAGCTGCTGCGGATCTCCCGGCAGGGCTCTTCCGCCGTCACCACCTGCCTGCGTCGCACACATCTGGCTGTGGAGAACCCAAATTCCAGGTTAGTGCTTGGAGAGCGCGAACCTCGGTCAGTAGGGAACCTCATGGTGGCCCTCGCAGGACGAGCGCGCTAGAAGTGGAACGGCGAGATGAGGGCTCGCGCCACTGATTCGTTACTCGAAAGGGTGAATTTCGGGGGGATGCGGTGTCTCAGGGGCGACTTTGGTATGCATGCATCGCCATACGTCCCACCACACCATATTGGGCAAAAGTATATCTCACCCTCTCCCAATCCCTTTCGTTCCTGCCTTATTTGCTGGAATTGTTTGTTTCTTTAGGAACATAGATCGATTTCGTTCTCCACCTAATTTTGGATTTTCTTATTTTCCTTTTTATGTGTCCTAGAAAATAGAACATGGTTTGGTATGCCCATCGTTGGGAGGTAGCCTGGCCACGTGTCCCGCCCACCCCAATTTCAGATTTCGGTCTGTATCCAGTTTTTCATATTGGACAGTCTGTTGTTAATGATTGTTATGCTGGTGTGATCTTTCAATTTACATCCTAGAACTGATCTCATCATTGAATTTTGGGCAGTTTGTATTATTTTTATTAGCCTTGAGGTGAGGGACCAGGTGAAGGAGCCGTACGGAAGAACTAGAACGACAAACATATTTAGGATTTCGCTTGTTTGGTCATTTTTGAAGTTTCCTTTAAAGATATGTTTGAGAGCCCTAAATTTTTTCCATGCCAAAATGATCCCAAGATTTAGTATTTCTTTTTCTGCTCTATTTTCTAATGAAAGTGTTTGTCCAAGGTAGATTGTTTCCGAAACTATTGCCACTTCTTTCTTTTCGACTTTTATTTTTGGGGGGTGTGGGGTTGTAGTTATACTTTTCAATTTACCGATGTTTATTAACAGTTCTGCCTTTTCCCCTGTTTAATCATTCCTATCAGCTCCTCCGTTGATTCTGATATAAAAACTGGATGGGTACGGGGAAAGAAGCAAGTGAGTCACCTTTTTGGTGAAATTGAATTATTATTACCATTGGAATGGGAGTAATGAGTTTAAGTAGCTGAGCTATGGTATGATGCCTGAACGGATGCTACAGTCAAGAAAAACGGGATTCAGAATTTACGTACAGGTAAACAACCTCACGTATGTAAGCAAATGTTTTTTCATTTTTCTCGCTTCACTACAAAAGTGACTTGCTTCCTTCCCTATAGTCTTCATATGGTCTACAAATCTCAAGTTGGATAGCTTTGTTCCATTTGTCTGTAAGCCTTTGTCTTTCCATTCTAACTTACTTAAGATCTCTTCCAAAGCTGTATTAAATAAAACCGGGGACAATGGATCCCCCCAGCGAACACCTTTTTTTAATTTCGAAGTACGAGCCAGTTCTGTCCGTTATAATGCGGTTTTGGGGGTTTGCATACATATTTCTTATTAGTTTTGTTAGTTGTGTGGGAATCCCCTGTTTTTGCTGTGACTTTAGGGTGAATTTATGGTAAAGAGAGTCGAAGGCTTTGTTGTAGTCAATGAATGCCAGGTTCAATTCCATTCCATATTCTTTTGATATTTCTATAATTTGATTAATGACCTGAAGGTGATCGGGTATGGAGTAACCTCTCCTGAAACCAGCTTGTTCTAAAGATTACTGCAGTTCAAAAATTTCCTAATTCTTGTTTCTACTAGCTTAAAATATTTTTGAAATTGTAGTTAAGAGGCTAATTGGTGTGTAATTTTCAATGTGATGTCTGTTCCCCTTTTTAAATAGCAGAATGATATCATAAAACGTCCATATTTTGGGTATTATACCCGTTTCTAAAATGTTATTGAATAGTGTAGTTAATGCTCTGGTCATTTCTAAATGTGTATACACCTACAAGTAATCCAATATTATAGTCAATTAATTAATGATTTTTGGAGCTTATTGTAATAAAATCAACAGATCATAATATTCCGACGTTCACGTAAAAATAGGGTTCTTGAATAATAGCGAGAAAATAACCAGCAGTGTTTCTTTTTACATTCTCTCTTTTAAGATTCCTATGTCTTCGAGGTGAGAGTTAATATCTCCGAAACTCTTATATCAAAATTTGAGAAAATTGGATGAAAATTTTCTCCTGCTGTACAATACGCCGTTATTAGGGACTAGGAACGTTAATTGGTTGAGAGGATGAGAATAAAAAAATTTCCAACTCTTCAAGTGAAAAAAAAAAAAAAAAAAAAGTAGTCTGTATCAGTATGAATGACTAATTGCCCACTGAGGATAGATTCGTACTTGCCGCAGAATATGGGACTGTGCAGACGTCAATTTTTCAGTCCGATAAAAGACGATCACATTTCGAAAACTGTAATTTTTCTTTTAAGAATCAGCTCAAATAATGTGTATTTTCACGGGTACAGGGTGTCTACAGGTACTAAAAAGTCCTCCAAGTCCTAAAAGTCCTGAGGAGTGCTGAAATTGGGAGAAAAAATATTGAAAAGTCTTTCATTTTTGTCAATGTGATTGAAGATTTCATTTCAAAGTCTTATTTCTTCTATTTTTAATTTTTTTCTTCAAGTATTTACTACCTCATTCCTCCTTGTTTTGATGATTCGATAATTTACATTGATGCAATTTTTGTGATCATTTGTTAAGTTTCATATTTTCTGGCCAAATATTCTGTTCAAAATTCTAAGCTAGGTGCGCAATTCCTTGTTTGTTTGTTTGTTAGTTTTCTTTCTACAAAAATTTTCGAAAATTCTTAGTCACTTATTATACTGTAAGTATAACTAAACTATAATAGGTATCTAGTTTCATTTCCCAATTTCTTTCAAAATTCTAAATTATTGCTTTTTATTTTATTTTATTTTTTTTAAATAAAACTGTAATTTAAAAATTCTATTCTGAGTTACTTGTTCCCTAGTTATCTTCCAAAAATTCCAAGTCACATGTAAATTTATTTTACAGATAATAAATTTGTTTCCAATTCTCAAAAATACATTTTTTGAAATTCCTATGATTGATCATGAAAAAGTGTAGCGCAGGATCCATATTAACATGGAGAGGGGAAGAGGGGGAGCAAAAAAGAAAGATGGGTAAAGAAGGTAAAACAACTGAACAAAAAAAAAAAGAAAAAAGATACGCAAACTCGGGGGAAATATGGGAAATATGCCGACTACAGTCTTGCAAAGGGTCCTGGAGAAGTATTTCATTTTCACTTTTCGATTTCTGTAAACACCCTGAGGTAAGATTATTATATCTCAGATAGGAATGAATCACTGGAGAGCTTTCTGAAAATTTGTTACTTCTCTACAATCTTCGAAATTTTATGAAAATAATACAATTTTTGATTACACTACACAACAAACTGAGATTTTTTGAAAACCACATAAAGGAAAATAGACGATTCTTAATGTACTCATAATGTTGTTGAAATGGTATATTGAAAATGCTTAATTAGCTAATAATTTTTTACATGTACTGGGAAATGAACTAGCGTATTTTGCGAAATAGTTTTATGTGCTGACAATGATGGCGTGGTAAACTGATATTACTGATAAACTCCATTGATCTTTGATATCTAATCATATGTTCACACACATAACTGTGTTGATGAGTTTGAGTTTCGTAGTGCAAGGTAACCACCTGTACCCACATTCCTTGATATTTCAAACAAAAGAGGGAAATAAGGGACAATATTCAGAATGAATTCACGAGAAAAGGAGAGCTAATTAAGAAAAACAAAGAACAGCATTGAATTCAGCGTGAAAAATACTAGAATCGGTTATACTCGTTTTTATGGTTTCTTGGCTGCTGTGTAGCTTTATCGGTCGGGGAGAAAAAAGTTTTTCTATCCGCTCTAATGTTCGTGATTTCGAATCATGACGTCTTTGTCAGATCAAAAAAAATATTGTACTTCGAATTCGAATGCAGCAACAACATGACTGAAGTGTTAATATAATTGCATAACTGTAACGCCGTGAATGTGTCACTTCCATCCGGATCATCTTGAAATGTTAATAAAATTGCATACTCAAGACGCCGTAAATCTATCGTGTCCCTGTTCCCGTTCATTTGAAATGTTAATCGGGCTTTTCGCTGTCTGGTTTGTTTACATGATTTTTTATTTCGCCGTGGGATTATCAATAAGGAGCTGTATGATTCCTTTCTCGCATTTTATTACGAATTTTCATTTTTTCAGTGCTCTGTTTTGACAATGATTTGGACCACAAATCTTTATGAAAAAATGTACACTTGTGGTGTCAATAGCTGTGACTCGAGAAGCAGTAAGCATCCTTATGAATCCTTTTTGGTTTGCCGAAAGTTGTAGCCAGATTCGGTAGAAAATAACTTGAGTTGTTATTAAAACGTAGGAATGCGTGGTTTTCCACCTTGTAATTGGGTTTAACTCAATATGACGATGGCTATTGAAATGCGAAAGTTTGTTCAAAGCATTTCCAAGGAGGTGCGAATACTTCTTAACAATATTTATTGCGCATAACAATTTTAGTACTACCGAAGTTACAATTGAAGATTTCAAAAGCCCTTATCTTGGGCAAATGCCTCCCTTAACCTAGCTCATTTGACCCGGTCAGTGGTTGTTCTGTAGAAGAGTTTGGCTTTGCTAAACTTACAGATGTCGTCCATCCACCTAGTCCTGTTAACCTGGCTTTCTCCCTTTTCTGATTTGCCAGAAAGTAATTTCTCGTGACCAACGTTGGTCCTTCAGTCTGCATAGGTGCCTAATCCTTTGACAAAGTGTACCACATTTTCGTTGGACCTAAATTTGCCTTGTTGTTCAAACTGACTAACCGAGTGTATATTTGAGGAGTTATCTGACTACTAAACTATATCAATGGTCTTATGTTTGAGTGGCTGGATAAATGGCTCACTCATTTAGTGTTTATACCTAGCTGTCTATCAAGCTGCCCAGTTGATTGCTAACAGTCTGTCGCTGGGGCGGCTGGCTATCTGCCCGTTAAGCTGACTAGCTAAAAAGCTGTCGACTTATCCTGAGATCTATTTCTCTGCGAGTGCATTATGCTAGTTAAAATACCAGGCAAGATTTTTATTTATCTGAAATAATTGTATTAATGAATCGTTTTCTCTTAATTGATTGAACAAGAAAACTCTTCGTTATTGGATTTGTAAGACGGACAACGATTGGAGTACAGTTTTTTAAAAAAAAACAAAAAAAAAACAAAAAAAAAACTGTACAAACGGAAAATTAAGAAGAGAGCTTCACGCACTGTGAGCGCAAGAAACTCGCAGCGGTATTTAGGAGGCTCTACCGTATTTCAAAAATAAAATGGTACTGTCTATAAAAAATCTGATATTTCCCTTTCCTTCGACGTTCCAATTTTTTTCCTTCGTTTTTTCAACTCACCGCCTTCCCACCTTGTCATACAAAATAAAAACCAAAGAGAAAAAACACAATACAATCGTCAAAATAACTTAGAAATCTCGGAGAAAATACTTTCTTAAATAACGATAGAATTGGGCTGGTTTTCATTTCATCCCTTTTTTTTTCTTCTTCTACCTTCTTTGTTCTCAATACATGCTCGAAAACTGTATACGGTTCTAGTAATCTTTTCATTACAGAATAGTTTTTGTTTTTTTTTGCGCCCAACTTCCTCAATTTGAAATAGAAGAGATACACGATCTCATGCCCTACTAAAAGCTTCGAAATACTTTCGCTTCGATATTCGCCGATTTTTGGCACTAGGAAACTAATTTTAATACAAATGTGCGGCAACTTGAAGGGTGAAATTTAAGAGAAGCACAATTACACGCCCTCGATCAAAATGGCGATCTGCATAGCTGAATTATGGTCGCTCGTAACACGTTTCATCTTCATTAAGACAATTTCAAATAAAACATTTTTTTTTAAATATATAATACCATGAATATTTTCACTTTCTGGAATCCATCCAACCGAATAACTCCTGGAACACGATAAAATATTTAGCTATTTGAGAAACAACTTGTGCCAATGATGATACATAATTAAATTACATAAGGGTGCCAGTGGAGTGTCTTAAGTGAAAACGAAAACTTGCGACCCTTCTGCGTTCCTGTAAATTGTTAAAGATCCCAAGGCTAATTTGAGCGGTTAATTGAATTTAAATAGAAATTTAATCGAACGAATTCAACCCTGATACCTTTTTGTGAAGAGTCTTCCATCATTCGTGGTATACGGTATGTATCTGGAGTAAAGACGCACAATCTAATTATGGAATCCGTCCCTGTCTTTTGTTTGACCCAGGTATCTGTTTTTAACTCTCGGTTGTAATGTTATCCGAAATTGTTGGAAATTACGTGGTCAGGTTTCTTGTCCGGAGATCCTGGAATAAGTTAATCTGGCATGAGAAGTCAGTCAAGATTGTTCCAAATGAAGAAAACTGATTAAATTGTTCAAGTACATCGACTTCTGTGAACTCAACTGTTTTTTTAAAAAATAAAATCCTATATGCGTACTCGTAGGCTGAATGAGGTATTTACCCATCTGGATTCTCAAAAATGTCATTTTTTACAAGAACGAGCATGGTTCATCACCTAAGGGAGAGGGTTGTCATCTCTCTTTCCTGCGATTGTTTTACTTTGAGGTAGAAAAGTTTTGCGGCGTCCATCTCTGCTTCGAGTGCTATCATTCATCGGTCGTGTGGACACCACGTGGCCACCATGTACATTTGTTTTCTGGTACTTTTAAATATCAACTCAGTATCCATACTCAAGTGACAGTCCTACTGATTTTGAGTGATCTTAAAACAGAAACTGACAATTTCAGAGGAAAGATAGGACACTTACACATAGTAAATACATATGCTGATTAGTGTGTTGTGATAATGTCCCTCAAACTGAACAGTTATATTTTGAATAAAAATAACGCATACGAAATTGCATTGTAAAATATTAGATAATATTCAGGTTTTGCCTGAGGTATTAAAAGTTGGAAATCATTTAAATACTGCGTATGATTTTCGGGCGTAATGAAAAACGCTCAAAATTTATACTTGCACAAACCTTTCCAGGATTCTTCCAAACATGTTCAAGACGGTTTCAGATGGGTGCAGAGCTCTCTAATACTCTTTCAGACATGTGCAAGGGTGTTCTAAATTATTTCATGATACAAGGGTATACGGAGGAGCTCCTGGGGTCTTGACCCCCTCAGAAAAAAAAAGGGTTTGCAGGAGTTATATGAGGCAAATCGAGGGAAGAGGGTGTAAAGGGTCAGACAGGACAGCGAAAAAAGTATTTTGGACCTCCTTCCATATAACAGAGCCACCTACGCCGTTGTTACGATATATCCAGGCATGGTTTAGATTCTTCAGGATTCTTCCAAATATGTTTAAAACTTTCTATCGTAATCTCATATTTCTGTGAAATTGTTTGAATATTTTTAAAAGAGGAAAGCAGACGAATTTCTCATTTCAATTCCACTAGCGAACTATATGGAAGAAATGTTTTGGATTTTTTTTTAACTGAATTGAATTGTAAAAATAGGCAAAGATAGGTCTTTTCTGCATTTTTGTAACCGGATATCCTCTACTTAGAATACATTTTCCGAACTTTCTTCAACTGGCTAATATGATTCTGGGAGGTGTTCCCTCCTTTTCTCAGCTACTATACCTTTGACTATTTCTGACCGCAGATTTTTATTTTATTTTTTATTTTTATTCAACACTAGCCGCTCTCCGGGCAGTATGCTGAAAGATCGTCATTCCAAATTTACATTGAAGCTGAACTTCCACTTCACTTTAGGCCAATGTAAATTCAAAATGGAATATAAAATCCTATTCCAGACATGATCTAGACTTTTAGACATTCTTTTAAACTTGTACGTGATACTGCAAGACTCTTTAGCACTACATTACGACGCTTTGTCTTTCAAGACTCTACTTAAGATACCTTAGAATCGGTTTTAGATATTTTAAGACTTATCCAGGCGGACACAAGACCATTCCAGACTCAGCTTATAGGTATTGTGAAATTCTCAAGTATGCCGATTACCACCACAGCCAAATCGTCAGCGTAGCCCTGTGTGTATATTTTTTGCCCATTTAACTCCTCCAGCAAGCTGTCCACCACCAGGCTTCATAGTAGAGGAGAGAGTACTCCCCCTTGTGGGCAGTCCCTGTGGTAGTTGCATGGATCCGTTCTTGTTGGTATGTTATCCGGATCTCCCTGCCTTTTAGCATAGATACAATCCAGTTTATTAAGCTTTCCTTCACTTCCCTTTCCCTCAGGGCTGTTTCTATGGATTCATGAGAGGTCGCGTCAAACGCTCCCTGTATATCCAAGAATGTTGCCAGGACATAATCTCCGTCAGTCATCCCTCTCTCGATTGCTGTAACAAGTGAGTGCAGTGATGACTCTACTGATTTGCCTGGCCTATATGCATGCTGGTTCTCATTTAGTGGGAATCTTTTCAGGGTAACCTCTCTTAGGTGCCTGTCTATCAGCCTTTCCAAGGTTTTTAGCATGAATGATGAGAGACTTATCGGCCTGTAGGATTTGGCCTTGCAGGGGTCTTTGCCTGGTTTAGGCAAAAACACCACTCTCACACCCCTCCACGATTTTGGAATGTGCCCTAGGGCTAATGATGCCCTGAGGACCCTAATGGGCGTTCCCATTATGGTCTCTAGTCCTGTCTGTAAGCAGACTGGATAGATTCCATCTGGGCCCGGTGCTTTGTACGGTGAGAATGTGTTTACCGCCCAACATACCCTGTCTGGTGTAACCACCTCCTTCGCCGTTTCCCAATCTGTTCCTTTTCGCACACTGTCGGCTCCTGGTAGCGGCTGTGTGTTTTCCATAATCTTTGCTCCCGGAAAGTGCGTGTCAATGAGGTGCTCTATTGCCTCTCTCGGGGTGGTGGAGAAACCACCCGTCGGGAGTTCGAGCGGCCCCTCTGTCACCCACCTTTCCTTACTGAGAAGTTTTTGCAGGCGGGCCGTCTCCGGTATCTTTTCTATAGATTCGCAGAAACGTCTCCACCTCTCTGTTTTGGCTTGCTTTACCGCCTTTTTATATGCTTTTTGGGCCTCATGATATAATTCCCAGTAAGCCGGTGTATTATTTTTCAGTGCAGTCCTCAGCCTTCTTCGAGTGTCTTTCCTACGTTTCCCCAACTCTGGTGTCCACCGCCCTGTAATGTGCGATTCAACGAAAAAAAATCGCCAAATTTCAGGGGGTTCTAACCCCGAAGCCCCCTTCTCTTGGATCCGCCCCTATCAGTGAATATTCTAATGCAGCCTATCGTTGAGTAAGACCAAAAGAATCCGGAGCGTTTACAGGCCATTTTTATAATAAAGCCACCCTTTGTCAATTTACGCCACACACACACGCACACAAAAAAAGAAACGATGAAAATTATATCTGTAATTCCTCAAGGGAGTAATGTGTTTTTGTCGCAATATTTTGCATGAGATATTTACATTAACGAATGAAAACCGCATTCAATTATACGCTGGCATGATATGCGACACACGAGGCGCGTACGTTAATTTAAATTATAACAAATAATATTTCTATAATCGGATTGTTTATCAATTTGCGTCGAACAAATTTCGTGCTGTCAAGTGTTTTCTTTGCCCATTGCGGCATACGAAGGTTTACAGAACACTTCAGAACAGGTGTGACCGAGCTTGAAATAATATTAGAACACCGAATACCGGGGAATCTCTTCCCTGTTACCAGAGCTTGAGTCAAGCCCGTGTCGATTTATTGGCGTTTTGGAGAGCTTGGTGCACTATAGTGATACGTTGTATAAGAACTGAATGATTACATGCATAAATTAAGTTCGCGACATAACTGAGAAGACCTGATAGGAAAGACAGTGTTCGAATCTTTCCTCAAAAGAGACTAAAGGTTCAGTTTGCAGCGTACTGGACGTTTACTAATAGATAGGAGTAATTCGTTTTCAGTGGGGAACCAAATTAATTTTAAGAAACTTTTACCAGTTGAGCTACTTCACTTATTGGAGCGTATAGCGATGCACGCATGCCAGCGTGGCTCCCCAGACACAGCACCCTTTCGAGTGTTGCATCAGTGATCAGAGGAACGCATTGAGGCTGGAATGAGCCCCTCTTTCTCCTCTCCGCTTCGGATTCGCAGGCTGCAACGCGTTTGGGCGAATTTAATAATAATAATAATAATAATAATAATAATAATAATAATAATAATAATAATTTCGCTTCCACTGACAGCACGCACTGCAGGAACAAGGATAGGTGAATTTAAGAAAATAGTACAAAGTTCACAGGAATCAGTGAAAAATAGTTAGATGGCAAGCTCGCCATAATATAGCCACCATTTACCGACAACCCAATACATAGTTCTTCATGTCATCAACAAATCAAAATCGGTGAACTCAAAAGAAATGCAAGATGTTCTCTGAAAGTAGCAGAAATAAATATAAATAGATGGACTCTAACGGGTAATAAAATACTCTATAAACATCGAAATTTCGCAGAAAGCAACACCCTACCAACGTACACACACGAACTGATCATGAATACTGCAACAAAGAACATAACAGAACAAATGTACTATTTTAACTTTCAACAGCAGAATTATGCGGAGCAGCGTGAAAGAGGCCCTTGGGCGGTTCATCAGGCATTCCGGCCTGTAAACAACGCGAAGGGAATTAATTAAACTAAAATCACAAAGACAGTACTCGGAAACCCTGAGAAAATGAAAACTGGATACTGCCCTGGAACCGACCCAGGATACAGTCTTCAGTCGGCTGCTCTTGCCTCGACGGGCGGTGGGTGTACTGAAGGGTTGCCTTGTGCATGGAGGACGCGAAATACGCCCCATTTTCCATGGGCTCTGGCCGATTCGATGAAATTCAACCAAAATTCACGTTCGAATGAAAATTACTAAGAACCGTTGATAAAAACAAAATACTGCCTTGAGCACAAAACATTTAGTAGATAAGCGACGCTACTCTCGCAGCACGGGACCCAGACAGCAGCGTCTTATCTTCTATTGAAGTTAGGCTGCGGGCTGGGGGATGAAAGCCGGCGCGGGCGGCGTCACATTGAACAGGCTGGTAGACACAGCGACGCCGCCGTGCGCAGTTGCCGTCGTGTGCTGGCCAGCGGGGCCCTTAAGTGCTTCTACTTTGGGTACCGGTTGGTTGGGTGCGGCGGCAACGGGCACAGAGCTGGTTTTTGTGCGCCTTAGCTGCCCAGAGGCTCATGGAAGTGGTCCAACGGGGTATCTCTGGTATTCCAGGTGTAACGTTTTCCACATATCTTTATTGTCTGCTCCCGCTGCGTATTGTGAATCAGCACTTTTGCTTTTGTGTTTTCATGTTTTCCGTTTTCTGTTGTCCATGTTTAGTGAATATATTTGTTCTTGTCTGTGCTCTGCTTATTTCTTAATTCTTATTTTCTTGCGGTTTTATCTTCTATTATTTCAAGTTTAGTGCCTAAAAGTGAGTCGAGTTACCTTTATATTTATTTATCTATTATTTATTATACTGTGTGCTATTACTGCTTTATTTACAGCTTAAATCTGTTCTCATATATTTATTTCTTATTTTCCTCTTTTATTTTTTACATGCCTGTTGCACGTTATTATGTTATTTCTATAAGTGGTAATCATGTTTATTATTATTCTCACGCCCCGCTCGCGTCTTAGGCGCATAGGGGCGTTACATGAATTTATATATTTTGCTTATTATTGACCAATAAAAGCTTATTCAATAATAATAATAATAATAATAATAATAATAATAATAATAATAATAATAATAGCCTTTATTTTAACAGGAATATGGCTAGCTTTAATTATGGTTATTACAATTTTAATTTGACTTCTATTCCTATCAGGCCCTGTCTAGGGTATAGGCCTCTCCCAATCTGTTCCACTCCCTTCTGTCGATAGTCACTCTTTGGTATTGTTTATTTTGTAGCAATTTTACTATATCGTCTTTCCATCTTGTTGGCTGTCCTCAGTAAGTCTATAGGGCCATCTGTTATCGTTTAACCTGTTTACATGACCAGCCCATTTCCATTTTTGTTTTTTAATAATATGTTTGATACTTTGGATTCCCATTAATTTTTGCTTTATTTTCTTGTTGCTAATTTTGTTTATTAATTTTATTTTTAGTATTGATCTTTGCATTTTATTTTGGGTGACTTCTATTTTATGTAATATTTTTTCATTTAATGACCACGTTTGTGCCCCCATAGGCTATAGCAGGGATAATGCAAGCATTAAATATTTCAGCTTTTAGTTTGTTATTATACGGACCTTTGAAGATATGTTTCAATGCCCAATATTTGCCCCATGCGATACTGATCCGTCTGTTCACTTCATTTTCAGTTTTGTTTGTGAGGGTTATTAACTGTCCAAGATATACCACCTCTTTTACATTTTCAATTATTTGATTGTCTATTTTTATTGGTTGTTGTTCCGAGTTGTTGGTCAAGATTTTGGTTTTTGTTGTATTGATTTCTAACCCTGCTTCTTTTCCTATTGTGTTTAATTCTTTTAGCATTTCTTTTAACTCCCCATAATTTTCTGCTATTATTACCAGATCATCCGCAAACCTCAAGTTATTCAACTTTTCTCCATTTATTGATATCCCTCTTTCATCCCAATTTAATTTTTTGATTACTTCTTCCAGAACACCACTGAATAATATTGGCGATAGCGGATCGCCCTGCTTCAGGCCTTTCTCTATATTAAAGTATCTTCCTGTTACATCTGTTATCACTCTAGCTTTTAGATTTGTGTACATATCCATGATTATGTTAATGAATTGGTTTGGTGTTCCTTGATTTATTAATGCTTGGTGTATTGATTTGTGTTTTATCGAATCGAATGCTTTTTTGTAATCCACGAAGGCCAAGCAGATACTAATTTGGTATTCTGTACTTTTTCCAATTATCTGGTTTATGGTATGCAAATGATCTATCGTTGAAAATCCCTTACGGAAGCCCGCCTGTTCTCTTGGTTGATGGTAGTCGAGGTTTTTGTTTATTCTTGTTTCCACAAGTTTAGAGAAAATTTTTGACAGTGTTTGGCTTACACTTATTGGGCGATAGTTTTCGATGTTATCCTTTTCCCCTTTTTTGAAGATCAAAATTATTTCTGAAGTTTTCCATGTTGTGAGTATTTTTTGTATTTCCAAAATGTTATTGAATAACTGTGTGATGAGTTTTTCCAATTTTTGTCCTCCATTTTTTATATGTTCGTTCCTTATTTTATCATCACCAGGGGCTTTGTAATTTTTCAAATCTTTAACTATATGTCTTACTTCTGTTTCCAAAAAATAGGGTTCTGTGTTATCTATTTCTATTTTTGTATATTTTGTCTTTTCTGGGTCTTTGTATAGTTCCATATAGTATTTTATAGCTATTTCGTTTATTTCTTGTCTTTCATACCTCTTTATTCCCTCTGAGTCTTTTAAATGGGTCATCCATTTAGTTCCAAGGGATAATTTCTTCTTAATATTTTTTGTACTTCTTGTTGTCTCTAAAATTTCTCTTATAGTTGTTTCTGTTTTATTTTTATTGTATTTTCTTAATTCATTTTTGATGATTTTGCATATAATACTCAATTCTATTTTGCCTTTGCCATTTTTTCTTTTTTTTCTTTTTTATTTCTTCTCGTTGATTAATTAGATCTTGAATATTATTAGGTAGTTTGCCTTTGGTTATGTTTGTTATATTTTTCTTGGTTGTTTTGTCTACTTCTGTTATTATATATTTTATTTGGGAATCCAATTCTTCTATATTTCCTAATAGCTGATTTTTTCCTATCATTGATAATTTATCTGTAATTTTTTCTTGATTCTGAGTCCAACTTTCTTTTGTTATTTTCCCCATATCCTCAATTTTCTTAAAGTGTCGCTTGTTTATAATTTTACATATAATTATCCCATGGTCTGTGTTATAGTTGAATCTTTGTCCTACAATGATATTCCTGATGTTATTGTTGTTTATTGGTGTTAAAATATAATCAATTTGTGTCTTGTACTCCATGTTGGGGGCTATCCAAGTCCATCGTTTTCCCTTTCTTTTTTTGAAGAAAGTGCTTGAGTTTTTCAAGTTGTTTGATTGGCAAAATCTCATTAATTTCCATCCACTTTTGTTGCGTTTTCCGTAGGTATACCTTCCTATTATTGGCCATTCTTCTTTTTTCCCCTTCCCTACTTGGCTGTTAAAGTCTCCCATTATAATAAATTGATGTTTAAAGTTCCTTTTCATGTTCGAAATTGAATCTGATAGCTTGTTATAGAATTCTTCAATTGTAGTTTCTTCTGATGTAGCTGTGGGGGCATATACTTGAATGATGGTTAAAGTTTTTTCCTTTCCTGTTTTTACTGTAATTTTAGCTATTCTATCTGATATGCCTTTTATTTCTATGATATTTCTTTTCATGTGTGACTTTACAATGAATCCTACCCCCGCTTGTCCACCCTGTTCCTCGATGTAGAATAATAAGTTTCCATATGGTGTATTTTGAATATTATTTCCTGTCCTACGAACCTCTGCTAAACCTAAAATGCTGATGTTTGTATTTCCTAGCGCTTCTTCTAGTTCTAACAGATTTTCTTGTGATTTCAGAGTTCTTACATTTAGGGTGGCTATCGACAGATCCTCTTTTTTCTTATTATTGGTCCCGATAGGGTAGGGCTTTTGCTTTTCGTTTTTACTTTGCAGAGTTTTCAGGATAGGGCTATGATCATGAGAGTTTTCTTTAGTTAACCTTTCAGGGTAAATTTGTTTCAAATTTATTTTAATTGATTTGCTTTTCATTTTAAGGGGTGGTCTTATTATTTTAGATTCAGATTGTGAACAGATTGGGAGGTTTCGGTCTGGATTACCTTCGTTAACCAAACTTTCTAGGTTAGGTTAGGTTAGGTTATGATGTTTCCCAGCTGGGGTTGCGTAGTGACGAATATCCTCTGACTTTCTCCTTACTATTTCATGCAGTATTGGGCTAGTAGGTGACTCTAGAGTTCATTTTCCTGAAGTTGGTCCAGCTTCTTCTGTTTCCTTTATACTACCTCGATTTCCAGTCATCTTCCTCATTTCTATGATTGTGCTTTTGATTTTGTTCCAGGTATTTTTGTCCCTAATTTTGATTGCCGGCTCCTTGTCATCCTGGCGAATGAAAACACTACCCTCCTTTACCCATGCATATTTGACCCATCTTTCATTGCATAGTTTCTGAGCTTCTGCTAACAATTCTCGGGTATAGCGTGTGAGGTGTTCGCTTACGTAGATGTTTTCTAACTTTTTTTCTTTAGATTTTTTCACCATTTCAGTTTTCTTGCGCCAGTTGTTCATTTTTACGATAATAGGGGGAAATTGTTTGTTTTTTGCTGGTAATCTGTGGAGACAACTAATGTCCTGAGTTTCTAACTGAACTCCGAGTTTTCCTGCCACCTCTTTTATAGCCATGATCAAGCCTTCTTCACTTTCCCCTCTTTCTTTCCGAATGCCATTCACCACAATATTACTTTTCCGACTATATTGTTCAAGGGTTTCTATTTTGTGGTTGAGGTTTTCGTTCTCATTTTTTAATTGTAATATATCATACTCTAGAGCCTCGTGTTTTTTCACCACTTCATCTATAGTTATTTTCAAGTCAGCCATCTCCTTTTTGAAGTCCGTTTTCAGTTCTTCTTTTGATTCCATTATCAATTTTGACAATTTGCTAAATTCTTTTTTGAAATCTTCGGGAATCATTCTCGGTCGTGTATATAATTTGTTTTTTTTTTATTATTATTACAGTCTTCGTAGACCTAGTGTACAGTGCAGACAAAGTTATATACATTGTACACCGTCAGGTCAACGCACCCCGCACGCGGGCATATACCTCCCCCGTGGTTGCCCAAATTTTGCGATTTTGGGCCACTCTACCCCAGATTATTCCAACTCTTCTTTCGATTTCGTCGCGCCATCTGGTTGCTGGCTTCCCTATCCCTCGTATTAGCCCATATGGTGTCCAGTCGGTTATTCTTTTGTGCCATTTATCATCTTTTTCTCTCGCTAGGTGTCCTGCAAACGCGAATTTGGACTTCTTGATTTTGTATGTTATTGTACTCGAATTTGTTTTTTTCGTATATTTTTCTATTCTTTATCTTGTCTTTTGCTTTTATGTTTAGAATACTTCTCAACATTCTGTTTTGAGTTGTTTGCAGTTTCTTAAGTTGAGAGTTCGTGAGGGCTGCAAAAGGCAACTGGTTGCCCTGTAATTGCCCACCAGCACTCCAGCACCGACCAATCAGAACGCACCATTTTACCATCGCGTAAAAAGGCAACATGTTGCCCTCAAGTTGCCATCTGAGTTGCCTTTTCAGATTGCCCCATGGTTGCCCTATCGGTTGCCCTTCTGGATTGCCCTCTTGTTGCCCCATGGTTGCTCTCTCAGTTGCTCTTCTGGATTGCCCTCTGGTTGCCCCGTGGTTGCCCTTCTGGATTGCTCTCTTGTTGCCCAGTGGTTGCCCTTCCAGATTGCCCTCTTATTGCTCCATGGTTGCCTTCTCAGTTGCCCTCTTGTTGCCCCATGGTTGCCTTCTCAGTTGCCCTTCTGAATTGCCCTCTTGTTGCCCTATGGTTCCCAGGATGTTCTCAATTCAGTACTACTCCCCCATGAAGACACACTCACTTATATCACAGGTGAAAAAATGGAATAAAAGTGAAAGTCAAAGGCTATATTAACTGGAAAACAAGATTGAATATATACATATTATGTAAAAGAAGGGAATGAGGATGTAATCCAATAAAAATCCTCAAAGGAAATGAAAATGAGGTACCTATCTCTTATATATGGGTCATTCTACCGAAACCTTGATAATTCATGCTTTTTTTGTTTAAAAAAAAATAAAGACAAAACATTACTACTTGTTTTTCCATCAAAATCATTTATATGCATATAATAGAACGTATTTATGAGGTTAAACCAATAGCATACTTCCTAGGGGAGGAGACAGAGGGGGCTCAAAGTGATAAGACCACTACGCTGAAAGAATGGCAGCCCACGTTGAAGGGACTGTTGGCTATAGAAAGAAGTTCCTACGCGCACGCGTGCCCGTGTACTGTGAATACGCACGTACTCTTCCACACGCACATCAATGAACTCGTATCAGTGCTGCCAGGTGCTCCGGATTTTCTAGTCAATCTCCGGATTGATCGACCTTCGGCAAAAAATATCTGAATTTTTGAATAATGTCCGGAAAGTTTGGGAAAAATCCGGATTTTCGTTGTTTCTTCTCGTTTTGTGGTTTAATCAACTTCTGATTAGTTTGAAATATTTCTCTGTGGATGACTGCATTTTCACTACACTAAACTGGACTAGAAAAAATGTTTTCTCACTTTCTTACCTTAATAATTACTCAGTTTTCCTTCCACCCACAGCATCCTTTTTCAGAAATATTTGCTCTGTGTCTGTTTTCTGACTGGTTCAAATTTGACCACGGTGAAGGACAAAAAAGCGAGAGACACGTTTTCAAATATGGCTGCATTGATTCTGATCGAGTCTAAAACACGTACTGCATTACCATCTTGTTCACTGTACTCGCAAAAACTGTACACACGCATCAGTTCATCCAAACACGCAGAGATAATATTTACAAAAAAATTTTTGAAGTCCAATCCATGGCGAAGGACAATTATGTCGAAGGGATTTTTGAACATTTAAATGAGATTTCCAAAAGGGGTAGGGTCACGATACTTCAAATTAATAAAAAAGATACAATAATTTATCCTCTGAGTTTATACAGTATTAGAGGACCCTATTGTTTATACATTGCCAGATATCTATCTGGGACAAAAGTAACAAGGTTTCGGTAGAATGACCCGTATACATTATTAAAAATAGGATAATGAATGGCTGCGTCAGCATACAGCTATACAGTTACATATTATTGAATAGAATTGACATTTGAAATATAAAGAATAATATGTGACCGGCTCTGAAGGAGTAGACCTTATGGCTAAATTATTGATTTTGAGATGTGAATGGTTTCTGAACTTTCGAACCCTCCTCTTTCACACATTATCGTGTGCGAAGTAGCAAGATATGCATTCTAGGCGATGGTAGAGGGGCATTGATTACACCATATCATTGCAAAAATACGAGTAATGAGCGTACGGTTCGTTGTGTCGTTGTTGAGTAATTGAGGAGATGAGAATCAAAAGTGACTTTATCCAATTTTCTTTTGAAATGGGTTAGTGAGCGTTCCTGACGGTAACGGAACATGAAAATGTTTGTCACGTACGTTTTGTGAGTTGCCTGCCTACCATATTAGTAGGAGAAACCGCCCCAGGCCACGCGCAGTAAATCCCATCAGTTTTTCTCAGTTTCTGAAAACATTTTCTGGCGAATAATGTCACTTTTGATTCTAACCTCTACTGCTTTAATGGCTTCTGCCGTTTTTGAATATCTGCAACGAAGCACTGCAATTTGATCAAGCCAAATATGCGATATCTGGTGCAAATTCCGTGTGATCCACGACTAAAAAAATCAGCGGAATTTTCTGATTCAGTCCGGCATGAATGCACCCTAAGAATGCAATGCACAATCCTCTGATACCTGTCACTCTATAATGCTATGCTGTTACACGTTTCGTAGGTACACAGAAATATATATGGAAAACGTATTACGTTTAGCATGTACGTCGTACTTATACTCACCTCTTCGAACGGCAACGGTGTAGAATCTGACTATACTTCAAATTGCTTCCCTTTTTCACTTTTAATAACGTATGAAATACAATTTCAGCAATCTTTCACGCAACACTCGTATCTCGGAAATACTGGACAAAGTTGTACATTAAAAACTGTTTAACCGAAAGGCAACCAATGAGCAACCAAGAGCAACCAAAGGGCAACAGTGAAGTTTGCTGGAGAATATGAGGCAACTTCTAGAAGTGGGCGGTCCTTCAGCGTGGTTACCCTGTAGTTGCCCTAAAACGGCAACAGTTACCCTATTCTACAAGGCAACTACAGGGCAACCGTATTCAAATTATTTATCGGGTGTCTGGGCTCCATACGTTATAGAAGGGATGACGCAGCTTTCAAATATTTTCATTTTTGTTCTTAATTGCATATCACTTTTGAGGACATATTTTAGGGCCCAAAAACTTTTCCATCCATGTTGTATTCTTTTGTGTATCTCAGAGTCGAATTTTTTATTAATTGATATGGTCTGGCCTAGGTAATTGGTTTCCTCTACTCTTTCGATGTTGGTGTCATTAAGTAACATATAATTTGTTTAGGGAAGTATTAAATAGCACGAAATAAAAAGTGTGATTGAACAAAATGTGAAGCCACGAAAAAAAAAGTTTAAATTACGAGTTTTAAAATCGATATCACGAAATGACTTGCATATGGTATATTATGTTGTTTAAACACAAAAATTATACGTCATCGCGGATAACGTATTACAGACTCGTGGAGATAGGAGATCCATGAGTTTAAGAGGGATCCAATTTTCTATAAAAACGATCATTAAGAATTTTTTCGTAAGTACTTTAGAAACGCCATAGAGGGGAGCTCTGAGGTAATGCTCGAAAGGACGGATTTCAGGGCTTCGGTTGAGAGAACAAAAAAGAGTGGGCGAGTAAAAATTACCCTTTATTACAGTACATTAGGAATTTTTAGACCTATTATTTATGCGAATGACCCCATCGAGATCATCGAGGGGTTTCGAACTCAACGAATTCGTTTTTGATATCGGGTTGGCTCTTAATCTAAATTTGTCGCTCCTGAGGAGGGGGAGAATCGATTCATATATTTTTATTGCTCCAAAATTTGATTTTGACATTAATTTGTGCGCAATTGTAAATTTGTGGTAAGTATGATGGAGGCCGAGAATTTGAACTTTTTATTTCGGGCGCAATAATATCGTGTCTCTTTTTTTCATTGTGTGTAGAAGGTATTAAAATTCCGGGCGTATTTTATTTTATTGTGTAAGTGAATTATACTGCGTTCTGAAGTTTAATTTTTTCTTCAAACTCTTTCTTTTTCTGTTTCGTACTTGTTACTGCGCTTGTCATTTATATATTTCGTGCAAACAGCATATTTCTTTCGTGAATTCAACATTACCATTGTGGGCCGGTAAATGGGTCCCATTTGTTTATACGAGTATGTAGAGTTTACGTACCGTACCGTAGCGGCAAGATTTTACCTGCTGTGTGATATCTAACACTAGAATTTTCACCTTTATCACTTTTATCGATACACTGGTCTTTACTAACGTGAATTGTAACGCAGAAACACACGTTCACATTATTTCCTGGCGATAACCAAACCTTGGGCGAATTTAGGGGAAGTGGAATGCTTTTGGGCGAGAGTTTTTGCAATGGATTTGGGCGACCCTTTTTGAATATTTGATAATTGATTTGGGCGAGTGCTCGCCCAAATCCATTGCAGTATACCAAATAGAATTCTGGCTTTGAGGTTACAAATTTTTCATTTTCAAAGATTTTCTGGGTGGATTTGAGATTAGATCACTCGACAGACCAGCATTCGGCTAATTGAAATAATTGAAACGATATTTTTTTCAAAAATATTAATGCAAAACTGACATTAAAACAAAATACACATACAGGACATGGTTTTCAATTAAAAAAAAAAAAAAAGTATTATGTTTGTTTTGTTAAAAATAGGAGGCCAATATGCCTAAGATAAGTCTCTGTTTCAAACTGATGCCACAAAATTCTACAATTTTCAAAAGTTTAACCTGCTGCTCTTTTCGGATTGAATTTACAATATTTTTACGAATTGAATTCATTTTCAATTCCGTATCAATCTGAATTTGCTTGATCACATCGATTACAAAGTGTACATTAGGATGAGGTGAGTCGAATTGAGAGTTGTATTTTGAATGGAAGGCTTCGGGTCCATTAGTTGTGTGCGGTTCACAGTCTGGTTTCGCAGCCCATAAAGATGGAGAAAATTGGGCATCTCCAGTAATATAATACGTAATGCCAGTTTCAAGACTAATCGGATTAAAATAGATGTTCAGAGTACCTATAGAAGAGGAGAAACACTATTGCTTTCATCTTTAAGACGTGTTCCAGCAAGTTGAGATTATATTTTGTACTCGCCCAAAAGCAGTGATCAACTTCGCTTATCAGTCGCCTAAAACCATTGCGACTTATTTAGACTATTTTCGTCTACTCGCCCAAATCCATTGCAGCCGGATTCGCGTTGTCTTGCCAGTGCCACTATGAGACACCCTACAGACCGAGGCAACGCTAACCTTGCATTAACCTGGAATCTGGGTGCACCACAGATGGACGCGCTACCTTCCTTCACGCTTCACCTCCTCGTCTTGGTACGTGTGGCAACGCAGGAAGGTGATGACGGCGGGATGAGCCCTGCAGGGGGATCCGCATCAGCTGCAGCAGTTTTAGGATGGTACAGAGTAGTTCAGCTGCTTGCCGGAAGTGCTGGGTAAGCAGACGCTGTCAGATTATCTGATCTTATCTCCTCCATGAGTAGACACAGCTGAGATGTTTGAGTGTGGTGGCAAATTTCTTGTCAGATTTTCGGAAAATGTGTAAGCTGTCCCCTAATCTTATTTTATATCATATGAAAAAAAAATTTTTAATTTTTAAGATTTTCATATGTAGTATTATCGCATCGCCATGCCATAAAGACCGCCTGTTACTCTTATAGACTGTACTGTAACTCTCTCGCTAGTCTATACAGACACTCGATGTCAGTCTTTTTGAATTTCTTGAATGACTTCATTAAGCGATTTCTGCTACTCTGCTCCCTAGTGGAATGAGACGTCTTTACAAAGCAATTGGATTGACTGAGTTGTGATTTGGCGAGTTCATTAAGCATGTCCAGCAGTCTATGAATGTCTCAAATGGCCTGCAGCCTTGGCACATTGATAATCGCTTGAATACGCTCAGGGTCGACACAGATCTTACTTGTGCCGTGACAAATATACACTTGTCTGCGATGAGTACAAGTCCAGCCGTTTTGAGTCTCTCGAGGACTGTGTATAGGCGACTGTTGTGCTCTGCCTCATTACGATTGTCCATGTGACATACGACCCCTGTCAAACCACTTAAAATGTCCTGCATCCGAAACTGGAAAAATTCCGGTGCAGACGAGATACCAAATGGAAGTCGAACGAAGTAAACGAAGTAAAATTTAAATTTCAGACAGAAATATTGAGTTCCCTCCCTCCCCCTCCACTCCCCCATCCCCCGAAAAATCGCATCGGTACGTCGTTTTGATTCTCCATTATTGAAACATTTTCTAATTAACCAACATTTTTCCCAGTAAAAGAAGCAAATTGTCCCCCGCATGCCCTTTACCGAGTGCAACATGGCACCCCCCCCCACACTGAATAACACCGCGAGTGTATTAGCCGATGTAACAGTCAAGTTTTATTAATTTGAAAAAGTTAAAACAAACGAGAATCATTCGTCCGATGAAGAGTGTTTCCGTTGAATCTTTAATAGACTTTTCCGGTATACCGGAAGTGTCATGTGTAAAAACCTTCAGGGTAAATCAGCTGCGAATGAATTCCGGAGATTTAAAATAACGAGGTTATTTATTTGTCAAATAAATTTGCCCGTCCGATACGCATTTATCTTTTGCAGACAAGTGGGTGTAACTTGATAATTTATTTAGTAATTTAAATAATTCTGTACCAAAATGGGCTTCCGATTGACTCGACTTGCGAAATTTATGTTCACCTTTTCGATTGTTCGATTCCGAATTGGTTTCGTTGCTGTTTTCAATATCTCTAGCTACTTCGGTTTTCTCATTTTCACACGGCCTCTGCATTTTGATAATGTACTAGTGTAATTTTTCGATAAAAGATACGTACTAGCTCCCATTTTTTGGGCTGCGAAGTCACGCTTACTTGTGACGAAGAAAGGCCAATTATTACGAATAGCAATAACGTGTATCATGCAGGTCGGATATGAAAGCAAAATAGAATAATTTAAATTTCAAATCGATCGGTTTTCATTGAAATTAATTACTCATCCGTCTTGTTCACTATGACAAAGCGCATGTACAGATCGCGGTATAATTAGCTGTTTACAGAAAATTAATCTCTTGTCAACTGTGTTCGCCCCGAAAGAGCACACTGGAAGATGAAGCAAACAATGAGAAATGGAAATTAGCAAAGTCTTTTCCTGCTCCTTCGGGTTGCACTTTCATAAAATATTATACGGTGCTAACAATTTCGCGAAACACAAATAAAAATCATCTCGACTGAATAATCCGAAGTTTTATCTAATGAATAGAAACGTTGATTTATACTGAAACTTTTTCGAGTGAGCTTTAAAGCGGTAATTTTCCGCTTATAAATAACAGAAAACGCTATTTAACTTACATTCGCATTGAGAATGTTGTACTTCATTGCCGGCTCGTAATCCAGCTCCACGGCGAAGAAGAGTTACGTCGTGATAATGGAATAGATAATTATTAATCGTATTGTTCTACAGTGTGGATCAGAGGTCGTCAAGCTGGGATACAACTTCCCCTAGGGGGGCACGGAACGCTGAATGCTTATTTTGTACTCTACTGCTGCTTATAGAAGGATGTCACCTATCAGAAAAATCTGCTGGATCTTGAAACGCAAATAGGCAGACCACTCGAAAGTCAACCTGACTGTCAGACGAGTAGCCAGACTGATTGGAGACAACCAGACATGTAGAAAGCAAGGCACTCAGCGCTGAGAAAGTAGACACAATATACGGGAAGTGAGAGCCAGCGAAGGGGTTAACCTAAATATTGGTCAAGACTCAAAGGTATGTCTCTATTTTTTGTTTACATTGTCTCTGAAATAAAATTCTATCTCTATCTTCGTGTCCACTTTTTACCGACGTCTCGGAGAAAAGGGAGGTATTTCTATTTCTCTGTCTGAAGCCACAAGATTCACAAATCTAAATACGTAACGAAATTCGCACCGAAAAACACACTAAAACACGTACTAAGAACTTTTAATGTCACACTAATACAAACACACGAAAACAGTAGCTAGATCGCTTTGAAAACGCACAGTTTATCGCATATAAAACTAGACTATACGGCGTCGGCCAGCGGCCTTTATATATCCCGGCGTTATTGGCGAAACTCCTTATCGCTTTCGTTATCGAACTTCTATTTTGCTGCTTGACTGTGAAAGCTTAAGGAGGGGACAGTGTGACGAAGAACGCTCCCGAACATTCGAGATAAGCGAAAAAAGATCGACACGTTTCACTGAGAGGATAAAAGTCACAAATTTAAATAAAGACCGAGTTTGATTCTCCAGCCAATTTGAATTCGAGAAATGACAACTGACGAGTATATAAAATACGATTTGATGTTTATGAAGGTGTTATTATCATTTTATATACCTACATAGGCAAGTCGTATCGAGTGGTGATGATGAAAGCGGGGGGCGGGCGTCGGTGACGAGCCATATGGAGCCAGGAGTGTTGCAGCAACGCTCACCGCTGTCGGCATCGTCTGAAGAGGTGCCAAAGAAGTTCCGTCTACTGAGCACCGGAGAAGTGGTCAGCGCTATCGATCGTATCCGGACGAAGAAGAGGAAGGCGCCAGGCCCAGACATGATCCCGAACATCTTGTGGAAGGGCAGTTCATCGAGCGGATCCGCCCCTTCTGACCGACGTGTTCAACCGAGCGTTGTAGGAGGGGACATTTCTGAGCCGATGGAAGACTTGGCCCTCATCAGGAAGCCAGGGAAACCAGGCGGACAGCTGTCCTCGTACTGGCTTATTTGCCTGATCGATACACACCGTAAAGGCAACGTGTTCGAGAGAACAATCGTGGACAGGCTGGAGGCACACCTCGAGTGGCGGAGGACAATATCGACCAGCACTGAAGCTGAAGAAGATGCCGGAGAAGGCGATGCGTGAGCGAGAGTTCTGCGCGGCAGAGTCAGTCTCGACATCCGGAACGCCTAACTCGATACCGTACACGCGTATTGTGGAGACGTTGGAGTTGGCGCGGGTGCCGGGCTACCTCGTACGGATTATCCGAAGCTATTTCAGTGGACGCCCAATAGAGATGGAATCGGCGACTGGAACAGTCGCGCGTGAGATGACGTGCGGCGTTCCTCAGGGATCGGTCCTTGGAGCTACCTTGTGCAACGTCGCCTTCAACGGACTGCTGCGGCTAGTGCTCCCACCAGGCATGAAACTCATCTGCTCTGCCGATGATACGCTGGTGGTGTGCCAAGCCGAGTCAACAGCGGAGGTCACGCGGAGAGTCAACCGGGCTTTGAAGATGCTGACCAAGTGGATCGAGTCGGCGGGCTTGTGCTTAGCGGTGCAGAAGACGGAAGCTGTTCTGTTTAGGGTGCGCCGCAAGTACGACCAACCCAAGTTCGTGCTGAAAGGAGTGGATATCGCGCCATGTCCAGCGCTGAAGTACTTGGGGCTGTGGTTCGACGGGAAGCTGTCGTTTCGTGAGCACTTCCAAAGAGCAGCGGAGAAGGCGGACTGTGTGGCCAGGCAGCTGTCATATCTGATGGCGGACCTGGGCGGACCCAAGAAGCAGAGAGGAAGCTGTACGTGAACGTCGTCATGTCAGTCCTGCTGTACAGAGTACCGGTATTTGCGAACGCCATCCAGATCCCCTACTGAACAGCGGAGATGGGAAGGTCCAGCGGAAAGTCGCGATAAGGTGCGTCAGAGCGTACCGCACCATTTTGTTGGAGGCGGTACGCGTGCTTGCGCACTTACCGCTGATCGAGCTGAAGATCGGCGAGATGGCGGAGGTATACAACGCGCAGAAGAAGGCGAGGCCGCGACAGGAAGCACGCCGGGCGAAGCGTGGCATTCAGCTGACCACGCTCCAGAAATGGAATCGGTCAGTAGTGAACCCATGGTGGCCTTGGCAGGACGTGCGCACCGTTGCGGCACGGAGAAAGGGTTCAGGCCCGGCCCGTCCCTCCGGCTACTGATGCGTTACTCGAAAGGGTAGTTTTTGGTGTCGGGGGTACGGTGTCATGGGGGCCACTTTGGCATGCGTGCATCGCCATATGTCCCACCACACCCCCTACATACTATCAAAACCTGGATTGTATCGTCACCGTCACCCCTTCTTGAAAAAATCCCCACGGTCAAAGACGCATAGACAAACACATAGCTAGTTTATCAATCAGTTAGACCGTCAGCCAGCTAGCCACTCTTTCAGATAGATAAATACATGGCTGGCAGCTTGCTTTTTCACCGTATAGTGCAGATTTTCTTTTTGAAAATCAAAAAAATAAATATATCTGTATCCTGCCTTAACGGTCCAAAAAGAGAGGGGAGGAACTTGAAATAAGTTTTCATAGGTACACGGTGCGGCATGAGAACCTATCATGTATCTGATCGCCATAACTCAGGGAATAATGAACGTAGAGAAATTTTGTTATTTGAAAAGACGTCGAATTTTATCAATTTTTATTTTAAATGAACACATATTTACAAATCGACTCAACCATAAGCACGCGATGTTCCATGCTCTACTCAGTCACCTTGGCTAAATACTACGGATGACTTGAATTTGATAAACTAGACTTCCACCAGCAGCTGATATCTCGCTCCCCCGCTTCATTAGTTTTACTATCACAGCGATTTGAAAGACAATCGGACAACCAACATGTGATAAACTAGACTGCCACTAGCTGATATCTCGCTCTACCTTCCAAGCCTCCATCCGTTTCACTACTACAGCGATTTGAAAGACAATTAGATAACCAAAACGTGATAAACTAGACTGCCACCAGCTGATATCTCGCTCCCCCCCATTTCATTAGATTCACTATTACAGTGACTTGAAAGACAATCGGATAACCAAAACGTGATAAACTAGACTACCATTAGCAGCTGATATCTCACTCTCCCACTCCATGAGTTTTACTGCTACAACGATTTGAAAGACAATCGGATAACCAATACATGATAAACTAGACTGCCACAAGCAGCTGATATCTCGCTCCCCTGCTCCATTAGTTTCACTACTACAGCAATTTGAAAGACAATCATAACCAAAACATGATAAACTAGACTGCCACCAGCAACTAATCTCTTGCTCTCCCACTCCATTAGTTCACTGCTACAGTGATTTGAAAGACAACTGCTGGATAACCAAAAGTTGATGAACTAGACTGCTACCAGCTGATATCTCACACTCCCCTCCATTTGCTTCACTACGATAGTATTGAGAATTGAGAGATAACTGGATAACCAAAACTTAATAAACTCGACTGTCACCAGCTGATATCTCATCTCCGTCCCCAACCTCCATTTGTTTTACTACAACAGTGATTTGAAATACAATAGGCTCCCATGACGCACCCTCAAAATTTGTCGGATTTTGTTGAAGATAGTAATTACAATTGCAAAAGTATGAATTCAATATTTTAGTTCGTACATTCACGTGGCACCATTTTGAGCGTGTTTCCATTTAAATCATGTTTGATTGAAAAAAGGAAAACGAAAAAAGAATTGCTGATGAAATTGAAAATGCGCTCCATGGGGTGCTGTGTAAAGGTGCGATGTCGTTTGACGACTTTACGGCAGTTTTTTTGAATTTTCTTTTCCGTGCAGTGCAGAACAAATTGCTCTGTGTGGTGCAATTGGTGCACAGCACCACACTTAATGTCAGCCATGGATAAATGACAAGTAGACTGACTCAAACAGAGGGACGTACCGATAGGAGAGGGGGAGAACACTCCCCCTCGTAGGATTTTTTCACTCAGGATTGGGAAAATGTACCATTTCAGTCAGGGACAAAAATAAGGGGGGCTCGGAAATCTTCACCGAAGTTGGGAAATTTTAATAAATTGATCAAAAGAAGTTGGAAAAATCCAATAAGTCAAATGTTTTTGTTTTTCTTAGCCAAGACAAAAAATTTTGATACTTGGGAATTTTGAGTTGAGTCAGTTGGGACTTTCACAATTTGCCCAACTTCCTTTGAAGAAAAATATGAAAATAACTGAGATGGCAAGTATCCAGCTGTATTTTCGAAACGAATCACAAATGTTCCACTGAGTGTACGGAACAACTGACGGGAATTAGGTATGGTCTGACTCATCGTGCGACAAGATGTGCGAATACCCCGAGGCTAATACGCTCCTGCAACCCATGTGGGAAGAAATTAGTCTTGAAGAAAATGTCATTTGTGCTCCTGAAATGAGATCTACAGGTTCATCCGAAATTCAGTGGTTATAGGGGGTTGATGCTAATCTGTTCTCTGGTCATAGTCAAGTTCCACTGACGTACCCTAGTGCAATCATTTACATCGCAGTATAGTTAAAGCTACTGTAACTGAATCATTAAACATGACGCTGAACTCCTCTCAGTTAGAATTTCTATACTGGTGGTTTTCGAAACAAGTCTCCAGAATTACAGCATTCCTTATGGCCTTTTGGTTTCAATCCACGCCTGTTCGTTTATCGAACAAAAATAATGTAAGAAGATTGTGGAAGCTATGTGTACATTGCTCGACCAACAGCTCGGCTTTAAAATCACATTCCGAGCGACATCCCGCAGGTCAGTTTTCTAGGCTTTACCCACAAAGCACTAACTAGTCCGAGTGAAAAGGAACATGCTTGATAAGCCAAGGTACGACATTTTGGTTCATTCTTACAAGAGTATATTTGATTAAGGTGTCTGTAATTAGATGTCTTGAGTAAAGTAAATGTCATCTACCGCCTTCGGCTGTTTTTTATTTTTCTTGAATTCGAAATAAGGCGTTTTCATTGCGTTCATTACAATCTCGTGATGTTTTCGGATTAATGAAACTCATTTTAAGGCCGTACGGATGGGGCATGGTTATTACACGAATTTTATAACATCATGTGATGCTTCACTAACAATTTCATTGTCCTTTTCTAAGTTAATGAAAGTATGAGTAACAGCCACAAGAAGGGGGAAAAAAGGAAGCAACGAATAAACATTGGTTCAAATCAGTGTAACAGTTTGAAAATCTACTACTTCGCATCCATATTGTATTTCACGACAGTTTTGCCCTCGACTTGAACCCAGATGCCGCAATTTTCAACTCGGGGTCCAATTCATATATCAAACTGAATTTTACAGTTTTAGGACCCTCAAGAACTGGTACATCGATTTCATTTTCTGTACTTACAAACGGCCTAAAAATGTCATCATTACTGTATTTATAGATTTTGAAAATCGTTGGATTCAATTCTGAAAATAATTTTCAGATCCCACGGCCTAACTTTTTTCCCGTCTTGAGACGGCGCCAAAGAAGGTGGAAACTAGTGCCAATCAACGGTAACTTTTTTTTAAACTGATGCCTTTTCAGTGATACCTTGAGACGAGACGGGGGAGGAGGAAATACGAATCTGAAAATTATTTGTACTTTCAGAATTGAATTCAGCGGTCTTACAAGCCTGTAAATTGGATAACATCTCGAAATAACAAGTATTACAGGTCTGTGGCCAGGATTCTTTAGAACAGGGGGCTCACGAGGGCTTGCCAAGGACATAAAATTTATGCCACAACACTGCACACTTTTAGGAGATGCTGCAAAAACTCCATACTTGCCAAAGTAATGGTCATCTAGGGTCTTCATATGATGGAAGTTTCCCACTGAAATGTCAGCTTTGTTGGACTAAGAGAGCACGTTGTACAAACCCCTGCCCTTCCAACAAGAAAGAAGACGTAGTTTTGATATTGCTTACAAAAATGAATTATAATCGATCCTACCAGCGTTCGAAACTCCTCATCAAGATTTCAGTATTGGTAATTTTTATGACGAAGGCAAAAATTGTTCTGTCACTTCCCTGCATTTTGGGGGAAAACAGAAAGTGAAGTTTTTCAATAGATGAACTCTCAGAAGTATGTGAAGGGTAAATTGAATTTTGACAACCACTGTTGGGCTTATGAGTATTTCGTGGAAGTGAATATGATAGCTAATGGCTTCTATTAACAACAATCATATTACAACAATTATGGATCCAGAGAGCAATTGTAGAGGAGTAGTTCGAAGTGTGTCAGAATTGAGTAGTTCGATTGAACAGTTGTTACCCCTCCATCTGAACATTCGGATCATGTATACGGCCTCAAGATTTCAAACGCACGAAGAGAGAAGAAAGTAGTACTTGGGGGTTAGAACGTTCGTGCTACCGACAAATTTTTTAATAATAAGTAGCTGTGAAAGTGTACAATCGGATTTTTTCAATTTGACAATTTTTCGATTACGTGAAAATTTCAAGAGAATTTAAAATTTATTACAATACATAATTTGAATTTCTCTCTCGGGGAGGAGGTTCGCCCTAGAGACTACCTGAAACTCTTAAGTTCTAATTCAAAAATTTTGGATCGTCTTGGACTCACTCTAGAGTGTTACAGCTTTTCCAAACTTCTTTAAGACTTGTTAAGACTGGTCAAAACTCATGTACGATTCATTATAACTTTTCCCGACATGGGCAGGTATTAATGTGAAGACACGATTAAGAATTTGAAAACTCTTTCATACTTGTTTAAAACTCATTAGGGTTCGTATAAAACAGTAAGACTCCTCAATGGTTATTTAAAACTCGCTGAAACGTATTCAAGACTTTTTAATGCTCTTCCAAACTTATTCAAGACTCGTTTGCCTCCAGTGGCGTCCGGTGATTTTTCCCAGGAAGTAAGCGAGATTAGCGTAGAGATGAAGTAAAAATCAGAATAACATTATAAAAACATGCTGCTACAAAATGGCCTTGATGTAATTATTCAAATTGAGGACTGACTTCCAAAACGCACTTAGTCCAAAAAATCAAAAATTGAGTTTTTAGCGCAATCTGGTGGAGGAAGTCAAAAGGCACCTTTCAGAATTGATTTCACGATTTTATCACAACTTACAGCCAGCTAAACCTTTCTTTCGTTCTCTTTTATAATACTGACTTACTTGTATTTTCAAATTTTATGAATACATATATGTCTGAAGGGTGGAGGGAGGAGGGGACATTGTTCACGTGTGCCTCGTTCACCAGAATGGTCATCTCTAATCGCCTCTAAGCTGTATCTTCCGATTTCCGACAGTTTCTAGGTCAATATGTACGAGTTTTGACCTTTTATGAGTATGACATTGGTCTGCCAAAACGAGCTAAGTCCACGAGTTCCCCCAATTCGCACTCCCGTAGCTCGAAGACCGTTTGCACATTAAACTTTATACGTGGGTGGTATTAGCATTGGCCCCTCCTCTTCCCATCCCCATAGTTGAATCAGTGTTCCCACTTATCGTTCGCGAGGTTTGTTGGATTTTCCCAACAACTCCGCCTGATTGAAATTGTAAATTTTCCCAATTGCTGAGTGAAAAATTCTTCTTACAGGGGGAGTTGCCCCCCTCCATCGGTGCGTCCCTGAATAGACATGGCCAACAAAACAGTTTTTCACCATCTTGACAACCGGTTAACCACAAAATGCTTTCATGTTGCAATATATGGCAATGTCTAGTAAAACTCAAACCACCTCTCTTTTGCTCAGTTTTTAAAAATGGCAATTCTGATTTAAGCTTTCCACCATTAATAATTTCTAATTGTTCATTAACAGTAAGTCGCAACAATGTTTTTTTTTAATAAGATCTCGAATACGCATTTTGCGGGCAAAAAAAAAACTGCTTTCGCGATACCGACTTTTCGGCCTTCGGCCGAAAAGCACTCGGAACTCGCTTCGCTCGTTCCTCGCAGTAGTAGCGAAAAGTACTCGGAACTCGCTTCGCTCGTTCCTCGCGAAATCAAGACACTGTCGACACGTTTTAAGTCGTTAACGTTTTAAAAAACGCAAATGTCGACAAGGACTAGTGGTATTCGGCTGAAATGTTTAAGGCCATTCACGTTTTAAAAAACGCAACTCTCGACAGGGAATAGTATTATAATAAAAAAAATATAAAACTACCCGGCTATCAAAATTAGAGTTCGTATAAATTTGAAATCGATACATTCAAGGCGGAAACGTGTAAGACCGAAACATTTGTATAATACAACAAAACTACGCGGCTATCAAAATTCGATTTCGTATAAATTAAATCCCAAACAACATCGAGTACATAAGTCGCCTTGCGCTTCTTATGCTGAACTTAAATTGAGGAAACTCGTGAACGACTCAACCGATTGTCATCAAACTTTCACCAATACAACTTCGAGTACTTCTCTATAATGTACCAAAATTTGGAATCAAATGATTCGATAGTTCCTGAGATTTTTGTGCCACAAATTTTGTCCTCAAGGAAAACTCACGAACGGCTCGACCGATTGCCTTCAAAAGCTTATTTTAACAACTTCGAGTACTTCTCCATAATATACCAAAATTTGGAATCAATTGATTCAATAGTTTCTGAGATTTTCTTCCCACAAAATTGCGCTTCTTATGCTGAACTTAAATTGAGGAAACTCGTGAACGACTCAACCGATTGTCATCAAACTTTCACCAATACAACTTCGAGTACTTCTCTATAATGTACCAAAATTTGGAATCAAATGATTCGATAGTTCCTGAGATTTTTTTGCCACAAATTTTGTCCTCAAGGAAAACTCACGAACGGCTCGACCGATTGCCTTCAAAAGCTTATTTTAACAACTTCGAGTACTTCTCCATAATATACCAAAATTTGGAATCAATTGATTCAATAGTTTCTGAGATTTTCTTCCCACAAAATTAAGGTGTACATATATATATAAGGAAACCTGAAATTCAGCCACTATTACAGTCGTGTTCTAAACACTCTGAAACGCAAAAAAAACATTGCCCCCGCCCCCAACTTCACAACTGTGACGAGTGTAATACCTCCCTTTTCTTCGAAAAGTCGGTAAAACACGGAGAATTCAAACATAATACATTAACTAGTAGAAGAACATAATCACGTTTCACTGTCAAATTCAATACGTGTATGTAGCTGAGCCGAGTCGGAAACGCTTCCAGAACGCAACCAAATGCACAGGTTTCGTCGCGTTAAACATGCTAGTGTGTTTTTATGTTGGTAATGAACATGGAGGTGGAGTGTAAGTCGTGCAATGTTACATGTAGTATACGAAAGAAACGTTAGATCCGACGCACATCTCGCTGCGGCCTATAGGAATATACATGTACAAAGATTGCTGAATGCCAAACAGTATACATCTCCTGTGAATTTATTTGTACTTATACTTAAGCGTAAGCATCGTAAGCATCAATAAAGTCGCTGTTTTGCCCAAAGTTTCATTATCTTTTATTTGTTACAATTTGATGTTGATATTGTGTATGAAAACTTATTTTCTTGGGAATTCTCAGGGGTAAGCAGGGCTTACCTTGCTAGCCTGAAATGCACGCTGCTGTTGCCTCTCTTTATTATTACTCTCCCGAACTTGCTTGATACTCTTCAAGATGCTTCCAAACGTGAATAAAATCGACCAAGACTTTTTTGAAGACTCGCTAACTCCTCAGAACTCTTTGAGACTCATTTTAGATTACTGAAAATTGATTCAGGATTCTGCGAAACTCTTCTTGACTTGCTTATGGCTTTCAAGACTTTTCAATAGTTGCTTAAGATTTCCTGAAATTGTTCATAACCTGTCAACCTACTTGAGCTGTGAATATAGATCGATAATTTTCTAAGTATTCGTAGTTCACGTCTTTCTCTCGGGGAGAGACCACTGCCCCCATTACCTTCTTCATGTATCCGCACTTATGTAAAAATTCCAAAAAAGTGGCATCTCAACCTTTGTCTTCTTGTCACAGAGTTGATGTCTCATGAGTGTAAAATAAATTCATCCCGCGATTTGAGTCAACAGGCCCAGGGTGACTCCAAGAGGGGAGGAGGCAGGAAGAAAAAAAGAGAAAGAGTCAGATCACTGCTCGGAAGGACATTGTTATATGGAAATGTCGTCCAGGCCACTACGTTGCTCTGATCGTCCATTTTCGGCAACGCTCGGCATTCTCCGTGTTGGCCCGTCAAAATGTGGGGGAACGAATGACCGCATAAAAGGGAATACGTAACTACATCACAATGGTAACGTTTTTCTACGGAAAGTTTGTTGTGGAGCGTTTTCTACGGAATTTTTCGCGTGTCGAGCCATTAGACATATTATCCATATCAAAATAAAATTGAAGATCAGGGTTGGTTCATAAGTTTCTGTTGTCGCCGAATCTCATTTTTGAATGTTTTTACATTAAATCGCTCGGGGTACTTCCAAAGGGGGTCTAAACCGAAGATTAGTCTTTCTCGAGATGGTATTCCGTTTATAGTTTTCGATGGTGACTGAACTCAGCTCTTATCATACGAATATAATCTGACCCATCAGGAGGCACCAAAGCCGGTCAAAACTGAACGATATGAATGTTTTCTGGTGGCAAACGTGTGAATCGAATAGATTTTTGAAGAACTGATTACTATTTGATTAAAACCTATTCGGAATTACATACTCGCGAAGCAATATCGAAGAATCAATATTGTATTTCGATTTATAACTGTTTTGTAGGCATTTTGTTAAGAAATTGAGGCTGGCTAGACTTTTACTTGACAAATCTGCAGTCACTCAAGGTCCTTATTTGAAGTACAATACTTCAGCACTTTTCTACAGTTGTATGTAGTGTTAGTTTAGAAAATGATACAGACTATCGATTTTGTAAGTGAGCCCTGCGGAACTCATTTGAAGCTAGCCGCAGTTTCGCTAAACAGTATTGATGTGATGGGAATCAACTGGTACGAAAAATAAAATTTATCTGGAGACGAGATTTTAAAATAAGGAATTGCTTGTAACGTTTTTTCCGCGGTTGACATTGTGGTAAATAGGAAAATTAGATATCATTTAATCCGATTATCTTCTCCCTCCCCGAAAAATGTTGAATACATTTGGAAAATTGAAATCAGGTAAACCTTCTGTTGAAAAATTATATAGCTCCTCCGGCGACGATGTTAAGGAAATGCAAATTAAAAAAAAAAAAGAAGTCTCGCTGAATCCCGTGCAGTAGAACTGCGTAATACGAAAAAGAATGGAAAACCATTCGGCGTAATAATTTTTAAACGAGGAAAATGGCAACGCTTGACGTTAAATTAAGTTATATGACGTTAGGCTGAAATGTAGAAAAACAAAAATACCGCCTGCAGATTCGTTCAAAATCCTGATTTTTTTTATCGAGAGTAAAATATACGACGCCGAAAGTATTTTAGTCCGGATACACGTATTTCTGATAAGTTTTTTGTTATTTCATTTTTTGCCCGAAACGCTAAAGACAGTTTCGAAACTTTCTCGTATCTTCTGCAGGCGAGCTCGCACGTACAACTGGCATGGAAATCTTCGGCTGGAAAATTAAATACAGGGGGAAACAGTCTAATGCTAATAGAAGAAAAAAATCTTTGTTGTCAGGATCCCGTATACAATTGAGAACATTTATCCCACCTGAATGAGAAGTGCAGAAAAAAGTGGCGCGCCGAAAGCGGCCGAATTCGAATAATGGAAACGCCGAGATTTGTTTTATCTTTTCCCATCAATTTCTTTGTACTCTCGAAGAATTCAAATTTCTTTTGACGGCAAGTTTTATACCTGCCAGGGAATGTTCGGGCTTTTTGTTAACATTTCTTCTTCCTTCTTGTAGTAACATTCATCATCTCTAACGCGCTCGTTTAATTGTTTAATTTTAACGTAATTAGGGCTATAAATTTTCCTTTCAGTTTTTAGCGAATTTCGCCAAAATTACTGTCAGCCCGACGTGATCTAGACTCTAGACTCAGGAGGTAGATTACATTAAATGCTCGAGAGTTCACGAATTCACGTACATGCATGTATCTGCAAAATTATTTATTCGTTTACACGTTCATTACTGATGCCTGAATCATCGAAACGAACCAGAATAGTCATTTTAGTCTTGCATTCGTGGTTGGGTCGAAGGAAGGTTCGGTTGAAAATTATTCTACTAAATCTTGTGATCTAATATAGGGGAGCATGTCCTAAGATGGCGCACTGCCTATGTGCATGTGTAATCCGGCTGGATGGAAGAAATTGTTCTGGAATTTTAATGTAGGGCACGACTTGATATTTTCTGACAGACAGCATGTACTTATAAAGATAAGGTAGGCCAACATTTCATTGAAAAGTACTAAAAATTCTAGTGATGTGTCGAACTCGAAAATTTCATTATCGATAATTAATCTGTATTATCGATAATTATGGAATAAATAAAAAATGAACCCAATTCTTCGCTAAGCGCCAGGGATTGGGAGCGGATCAGATCGGATCGCATGGGAAGAGTTGACGGTCCTTTTTTCGTGCACTAAAGAGCGAATGGAGAGCGAATGAAAGGGAATTTGTTTACCGAGAAGGAATCAAAACTAATGAACATTGGAAAGAGCGAATGAGGAGTTTGGTGAAACATTGTTCAGCAGGAGTGAATTAATGAATGTATTAATGAAATCTCTGAAAACAAAGAGCGAATTGATAAAGAGCAAATTCTTAATTCAGATAAAATATTTTAATTTTGTAATGAATAAAGTCCCCATGAGCATGGAAAATCAGCTCTTGAAACGTCAAAAAACTTGGAACACCCAAGTTGAGTAGTGTTTATTGATTAAGTCGATAATGCATCTGCTCCAAAAAATGGAAAATTTTATCTGAATTTCTAAATAACGTGGAAGAGCCGAAGGGAGCGAATGAGCGATTGAATTGAATTAGTTTCCTGAAAGAGTGAATGGGATTGGGTCAAATGCATACACACTGCCTTAGAGAGCGAATGAGAGCGATTGAATGAATTGTAAGACGACAATATGAATTGAGAACGCAAATGAATTGTATTACACGTCTTCCAAAGAACGAATCGGATCCTATCAAGATTTATTATAGTTTGAAGATTGAATCGGATCGGATCGGATCGGATCGTATTTATTCAAAAATAATGCACTCCCAATCCCTGCTAAGTGCCAGATTAGAGTGTCGGGAATAATTCTAATTTATTTGAAAAGGAAAAGGACAGATTTAAAAATTTTTAACGATGTTCCCTTCTTAACTACGGCTATAACTTTGTAATTTATAATCTTTGCTACAGTCTACAGGATTTTATTTTATTATTTTTATTGTTACAAAGAATGTACTGATACTGATTGTTCAAACTTCTATGCCTAAATTTACTGATTTCGTTCTGTATGTTTGAATAATGTTAATGTAATTCAAAAAACCCGCTGAAAGGAAAAACAGCAACGGTTATTATCGATAAGACCCAGTCATTATCGATAGTAAACGATAATGCCAATAATCGATAATATCGATATTATCGATACTTCAACACATCACTAAAAGATTCATTCGTCCATTTAAAGAGCTAGTAATTCTGAAATATTAAAACACTATCATTCTAAGTTTGTTTCAGACTCTTAGATTTGTTTAGTATTTTTGCAACAATTCTTCAGAACGTTAAAGAGACTTTATGACTCTTTAATACTTTATACACTCTTTCAGGCTCAGGCCCGATTGAGAGACTTTCAAGGTTTTTTGAGAGTTGTCTGAAGTTTATGGACATTTTTCACGACTTCTTGTTGACCCACAAAGACACTTTCATAAGCTTTCTTTCAGATATGTTCATGATTTTTCAATACTCATCTGGATAGTTTGAAGATCCGTTGAGACTTTGAGACTTTTTTAAACTCGAGACCTGCGATATGGGCGAACAAAAAATTTTTGATCTTATTAAATAATATTCAATGTAAAAAAGGTAAAATTGTTACTTTCTAGTGAAGAGAGCAGAACATTTCTGAATTTTGTAGAACAGTTTTAGTAGTGATAAAAAGCCGGGACCCAGAGCCGGCATCAAAACCAGAGATGCTTCGAGCAGACTTTAGCTTTGAAGTGAATTTGAATATAACTCCGAGTCCAGTTAAAATTCTTAAAATCAGCACTGTCACCGGCTTCGGAAAGTATTTTTTTGCGTACTCCGCTCTGGAAAAAAGTTTTAGAGGCTCTAGATCCGGCTACACCGGAATAGAAGAAAGATGTGGGGAGGTTAAAATGGAGTGGCGGGGAAGGGGAGCAGATCGAAGAACTAGCTCCTGCTTCGACTCCAAGCAAATAATTTTCTCCAGTTCCGATTCCGGCTATTGCGGCAGAAATTAATTTTCTACAGGTCCCAGTTCAGCTTTAGCTCCAAAAAATAATATAGTCTGGACTCTACTGTAAAACTAGTCGTAATTCAAAATAATTCAAACTCGCTATGAGACTATTTTAGACCTATTAAAACTTACATTCGGAACTCGGCTTGGGAAAGTTTCTGGTCATTGAAAAATATCTTCAAATGCAAAATGCCGTCGAAAATTAAGAAAAATATTGGGGAAGCATGTACAATGCCGGTAGTATTTTACGGTTCAGAAACATGGGCCATAACTAAAAGCTAAAATATGAAGCTTGCCAGAACCCAACTAGCTATGAATAGGATTGTGATCGGAGTTAAAAGGAGCGATAGGCTGTCCAGTAACTGGGTAAGGGCGAAAATGGGAACAAAGGATTGTGGATACGTCATGAAAAAACTAAAATTCGAGTATGCTGGACACGTCGCAAGGAGTGAGGACAATAGATAGGAGAGAAAACTTCTAGAATCGGCACCAAGAGGGCAAAAAAGGAACGTAAGGAGACCCACGTTGAGGTGGGAAGATGCGCTGATGCAAATGCCGCATTGCTAGGGAAGATACGCAAGAGAAAGGGGCCAATGGAGACGAATGAAAGAAGCCTTCGCCTAATTATGGGCTCATTATGTTAGAAGTAATTTTAGTTACGTTTAGTTAATAAGTACAAAATGGCTGTAAATAAAAAAATAAAATAAAATTTATTACGACTCATTTAGTCTTTAAAATATACGTGTACTTGAGGAGAGTCTTAATTTAGAAAATTCTGTAAAAGTTTCAAATGATCTTAAACTCGTTTGGAGAAGTCTGAAGGTTTCGGGACAAATCTAGAAGGATCTTTGATGAATTTGGAAGCACTCTAGAAATGGTATAGAATTCAGAGCATTTTTAGGCCTAAAAGAAGTCTTGAACAAGTCCAGAGAAACCTAAAGGTATCGCAAAAAGTCCGATCAGTCAAAGTAGATCTTGAATAATTTAAAAAAAAAAAAGGTTAAGCATGTCTGAAATAAATTAGACGTGTACTGGCGAGCAGGCCCGGGTTCAAGAGTTGTAATATAGGGGTCCCAATCTTTTGGAAGCCCTCAAAATTTTTTTCTGAACGTTTCAGAGCGGGGGGGGCAGCCCATTAAATTGTGTTTTTGATTGCTTCAATTTAAAAATGTCTTTGGGTAACTATTATTTTATAAATTATCAAAAGAATTCTATGTTATTTCATTTTCCATTGTAATTTTTTATTTTTAAGTCGAAGTACAAAAAACAGCAAAAGATATAGGTAAGCAGTGATACAATATGTATGAAAACTTTTTTCCTTGATTTTTGAAGAGCAAAGTCAGCAATCCCATCTTCAAAATTTAACTGGCGACAGATATCTCATTCTCTAGACTTGGTCAGGGAAAATTTACTAGCCGTCCTTCAGACATGCTTGTATACAGTCTGTTTTTAATCAGTTTTAAGTTTGAAAAGTAACGTTCGCCATCGACATTAGAGACCACGAATGATTAAAAAATTCTGAGCAGAATGTGGTGAATAATCCCGAACGTTCGAGATGAGCTAAGAAAGATCGACACGTTTTGAGCAGCAGAATAGAAGTTCGATAATGAAAGCGATAAGGGGTTTCGCCGATAACGCCGGGATATATAAAGGGGCCGCTGGTCTTCGCCGTATAGTCTAGTTTCTGTATGCGATAAACTGTGCGTTCTGAAAGCGATATAGCTACTGTTTTTGTGCGTTTGTATTAGTGTGACATTAAAAGTTTTCTTAGTACGTGTTTTCGTGCGTTTTTGGTGCGAATTACGTTACAATAATTTTCACGTTCGGAAACACGTTTTTCAAATTAATTTGTGAAATTATTCTATATTGGAACATTTCTATGGACTCTTCACTTTCCTTTTCATAATTCTTGATAAACTCATCAAATTGAAGCAACTCATTCAGCAAGCCTACATCCATATCTTCTGGATAAGAATTCACCAACTTTCTTCCTTTTTCTCACCAAGTGTCTGGCTGGCAAGAACTCAGTTCGGATTAAAAAAAAAGAAAAAAAAAGTCAAAGACGTATTAAAATGGTCAATAGCCTGGATGAAGGCCTGAATTCTGTATTTTTCTTGCGCGGTCATATCTACTTCGGGGGTTGTGCCGGAACCCAAAGATTCAGGTCGTACGTACATTTCTTCGCCTTGAACATACCGATTCATAAATTCAACAAATGAGAAGAATAAAGTACTGAACCCGCAGGGATGCGCGTGGTATTAGTGTTGTACATTGTACTGCGCACTGCAATTATTTACAATCGTCCCACACAGCTCATGTACGTCTTTGTGGAACACAGTAGAAAAAAATGTGGAGGCCCGGGTCCCTGAGACCCCAGGGACCCCCCCCCCCACACCTAAATGTGGGCCTGCTGGCGAGTACGAAAGGCATCGTTAAGTCTCGGTATGGAAGAAATCTCAAAGGGTCTCAAAAAATCTGAAAACGTCTTACATATGGGTAATTCTCTGCAAATGTGTCAAATTCACGTACCAGTACATTTCTGAGAGATTCAAGTATATAATATAATTTTTTTTTTCTATTAGGGGACACACAAAGGTGTGTGCCAACTTTTCACAACCATTCAAGTGTTGTGCCCCCGCCCCTACAACCCACAGAATTGATTTAATAGCAGAATATTCCATCATAGTGACTGTCACTGCTCACATTTCTGAACAGTTATGTCCCCAAAAAGCTGTGTGGTAAGTATTTTTCTTCTGAAAAAAAAAGAAGAGAACTTTAAGAATGAGATGAGGTATATACTCATATGAACAAGAGTGGTTACGAATGCATTATAAGGCCTAAGGCTAACGTCAAAGGTTGGTATCTGCCTTCTGAAATTTGAAATCCATCGTAGTGATAAATTTTGTTAATTCTTCTTGGCTCCCTGATAAAATGTGTTGAGCTGCAAAGTGGCTGCACTGCGTCAGCTGTACACATTATGAAAACAATTTCCGGATCTCGGATCTCAAATTGCAGCGACACTATCCAGTTTCTGTATCAAAGTTGATATACCATATCATGTGTTTACGTTTATCAGTATCCATCGTAGTGACAAGAATTTCCTGGCCTCATACCGACGTAATCTCCTGAAACAAAAGTGGAGAATACTCAAATTAGTAAGTATATCATAATGAAATACTTCATAACCACTAAAAATGAATATTTGCCACTACAAATTAACTTTTTCAACATTATTTCTCACGTAGTGACTTGTCTTTTCTTTTCTTTTGTAGTGATCATAGCAGTATTCAGAGGTCACTACGAAGGAATTGAATGGTCACTACAGTGGAATTTGAAAACCTAAACTAGCACCGTTTTCTTTGATTATAACATCATTTCATTTGATTCCTAACAGAAAATGGCTCTATCACGAGAGGAGCAACTACGGCGTCACAGAGAAGTGCAAAAAAAAAAAGAATAAAAATAATACAGGATGACCCAGAGTTGCTTGAAAAAGCAAATGCAAAGAGGCGACGCGCATATGCTATCCTAAAAGAAAAGAAGAAAAATAAGAAGTTGACAAAGGAAACTGATGCTCAGAGGAAGAAGTGGAGGTGTTTAACAAACTCAAATCCTCTACTCTATTCCTCCACCAACACTCTTTCAAAGAGCTATGAAATTTTCAATTCATTGTGATGAATTGTAGAGTATTACGTACCTCCCTCTAGGGTTTTCATAAAATATACTTTCTTTCCTTCTTATCAAAAATCCTATTCTACTTTCAAGTAATTTCTAAATTAGATATACGTCTACTTTCTTAGTCATTCCAAATGACTTACTATTAGACTAATATTATTATAATATAATACAAAAATATTATTTGAGTTGCGCATTTGTGATACAACTGTTCAATTTTGATATTAAGTTTCCTAATTGTAGTGACCATTAAAAAAAAAGTTACGTTTGGATTATATAATTTTAGGTATTAAGTTTTCTAATAATTAAGGCCATTGAAAAAAGTTGTGTGATTTATAGTTTATAATTTTCTTAAGTTTCCTACCTACTCTTTGAGGCAATTGAAAAAGTTACCTCATTACCTATTTAATTAATAAGATAATTCAGATTTACATACCTGTGATTTTCTTGTGAGACTTTGCAATAATAGTCATTGTAGAATAGTCTTAGGAAACTTTCACATATGATTCCTAAAATACAGGTATCACATTTTGAAATATTTGTTTGATGTACTTCTTTTGAACTTTGTAAACAATTTTAAAGGCTACTTACCTTTCAGAGACATCAGTGAGCATAAATATTCTGCCGTTACTACAATGGAAACTCTTAGGTAGTGATCCATTATATGCAATCACTACGATGGAAATTCTTAGGTAGTGACCCATTATTTGCAATCACTACGATGGAAGTTCTTACGTAAGGCACAAGGATTTTTTAAACACCCCTCCCGCCTCCCCCCAATTGAATGACTTGAGCCAAATTGTGAAAAAGACATCAGGGACATATATACTCAAAATCCCATGAAAAAAAATTGAAGAAATATAATTTTCAAATTATGAGTTTCCAGTCATCAAATTTAACACATTTGCAGAGAATTACCCATATAAAGAAATTCATATAGTAAGCTCATCTCAAAACAACTGTAGATCAATGACGAAATATTTTTTCTGCTCATCTTGAGCTGTTAATGGAAGTGATACTAAACCTGAAAAATGAATATAAAAAAGAAATACTGCAAAGTAAAAACAAATCATGGCACGAACTAGTAACGAAATCCGAAGTATGGGGTGAACCATACAAAATTGTAATGAAAGAAAAAGGAAAAATTTGAATTCCTCACTTAAAATATCAAATAAATAAAATAGTCACAGAAGAGAAAGAAAAGTATAAAGAAATCATTGAACATCTATTAATTCCTTAAAACGAACGACACTGTGAAAGAATACAAGAAAAAAAACACCTAAATAATATGAAAATTGAAGAGGCAGTTATAACAACCATAATAAAAAGACTAAATAACAGAAAAGCAAATAGACCTGATGAAATTTCAAATAAAATGAAAAAAATTATTCACAAAAACCATCCAGACATATTACCAACAATATTTGAAAAATTACTTGGACTTAAATATTTTCCGGAACTGTGGAAGATAGGAAAAATAAAACTACTAAATAAACCAAATAAAGATCTATCAGAGATGAATACCTATATAGACCTATAACTCTATTGTCGACATTAGGTAAAGTGTACGAAAAAATTATAAGGCACTATCTAAACCAAGAAATTTAAAAACACAAAATCTTTCAGAAACATCAGTATGGCTACAGGGGAAAGAGATACACAGAAACAGCTCTAAATGAAATGACCAATGTAGTAGATCAGCTTAAAAAGGAATAGTATCATACAGTTCTAATGAGCTTTGATGTTCAAGGAGCCTCTGACAGAATTAAGTGGTCAATTTTACTAGAAATAAATAGAAGAAAACGGAATCCATACGGTCCTAAAACAAACAATTCAAAGTTTTTTGGAAAATAGAAAGATAGGATTGTTCGATAAAGAGCATAACTAATGCTAGAGTATAAATTATCGGCAGGTGTACCTCAAGGCTCAGCCCTCTCACCAACCCTCTTTAATATAGCAATGTCGAAAGCACAACAGGAAACTAAAGAAACAAATAACATTAAGCTTTTTAAGTTACGCAGATGATTTATTAATGATTGTGGGACTCGATGAAATAAGAGAAACCAAAATAATAAACAGCAAAATAAAAGTAATAAATACAGTACTAAAAGGCTCCGACTTAGGTCTGAACCCAAATAAAACACAAATGATGTTCATATCAAGAAAAAACACGAAAAAAGAATTTCAGCAAGAAATGGAAGGTAAAATAAAGATGGACGGAGAAAAGCTGCAATTTCAAACGGAATAAATGAAATATTCAGGATTAATCTTACACCTAAACTTAAACTATATGAAGCATAAAGACTACATGATCAACAAGATTAAAAACTCTATAATAAAATCAGAGCTCTATACGGCAACACATATGGAATGGACCCCCCCCCCCAAAAAAAAAAGGGGGAAAGAGAAATTATATATAATGCGCTTTGTCGCTCTATAACAGAATATGGACCCCTAGCATATTTTGATAAATTAGGGAAATCAGGACACAAATAGACCTACAACTAAAACAAATCAATAGAATAAAAAGAATTAAAGCAGAAGCGAGAACCGGAAAATTTACAGAAAAGCAATATTAAAAGAAAGAAATAAAGGAAGTAAAACAAGAAACAAATAAGATATGGCAAGAACAATATAACACAGAGAAGACAGGAAGACGAACGGCAAAACTGATAAGTACCACACATAAAAGAGAGACTAAAAATTAAGAATCTAAAATCTAACTATTTCCTAACACAATACCTCACCGGACATGGCAATTTTGCAACATATCTACAGAAATACTAAATCACATACAACAGTTGTTGTAGGGAATGTAATAAATGTGAAGATAGTCCAGATCACACTTCCATAGAATGTCAAAATTTCAATCAAATCAGAATGAAACATAATATCACGGAGGAGATCTTAGGAAAATGTTTACAAGAAAAAGAAAGTCATATCAAAATAAACAAATTTATATTGAAAATCAAAAAAGATATTCAGTAACGCTCAGTCCAATGTAACGCCAAAATAGGGGGGTGTAAATGTATACCCTACTGTAAGCTCGTGTATAAGTGGATTGGTAAATAGATGTATTGTATATTATACACATAAGAACTAAGTCAGGCCTTCCCAGTGACTGAATATTATAAAAGCACTGGAGAATTCTGATGTCTGTATGAATATGTTGTGTCAATAAATTTAGTTAAAAAAAAAAACCGGACTGTATAATGTTCCGGAAGTATTTGTCGCAATTTACAAGAACTTTTGAAATAAATTATGCGAGCAAATATCTGCTAGAGACGTTTATAACAGTTAATAATAAAGTAATGATTCGGAATTCTATATTCATTTCGCCCAGTTGTGCTTGAAAATGAACACCTAAACTTCGTTTTTATATTTTTCGCTTTGCTTTGCCCAATGTTAAAACTTACGTAATATATTTTCTCATTTGCGTCGCTGGAAAAAAAGTAATTATGCAAGTTTATCGAAAGTTTAAATTTGTTTGAATAACGGGATTTCAAGTACCTCGGTTTTAAACGAAATTCTTTGAAATTAGTTCTTGATCAGAAAACTGGAAAAGTTGCGATAATGAATAAAAAACAGGGAATAAGTTAGAGAAGCCAAAAGATTAATACCGCAAAGAAAGCACGTAAAATTTGGAAAAAAAAATTGAGGAAAAACACACAGCTGTTTAGCTCTAATGAAGTACCAGCAATTCGATGAGAGGCCGACTGAGGCTCTAAAAGTTTTTCAAATACGAAAGTTTATATTGAAGGAAAGGGTATCTCACTGTTTGCGGATGTTTGCGTGGACATCAGCGACCGTATAACTAACCACATGACTAATGTTGGCCATCTGAAAATAGTTCCTCAAGTGGGAGTTGAAATTGCGCCCTGAGGTTCTCATCTTGCAATCTCTTTTTTATATCAAAAGGATAATTCATATTTTAGAACGCTAATTATTCACGGGAGCCAATTTCTTTCGCAACTGTTAGAGTTTCTTTCAGCTCATAATATGATGGAACTGATGACAGAGCTCGACACTGATGAAAGAACTCGAAATCTCGCCCCTCGCTAATTTCACAAATTCAGTTTCTTCTCATACATCAAAACTGACGTGAGTTTTACATAAACGACGAACGACTGTTCTCCACCTACGTCTACAATTTTCACAAACATACGTCATTCATTTTTACTCGGATTGAAACTTTAGATAGACACTTTACTTAATTATAAGTTTCATCTTTGAGAAAGTAAGTAAATACTTCCTGTTTAGCGTACACGTTTATCGATCACGTACCTGTAGTATGACTCAGCAAAGTTATATGTATGGAAAAATATGGCCCATCTAGCAATTGAGAATGAAAACAAATCCTATGTAATATTTTGTAACGATCTACCCAGGAACTATACATGCAACACTTACTCACGCGATGTCTGAGAATAGAGTAGACTTTCAGCAGTAAAACAACTGTAGAGTCAGGGACTGATTCCTGTCATTGAAGCCCTTTGAAATCCATCCAGTCCCTCCTTACAGAAAATGACTGAAGGCAAGTTTCGTAGAAAGAACAATTTTTTTAAAAGAAATACAAAAATATTTGTACATGTAGATATTGCGCTGAACTCTCACCTTATTTCTTCTTCACTCATCCTCGAATCACGCGGAGATAGATGAAAAATTGAGGCCTAAATTTGTCGCCCTCGAATATTGGCAACTCTTGTCTGAGGGCACGTATCAGAAATGATATGAAAAATCCATTCCTGTGTGAAGTGAAACATTAAAAGGAACTAAGTACCTGAAAATAAGTAAGTGTGTTTCTTGAAAAAAGAAAAGAAATAAGTAAGCGCCGAGTGCTCAGTTTTTAGAGTTCTAAATATGATACTAACATTCAATTTTTAAAATTTGATTCTTCTTATTGTGAGGAAGCGCTCATGTCCTTACCACTGCACTCCTCCAGATCCCTTCATCCTTCACACTGAGGCTCCAAAATGGAGAAGGAGGGGATGGAAAAAATAAAACAAAATTTGAAATCGAAGTTGGTTTATACGTTTTTGAAGTCGCTGAATACTTTTGGATCCAAACCCTCCTGGTGCCAAATTAAAAAAAGAAGAAAAAGTTATTTCGAGATGGTATTCAATTAAAAGGTGTGCAAAGTCGTTGAATTCGATTTCGGGAATAATTTTTGCATCCACCTCTGTTCTCACTCCTTGTCCAACATTACACCGAGACGAGGTGCTATTAAACGGGGGGTGCAAGCCAAAAACCTAACCAAATAAAATTATCGAGAAATTATTTATACAAGAATTTTGGATTCTTTATTCTCCATAAAATAAAGTCAGTTGATGAATACTACATGCATATTAAATATACAACCCTTTACTTATCATCCTAATGCCTTCATTACCTAAACTGAAATCTAAGCGGTCCGGAGACAATTCATTTTCGGAACCGGCAAATTCTTGTAAAAATCAAGTAGCTCTGTAATACATTTACTAAGGTTCATGGCTTCAACTGCCTTCAGTAGCAACTCGAAGCGGTGGTCGCGAGGGCAAGGGTGATGATAATAGAAGGCGGAGGGCTGAATGCGGCAATTACACCCAAAATTCGATTCAGGGTATGTTATAAATAATAGAAATATCCGGCTGCTAATATTTATAAGATGATGATATTTTGTAACTAACGTCGGAGGAAGTACGGGACGGCAGTTCAGTTGGTATAATAAACTTGTACTATAATGATGTTAGAACTTAAATACAATATCATCGAAACATGGTGTCAGAAGTAAAAAATTTATGAACGCAGTCGAATACGTTCCGCGGTCATTAATTAAAAATAATAATTTTCCGGAATCGCGAATTTTTTTTTCCCTGTCTTAATTATCGAACGTAAATCAAATCAAGATGCCGCAAGATGGAGACGCCGGTTTCAGTAAAAGTTCGGGATCCACGACCAACGCAGCACCAAATAAAATTCTGGGATCCATGAACCCTCTCAAATTTGAGGGTGATCTTTCGGTTAACTGGAGGATTTGGGAAAAAATGTTCGAATTTTTTCTAAAAGCCAATAATTTAGAAAAAGAGAACAACGTAAGAAAATGTGCGCTTCTCATTCAAAGCATGGGATCCGAAGACCGCATTATCGAAATTTTCGAATCATTCAACATCCAATTAGAAGATATTACCTACAACGAACTAACAGAAAAATTCGACAACTACTTTAACCCAAAACAACGAAAGACAATTGCCAGACACCAATTCTTCTCACGGAAGCAAAAGGCAGAGGAATCTATCAATGAGTACGTCACCGATCTCCAGAATCGCAGTTTCATATGTGAATTCGGGCAAATACGCGAGGAAATTGTGAAGGACGTCTTCATAGCAGGACTTCATTCCAAATACACATTCGTCATCGAAAAACTCCTAACAGAGGACGACACAGCCGATCTCGAAAAAATATTACATACTGCCAACTCCATGGTGACCGCCGTAGAACAAGCTCAGGGATTTTCCTCATCGACGGAGCCAGAAATTCACGCTGTCAACAGGCAAAATAAACCAAATCAGCGACCGTTCCCATCATCAATAGAGGTAAAAAATGGTAAAAGTCAGGAAAAAGGTAAAACAAATTTTAAATATGAGAAATCGAATAGTTACAAACGTGAACGCAAATCCGATGAATCGAATAATTTAAAACGAGACCGTGAATTTTTTAATAATTACCAAAAATACAAACAATTCCAGCCGCCTAAAAAAGAATGCGGGAGATGCGGGTATACGCATAAATTTCGAGAATGCCCGGCTTATGGGAAAATTTGTAACAAATGTCAGAAAGAGAATCATTTCAGCAGAGTATGCAAAGCTAGGGATGTAAATTTATTGAATTTAAAAGACAGCGAATCCAACTACAGCATAGGTATTATTAGAAAAATAAACAAAATATCAGAATTGTCTCCGTGGCATATAAAAATAAAAATTAATAACTCAAACATTATTGCTCAACTAGATACAGGAGCTGACGTAAATTTAATGCCCGTTAATATTTTTAAGAAATTAGGTTATCAACCAAACATGATCATAAAATCAAAAGACATTTTAAAATCGTATAACGAGACCGTTATTCCGTTAATGGGAACATGTTCTATTAAATGCACCATTCAAAGTAGAGTAACGAATATTAATTTCCATGTAACGAGGGAAACCAAGAATAAAGTGATTATAGGAGGCGAAACAAGTAAAAATTTAAAACTTATACAACATATTAAAAGCGTCAGAGAAGCTAATAATGAACCGAATCAAAATAATTATAAAAATTATAAAGAATTAATTACGCAATTCAGCGAAGTTTTTAAGGGAATTGGATGTGTCCCAGGAACATGCAATATTGCATTAGAACAAAAATTTATACCCCATATCGACGCTCCCCGAAAAATACCTTTCAAATTACGAGAAACATTGAAAAAGGAATTAGATAAAATGATAAAGTTAAAAGTAATACGAAAACTTGCGTTTGATGAACCCACTGACTTTGTAAGTTCTCTGGTAGTCGTCGAAAAACCAAATGGCAAACTTAGGGTATGCCTTGATCCAAGAAATTTAAATAAATATATAAAACGATCACATTTTCAATTGCCTACCCTCGAAACAATACGAGCAGACCTGAATAACTCAAAAATTTTCAGCAAATTAGATGCTAGCTCAGGATACTGGAATATAAAACTGGACGAAGACAGTGCTAAGCTCTGCACATTTAACACCCCTTTCGGAAGATATTGTTTTCAAAGACTCCCGTTTGGAATTAATTGTGCTCAGGATATATTTCAGGCAAAAATGTCAGAATTATTCGGAGACATCGAAGGTGTCTCTATTTACATTGATGATCTATTAATACATGCCCCCAACAAACTTTTACATGACCAGATATTTGAAAACGTATTAAAAAGAGCTAAACAAGTCAATCTTAAATTAAACCTGGAAAAAAGCGAATTCGGAGTGAACGAGGTTAAATACCTAGGACATTATTTCTCAGAGAAAGGCGTATCAAGCGACCCTGAAAAAATCAAAGTCATTATTGAAATGAATTCACCAACAAATATTCAGGAGCTACAACGATGGCTCGGAATGGTTACTTACTTGAGCCCATTTATACCAAACTTATCCAATCTCACGTGTAATTTGCGAAAACTATTGAAAAAAGAAATCGCATGGCACTGGAATAATGAACACGAATTAGAAATAAAAAATCTGAAAAAAATGATCACAAATAATCCTGTTCTTACGCATTATGATCCAAACAAACCTATCACTTTATCATGTGACGCTTCTAAAAACGCTGTAGGAGCTGTAATCTTACATGACAGGCAACGAATAGCTTTTGCGAGCAAATCGCTGACGGAATGCCAACAGAAATATGCACAAATAGAGAAGGAATTATACGCCATTTATTTTGGCTGCACCAGATTTTCACAGTTCATATATGGATCAACAGTAAATGTTGAAACAGATCACAAACCATTAGTATCAATATTTAATAAAAATATAAACGACATACCAACCAGATTACAACGCATCATGCTAAAATTACAAAAATTTCATCTCGATGTAAAATATAAGGCAGGAAAATACATGTATATTGCCGATACATTATCCAGATCTCCCGTCGACCAGGGGTAGAAAAGAAATTATTATTAAAATTAAAAATATATGTATTCCAGTTATTCATATATTTAAATTTATTAATGTTTTAAATATTAAATTTCGTTTAAATAAAAATGAAACTCGAACACGGTCCGGACGAGTATCAAGGAGGCCGATTCGATTATCGTACTAATTGAAAAGTCTCGGTGCTCGGATGGTTCTGTGGTTCGTTTTTTTCAAAGGCAATGGTCTAAATTAGTATTGTTATCTTTGTATTATAAATTATTATTATTATCTCTGTATAAAAAGGGAGATGTTATAAATAATAGAAATATCCGGCTGCTAATATTTATAAGATGATGATATTTTGTAACTAACGTCGGAGGAAGTAGGTACGGGACGGCAGTTCAGTTGGTATAATAAACTTGTACTATAATGATGTTAGAACTTAAATAGAATATCATCGAAACAGGGTACTTGAAAACGTATATCTTGAATTTCATCTCGAAATAACTTTTTTCAGACTTGACACCCGTTAGAGGAACTTTGAGAGGTCAGATCTAAAAAAACTATCCCAAAAATCAAACCCAGCAACCCATAAAATCTAAATTGAATATTACTTCAAAGTAACTAATTTTTGGACTCGGCCCCCTTTGGTAGCACCAGGAAGGCTTGAATCCCAAAATGTACCCCTAAATTTAATGACCTACAAAACCTATAAATCATTTTGAAATCCACGTTCTCGCTCCTTCTCTCCCATCTTGGAGCCTAACTGTGAACGTTGAGAAGGTCTGGAGGGGTATTTCACGCACTGCGTCGATAAGAAAAACCTCTTGGAATAAGTTTGAGCTAAAGTTGTATGCCTAGCTCCCTTTCTCTTTGCAGTAAATTAAATTTTGGTAGATTCAGACTTATAGGGCTGTGGTGAAATCTTCGGGGATGCAAGTTGTGTTCCCGATCTTGTTGAAAAGCTTCTTTTTGCAGAGTGTGTGGGTAAAGCTTTGAACACTTCGGCTGGTATGTCCTCTTCCCCGGGAGCTCTGTTGTTTTTTGTGCCCTCAATAGCTCAGTGTGGATTTCGTGTAGATAGGAGCACCGTAGACATAACCTTTAGCCAGAGAAACGCAGGAAGCAATGGCAAAACCTACACATAGCCTTCATTGACCTCAAAAAGACCTTTGATTCTGAAAACAGAGGTGCATTACGGACGGGATTTAAAAAAGTCGGCTTTCCTGAGAACTGTATAAACATTATCAAGCTTCTCCCCACAAGTACCAGCACCTGTGTGATCACCAGTCAGTGAGAACTGGTGTCAAAAAAGTCTGTTTTCTTGCCCCCACTCTTTTTGCAACCTATATCACCTTCATCTTCGACAAAGCTCAACGAAGGCTTGTTGCCCCAAACCTTGCAATTCGATACACATATGATGGGGGTGACTCCGTTAACCAGAAAAGACTTCGCGCTGAACGTAAGACAAAGCAAAAGAGAGTATTTGACTTTCAATACACCAACGATGTAGTAATTGTAACAGACTCATATCAGAGTCTTCAGCAAGTCTCAGACACCCTCGATGACACGTAAACTCATTGTCGCATGGTAATAATAAACAAAAAAGAAGAGTAATGCATTATCTGCCTCGGGGGGGGGGAGAGGACCTGCAAATTCTCCTCCTGGATCACACTCTGAAGAACATGTCCCGTTTCAATTACCTGTAGGGAGCACCACTGAAGAATCCGGCAATGTTGACATGGAAATTCAGCACTGACTATCTTCTGCCACCGTGGCTATCCAGAAGCTAAACCAGCGTGTCTTTGCCAACAGAGATATCCTCAAATCTACCAAATTAACAGCGTAGTCCTACTATCTTTGCTATATGGATCTGAATGCTTAGTGTCCTACTGCAAACACATCAAGACACTTGAAAGTTTCCAACAGCGCAGTATAAGTAGAATACTGGACATTAAGTGGCACGACGGTATCACAATCTCCAAGGTGCTGACTAGCGATGGGAAGATTAGTTCATTTAGTTGAATAGGTCAAATCGGTCTCGGTCACCAAAATGATTAGGTAAATGAACTAGTTCATTTAGGTCTTTTAGTTCCTTATCGTTGGTTCATTCACGTCATTAAAGACTTAAAATTATTGAAGGATGTAAGATGAGAAGACCGAAATATGCCCGCGTTATTAATGTAAGTTTTTATATTTATATGTTTTCTTTATGTATCCGCTTAACATCACCCTTTTCAACGGAAATATCAAAAAATTAATATTAATTTTCATCATGATGAAGAAGAAGGCTGCCCCTATTGACGATTTTTGCATAAGAAATCCGCAGCAACACGCAGCGATCCTGAGTGAGACAGTCGTGTTCGCTGCTGATGCGGAAAAACAAAGTGTCAGCAGCGTTTCGCAGCAAAAACATGTTCGCAGTGGTGCGGAGAAAAGATCTGTCAGCAGCGTTAATGACCCGTAGTTCACTGCGTTACACTGCTGATGAAATCAGAATCAGCAGCTGATTCAAATGGTTTTTCAGTAGCTACTCTCTGCTGGATTTTTATTCCGTGGTGGAAATAAATCGATTCTGCTGCTGCATTTTGCAGCGGAAAAACAGTAGTTCTGTGGTCCGCAGCTACAATTCTCTACTCTGCAGTAGACAGCGTATTACAGTTTCTCTTCTCATTTACAATTTATAACATTGAAATAGTAAAAATACAAAGTAACTGGTCGCCAAAAACATTAACAATATCAATGATTCTTGAAATTACGAGTATATTTATGTAAACATACGAGTATAAAACTTTCAAAATTGCTCAAATCCAAGAATATGGGTGACCTCGCATCATGTGATTTGGGGACCACATTTGTCTCTGAAATAAATTATAACGTTGAATAACTACATGGTACTTTCAAGTTCGTGTTTAGAAATTACACACAGTTAGAAGCAACAATTTGGTAAGGCTTATGTTCTGCAATTTTTCAAATGTCTCTCTCTCTCTCTACTTTTCCTCCAGGGCCCTGATACATCATTACATGGCCCTACTATCTTATTCCCAATTCTCTCCTACTTGAACCAAAACCAAAACCTTCATCTCACCTTTCTCCTATTTTTCACTGCTTGATTGTTATTCTGTACTTGATGAGTTTTGAATCACGCTGATTGAGGATGTATGATTCTTAAAACACCGAGAAGAACATTCTCTATGTCCTTCTTTCCCTCATATATTCTATTGCTTGAAATTAAAAGAATATATTTCTTCTTTAATGCACCTCACCTGATCTATATAAATAACTCTTCCCAATTCCTTGCCTAGAGACATAAATTTTATTTTGTATTCAATTCTGATTCTGTCTTCTGGTAATTTATCGCATCATTTCCACCTAGTATTTGATATTGTCGCAAGGGAACTCCATTCACTTTGCTTTTTTGAAGTTCCACCCTGCTTTCTGCATCCTCCAACATACTTGAGACTTTCATAATTTTTTAAACATATTTTGACCCACTGATATCACCTTCCTATTCTTCCTACAAGTATTCCATAAGATTTTCAAATCTCATATTCATACAATATTTACCTATAATATTCTGACAATTCAGGTTCTCTCGTTCATCGGACTCAGCTTTCTTTGATTTATCTAGAGAAATATATATTAAGTAATAACAAGTAAAAATGGATTTCTTTTCACACTATTCCATAAACGAAGTAAAAAATCAGCCACGTTTTGACTATCCACCACTCTTCACAAGTTGTCCACTTTCTTTCAAGGATTAAATTCCCTGACTTTTCCAGATTTTTTCAATGCTCACCAACGCCCTCCTTTGGTCAAGGGCGGACTTCTTTGAATACTAGATTGGTTATGCCTACTGGCCACAATAAAAACAATTTAATGCGTACATCTCTGTTGAAAGGGCCCGCTTTGGCGATCACAGTTTTGGCTGTACAGCTGATTTTTTTTTTTTTTTAAATTTCGACCAAAAATCAATTTTTGGGTTTTTAGCGATTTGGTTCTTTCAGCTCTGCTGTACCATTTTTTGAGGTCTCATTCCATTCAAGCTCCAGGGTATGAAATGCATAGAATCAAAAAGGGCCCAGGTTGTCGACTCCAGTTTTCTTCTCTACGGAAGTTTTCACTCTTAATCATTTTGCGGACTTTCAAAAACATTTTTCTCAAAATACAGCGTTTCTGTACCTCATTGTCAAAAATACTGAAAAAATATCTTTCAGTAACGTTACACAGCTGGTTAAGGTCTTATTCGAAAGGTAGTTCGGTCTAGTATAACCCTCACCCCTCAACTTCATACTGACAAGACCAGATGGACCTTCTCGCTAGGGTATTTCTAAGACTCTTGAAATAGTTCTCATGAATGTTATTGACTTTTCACACAAACAGAACCTTCAAAACCGGCTGATGAGCCCATCACATTCTGTTATCACTCATGAAAGCCGCCACCCCCCCCCACACACGCATGCGCGCGCATTCGAAACACAGCCCGCCTGACAATTGCCGACAGAAATCCGACGGTGCCAGAAATGCCAATTCTGACATTAAAAACGACACAAATGACAGTTGCTTCAGCCAATCAGAACGCTGCGATGCAATTTCTGACGCAAAAATGGTTCTAAACCGACAAAATACTGGCAAAGTAGGCGAGGCATGCTTCCTTTGTCAGAAATTTGACGGGTCGACAGTGTCATTATTGTCGGCCGACAGAAATTTTGTCAGACGGGAGGGTACAAAAAGCCAAGTAGAAATCTTTTGAACAGCTGCGTGGCCGGCCTAGAGAGCATTTTCGGAATTTTCCTCTACCCATGCTGATTCACCGCTTGAATAATTAGAGGTGCGATTTTTGAACACGAGAAAAAGAAGGGCGGTTCACGCCAAACTGAAAAAGGGAAGGAAAAAAGCGCGACAATAATCAGCTATAAAAAAAAATCACACCAGTTTTTGGCTGTTGGAAACTTCAGGGCTTTTTATCAGTTTTGGACTGTCAGGTTGGGAAATGTACCAGTTTGGGTTTTTTGGTCAGATATTAGTTGTCCATCACATTGGTCCGTTCTTCAGTTGTAATTCTCAATTTCCAGATAATATTAAGCGTTTCCCAAAACATTCCCGATTTGATTGCTCTTTTCTTTTCTACTTTTTTTTGGATGGAGGGGGGGGGGACTCCCATTTTTTGTATTTTTGATTGAAAACATGCTGGGGAACATCCCTGTATTGCACATATGCTACCGACAAGAGTGTTCGAAGCCATAGCCAAGAGATGCAGTAGCAGAAGTTCATGACAGTCGAGCAACTGGCATTAGTTGTTGAGGCTTACAATCCAGCACACGACACTAGTTGTTGGAGCTGCAGTGGCAGTGGTTGATGGCAGTACCCGTTGAAGATTTCCCCACTAAAAACATGAAAATCTAGTTGCGCTGCGTACACGTATTAGAGTGGAAATGCCACTACGACCCATTGTCTTTTCAAAGAAAACGCACACGCATGGAATGCGGATGGCAGTGGCGCTACGCCGACGACATATCTCTTCGTAGTGGAACTGCGCTCACGGACCACTTGTTTCCCACTACGTCGATTTCTTCGTAGTAGAACTGCGCTCACGGACCACTTGTTTCCCACTACGTCGTACCACTACCCCCTTGAAAATTTTCACATTAAAATATGAAAATGTAGTTGCTCTGCGTGCACGTATCAGAGTGGTAATGCCACTACGAACTATTGTCTTTTCAAAAGAAACGCACACGCATGGAATGCGTTTGGCAGTGGTGCTTCCCCAAGAACACATTTATTTGTAGTGGAAATGCGCTCACGGATCACTTGTTTCCAACTACGCCGTACCATTACATTACGTGTGCGAAACCACTACGCAAGCTAAAGTTTTCGCGCATACATATGGCAGTATTCTTATGCACGTTATGCCACTATGCACAATTTACAGTGGCGGATACAGAGGGGGGGGGGGGGAGTTCGCCCCCATGAAATACCAAACATTTAAATCTGTCTATAGTGACCTAAAGCTATTATGTTTCGTCTATACCATTTTTCATTCGGACCCCTCCCCCTCCCCGAAATTATTTTCTGTATCCGCCCCTGACAATTCAGGACATAATAAAAAATTTATTAATTATAAATGAAAAGTACTTTATTACATCAGAATATTTCCATAACAGAATTCGGCATCAAAGAGGAGAGAACGAGCTTGTACAGAAAATAGTATTGTATTTGTGTTACCGGAAGTGTCGAAAATTACGGAAAACTTGAGAATGTCCAGGCAATAACATCACTGTCGTTGGGTTTTAGGAACGAGGGATAGTAACTAAATAACTTGAATTCCGTAATAATTTAGGAAATCTTGAAATTCGCAAAATTCAGTAGGCCTATTCGTTAATTCCTAATCAGGAGCAGGCAGTGTCTAGTATACCTCTGCGCACTAGTACTTTGCATATACAGTTTCGTTTGATCACAACTTCTGGGCACATTTGAACATATGCAAACGTGGATTAAGGGGTCATTCATTAATTATGTAAGGATGATTTTGGCCGTTTTTGACCTCCTACCCCCCTGTAAGGACACATAAGATTAACTGAACCCCTTCCCCCTTATTATGTGATTTTTTCATGCATTTTCCTAAAAAGCTTTAAAATAAATTAACATCATTTGAAAAGGTTCAACAGGTTTCACTGTATGTGTATTTACTCATCTTTAGCGGCTGCATGTAGAAAATGTGTCGCCTGAGTGGTGGCTACATTAAAAATTACGTAATAAAATATTACGTAAGAATGGCTTCTACCTCTCCCCTTCTCAGTAAGGCTATGTAGAGATTTTTACCCCCCCCCCCGGGGGGCTGTACGTAATTAATGAACGACCCCTAATTGCATTTTGAAATGACTATAGGTGTACCTATCGCACCAAATTAGTATACCTTCTTTATAACATTCGTGTAAACTACATATTACCGAATTCAAGTTTGAAAGATCTAACAGTAATTAATCTAAAGTTTAAAAATATGGCAGAAGTTTCGAAAATTTACGAGTAATTTTATAAATTTATTCTACAGATGATGGTCAAGTACGATTTTAATCACAGTTTTTAGGAGCTAAAGTGACTGCTTAACGTGATTTTAAAGAACAGAAGAGTGACATGTCACAAGAAAAGAGCCTGAATGTTCACTTACCACTAAGACCCTTTTCTTGGACACGTCACTAGTGGGATTTATGAAATTTTAAATGTCTAGGGAATTTTAGACAAAACACCTGTTCTATAATATGTTCCCGCGCATGCGCGTTTCTACACTGACGGCTCAACGATAACTGAAAACGTGATAGCTCATTATACGTTTCGGATGTTCCAGATTTCTTCTTGTTCGTGCTTTCCTCTCATCTGTAGAATAAAACGTCATATTGTGCTTCATTCTACAATTATTTTAGATGGTTTTTCTTACCAACGTAATACAAGCATGTAAAAGCATAAACTATTTTTTTGTTCATTTTCACTACTGAGTCATTCTTTGTCCTCAAGATTGATAGTACCTACTACCTCTCCGGCACTCACAAGACAGCCTAGGCCAGCTTTAATACACGTTATTACGTCCTTGTCATCAGTAGCGTAACTAATCGTTCCTTCTGGGAGGGGAGGGGGCTGAAATCATAGAATAAAAAGTAGGTATTTTTTCACTATGTTCAATTTTCATTAAATGAACAAAAAATAAACTTATAAGAGGTTGGGGGGGGGGGGGTTCTCCCGTATTTGCGCCACTGCTAGTCATTATAGTCATGATCTGGTCATTTTAGGAACTCGTGTGATGGACTAGGCGTTTTTGTAATCTTTGAACAATCAACATTTCCGGTAACACATATGCACATGGTACATCAAAAAAGTAAATATGTATGTTAAAAAAGAAAATGAATATCAAGACAGAATAAACTCACTACACATCTCATACAACTGAAACAACAAAAAAGATAAACGTTACATGTACTCGAATTTAGAAGTTTTTTTTAAAGTCTATTTCTGCAATAAAGCAAGAAAACAATGTCATAATTAATGGCATTCTGTACCAGGAGTCAGAAGATGTGAAGAAAATATTTAATAAGGCGACAGAAAACCTTGAGGTAGAGCTCCAAGACTACTATTTCTGGGCAGTACAAGGGCTGCCTTCAAGAAATCAGACCTTAACAATGATTGTTAGACTGAATAGTAAGAATGGGGTCAAATAAGACCGGTAGAAAACTATAAGAAGGAAAAGCTGAATGGCCAGGTAATCTGAGCTGGCTCCCCAGTTGATTTTCATAGACGAGCACCTCTCCAAAGAAATGGTTGAGCTAATTTACAAAACACTTGTCCCAAAATATATATGAGATAGTAGAGAGAGCAAGACTGACTTACAAATTTTACATTACAACTGCAAAGGAATGGCGTCCAAAAATAGGATAGAACCAACACGGGCGGCGGACCTGTAGGACTCGTACAATCAGTTTGCGGAAGTTCTGAAAGAAACCGAACAGTTAATAAGCGTGAAGCGGGCAAAACCATGAACGTATGACAAGCTCAGTGCGAGAACCAAACTGCTTATCAATAGGTGTAGATACCCTGAAATATTATTTAAAATATAAAAAAAATCATTCATTAAAAAACAATTTAAATTTTTTAAAAATTCTAAAGTATTGTATACATCCTATTCTGGAATTTGATGAGATGGACGGACCATCTAATGTCACTATTGTTTGCAAGGTATGATGTTTTGAGGAAGTGAGAGGGGTGCGCAGTAACGAAGATATTTGACTTTGATTCAAATTTGGAAACGAATGTCCGGGCTGTGTTGAACTATTCGTCCGCCTTTTTTTATACATGGTCGTGGTTGTGCACTGTTTCGTTGGTCATTTCGTATTTTTGTGCCCCGTCGCTTATTTCTGATCCATTCCTGAACAATATTCAAGGTTTCGGATACATTTTTGGTGATAGTTGATGCTATTTCTGCAAAATGAATATGCGCAAATTAGGAGATAATAAATGGAATAACAGACAAATAATAAATTTGTGATATCTCCTAAGGGAAGGCATACCATAATGCTCAAGACAGTAAATGGGTGATTCTCTGAAAATTAGACAATTCGACGTGGACAAAAACAAAAAAACGAGGTTCACTTTCCAAATGTATTTTCGTTGAAATCGATACTAGGAGCACTGAGAAAACCGTATTCCGACGACGGGCAGGCTTAAATTTGATTTTTCTTCTTTTTTTTTTGGGGGGGGGGGGGGGTATAGAGTCATAAAAAATTGATGTCCACGTTGAAAGACAAATTTTTCACGTTTACATAGTGCGATAAGATGAGGCTGTATGATCACACAGCGGCAATATAGGTTACAATCTTACAGATCACAGTTTTACAAAGTACCTACAATTCATCTAGGAAAGTAGTCTCTGCACAAAGAAGATTTAGAGGCTGTTTCTACAGACTGCTTCTAAGTGTCGAAAGATTCACGTCTTTCGTCGTGGATACAAGAAATATGTGAGTGTCCACGTTGAACATACCTATTTTATGTCCACGCTTAAGAACAAAATTGCCATTTTCCTTTTCCCATTGGGTAAATATGCGGAGAATATTTGATACATGTAGCTGAATGTAATGGGGCCAACATTAGATACAACTACTTATATTAAGTATTACATTTTTTACAAATTCTTAGCTGGAAATTCAATATGGAATCACCCAAATACCTGTCCACCAATTATAGAAGGCAGAAACTACAATATATTATACATAGTTACAACAATAATGCTCTTTAACGAGGAAGGGTATATCTTCTCACAGATAACGGTCAGGATGTTACGTACCAAACCCGAAATTGTACAGATCGGGAATTGTATAGCATTTTTGTACCATGCGCGAATCGAACGACCAACTTATTTGCACTGAACCCGAAATATCGGACTAGGTACAAATAATGCTGTACCATTTGCGAAATGTATGAAAAGTTTGTACCAATAAGACCAAAAGCTGACAAAGAAGAAAATAGAGATATACAGCCATTATAGTAATTATAGTATCCCTCATCTAGATTCCTCTTGATGGAAGTACGTATAGCTTTTCCAGCATTACATTATCGTTTGAAGACGAACTGTTCTCTTTTTTTTTTTTTTTTTTTTTTTGTATTGAGGTCGTTTCTCATGTAACTTCCATCACACTGATACTTCCAATTTCGCTTTCCTGTCAAACAGCGCCTCAAAAGGGGATTGTTTAATTCCTGAGGGGTAACTTATTTTTTTGAAATTTGGACGAAACGTACATAATTCATCAGCCCAGGCAGTCAAACCATTGTCAATCATCCAAGCTCTCGCCATTTCCTCAACATCGCGGTTTGGTTGTTTGATACCTCTCTGACTTTGAGAATGCCGAGGTTTACTATTATGCAGTCTTGAGACCCGGCCATAACAGTTCCAAATCACTGATAATGGCATTTACGAATTCGTGATAATTATTAGATTGTAACAGGGAGGGGGCACTGAATCCATAAAAAATGTCAATTAAATTGTAAGCAACTTCTGCAGCGGTCTTCGTTTTTTGAGAGCACATAAGTGTAAAAATTTAACCTGGTGATCTTGATAATTCACGATAAATTGAAACTGGCCATTTCTATGACTGCACATCGATCAAGTCGACTTGACCCCTAGCATTAGCTTCTGCAAAAACTGTATGCTAAATTACAACCCCTTTCGAATAAAGTGATTGCATGAGAATGATGCACACCTCCAACGTTGGTCACTGCACTATAAGAACTATCATGTTGAACCATGTAAAGGGCAATAAGAGATTATTACATACAAATACAATCTATTCCAGGGTTTGTACAATATATTCTGTACCCACAATGTTATTTATTTCCTACAAGTTGTTAGGTAGGTACACTAATCGCGAACGGTACAGTATTAATTGTATTAAGTCTGATATCTCAGGTTCAGATAGAAGTGGGTCGTTCGATTCGCGCACAGTACAAAAATGCTTGTACCATTCCGGATCTGTACATTTCGAGCTTAGTACTTACTACATAACAAGGATATTACAAAATTTTTCAAGCCTTACCTGGTCACCAAAAGACCTCTCGCTGCAGAATGTTTGCTTTTTTTCCACGAACTTTTGTTGGAATGGATTGTAGAATTCTCCAACATTTGATCTTTTATGCGACATAGGTATTTAGGAAATGCAATCGACAAAACACTGAATACTTAGTTCTCTTAAATTGCAAATTGAAAACAACACTCAAAACTTTCTGATAATTATTCGAAAACTGAAAAGTAACACCAAACAACCGAATGATATAGTTATCACGTTATCAGTATCAAGCGCATTAGTAGGTAATTCTGTTTTGTTTGAAATATCAACCGTTTTCAACAGAAACGTTTTGATTGGTCGTCATAGTACAAGTGCAGAAACGGTGGGGTAGCGGTTATGTTGTGGTTTTAAAGTTGAAATTCCACCACGCAGATTTTGTCCGGGAATGCTCACTGTCACTACCACCCACACATCTAAACCGGTTTTCATCATAAAGCTCATCAATGTAGTAGTGGTAGTGGTTTTACGAATGTATATCCACCTGAATGCGCTCGCCAATACATAGATCCTTGGTGTACATTTTAAAGTGGGAATTCCACAACGCGAATTGTCCACGAACGCTTACTACCACTCTTGCATCTAACCCTGTTTTAATATATAGAGCTCATCAATGTAGTAGTGGAAGTGGTTTTCCGAATGCGTTCCACTTGGATACGCACATCAAAATCTTCAACGGGTAGCGACCTGGTACCTGAAGTATGAGAGGGTTGAGCACCCTGAAGTTGAAGTTACCAAGAGAACAACTGAAATGGAACACTGGAAGTACCGTTCGAATACATGCGACAACATACAGTTCCGGTGATTAAATTTCGTGCGCCGTATTTCACGTGCATTCCTTATACAAATGTCACGCGTTGAATTTCTTCAGACTTGTCGTTTTTCGCATGCAAACGCTCTTTCTATCGCTTGCGAATAATTATTCTCCAATAACTACTAATTATGAATATATTACATTAAATGACATGTAGAACTTACCAGTAATATCTCAACACAAAATTCCGAACTAAACTGTAAACTCAGAAACGCAACGCGCAACCATTCATTGAAGTTAGACACAGAAACTGTGAGATAGTTTGTAGATAGGCATCGAACCGGATAGCCGTTAAGCCGCAAACGTTTATCTAAAGGTGCCGACTTGGCGACAACCTTGAAGCCTGAAGGTAACATCACCCGTAGCTACAAGCCATTGTTTCATTCTGGTAACAACGTTAGCTGCTGAAAACATTGAATTATCCGCAGCGTTCCGCTACTTATACTCACAGTAAAATGAAACGCTGCTGTATACTATCCAACATTTAACGGCTGAATGCTGCTAAGTTTCATCATCCTCATCAGCAGTGTAGTGGACAATTGTTTTAAATCGCTGCGTAACGCTGCTGTCTCTATGTGTACTCTGCGGAATCATTTCAAAATCCGCAGCAGACAACTCTTGAGGTCTGCTGTTAGATCTGCTCAAATCGCAGCATAACGCTGCAGAATTGTATAAATGCTCTGCATCGAATCTAACAATTTCGCAGCGGAAAACTGAAAATCCGCTACAACCAGGAGCTGAATTGTGTCCGATTTTGTCAATAGGGGCGCTCAAATAAACGAAATGAGTCACGTCGGTATTTTAGTTTTAGTTCACCTGCGTTAGGTCTTAGGGTTTACACGAATTTGGTCGTTCTTTGTTTACGTTCACGTTTTAGTTCTTAACAGTCTTAACAGTTACTTTTGGTTATTTTCAGATCGAGTTCGAGAGAATCTCGGTCTTATTGAACTAGTTTGTTCAAAACATCGGTCTTGGTAGATTAGTTCATCGCGATGATTAGTTCAAATGAACTAGTATGACCGAGACCGACTCAACGCTAGTGCTGACCCGTACCAATTGCAAAAGCATATAGAGCACCATATACTGAAGTCTCGGTTACGCTGGATAGGACACATCCACTGCATGGATGAAGATAGATTCCCCAAGCAGTTGTTATATGGTGAAATGAATAGAAGCTCAAGATCAAACAGTGAACAGGAGTTAAGATTGAATGATGCAGTGAAGACCTCTCACAATGCAACATCGGCTATGTAAGCTGAGTCACACTGCAGAAGATAAAACTCATGGAGAAATGCAATTCAAATGGGTGCTGAAAGCTTTGAGATCCAACGAGTCCTAGCTAATGAAGAGAAGCGATTGAGAAGAAAAGCAGAGCAGGCTGGCCCATCCCCTCTGGATTCAATTTTTCCCTGCGATATACCTGTGGGGTGTGTCAGTCGAGAATTGGCTTACTCAATCGCAGGAAGACCTATACCAAAGACCCACGCAATATTGATACTCAAACCCCAACCTTCGAATACGAGAAGGAGCAACGACGAAGATTACATTTTTACTGAAATGACGCGAAACCCTTATGTAAATTACATGTTCAGCTTCACCCTTCTTGGTGATTGGGTTCAAATTATTCCATGATTCTTAAACTTAGCACTCATAGTTTTTACGTAGTATGAAACAATTCTAGGGGTTGCCGCTGAAATCTTTTCACTCTGCCCGCCTGTACAACACTGTTTCTTTAATTGCTACCACGATACCACGAGTCTACAAATTTAATTCGCCCGCTGAATCGGTAATATACAACATCTCCCCTCCCCTTTCCTACCCAGTTGGTAGAAGACTGGGGTGTTGAAAATGAAAGATTAACTTATGCAACACATCGTAGTAAACCTTGTCGCATTAGGAATGTAAAATTTCAATAATGTTTTACAAAGCAGGTTCCAAAACGCAAAATACAGGTGGATATTTTCAGACTAAAACAAGCCTACCCGAAATACCCGAGCATTGTTTCGGCACTGCGAAGATGACATTTGGATTTATGCCATTTCTGCTGCTTGGTATTCCGAATCGTGTAAATATATGAAACCGGCTAGGACTTTTACAAGATATCCCGCACTATATAATTCCGATTATGATCAGCGAAAGTTGTGCCAGAAACACTTCTTCTGTTTATGCTCGTCTTATTGTTCGGAGTTCGGCCGAACACAGATATCGTTGCTCATACAAAAGCTGTATAGCTATTGTTTTTAAAAGCATTTTTATTAGATCTATCGTTTTTCCATAAACCGCGCGCAGTAAATTTTTTACGCGGCTCAATGTTGCGGGAGTTCATTTTAATAATCTCCCTACTTGTTTTATGGTTGTTATTGTTCACTTAAGATTCGTTTTTACGAACTTTTGACTCGGGGAGAAAGAAATAAAAAGCGAAAATTATTCCCATACCTCGATGAACTCGACAGCGAACAAGATTTAATATTCGGAATTTTCAACGCTAGCGTTCAGTAACCTTCTTATGATTCCACTACAGCATTGAAAAAGATTATCACCAGTTAACCGTGCCCAGAAAAAATTTATTTTATTTCAGATTGCGTAGGTAGATATCGCTCCAAAGCCTAAACACTTCGTAGGTATTTTTCCGTACATTTCTTTCTTATCTCGTTTTGATGGATAGAACACAATATAAATAATAAGAAAGAATCGCATTTTCCCCTCTGCCTCAATGCAAATGACGGAGAGTCATCGATCTACATCGTTTGCGCCGAGTTCTGTCGCACACATTATTGGTTATGACGAGGTGTGAGAACCGTCGACATCCAGGGTAACAGACAGTAACAAATTCGAACGAAAATGTGATTACAGAAGTACAAATTGACATTGACAACAACATCGAAAACACCGAAAGATAATTCAATATGGTTTCTCGAATTCATCGCCGTGTTTCAGTCGAATCCGTTTCGACAGAAACTGCCTAAGTTTCCCCGTAAATAATTTTATTTATCGTATTTTAGAGACATTGTTTCAATTTTTCGTAATGTATTCTTGACACTGAAATGTTTGCCAACTGATATCTGTAGGGAGTTTTCTGCAAGCCTTGCAAAACTAAGTTTAGAACAATACAAATAAAATATTCATATACATTTTCATTTGATAGAGTGGAGTGCTTCCAGGGATCTATCATACAGTTCTTTCCAACGTAAATTAAAAAGCAATGCTCTCTAGATGTTTTGTCACCAGCTGAAATAATTTAATCGTTGGTAATTTTAAGAAATAGTTGCAAATGAATTGGAGCGAGACGTGATAAGACATCAAGAAGCAACACGGTCACAGCGTACCGCCCAAGGGCGAAACTATAGAGGGTGTGGGGGTTGAAGTACCCCCATAATTTGACAGTCGGCAAATTTTGAAACTGTTCATTTGAATTTTCATTTTTTATGCATGTTTGTTTGTTTATTTATTTTCATTTTCAATTAAAAAATTGGTTAATTTTTAATTTTTTAAACATTTTGTCGGCGAATTTTTAGTTTTCAGAAAATATTTGTCGGCAAATTATTCTTCTCCACCTGTTCAAACTGAAAGTAATTTTCGTTTCTGAGGATAAGAGTACCCTGGACTCCTGTTAGAGACTAATCAGTCAAAAGCAGAAGGTTTCAAGCTGAGTAGGTATCGAACGTTGTTTGAAAGGTTGAAACAAACCTGAAATGTGGAAGACATTTCGAAAATCTGCAAGTCGGTAGCAAAGGTTGAATTTCAAATTGTAATGACTATTCGGACTGCTAGCGCGACAGCGTCGCCCTCTATAATTTTAGGCACGTGGAAAAAAAGGACTTATTGAAACCCTACATATTTTAGAAAAATTCATCAGATTGAAATGAAAACGGTCTCAGTGAAAGAATTTTTTTTTTTTTTTTTTTTACAGCTCTTGTTGGGTATTCCTTCTATTTCACAATTCTCTTAGCACTTACTGTGCCGAGGGGAAGACGGGGAAGCGGGCCCCTCCCTGCCCTCAGCCTTCTCTACCCACCTATTATTGGGTATGAGCCTCCCCCAATTCCCTCACTTTATCCCTCCAGCTCCTTCTGTACAGGGTATGTCTTCTCCACATGGGACCCAGCTCCTTGCGGAATTCATCTCGCCAACGGGTCAGCGGTCTACCTATATTCCTTGTGTAGTCATACGGGGTCCACCCTTCCACCCTTTTTCCCACCTTCTTACACCCAATCTTGAAATGTGGCCCCCGTATCTCCATTTATTTTTCTTGATAACAAGACCCAGATCTTCTAGGCGTGTTTTGGCCCTGATCTCTTTGGTTTCCACTTTATCTCTTAGCCTCACTCCCAGCATGCTCCTTTCCATTGCTCTTTGAGTAACCTGAAAGCGCGTATAATTTGTTTTTGTTAATGCCCAAGTTTGAGCCCCGTAAGTTAATACTGGCTGTACACAGCTGCGCCAGACCGCCGCTTTAGTCGTTATTGGCAAACGGCCTTTGAAAATCTGCCGCGTTTGCCAAAATTTCCTCCATCCACTTTGAATTCGATTTGATATTTCTTTTTCTCTAGCACTATGGAAAGAAATTTTTTGGCCTAGGTAGTCAACCTCCTTCACCCACTCTATTATTTCGTTATTAATTTGTACCTCTATTTCCTCGGCGTTCGAAAGTAGTTTTGTTTTTTGTGCATTTACGGATAATCCTGCTATCTCACACGCCTCTAGAAACTCTTCCGCATTCCTTAATAGTTCCGGCAAATTGTTTGAGAGCAGTACAACATCATCCGCAAAACGTAGGTTATTCAAAAAGTCGCCCTCAATTTTGACCCCTCTTCCCTCCCATTCCAACGTACGCATCGCTTCCTCAAGCACACAGTTGAATAAATTGGGAGACAGCGGATCTCCTTGCCGGACTCCCCTGTTAACAGCAAAGACTCTTCCGGTTTTATCAAGCTTGACATACGCCAACGCTTTTTCGTACATCTGACGAATAATTTTGATTACTTTTAAATTAACCCCCTGTGTTCTTAGAGCCTTCCATAAAAATTCATGGTCAACCGTGTCGAATGCTTTAGTGAAATCGATGAAGAGTAAAAAAATCTCAAAATTGTATTCATTTGCTTTTTCAATTAGTTGTTTCAAAATAAAAATTTGGTCGATCGTTGATCTATTTTTCCGAAAACCAGCTTGCTCTCTCGGTTGTTGTTCGTCAAGCTGCTTATACACTCTTTCTTTCAAAATTTTAACGAAGAGTTTGCCAAGATTAGATGTTAGGCTTATAGGGCGATAATTTTTAATTTCATCCCGTTTTCCTTTCTTAAACAGTAGAACAATCTCCGCTATTTTCCACTGCGAGGGGATCTCTTCCGTTTCGACAATTTTGTTAAATAGTTTTGTTAATATGGGGGTAAATTCTGCTCCAAATATTTTAATCTGTTCGTTTCCGATTGCATCAGGTCCCGCTGCTTTGCCAATTTTACAACTGTTAATTGCGTGCCTCACTTCTGACTGCAATATGCAGGGGAATTCGCACTCCATCTCAAATTCAGGCAACCTTACCTGTACATTTGACGATCTATTTGTACTTCTCACTCGTTTCTCGTACAACTCTTCGTAGAATTGTGACGCTACTTCAACGATTTCCTCACGCCCGTACACTTTTTTCCCCCGCAGGTCGCGTACACTCGGAATTAACGCTTTATTTTGGTTGATTTCCCTAAATACTTTTCTTGTTGATCCACTTGTTGATAAAATCTCCTCAATAATTTTGCTATCAAATTTCCTCACATCATTTCTAATTTCTATTTGGGAGTGGGCACACTTTACCCTGCAGGGGGCATACGACTCGGTTGCAATAGCAATTATGGATACAACAAACGAATTTGGCAAAGTACATGTTAAAACAAAAACGGATGACAAACTATCAGCAGAAACAAAACTTTTAATTGAAAAAAAGAGAGGAACTAGAGAGGAAAGATAGTAAGTCTTTCAGGGAGAAGCTTGACTTGGTATGTTTGAGGAAAAAAAAAAAAAAAAAAAATTTATGTACTATAAATTTTGTCCTAATCATTTTTTCGATAAACGGTTTCGTTTTCATAATATTTTGAGATTTCTTTGTATGCCTGTAAATGAAATATTCCCCTTGATCAGGGTTACAAGGTAAACGACTACAGCGCGCCACCGCTGTGAGCAGCCCGAAATCTGTTGTTACTAGATTCTCTGTTTGACATAGAGCCAGAAATTTGAGAAAGTTGAACTCGACCGCTTTCACATTTCCCTTCGTCTTTCTTAGCTAATGCGGCGTTTTTGTTTTTTTTTGTAAAATGGCTTCGCCCTGTCCATAATTTCATGACCACTGTTCACATCGCGTCTTCAGTACTCAGTACAAAGATATGATACAACTCAATCGACCTATGACGCGTCCATTTTCTCCTCTTGTGAATCCGTTAGGTGAAACTAAGAAAATTGCATATATATTATAATGTAGCGACTCCTAAGTCAGTGATTCACTCATTCACTCTGCCACTTGCTTCCTTATTTAGTGATTCACTCACATACTCAGTCACTCATTCATACTCTAGTTCAGTTTTTCATTCACTTCGTCACTCTATCACTCACCAAGTCAGTGATTCACTTACTCACTCTGCCACTTGCTTCTTTATTTAGTGATTCACTCACTTACTCAGTCGTTCATTCATACTCTAATTCAGTTTTTCATTCACTTCGTCACTCTATCACTCACTAAGTCAGTGATTTACTCACTCACTTAGTCATTCGCTTACTTATTTAGTGATTCACTCAGCCACTGGCTTACTTATTCAGTTATTTACACAGTTACTCCGTCACTCACTCAACGAGTCAGTAATTCATTCACTCACTCAGTCACTTATTCAGTGACTCAGTAATTCACTCAGTCACTCGCCCATTTATCAAGTTATTCACTCAGTTACTCCGTCACTTACTCAACGAGTCAGTGATTCACTCACTCACTCAATCGCTTACTCAGTGGCTCAGTAATTCACTCAGTTACTTGCTTAGTTATTCAATTATTCCCGCAATTACTCAATCACTTACTCCAGTGACTCAGTGATTCCCTCAGTTACTTGCTTACTCATTTAATGATTCACTAAGTTACTCACCCACTTACTCGATGACTTGGTAATTCACTCACTTACTTAGTTATTCACTCATTCTATAGTGTAGTTATTCATTCACGTTCTGACTCCATCACTCACTCAATAAGTCAGTGATTCACTCAGTCACTCGCTTATTACTTATTCAGTTATTCACACAGTTACTCAATGACTTAGTGATTCACTCACTCAGTCAGTCACTCGCTTACTCATTGAGTTATTCACTCAGTTACTCAGTCACTCACTCAGTGATTTAGTGATCTACTCAATTACTTAGTCATTCATTCATTCTCTAATTCAGCTATTTATTCACTTCTTCACTCAATGAGTCAGTGATTCACTCACTCACTCACTCACTCACTCAATCATTTATAAACGACTGCAGTTGTTACTAGATTCTCTGTTTGACCTAGAGCCTGTTGAGAAAGTTGAACATTTTATTAAAATCTAAAAGTTAAAAGCAAACGACTTATCTTCAAATGTCACAAGCTGAATCCGATAGCAAAAGTTCTACTGTTTAATTTACAGTCTCCGGTCCTGGTGAATATTAGGGCCCTACATCCGTCAGAGCGCGTCGCTGTCGAGTCGCAGAGATAAGTAGCAAAAGGTAAATCTATATGTTTTCCCCATTAATGTACATACTCATTAAAGTTGAAATATCTCAAAAATTAAGACGTTTTTGAAGTATTTAAAGAGAAACGAATTTTACAAACAACGAATTTTCTATCGATTAAGACTATTTTTATACATACAAATAGATTCCAACATTTTGCTACCTGAGTCAAAAACTTCACCTTTTAGTCGCTGATAAGAGTAGTCGATACTAGCGCTGTACGACCCGAATAGGAGGGAAATTTAGTCTCGAACAAAAGTCAAAACTCCATGTATTTTTCCATAAGAACGAAAGGGAACTTCTGGCACGGATTCCTCTAATCCGATCGATAGGAAACTTTGTAGTTTTTTTTTTTTTTTTTTTTTTTTTTGAGTTGATTTGATTTGATTGACATCAATTTAGGAGAAGAATCGGAGGAAATCCTGAAAAAAAGATCACCAAGAGTAAACAACACCACCTCAATGTCTAAAGGAAGTTGTTTGTTCCTCTCAAGTATTCCTAACATCCTTCCACCCTACCCTTCCAGAATAGGGTATGCTCATGCGCGCAAATGTGAGTGCTTGGGGGACAAGGTTCCGATCTGCATTTGCTGGGACGAAACCATGGGGAGGGGGTGAAACACCCCCAATAATTAGGCAGTCAGAAAATTTTGAAACTGTTTATTTCAGTTTTTCATTTTCTAAGAACGCTTGTCTGTTTGTATGTTTTTTTGTTGTTTTTTTTTTCAATTAAAAAATATTTTGAACAAAAAATAGGTGAATTTTCAAATTTTTAGCAAATTCTGTCGGCAAATCTTTAGTTAAAAGAAAATATTCGTCTGCAAATTTTCCTTCTCCACCCCCCCCCCCAAAACTAAAAGTACCAGAGGCGATTCGAATGAATTTTTCTGGTGGGAGGGGAGGAATCGGGTACAAAGGTGCCGAATAAAAACTATAAATTGCCGAATAATTTTTTTTGGAATTGAATGTTGACGTAACTGTGTTGTAAGTAGAAATTTTATATATTTGAATAAAAAGTACTAACAATGTCAGTAGGAAAGTATTACAATTAGAACTCGCAAAGTAAACATCATGGTTAAAGAAATAATAATAATAAAAACAATTAATTTTAAGGTAAAAAATTTCAGACACAACAAAAACTTGTAAAGTAACATCATGGTAAATAAAAACAATTAATTTTAAGGGAAAAATTGTTTTCAGACTACGTCCAAGTTAAGCCATTTCTGCACAATTCTTATCAAGTTTATTCTGTGACATATATCTTTGTTACAATTCACCATTAGTGAATTTTCCAATCGTACGTTTTGTCATATGGTTGTCCTCAGGGGACTTTTCACTAGTTTCAGAAGATTTTTGATGAAATTCTTCCGAAATCAGCCCACAATTTTCGAGGAATTTTATCGGAAATAATTTGAGAAAAATCTCCGATAAATTCAAAAAAATTTTATTGAAAATCTATGAAAATAATCACCGTTAATTTTCGGAGGTTTTCATCGGAAATCTTCAGAAAAAATTTCCAACGATTTCCGAAAAATTTAATGAAAGATCATCGGAAAATTTTCTAATTCCATCGCATGAGTGGGAAATAGTTTCAATTCTTCGGGAATTATCGGAATGTTTTTTCAAATATTTCCGATGAAATTCCTTAACATTTATCGGAGATTCTTCTCGAAGATTTCCAATAAAATTCTTCGAAGATTATTGAACATTTTCCCTGAAGATTTTTGATAAAATTCTTCAAAGACCATCGGAGTTCCCCCCCCCCCTCCCTGAATATTCCCTGCACAATTCATTAAAAATTATCAGAAAATATTCTTGACGAATTTTGATTAAATTTTTTGGAAAACATTGGAAATTTTTCCTAAACATTTCCAATGAGATTCTTTGTTAATTATCGGATTTTTTCCAAAATTTCCGATGAAATTAATTAAAAATAATCGGAGACTCTTCTCGTAGATTTCCAATTAAATTATTCTTCGGAAATTATCGGAGATTTTTCCTGATGATTTTTGATAAAATTCTTCAAAACCCATCGGAGTTTTCCCCCGAATATTTCCTATTCAAAAATTATCGGAAAATTTCTTCGAAGAATTCTGATACAATTTTCGGGAAAACATTGGAAATTTTTCCTAAAGGTTTTCGATGGGATTCTTCGGAAATTTTCGGAATTTTTTCCTAAAAATTTCCAATAAAAGTCCTTGGAAATCATCAGGGATATTCCCTGATGGATGAAATTCTTTAAAAACGATCGGATTTTTCCGAGATATTTTTTAAATGAAATTCTCGAAATAATTATCGGAATATTTTTGAAGAAAATCGTTGGAAATTCTTTCTGAGATTTCCGATGGAATTCTCCGGAAATTAACAGAAATTGTTCTCAAAGATTTCTGATAAAGTTCCTTAAAAATCTTCGGAGATTTTTCCAGAACATTTCTGATGAAATTCTTAGGAAATCATGGGTAATTTAACCCAAAATTTTCCAATGAAAATCTCTGGAAACCAACAAAGCTTTTTTCTGAAAAAATGCATCAAAAAGCATCAGAGATATTTCTCGATGATTTCCAATAAAATCCTTTAGTATCGTTGGAGATTTTCCTTGAAATTTTCAACAAAATTCTCCCAAAATCATTGTAGATTTTTCTCAGTGATGTTCGACGAAATTCTTCGAAAATGATCAGAAGTTTCCCCCTAATATTTTCGATAAAATTCCTTAGAAATTATCTTTGGAAATTAAAAGAATCTTCTTGAAGATAAATACTGATGAAATTTTTTGGAAATCATTGGAGATTTTCCGCAAGATTATTTTATCGTTTTGCAAGTTTGGTCGTGAAACAGGAACGAAATGACGAAACATCAGCAAAACGCTATACACACTGCCGACGAAAAAATGAACTTTTCGTGTTTCGTTTCCTTTGTGTTCTGCACAAAAACTGCTCAAGTGCGAAAAAACTGTGATACACAAGAAATATTTTTTGCGGGGAAAAAAAACCTACAGACTATGCAAGAAAACGTGCAAAACGACGAAAAGTAAAACAGGGAACACGAAACAGCGAATAGTCTGTAGCCGGCTTAAGTCGGCTACAGACAATTCGCTGTTTCGCATTGGAGTTTCGTCTTTATCTACAAAAACAGAATATACGGAGTGTCTCATGCATACTTGACCTAAGTGACAAAAGCTTTTTTTTTTTTCAGGAGAGCGATTTGAAAATAAATAACGTTGTGTTATTATTATTATTTTATTTTATTTCAACAGGTTGGCCTCAACAGCCCGATAGGGCCAATTACAGAAGCCTAATACTTAGAATTATTACAAGAATAATCTTAATATAAACCAGAGAGAGAGAGAGAAAAAAAAGAGGAAAAAATAGTAAGAACGATTAGATTTAATTGGTGACTACTTGGAATCCCAACCCACACAACTTCCCAAAGATGCCAGTTGACTCCCAACTCTATATTTTACATATCTTACATACTTCATTCTCAACGGACTGACTTCAGCGTGAACTTTGTTTTCAAATACAGTAGCTATCATTTCTCGGAAATTCTGTGCGTTGTTGCAGCCTAATATGTCAATAGTTGGTGAGTCCTGCGTTATTTCATTGTATAGTTTCATTATCCTGTTAACTGGGAAATCGTTTATTATTATTATTATTATACTCCACCTCAACAACCGGAAGGCCAAAAACGAGGGAGTTGTATATACGTGGCTCAAATGGTTTACGTCATCTAGCGGGCGAAATAAAGAAGTAATTCGTCATTTGCGAGTGCAGCCCAATAGAGGGCATTGAGATCTATAAGAATATGTATTAAACTCATTTTTCATCAAAATGTCACTTAGGTCAAAAGTGTGCATGAGACACTCGAAACACACTATTCACAGTTCAGAAAATCTCACGACTATTTTCTAAATTGTAAAGTTTTTCCAGGAAGAACAGAAATATTATAACATTTCCGAAATTTGGCCGAACCTAACTCAATTTATCGGAATTGCTGAATGAAAATTCGACTGGGGAATTCCTCCACCCCCAATTCCCCCTGTCACACCGCCTCTGCGTACCGCATGCAGCCAAAGGAACTGATGAGGAAAGTAAATACAGAGTGGGCCATAAAGAATGCATCAACTTGAATGAATCAGAAAAAGACAATAATGAATCGTTCGCGAACGAAATAAAATGCAACGTGCTTCCGGAGGTATGCCATTTTATGTACAGTAGCAGTCAACATGTCTTGGTTAGTCCCGTCATATGTGGTCCAAATGTGTAAAAAATAATTACACACCTTGGGGCCACCTACCGGTGATCGGAGATTGTAAAACTCGAATCAAAGCTAATGGATATGTAGCTAATATAAAAAGGATCATCAAAAATGCTTCTTTTTGAATGCCGTTCTTGGTATTTCCACGACATAATATTTACCCAACTCTGCCGATGATTTTCGAGGAAATTCTTTGGAAAACACTGGACTTTTTTCTGAATATTTCCGATGAAATTCGCTGGAAATCATCTCATTTTTTCTCCTAAATTTCTGATTAATTCCTTAGAAATCATTGGAGATTTCTCCCGAACATTTTTGACGAAAATCTCTGAAAAGCATCAACATTTTTTCCAAGGATATTTTTTCAAAATCGTCAGAGATACTTCCCGATGATTCTTAATAAAATTATTCGGAATCATTGGAGATTTTTCCTAAAATTTGTGACAAAATTCGACTGAAATCATTGGAGATATTTCTCAATGATGCCCGATGAAGTTCTTCGAAAATTATCGCAAATTTTTCCTGAATAGGAGATTTTTCTTGAAGAATTCCGATGAAATTCTTCGGAGAATCAGAAAATTTTTTCTGAAGATTTTTGATAAAATTCGTCAAAAGCCATCGGAGTTTTCCCCGAATATTTCCCATGAATTTCTTGTCGAAGAGACCGCTCGCCAGGCGAAACAACGTGCACCTGGTTTCGCGAAAAACTAGTTTTCCTATGACGGAAACAAAACCGACTAACCCTGTATATGGTCCAAATGGGTAAAAAATTACGCACTTCGGTAGTCCCAGGTTAATGAAAATGTCCACCTACCGGTGATCGGAGATTGTACAACTCGAATCAAAGCTAATGATGTAGCTAATATAAAAAAGCTCATCGAAAATGCTTCTTTCTGAAAGCCGTTCTTGGTATTTACAAGGCATAATATTTTCCCAACTCTGATGATTTTTAGAGCCTCGATGAAAAGGAAAATACCCCGACGTCAGATATCGCAAAAGAAATCTCATGGAGCTCGTAAAAAAAGGACGAATCGAACTCGGAACACTAAACCCGAAAGTCCTGGAGTGATTTCGAAACCAAGCGTGAAACTCTGCGTATTCTCTTCGTGTATTTTCTCAGTAGTGTTGGCGGTGTTCATTTAAATTTCTGAGTCCGTTAATGCTGCCCTCTGCTCTGCGTCGAAAATGTATCGGAATGCCGACTTCGCAGTTTTGGTGTAAGATTAAATTTAATGAATTCTACTTTATACGACCGAAGCGTTGCGTTTGGAAACAGTAAAGGTGATAAATTGTAACCGAAACAACGACGATTAATTTTCGACTAATTTCTTTCCTCTGATACATTCCAGAACTTCCGAGTCGCACGCTTGCTTTTTTCCCTGTTTTACATTCGCCGTTAAGGATGAAAAACACACCTACCTCGGCCTATTCAAGTTTCCAAAGCAGACCTAAATTAGAGAGAGTTTGAGAGAAGGATTTCTCTTAATTACGGTGCTTGAGTTGAGAACTTTTGCTGACTGCTCAGGTGCAGTACCGCTGATTGGTGAAAAATCTTTCGCTTTACCTTAAAATGGCGAAATTTGGTAATGTGAGCTCTCAAGGGTACGTGCAGCGTTGCTAGATTCCTTTCATTAAAATTCTTGTGATTTTACGAAAAAAATTCGCGAGATCATGGACATTTTTCATGGATTTTTACAAAAATAAAATGACTTTTTTTTGTCTGTTTTTATTGGTAGAAGGTACAATGACATTTAGTTGTCTCACAGGAATAAATACATCGGAACTTACACTTCTTCATGTGTCAGTTTCGATCTTTTTTAATACTTCACCGATCACCGGAGGTTCGACTTCGATCTTTTTTTTTTAAATCTAAATCTTTAGTGAAAGCATTAAAAGTTGAGTACTAAAACTCTAACGATCTCCTTCCAACTCAACGACTGTAATTAAATTATGTATTTCATACTTTCAGCCTCGACCTACCTTGAATTTTCCATAAAATTCAAAGTAAAAATCATTTTCGGTATTCTTACCGTAATTATTGAAAATTAGCTTGCCTATTTGTATCTATCAATATAAATCAACAATTTTGGCCTTTGGCAAGTAGAAACACAATGTAACGCAACCATGAGAGGAAAAGATTTAAAATTTGCTACATTCGGACAATTTATGAAAAAATTGGGGGGGGGGGGTTGTTGATTACTTAAATAGAATTAAGCACGATATTAAAAAAAAAATCGTGCAAATTTTATAAATATTTGTGAGTTTGTGAAAAAATGTTGGGATTTTTCCAACACTCGTGAAATCTTATGAAGTTTCGTGAGAGGTGGCAACACTGAGTAGGAGGAGCAATTTCAAGATCAAATCCACCCCATCCGTTCCCCCGCGGGTTCATGATTATATAAAAAGAGGGGTTAAAATCAAAGTTCAGACTCTTAACTAGCGTAGTATAGCGTGTAACGTAAAAAACATCGAATAGAATTTAATTCTTTTTGGGTTCCTCTCACAAAAAGGCATTTTGCCATTTTTTCGTATCTGCCCCAAAAATATCGTCAGTAGTGGGTTCAAATAAGTCCTTACGTTGTTATACACATTTTCGAAAGGTTTTTTTTTTTTTTGGGGGGGGGGGTACAAAAATAGAAAGCTTTATTAAAATCTATAAGCATAATTGCCAAATTTATGTTGAATTCGTTGGGTTTTTCTAGGAGTTGACTGAGTGTTTGAATAGAGTCGATTGTGCTAAAGTTTTTTCGGAATTCTGCCGGCTCCACTGGCTGTTGGTCATCTAAAATCTTGTAGATGCGATTTTTCAAAATTTTCATAAACCCTTTCCCAATATTCGAGGACAGACTGATCGGGTGATAGTTACTGATTTCTGCTCGGTCTCCTTTCTTGTGGAGTAAGATCACACTATTGTCCTGGGGGAAGACCCGAGGAGAGTACCCAGTTGAATAGTTTAGCCAATAGTTCTGCCAAGATTTTTCCAAATGTTTTTAGGCTTTCGTTTTGAATCTCATCTGGCCCTGGGGCCCGACCTGGTTTTAATCTATTGAGGGTTTGTTCTATTTCAGCGGGGCTTATGAAGGTAATATCTTCCTGGTTGTACTCATTCTCCAGCCACCTGTCTGGGTTGCCCTCTTGCGGTGTCTTATCTGAATATAACGCCCTGTAATATTCCGTGGCTAGTTTGACTATTTCTTCGCAGTCACTGATTGCTCCCCGTCTGTTTTTAATTTTTGGAAAGAGGCATTTTTCTTTAGAAAGGGCCCGGCACGTTTGTTTGCTAGACCACGTACTTTCAATGATATTTTCCGCAATTTCGTGTTCGAATCAGGCAATATTTTCCCTGATTTTCTTTTTTATCAATTTTCTTTTAGTTCTACTAGTTCGATGTGTTTTCTTACCACAAGATTAAATTTTTTTGATTTCCGTTCGCTTCTGAATTAACTGTTTGATGCGAAGGCTCAATTTGTCTTCTATGTTTCAATTTGTTTTTTGTCAATTCCTAATTTTTTGAGAACCAGATTGATTGATTTTTCTAAGTAGTTATAGTTATCCTGAAAATTTGACGAGTCTGTTTCTTCCCATTTGGTTTTGTTCAATTTTTCTCTGAGCATTTACTCAGCTTCATGCCTCCTGTGTACTAACATCCATAGGTAACCAGCGTTGTTCGCTCTCGAGATGTCTACCACTTTCGGAGGGGAAAAGGCAGGTCGACTCAACTTAATTTTGCATCGTACAGGCCGATGAGAACTGGAACGTGGCCATCGCACCCACGTCCGCAACCATTTTCATATCATTAACTAACACATGGTCAGTCTCGTTTCTGGTACGGCCGTCGGCCGATTCCCGCGTCCATTTTCTGCTGAATTTTTTAGTAAAAAAGGTGTTTGCTATTTTTAGGTTATTTTTCATTGCAAATTTAGCTAGTTTGATTCGATTTTTGTTTGTTGGTCCAGTTGCCGCTGGGTCTACACAGTTTCCCATTTCTTGTTCGTTGCCTACCTCGGCATTGAAGTCGCCCATGACTATATTGATTTGCTCGCTTTCAGATAAGAGGCTATTTTCGAAGGATGTATAGAATTCTTTTATTTCTTCTTTGTCTGCTGACAGGATTGGTGCATAGATTTGAAATATTGCTATTTTTTTGTTATCTTTTAGTTTCATCTTCAGCATGGCAATTCGTTCGGTAAATTCTTTAAATTCAGTTATTTGTTTTGCATATTTCTTGTGTACATAAAAACCCACCCCCTGTATCCCCGAGTTGTCCCGAAAGAATAGAAAATGTTACCATTATTCCTTTGGATCAGAGTGAAGCCTTTGCCCAGCAAAGGCCAAACGATCGATACAGTATCAAACTGTGAAAAGATCATTTTTGTGACGCTTTGATTGATTGATTGATTGATATTGGATGTAGTATTATCCTCATTTGGGCCGCGTGATAGAATATATAGGCATACGGAGCAGGGTTGTTCGATAGAATACGTAAATATTTACAAAAAAGGAAAGAAGGAAAGAACGACTGGGTCACCGAACTAGTAACAGCCAACCATTTTTGAAAAGAAAATAGGAAAGAATCAATATTCTTAAAATAATTGTAAGCCACCGACGTTACCATATGTAGTTAGCCAGTAACAGTGTTCATGGTCTCATCTATTTACTTTGGAACGTAGATACTTTATATTATTTCTATTTCGTACACCCTCGGCTGTAGCGACAACGAATCTGAAAAGTATATCAACACCCCACGAATGGGGTTGCTAGCTATCACTTTAAACTGATCCCTGCGGTTTTGCTGTTTATGAAGATAGCAGTAGGTAGAGGTGCCGTTTTCCGGGTTTCGTTTATCTCGCTGGGATATACGGCGAATCGGTTAGGCAACTGTGTCAACGCCAGCAAGCCATAACGATAATAATTTCTATTCCTTTGTTGAAAGGGGGAAAAAAGTATAAGCACTGTTACACTCTGCTTTGTAGTCGATAGACCACATGAATTTAACAATACACTGGAGATGTGAAATATTTTACTTCACCGGAATAACATAAGAAGCTCATATTGTTCTTAAAAGTTTGCCGACTATGCTTGACATGTTTTTGCTTTTCGATACAGCATTTCTCCGAGATAAGTTTAGATGAAGTTAAATATTTTTTATCCCAGGGAAAATATTGTATAAGTGGGAGCGCACCGACAGCCGAAGAAGTTTTATTTGAGTTTTCGAATTTGAAATAATATTCCAACTTCGAGATTATGTACGTCTCGTTTGGTACCTGTAAGGGCGGATTCAGGATTGGTATTTGTGACTTCGAATAAATTTTCGACTCTGTAGCGCGCATTCCACCGCAGCAAAAATGCTGTGTACTTTAAAACTTCTCAGGTCGTCCTTTGACAAATTTTGTAGTCCATAGACGTTTGCGAGTTCACCAGGGATGTATTTGTATCAACTGCGACAGTCACTTCGCTCATGTAGGCTTTTCGGAAGACGTGACACCTTGATAATATTGAAAGGTATATTAAATTCCGCATCTTCACTCACGACTCTTCTTTCGAAGAGGAGAGCAATATTCACTGAGTAGAGAGGCAAGCTGAAGAATTCAAAATGAGATTTTTCCAGTGATATCGAAACGTTGTGAAAGGACCATTAGAAGATAGACGAAATATACCGTCAGCTGCAGTATCTTTTGGAACACATGTGTAACTTAAAACACACCAACAGGCTTGCACAGCATCCACGGATTTCGACAGTTCATTGCTCATGCTCATAAGTGACCGGAGAGGTTTAGAGATTAGCTTAAGTGAGCAAATAAGGCGACTCTTACGCATGTCCGCTGGTGTGTTCCAAATTACCCAGCTGTTCCAAGGTACCCCATTTGATGGTACAAATTTCCGATCAGACGGTCAAAATGATAAGCCTACCGCACAGAACGCGAAATATAGCCAAAACCAGCCTGTGCACGCAAAGCTTAAAACAAACAAAACCCATGAGGAAAACGACAATCCTGGCCCTAACGAAGTGCGGGCAACTACATACGCTACAAAAACTAGTCAGAACAACGTTGAAATGCCGAGTAGTAAAGCAGAGCAGCCAATCCCACAAATTGTGAAAGAAAATAGACTTGAAGTCCTCATACAAAAACAAGCTTTGCTGCTTGAAAACATAGCCCAACAAATGAGTTCGTTAATAGTCTTGTTAACGAAACTTGTCACCAAATTTAATTTGTAACATTGTCGCTCAAAGTTGCATTATGGAATGCCAACGGTGTGGCAAGTCATCTCAAAGAATTAGAATTATTCCTGTTAAATCATCATATAGACGTACTCCTGATCAGTGAAACGCACCTAACACCTGATAGTGGAATAAAAGTGCCTGGATACATCCTTTATAGTACCCCCAATCCATCGGGAAGACCAAGAGGAGGGGCAGGTGCATTAATTCGAAGAAGTTGTAGACATCACCAAGAACAGAGCACTTGTTCTGATTTGATACAAGCCACGGTAGTTACTGTTCACATAGATCATCAACCGTTCAATATCGCGGCCGTATACTGCCCTCCACGTCCACGTTTAACCGAGAGAGAGTTTTTCCAGTTTCTAAGTCAACTAGGAAGTCGTTTCATTGCAGGGGGCGACTGGAACGCTAAGCATCGACTATGGGGATCTAGACTTGATACGCCTAGGGGCAGAGAACTGAAGAAGACAGTCGAAAGAATGGATTGTAACATTTTCTCAAGTGGCCATCCAACATACTGGCCGACAGACAACAGGAAAATCCCCGACCTCCTCGATTTCTACGTAACCAAAGACATAGCAAATAACTATGTTAGTGTTGAGAACTGCCTTGATCTAAGCTCTGATCACACACCAGTCTCACTAACAATCAGCAAAACGGTAATCAATAAACAAAAAGAGTGCCGGATTTATAACTCCAGGACCGACTGGAACTCATTCAGAAGTATGATAGAAAATTACATTAATATGAGGTTACCGCTAAAAAGCCAAAACGAAATTGAAGAGGCCGTCAACCATATAACGCAGCTCATACAAAATGCGGCTTGGTCATCCACTCCCGACGTTTCCAGTAACACAGCTCCGGTCACGATAAACTACCCAACGATTGTTCGGAAAAAATTAGCTAAAAAGAGAAGACTCAGAAGAGTATGGCAGACACGTCGACTGACAGCCGACAAAACATCCCTCAACAGAGTGACAAGAGAACTGAAGGAGCTTCTCAGAAAAATAAAAAACGAAACACTTGAGGCCAACATAATTAACCTCACAGCAACAAGCGCAACTGACTATTCGCTCTGGAAGATGGTCAAAAATATACGCTGACTGATGATCCCCGTTCCTCCAATTAAAAATAACAATGGAAGCTGGGCAAGATCTGATGCTGAGAAAGCTATCGCTTTTGCAGAGCATTTAGAGAAAGTGTTTCAGCCACACCCAGGTACGAATGATCCAGAAATGGACGATGAACCTCACTCAACTGCGAATCCTACCAACAGAATTCCGCCTACATCACCAAAGGAGGTGAAAGAAATTATCAAAAGATGTCGTACTCGTAAAGCTCCGGGATATGATTTAATAACCTCAAAAGTGCTACAAGAATTGCCCCACAAAGCAATAGTACTAATAACATCGATATTTAATGCAGCGCTGAGATTGCAGTATTTTCCACATCAATGGAAAATCTCGCAAACGATACTCATTCCAAAACCTGGTAAGCCCCCAAATGAAATGACTTCGTATAGGCCTATCAGTCTCCTGCCTATGTTATCGAAGATATTCGAAAGGATTATACTTATCCGGATAAAACCTATCTTGGTGGACAAGAAGGTAATCCCAGACCACCAGTTTGGTTTTCGTGAAGAACACAGTACCATCCAACAAGTTCACAGAATCGTTCACACAATTTCGGAAGCAATGGAAAGAAAAGAATACTGCCTCGCAGTATTTCTCGATGTTGAAAAGGCCTTTGACCGGGTGTGGCACATAGGGCTACAGCACAAAATTAAGAAAATATTTCCCAAGCCATACAGTCTGTTACTGGAATCGTATCTCAACAATAGACTATTCCAAGTCAAATACGGCGAGATTGTCACAGAATTATATGAAATACAAGCTGGCGTTCCCCAAGGATCTGTATTAGGACCATCGTTATATTCCATCTACACAGCCGACATACCCAAACCTGAAGATATAACATTAGCAACATTCGCTGATGATACAGCAATACTGTCTTGCAACCAAAAAAACGACACAGCAAGCCGGCGATTACAAAATGCGATCTCTCAGGTAGAACAATGGTTTAAGAAATGGCGAATAAAAGTCAATGTTGATAAATCCATTCAGGTTACCTTTGGAACCAGACAGGGAAACTGTCCTCCTGTAATCCTGAATAGCCAACTTGTTCCAAACAGAGACTCAGCCAAATACTTGGGACTGACTATTGATAAAAGAGTTACGTGGAAAGACCACATTAAAAATAAGCGAAGTGAGATGATTCACAGATTTTATAAATTTAACTGGCTTATTGGAAGAAATTCCAAATTATCACTTGAAAATAAGTTACTAATATATAAACTGGTTTTTAAGCCAATCTGGCTCTATGGCATCGACAGCTAGCCCCAGTAATATTGAAATTATTCAACGCGCTCAGAATAAAATACTAATGTCTATCGTCAATCCGCCGTGGTTTACCAGGATCGCAGAAATTCACGAATATACCGGATTTTCATTCGTGAAGGATGAAATCGCTCGACAAGCTGAAAAACATCGTAGCCGCCTGGAATCTCACACCAACCACCTAGCTATAAATCTATTGGATAATAGCCAGGATACTCGTCGTTTAAAAAGGAAGAAGATTCTTGATTTGTAACTGGGCTATTTAGACTCAATCGGTCAGAAATACCAATTAATGTTATGTTACAGATCGTGGTAAATAAATAAATAACTAAAAAAAAAAAAAAAAAACAGTCTATTCATGATTTTTCTATATTCTTTGGCGATCCTAAAGGGAACTGCCTACGTCGCTATCAAAAGCGCTCACTTTATCGATCACAGTTCTGACTGTACAGCTGTTTTTCTACATTTTGACCAAAATATCGATTTTAGAGTTTTTAATAGCAGGAACTCTGTTTTCCATGTTTCTTTGGCGTTTTTCGAGATCTCACTCCGTTTCAACTCCAGAGTATGAAATGTACAAAAACCGAATCGGCCCAGGTTATTTTCGAGGGTTTCTCACTCTTCGGTAGCTTAGTCTCGCCTTTCGCGAACTTTCAAACGCATTTTCGTATCTTCGAAATACACCTTTTCCGTACTTCAATTTCAAAAATTCGTGAGGTGTGGGGGTTCTGTTGCACTATGTGAGTTGCTACATCAGTCAGTAGGAGCGTGTACGGAATGTTATCTGACAGAAAAGAGTTAACGATGGTCCAATATGCAAACACGTGTCGCGAATTACGACATTGTAACACTCGGATTTGTAACAACATTTTTGCGATTTCGTCACAAAAATTCGACCAATCAGAGAAGGGGAGCTGCGTAACAATTTTCACAAATTTGAGACAATATTGTAGTTTTTGGTACTGTGTAGCAGTTCCAGGCTCCGCCTTTATTGCGACATTGTCACAATTTTTGTGTTACAATGTAATAATAGTCTCCCATAAGAATCAGCCCCAAGCGGATTGCGACGGCGGTATTATTTTATGGAAAATTATCATACACAAGAGGGAATTATACGTAAAGCAAGAGTGTTGAAATATGTGTAGGTATCATAATGACCAATTTCAGCAAAAATTGCTCCATCCTGCGCGATACAATTTCATTCGGTATACACTCGTCAATTTTCCAAAAATACTGCATTCACGTGACCCGCATTCAACCGAGTTCTGACGTACGTAATAATGTAAACAAATATTATGCACGTTTCTCGAAATAATTCTTGAATCGTATTATTACCAGAGGAAAAAATAAGCAACAAATAATAATATACGTAAAAAAATCAACAAAATGCCCATGAAAGAATAGGAATGTCACAGATCGTCTTACGTCATTGTTACAGAAATGATTTCAAAAACAAGTTTAGGATAAATATGATTAAAATTCTACTTCGATTACTCCATGCAGTGGGACACTTTTCATGATAATTCAAGTACTTAGCTTCTTTTTCGACTTTCGACTTCGACATTCTCACGTATTTCTGACGCAGCTGTGTTTTCCAGGAGTGATTATTCCAACATAAGGTTTGCCTTGAACGTCCTGGCGTGACCAAGATCTGTTCTCTAACACGTACCTCTGTCTGCTGGCTAGTCTTGAGGCCGATGTTGTCAAGTGTATTCACATAGTTCCAGCTGCGCTGAAACAAGAGTCCAAAGAAGCGAACCTCTCATCAACTCCATTACTGGAGCGACCTTGGTGCACACTAGGACTCGATCTCTTTAAGAAAGAGGGGAAGTGGTATCTGGTTTTGATCGACTACTACTCCAAGTACATGGAGCTAGCTTATTTGCTCAAGCTCGACTCAAAGACTGTCATCTCCCGCCTAGAATCAATTTTTGCTCGATTCGGCATACTCACCAGAAGAGATCTTCACTAATAATGGGACCCCCCCCCCTAGTTGGTCTTCGACCAAATGAAGCGGTTTTCCAGTGAATACGATTTCCAGATAACAACACGGTCTTCTGCCTGCCTTCGAGCAAATGGTTTGGCAGAGGCGGCCATCAAGATAGCCGAAAAAGTACTCCGATCAGGCTCGCCTTCATTGACGCTACTCCATTATCGTGCTGCCCCAACCTCAACGGATTACTCACCAGCACAGTTACTCTTCAGTTGCACCTTGCGCACCACAGTACCTTCTGTCGACCTTTGTTGGAAAAAGCAAGTTCACTCATCAAAAAGCAAGACAAAAAGCGACAGAGCAGAACGAAGCGCAACTTCAATCGTGCCAGAGGGGCACGTCCCCCAAGTGAGCTCAAACCGGGTAGACGTGTCTATGTCGAGGATGCTGACCAGAAAGGTGTGGTCATCAGGGATCTTACGATGTTCGCCTAGATAATGGGAGTGAAGTGCGCCGTAACTGGAAAGCACTACACAAGCTTCCTCCAGAGAAAGCGTCAACTCCAGCAATCCCATCGTCGTTGGGCGACGCCATATAGTCAAGGAACCCCATTCTCGGCAGGTTCCAGCACTAAGAGTAGCCCTTCTTTACTATCAGAGCTGCAGAACCACGCCTGTCATCATCGGCACCAAGTTCACCGAGGACAAAGACCCCACCATTGAGCCAGCAGTTTTAACAACATCGCTGAAAATCCCACAAGAACATCGTCGATCCCGCTCCATCAATCAGTCGAGCCCGAGGAACCAGGGCTATAACCTCCGGGCTTTTCCAAGGGTCCAGTACAGAGACGTTTAGTTAGGGACTTTTAAGGGAGATGTTTTATGGTACTCGATATTAGCCTGCTCTTACGTTGAACTGCGGCCAGCTAGATAAGGAACCGGTTCCTTCATCTAGCTGGCACAATGTTCGTCGTATTCGACCAGCCAGACTGAGAGAATATGTATTACATATTAGTCGTTCATCTATATTGGGTTTTGGTGCATACGCCTTGCTTAATACATGCTTAGTCGAAAACAACAGTGTTGTATATTATTTTTCATTGTAATAGTAAAACTGAAAAAGAAATAGACCACAGAATAACGTTAAGGTGGAACAAATATTGGTCATTAAAGAAAATATTGGCCTTTTCCCAAACAAGAATAAAAACGAAATTTTCAATAGTAGTGTCTTGCTCTCTTCACCATATAGGTTGCGAGGCTGCGCTACGAATGCAAAAGAGAGAAAAAAGTTAAAACTACCGGAAATGCAATGGAGAAATATATGCAAAATAAAAATTCGAGTATTACAGGACAAATTAAAAGTAAATAAAGACGTTAATTACTGAAGTTCCAAAATTAAGTAGAAATGGGCAGGTCATATCGCCAGAACACAAGATGACAAGTGGATGGAAAGGGTGACGTGGTGGACTCCTCTAAACAAAAGGAGAAAAGGTATGCAAAAGACTGGATGGAAGGACGATTTTGGAAGGTTGCTCGGACGTAATATGTACCATCAAGTAGCATAAAGCCGGGCAGAATGGGCGACGTGACGTTGGGAGAGGCCTTTGTCCTGATGGGTCCTATGTAATCATCATTACCAAATAAGTATCTGATTAGAAATAAATATGGGCTGATAAATAAATAAAATACAAAATCTCCGTTAATTGATAGTTCGAATTTCGCTTGATATTTTAGTGAAGGTTTGAGCTACCACACGGATAAAAGTAAATACTCATCATCATAGTCTTTCAAAAATGCTAATGAGACAATTCCTGAAAAATAGTTCAACTTTAGTGAAACTTATCGAAACAAAGTTGACATATTGTAAATTAACCGAACCGCTTCGCAATAGATTTCTTAACTTTTTCGCTCCCTCTTCTGTCCTTAATTTTTTACCGTGAAGTGACTGAGCTATCATAAACCTCAAAAATTTCAGATGAATTTTTTTTGTGCAGCCATAACCCAGTTCCACGTATTAAATCGAGGGGAAAGCGGTTTTAGAGAACGTTTGCATTTAATCTGTTGCTATTTGGATTCGCAGAATGGTCAATATGCTTTGAATTTGTAAAAATATCGATGCGTGGTATAACTACGCTCATCTCACCACCATACTGCGATAATAAAATTTACTGTACCCTTCGATTTCATGCCATATTTCTCTCCTTTCGTTTCGCTCGAGTCTCCCGCAGAGTACATCTTTCTTAGAAAATGGAAAATCAGGTTGTAGGAACAAAAAGACTCGCAGCATGGGACATGGCAGCAAATGGATTTACTCTATGGTCGCCACGCTATCAAATTCCATCATGTTGAACTCTTTTTTTCGTCAATAGAAATTACTTAATAGGATATTCCATTTATAGATTATTTGGAAAATCAATTCTCGTTTTTTTCCTCTTTGCCTCAAGGACTACAGGAACATTACGAAGCAAGTTTGGTGATTCTAGTGCTTTCAGCTACAAGAACTGTAACTTTTGCCCACAGGAAGAATATTGAGATCGGAAAGTAAAAATTTCGGACCTTCCTTCTACTTTGCTGACTAATGCCTTGATGTTCGCAAATTTATCGCACAGCTTTTTCCCGCTCGGTCACAGTACTTTGAGAAAATACCTCCCTTCTTGAGAAAACAATTTTCAACGCATAGTTTTGTGGTGATGCTTACGATACAACATTTAAATCTGTTTCACAATTTAGTTGGTCTATAATAGGTTTACGGATTTCTCAACACTCTCTGCGTAGGATGGGAACATTCGCACTGAAACGTTCAAGGACAAATCCTTACTCTAACTCACTCTTCCTCTTTTCTAATTTTACTCTCAGCCCGAGCCCTGGAATCCGCCCTTTCGAGCATTACCTCAGAGACATCGGGGAGGCTGTTAGGGCTATCTTACCCCTTTTTGCTTCTTGCTGGAAAACTGACCTAGGTCGAAATGTAGCGAGTTGTTACGTGGACTCGAACCCGTTACCTCCGAATTCCGTGAACAGCGCGCTATCCCCTCGGCTAACCAAACCCCCGGTCGCAAGTAATATGGAGAGAAGCTTGCAAGCGACGGTATAGGATAAGGCTCTCAGGTGTTTTACCACTCGAATTTGGCCGACCATCTTTGATGAATTGGCACAGAACGTTGCCAACCGCGTCGTTAGCTTGCGCTTCTTGGACTCGCTGCAACCTAGTAGAGGTTGCTTTTAGCATTTCACCGTGTTGATGGCTGCATAGATTAACTCCTCTGCATACTTTTCATCATCAAAATAAATAAATAAAATATTCTTACGACGAGAAATAATAGACAACACCGTGACTTTCGACTGACCATGTATTAAGTGACAAGTTTCACTAAAGTTGAACTACTTTTCGGGGATTGTCTCATTAGCATTTTTGAAAGACTATGATGATGAGTATTTACTTATTCGTGTGGTAACTCAAACCTTCACTAAAATGTCAAGCGAGATTCGAACTATCAATTAACGGAGATTTATTTATTTAATTTATTTATCAGCCCATATTTATTTTTAATCAGATACGTATTTCGTAATGATGATTACATAGAGCCCATCAGGGCAAAGGCCTCTCCCAACGTCGCCCATTCAGCCCGATTTTATGTTACTTGGTGATACATATTACGTCCGAGCAACCTTCCAAAATCGTCCCTCCAACCTTCCAAAATCGTCCCTCCAACTAGCTTTTCTTCTTTTGTTTGGAGGAGTCCACCACGTCACCCTTTCCGACCACTTGTCGTCTTGTGTTCTGGCTATGTGACCTGCCCATTTCTACTCATTTTTTAGAACTTCAGTAATTAACGTCTTTATTTACTTTTAATTTGTCCTGTAGTACTCGAATTTTTATTTTGCATAGATTTCTCCATTGCATTTTGGGTAGTTTTTAACTTTTTTTTCTCTCTTTTGCATTCGTAGCGCAGACTCGCAACCTATATGGTGAAGAGGGCAAGACACTACTATTGAAAATTTCGTTTTTATTCTTGTTTGGGAAAAGGCCAATATTTTCTTTAATGACCAATATTTGTTCCATCCTAACGTTATTCTGTGGTCTATTTCTTTTTCAGTTTTACTGTTACAATGAAAAATAATATACAACACTGTTGTTTTCGACTAAGCATGTATTAAGCAAGGCGTATGCAACAAAACCCAATATAGATGAACGACTAATACGTAATACATATTCTCTCATTCTGGCTGGTCAAATACGACGAACATTGTGCCAGCTAGATGAAGGAACCGGTTCCTTATCTAGCTGGCCGCAGTTCAACGTAGGAACAGGCTAATATCGAGTACCATAAAACATCTCCCTTAAAAGGCGGAAGGAACAAGCTGATACCTGTGTAAAATTTGAAGTGATTTGCGACACCAGTTAATATAATTCAAAATGGCTGAAAATGTGACAATACCACTTTTATAAAGAACAAGCTCAGCAAATAGTTCATACATTTTTCGAAAATGCAATAATCAGTGACATCGGAACGGAAACAATTGAGGAAGGAGTAAAAATTTAATTTGTACCTCCCCCCCCCACACACACACACATACACGCACACATACCAAAATTTAAAAATTCAGAAACTAGTCAGCAAGATACGAGTACAACAGGTACCTTGTGCGATTTCATAAATGACATCTACAAGACATACATCTTGGAAGGTCATTAAATTACCCCAGCCAACCGATGTTGCCCCAGTTTAGATACTGCCTTAGTTTAGACTAGATCAGTTACGTTTCCGATTTGTCGGTGGAAGGATTCTGCAGCTCCATTCTTGTGAAACGTCAATGCGAAAAATAATAACAAGATCTCATAACCAAAAATCGGGAAATGTAACTTAGCTACCTGTAATGCGAAAATAACTAATCGCTAAGTATCCTTACGCCTCCGGGTGACGATGTTGATGCAGGCAGACTGGTAGGCACTCGACTTTCCTTCACAACGATGCCCAGGGGCGAAACTATAGGGAGGTGTGGGGGTTAAAACAAACTCCCCAATAATTTGGCAGTCGGCAAATTTTGACTTAGTTCATGTAAATTTTTCATTTTTAATGCATGTTGTTTATTTATTTATTTAATTATTTATTTTTCACTTTAAAAAATATATATTTCGATTAAAAGATGGTCAACTTTTTAATTTTTAAAAGATTTTGTCGGCGAATTTTTAGTTTTCAAAAAACATTTGTCAGCAAAATTTTCTTCTTCACCTTCCCAAACTAAAAGTCAAATTTCGTTCCTGAAAATGGAGTACCCGTGACTCCTGTCAGAGACTAGTCAGTCAAAAGCCGAAGGTTTCCAGCTAAGTATCGAACATTATCTGAAAGGTTGAAACAAAGCTGAGATGTGGAAGACATTTTGAAAATCTGAAAATCGGTAGCAAACGTTGAATTTCGAATTGCAATGACTATTCCGTTCGTACTAGATTCTTTGTTAGACCTAGAGCCTAAAATTTAAGAAAGTTGAACATCTTATTAAAATCTAAAAGCAGGTCCGTAGCCAGCCATGTGCGGTAGGTGGTGCTGACTGTTTACCAGCGGCGGGGAGGGGTTTGAGGATACACATAGTATATAATGTGAAGAGTTCTACGAGGCAGTGGTATAGCCAGGGGGTAAAGAGGGCGAATGCCTCCAAGGCACCTGAAATTGAATGTAAAATATGCAGGAATGAGCAATTCTCCGCTTTAAAACACGTTTTTTCGAAAAAGTTTTGCTCGAGTAGTGATTTTACTTTCATTTTCATACAATAGTCCTCTAATATCGGCGATTTTAAAAAAATACTTCAATTTTCGACTTTATCTCCCCCGTCCCCCCACCGCCCCCTCGGAAAATCCTGGCTGTGCTACTGATTGAATTTGGTCTTAAAATTCATAATCAAAACTGGTGATTCAACTTACCGACAACCCATTGAAAACAAAATTGACTAGATCGCGTGAAAAAAATTAACACTTAGAACGATCAAATTTTCGAACTTTTGGAAGCAAAAAAAAACAACAAAAAAACAAAAAAAAACTCTATTTCGGTGGACTTATCAAGTTATCAATTCTCAAACAGCCATTCAGGCATTTAGCCATCGATATTCAATGTGAGCTGGATCGCGAGCCTACCACTGTGTTCAACCCTGTCGAGAGGGAGAAGGGACAGGATGGAAATACCCCAGGCCCAGGAGGGCCCGATATTCACGAAAGACCTGAATTTCATCGCTTACGGCTACATCATACTGTACATCAAATCAGCAATCACTCCTTACACTATGAAAGAAACCTCATATTACGTAGCTTATAATTTTTTCCCATCTGACAAAAGAAAAAATGAACTGGAAAGAGGGGGGCCCGTGGAAATTTCCCCCAAGCTCTCTTTTTCTCTCTACGGGGCAGGCTGTGATTGTGAATATTGTAATGTGACACAAGAAAAAGGCCTGTATGTCTGAAACTGCTGGATGGACACTCGGGCCCTTTTCTTGTGACACGTCACATTATAAAGAACGCCAAACATACGATTCTTCTATCTTTCAAAGCAAAATCAGTGTTGACAAGCTTATAAACATTAAAATGTAGTGGAACGAAAAGTTATGAGCAAAACTAGCGAGAAAAATAGAAGGAATTCGTTATTTTTATTCACGAAATTTTACCACGGGAGGCTCCGGCAAGCGTTGGGGGTGCTCAGTACTCCCTAGCACCACTCTGGCTAGGGGTCTGGCGTAATGATGATTTTTTAATGGTGGTATCTCTGTTCAGGAGAGGGAGGCTCAAGATTACTTTAGAGGGGACTCAGTCCCAGCTTTCCCCCATGGCTACGGGGCTGTTTAAAAGTTGAAAGCAAAAGACTTATTTTCCAATGTCACAAGCTGAATCCAATAACAAAATTCGCATATAAAACGCACTATAGTGGCGCTAGTAGTATGTCGAGAAGGTGATCATGTATAACTGATAAGGCGTATACGGCGTGTTGTGTGTGCGCCTACAAAATCACCTTCTCGACAAGCTTCCAAAAAGTGCCACTCGTAGTGCACCCTTCAATTTTATACGTGCATATAGGATCTGGCTAGGGGTCTGTCGTAATGATGATTTTTTAATGGTGGTATCTCTGTTCAGGAGGGGGAGGCTCAAGATTACTTTAGAGGGGACTCAGCCCCAGCTTTCCCCCCATGGCTACGGGGCTGTTTAAAAGTTGAAAGCAAAAGACTTATTTTCCAATGTCACAAGCTGAATCCAATAACAAAATTCGCATATAAAACGCACTATAGTGGCGCTAGTAGTATGTCGAGAAGGTGATCATGTATAACTGATAAGGCGTATACGGCGTGTTGTGTGCGCGCCTACAAAATCACCTTCTCGATAAGCTTCCAAAAAGTGCCACTCGTAGTGCACCCTTCAATTTTATACGTGCATATAGGAGGGAAATTTAGTCTGGAACAAAAGTCAAAACTCCATGTGTTTTTTCCATAAGAACGAAAGGGAACTTGTGGTATGGATTCCCCTAAATCCGATCGACCTGAAACTTTATTGATTTCATTGGAACCAATTTAGGAGATGAATCAGAAGAAATTCAGGGGGAAAAAATCACCAAGATTAAATAACAACCACCATAATGTGTGAAGGGAGTTGTATGTTCCTCTCAAGTATTCCTAATATCCTTCCAGCTTACCCTCCCAGACTAGGGTATGCTCATGTGCGCAAATGTGAGTGCTTGGGGGATAAGGTTCCAATTTGCATTTGCAGGGACGAAACTATGGGGGGGGGGGGGGTGAAAAACCCAATAATTTGACAGTCGGCAAATTTTGAAACTGTTCATTTGAATTTGTCATTTTCCAAGGTATAATGTTTTAATCAATCCTGAAAATGTCTTGAACAAATCTAGAAGATCCTTGAAGTCTCAGGAAAGTGTGAAAGAGTCCTGAAAGTTTTACATAAGTTGGAAGAGAAGATCTTGATGGGTCAAAAGAGTCTTATTATCATAGTATTAAATGAATCCAAGAAACCTCTCGGATGGTGTATGTTTGCGCAAGGGCCGAGGAAGGAGAATGTTTCAAGCGACTCACTATAAACAAAAGCGCTTCACAAATAAGGTAAAAAGAGGAACAAAGGAAGGAAGAAAAATTAAGTGTAGAAAAAAGGCCGACTTTTCTTGAGGGTACAAGGACGTTCTCAAAAATTAGTCCTCGGGCTCATATTTTGCTTCTGTTTTATTTAGTTTTTTTCAATTAAGATATATTTTGACTGAAAAATCGGCAAATTTTCAAGTTTTGAAAATATTTTGTCGGCAAATTTTTAGTTTTCAAAAAATATTTGTCGGCATATTTTCCTTCTCCGCCCCCCCCCTGCCATCGCCAATTGAAAGTCAAGTTTCGCCTCTGACGATGCCGAACCAAAATAAAGAGATCTTATGCTAACAAAATGATGAATTTGTAAATGAAGAGGTTACAAAAATGACAGTTGGTGAAAAAATACCAATCGAATTAATAAATTACCGCCGCTACTTATCTAATGGCTTATATATGCAGCTTTGAACGCTGTTTACTTTTGCGAAAAGTCGCTGTTTACTTTCGTGAAAAGTCGGTGAAAACTCGCGGCTGCTAGCTAAATTTAATATGCTAGATACCTTGGGAGTATTCCATTATCCAGTGTACACAACTGTGCCTTAGTATATCCGTGACGATGATGCGAAGATGAATTATTTTCAGCTTCTGACCGAAACACGCAATTTCGTTAATGGTACGCGTATGATATCGAAAATAGACCGAATTCAGAATTTTCAAAACCATTATCAGGTAGCAATATACTCTAATGAAAAGTGTGCGAACGAGGATCCGTTGTCGACAAGCGGTCGTAACATCTGATGAAAAGCCTTAACCAGCGTATGAAGTTACATTTTCGTATAACTTGAGCTTATTTATCAACCGAATGTTCTCGAGCAACGACAGACATTCGATGACCGCTTTCCGATAAAAATGAAAACGCGTAATATCTGTTCGAAATAAAAGGGTTATCAAATTTTTTCGTAATATAAGAGCTCCGATGACCTGAAAGTGCGCTATAAATCGTATGTCAACGGAAAACCGGGAGGGAACATTGGATCAGGAAATTGTACATTCTCAGCACTTACTTCACGTGCGCTGTAAACTCTGAAGCACTTAGTGTAGCACGAGACTGAGTCATGTTTAGTTCAAAAAATTTTCCCGGCGACAGAAAACTGTTAATATTGAGCATCAAGCAGTAGAAATGTAACTGGCTGCGAGAAATTAAGACATAAAAATGAGGTCAGTACCCGTCGTGCGATAAATTGGCGGAAAAATAACGCGCAGCTCTAATTCATGAATACTAAACTCATAATATACTTTCAGCAGGAAAATTATTTCGGAAGCTATATTCTATTCTATTGTACGTGTAGGCACAACTTCGAGAGATTTAGAAAAATGACCGAAGGACGGAATGGACTCCATTCAACTGCTTCTTAACATAAATAATTGTCACGTGAGATCTATTTTTAGTTCTGTAGCGTAATTTCCTGAAAGCCAGATGTCCCACCCAAATTTCGGAATGAGCAGCCCTGGAAAAATAAACTTCTCCCCGAGATCTCACTGTAGGAAATCGCTGATAGTAGATTGCCGACTAAGGGGCCTAATAACTCGTGATAACGAACGTTCAGCCTACTATCACCATACTTATAGGTATTTAACCACAGACTACCACCAAGCCTCACGGGAGTCTGAGCGAGTCCACGATGACCCCTGTCCCCAGTGTTCTTCATTAACGAAGTAAGGCTGACGACCTGAGCCATCCGGATGGACGTAAATACTTGGGAAACCACTCTTCATGTTCCTGAATAAAAAGAGGTCCACCAAAGGAAAATTAATTTAGAAAAAAGTCCAGGGATGCCACGTGCCATAAATCAAATACTAGCATGTGGTACGTCCATGCATTTTCGATACATAAACAGAAAAGATAGAGTTCCCCCTATTGACAATTGTATCTCTATATATACCGGATTTAATCTAGATATGTCGAATTATGCCAGATTCTATATCGACATCCCGAATAAATCCCCGTTTAAATATCGACATTTTCGATATAGTCATTTGACGTGATTTTTCTATATAGATACAATCTCGACATTTTCTATATAGGTAGAGATGTCATTTTTCTATATAGATACAATCTCGACATTTTCTATATAGGTAGAGATGTAATTTTTCTATATAGATACAATCTCGACATTTTCTATATGGACAGAGACGTGATTTTTCGATATCGATTTTAAAACGCAAAAGTCGAAATCTACGAGAGTCCCAATAAAATTCTGCCTGCCGACAATTTTTTCGGAATAATTTTTTTATTTAAATGTATTTATTTCCTTAAGACTCGTATCAATGCATTTTACTTTTGCAATGGTTTACTTTCTTACCTACATTATTTACTATTGATGCATCATGATGAAGCTCGAGAATTCTACAGTTTATACTTATTCTAGAAACCGCGAATCAAAATAAGTATCATTCTGTGTTATGTTAACTCCCTAATTTGCCTAACGAACTGACTATTCGAGTTGACATAAGGAGCTCCAATCTGTATTGTTCACGCGATAGAATCGTGCAAGAATAAATAAATGAATGAATAAAGTGCTGAAAAAGTGATCACTTTCGGGAACATTTTAGTCGGATTAAAATGAACACATGAACTCATGTGAAATGGAAATTCTATAATAACTGTTAACTTAATTCTCTAAATATACTTTCATTTTCGCGAGTTATACTGTGGCACAGGCGTACGGGTCCCGATGTGCAAAACCGAAATCTTGTAACAAAAATTTTTGCTACATTGTCGCAAGTCTGTTACACTGTCACAAAAACTGTAGTTTATAAATTTGCTAAATGGGGACGGACAGATGGCGCTGGAGTCAAACTGCGACAGGAAAGAGTGAAGCAAATCAGCTACATAATTGTTACACTGTAACACTTTATTTTTGTAACACGGTAACAAAAACGTGTTACTGTGTCTCAATTTGGAAGTAGAAAATTTTCGAATATTTCATCGCTGTAATACATTTATGATGTGCATGTGTGTGAGAGCGTAAATAGGTGATAGCTACGAATTCAAATTAGAGTAGAGTTCGTGGTAGGTATGAGAAGTTGGTTTTTGATCGCTTTTTCCGTTACTAACTGCAAATATTGTTGAGTCAATTTTGCATAGTCAACCTTAATCTGGGGGGGGGGGGATCTGTTTTGACCAAGAAGGAAGGGTATTAAACAGGGTGCTAAAATTAGGAAAACCAATTCTTGACTAACCACCTCCCTTTCGCTATGCTACTGATAATGATCAATAAACATATTGTTTGCAGTCTAACTGGTCTACGGTAGATTTACATATGTATAAAGTTTTCGTTAAGCGTATTTCTTCCTTAAAACTTATGGTCCTCCATCCAGAAAGCCATTAGCGACTCGCTTTACTAGGTGCTAGAGTATGTAATTATGTAACAATTATGCGCAATTCGCGCAATCCCAGGGACTGGAGCTTGCGGTTCGCATTTTCGCTTTTGTTTTCCATGTATACTCGTATATGAACAAGTGTCAGTGTGTAGTGTACAAAGGCCGATGACCAGAGTGAGAGCGACTCATTCTTTGATGAGAATCAACGAACAAACATCTGGTCCGAGTTTTATTGCCCTGATCCGGGAATGTTGCCTCTTGCCTCTGTGATATGTTCCCAAACACAATATACGCTATAAGGAACAAAGGATACATTCCTAAAAAAGAGAAATTGATCGTCCTTCTGCAACCACAGTCTCGATTTAAAAATAACGTTGAAAACCGGCTGGAAGAGATATAGGGCAGTTTGTATTAGGTTTTCGAAGTGCGACGTATCGTTTATTTTTGAATGCTTACGAGTTGTTAGTGTAGAATTATTTCAGTGCGGTAGAATATCGGTTTCGTAATTAAAACTATTTCGATTCGAGTTTATCTTGTTCGAAGTGTCATACTCATTGACACCGACTAGAATTTTGAATGCCGAGGGGCAGATGTCACCGGTATTCTCCTCAATCACTTTTGCTGTGCAAATTGGAAGGCCGTCTGAAGAAATTCAAGTTGCCTTGCAGTGAGGTTGTGGGGGCTGGAATTGGCTCCTCTGTTATATATGTAAATAATATAATATGACAGGTACCAATTCTAAACAGCGCCTAGACGGAACTCAATTGTATAAAACACTATACGCAGTAAGTAACCTTATTATGTCTTCATATTTCATATATCTACACTATATTGAGATTTTACATTAATGCAGATTGCTGGTAAAGAAATGTTTAGTGGTAATTTAGCGAGATCAGGTGTGTCCATTTTTACTAGTTTTGAGAAAAACAACGGAGGAAGCACCTGATTTTTCAAGGCGGAGTCTTGTATGTTAACTGGTAGATTCACACAGAGATATGGAGGACAAGGTTGAAAATTGACTTAAAATGAAAAGTCGATGGCCCCCATTAGGAAAATGTGAGACTTATTGGGACACTGTTGTCTGTTTTTCCGACAAAAATTTGTAAAAACATTACAATTTTCGTTGCTCGCTCTTATGAAATCGGGACTCATCTCAGTTGAAAAATTTTGGACTTCTTTCCCCTTCTCTGCATAGTGTAAAGCATGGGACGGACTTTTATAGGTAATATATAATCACAAAGGAAACTCAAAATCACTTTTAAAATAATTATATCTGATTTTTTTAAGTTATCACAGAATCTGCAATAATTTGTAAGAGCCTAATTCACTGTACATTTGGACGCTGATAAGCAGAAACTGAACAAGCAACATTTTTTGACAAAATGAATTATTAGTATCGTTAGAAAGAGCTTTTAAAAAAAAGAATTTTGTAAGTAACGGTTCCCGAATCAGAAATGCGAACCCATTTTGAAGAAAGCTTATCAGTAAGCACTAGGTCATATAGTTTCCATATGGCTCTTGAACTTTGAATCATGTGTTCTTAAAAACAAATTTTGTCGCTTGGTTCGTTTCTGCTTAACAGCGTCTATTTCAATGAGAAAACTATTTATTGCCGGGTAAAATATGTGTTTCTTCCTTTTGTTTAGATTTCATACCGAAGCATCATCGACTTCCTGGCAATAATGACATAAAAAACAAATAAGAGCCAAACTCGTTCAATCCTCAGATCACGTAAGGAGAAGAGAGCTAGGAGCGATTTACAGAAGGCGGAACAGGTAACTGTTTATTTTCAATAAATGAACATGCTCAATCGTCAACAAACTCATAAACAAATCTAATTTTGATTTTACTATGACATTCATGATTAACAATCTGTTTCAGATTAAGGCTCAAACTAACTCTACTGTTGATAATGCTATACAAGATTATAGCGTCGAAGTTCATTATGGTGTAAGCGATCATCACGAGTATCAACCACAGTAAGTACCAATAAATTTGTACATTAACTATTTTTTTTCTTACTATTCATAAGAAGTTTTCCAGGTTATATCTCTGTGAGGATGATCGACAGTTTACATGAGAATTCTGCGAGGCAATATCGAATTGATTCTTGCAATCGGAGGTGTAGCGAATGAGGGGGGAGGGGCTGTCCCCCAATCAGTGGAATTGGAAAAATTGGCCAAATTCTTGCCAATTGGCAAATCGAACGATCTGGACACTCGACATTTTTTATTTAGCCAGCAGAGTCCCACCGACAAGTTGGGAAATTCGACAAGTCAAAACTTTCTTTGGCTTTGATAGTTTATTTGACCAGCTCACAGAGGGGAATTTTGAGTTAAGAAGTTACAAAATTCCGGAAAGTCAAAAGCTTGTTTTGGCACTACAGTTAGGAATTTTGAGTTGAGTAGTTGGAACTTTCACAATTTTACCCTCCCCCACCCACCCTAATGAAAACTTTTTGCTACGCTCCTACTCATGATTCTGATGTTGGTGGTGGTTCAGTGGGTAATCCTGATTACAGAGTTTATTACAATTATTAGAATTTTGAGGCACCCCCCCATTCTGAGAATCTAACTTTGTGACATACGGGACCCTTTCCATCCGATCCGCTATTTCATAGTCTATCCGAAACATTCAACACCTAAGAATTGCAGTTTTATGGGTCAAGTGGCATTGCTTCTAGTACGACGATTTTATTGTTTACGATAGTAGCTATTTTGAAAACACATACCGTATAATTACGCAATTGAATAATGGTCGATTTACATTATGGAAGGAAAAGTTCAAGTTGATAATGGAAACTGAAAACTTGGGATATTTTGTGAGAATTTAGAATCTATCTTTACCACAGGGCTAACTTTGATATTATTTTTGTTAGTTACGAAACGAATTGGATGCCACGTTTAACGATGTTTCGGAGCCGAACCTGGACGGTAGTGACGATGGTGAAGACGTCGAAATAAGCGAGGATGAAGACGGCATTATTATTATTATTATTATTATTATTGTTGTTGTTGTTGTTGTTGTTGTTGTTGTTGTTGTTGTTGTTATTATTATTATTATTATTATTATTATTATTATTATTATTATTATTATTGTTATTGTTATTATTGTTTGCTGTAATACTTCATACACAACTTTAAAAACTTGCGAATGTTGTTATGTTTACATTTTTAGATGTTGATCTTGCCCTGTTCAGTATGGAGGTTTATTATCGCTTAAATTTGTACTTTGGTTCTTTTCAGTGTACCATTTTTCAATGTAATACCAGCAAAATGGTAGAAGAAATTGAGTACCAAAAAAATTCAATATTCCTGCCCTGTCACTGTGTCAGTATACAGAAGCGTTACTGGAAAATTTTTTGGGTCGTAATTTTTTCAGTCGTGTTGACCTACATTTGTCGGCATTGTTGGATTTTTGGGGGAGGGGTAATTGCTGTATCACATAATACTAATTCGTTTACAAATTTTTTATAACTACAAGTATAAATATAATTTGCATTTGAATTTGGGGGGGGGGGATTTTGATTATTCCCTTACTCCCCCCCCCCAAAAAAAATGGGGTTAATATTATCCGCCCTTCCCCCACCCGGCGACGCCCATATCAGTATAGCATTTAAAACATAATTCTATTGAAAACAAACAGTATAGTGAATGTGTGCGTGAGCATCGAAAATAGCTATATAGAAACAACCCAGAAATGAGATCGAAAAATTCTATATTGAAAAAGCTATATAGAAATTTGACTTCAGAAGCGATATAGGTACGATATAGCAATGTCGATATAGATACGATATAGCCCTGTCGATATAGGTACGATATAGCCCTGTCGATATAGGTACGATATAGCACTGTCGATATAGATACGATATAGCAATGTCGATATCGAGTATATATCCGTACAATGTCGACATTCTATATCGTCATTTGTCGAGATCAATTAGCAATATTCGAGCTGGAAACGATATCGATTTAATCTCGACGTCGATTTAGAATCCGGAATAAATCTGACATAAATCCGGAATAATTGTCAACAGGGATTGTTCCAAATTCACTTCACAGAAATTATAAGATCATGTCAAAAACAGCACAAATTACGTGTATTCTAAATTGATAAAATTGGAAATGAATCATAATAAGAGAGAAAATTATAAAAATAGAATACGGCACAATGGAGTTACTCGACGGTCTCGTAAATAAACAAGGAGCCAATGGCTCTTACTTCGCGATACGTCTCCAATTTGTACGCGATCAAAAAATCAAAGATACCCTCTAATATGGGTTCGAAATTAAGAATAAATAAATTTATGTACGCAAGCGTGCTCGTTTTGGTCTCTCTCGACTGGAAATTGAATAGACTTCACTTTTATTTCGGTCGCGCTCCGCTAGATCGCGCACGTAGTCTGTACAGCGCGTCGCACAATGACTTTTGGACCACCCTTTGTATATTCGTACAGGTCAGCGAGGTGTGCGTCGGATCTAACGTTTCCTTTCCATACTGCGCAACCTTGCACGACTTACGCTTCGCCCCCGTGTTAATTACCAACACAAAGACATACTAGCATGTTCAACGCGACGAAACCTGTGCGTTTGGTTGCGTTCTGGAAGCGCTTTGAGTCAGACTTGACTCGGCTTAGCGACCCACGAACATCGAAGTTAATAGTGAAACGTGATTATGTTCTACTATCTACTAGTCAACGCGTAATACTTGAATGCTCCAGTTTTTTTTTTTTTTTTTTTTTTTTTTTTTTTCACCCACAAAATGCGTGTTAGAGATCTTATTATAAACCCGTTTTCGTGACTTACTCTTAACGCACAATTAGAAATCATTAATGGTGGAAAGCCAAAACCAGAGGTACCATTTTTAAAAAGTGGGTAAAAGAAAGGCGGTTCGATTTATACTAGACATTTTCACGTATCATATGAAAACATTTTGTGGTTAACCCATTGTGAAGATGGTGGAAAACTGTTTTGTTGGCCATGTCTATTATTTGTCACAGAAAAGGATAAATGCATATGGAATGACCCAACACAGGGATACAAAAACTTGAATAATTAGAGCAATGCCCTTTTGTAATAGCATGTTTCATACTTTTATTCTGATTTTTACTGTACCTCTACCTTCAGGGATGTACCAATGGGCGGTGGGGGCAACTTGCCCCCTGAGGGAGTTTTTCACCCAGCAGTTGAGAAAATTTACCATTTCAGTCAGGTGGAGTTGGGAGAATCCAACACGTCAAAACGTTCTTTTTTTTCTGCTTTGCTGTTTTGGAATTTTGAGTTGAGTCAGTTGAAAAAATTTAACAAGTTAAAAGGTTTTTACTCTTTGCTTTAATACTTGGGAATTTTGAGTTGAGTCAGTTGGGATTTTCACAATTTGTGTCTCCCCCCCCCCCCGCATGAAAAAACTCTTCGGTACATCCCTGTCTACACTTATCGCTTACTTTCTAGAAAAACTCACCGCACGCCACTGTCTGACACCAAAAATTAGATAAATAGTTCAAAAAGTGGAGTAAATTCCAAGGGTAGCCATTTTCAGCCTTATCTGATCACTTGTAAAATCCCAACATAGCCAGTTACATTTTAGTTATAAGTACACGAAACAGAAGTACTTACTTACTGTGGCCACCAAGAGCTGATCAAATTTTCAAAATCTTATACATATTTAGTTAATCATTTGATAAAATTTTTTGCATTTTATTCTGTTCTGCGAGTCAGGTTTAAAAAATATGAACTCTACCAACTTTCAAACAATATGGCATTAAAAAATAGGTAAATATGTATTTCAAAAAGTGTAATAAGTCTCAGAGCTGGCCGGACCATTTGCCTGGTTCGGATGTAGTCGGTCGAATTTTCATTATACGAGTAAGTTAGAGTAAGTTAATGAGGACGGATGTGTTAAATGAGGCTACATGTGATCTTAATGTAAACACTTACGGTCCTGATATGGCCACTTGTAGTTCTATAATGAGGTCAGTCGAGTTTTTAGTATACATTTTTTGAGCGAGGGCGAGGTGGCGCTGTATGCTCCGGATGCTCAGACCTTTCAGTCCACTGATGAGTGTCTGGTTCCAGCTACTGCTGGGCACTGGCACATGATGTGAATCGAAGTTACTTCCTCTTCGCCACAGTGCCTACAGGAGCTGCTTTCCGCCACTCCTATTTTATACCACATGTATTTTATGGTCTCATGACCAGTTAGTAGTCCGACCATGAACCTTGCATTTTTCCTGTCGAGATCTAGTATGAAATCGGCGTACTTACGGGGGCGTCCCCTATCAGTGTTTCTCTGACCTTCACGCCTCTGGTCATCTGTCAGTGCATTTTCATCTCCTTACTTATCCGAGCCTTCACCTTGGATTTTATGACACTGTATGTTACGGGTAGACACGGCCTGGGCGTTCCTACTTCCTCTTTATGCTCTCCTTCGTTAGCTTATCCGCGATCATATTCCCTTTTATGCCGCAGTGTTGCAGAGTCCATAGTATGGTGACACGGTTCTCCGGGTACATAATTTGTTAATGTAGTCCAACATTACCAAGGATGTAGTTTGGTGTACCGACAGTGCCTTAATAGCCATTTCACTATCTGTACAGATATAGATCTGCTTATGAACAAGGTTCTTCTGCTGGCTTCTATCAATGACCATCGTTATCGCCATTGCCTCTGCTTGGAGGGTAGTGTGACCCCCCCCCCCCCTCACCTAGTGCCATTGAGTAGTTGTCAGCGCCTTTTACATTCGTGATTCTGATTCCTGCACTTTGGTCATTCTTTGAAGCATTTGCCTACCATACATGTTGCTCTTTTCCTAGAATTCAGGTCACCTCTTTTCCATACCTCCCGTGTGAGTATCTTTGCATGGTATGACTTGTCAAAGAAATGTTCCACCGCGATTTTTCCCTTGGTATCCTAAAACATTTGTTCATCGTCCCCGCCATTTCCTATATCCATCTGTGACCTATTTTTTGGGCCCGAAGTTTCGGTTGGCTCAGAAGATAAGCCCCATCATTGCAGCTGCTTCTATGGCATGTGCAATGGTGGCAGGTTTAGGAGTCTTCCAAGTGCTTTCGTCGACACCGTTCTCGTTGCTCGCGTTGTCATCATACACGCGAGCCTTTGCAGTTGGTCCAGTTCCTCTCTGACTTTGACTAGGTGGACCCAACTCCATCACACAATTGCCGCACATGTGATTCTGGGACGTATTACACCAGTATATATCCAGTGCACCATTCTGGGAAAGAACCCTCAAGTCCTGCCGGCAAAGGTACGGCAGGCCTGAAGAGCCTCAATCCCTTTTCTTATTTTCTCTGAGACGTGATCCCTCGAAGAGAGTATTTCGTCAAGATATGTTCTAAAGTACTTCACCTTTAATTTGCATTCATTTAATTTCTCTTCATTAAGCTGAATAAGTACATTTTGATAAATGTGCGAGTCAATGATAGATGGTATTTTGATTTTTTGCTCATACTATCTCAAGTATCATCATAATTCTGTATGTAGGATGTGCCAATTCACAATTTCTTCCTTCTCTGGTCCAGAGCATAACAGCCGAAAGCGCTCTGGACCAGAGGAGGAAGAAATTGTGAATTGGCACACCCTACATACAGAATTTAACCAACTGCACTCACACTCCAGCATGGACACTAAAATCATCATAATTTCTCACAAACATATACATCCAAACTAGTACATTATAAACATTCGAACTAAGTACATTAGTACATAATTAAGTAATCCCCGGTTGGCGAAATGCATAACTTGTGGCACCAAGTTTTTGACCCGAAATTACCTCATGTAAAACTTGTGGCAGAATTGTGTTGACTCTGCCCACATTAAGGTGATTCTGTATTCTGATTGGCTGAAAATAGCGGCACTACTTTGCCACGAATCTCGGCTTTTTTGTGTATTGGCCCTCGTAAATTCTTGCACCCCTTTACCTACCTTTTTAACCGTATTTACGAAAGCTTCAGCCAATGAGAATGCTCCATTCCAAATTTTTACTGAAAATGGAAAGTTCTACGTATATGTGCTCATTTACTTATTTACATTTTTCTTACCGTAAATTTACTCATTCCTTGCCAGTTGAGGAGGTTCTGTGAACTATTTTTCGTCAGTCGAGGAGCATGTATTTTTATTTTTTTTATTTTATTTTCTTCTTTCTTTTCTTTTACTAAAGAACGTAGATAGGACATTTCAAACGGTTCTTTTCCCTGCATAAAACAATGTTCCTTGCAAATCGCCGTTTTTTCGTTTGATATTTTACATTATAGATAAATACGTAAAAAAATACATAATCATATTTCCCATTTTGGTTCTTTCCACGTCTTTTCATTTTGGGAACCCTATTGCTTACTATTGAACTGCTTTTTTGAAAATCTTTTCTACATAAATTTCAAAGCCATATCCTATTTCTTTCGTAAATTGATTGTATCAGCTGGTCGATAAGCGATAGCGACATTTTTAAACGGCGCTTCGGGGATACGTACGTGAAACAGAAAGAAAAAAAAAGTCAAACCGTGTCATAAGACGCGCGTCTTCCAAATACGAAAAAGAATTTGAAAATTCGTTTTGACGTGTGATTCGAAAAAATATTAAAGCTCGAGTGAGACCCGAGAATGAGAATACGGTATATTTCAAGTTATATTAGAATTTTTTATTCTGTTACAATGCCTCAGCAAGGCTCGCTGCGTTTTAATCTTCATCTGAATTCTACTGTAATTTTTTTCTCGGTTTCTTTCATCAAGAAATTCATGGTTTGAGAAGACACCAAATTATTTTTCATTCAGAATAGGGGCTCAGCAACAGACGAGCATGCAAATGACAAAACTGTTTTCAGTATTCGTAGAATTTGAAAGAGAAATCAAACACGTGGAGTGATAAACGATGGAAAATTGTCATCGAACTCTGTTAAAGAACCGTTTCAGTTCATGTAAATGTGGTGGAGCGAAAGGTCGAATGACCTTATAACTTGAGGCTCAACGCATGAGCTATCGAGGGTTAACCTTGGAGACTTCTCTATAGATTAGGATTTTTCAAGTGCCTCACAAAATTCCACAAGTTTCTTGATAATTTCAGCATTTTGAAGATTTTCTTGAGGATTTAACGGATTAATTACAAAAATCGACCAATTATGACCGAGATTGAAAAAGCACTGAAATCATCGAGAAAATGTTCGAATTTTGTGTCACGCGCGAAACCTCTTCAGCTTGAGGAAGAATTATCAAGGTTGGCAATCTTGGTTTCCAGTCGAAGTCCATCTTTGCGTGATTTCTATAACTTGAAGTTTTGCATATTCGTGTTCTCAAACTTTAACTCCGTATTTGTGGCATCACCAAATTTCGCATTTCTTTTGTGTGCTTATTCAGGCATAGCCTACCAGCTGAATTTAATTCAAAATACTTGAATAGCATTAAATTTAGCAGTATTAAAAGACCACCTTCCAACTCTTGCCAGACTCTATAATGCGTATTATAAAATGGCGCCAGTTGGTGCGCTATTGTGCTACCTAGAACGCTGTCGAATTTAATAGGAAAAAAGTAGAAATGAGAGAGAAGGTCATCTGCTGGGTAGCTTCTATATCTTCCGCCGTCGTTATTTTTAATTAACATATTCATGAATTCAACCGAAGAATGGAAAAACTGAGACGATATTCTCCGAACCATTTTGTTCTCTTTTTCCCCCTAACAAGTGTGCTATATTTTTGAAATTAAAAATCGAGAGATTAACGCGTATTTTAGGTCAACATATGCTGCTGCCCTTCGTTACAGAGGGAACAATCAAATCTCAAACCATATCTCATTTGACTCAGTTACTTTTAATGATCACTTCCAGTTTAAAACGCAAGTTTATATAATATCATAAGTGAAACATTATGAAACATGCTCAACGCTACATTTATATATGAGCTTTTTGAACACTAAAATATCGAGAGTCAGCTCGATAGATCTAGAAGCCTAAAGCCCAGTTGGGCTCCCCCTTCTCCTTATCCGCCAATATTCGTTTTGGAACTATAGCATGATAAATTGATGGGCCAATTGTTTTCGAATTAAGAGTCTCGAGCTAGGAGCTTGGGACTAGAAGGAACCATGGTTTTTGAGTATTGAGGTACATACAGTCGGACATTTTTGACGGTTATTTAGAATCAGATCTGCATGGTGAAGTTTTTGGAAATGAAAACGAATTCTCGATATACACATTAGCATGTAAGATTGAGTTTATTGTTCGCAAAGGGTCCATTTAGTCATGAACACGTGCAATGACCAGTCTTTAGTTCATAAGTGTGTGTTGTTTTATAAGTTACATATCAGGACTAATGTGATAAGGCATGCACGCCCCAACACATACGGTGTATGCGGCCAGCAGCAAATAATCAGTCTCATTGTGGAAGATTATTGAGTATGTACTTTGTATTGATTCGCGTGTTTTATAATTCAATAAAATCGTCGCATTTTCGGAGTACCGATCATTTCAGCTCTTCACAAACTTATAAATCGATACATAAAATCCTAACGATTTTTCGCTATTGCGATTGAGAAACTCCAGTGGAGTGTTCAAAATGAAAGTTCGATTCACAATATCTGCCGAAGCAACAACGAACCAAAAAACTTCTGTGCTCGCAGTACGTTCCTTGCAAATTGAAGGTAAAGAAGAAATCTATCTCTTTCCAAGAGATAAATATGTCTTAACATCGCACACAGAACTAGCAGAGTTACCTGCAATCAAGAATGCAATTAAGACAATAAAAACGCGTGGTCAATTCCGTCAAGTTTTGGTTACACTTTCAGAAGATATGAAAAAAATTAATTTTGATAACGAAGGCAATCCGGTCTACAACAAGTGGTTTTTGGAAGAATCATTGTCACAAGAAGCCTTCCTTGCTCCCAACAGATTCGAGGCAGTGGAAAAAAAAAAGTTCTCTTCAGAGTATCACAAAGGATATGGTGGTGGAAAAATTTACTGGCATAAAACAGAATGCCAGAGTCTGGCTATGTACATTTGTCGCCGACTGTGATCGCCTAAAAATTGATACAACCCAGTGTGAGGAAGCTCTGCAACTTTTTCTGGAAGGTTCACCATCGGAATGGTTCCGAGCAAACTGGAAGCTCCCTGGGAAAGACACCAGGGAAGATTGGAGTTCAAAGTTTTTGGAAGCGTTTAATGAAAAAAGGTTGGTCTGAAATATGGTACACTACTATAATTATAAACGACTACGTGGAACCTCATTTTCAGAATATGCTATTTAAAAAAATGAATTTGTTCATTGATGCCAATTCCGAACTCACAGAAAAGTCATGTGTAGGATTAACAGTAATAGGACTGCCCAGGTCCGTTCAACAAAAAATTAATTTAAAAACACTATTGATACATTTGGGAAACTTCTCGCCGAACTTGGCTGACTTAGTGACCCCCCCCCCTTCTGAGGGACAACAACAACATTAATAAAGATTAAAAAAACATAATGGCAATAATAATAAACAAAATGAATCTAAAGGAAAGCCTTATTCACAAAATTATGATAAAAATAATAAGGATAGTAAATTTTGTCCTATATGTGAAAAATTAGGATATCAAAGAGCACACGCTGAGAATGAATGTAGGAATAAATGGAAATTGCGAAAATCCGAGAAGGATAAAGAAAAAAATATACATCTTGCTAATAATACTGAAATGGAGGATTTTTTTTAATCAGGAAGTTACTGACCAAAAAAACTCACAATCCCTTCGCTCATCAAATTAAATACAATTATCGAAGACCTTAAAGCCCAGGCATTGTATGACCCAAGCACAAATATAACATTAATAAATTTAAAATTCTTAATGAAAATAAAAAATGAATACAACGCTTTTAAAAAAAGATTTTCATATAAGACAATGAGTGAAGCAGACAAGTTGCTAGGAATAGTATACTTAAAAATGGAGGTGTTCGATATTGAACAGAAAACTTGTTTCTTTGTGGTTGAGAGGAAAGACTTCAAATATGATATTTTACTAGGTTTAGATAGCATTTTAAAATTCAGGCTCTGCAAAGATGAAAATGCTCAAATATCCCAAAAACCTATCAAGTGTCTAAACCCACCTATTAATCATGATTACACAAATTCTCTTACACGGAATGAGTTCGTTCCCATTGAAGAAATGAAATTTAAAACAGGGCATCTTGATGCTGAACAAAAAACAAAAATTTTTGCTCTTATGGACAAATATAGTTCATGTTTTTGCAAAAGATGAGTTCGACATAGGCCAGGTTAAGGACTATGAAGCAAATATTAAATTAATAGAAAATAGGTATATAACAAAAAAACTGTACTGTTGCCCTTATAAAGATAGAAATGAAATTGAAGCACAAATTTCAGAGTTACTAAAACATGGAATAATGGAGGAATCCACATTTCCATTTGCCTCTCCAGTCACCTTGGCTTACAAAAAGATGGAGACAAAAAAACAAAAAATAGGATGTGTATAGACTTCAGAGAGTTGAACAAATTATTAGTGCGAGGTTTACCTGTTTCCATTGATCGATGACCTGATTATACAGACAAGAGGAAAGAAATGGTTCTCTTCTATGGATATAAATTCGGCGTTTTGGACAATTCCTTTAAGGGTAAAAGATTGTCAAAAGACAGCCTTTGTTACACAGAGTGGTTATTTTCAATGGTTAAGTTTACCATTCGGTTTAAAAAATGCTTCAGCAATTTTTCGGCGAATTTTAGAAGGGATCATCAAAAAGGGAAATCTACATGGTTTCTGCATAAATTACATGGACAACATCCTTGTTTTTTTGGACAATTTTGAGGAAAATTTAAAGCACATTGAAACCCTCTTAGTGGCAATTCAAGAGGAAGGATTTTGTTTAAAATTTTCTAAATGTGAATTTGCAATGGAGGAAGTCAAGTATCTTGGTCACATAATTGGCAGGGATACAGTGTGCAACCACTAACTGACAATTTAAAAGCAATACGTGATTTCCCTAACCCCATAAAAAAAAGGTATAGGTGTATTATAGATAGAATTTCAGCCTATACAAACTGGCCCATAGCTGGGATGGTTGAATGTAACGGTGATTGAGAGGCCAGTAGCCACATGCTTGAGCCGGATTGATCACTGAGATGCCCGTATAGTGCTACAAAGATATAAAAATCATCATATTCAAAATTCAGCTTGGACAGGTAATGCCTATTCGTTTCACTGCGTAGGTAGGCGCCTAAAATTTCCCAGGTGATAGGTAAGTACGACGCTCGCTTTGATGAGGAGGCGTTAACCTCCGGGGTAAGCGCACAGTCTTACTTGAAATCACTGCATTCACAGGCTTTCTCATCAATGGAATGGCTGTGCTGGGAACTACATTTTTTGTTGTAATACTAATCAAAAGTTGACGTTTCTTTCCATCTCTCAAACCATTACTATTACATGGATGGTACAGGGTGGAGGGATGGAATAATGTCAGAAGATTTTGTTGGTGGAGTAATACAGATAATGAAGCGATGTACTGAGCTGAAAATTGCACCGGCAGTTCATTTTGGTTCTTGAGCTACAATGTGTATCAATTTACCGTTATGGATTTCAATGCATTTTTGCATATCTGGAAATCTTGTAACATTGTGTAATATTTACTCAGTTGAAGAAAAAATCACTCATTTTTTAAGTTATGTTTGGTTTTTGGGTTCTCAAAATTTGAAATTCGACGGCATTTTTGGTCGTTTGAAGTATTTTATTGTCGTAATGTGACAGAACTGAAACACCACAGTCTTATTTTTGGATCCGTTTGCTGAACTGGCCGCATGGTGAAATGAAAAGGCACACTATTAAGCCTTATCCAGCACTACTAATTTCGAATTTCTTTTGGTCAACCAAGAAGATCTGGGTATCCACACAATGTCGAGAAGTCGTTTCCAGTTCTAGTTGGAGTCCAGATGGATCTACGGCGCGATTCGATCGAGACCATGCTGCCACAAGGCAGGACTATCCGATAATCAAAGCTGCCATCATCAAATTCGCTGCTAATGGCTCCAAGACCTACCTAGTATCAGTTAAGCATTACGTTTTATTTGTTCATTTTTATAACGTCAAGATTTCATACCTTAGTCTGAGAATTTTTGATTGTGATTAGTTTGCTATTGTAAGCCTAGCTCCCCTTATTTTGGTTTAGTATTTCGTTGCCTTTTTCAAATCAAATGGGCATGCACGCCACTGGTGCAGAGTGTTTGGAAGTTGGTAATATTAGTATTTTTTAAATCTCTACAGAATATAATAATATACACGGCCAGATAAAAGTATACCCCCCCCCCCCCAGAAAAATTATGATTCTTATTCTATTAGCAAAATGGAACCAGCAAATGACTGGAAATTCAGATATTTCTAAAATATTTCTCTTTTCATGTAGGCGCTGTAGAGGCATTCAGACATATGCGATACAGACCAAAAAAAAAAAAAAAAAAAAAACCTAGGGCAAAATCGCATATTTTGTATCTGTAAGAAACAGTTGTAAGATGACTAAGGTTTACTAACTAAATGCTGATAAAACTAACCAGAAGTTGATCCTAGCAACGCGTGTTGTCATTATGGGCCTAAATCATGGCTCATAACCATCTTATTAGCATGCTATCAATTTAATGCACAGATCTCCTCCTGTGACATCGCGTCCCATGCTTCTTGCACAGTTATCAATGCATTAAAGGAATTTATGGGGGGCTGCCCCTAACGTGTTCAATTGGGTTCTAGTCTGGGCATTAAGCTGGCCATTCAAGTTATGCAATTTCGATTTTTTCCAAGAATTTAAGCGTATGTCGTGCTACATGCGATCATGTGTTATCTTGCATAGGAACCCGCACCCACAAATGGCATCTAAGACACGACATAATTTAGGAGAATGTCCTCAATAAACACTGACGCGTTCACGGGGCCGGAGTCACAAACATGGAGATCCGTCCTAGCATCACACGAAATACCACCCTAGACCATAAAACGGAACCACCAAAGAAATTCGATCTCCGTGTACGTAAACATAATATGTTGAGCGCACACTATTGACCAGGGCGTCTCTGTTCGTGTACACGTCCATCCGGTCCTGCGGGAGAAACTCTGGACTTATCCGTGAAAAAAAATCTGCCTCCAATCCCCTTCTTGCCACGGCACATGATTGCGAGCAAAAGACAAGCGTTGTTGTCGGTGTACCTCAGTGAGTATCAGGACTTGCACCGGTTTTTACAGTTTCATAAACCATGTTCGCGAAGTCGGCGATGGACTGTTCGTGAATTCACAGGCGTGTTACGAAAGAAATTCGCTTCCCCAGCAATTCTATTCGATGTTAAATAAGGATCTCGCATCGCTATTCTCGTAATATTTCTGTCTTCTCAGACATCTGTAGCTCTTGAACTGCCAGATCGCGGTCTGTGGTCGAATCATTCTATTGCTACGTATCGTCAGTAAATGTGATTCACTGTACTATGCGCCAGTTTATACTGTAGAGCGACAGAATGGCGACTTCTACCCTCGTTAACGAGTGCAACAATTTGCGCAGAAATTTCCGGCGAAATAGACATAATTATTTTAAAATTAAAAATTCTTCTGATCAAATGCAAACTGGCACGAATATTTCCAATGCTACCTAATCAACGTGTACAAACCGCTGAATTTAATTGCAAACGAATCTCTGTCTACATTGAACAGCGTATATCCGCATGTATGTGATATGTCAATTTTTCTCTACTTTCGAAAATTTAATTCCCCCCCCCCCCAGTTTTCTGTACCAATGGCTGAGTGTTCTACGGAACATACATGAATAGAAAAACAGTATGAAAATATCATATCCTTAATTCGAGTCATTCGCGTGTGTTTATTTACCATCAGAACATAAATAACGTATTTTTGGCGGGTGGAGAAAGACTTTTGCCCGGCAGTGTATGGACAATATATATAGAGAGAGACCGGATTCCTCGGCATTTGTCACTTTTGTTCCTGAAGGGGCGGGAGCGTAATTTTTACATATGAGCACAAATCGGAGTGAATGCCCAGGAAAAAATTTTTATTTTGCCGAAAAATGCCGGAACATGCCGAAAATTGTAGATTTCGCTAATTCCATCACACTTTTCATTAGAAATCATCATTGCATCACGCATACAGTCATTGACAGTGAAAAATAGCGAGAAAAATATTTCTGAAATGTCCTGCCCGTGTTTCGAAGTATCCGGATATCATGAAATGTGAATTACCTCCCGACGTTATTATCACGAGATGGGGCTCATGGGTACGAGCTGCAGTATTTTTCGCCAACAGATTCCCAGCATTTTCCGAGCTCATTTCAAACCTTCCTGACAACTCGCAAGAGATGAGTAAAATAAAGGCGCTGATGACGGATAAGAGTCTACCGAGCGATTTGACCTTCATTAAAACGTATGCTTCCTTCTTACCAGACGTCATACAAAAATTAGAGTGGCTTGTCCCAAAGTGCGCAAGTGGAGGAAATAGAAAATGTTCGAACCAAAATAGCCAACATTCCTGGACCAAGAGGGGTCAACCTGAAGAACAAATGCGACTCCGTCTTCACCAAGAACGTCGGCTTCTCTAAGTTACGAGATCTTGCTGCCTCTCTCATCGACAGTACGCTTCTTACGTCCGACATTTCACACTGGTTATACTCAGCTCCTATTCATATGCGCCGCTCGTCTCAGTTGACGTGGAAAGGTCTTTTTCCAAGGACAAAAATCTCTTAACCGATAAAAGGTTTAATTTGAAGGAAGGGAACATCGAGAAGCACCTCACCGTGCTGCATAACGATAAATTTGTCTAAAAATGCATTTTTCTTTATCTATGAAATAGAGTTTCATTACTTCTTTACTTTTTTGTTGCTTTTGAGGGGTTTTTGTAGGTTACTGCCGAATAAGGCCGAAAATGAAGTTTTCAATGCCGATTTGTTCGCTTTTTCGTGCCGAGGAATCCGGTCATATATTACTACTCGTAGATTATTTACTTCATTTTTAATTCATCTTTGAAATCAGGAGATCAACTCCCAATGGCCATATTGTGCACACTTGCTCTGGTGAAAAGAAGATTAGGAAACATATCAACTTTTGCTATGTCCCATTACAAACGTGTTGCCAGAGACGCCGTATAAAATGAGCAAATGAAATGATTTAAAAATTCTCCGCAGTCTTAAAATTATATTATCCGAGTCGTGTCGTTATAGACGATCAAATATTCGACTGCCGCTGGGAAAATATTTTTACGACTACGCCTTTATCAATACTTTAATAAAGGGGGAAGACGGGCGAACAAAAAATGAAAAAAAGAATAAAGAAAAAAAGAACGCACCATTTGAATGAGAACTTAAGAAAGACACGAATAAGAATTGCCTGGAGGTTTAATAATAACACTATTTTGACACTACTCGAAAAAAAAATTATTTCGTTTGACTGAAATGAGGAAACCTGAGAAGAAAAGTTATAAGAACTCTCCAACTTTTTCCGGCCGTATTTTTGTACTTATTGGTTTTACGGTTTATTCCGCCCAGTTTCGCAAAATTTTTTTTTTTGTACTTAATTGGATTCCGTAAATTTTCGATATTGTGAGGAAACGGTTTATTAGGTTATCAAATTTTTTTTTTTTTTGTAGACGTTTAGCGAATAATACTTCACCCTTAGAATTCAGATGCCTCGTGGATTGGTAAAAAATGTCTATTTTAAGAGTCAGGAGATGAAAAGAAAGGTAGGTATAGTTACGTGTATTTCAAGAAAAACGCGTTTGATGGATACTTTTTTCTTTCAGTCATGGGTATACTTGAACAAAATTACATATATGCTTTTACTACTGGGTATAATTGAACGAAAGCCGTGGCGCTCCCCCTAACATGCTCCCCCCAGACACGACTGCAATCTGCAGTCGTGTTGTTAATAGAAATTTTCATGGGAATTTTTAAAATTAGGGTAAGTTTTTATCTTCGTTTTCTAGAAAATATGAGGCATTTTCGCACGCAGTGTTGTTCAGTACATAGAAATGTCAAATTCCTTCGAAGTTGAGGGTTTTGGATCGGCTAAAGAGCAATCAGTGAATAAGATACATTTAATAAAATAAAAAATCAATTAATTTTATGCATGAAAAAACTTTGATGATTATTAAAAACTAATCGAGACATCAGTCCAGCTGGAGAAAATCGTCAGTTTTTCTCTTGAACTAAAAATAAAATCCTCTCGTAAAAACTGAGGTGGCTCGGTGACCTAGTGGATTCGAACGCTGCCTCCTAAACCACGGAACGCGGATTCAAATCCCAGTACAGACAGCGAATTTTAAAATAAATATGATAAAATAATAAAACACAAGAATACATGAGAAACTTTAACATCCGACGTAGCAAGAGGTGGAGTTCAATTTCATTGTTCCGCCGGAATTCGAAAAGACTACAATTGGGTTAGCCACACCTATTCGGTCGCGTCACGGCGATGGAGCGCTAGTGTATTTCATCCAGTTTCTAGTGGTTTATTGTACTTCCACTTTTGGCCACCATTTGTAAAGTAGATGGCGCGCTATGTATTTAATCCCGTTTCTGTCACGTTTCGGTAGCTTCTGCATTTGTCCACCAGATATCAGCCACTTTGCTGACGCGTCCTAATAGACCTTGCCAATAGACTACTAACACCTCACTTGTCTGGTGTGTCATGCCGGATGCATGCCCCATATAGAGAAGGAAAACTCTTTCATAACCGTTCCCCAGTAATGGCATGTCACCAAGTGGAATTAGATTATAACCCTTGTATCAAAATAATTGATCAAGGTGGCAAGACTGTATTTATTTATTTATTATAAAAACTGAAGCAAAAATAATCGAAATAGAAGAGTAGGTGACATATCTGGGCGAGATAATTTCCGTGAAGGAAAATGAAAAAGGGAATATGTAAAAGAAAAGCGAATACCTGGAAAAATTATTCATCATTGAAGGAAATTTGAAAGAGCAAAATGCCACTCGGACTAAGAATAAAAACCTTGGGAAGTTGCACCATCCTCGTGGGCTGCACCAGAGAAACATATGAAGAAAATAGCAGGAACTCAAATAGCCATAGAACATTTCAGTAATCAAAGTAAAGAGATCTGACTGAGTCAGGAATGTCGATGTGAAAGAAAAAGCCAGCGCACACGACTGCAGATATTTAGCCAAAAAGCTCTAAATGGAGTATACAGGTCAGGTAGCTAAAGGGGGGGGGGGTAGAAAAGAGCAGTAATGTAGTGGACACAAACTAGCTAAACTGTGCGTTTGGTGACACTGTATGCGCCGAAAGCTCAGACCTTGCAGTCCATTGCACTTTTCCTCAGGTTACTGTTTTGCTGTTAAGGATCAGTTCAGTAACTTCACTTTTACAGCCAAAGTAAGAATTTTATTAAGTTCTATCGCTTTGACTTCACTGAGGGCTGGACACTCCAGAATGCTTCGCGTCTTGTCCCGGCTATTGCTGGGCACTGACAGATGATGTGAATCGAGGTTTCTTCCTCTTCGCCACAGTGCCTGCAGGAGTTGCTTTTCGCCACTCCTATTTTATACCACACGTGTTTTATGCCCCCCATGAACAGTTAGTAGTCCGACCACGAGCCTTGCATGTCTCCTGTCGAGCCCTAGTAGGAACTCGGCGTACTTACGGGGGGCGTCCCCTATCAGTGTTTTGCTGACTTTCATGCCTCTGACCATCTGCCAGTGTGCATTTCCATCTGCTTTTTTAATCAAACCTTCACATTATATTTTATGACCCTGTATGTTACGGAAAGACACGGCTTGGGCTTTACCGCTTCCCCTTCATGCCCTCCTTCGATAGCTTATCCGCGATCATGTTCCCTTTTATGCCGCAGTGCCCCAGAGTTCTATGGTGACACGGTTCTCCTGAGAAAGGGTATATAATTTGTTAATGCAATCCACCACCACCGAGGATGTAGTTTGGTGTACCGACAGTGCCTTAATTGCCTTTTGACTATTTGTAAAGATATAGATTTGCTTATGAACAGGGCCCTTCTGCTGGCTTCTATCAATGGCCATCGTTATCACCAGTACCTCTACTTGGAGATAGTGACGCCCTCACCCTGTGCCATTGAGTAGTTGTTACCGCCTTTTGAATCCGTGATTTCGATTCCTGCACCTTGGACATTCTCTGAGGCATCAGCTGACCACATGTGCTCCTCTTTTCCTAGAATGCTTGGGCAACTCTTTTCCAATGCCTCCAGTACGAGTATATCACTGCACAGCATGGCTTGTCAAAGAAGTATTCCTCCGCTATTTTGTCCCTCGGTATCCCACAACATTTGTCCATTGCCTTCGCCATCTTCCATATCCTTCCATGGCCTGTTTTTTTGGGCCCGAAGGTTTAATTCATTAAGACAATAAGCCTCCCCATTCTCGCAGCTGCTTTTACTGTAGAGGTGTGCAGTGACGGTAAGTTTAGGAGTCTTTCAAGTACCTTTCTCGGCGTCTTTCACATTGTCCTCGTTGTCATCACATACGTCAGCCTTTGTAAATGCTCGATGCGCAATCAGTTATCCATTTGCAACCCTCGGTCATTTTCGGATTACCCTCAGATTACCCAGAAACTCATCAGTTACCCTTGGTTCCCCTTTAGTTACCCGAGTAACTGGCGGGATTTTGTGCATTCTGATACGCAATCAGTTACCCTCTAATTACCCGCGAAAAAGTTGCTCATTTGCAACCCTCGGTTACCTTCAGACCCCGAAACCCATCAGTTACCCTTGGTTCCCTTTTAGTTACCCGGGTAACTGGCGGGATTTATTTGCGCATCGGGTGGTCCAGTTCTTCTTTGACTTCGGCCAGGTGGATCCGTCTTACCATCTAACTGCCGCATATGTAATTTTGGGACGTATCACGCCGGTTTTGGGAGCGATTCCCCAGATCCTGCCGACAAAAGTATGACAAGCCCAAAAAGCTTTAATCCCTTTCATTATTTTCTCCGAGACGTGATCTCTCCAGAAAAGTTTACCGTCAAGATATACTTCTAAGTACTTTAAACGATTTGAGTCGTAAAAGTTAGCAGTTTTCAACTTTTTTTTAGTGCAGAGGAAGGGGAAAAAGGGAGGGGGATTCATCACCATTCATCTCTAAAATTCTTTCAGAAATATTTCACTGGGCAAGACTTTTTTAGAAGAAACTTTTTCGGATTTGTGCAAGACCATTATTTTTGACGCTACAAGGAATTTTTTAAGACTCTTCTAGACTTGTACTAGACTCTTCAAGACTCATTAAGACGAATAATAAAATAGGTATTTTTAAATTTTTTTCCTGGGCGAGAAGGGGGAGATGTATCCTCATAGTTTTTTAAAATTCATTCAGACATATTTCATTCTTCAAGTCTTCTAGAGTTCTTCAATTTCACCTCCAGAACTTTTCATTCTCTACAAAGACTTTTCTAGACTTCTTTGACTCTAATAACGTCTTTTAAGACTCACTAAGATAAGCAGTCAAATGGGTATTTTCAACTTTTGTCGAAGGAGAAGGAGAAGGGAGGGACTATATTTGCACACTTCCTTGAAATTCTTTATGACTGTTTTACCCTTCAAGAATCTTCCAAAATTGTTCAAGACTATCTCTAAAACGTTTTCGGATTTAAGATTATTATTATTATTACTGTACGCTTGACGCAGACTTTTACAAAACCCCTTAAGACTCGCTGAGATGAATATTGTAAAGTGGGCATTTCAAACTTTTTTCCGGATCCTCCTAATTTTTTTTTTTTTTTTAATTCTGCCAGACATATACTTTATATTTCAAGACTTGTGTTCTGAATTGTCTCACATTATTCCTACAACTTTTCGGGACTTCTTTAAACTATTTTACCCTCTACAGAGGCTTCTCCAGACTCTTTTAGACTATGTCGAGACTCTCTTATAGACTTACTTAAAATTTCTTAAGATTCGACCAGTTACTAAAGCAAAAACCTTGAAAAAAAAAATTGAAGAGTCTTAATGAATATTGAACTTACCTCTATAAGGATCTAACTAAGCTGGAAGATTTTCAAAAGTCTCAATGAACCATAGGATAGTCTCAAAAAGTTCCAGATTTGTTTGTGAGAGTCCTAAAAAAATTTTGAAAAATCTGAAGCAGGATTGGAAAATTCTTGGTGAATCTCGAAGAATCTTGAGCCCGCCTCGATGATTTTCAATGAATCTTGAACGGGTCTCAATTAATCCTAATAATGTCGGGAATAGTCATCAAAAATCTTAATCACGTTAGGAATAGTCTTGACCCAAATCTCAAAGACTCATAGAAATGATGGGAACATGTTCAGAAATCTTGAAAAGTTTCAAATAAGATTTATAAACCTAAGAGGGTTTTGAAAAGTTCTAAACCCATCCAAATGGATGCCAAAAAAGACTGAAACGAATCTAAAAGAATCTGAAACAGGTAACAATGTTATGAAAAAAGATCTCAAAAAGTCTCTAAAGGTCTCCAGGCTTGAAACAGTATTGACCGAATCCGTAACACTTTCAAATAGTCTCAAACGTATCTTGAATGTATAAAAAAAGAAATTTAAAACGCAAAAGTCTTGAAGAGTCATAAACAAGCACTGAAAAAGCTTGAAGATCTTAAATAAAGTTTCGGATCATCAGGCTATATGTATTTGTGCTAGGCCGTCGGGAATTTGCCCCATTGCTCGTCGGGGCACTCCGCTCCTGAAGTTCATTTCAACATTATATGAAAACTAGGGCATCAAAGGTGGAGAAGGGGGCTGAAAATGATCAAATATAGCATAAGAGTTAACAGCCTTCCTTTGTATTGACCCTTGATCAACTCCTTGCTCTTTCTTTTGTGAGTGAAGAGTGATCTCAGTTTTGTCCGGGTTTATCAAGATAACTTTCTTTTTTTTTTCCGCACACCATTTTTCCACGCATTAAACTCCTCACTGCGTCAACTCTGCGATGGTCCCTGGAAATTTGCCAGTTACTACCACAGCCAAATCGTTTGCATGGCTTCGAGTGTATATTTTCATGTGGAGGCTAGTGGAAGATAGTCTGATGCGATCCTCGAAAGGGTAGTCATCGGGGCCGGGGGTGCGGTGTCTCAGGGGCCACTTTGGCATGCGTGCATCGCCATACGTCCCACCGCACTATCATTAGCGGTAGACAGTATTTAATTGACTATATTATGAATTTTTTACCTTATTTTACACAATTTTTCATTTTTTTTTTTTAAAATCAGAAAGTAGTTAAAGTGAAATAGGTAGGGAAAAAAATAAATAGATTTTTCGAAGTAGCCAGAAACGTTTTAGTGAGAGAAGCTGAATGTCGCTACCATTTTAGTCACAAATGGAAAGTTAGCAAAGTCCAGTACCTAACTTAGCCATGCCGGTAATAAAATCTTAAGTATCGCCTAAGATGATTTCTGAAGCCTCACTTCCTATTATTTTTCTTTGGTTGACAACATCAATTTCTCATTGAAAGGTATCGCATTTAAAATCAGTATACAATTTTCAATTTGACTACCTTCAGGGCTGGCACGAAAAGAAAGAAAGAAGATAGAGTCGCCATCTTCTTCATCTACCGGATTGGTTCCCAGAATTTCCCGACTTTCTTGACCCTCTAGTAAAGTATTACTGGAATTTTACAAAATTTTGTATGACAAGCAAAAGAAACAAACAACAACAAAAAATAAAGAACAAGAAATTACTGACTATTCAATTTTCTCGACTAAGCATCCAAATTTCCCACTTTCAAGTACAATAATTTCACGAACAGGACGAAGAGTCACTCTCTTCAAACCGACTCTGACTACATTATCCAGCTAATTCAAGAAAAAATGTTGTTACTGGAACTATCACACTTGACTTTTATTTCTGGAATTTTCAAACCGGCTGAGAATAACCGTTAGAAACTAAAACTAAAATAGTGTAACAGCCATTTACAAAATTTTTTTCGCCTATTCCCTTCGGTTACAGAATTTGTACAACATATCAGTTTTCAAAATGGCTATAGCATTAGGCCTGAGCTACAGTTGGCATATTAGCTATAAGTGCAAGTTATTGAAAATGGATACGGGAAAGCTTCAGAAACTCTTCGGGCAAATTAAGTTTATAAAACACTCACGCTTCACTTCACAGTATAAAGCAAACCAAGCTTATTTTGTAACACCAAACTGACGGCTTTCTTCATAAAAGAACAGAAAATATTAAATATTGTTTCAACTGTAAGCAGGATACCTAACTACCCGTTAGTAACTTTTTCCTCTTTCCGGCGAAGAAAAATTCCAGAAGTGGAGCAGCTGATGATGCTTATCACGTTTACTCCTAGTATTGAGAATTATTAAGCCCGGGGTGTCGTCAGTATGAAATACAAACTTTGTCTGAAGTTGGAAAAATGTTTCAGGAAACACAAGAAGTATGAGAGGGAGGGAGACAAGAAGAAAACTAGCTGCGAAAAGTCTCCGAAGCTTGCAGACGAATGTTGTAGGAAGAAGATATTATATTTAGGCCAGTTCAGTCCAGATAAAACGTGGTGAGAAAGTCTATGAAGAAACACACGCAATCAAAACATTTGTATTATTACCTTTGAGAATCTGAGCTCTTGGGTGACCCAATAGCACTAGTTCACTTCCGCTAGTTTTGCCCCAAAGTTGTCAGAATAATAAATGGAACTAATCCGAAGAGTAACGAATTAGAAATCGAAGAATCATTCTAATAATCAAAATCGTGAAGAGTTTCTTTGCAGGGGGAAGGGAACGTGGCCTGGTAACATGAACGGAAACTTCAGCTGTACTCACAGACTCTAGCACCTGATGAGAATTTGCAAGCACCACATGGGAAAAATAATATCTTACGTGGACGAGGAGGGTAAAGGTACCTCAGAAGACTCTAAAAGGAGAGGAGAGAGTCTAACCAAGTCGAGCACCACATGAGAAAAATATAAGTTGTCGCCTGTCTTCGTAACGTCTTCTCTATATGAATTGAATAATTGTCTTTCCACAGATTGCTGTGGAAAAGAAAAATATAAAGAAAATAGTGAAAATCGTTGTAGACAGAAACTGGAAGGATTTGTCAAAATTAATAGAATTGGCCGAGATAGAAGAAATTTTAGAATCTACACCTACAGCAAATGACCCAGAAATGGAGGAAATGAATAAAAAACAGATAGGCATAAATTAAATGACAAGTTAATATTTTCCCAAAAATTGGCGAACAATGAAGAAAATGATAAATCGGGTAAATTGATATAAATAAAGATACACAGTGTTTTTCAACCTTTTTGAGGCTGCGGCATATTTCGGATCCCATAAATTCATTGCGGCACACCAAGTCAAAAATATATATTCAAAATTCTTTAAAATATTCTAAATCTAAAAATTTAAATCAAGAGAAATCTGTACTAAACAGAAAATCTTCTAATGCGAAATTTGAGCCTGAGATTTCATACATAATTCTGTAATACGTGGCCTAGTTTTCGATAAACAAACGCGCAATTCATTTTCGACTGACTGAAGGCGCTCCCGCATTTTACTTTTTATATTTGTTAGAGCTGAAAAGCCCTGTTCACAGAGGTAGGAGGTGGAAAAAGGAAGTAGAATTGCAAACGCTTTTTGGCATATTTCAGGATATTCTCGAGAAGCATCAATCCAAAATTTGTCGAATGGCACTTCTTTGAATTTCAAGTACAGCGTGCGATCGTTCTTCAGCGAGCAAAGTTCTTCTTCTTCACGAAGCTCCAAACCGTGCAACTCAGTTACAGATATGTTGAACGGATCTCGAACCCAGTCGTAGTCCTTTATATTTAAACTGGGAAAATAGGTAGTATTCACGCCAAGCAAAGTAATGGAGTCAAGTATCAGAGATGAAAGGTGCGCATCAACTTTGAGTTTCGTGGTACGGGGGAACATTGCTAAATTTCCTTGAGTCACCCTACCTTTCCAAAGATGCAATTTTTCCTTGAACGCCATCATTTTGTCAGAGGATGTCAGAATATTTTCGTTTCTGCCTTGCATGCTCGTGTTTAATTTATTTATATGCTCAAATAAGTCTGTCAAGAAGGCTACCTTCATCCACCAGAAGTCGTCTTCGACAAAATCGAGCTTGCTTTCTTCCAATATTAGAAATGTAAGAACTTCCTCTCGTAATTCATAAAGGCGCGACAGTGCACGTCCTCTTGACAACCATCGGACGGCGCTGTAGAAGAGCAATCTTGTATGGAAAATATTACTTCGTAATAAAGAATAAACTTTATTCTTTATCACGAAGTAATATTTTCGTAGTATATTTTGTAATTTGTATGAACATGATTAATTTCGCGGCACACTTCGAGGGGGCTCACGGCACACCAGTGTGCCGCGGCACACCGGTTGACAAACGCTGAGATACAGGAATGGGAAACGTGAAAGAAAAGACAAAATTGATGTAGAAATCATATTATATTGATAAAAACGGGGGGGGGGGGAGATTGCAAAGAATGACAATAATCGAAGTGATAGGAATGAATAGAATGACAAACATCTGAAATGATAGAAATGAGGGACAAAATTGGAGGAAATAAAGAAATAAGCTGATTGACAGAATATACGTACAGTTTGATAGACAAGGAATGTAAGAAACCGAGGACAGTTTCACTGCAGGCTGCAAGATTTGTTATTAATCATTGATTATGATTAGTGATGTTAAAGTATCGAAAAATTTTGGTACCTATCGATACGCATCGATACTTTTGTGAAAGATATCGATAGTATAGATACCAGTATCGATACTTGAGAGCACCCTATAGACACTAAAGGTGTCGCGGTAGCTCCGCGAGAGAGCGGTATTGTAAATTTTGTAATCGTGTCTACCACTCTTTATTCTATGAAATGACAGATGACAGGTAGCACGAAGTGGCACATTTTTGTTCTCTGACGAGCACATTTTTCAGACTTTCCACCGGCAACCCTGAGGTTATAATATCAATTTTATTACCCTTACTTCGCGCGTAACATAATTTTCGATTTTTAAATTATTTATCGACGTCTCTAAAGTATTTTGAATAAGAAGACATTCGCGTGCGAGAGCACGAGCCAGTGTTTAGATGGTGAACTTATGTAAATGGTGATGCAAATTAATTTTTACGTAGGTTAGGTGACGACAAAAAGAAATTCAGAAGCTGTAGGATTAATTAGCATGCCGGATTAATTCGAGTTATTTGTTCCGTCAGAAACTTTTTAATGATGACGGATAGCGACACTTGGCAAAACACCGGAGAATTTATTACGAGTATTTTCGCTACGTAACTGAGATGACCAAATTTTTTGTCCGTTCATTGATAGTAAGGAAGTTGAACTGTTAGGTCCTTTAACACCTTGAAACAAGTAATACAGGTGTTATGTGATTACACTCGGGAGTAGTTTCTAGAAATCGGATGAACTGCATACGGATGGGGGAAAAATCCATCAGTATGCTGACGCGTGTATTCGTATTTCGAATTTGGAACATGTAGTTGAAAAGAGGTTCGAATAAATCTAGAGAAAGGAACATCGCTCGTTTCGGAGTGCGAAAGTCGCTATTTTACTTTATCGTGTTCAGCGTATACTTGCAAAAAACAACAAAAGTATTCGAGCTGGAGAGAAGACAAATCCCTAAAGGACAATCCATGGGTGTCTGTTCGTTACCAGTCGAGTAAAATTACGCAAGTTCGAGTTTAGTATCGACATATCTGCTGACAGTCTACTATTTAAAGTGAACGGTTGATGTTGGTCTTTCTTCTGTGTAAACAAACTAAGTTCTTGATGACAAAATGGCGAATGATCGTCCCTGCGAGATTTTGAGCACTTCACGAGGGGTCGGAGTTCGTGAGACATTGCTATATCAATATGGACCAACGACTTTCTTTCGAAACAGTGGTTCTTAGACATCGAAGTTTGAAGGGTTTTTTTTTTTTTTTAAATCTTCTAACGAGAGGGTGAAATGAAAAGAAAACTACGATTTTGATATTTGGCAATTAAGAGTACTTTGTCTAAACATTTTTTCATGAGTTAGACATCCTTAGTCCATCATGAAATTTTTCATATTTTTCAGATCTACTGGTTTCTTGTTCCTAAGATATGAGGTAATTTTTACCGGGTTAGGAATATTAGGCCTTCATTCATATAACTCGAAAGGTCACCAAAAATAGCTTACCGTAAACGTGCAGCAGGCCAACAAAGCCGAGAAGAAATTTAATCTTCGAATGAACTTAAATCACTTTGGAGAACAGCTCTTCAATATTATTTTTGGAATTTCAGGGGGAAAATATGACTTATTTGCAGAAGATTTTTACACAAATCTTAAGCAGACCTAAATTATTTTAAACACGTTAAGAAGGTATTCAAACTCTCAAACTTGTATTGAAGCGTCTTAAGATGAATTTTCAGGCATATTTTTGAGTCTTAGAAAGTTCTACCCACTCTAAAATCATGGAACATAAGCAGTAATATGCTTCACTTCATATCTAACTTCCTTCTTCATAGAGAATTCGTTGTCCCGTATAATAGATTCATCCTCCAACACTCATACACTATTAAACGGTGTTCCTCAAGAGGCAGTACTTGGCCTTACTTCGGGTGTGGTTGGCCGAGTGCATAGCGCGTTGGTCTCGGAATCTGGAGGTCGCCAGATTTCGACCCAGGCCGGTTTTTCGTCCAGAAGAAAAGAGGGCTAAAGACAGCCCTAACAGCCACCCCGACGTCTCTGAGGTAATGCTCGAAAGGGTGGATACCGGGGCTCGAGATAAGAGCAAATTAGGAAAAGAGTACTTGGACCAACGCTATTTTTTAATAGATATAAACGACCTTACATTGTCTGATTCTCCACTCATCTGCAAAGCACGCTTTGCAGATGACTTCAGCATCCATATCTGTTGCAAAGACCCCAAACCCGGAGAAAACCTTCTTCAACAAACTATCAACCAAATCCTAATCTGGACTCAGTCCAACGGACTTGAAACCTCATAAGCCAGAACCACAGCAATTCACTTCTGTAAACATCACAAATATCCTAAGAACCTAAATATCTACCTAGGTAACACGCCTATTCCCGTTTCAAATAACATCAAATACCTTGGTGTAATTTTCGATAACTCTTCATCCTGGAATCTACAGATCCAAAATCTTAAAATCAAATGCTTCAGGAAAATCAGCCTTCTCAAAAAACTCGGTGAAACCTCTTACGGATTGGATAGATCAACACTCCTGAAACTTTCCCGAACTCTCATCGGCCTACAGTAATCGACTATGCTGCACCACTGTACAGTTTTGCCTCTCAGTCGCGCCTCGACTCTCTAAATACTATCCAGAACTATCATGTCTAAGACTTATCACCGGTGCCCTCCGAAATACTCCTATCGACAGTCAGGGACTTACCGGAGGGGGGGGGGGCTTTTTACTCGGCAGTTGGGAAAATTTACCATTTCAATGTGGTTGGCCGAGTGGGTAGCGCGCTGGTTTCGGAATCTGGAAATCCCGGGTTCGAGTCCGCGTAGCAACTCGCTACATTTCGACCTAGGCCGGTTTTTTGGCAAGAAGTGAAGAGGGCTAAGACAGTCCTAACAGCCTCCCTGACATCTATCTGAGGTAATGCTTGAAAGGGCGGACACCAGGTCTCGGGTTGAGAGCAAAACTTAGAAAAGAGGCAGAGTTGGGAAAATCTAACAAGGTCAAAAGTTTTTTTTTTTCTCTCTTTTCTTTGATACTTGGGAATTTTGAGTTGAATCAGTTGGGACTTTCACACCCCTCCCCCTTCAGGAAAAACTCTTCGGTACGTCCCTGTAGACAGTCTATCCGAACCCCTTCTAAATATTCGAAGGCATCTCATCTTCACGAATGCCATCCTCAGCATTCTTGCTAACCCCAACTTGACCATCCCCTTCACTTCATGATCCCTCCTAACTCCCTTCCTTTCAATAACAATAATCTCTTACAGTCGATCATCCAAACTAATACCAAATTATTACATCTGCCCTGCAATATCAATCCACCTTGGCTCTCATACTTACCAAAGCTAGGCCTATCACTTAGCAACCACGACAAATCCCAACAAAATCTCAATCACCTCTTTAACAAATACCCCAATTCTTTCAAAATATATACTGATAGCTCCAAATTAGCAGATAAATCAGGCTGCCCCATTGTCCACGACAACATTTCAATCTCATTCCTACAACCCACACACTTCTCAATCCTTTCAACAGAAATCTATGCCATTAAGACTGCCGAGTCCTCACACTAAACGACTTCTTAATTCTTACAGACTCGCTGTCAGCTCTCCTGTCCATCAAAGTTTCCATAAATAGAAACAATGTACCATCTCTCAAAAGATAGTACAAATGCTATCATTCTCAAACAAACTACAAAGAATTCACTCTGTGTTGGATCCCCTCCCACTCTAACAGTTCTCAAAACGACATAGCCAACGAAATCGCTAAACTTTCCTTGAACATTTCTCTAGTCCCTAACCTTTCAATCCTGATGTAGCCAGAAAGCTAACATAAATCAAAAATGTCCGATTTCTAATATAAATTAGTGACAAAAGGAGTAACAAGCGGTAATCTGCTGAAAATTGTTGAGGGTTGAATCCTAAGCGACGTGCCAAAACTACTCATCGCCCTTACCCATCGGCTAGCTTTGTATAGGGCTTCAGAACCCACATCCGAATAGTTCTTTTTGAACCAAAATCTGGAGTACTATGAGATAACAAATCGAACATTCAATCAAAAATTATTATACGCCAGATTATTTATAAAAATGGTTTCTTGTACTTTTCTCATATACAGATTTCAGTTTTTTCGAATTTTGAAAAGTTCTCTATGTCTGTATATATCAGGCTTTTTTTTTCGACGTAAAAATTCTCGGAGAGCTTCGGGACCGAGACCTGATGGAATATAGTCAGCACGTCGGGACGAATTCAAATCCGTTGTCAACTTGATTCACACTCATTTTTCAATCCCCAGCATCGCCCCTACTCACTATGTAACAACATTTTTGACCGGATTTCAGCAACAGAGAGTTAGCGCCAAATTTGGTTAATGAATTTGAACTCAGCGAGAAAAATTGGACTCATTTTTCAATACCCAGTAAGGTGTCCTTTATTTTAGAATTTGATTAGGGTCGCACTGAAATTCGTTCCAATGGACCTAGAGAAATTCGCTATAGAAAATTTGAGCTCAACCTGAAGTAATTAACCCTTGCCGCTTTAACCTTAAGAAGTTATAAGTAATACTGAGATTTTACAAAAAAAAAAAGAAGCGAATATCTCGAAACATATCAACTTTAGAACCAAAATGCATAGAATATAAAATATTCCTTGTTAAATTTTCTATAAAAAGATTCCTTACAACTTTTCTCTAACATGCAAATTTACTGAGATAATCGCAATAAGGTGCAAACGTTTTGAGGAATGTGGATTTTGTTATTTTTCTTTCATAACAGATCTTCACTCAATAAATCGTAGTTATCTAAAACAATATTCACTTTAGGACCAAAATACAAATCACATAAAATATTCCTCGTTAAATTTGCAGTAAAAAAGATGCTATATGACTTTTCTGTAGATAACATATTTACTCGATTTATCGAGATAATTGCAAAAATGCGCGGAATTTTCGGGAAAAGATTTTTTAATATTATTTTACGGCTGAAATATCTGTCAGTGTCGGGTAACGCATACTACAATATAACTTATAACTTCAGTCTCTGTCTACCGGGGCAAGCGCCCCAGTTCGCCCCCTCCCCCTCCTGGCTAAGCTCATGACAGTTTGTTGAGTATCTACTATAGAATAGACCTCGAATTATGTATGTATGTACATCAACTTTGAATTTTGAAAATTTTAAAAATTTCTTTATACACATCAACCATTTGTTTCGACGAAAAAAAATTTCGGAATGCTTCGGGACCGGGACCTGATGGAATATATTCAACACGTCGGGACGAATTCAAATCGATTGTCATATTTGATTCACACTCATTTTTCGATACCCAGCATTGCCCATTCCATCAATAAATCATTCGTACATGAATCCTTCCAACGACGCTGGGACCAAGTCCCACTAACTAAAAAACTAATATCCATAAAAACCGCAGTTTACTCTTGGAAAATATCCTATCAAAAGTCCAGAAAAGACGAAATAATACTTTTCAGACTAAGAACTAGACACTCCGCTCTCATTCATAGCCATATCCTGAACAAACTATCCCAATCAAGCTGCAATACATGTAATACTTTTATTTCCATTAACCATGTAATTACCCAACGCCCAAAATTCCAATCCCAACGAAACACACATATTCCGAACTCAATACTAAAATCCCTGCTGATAGTCACACCCAGAACCTTAAACTCATATCATTCCTAAAAGCCAGAAACCTCTACTCCAAAATGAAACCCATACAGTCTCCACGTCTCTAGCCAATAGGCTGTACTGGAATTGACTGCAAGCTCCGGTTGTATTTTCAGAAAATAATTTATCTCGGACTCCCTCTTCCGATTCTGGTTCCAGACCCCTGATTCTAAGTAAGTCAAACTGGCCTTCAGGAGTTGAAGGACCTCGTAAGACATCGCTCGTTCTTCGTTCCTAAATCATACAGTGACATAGAAGATTTACAAGTATGTAAAATCGACTGAAAGTACATAGTGTTGCATTAGTTAAAATAAATTGCACTCCAGCAATTTTATAGACTATTTAGGTATGAAAGTTGCGTGAACTTATTTTTCAGGCACCCAGTACAAGTCAATAAGCTCGATGTGTGTACATTGTACATATTCTTCATGGCTCTCCATTACGGTAGGAACCAAATCGGCGGGAAATATAATAATGGGTCGTCATTAGGTAAATTTAATACGAGCTTCGAATAATATCCCTTTACATTGCGTTATTTCGATTCATTTAGCGCAGCAATTTTTCCTCTTTCACAAATGATGAAAGAAAATATGTGCATTGTACAACAAAAAGCACACATTTTATACATGTCTACATTTCTCAGACGTATCAGCTATCGATCTAAATTACACTCAGTCTGCGTAAATGTACGTATTAGCGCAGTTTACTGTAATTTATAACAATTAGAATGGACGCTCGGCTGCTCCGTGTAAAGGCCTGACGCCTTTAACCTGTGGTTAGGTTCCTCTTTGAATGTCTAATTAATCATGTTTCCCATCAGCAACAGCGTACTGCCTGAATAGTGTATCGCTAATACGAGTATTAATTTCGTACATCCATAACGCGTGATTTTTCGAGTAGGCATACATTTTTCTCGTCATAACTTCGTCGAATTTTCTCGAACGCCTAATTTATACAATCTTAACGAAGTCGTGTAAATTCCCTATCCTTCTGCGCCGAGCGAGCATAGCGGAAACTTTATTCCATATGCAGCGTAATCGAATGAGAGGTTTACTCTGGAACAAAAGTTTATAAAATTATTCACTGAGAAAGTTTTCAGCTCGGGTACGCCGGCAAAGAAAACACATTCGGGTGTACTTATTAAAATTCTGAACATTATACGTGTAACGAATATACTCGTACATAAGTGTGAAGTTGTGACTCGTTATAATGCTCAAACTTGCCTTTGCAACATTGCTGTATAGCTTTATACACGCCGGGATATGAAACAAAACTAACTTAGTATACGGGAATAGGTCCGTATACATTTCCTGCTTGGAATGAATACATCACACACAAATTTTATAAGTCACTGAAGGTATCATGCATTTACGCACTCTTGAATCGGTAGAACTGACAACTTTTGGTATGGATATGTCGAATAGCTTGGCTCGCGAAAGAGAAAAATTCCGCAAAAAAACGTTACCATCGTGATGTAGTTGCGTATTCCTCTTTATGCGGCCATTCGTTCCATCGTGTTTCAACCGGCTGACACGGAAAATGCCGAGCGAAGCCGAGAATGGCATTCAGTAATCGCAAAAAATAGCCAAACTAGCCACGGAAATTTATAGGGAGCTATACTCAGACAAGAGACCGAAAGACAGCAACCCAGATGGCTGGCAAGAAAATGTGCACAACAAGAAAGAAACACCCCCCCCCCAATAAACCCTACAGAAATAGAACAAACCCTCAATAGACTAAATCCAGGTGGGGCCCCAAGGACAGATGGGATTGAGAACAAAAGCTTAAAAACATTCTGTAAAATCTTAGCAGAACCATTGGCTGACCTATTCAGCTGGGTACTCTCCTTAGGTCTCCTCCCACGACAATAGTGTGATTCAGAGATCATCTTACTCCATAAAAAAGGAGACCGAGCTGGAATCAATAATTATCGCCCGATTAGCCTGTCCTCAAATATATGGAAAAGGTTTATGAAACTTCTGAAAAGTCGTATTTACAAGATTTCAGACGGTCAACAGCCAGTGGAGCAGGCAGGATTGCGAAAAAAACTTGAGTACAATAGACCACATTCAAACACTCAGTCAACTACTAGAAAAAAACAAAGAATTCAACATAAAGTTGGCGATTATGTTTATAAATTTTATGAAAGCTTTCGACTCCCCTATTCCATAACAAAATTTGGCTTACGTTAGCTCAGCAAGGGGTTCCGGAACTGATCATCAAAATTCTAAAAAATCTATATGAAAACTCGAAAGCCCAAAATCAAGCTGGATAAAGAAAGTGAGTGATTCAGGGTCGAACACGGTGTGAAACAAGGGGATCCACTCTCCCCAATCATTTTTAATGCAGTCTTAGAACATGTTTTTCGGCAGATTAATTGGCAAGGAAGGGGGATCAAAATTAAAATTAGAGATCAAAACTTATTCCACTACAAACAAATAAATAATCTCAGGTTTACCGACGATATCGTGATTATAGAAAAAAACGAGGACGAACTTAGAGACATGGCGGAGGATCTGAGGAGAGAGAGAGCGCGAAAGTTGGCTTGCCAATCAACCAGGATAAAACAATCTTAAAAAATATCAAACACCTTGGCGAAATCAAAATTGATAATAGGACAGATTTTATCAACCAAAAATAAAACAGAAAAGGAATTAAAAATCCGTAGGGCGAATGCCTGGAAAGCTTTCTGGGCGCAAATATAAATTTATTTATTTATTTATTTATTTATTTAGGTCCCTCCAACAGCCGAAGCCAATTATAGGAGGGACCGTTACAATAAAAATTAAAAAAGAGAAATAAAAAAATGGAATGAAACTAATAGAAGTAAAAAATCATAAAAAATGAAAAAGTAAATAAAAGTAGAAGTAAAAAATCATAAAAAATGAAAAAGTAAATAAAATTAAAAGTAAATAATAGTAATAATAAACGAAGGAAAAACTGATAATAATAATAATAATAATAATAATAATAAAACAATATATGTATAATATAAATATAATAAATGTGCCGCACGTCCGCTATCCCACAGCTCCCCATCCCACCACTAACCGCTTAAACGCTGATCTAGGCATACTATACATGTCAGCGCAAGTACACTCTGTCAAAAAATCATTCGTAATTTTCATGATGTTGTTTAATGGCGAAAATTCCATTTTAGTGGTGCGATATTTTTTCAGAGAGAAGTATTTTTTGTATCTAGATTGTATTTTTGGGGCCCAAATATTTATTTCTATAAGTAGTTTTTCATCGTTAATGTTACCGTGAATTAGATCATATATAGAAACATTATTGCTGTTTTTTCTCTTCGTTTTCTTAGAGATTCAATTTCATATCCAGCCAGAATTTCAGAATAGGGTATGTTTTCAGGGTCAGGGTAGTATTCAAAATCTTTAAAATAAACGTACCTCAGAAATCTATTTTGTATTTTTTCTATTTTTTCAATGACTTTGAGGGTATGTGGAAACCAAACTAAAACTCCGAATTCCAGAAGTGATCTAACAAAAGAAGGTGCTAGTTTTTTTGAAGTTCGCAGAGTTCCTGACAATGAAGTACGCCATTCTCCTCGCCCTAGACATAACACTTTCAATGTGATCGTGAAAGGTCAACTCCCTGTCCAAAAGGATGCCCAAATCTCTGATCTTATCTGACCTAGTTAGTTTTTTTCCCAATATAGCGTACTCGTATTCGATGTATTGCTTTTTTCGAGTGAAAGTAGTATAAGTGCATTTCCCAACGTTTAACGAAAGCCTATTTTCAATGCTCCAGCGCGCGAGTCTATCTAAATCTTTTTGCAGGCTTTCAAAATCTGTGTGGTGTTTTATTGAACGGTACATTTTTACATCATCAGCGTACATCAGTATTTCCGAGTCTTGGATCACTGAAGGCAAGTCGTTAACGAATAGTAAAAATAGCAAGGGACCAAGATTTGAGCCTTGTGGCACTCCAGATGGGCATGCAAATTTTTCCGATGTACGACCCCTGTACGAAACATACTGTACCCTACCAGTAAGATATGACCAAAAGAAGTCACATAAATTATCTGAAAATCCTAAATCACTGAGCTTTTTCTTCAGAATCTTATGATTTACAGAATCGAATGCTTTTTGAAAATCAGTATAAATAACATCTACTGATATACCTTGGTTCATACTTCGATTTATATATTCTATAAAATTTATTAGGTTCGTATTTATCGAACTTCCTCCTACAAAACCATGCTGACTAGAGGATATAAGGCATTTCAATTTGGGGTATAGATAGTTGTAAATGATCATTTAGAAAACTTTCGCTGGCATTGGGATTAAGGATATTGGTCTGTAGTTGGTTACGTTTTCATATGGCTCTTTCTTTGGGATTGGAACTACTTTAGAACATTTCCATGCTGTAGGGAAGACACAGTTCGATATACTGAGGTTGTACAAGTAGGTTAGGGGTTCTATCAGAAATTCTCCGATCCCCTTATAAACGTATGAAGGAACATTGTCCGGGCCTAGGGAGTGTTTTACTTTTAATTGTGAAATTGCCATCTTTACGTCTTTTGGCAAAATACGGGTAATGAAGATTGGGGCGCAAGAGGGGGGACATGGTGCAACTGTTACTGGGGACACTACATCTTCCAACACGTATACAGAATGAAAAAATTCAGCGAATGCTGAAGTCATTTCATCTCCCTCTCTTACTATTCCCTTCATATCCTTGAGGAAATTAGAACTCTCAGTTTTTGACTTTTTTTTATTGATCTCTTTCCAGAAATGTTGTGGGTTTTTATTGTAATTGTTTTCCAGGTCAGTACCATGCCTAATTTCAGCCTCTTTAATCATTTTTTTCGTCTCTTTCCTGAGATCCTGAAACCTGTTTAAATAAGTATTTATACAGGTTTTCTTATACATTTGCCTAGCGCGTTCCTTATGTTTTAGCTTACAAATTATTTCTTTATTAAACCACGGAGGGTATTTCGCTTTCTTTGTTTTTATTGTGTTGCGATAATTTGGTACATGCGTATGGATGATTTGATTTACTACCCCGCTGAAATGCTTCTCTGCTTCATCTACATTTTTTATGAGGTACAGTGGGCTCCAGTCAGTGTCTCTGAAGGCATAATAAAGACCTAGAAAATCGGCTTTAGCGTAGTTTAAAAATGACGAGTCTGAGGCATGATACCAATCAGAAAAGCCCTTACGTGCTGGTAATGGTATATGGATAGTGAGAGGGGGATGGAAGGCGTCTTCTGTTAGAAGAAGGGACTCTCCACGCTGGACCTGTAAGTTGGGTTGATTTGTTACTGAAGAACAAAATGAAATTGAACACCAAAATAAGAATTTGAGAAAGTACTGTTCTCCCTGTCCTGACCTACAGGACTGAACCTGGGCCTCCTCCAAAAAACTGGAAAGAAATATTCAGACGACCCAGAACTCAATGTTGAGGAGCATTCTCCAAGTGAAACTAAGAAATCACATAAAAATAGACGAAAAAGTTAACAAAACTAAAGCCAGAAATATCTGGATTGCCATCACGCGGCTAAACGGAAATACGCTGGTCATGTAAGAGAATCCGGACTTAAATGGAACAAGATCCTGACAACATGGGTCACTCACCAAGGCGAGAGTGGAAGAGGCACACCAGTCAGGAGATGGGCTGACGAACTGGTGTAAGGCGTGGGGCCCAATGGATATGCCCAGCTAGAGGTATGGACAAATGGAGAGAAGTGACGGAGGGATACACCCAAAAGTGGGTAGCCGAAGGAGGAGTCAGTAAGGGGTGAATTTGCCTACCTACCATAAATACTTTGTTAGATTTTTTATTTCAAACGTGTTTCTTAATTGGGTTAAGCTCGAAAATAAATAAAAAAGAGCGTATCGTGCATTACGCACTCTTGAATCAATAAAAATGATAACTTTTGGCATGGATATGTCGAATGGCTCGGCTCGCAAAAGAGAAAAATTCCGTAGAAAAACATACTATTGTGATGTAGTTGCGTATTCTTCTTCATGCGGCCATTCTTCCATCATTTTCAACCGACGAGCGGAGCCGAGCAAAGCCGAGAATAGACGACTAGAGAAGGGATTGGAATGTGGGTATACGGATCAGTGCGGTCGCCTGGACGATATATTCATGTAACAATATCCTTCCATTAGCGATAAAACCGTGACCAGATTCGCTAGTGTCGACTCCTGAAAAGGTGATCAAGGTTGATGTTCACATAAGAATACGTGTAAAATTGGTAAACTTTAAAGCTTTTGTAATTGCTGAAAACAAATTTTTCTGTCATATGTATATAATAATGCCAAATTGAAACTTGAAGTCTCTAGTTCAGGATGAAAGGTGATTGAATGCACTTTATTCGCTCCGGTTGGATGAATAAGTTGATTTTCAAATTACTGTTTCTCTTATGGACGTCTACCATTGGTACAAACGCGCTAATATATGGAAAATGGAGCCGTTTCAAGTTCATAAATGAAAACTAGAGACCTCAGTCTCTGAATTCATCTATTATATGCCCCAAGAAAATATTTTATTGACTAGAAAAAGATAATTCAAGTTACATCTATGTGATGACGTTCATGATCTCCTTTTCAGGAAATTTCATGGCAGGGCTACCCACTTCGGAAACTCTAAGTTTCAGCGCTTATGCAGCAGTTGCATGTTTCTTTTCTTTTTGGACCTGGGTCGACTCGGGAGCACTTGCCGTTAATTATACCCGAATTCAGATTTCAGGTGAGTGTAGGAGAGTAAGGGTAAAAAATTAGTGAACGCATAGCGAATACTCCTGTCAGAAGCAATTGCCCAAACCATCATCTAAGAGGAATCCCAAACATCACAACAAAAAACAAAAATCTTTTGACTTATTGGATTTTCCTAACTCCGCCTGATTGAAATTGTAAATTTTCCCAACTGCTGAGTGAAGAATTCTTACGGGGGAGGTACCCCCCCCCCTATCGGCTGTTCCATGAATAGACAAGGCCAACAAAACAGTTTTCCACCATCTTCACAACCGGTTAACCACAAAATGTTTTCATATTGCACACGTGGCAATGTCTAGTAAAACTCGAACCACCTCTGTTTCGCTCAGTTTTTAAAAATAGTAATTCTGGTTTAGACTTCCCATCATTAATAATTTCTAATTGTTCATTAAGAATGAGTCGGGAAAACGGTTTTTCAATAAGATCTCAAATACGCATTTTGTGGGCAAAAAAACGCGTAACATTCAAACATAATATGTTGACTAGTAAAAGAACATAATCACGTTTCACTGTCAACTTCGACATTCGTGTGTAGCCAGCTGAGCCGAGCCTGACTCACAGCGCTTCCAGAACGCAACCAAACGCACAGGTTTCTTCCCGTTGAACATGCTAGTGTGTTTTTGTGTTGGTAATTATAGCACGGAGACGGAGCGTAAGTCGTGCAATGTTACGTGCAGTATGGAAAAGAAATGCTAGATCCAGCGCACACTTAGCTGGCCTATACGAATATACATGTACAAGGATTGCCAGACACCGAACAGTATATGTACACCTCCCGTGAATTTATTATATACTTAAGCGTAAGCATCTTAAGTGTCAATACAGTTGCTGTTTTGCCCAATGTTTCATTATACTTCATTTGTTACAAGTTGAAGTTGATCTTGTATATGAAAACTTATTTTCTCGGGAATTTTCAGGGTAAGCGGCACTTACCTTGCTTGCCTGGAATGCACTCCACTACGCGAGTCCTTGTATCTAGTCAGCACTGCTCACGCAAGGTGTAAGACTAGAAGTACCTATACAAGACTTAAAATTCGTAACCATAGCCATATATTCAGGAATACATATAGCACCAGCTGCCCTATCCTAGTAAATGAGAAAGCTCTGGTGTCTAACAGAGAGAAACCTTTCATATCCTCGCAGATCTTCCGAATAACCCTTCTTTGCAATGAGTGATTGTTATTTTCAATTAATGTCAGTTCACGTTCACCCAAATTGCATCTTAATTTAGATCTTAGTGCAGCCGCGAATAATCGCAGGTGCACCCTGATTTATACGAAACGAGGACCTCCATCGAGATCTCCGCATCCCAAACTGAAAACGAAATCTTCACCTTCACTCAGATGAAGAAGCCCTACAGCTATCGCCAACCATGAAAATTTGTCTTCACACTGACTCACAAAATTCGAGAATTTTATTGGAATTTCAGATAATCGGGGGTAACATTGATAGAAAGAGTGCTTTTTCGTGGATTTTCCCTTTCTCCTAGCCTAATAATTTTGAATATTATAAATTTTAAAATTATTTTTATTTTTTCAAAATTCAATGTAGAAGTCGTCGAAAACGGGGTAAAATTGATAGTGCTGAAAATACATGTAATAAAACACCCAAATTCGGAAGTTATCCGTGGGGCATATTTTATAGGGTATAAGTAAACATTCTCTGGCATGTTTTGTCATTTTTTGGTTCGTATTTGTACGTTTTAATAGATTCTCAGCAAATTTTGGCACATTTTAAAGATTTTGACAAAAAATTTTCTTCTACATTTTGGTACGATTTCAAAGATCAAACATTTTATTACTAACATTTCATTAGAAAACTGGTACAACCTTGGAAAATTTCTTGCTGGTACATTTTTCAACTTCCCGTCTAGCAACATTATCGAGGAGAGCAACATTTGTTGCATCTAGAAAATAAATAGTGAATTAATAACTGTACTCTATCAACGTTACCCCGCTCATGAGATCCTCTAATCCTGCAGCTTCTAGGGGAGATGAATTTTTTTCCGCAGAAATATCTGATTATACTACTATCTACAACCTGTGACAACGGGAACACAAAAAATATTTTTCATTACCAACCGACACTGCTGACTTTTGTTTCAACTAAATTTTTAGTAAAAATTTTGTTACTTAAATTATCTACCCGCGAATTATGACAGCGCAATAAATATCACTGATACTAAATGAAGAATATTGATTGAACACTATTCTTTTTAACAAGACGGAAACAAGCGCTGCAGCTTCAATGTTCGGCCGCTAGAGCACGTGATAGTCGAAAAAACATATTTATCAAAGTTACCCCTGGATTATCCATGTTACCCCCAATTATTGGCATTTCGAAGAGAATTTCATACGTTGATCACGAAAAATAGATGAAAAAATCATTAAGTATGAATGAAATTAAAAACACTAAAATCCTGAAGAAAATCGTAAAATTTAAAATATAGGCGTTTGACTCGCTATACTCATTTTTGATCTTTGTTTTGACCCAAAGTTTCAACCTGGGGCCCTTAAAAAGAAGAGGTAGAAAAGATGTTAAAGACTGACGAAACCGAAAGATCCGTTGAATATGGATACCTAAGATTTCTGAGGTCGCTGAGTTCATTTATGATATTATTTTGACTCGAATTTGAAAATTTGGGCCCCTGGGATGGTTCAAAAAGCGTGAAAGAAAACTGAACTATCAGAAGACGTAAGTTGGATATCAGATAGAAAGTAAGTTTTCGTGGTCATTGAATTCGATTTTGCTGTCTTTTTATCGCAATGTTAAAAATAAGTATCACTGATAGGATATTTCCGGTTGCAAATTTTATGAAATTACAGTGTGGATATCACATACTGAGTAATGCACTTTGATTTCCTTTATTTTAAAAACGGAGCCACTCTCTGGGGCTGGGGCTCATAACTGAAAGGAAAGATTCAATAAAATATTCTGCACATAATGGCTTTTAACTTGTACTAATTCGCCTACGTTGCAGTTTATGTTGAATGTTGAAGTACTTTGTGATCCAGCGCCTCTTCGCAGCAGTCAGCTTTATTTGCCTAATCAAAACCTGGACCCGTCCGCATTTAACGATATTCGGACTCAGTTCACAGTTCTACTGTCTCAGCCTAGAAAAGTTCCCAGTAGATATACTTCCGAATATATGAAAAAAATAAATAAATAAATGAAGAAAATAAAGCCCGAAAAAATAACTGTCGTCAAATGATAGATGAGAGCGCGACTGGAGCAAACAAAAGAGGAAAACGAAAAGAATAAATAATGCATTTAGTCAATTCGTCAGGTTCTGAACATTTTGTGGAATCGAATTACCGCCTAAAATTGGTTAACTTCTACCACCTCATTTATTTATTCAAAAAAACAATTTCGCCGTTTACTCATAAATTTTTTGTGATATTTGTCTCTTCTTTCCTGTTCAAACGGTTGTTCCAGAATTCATCGAATTCCAGCTTTTACCGAATGGAACTTTCTCTGCACTTTCAGGAAAATGAATTATTTTTATTTCCAACCGATTAGAAAACTATTTGATTGAAGAAGTAATGCCCACATTTTTCAGTTCAGTTCGAGCTCTATTTCAGCTTGAAATGTTATTTTTAAATACTAACACGGAGATTTCATTTTATTATTATTATTATTATTATTTAGGCATTTGAAGGCACACTATGTACCTGTGCGCTTTATAAAAGAGACCAATATGAAGTTAGGTCAAATATTTTATTTCATAATAATACGAAGAGGTATAATAAAAGAATTTTCAGAAGTGAGATTCCAGTGAAAGCCGAATTTTTCCGCCTCAAAAGAAATGCCGGAAAGATACTCGAAAATCCGGTACTTTACATCAATAAATTTGAACATTTTCTTCGTGGCTATTCACTCATAACTAGAGACCGGATTCCTCGGCACTGGGCACTTTTTTCCCTTGAGGGCGAAATCAATGAGAGTCAAAATGAAGTTGGAACCATTGGAAATGGGACGCAGGGAAAAAATTCTGTTTCGTTAAAAAATGTCGAAAAATGCCGAAACGACAAAAAATCGTTGTTCTCGAGTAAAATTAAGGAATGAAGTGCTGTACTACAGCAGGAATATGACGCTAACAACTATCGAATTATCAAATATAGCATTTATACACTATTTCCACATGTCGAGGGGTACACAGTATCATTTACACCCCCACATCACCCCCATTGATAAAAATGAAAACTGAGTATTCAGTTAGTTAATAAAAAGGAGCCTCGAAAAAATTACGAGATTCCTGTCACTTTACAATTATTTTTTCTTAATTCTCTTTTTGAATGACAAGAAAACATTTTTCTTGTTTTTCGACTTTAGTTTCAAATTTCTGCCCCCCCCCCCAAAAAAAAAACACACACAAAAACCATCTGACGCTGCTGTCTTTTTCTTCTTTTATGTCTAACAACCGGTGTTGACATACGAGGCCCAAACGTGGTCACTCTTGAAATAACAGTCGGAGTGTCTTATAAAAACTCAAAAATCTATGCTAAGGAGTATACTGGGCATGCACTTACAAGATAAGATAAAAACAAAATCCATTATAAAACAACTGGGCAAAATTTATCGGATATAAAATCAAAAAACTGAAACCTAAGTATGCTTGTCACATGGCGAGAGGAAATCCTGAGAAATGGAACCTGTACTGTACTCTTTGGACCCCACTGGACCGTAGCAGAGGCACAGGCCGACCGACCACGCGCTGGATAGATGAAATCTTGAAACTTCTTGGGCCCTACTGGAAACAAGACAGCAACAAATAGGAAGGCTTGGAAGAGGGTGATGGAGACATATGCCCAACGATGGGCGGAGTAGGTGGTGGTTCACAGACATGACAGAAAGAATTAATAGAAATGTAACATTGTACATCTACTCAATGTCAAAATAAATAAATGAAAATGATCCGCTTTATTCCAAAATGATAATTAATATCGCTATAATATGTAGCTGTAGAACTGTAGAAGATCAGAAGAACGTTTTCTAGCTCCGCGAGGCGGTTTCGTTCAAGTTTGAGAGTCAATTACTTCTAGGCAGTTCCTTCAGAGAAAGTTGCTTTGATCTTGAATGTTGATCTTTGTTGCGCGATTGCAGTCTGCAGCTTCGCAGTTTGAAGGTGTTTTGTTATTCAGATAATTCAATTTTTATTGAATAAATCTGATTCTTCATTCATTCAAATAAAATCGTTCAACTGAATTCGGGCTGGTCGAGGTGGTGGCGCGCTGTCGGCTGTCATCGCCAACTTATAGCAGTGATCATGTGGGAATATCCCATTAACAGAGGTACTTAATTTTCAGAAAATATCTCAAAAAATAAAGAGTCTTTCAAAAAAAAAAAAAAAAATGAAGATAACCAAACTGATAGAGGTTGAAATTTGCTTTCAGATGAGTCCATTTTCATTTCAATCAGAGCAATTTTCTACAATGATTACTTTTACAGCAATTCATTGAGTTCGAGTCAATTCGAGAACGTAGGATTTATCTTTATTTTCCAGCCGAGAGTCGACCCTCTTTGAGTAGCGGAGCTGCTTGTTATAGGTAGTTCATAACATAAAATCTGACTTGAGGAGAATCGTTGTTACAAAACACAGGTGCTTGGATGACATATATGTATTTACCACAGGCTAAAGGCTAGGAAAAAAAAAGAGTTTTTATATTACTTGATCAGAAAGGCAATGTTTATTTACGTTGGTGTTTTACAAACGACAAGAAGCGCCTATCATTCATGCATCGAGTGCTAACAAAACCTGCATTAAACGTCCCTCAATGTCAAGCGTTTTTACATGAAAAAATTGCTATCCAGTAATTACGTATCGGGGAATCAAACCCGCATCCATTGAAACATTTGACTGAAATGCAGCAATCATCCCCAACCACTCGGCCACGGAGCAAATCACAAAATAGTGACTTAAAAACGCATTTAAATATTCACGACGTAGTACAGCTGTTACCGTTTGTTGTTAACCGTCGTTACATTTTGGCTGGTCACTACCTGTGTATGCAGTTTATGCACGTGAACAAACTGAAGACAAGACTGTAATACTGTACTTCGAAGTAATTAACTGAGCAAATTAACTTTTTGGATAAATTGAATTGAATTGAATTACGCACACAAAAATCACTTTTCTATAATTTAAATGAATAAATAGATTTTAAAAAAAATACAGACCATGTCAGCGAAAAGCATTGCCGCTTCTGATCAAGTAGTATAAAAAATATTTTCCGCAACAAGAGCCAAAAGTGAGTTTACATGACTTTGACTCTTGCTGTGTAATATACTATTAACTACTGCATGGAAGGACAACATGGGAGCGATTTTATTTTGCGTCAAATTCGGGAACCATTTTGCGCAGCAAAAGAAAGTACCTAAGCGCCGGAGAAAAATTAAACAACCATTTTGCGCAAACAAAATTGCTGACATACATTTCCCTTCCCACTTTGAACAGGCATGGCGTATAGTGCGGGATTACACTAATTTTGTAGTTTGGCATCTATGCCCTACTGTCTCTAAATACTGTAGGCGATCAATGTTGCCTCGTCTATATTTTTTGTAAGTATCGGTGAGAAAACTGTAATTTTGCTGTTGTAGCGGCTATAAAGTTCCGTTCACATCGACAAATTGATGTTATTTTAATATTCGTCCCCGCCTGTATCTCCAATAAACTCGAAATAACTAAACGGATATTTGGGTGGGCATTATAAAACATTCCCTTATAATTTATAATGCCTATGAAAACGTTCTGCTGCGTTATTGGTACCCAGTTCTACTGTGGATAGTGCTGCCCACAGATGAAGTGGAAATCGAGCATTTGCGTCTACTTATTTTCAATCTCGAACACGTGCACTGTTGAACTAAAGTCATTTTAAAATCATTCCGTAACACTTCAACATTGCAGTCATTCTTGTTATGATTCATGTTTCGACTGAAATGATAAGGTGCATTATCACAACAATGCAAAATTATTCTCATACTTTCATCAAAGGTATGATTCATGTTTCGACTGCGAACTTGAATGTTATGGGAATGTACGAAGTACTGTACTCTACGTCTACGTGTTTGCGCAAAGTGGTCCTGAATATTTGCATAAAATGAGTTATCTTTTGTGCGCAAAATGGTTCCTTAAATTTTCGTTGAATTTAATCCTATTTGCGCAAAGTGAAGTCGCCCCCAAGTTGTCCTTCCATCCAGTAGTCAGACTCTTTTTCTCTCCCAGCCTTTAGCCTGTGGTAAACCTCTCCAATGTACAGTTTCCTACAAATCGTCCGCCTGACTACTTTCTGTGTTGCATGATGCGAACGTCTTAGGAATGAATGTCTTTTATTGTCTGCATGCTTATACTTCCTGTATATGATATTTTCTGAGCCACGGTCTTCTTCTTGATACTCACTGTCCGGTTTCTCCCTTGATCGATTAGGCAGGACATCTGTTTAGTTTAGTTACAGTTTATCTTTCGCACACACAAGACACTTTCACTGTCGATCATTCAGTACACGCGCTTTTTCTATAAACTCTTGGTTTTTGTGTTTTCGAAATCCCTCGTTGCGGCTCAGACTAAACACTTCTCTCGCGTACAAATACGGAAAACCTGCAAAGCTATTTGTATACTAAAAGGGAACAAATATGTTTATTTTTGTATTTTTTTTCAACTTTTATTTTTTCTTCAATTATCTGTTTATGAGGTTGTAACATGCTAAATTGCATATTTCCTTATGGAGGAATCCTGTACTGAATGCTAATTCCCTTTAGGTATGGGTTAATACTGGTGAGGAAATAATATCTCACGTGCGATAAAAAATAAATAAATCGGGGAAAAGAGTCTACCATTCAAAATTTGGATTTTTTTTTTTTTTTTTTTTCAAATAAGGACAAGAATCAGGTAAACATTATCTGTTTTTCTTTTCTTTATACACAAAATCGTTTTCTCGGAACTGTACAACCTTATTTTTTGGACATTAGAGGTCCCAGAAAAATATTGAATTTTGTGATCAGTCCAACTACTTTTTTCCCCTTTGTCTCTCCTTTTCCGTTTTCTCTTTTATTTCCTCCTCTCTTTTACCTCAAGAATAATAAGTTCAAAAGTAATGAGCTCTTCAGGACGTTCGCTGTCCGAGCCTCTTGCCTTCAATTCGCCGCTGGTTCTACCCTTAAATTGCTATGCTTCTCATTGACGCATGATTTCATGATGGCACAGTTGATGGGCTGTCCCTTTCAGTAATTTTTTCACGGGGTACGGAGCGAAAAAAAGTAGCAAGCCCTTTAAAATATGTCCAGCTTGTACTTCTGGGTGATTCAGTCCTGTTCAGTGTAAATCAGGCAAATCATTACGCTATTTTCGATTCTATTCAGCCAGGATGAAGATAAATAATTTGTAGCATCAGAATCCTACTGCAGAATAAGTCACATCAGCCAAGGTTAAAAATGTGTCGTATTATCTCGGGTTTTTCGTCTTCTCTTCACCGTCGTCATAAATACATCATCGCAATGTCCTCTTCTACGGAAGTAAGTAATAAAAATATCCTTTCCCTCGGAAAAGAGATTCGGGAAAATTTTTGTCATATTTCAACCTCGATTCTTCTGTGATTTACGATCTAGTTTTCCCTTTGATGTCTGGAAAGGAAAGGCTAAGATTTTTATTTTCACCGCGAACAGAGTCGAGCGTTCTCGAGTCGTTGAAATGAAATATTTTCTATGGAATGAGGTTCGAATTCAGCATTTCACCGCCAACGACCGAAAGAATTGCGATTACCGTACCTCTCAGACATAGCTCTCTTACACAATGTAAGCAATAAACCACATTGGTACAACGGCATGATTAAAAAATGAGGATATTCAAGTCAAAAGCAGGAGTATATGCTGTGTGCTATTAAATCTTATGAAACCCTACCAGCGAAGAATTTAGTATCAGCCCATAGGAATTTGTATGTTTAAGAAAGAACACGGTAATCTCCCCGCTGAAATTAAATTATGTATTGTCTTCTTTCTTATTTAAACTTCATTTTCATCTGAATATTTTAGGCCATACTCACGTAAAATATGTCTGGAAAACCCTTTCTACAGTTTTCTGATATGTCATTTTCACTACAGCCGTTGATCGTTTTCGCAGACACGCCAAACGTGTTCCATTTCAACGTAGGTAGGGGAAAGTCGGATAAAATGTTTTCTTTTTTGCTAATTGCACAAAACTGGTAAACGGTTATCCAGATCTTCAACTAGTGTACCTTGTTTTCGAAATTTCAAATTTCAGGCTGTGTGAAATGAAATTTTCTGGGTTAAGTGCTTTCTCTCCATTTTGTCTGATTTGTTGCTTAAACTAGAGAAGCAATGTACATCAAATGTTAGGTCGTATTTTTCGGAAAATAAGTGAACACTTGACAATACAATGTCCTGGAGGAGGAAGTAGTTGCATAGCGGAAGAATGGGGTGAGAGAAGAGGATGTGCCTTTGTGGTTTAGGGTCCCAAAGTAACGTTGGTGTTTGCCCTACCATCTTCTACCTTATTTAACAATTCAAAATGGCGTTACGCTGCCGGTTAACTGAAGTCATTACGTTTTTAGTTTTCAGTTATATGATAGTAGAAGATATTCACATTTTTGTTTTTCAAATTCATCTAAATGTGGAAAATCGCTATGTATGTTCCGAAGAGAGGTGATAATTATTATTGACATTAGGCAGTATTTGAAAACAATGGACAATTCATGAACCAGATCATATTCATATCACGATATGAATATTGCTGAAAAATTTACTCATAATTATGAATTTAATTCCACCAATTCAGCTGGCATATTGGGAAGTCGTAATTCTTCATCCCCTAAAGACAAAAAAGAGGAAATTCATTTTGATTCAAATGAAACATTTTATTTTGATTCTATAATAATGTTTACAATTTGAACAGGCATAACCGAGATTATTACCAATACTATCAAAACTTGTTAACAAAACAGGTATACAATTTTGAAAACATATCAAAGTACAGTATCCTTATAACTTCAGGACTCAGCACTGATACAGAATGATCGGAAAATGTAAGTGTAACAGTTGGTAATCATAATCTTCTGTAATTGGCATTATAAGAACGAGTAAGAGGCATTGTACATATTGTACGAATATTACATACGTTACGTACGTCGAAGACACAAAATGATAACGCAGAGAATGCATCATCCTGTGAGTTATCCGGATTTCACTGAACAATCTTGTAAGGCAGCTACGAGTACGATGCAGATTTCACGCTACATCGTTTTTCTACTATATTATCTGATTACAGTTACATATCCTGACACTGTTATACTGTTATTGCATCACATATTCCCACAATCACTACAGAGAGGAACGCCATTGTTCCGTTCTCAGGTACAACGGGAAGACTTCATCCCTGAAAACCTAAAACGGAATACAAAAACTAGGCATTAAACCTTTTATCACATTAATGAGACGCCATTGTTCCTATTATTCCTAGAAACATTTGCTGATCGAGAGTAAGTACCACAGAAATAAACATCTAGGAACATGTTTCACTTAATCCAGATTTGATCAGAATTTATGAACAACTCACACACATCATTGGTTACACAATTCATAGAGAAGGCAAGAAAATCCTCTATATCATATACACTCGAATTAAACTAAACATATGCAACATCACTACTGCGAAAAGAATGTCCTGCTGATAAGACGAATTTCCTACTGGACATGCTCTATTTAACTCGATCCAAACGAACTGTACACTTATCAAACTGAGAATCCATTCTATATACATTAGCAAGCAGCTTAACTTACCTCTTCTAAATCCAGTGAAAGGGTTTCCTCAATTTTCACAATCTTTTCCAACGGAAACAGTACTCCAATTTTCAATAATAACAGTGCAATAACAGGAAAATAATAAAAATCTCATAAAATCGAAATAATTTGGATTGATATACAATAATAACGCATTATGTAGAACGTAGAAGGAAAACTGAGCAACTGCAGTAAGATTAAGATCAATGAGCACTACTATGAAGAAGAAAAAAACAAAACAAAAGGAATAACGTAATTACAAGAGGCTCGTGGCCCACCCTAATGAAATCGAAATAATGACTAATTATTGCTTTTATTATTTTCAATTGATTGATTTCTTGAAAATAAAACGCCATTGAACTGAGCTGTGACTTCCAATCTGCTCAGATAGACACATCCGAAATAACACATCACTGAACTAAACTGGGAAAAGAAGAAGAAAAAATTTTCGATTGCAATAGGCTCGGCTTCCTAGCCGACCCTAAAAATAAAGGAATTTCGGCATTCATGCCTTCAGTCAGAGCGAAGCGCCCTCAAGCCATAAAAATGAGGCGCTTGCCCGTCTAGTGTGAACAATTATCCTTCCCTTTCCCGCCAGGCCAACATGCTCCCGATTCTTTCCGTTATTCTCTCGTGGAACTAGGGTTCTATAGTTCCACCTGGGTATACTAAGCCGCCATTTTGGTTCATACTGCACCCGTGGATGCCGAATCCGACTATGCGGAGCGTAACGCGTAGTCAATTCGGCATCGACGGGCGCAGTATGAACCAAAATGGTGGCTTAGTATACCCAGGTGAAACTATAGAGCCCTAGTGGAACTAAATATAGTCGTCTATCTCCGGTCTCGCTCGGCATTCTCCGTGACAGTCCGGCGAAAATGTGATTGAACGAATGACCGTGTAAAGAGGAATACGCTACTACAACGCAATGGTAACGTTTTCCTGTGGAACTTCTTTTGCAGAGCGTTTTCCGCGGAATATTTTTTGTGGAGCATTCTCTGCGGAATTTTTTTTTGCGGAGCATTTTCTGCGGAATTTTCCTCTTTTACATGATGAGCCATTAGACATATCAATGTCAAAATGGCTCCTAAAAAGTACACAGACGTTCCAGACGAGAACAATCTCAAGAATTCAAGAATGAAATCTTCTACTTTACAAAACTAATTTTGATATACGTGACATATGTAGTGACAGATTTTAGGTTCTGCCTCTCTGTAAACCCTTTTGGGTTGAAGGCGAGGAAAAACTAACCTCATGAATGAATTTAGCAAACCTAGGAATTACGAAAACTAATAATTTTTATAGGTACATTTTAATGTATTTTTATATCCTCGCCATTATATTTTTACCAAACTTCAAATCAGGCGCGTGGATCTTGAAAATTTTTCCTTCATGAAAGTGCGGGGAAGTTACTACTCAACTGTTGCCCTAATAAGGACACTTTTTTAAAGTGAAACCCACAATTTTGTTCAAACTTGATTCTTAGGAATTTTTAAAGCAAAATTGGAATTTTTCTTGGGGAAAATCGCCCGAGTGTGTCAAGCTCCATTCCAGTTGCGCGACCCCTGAATATTCATCGATTTAAAAAACATTTTAGTTTTCTTATTTTTACGACTACCTACTAGATCAAATTAAGCCTTTGGAAGCGCAAATTTTCAAAAAGAGTTCGTGTTTTTTTTATTTTTATTTTTATTTTTTTTGACAACTTTAATGAATGCCATACTGGGGTAAATTTTCTGGTGTGAACGAGCTCCCGGTGTATCAACGATAAGAGTAATAGCTAATAAAGGAAAAAAAAATCAGCTAAAAATTATTAAATTTCGCAACAACGCCAACTGCGGGTATATGAATGAATTCCCCGATGACTAAATTTGCCTTTTGTTAGAAATGGAAGACGAAATACATCAGCTTTCTTGTTCCCCGATCACACGGCATTTCCTTGTTCAAAGGAAGCACGTTTTTTAATGGAACCACACTCCGTCAATTAATTATTGATCGTTTAATTTGTTTCAGCTTATTTTGCGATCTGCGAAGCATGTCTGGAACGCTGATCATGAACCTCCTAGCTACACTTTTTATGACACAGCTCATGTACGTAATTGGAGTTGGAGGTACACAGGTACGTGAGACTATATACACATTTTTATGCTCGCAGAAATATGAAAACGTATAAGAGCACCGTAAACTTCTCGATACCTTTGGTCTGTTAGTAGGTATACCGAATCTTTAATAAATTCTCTCAGCCAAAACCTTAGTATTTTCATTCTAATAGTGGAAACAGGTTGGGTGATGTAAACCGTAATTAGGAAGATGAAGTATCTCGACAATAAATTGCGTGTAAGAAAATAATATTTTAAAAAGCTTAGAGAAAATATTAAAAGTAACGAATCTAAAGCTCTTTTTGTTCACGTACTCGAGTACTCAACATTTGTCATTCATCAATAACTCAAAGCGAAGAATATTAATAGTTTTTCCTTTTTATACCAACCGTCTCTAAATTGAAAAGCGACTAGCATTTCTGAATTGATGTACTATTTGATTCGAGCAGCTCGCCAATCATTTCCGACCCTCATTGCGAACTCAAAAATAGGGCACGAATGCGAAGAAAAATATCGTCTGCGGTTCAAAAAGCACAGCTATTCGGTTTTGCTAACGAGCTTCCCGGGATTGAGTGAAAATTAAAATCTCATTAAACAGGGGCTATCATATTTTCATTTGCCCGTCTGTGGTGAAGCGATGCGAATCGGTATTAAATCAATTTTCTAACCACAATATACGTATTCGAGTTACTGCAGCTTGCAGCACACACATTAGCTGTGATACCAACTAGTCAGTACACGAAATACATGAACGATAGAGTCCGTCGTATCTGAAAATTTTGCAAGCCTGCATTTATGCAGGATGTTCTACAAAATGAGCCCATTTGAATAACGATCACAACGGCAGATTGAAATTCGACGAAGAGGGATCCAATTTTTTGAGTTGAACTTTAATTCTGACGGGAAATATTTGCCAGCCCAAGTTTGGATGTGCTACTTCGGAATTTCAAACGAAAAGTGTCAAAGAAAACATCAAAATAGGGGATTCCACCTCCTCTGGAGATCCAAATGCGCGAAAAAATAATAATAATAACTTGCAATAAAAATAATGAAACCATGTAGAAACAAGAGTTTCTTGAGTTACTGCCCAAGAAACGAATACTGACCGCTTTTTCGAAACAATATTGTGGTCGAGTTAAGCACAGAAGTCGACTCATCATGTCGACATCGACATTTGTATAGGATCCTACATCAATGTCGATATAGAAGCCGATTCAAAAGCAGATATCGACATGATAGTTCGACTTCTGTATCAAATTCCGCATAAAAATCGACCACAATGTTGTGTTCGAAATGTGACGAATTTTTAAATGTCGACAAAAGGTTCGATTTTTGAAGACTGTGTTTCGAGGGTAGCATCAGATTTTTGAACCACCCCCCACTGGAGTTTTCAAATTAGGAGAAATAAAAACTAGACGGACTTGGAATAAAAATCACACAAAATATCGAAACGAGGTTTTTCTAGGTCGGTAATTTCAAATATCCATTAGACTCGACTTCATCCAAGGCCCTAAATTGGAAGGAAGTAAAATAAGAGACAAAAATGACTTGTAATAAAAAATTGTAGTATAGAAACTATGGGTTTTTGGATCACTGATTTCCAGTCTCACATTATTGATACGATCTCGATTTGAGCTCTGAAATCCAAAATTATGGTTCCATGGATCACTGATTTCTAATCTCACGTTCGATTATTGATCCGATCTCAATTTGGGTTCTGAAATCCAAATTTAACCATTTGAAATAGACCAATTCGACTTTGTTGAATAAATTCAAGAATATATCCGAATTTTTTTTTCCTTAGTGAAAGTGGGTCGTGGATTTCAAAAATTTAATCAGATTTTCGATCCAAACTTGATTTAGACCTCAAAATTTGATTTCTTCTGAAGAGTAAAATGGGTCGAACTTAAAAATCCAACAAAGTATCGACATTTGGTGGGTTCTTAGGTCGCCAAATTTGAAACGTAGCTTTGTAATCCGGACCTGATTTTCAACCTTTCTTTGAATAAAAATAAGAAAATCGTCTTTTCCCTATCTGGATGAGAATTTTTAATTTTTAAATAGGAAAAGACTGTGCCCTGTCTTTGTAAAAAAAAAAAAAATAGTCTATTAAAAAAATAGTCTATTTAGAAGAGAAAGGGACGCTTTTATTACCAAAATTTTTTCCACCTTCAGTTGCGAAAATTTTGATTTTCACGACACGAATACCATAATTTAAAATTTTAACGTTGGTGACACGTTTAAGCCCATTTGACGGGGGAGAAATTTACTCACCCAGTTGAAGATCTTGATAACTTTTCATTTCGTAATAAAAAGAAAATGGGAAAGTAGGAAATTCCCGTAAGACACCAATATAGTGATGACCGTGTCACTTTCTCGAGCTACGTTGGTTTCGTCCATTCCAAGTCTGAATTCTGAACTTGAAAGGCTATATTGAAATAGAATCTCAAAATCTCGTTGAGTTTAATTAGTATGTTTACCAAGTACAAATTTGTGAAATTCATGACTTTCATGACCTTTTCACGACTCTGCATATGGGGTCCTAAGTTGCAAAACCAAAAACTAATTTTGACGTTTCAGTGATAGATAATTTTTCAGTTTCTTCCCTTGCTATTATTTTCGAGTCCGCATTCAAAACGGAAGATGATTAAAAATAATGTATAATAAAAATATTTTTTTTTTTTTCTCAAGGAGAAAATGAAATAATAATAAATGAATGTATTGTAGGAATATAGAGTAAAGAATGACTGAAAAGTAAACACTTTTTTGAAAATAATATTTGGAGACTGAAAGTTATGCTGCGCCTACGTTTTCAATTTTTAAAATTTTTTCTTTTTTCCAGAAGAATTTAGAGAAAGTGTATGATTTTTGGAAAAAAGCAAATTAAGTATACAATTGCATTCATGACGTTTTCATTAGTTTCGTGACAACTAACTTCAATCCATGACTTTCATGACTGGTAGACACCCTCTGTTAGTGAAATAATTAATAACCCAAAAATCTCTTTCAGATGCCTTATTCAGTTTTTTCAGTGAAGTCAAATCAGTCCATTTAATGAAAAAGAGTCAAAATTTGGGGAACCATAAAGTCCAATCGAGATTATTACTGAATTTTGAAATTTACGAATACAGAAAACAATTATTTCGGTACTTCGTTTGATTTTCTAAGTTGGGTTCATTCGGGAAGAGCGAAATTGTCTCCTTCCTCATAGAGTGATGAATTCAAGTTTTTCCCGCTCTGAAAACGAAAATGAAATTTTTTCCCCCGCGAAATCTGGAGAAAAACCTTTTACGACCTGATGTAGAAATCAAACTGACATAACTTGGAACAGAACGGACCACTGAAATAAGTTTTTTTTTAGACATGATTTCAGAAATCTGTTAATATTAGTTTTCGGTTCCACACGATGACTGAATCCAAATTTCTCACTTCTTATTTCAAAGAAGGAAAGTTTGATCATTTTCCTGTTCTTGTAGAAAATCTTAGAAATTGGCAAATCATATTTAGGGCGCTAACTGCGATCGGATTAATTACAATTAATGAAATTTTCGAACAGAGCAACCTCGAAATTCCCATTCGATTGCGCACTTTAAAAGAGTCAAATTTGGATTTCAGAGTCGCATGAGAATTTAATCGAATAATCTAATAATTTGATTTTCGAAATGAACGACACGAAAACCCCTTATGCACAGGGAGATAGCGAACATTTTTTTCTGGAGGGACAAAAATTGTTAAATTCCCAACTGACTCAAGTCAAAATCAAAATTTGTTTGTATTAACAAAAAAGAAAAAGAAAAAAAAACAAAAAACTTTTACTTGTTGGATTTTCCCAACTGTTGATTTTGATTCGGCTGACTCAAGTCAAAATTCCCAAGTATCAAAATTTATTTGTAATACCAAAAAAAAAAAAAAAACCTTTTGACTTGTCGGATTTTTTCACCTGTTGATCCATCTACTAAAGTTTTGGGGGTAAACGACCCCGTCCCCTTTTATTTTCGTCCCTGCTTATTCAGATACTTCGTCTACGTGTTCCAGGAATAAGATTTGTCCTCTCAAAAGGAGAAGGAGGTCAAATTGAGGGCATTAAGAATCTGGTCAAATTTTCGAATTTGGCGCCTCGAAACTCCGTAGTTCGATACTTCGATTTTTCAAGTATATTCGGAGAAATACTCCGATGGTTTCTGATGAATTTCATCGAAATTCTTCTGGAAGAAAGCTCGATAATCTCCGAAGAATTTCATCGTAAATCTTCGGAAAAAATCTCGGATAATTTTAAGCAATTTTATAGTAAATCTTTTGGAAAAAATTTTAAAACTTTTGGATATCTTTCGAAAAAATCTCCATTTTTCCCCAAGAAATTCCATTAAAATTCTTCGAGAAAATTTCTTGATAATTTTTGGAGAATTTAATCGAGAGCACTCGGGGAATAACACCAAGAGTTTTGAAGAATCGTACCGAAAATCTTCAGAAAAAACCTTCGATTATTTCGGAGGAATTCCGTGGAAAATATTCGGGACAATTCCTTTGATTTTCAAAGATTAAATCCGACGAACTTTATCGAAAATATTAAGAGTAAATATCCGATCATTTTCAATGAATTTTATCGGACATCATTGAAAAATCTTATTCGATGATTTTATGAGAAATTTGTGGGTAAATTTTAGGAAAACTCTGTAATTATTCGAAAGAATTTTATCGTAAACCACGGAGAAGTACCTACCTTCGATGATTCTTGAAGGTTTTCTTCAGGAAGAAATTTCTTGGAAGACATTGGAAATTTTTTCTAAAAATTTTTAATGAGATCCTTTGGAAATTATCGGAGTTGTTCTCCGAAAATTTCCGGTGCAATATTTTAAAAATTATCGGAAAATCTTCCTGAATATTTTCGAGAAAATTCTTTGGAAATCACTAGACTTTTTTCAGAAGATTTCCCATGAAATTTTCCGGAAATCATCACATTTTGTCTCCAAGATTTCTGATTAATTTTTTAGAAATCATTGGAGATTTTCCCCGAACATGTTTGACGAAAATCTCTAAAAAGCATCAAAAGTGTTTCTAAGGATATCCTTCCAAAATCAGCAGCCATACCTCTCGATGATTCTTGATTAAATTGTTTGGAATCATTGGAGATTTTTTCTAAAATTTCTGATAAAATTCGCCTGATAAAATTCATTGAAAATTATCGGAAATTTACCCCTAATATTTTCAAAGAAATTCGTCGAAAATAATCTTTGAAAATCAAAGGAATTGTCCCGAATATTTTCCACGAAATTCCTTGGAAATAATCGAAGGTTTTTTATGAAGATTTTCGGTACAATTCTTCAAAACTCCTGGTGTTATTCCCCGAGTAATTTTGATTAAATTCTCCACAAATTATCAAGAAATTTTCTCGAAGAATTTTTATGAAGTTTTTTGGGGAAAATGGAAATTTTTTCCAAAAAATTTACAATACAATTGCTTAAAATTATCCGAGATTTTTTTCCAAAGATTTACAATTAAATTTTTCGGATATTATCGAACATTTTTCCAGAAGATTTTTGAGGAAATTTATTAGAAACCATCGGAGTTTTTCTCAGAATATTTCCTATGAAATTTTTTAAAAATTGTCAGCAAATTTCTCGAAGAATGCTAATAAAATTTATTGGAAAATATTGGAAGTTTTTTCTAAAAATTTTCGATTAGATTCTTTGGAAATTATTGGAGTGGTTTTCCGAATATTTGCGATACAATTCTTTGAAAATTGTCGAAAAATTTTCCCGAAGATTTTCGAGGAAATTCTTTGGAATACACTAGATAGATTTCCGATGAAATTCTTCGGAGATTTAGAAAAATTTTCCTGAAGATTCTTGATGAAATTCCACAAAAGCCATCCGAGTTCTCCCCGAATATTTAGCATGAAATTCTTGTCGAAGAGACCGCCCGCCTTGCGAACCGACGTGCACCTGGTTTCGCGAAAAACTAGTTTTCCTAGGGCGGAAGGAAAACCGACCAACCCTATATAAGCACTAATTCTACCCCCACTCTTCCTTTTCACCTTCGGGATTATACTATATGTATAGTTCCCTTCTGAAGCCTTTTTCCACCTGGTTCCACAGTAGATGCACTAGGAAGCTATAAAATGCCATTCTCCCTCAGCATGGCAGTAATACCCGTACTTACCTTACTTTTAAAATGGTGTAAGTGAAATCTCCGCACGTCAGATGTAGTAAGTACTCGTAAAAACATAAATTATGATAAGTGTGCTCGTGCTTGAACCCAAAATGTGTTGAGTACAGCGATGAAAATATTTTGCACTTGATACAAGTGTGTATAACAAGAGACGCTGTTCCTGTACTTATCACAATTTTGAACTGCCTTCTGGAGGGGAAATTTTGAATTATTTCGATCTGCAATCCAGTGGCGTAGCCAGAATTTTTCAGAGGGGGGATCAGCAAAATTTTTGAGGGTACACCTAATATGAACTGTATATTTTTACATTGACATATCAGTATGTTGTGCTTTTCAATTTCAATTATGCATCTGAATTTAAATTTCATTTCACCCATTTACTGTGATACTGCCAGCATATAAAGAATTCTCATCTTAAGGGGGGGGGTCATCCCACTACCCCCTTGGCTACGCCGCTGCTGCCATTAATGCAGGCTGACAGTCTGCATGTCTGCAAACTGTTCCTGCACTTCACTCATTTTTGACAAAAATGTCACTTAATCTATTTGTGCATAACACCATCGTATGATCCTACTTCGCAGTATTCAGATGCTCAAATGGACCCCCCCCCTCCCGGTACGAATGTGCGATATTGTGATATTGAAATTCAATGTAAAAATGTCTTCGATTTCTTGTTACAGGATCCGGAGCTATGTATTTCACTGGCGTTCGCGTTGCAGTACTTCCATCTGGCTGAATTCTGCTGGCTTCTGAGCCTCACGTACAACATGTATTATACATTCCGCACAAATTTAAATTTGATCGCCGTTTTTCCGCATTCAAAGATAGTACCGTCTTTCGTTAAATATAGTTTGTTCGGCTGGGGAACGCCGATACTTTTCCTTCTATTCGGATTCTGGTTGCATCGCGCTTTTAATACTCCTTATTCACACGAAACGTTCAGATTCGATTTCCTCAACTGTTGGTAAGTCTTCGCCCGTTTGGAAATATTATTTTAGGTTTTCTATAATATATATGAGGTAACGACCCGGAATAATACAACCGTTTTTCGAGCTAGATGCTTTTTTATGCGAAATAAGTGTAGGAAGTGATATCTTGGAAGCCGTAATGATATGCAGAGAGTTCGTGGTAACACATCGTGCATCAGAAATATTAAATTTATCGCGGGAATGGTCGAAGGTATGTCCAGATCTCATTGTCGACCTATTATAAACAAGGGGATGTAATGGACAGTTACCCCTCTCCGACAGAAATACTGAAACAAAAACATTTCACAAATACGTCATCCTACATGAAGAAGTCCCATTGTGTTGGTTTGATGGGTTTGGAGTAATGAGTGGCGCATAGTAGCCTAGGGTAAAAGTCTCCGTCGAGCTGAACTTCCTCGAACTCACTGCGATGTATACGTGCAGAGAAATTTGCATTTGAAGTTGTAATTTGAGAAAAACAAAAAGACTGCCGCATAATACCCCGAAAATCGGATGTTCAACCCGAATTTTGGAATAAGATCTCCGGAAGGATAAACTCCTTATACGGATCTTACCTGCGTGGGGAAAATGCCGATATAGTAGATTGCCAACAACGGGGGCGAATAACTCCCGCGAGGGAGCGTTCAGCCTGCTATCACCATAATTTCATAGGTGCTTAACCACAGACCACCCTGAGTCCCACGGAGATCTTGGCGAGTCCACGATGACTCACGTTTCCAGCATACTCCGCTGACGAAGTAGTGCTGAAGAACTGAGCCATACGGATGGGCGTAAGTAACTTGGGAACTCCCTCTTCATATCCCTGAATGAAAAGAGGTCCACCAAAGAGAAATTAAAATTTTGAAAAAGGTTCGAGGATGAATCAAATCCTGAGCACAGTGGTACGTCTGTGCGCGTTCGAAAGACAACTAGAAATTGAAGATACGGTTTCCAAACTGCCCTTAGTCCAAAAATTATTTTTTGGGGAAATCGATAAAAACTGTGCTACACTGTACCAGTTCATTTAAAACTTCTGTAAATGGTACAACCGAGTAGCCTGAATCCTCTACCATACTACCAAAGACGCACAAAAATGAGAATATAGCCTATATAGAATTATTGAAGGAAAAGTGATCGAAAGTCGTGGACAAAGGGCAGTTTGGCACTGGACGTAATACATGAAGGTCCCTTTCTTCCTGTCAGCTCACCGCTGCTCTTTGAATGCGCGTAATTCGACCATCGAACGAGGTATCGAGATTCTATAAAGTTACTTTTGTAGTGCTCGCATTGGCCACAAGGTAGCGCTGAAAACCGCATTTCGATTTTTTTTGGACTAAGGGCAGTTTGGAAACCGTATCTTCAATTGTTCTAAGTCCACTTCACTGAAATTACGAGGTCGTATCAACAGCGGTCCAAAAATACGTATATTCTGATTAAAGGAAACAAAATAATCATAAATAAAAGAAAATAATAAACATAATAAAATACAGCGCAATGGAGATACATCGACGGTTAAACGAATTAAATAGAGAGCCAGTGGCTCTTACTTCACAGTACGTATTCATATTCATGCACGATCAGAATATAAACTACTAGAAAGGATTCAGATTAAAAAATTGATATAACAATGGGTGCATCGGGTGATAACGATAGAAAGATAACACTGTGCTACTGAGTCGTATCCTCTCTTCTCCAAGATTTCGAAAATCCAAAATACTTTGGCAACTATGACTGGAAAAGATTTTCATGTATCAGGTATCACACTATGTCCTATACCCACTGGTGATGTTGACGAAGACTCCAGCATCGACCTCGTGGCCATCATGACATAGATCGATTCCCAGTTCGGAGATTCTGGATTTGGAAACAAAAATTCGAGACCGTTGACGTCTTGTCGAGACCCACACACCCAAAGATCTCGAAGAATTGCCCGCAAAGTTCGGATTCGAAAACTGCTGGCTGACGACTTCTGACGTTCCCAAATTCCAATCTCAGCGAAACACCCCTATTGACAAAGACGATGCGATTTTGAAAAAAAAACGCACTGCGACATCGCAACTGCTACCCGTGGGAAAAAAATCGCATCGCGATTGAGGCATCACAGGTGGCAGTGCGAGTCGCAGTGCTTTAGTGGCTTCGTCAGTCGCATGCTACTTTAACAGAAAGTGGCATGCGATTACGCCTGCGGCTGTCGTAGCCGCAGAGGCATGCGTCAGTAGCTACGACAGGCGCATTGAAAATCGCATCGTGAAACGCATCGTGAATCGCCTTCGATACCACTATAGTTGAAAGTCGCATCGAAACTCGCAAGCGACTTCGCCTTGCACTGTCGCGTCGAAAGTCGCACCCAATGCGATTTGTGATGCGACTTTCAGATATAGTGGTATTGGAGGCGATTCACGATGCGATTTACAATGCGATTCTTGATGTGACTGTCGTAGCCACTGACGCATGCGTCTGTGGCTACCACAGGCGCAGGCGTTATCGCATGCGATTTAGGGTATGACTATCGGCCGTAGTCGTACCCGGTGCGCCTTTTGATGAGACTTTTAGCTAGAGTGGCATCGAATGCGATCCGTTTGCGAATGCAATTTCTGATGCGACAATTACACCGTGAATCGCATTCGATGCGTTTGGGGATGCGATTTTGACTGCTATATTTATAGCCAAAATCTGGGAGGGTGCAACTGTAGTCAATATATGGTGTTATCCAAAGTCGTGCGAGGATTACAGTGCAGTAAAAAAATAGATGTAATATAATTAATTATATGAGATTAGTATATGATTGTATTAAAAAATACATTTGTATGCAACAATTAGGGATATGTCTGCGTTTACACCATGCATGAAAAGCAGTCATATAGTATGACACAATTTTGAATGTGATGCCACAGCTCTTAGCCTATCAAAGCCCAAAGGCTTCGATAGTTGACAGGCTTGCCCACAAGGAGGGAGCTGTGTTTTGCATCAATGGAATTACGCTATTAACAGTTTAAAAGACTTTTTTTTTGTTTTTTTGTTTCAACAGAGTGGCCACCACTTTTTTCTTAGAACAAAATTTCCTGACTTTTCCCTGACTTTTTTTGTAATTTTTCTTGACCTTTTCCCCTCTTTTTTCCGACTAATTCCACAGAATTTTTATAAGTTATAATAAAATGACCAAACTGGAAAATAAGTACAAGTACCTACTATAGTGTGTTGTATAGTTAAAGTCAATAACCAAGACAAAAGTAAAAACAGTTGTTTTTTGTTGTTTTTTTTTGTTGTTTTTTTTTTTTGGGGGGGGGGGGGTACAAAAAAATTGGGAAGCTTACAAGGCTTATACATACAACGAGTGTGTAGATCAATTTTGATTTATAAGATTCAAATTTTTGACAGTGAAAATTCAACGACATAAAGCAAAAGAAGAAATTAAAAATATACAATAGTAGAGTATTTCTTCTCAATAATTTTCGATTTCTGAACGTTCATCAAAACTTGACTTCCACCCTGATACTATTTTCTAAACTATTTTTTTCCACCTTGTAATTCGTAATTGTTCACCCCCAGCTGAAGTGGTAGCCACAATTGCCTCATTAGTGGTAGTGGATGCAATTTTAAATGCGATTCGAAAGTAAATGGCCTCGTTGATAGTATCGAGTACGATTTAATGCCGAATCGCATTTAAAAACGCATCCACTACGACTTTCCAGTATTAGTCGCCATGATAGTCGCACTGGAGGCCTCTTTGAATGCGATTCGGCATTATAATCGTACTCGATACTGCTAACGATGCGACTTGATACCGAGTCGCATCCGGAGTGGCCACCAGTACGACTGTCGAGGCGACTAATACTCAAAAGTCGCAGTGGAGGCTACTCGCGATGTGATTTGGCATTCAATCGCCTCGTAAGAAGCATCGAGTGCGACTCACGAGGCGACTGAATCCCATATCGCATCGCGAGTAGCCTCCACACGCTGAATGCGGATTCTAGATTCTCGAATGCGAATTCACCGATTCTGGTAGCTACCACAAACGAACACACGAATTTCCGCACCATTTTTCATTTAAAACGAATGAATTAATCGTTGCACATTTTCACATTGATCAATAGTAGGCAATTTCGTCTACTAATAACAAATAGCTGCTATGATATGATCGCCATATTCATCATTTACTAATTTCAGGGCGATTGTAAGATTTTAAAGATGAACCAACTATCACCCTGAAATTAGTATGTGGGATAGAGCATTGCACGAGTAAGTAAAAAGTAATCGGATAAATAATCGCCGAGTAGCACACCTGACGATGCCGAGTATACTCGGCATCGTTTCAGAAAGTATCACCGGTTACATTTACCGCATGATTACAAATAATAATCGTCAGAATATGGCATTGTGGCATCGATTACGCATCGTGAATTGGTACCAGCTTATAAAGAAGAAAATGAAACATGCTACATATTTTTACATTACCCATCACCATGATACATGCACAAAATACTTGAGCATTCCAGATTGATAAACCACAAAACAAATCCACACAACACATTTTGTAATCACAGATTTAAATAGTTATTAATGTTACCATACCTAGATCTTGAAACACAACACTAGCAATGAAAACAAAATAGATTTATGTAAAATTGCTACAATACAATTTATGCAATAATTTTTTTATGAAGGCATGGTGTTGATAACACAGACACATCTAACTGTTGCATGTGCATATGGAGGGGGGAGCGTGTCTCGATGCCTCTGAGGCATCAAGAGTAGCAGTCGATACGATTTTATTTGTCAAGTCGCATATCGACTGCCACTTTCGATACCATAGACGTAGCGTCTGTCGATACGTCTGATGCATCGATAGTGGCAGTCGATGCGATTTTATTTTTTGAGTCGCATTGACTGCCACTAACAATACCTCAGAGGTATCGACAGACGCAGCGCCTATCGTATTGAGAGGCGCAGTTTATGCGACTTTTTTTTTGCTTTGTGGCATCGACTGCGACTTTGGATGCTACAGTCGTAGCGCCTGTAGTTGCGACTGTAGCATCCAGAGTAGAACTCGATGCGATTTTTTAAAATTTTTTTGAAAAAGGCATCGATAATGGTATCGACTGCTCCCAGTCGCATCGATCGTATTGTAGAATCGCACTCGATGCGACTGGTAGCAGTGCGACTCTCAGTTTCTTTTGTCAATAGGGACACGTATCCCAAACTCAACACTAGAATCCTTGCTCTCCGACATCAAACCCAGAACCTTTAACTCATATCATTTCTAAAATTCACATTGCCCCAAACCTAGGTTCCAAAATGTAACCCATACTATCTTCACGTCTTTAGGCTATAAGTATGACGTGGCAAAACGCCCCCCTCCCCCCAAAAGAAGAAGAAGAAGAAGTAAATCGCGTAGTGGATCGAATAACAAATGAATTGTGAATGACAGTAACCCACATACATCTTGTGTGTGCGAGATCTTCTCATCCTGAAAAAGAAAGCAAATGAAACGAAACGAAGTAATAATTACGACATCCTAATAATCGGGATGATACTTCTGATGCCAGTAAAGTACGAGATATTTGTATAGCATTATTCATTCAAGGTCCATTTCCCCAGCTGACAGCCGCAGACTTTCGATTTTGGCAACCAAAACAGGGTATTGTTGCGATGTAAGGTATCCTTATCTTAAACTCTTTATAAAACCGAATTTCGGGATATTGGAAAGATTTTGCCACCCCTTCTCGACGAGATATTTCGATCGGGTCGAATTAAATGGGCGCCAGATTCTGAAATTCATGTATTTCCCTCTCATCATTAGGTATGGAGTTAACACATTTCGGAAACGAACTACTTTCAGGAATAAAACTGAATTTCGTCCACAAAAGCCGCTTTATAACCCAAAGTACAACTTTCAACGTATCGGTGACATTTTCCGAGAACAAATTTAATTTTATAATTTTCGATACGGGAACTTCGAATTTATAATTAAACCTATTAAGAAAATATTGATGTTTCCAATTTAACCCATGTTAAGCTGTAGTGGCCCTTTTAACGATCAAGCAGGTAGAGCAAACGATTTAGGTATCACAGTTTGGAACCAATGGGCTGCTTAATTATCTCATTCAAATTTCACAAGGCTAAAGGAGGCCAGCGTGGAGTTTAGTTATATTACACGTTTGACCAGCCTTTACAGTTTAACGGTAATAAAGGTGATGATGGTGTTGCAAACTGACGATGCGAATGTTTCCCTCGTGCTCATTGTGATTCAAATTGTCTAGGGCTTCGTACATGCAAAGAAGATTATATAGTTCTTGAATGATCAGTAATTAGAAATGATGATCGATTGTAACTTGCGGAATAATAAGACGCAAACGTGTAACAAAGATTTCTCGAACGTATTATTTCAGTGTTTCAAGCCAAAGATAGCGGTGTAAATAAGGATATGGAGGAAGGGGGAAGATATGGGAATGTCTTACCTCAGAGCCAAGGGTGTAAAGTAAAATTTTAAAACTTATGAATCAACATTTAAGGCCTGAGATTTTTTCCTTTTACTTTTCAAGCTGCCAAATCAAAATTTAAACGAAAGAAATTTACTGTCAACATTTCAGACCCGAGTTATTTTTTATAGTCAAATTTTGGCCAACATTTTGTAGATGTCAGTGGCGTACCCGAGAAAATAAGTTTTCATATTAGGATGTCCCTTATTGTACAAGTTTTCGCCAATTGATTAGGGTCGCACTGAAATTTGTCCCAATAAACCTAGAAACTCGCCATAAAAAATTTGAGTTCAATCTGAGGTTATTAACCCGTACCGATTTGACCTTGAAGTTATGTGTAATACTGAGATTTTACAAAAAAACGCGGATATATGCTCGCGCATTAACTGTTGACATGTGTACGTGCTATAGACCAGTGCGCGTACTTCTCGTTTCTTCCGTTTCATAACTCTACATACTGTTACTAGCTCCCGAAACCGCAACCCCAAGGCCTAAGGCCAATGGGTACTACGGAGGAGCTCGCTCTGACTCTCAAGAGACTTGAGGAAGAAGTGTCTAAACTCAAGACTGAGAATGCTGAACTCAAAAAGAAGCTGGGTATTCGCCAGTTTCTCCAACCACGATCTACAGAAACTGCCACCGAGATAGAAACCTCTTCTGACCCTGCCACCAATGCAGCCCAACCAGCACAAAAGCCGAAGAAGCTCCCTCCCTTCTTCGTAAGTGGCATTAAATCCATGACTACCTTCAACCAACTCTTATCGTCGTCAAACATCACACCATTCGAAATGAAAACTCTCAATAATGGTGAGTTAAAACTTTATCTTAACGACTCTGACCAGTACCGCAAAATGTGAGTTATATTCGAACAAGTGCCAACACTGCCCGACGCAGACAAGAATGCACTCGGGCGAATTAAGTATCATAGGTATCGTCTATCAGAGGAAAAGCCATTTACTGTCTTTATCCGCGGCCTACACCAAGCCACCGACACCGCTGACATTGTCAAAGAACTAGCTATGCTAGGTCACGAAGTAGTCAATATCATCAACGTGCAATTTAAAAAGCGATACGATGACAAGGTGACAACTATCAAGCTACCTCTTTTCAAAGTTGATATAAAAAAGGGTGAAAACAGTCGAAATGTTTTCGAATTGCGCGCCTTATGTCGCTGCTGCATTAAAATAGAACTGCCTCGTAAAACTAACAGCATTGCGCAGTGCAAACGTTGCCAAGACTTGGGCCATACAGCAAACTACTGCACTAAAATACCTAGGTGTGTGAAATGCGGTGAACGCCATCTAGTTAAAAACTGCCAACTCCAGAAAGATTCTCCACCTCGTTGCGCCAACTGTAATGAAAGTCACACGGCAAACTATATGGGCTGTTCCTATTATCAGAGTAAAGTTTCAACTAACCGCGGTGCTCCCAAAGTCACCGCAGTTGATAGAATGAACATGAACCCTACGTACACCGCGATAGGCAACCAATCAACCACATTTGCTAAAGTAGCTGCTTCACGCATCTCAAAGGATCGTGCAAACTCTCGCGGGAAAGCTGGTGTAAATTTCCCCAGTGGTTCCCTCACATGTGAAGAAGTGCTGGTAAATGAGAACTCACCACACATGCATAATGATCGCAACCACGTACCACCTCAGTCACAAACACCTGTCGTTGTTCCCAGTAAGTACGACGAAATTTGTGAAATTCTCAAGCGCATGGAAGCTTCTCAGACCGGCGCAGCCGAGAAAATCACTCGCCTTGAAACAAGAGTGGCGGCCATCGAAGCCCGCCACACACTTAGTCCAAAGAGGACGAAGAAATTACTGCACACAGACCGATGAAAATCGTGTGCTGGAATGCAAACAGACTGGTCTCGCGTAGAGAGGAATTATCTTGCATCCTACACCAAAATGATATTGACGTAGCTCTAATCTCAGAGACTCACATCAGCTCCTACACCACATATGCTCGAATACAGAACTACGTAGCCTACCTAGCCAATCACCCATCATCGGTTCCACGGGGAGGCTCTGCGATATATATTAAAAACTGCATAGCTCACCATGACATAGGAGCTTTTGTAACTAGCAGTATTCAAGCCTCGGTCATTGAACTCTGCCTCAATAACCAGAACATGCGCATTGGAAGCATTTACTGTCCCCCTCGTTGCACTCCCGAAGAAAATGAGTTCAATGACCTGTTCCGACACCTAGGCCAGAAATGGATACTGGGTGGGGACTACAATGCAAAACACCCCGTGTGGGGCTCACGTCTTACTTCCCCGAGGGGACGAGTTCTGCATAAAGTCTGTCTAAGAATGAACTGTACACCACTGACTTCTGGCAGCCCTACACATTGACCAACAGACCTCAACAAGGCTCCAGATGTGATCGACTTCTACCTAGCTAAAGGATTCCTCTACACCACACATCGGTAGAGTGCATAACGGATCTCAGCTCAGACCACCTTCCGGTCGTCTTAACAATCTATAGTTCACCTGTACTAGCGAAACAACCACCCTCTCTAGACAATAAGACTACTAACTGGGAGCTGTATCGTGATTTAGTCCACGATCAAATGACCTTGACTGCCAAGCGGAACTTCTAACGAGCGTGCTCATTAACTGCGTGAAACTGTCCACCAAGTACTCCGAGAGCATCTCAAAAACTGTAGAATACCCGAGGTCCATTAGTCACCTAGTTCGACAACGCCGTAGGGCCAGGAAGATATGGCAACAGAACCGAACCATTGAAAATAAAAACCAATTCAACAGGCTTTGTAGAGCCACAACAAAGGCGATTAAAGAATGGAGAAATAACACATTCAGTAAATATCTATCCGCATTATCTCCCTCCAAAGACGCTGGCTACTCGCTTTGGACGGCAGCCAAACGACTTCAAAGACCTAAAGCATTCATTTCGCCACTACGCAAGGTTGACCATACATGGGCTAGAAGCGACCAGGAAAAGGCTAATATCTTTGCTCAACATTTTGAAAGCTGCTTCCGTGAGGCAGATAAGACCTTCGCCCGTAACTCTACAAAATCTGCCAGCTGACCAAGGTATAATTCTCCATGCCTCCCCCAAGAAAACTGCCACACTGATCGACAAACTACGACTCAAGAAATCCCCAGGACCAGACGGGATCCTTCCAATAATGTTGCGTGAACTGCCACGTAAAGGCATCGTTTTCATCACGAATCTCATTAACGCTGCTCTCCGACTTCGTCACGTTCCGACCTCCTGGAAGGAAGCCAAGCTAATAGTAATCCTGAAACCAGGGAAAGCGGCGGAAGATCCAGCCTCGTATAGGCCCATTTCCCTACTGCCCATTATCGCAAAGATATTTGAAAAAATAGTTCGCAGCAGAATTATGTCCATCATCGCTGACAAAGACCTACTCCCGACATTCCAGTTTGGATTTAGAGAGAAGCATGCAGCGATTGAACAGATACATCGTGTTGTCCTTGACGCCTCACAGGCCCTTGAGCAGAAAGAATATGCGCCGGCTGTTTTCCTTGACGTCGGCGGCGCCATACGTCCCACCGCACCATAACTAATTCCACATTCAATGATTGAAGAAAACCAATCTTTGCGATCTAGGGTTAACAAACTGTTTTTATTGAGTCTTCAGCATTCTAAGATTCCGTTGAAGCCTTAGTCTGGTGGACTTGAGATGATGGATATCAACAATAAGAAACGGCGATTTGCCCATAGAAAATCATCCTGAATTTTGAGAACATGCGACTGTCCCTCAAGAGCCCAACGTTATATCTTATGCGCAAATTGTTGACTATATTGTTGATATACATGCATAATCCGAGGACTACTCTATGGTACCCAGCAAACTGTTATGGGCGTAGCCAGGTGGGGAGGGGGGCAAACTGGGGCGCCAGCCCCAGTAGACAGAGATTGAAGTTATATTTCAGTATGCATTACCCGACATTAATAGATATTTCAGCTGTAAGATAATAAAAAAACCAATAATGTTTCTCGAAAGATTATCTCGATAAATATGTTTTCTAAAGAAAAGTTGTATTCAATCTTTTTTACAGAAAATTTAACCAGGAACATTTTATATTATTAACATTTTGGTCCTAAAGTGAATATTTTTTTTAGATAACTACGATGTAGCGAGTGAAGATCCGTTATGAAAGAAAAAATAACAAAATCCACGTTCCTCGAAACGTTTACACATTATTGCGATCATCACGGTAAATACGTTTTTAGAGAAAAGTTGTGTGGGATCTTTTTTATAGGAAATTCAACATGAAATACTTTATGTTCTATGGATTTTGGTCCTAAAGTGAATATTATATTTTTTAGATAACTACAATTTAGCGAGTGAAAATCGGTTATGAACGAAAAAATAACAAAATGCACATTCCTCGAAACTTTCACACATTATTGCGATTACCTATCTCGGTAAATTTCTGTTTTAGAGAAAAGTTGTAAAGAATCTTTTTATAGGAAATTCAACAAGAAACATTTTATGTTCTATGCATTTTGATCTTAAGGTTGATTCTGTTCCGATTTGTAAAATCTCAGTGTTGGACATAACTTCAAGGTCAAAGCGGCACGGGTTAATGAACTCAGATTGAGCTCAAATTTTGTATGGCGAGTTTCTAGGTCCATTGGAACAAATTTCAGTGCGACTGTAACTTGTAAAATAAGGGTCACCCTATTTCATATATACTATATCAACTTCAACTTGTAACAAATAAAAGATAATGAAACATTGAGCAAAACAGCGACTGTATTGAGCTATTGACGTTTACGCTCATGTATATAAGAAATTCACAGGAGATGTATACTGTTTGGCGTTCGGCAATCCCTGTACATGTATATTTGTATAGACCAGCGAAGTGTGCGTCGGATCTAACGCTTCTACTCCATACTGCACTAACATTGCACGACTTATGCTCCGCCTCCGTGTTAATCACAAACTCAAAAACACGCTAGCATGTTTAACGCGACGAAACCTGTGCGTTTGATTGCGTTCTGAAAGCGCTTCGGGCTCGACTTGGCTACACACGAACGTTGAAGTTGACAGTGAAACGGGATTATGTTCTTCTACTAGTCAACGCATTGTTTGAATACTCTGTGTTTCTTTTGCTCACAAAATGCGTATTCGAGATCTTATTGAGAAACCGTTTTCGCCACTTACTCTTAATGAACAATTAGAAATTATTAATGGTGGGCTAAACCAGAATTAGCATGTTTAAAAACTGAGCAAAAAAGGTGGTTCGAATTTTACTGGACATTGCCACGTATCGCAATATGAAAACATTTTGTGGTTAACTGGTCTTGAATATGGTGGAAAACGGTTCTGTGGGCCATGTATATTCAGAAACGTACCAATAGGGGGGGGGGGGGCAACTCCCCCTGTAAGCATTTTTCATTCAGTAGTTTGGAAAATATACAATTTTAATCAGGCAGAGTTGGGGAATCCAACAAGTCAATTTTTTTTTGATTTGATACTTGGTAATTTTGAGTTGAGTTAGTTGAGACTTTCACAATCCCCCCCCCCAAGGAAAACCCTTCGGTGGTACGTCCCTGTGTCTACTATTCGTCATAGAAAAGAATAAATGCATATGGAATGACCCTAAGTAGGGTGTTACGTACGCACGCACTCTGTTTATTCAGGCGAGTAAATACTTTAAGATTCCACCACCGCTAGAAGTAGTCAAGCGCTGCGTCACAAAACCGGACCTCGCCTTACGGCTATTGAGAGAACGTTTTTGTGTCGCACGAAATGCATCTACTCGGTTTCTGTAATTCGTCATGCTTGATGTTCGAGAAACTGTGTGTTTTTAACCCTAAGTTGGATAAAATCCTTCAACACTTTTTCTGAGAATTCTTGGTAGGCAGCTAGGTACCACATACGTAAATTGTCTTATGTGGAATCCTAGATTAAACTTAACCTCCTTTCCTTCGTCGAGACCTCTCAAAATTTTTCGATTTCAATAAAATTCGTCTGACGGGTTTCTAAACCGAAAGGAACGTGCTCAGCCACTGGGAGCAGAACATTTTAAAAATAAAAAAATTTTGAACCCCTCAGATACGTGGCGCTGGTGAAATAAAAATTAATCGGTTCATTGAGATTACCGAGTACGAAAACTGATTGCGAACTTGGATTCGCCTCATGGATTAGTTTATCAGGCTTGTAATTAGCTAGCTTCGACTGAGCTTAAAACTATAATTTGAGACAATGAGCAAACATGAAGACTGAACGAGAATTGCTTTTTCTGCCACCGAAAAATAGAATGCTGTAGCAGAACGAGTAAACACAAACGCGACCCAGTTTGCTATCGATGTCTCACCAAATTCAGTTCGTCTTCGCTAGGACGGTTTTTATTTACTCTTGGTAAATTCTTCTTCTTTATTTCCTCTGGTTCTCTTCGTGAAACAGTTTTAATAAAATAAACACATTCAGCTAGGCTTGTAGGTCAAGAGGATCTAAAGCAAGCCTCCCCCACTGTCATCTGAAGAAAATGCATGAAATTTTGATTTTTTTCTTCTCGGCATTTGAACGCGTTATAAATTAGTATTCAAAGTTTTCGACGGATCGTTTAATAGTTTTTCAATGTAAAATAACATGACTCCACCATCTCAGATAATGGGTCCAGAAGGGAAGAGGGAGGGTTTAAAAACAAATTTCGAGATAATTGGTTTGAAGGTTTCCAAGGTCGATGTATTCGATTTTGAGGGTAATTTTTCCGATCCAATTCTCGGTGTACCATTAGAGGATGGCTGAAACCAAATAATCATAGTTTTGCGGGGCCCTATTCTTTCCAGCGTACATATTGGTATAAATCGTCCTGTCTGGCTACTTTCTGCGTACTATGTTGAGAGCATCTAACAAATGTCTTTTGTCTCTTGCACTCTTGTACTTCTTGTACGCGATCTTTCAAAACCACGTCCTTCTTCTAACGACTCACTCCCCTTTTTCTCCCTCGGTCGGCCAGGTAGGATATTCGTTCAGTTCATGTTTTAGCACTCTAGGCCAGATCTGTTTTCATCGATCGTTTAGTATACGCGATTCGTTTTCTTTGATTTTGTGTGGCATTTTTCCGGTACGGACTAAAGACTTCTGTTGCGAAACTCGAAAAAACCCGCCGTTTTTTGTGATGGTATTCTATTTGTTAATTTTCTAAGTCATTGAAATCGATTTTGGGCGCAATTTTTGGATTTACCCCTCTATCGCTCTCTCCACAGAGTCTCATCAAACGGGGGGAATTCGAATACTGTTGTACCAAATTGAATATTATTTGATCTCATCGTAGGACCTCATTTGATGGCACCTGTATGGTGTTAGATCGAAAAATGAGTCGCAGATTCGAGTTCAGCGTCTTTGGACATTATTACTCAAATGCCATAAAAAAAAAATCAATTTATCTTATTCCCTATTAGCGGCACGCCAATAGAATTTGAGTACGATTTCACAGCGCATTTATGGGTCAAAGAAAAATTTCTGTTGAAAAAGTTGAAACTCCATGCATTTTTCTCTTGAGGGAGGAGCTTGTGGTACGGGTTCTTCTGATGCGATCAATCTGGAACGTTGCACATTTTTTTTTTTTTTTTAGATTTTATTGTAACCATTTTAGGGAAAAACTCGAGAAACTTCGATGGTAAAAAATAACGGCCGCCCTAATTTTTATTTATTAGAAATTATTTACGGGGTTTTGTATAGGCAATATAATTAGCATGAAACTGCCGGGTGATATGTCGCGCTGTTTTTCAGGAACCACTCACTGGATATACTTGTTTTTACAATAACAGAGCTCACAGTCAGAAAACGTAATTTCTACATACAGGGTGGTGCATGAAAACTTGCACGAGTGTAATTTGCACTTGTGGTGTGTGCTCAGGATGCACCAGCGTATACTATACGTGTTATATTATGCAGGTGGACCATGATAAAACGCACCAAATGTGCAAAACGATGAAATATTCTTCGGGGAAAATCTCAAATGATTCTTCACTGAGGAGGCGGAAACCACAAATTAGAGGTAATACTGTTAGGTCTGTCGAAATGGGTTTTTCAAAAGTCGCTGAATTCATTTTTGAGGTTTTGACTGCAATTCTTACCAATAAAGGTCCACAGGGATAGGGATGACAAAATTTCGGAATTATTCAACATTGGTCCAAATACATCTGTAACAGGGTTTATGAGCGATTTCAAACACCCTGTTATCGATATACATACTTGGATCAATGGTGAATAATTTTGAAATTTTCTTGCTCTGTTAGTGACAGGCACTCTTCATGAAAAATAAATATGTGAAAAGTTGAAAAGTGAAATCGTTTGATATACTATTTCAAATGAGAGATGTAGGTGCAAACAAGACCCGCGTAATCCTAATTTTTTGAAACATGTGTTCGGTCTCATTTTTGAGTTGATGTTTCTCGAATTTTTCGCTGATCCCATCTATACATATACCGGTTTTTATCTTCTCATCATTTTTTCCTGACTTCCTTGTTCTTCTGTTCGTACAGCTTCCTCTTTCTTTCATCCTGCAGTTCTACTTTCAGGGCTTTCCGCTCCTCGATTGTACTCGTATGTATCATCCGTGATCCATTCCTTCCTCCTTTCGGCTGGTTTTGGCACCATCATTGCGGCTGTTTCTAGGCTCCCTTTCATTCTGAGCCATGTTTCCTCGGCATTCAGGTCCGGGATTTCTTTTTTGGCAGCGAGTTTTTCCAGATTTTCCTTGACTGCGGTTTTGTACACAGGATTCTTCAGTATGTAATATAATTTCAAAAAATAGAAAACTACATACCTCATTGTACAAAGAATTACATTGGCTACAAATTTATTCTCATTCATTTTTTTGGGAAAACAAATATTTCTCAAGAGAAATACATAAACTTGATTCATTTTGCAAGGACTCATTCAGATAATAATTATGCTATTCTTGTGAGAAGGCCCCCAGTCGCAGTCATAGTCAGTTCCTGGTAGTAGTACAGTTGACACTTTCAAGATTTCAGAATGGTGTATGTTTTGGAAACGTTTGGTTGGCAACGCTGATATCTATGTAACAATGTTCTTCTGGGCAGCAGCCGAACTCTTTCTTTTGACATGGATGCCTAATGGATCATTAGACGAAAGAGAAAAATTCCGCAGAAAAACGTTACCATCGTGATGTAGTTGCATATTCCTCTTTATGTCGTCATTTGTTCCATCACGTTTAGACCGGCGGGAACGACGAATGCCGAGCGACGTCGGGAATGGACGACTAGAGAAGGGGTTGGAATGTGGATAAGCTCGTCAACGCCGTCGCCGAACGACACATCTATATACCAATGTCCTTCCATGCAGCTTCTCTGTGTTTTTAATCAAAGCCTGGTAGTCTCTGAAGCCATTCACCAAATATCATTCGCCAACGTCAGATGCATTATTAATCAGAAAATTTCAGTATTGCGTACATTTTAACGAGAGAAAATTGATATGTCTCTTTTTCACGTACTTAGTTTTCTCTTCATCTGCTCGGTGGAGACTCTTTACTTTGACAGGCCAATAGAAAATCCTACGTTAAACTTGACCCTTCTATCTCAGCGGCTCAAATTTTTTCTGTTTAAGAAAATCGGCTGATGGGTCTTCAGACCAAAAAGATCAAGTTTAGCTATTGCGGGCAGCACATGGCAAAAAAACAGCAAAATCTTGGACCACTCTAACGTACACCTAAAAGCAATAGTGGGAACTCTTTAGTTTCACATTCGGTTCAGTAAGAATATTATTGACGAATCTGCAGATGCTGAGATGCTCAAGGAGGAGGAAAAGTTACAGTGAAAATGGAATTAATTGAAAAAATTTGAAAACAGAGAGCTCGACTTCCTGTATATGCATTCTCTCGGGTTGTTCGGCCAACACGCGAATCTCACTCCGCCATTATTCTCGACTTTCTTATTCCGAGCAGCTACCCTGTTTTCGGCTCAGCCATTTTCCCGGATATGTTGAAATAAAACGCCGTTAAATTCAATAGCATTTCTCATTTCAAAATAATAGATATCCTGTTACTTCAGGTGTGGATTTTCCCCCCGGATTTTCCACACACCTTCTCTTGTCACCGGGTGAATCGAATACAACAATGCGCCTACACCACGAAAATATAATATCTTAGAATAAAAATGTGCGAGAGAAAAAAAGAACCGTAAACGAAAAACCCAACCCTCGAACGGTATCCTCTTTATTAGCCCCGGGAAAACTAAAGCACGGTCATGAAATGTAAAAAGACGAAAGATAACAACTGGTACTCAAAAGACCCGTTTTGGAAAAAATAAATTTTTCGCAGAAGTAGAACGCTGTCCTGAGAAGCGTTATTTTTACAAACAGAGGTTAATTTTAAGAACAGAATCAGATATCCCGATAGTGATATGAAAAAGGTGGAGTAAAATTTTCACTGCGACGTGAATAATTTCCACTATCGCGGGCTGCGGAGAATTATTGGAATTTTCAATCGTTTAATCTTCGTATCTGTGTTCGTACGGCATTATTAAGGTAAAGTCGCCTAATATGGACCATATTTTGGTCTTGGTTATACGTTTGTCCTTATGAGCCTGAAAATATTGCTACTGCCATTTAATGGTAGCCAACGGGACCTAATATCATCCCCACAAAGTTAATTTTAAAAAAGTAGGTGAATATTACATTTTTAATGATTTTTTTTTGTTGTAAATGTCATGATTTTAAGAAAGTCTTTATCGATAAGCTGACCAGCATAGTCCAAAAAATGTAATCAAGCCCAAAAAGCAGAATTATCACTGATAAAACAGGACCATATTTCTAAATAGATAAGAAGGTTTGCCAAGGGGATCCAACATAAATGGCAAAAACATCTCAAATCTGAAATTCACAGACGACATCATCTTAATATCTGAGACCAGATGAGAGGAGCTGGAGGAAATGCTAGATGAACTAAACAAAGCAGGTAGAAAAGCAGTTCTAACTATCAAGTAAATATTTCATCACACTTCTACTACCACTATTACGAAAAATAAACAGATTCATTCGCGTGCGATCGTTTTACTCGACTTTGTGTCGTTCAGCAACATTCGCACTCGAATTAAGTCACTTGCTTTCACATACGTGTACGTAATCTACTATTTTGAAAGTAGGGCCCTATAGTTTCACATAGGTATGCTAGGCCGCCATTTTGGTTCAACGCATTAAATACACAGCGTCGCGCGGTATCATTCGCTCTAAAAATTTTCAAAAAGCTGAACCAAAATGGTGACCTAAAATACCCGTGTGGAACTACAGATCCTTATTGAAAGATCTATAACAGTACGAGTGCGGAAACCTGCCATTTTTTATCCGAACGTGCCCGCTACGCGATACACTCCACATAGCCAGATTCGGCATCTACGGGCACGGTTGGATACAAAATTACAGGCTTCCGCACTTGTATGGTTATAGGTCTTTACTATTTCTACGGCGCATTGTTGATAAGAATTCACGAAGCTTCTCTTCAGCCTACTTCTTATTAGGTTGGCAGCCGTGTCGGTTGCCAGATCTGTCTTCTTTACTTTTACAAAAACATTTCTCACCTCTGTTAGAGCTCTGTAACTTCGTGTGAGTACGATCGTCCGCCATTTTGACTCCAACCGCGCCCGTGGATGCCGAATCCGACTAAGGCGGCTCTAAGAAGAGGTATAACGGACAGCCATTTTGAATGCAAGAAATAAACAAACCTCGTGTTGAGAATGAGAAATCGTACACATGCTTCTTTTTTGCAATCAAAATGGCTGTCCGTTATACCCTTTGAGTATGTACAATTGATGGAGAGGCATTGGTACGCATTTACCATTATGCGTTTTTTCGCCGTATAGATGGCGCTTTTCAGTGAGCGAATGAACCGATTTTTGTTATCAACATTCAATTTCTATCATTCGCGCTATTTACGCCAGGCGGTTCAATGTCAATTTCGAAAATTTTGTCGGAAAACGCTTCGATGTGCGTTTGTATTTAAAATTATTATGATCTCCTCGACGGCCACCGACGTAAATTAATCCTCACAATCGCTAAAATATACTTAAAAATTAGGCTTCATTATGAGGCAAAGTTGTTAAGCCAACCGAAAAATTATATTCGGCGAACTCTAACAAAATTAATTTTATTTCGGCATCAATAATGTGTTTCGGCAACGTAGTTTAAGATTGTAAAAATATTTACATTAAAAAATTAATAAATTCATTAATTTGTCATTTTAACGAACAGGATTAAATAGAATGCTAGACTTGACTAGTTTTTATCATGTGTACAGTACGTGGTACCGTGGGTACATTCGCTCACTGAGAAGCGCTACCTATACGTCGTTCGAGAGAACTACAGGAACACCTCTCCATCTAATGTATATACTCAAAGGTTATACCTCCCCTTAGAGCCGCCTTAATCCGACTATGCGGAGCGTACCGCGTAGTTAATTCGACATCTACGGGTAAGGTTGACGTCAAAATGGCGGACGATTGTACTCACACGAAGTTATAGAACTCTGCCTCTGTAAAGGTCGGTACAGACTAACGCGCATTAGCTGCAATGCAACATGTAAAGGCCGGTACAGACTAACGCGCATTAGCTGCAATGCAACATGTAAAGGCCGGTACAGACTAACGCGCATTAGCTGCTGTGCACCATGTAAAGGCCGGTACAGACTAACGCGCATCAGCTGCAATGCAACATGTAAAGGCCGGTACAGATAAGCGCGCATCAGCTGCAATGCAATATGTAATTAACATGTAACGAACAAAGTTCGGGCGAATGCGTGCATGTATGGACGTCCATATATGCGCGCATTCGTCCGAATTTTGCAAGAATAAATCGCGCAAGGTTGGAAAAGATTCGAATTCGGATTCGAATCCAGTTCGCGGATTTGAAAAAATGGATTCGAATCCGCTTCTGGGAATTGGATTTGTATCAGTGATTCGAATCAAATAGACAACCCGGATTCGTAAAAGTTATTCGAATCTTTTTAGTGGATTCGTCGGAATTTTTTAGTTAGCCGTATGGCCATCCGTTTTGGTCGTACATTGTTGAAAGTATGTTTATGATGATTACATCAAATAAGATCCAGTTTTTGGAGTATTTGGTCTTTCTGAAATCTGAAGAAAAAAAAATGTTAAGGATTGATGAATGAGTAAGATAGGTATCGTGTATTTTGATTTTGTAACAGCGAAAAAAGAATCCATGTTTCCTAGATTCGATGATTCGTGGATTCGAATCCACGAATCCACTCCATTTATACAATAAAGATAAATCATTCTCGAATCATATTCGAATCCAAAAAAAGGTAGTGATTTGTGGATTCGAATCCAATTTTAGTGGATTCGTTTTCAACCTTAATCGCGTTGGCTTTCGAAAGTGGCGCTTGTGGTTTTAAATGTAAAAGTGAACGTAATCGTGTGTAAAGGAAACAGATAGGAAGATGGTTTTACATCGTGCTTACAGTCTCAGTAAAAGTGACTCGAGGTATCAACATAAGGAATCGATGAAAGCGGTTCATTTTGTGAGGTTTGTAATATTGTGTACCTTTGGTTCTTGCTGCAAGTAGGGTCGACGTGAACCAACTGACATTTTTGTAAACAAAATGAGTTATTAGTATCGTTGGAAAAAGCGTAAAAAGTAGAATTTTTCAGAATTCGGCCCCCGATTCAAAAATGTGTACACACATTGATCAAAGCGTATCAATAAACGCTATGTCATATAGTTTCTACACGGCTCTTGAACTTAGAATCACGTGTTCTCAGAAAACCGATTTTGCTGGTTGGTTCCCTTACTCTTAAAGCGTCCAAGTGCGATTGTACTTTTGTACTTTTTGTTCGAAGTTGGTTTGTGGAATAGCCGCCCAGACTTCAGCTGAAAGGCCGACCTATTACTAGGTCGCACATCGACCGTGTCTAGTTCTCGCGGTATTACGCAGCCTCGGACAGCCGTCAGTACGAGCAAGATAGAGACTCGTGTCAATTCGCGTTTGGACACTAAAAAGTGGTTCTCTAGCAGCCTAATGAAATGCGACGCACTGATTGGTGTATTTTGACGAAAAGATGATCAGTGACAAAAATGTGCTGCAAAAAAAAAAAAAAAACTGAAGTTGGGCTCATCTGAAAGGAAATGATAAGGGCTGACACTTAGTTCTCTCTAGTTTTTCATAAAAAACAATATTGAAAATGCTACAGCTCACTTTACTTGTACTTGTTCTTGTGGTAAAAATACCCTGCTCATCGTTTTGTTCAATACACTAGCGCACCTACTAGAAGGTCCAAATGTACCGTGGTCTAAATAAATCGTTTATGCGATGAAAGGTATCAGTTTTTTGCATTTTTTGAAATATTCGTTGGTGGCGATATTAGAAGCCCATTTTGCCACATCCCCTATTTTGTTACTTTCTTTAAAAAATGCAACTGCTTCCCCTTTAATTGAAACTCCGATCCTAAACTCCGTGAAGTTGAAGCTAGGAGTTCCCTCTACACACAGAATGTGCAATTCTCCGAATATCTCAGTTTCAAGTTCAGCTTTTTTGGAGTTTAAAAAAATGTGGGCGATATTTGGTGCTCTTGTATTAGGTTTTCACCAATTACTGAGTCATGTAAATGCGCGGGCTGTTGTCGCACATCAAGAATTATCTAGTGGAGTGCCGGAGAAGAAAGCTAATGAAATATTTCGAAAATATTGAAGGGCCTGGGTAGAATAATTATTAAGGGACTTCCTTAGCACTCCAGTCACGTAATTTTTATTCATACAGCCGGAGTAACACATGTCGCTTTCAAATGATTAGCATCGCGTGTACCAGAGCTGCGAAATTCAAGCTGATAGAAAAAAATTCGATATTGCGCGTTATTTTTGTCGGTACTGCGAAATGAGAAATTATTAATGTATCTCGTTAAAAGTTACGTACAGTTTCGCATTTTCTATATGTTCCAGGTTCCTGAGTGAGAAAATCTACATCTACAGCTACGTGATTCCAGTTACCGTATTGTTAGTGTTGATCGCATATCGTATGTATAAAACGTGGATCATAATAAGGTACTCGGTGGCGCTGCAAGTGGACTACAAAGTTAAAGAAAAAATGAGACAAGCGAGGCTGTTGCAGTATTATTTATACGTGAAAATTACGCTTCTGTTGACGCTCACTTACATTTGTGGAGTTGTCGCCAGACTAACGCACTACAATTTGGCCTGGATAGGCTTCAACGTCGAGCATTCCCTACAAGGACTTCTGGTAGCCATCGCAGTCACATGCAACTGCCAGATTCTGAAGATCTACGCCAAATCGATTAGACGGCGAAGACGCAAACGAGAAAACTTGATAGATGTCTGCAAGTTCAAGAGAAGAAATAGAGACATATCTAGTTCTACGAGTCTAGACACTTTGTCTTGGCAACCAGAACTGTTACCTGTTTAAATACACCAATCAGCGAATTTACCTTTCTGTTGCAGGGATTGAAGAGAGAGTCGAGAAATTACAGGACAATGGAACGCTTAATTCTTGAATCAACATTTTTATACGTAAAGTTTTAACTCGCAATGCCAAATGACAGGGTTGCATGGACTGGACTAGCACAAATCGGGGACTGAGAACAACAATGCCAGGTGAATCGAAGAAAATTTCACGAAAGACGAGCTTGAAGTACTGACCAATTTTTTCATTTTCATGTTGAGGCATCACGCTGTTATAACAAAAAGAAAACTCGGCATGAAAAATTTGTACGCTCTTAACTCGATTTTTGACACACTAGGTCGCAGTTATACTCAGCCCCTGAAATGTGTCTGATGATCCTCAAAAGTTGCTGGTTTGTATGAAATTTGCGTATGTCTCGGATGGTGTTATTTTTGATAATCAGATCGATGAATCGCCCCCAAAAATTGTTGTACATTATGTGGTAAAATAATTTCCCGAAAGTTCGAGACATATCGAAAATTTTAACTAAATTTACAAAAGCTATACTTAAGAAAATGTTCGTTTCACAAAACTAAAATTTTGAACCGGTGTAGCAGCAATATTGCTGAATAGAATTTATTGATATTTCATACGAATGATGTACTCTCTGTGGATAATAATTCCAGCAAATTTCATCAAATTTAGTGGATGGATTTCTTCCTTGTCTGTAATGATAAATGACAGGGGTGGACTGATTTAGCAAAAATCAGGGGTGAGTCCGATGCCCTAGGTAAATGGAAGAAAAATGTATGAAAAACGAGTCCGAAGTATTGACCAAATACTTATTTCGTTTTCGTATTGTATCATCACTGTTTTTATTAGAGCGATGAAATTTTTGAGATGAAAAATTTCTATGCTATAAGTGACACAACTCGACTCCAGTCTTTATGCTGGACACGGATTCATAAACTGTCACTAAGCAATTATTGCTCCAAGTAAATTAAAGCTGAATTTTCGTAGAAATCGCGACCCCCCCCCCCCCATTTGATTATTGTTACTGAAAAGGAAAGGGCCAATCGGAAATATTCCATGCCTAGCTCAATTTCATTACTTTAGGTACTTGGGCCACTGTTGTACTTAGCCCCTGAAATGTACCTGATGGTCTTCAAAGTTACTGTAATTTGCGTACGGCTAAGGTGGTCCTTGTTTTTAAGAATTTTCTCTGGTCGATGAATCGTCTCTGAGGTTGTTGTACATTAAGAAGAAAAATTATTCCTGGAACGTTTTAGCAAGATCGCACAGTTTTAACCCAGTCTACAAAATCGGTACTTGAGGAAACGTCTATTTTACAAAACTGGAATTTGGAATATTTGCTTTGTCTTTCCCATGGACTCAGGATGTGCGCAACGTCAACCCTCATTTTCTCAGCTTAGGCGTGATTGAGCCCCAAAATTTGTACACGAACACGTGTATGAAGCTTCAGAGAATTAGCTGAGCACCCATTTTGCCAAACCCACTCCCTTCATCTCAGCTGAAACAGTTTTTTGCCATGGACGGCCGCAGGATTTTTTGATGAGGTAGCAATATAAAATGATGACAACCGTAATTTAACCCTGATTTTTGAATTTGAATTGAGATTAGTGAATAGTTAGAGCTAATTACTCAATTTTCAGAGACGAATTCGAATCCGTATAGTCAAATTTGAGCAAGAATCATTTTTTGATTCATTTTGGTCATATTTTCGAATTTATCATTGGAACAGAGCGTCACCGCCAAACTTGAACACTGAATTCGAAGTCAGCGTAAGAAACTAAGTAGAAAAGAGTCTTTAATTCAAAATTTTTGATTTTGAAAATTTTGAAAATTTCTCCATTAGTAACCTAGCCAATAATGGGCACCTCACCTATAATGGGCAATTTAGATTTCAGTTGCTTATTTTAAGATTTCTAAAGGCTAATTGGCAACACTGATTATGCCAGTTTATCTTTCCAACATAGTTGTCCTCATTGACTGCCCTAAAACCCTAAAAAGTTAGACCATTTTCGTGATAATTTTTGTTTGAAAAAAAGTATGACTGCAGTCAAAGTTTTCCGTATTCGTTAAATAATAATTAAGGAACGAAAGAAATTTCTAGTTTTGATAAATTGAGTGCTAATGCAGATTTTATTATGAGGTAAGTAGCAGTGCACTTTATCGAAGTTATGCTTTGATATGCGATGCTGGATTCGTGGATAAATGTAATGGATGCCTTCATAGTACGTGCCCATTATGAGGTTATCAAAATTTGTCATCTGTCCAGTAATGGGCACGTTGCTAATAATCAACCCTGTCGAGAGGGAGGGGGCAAGAAGGGGCAATACCCCATGCCCAAACTTTCAGGAGGGCCCGATATTTTTAAAAGACTTGAATTCCAACGCTTACGGCTACATCAATACTGTACATCAAATCAGCAATCACTCCTTACACCATGAAAGAAACCTCTTATCCTGTAGCTTATAATTTTTTCCCATCTGACTGAAGAAAAAATGAACTGGAAGGAGGGGGCGAGAGTGGAAATTTCCACCAGACCCTCTTTTTCTCTCTACGGGGCTACTAATAATCATTGTTTTGGTCTTATCAGGACGTTACTTCTTTCACAGTTGGCACTTATAGAGCTTGCATGTGTTCATAATAAGGTATAAGGTTGCCTAATATGGACTCTCCCTTAATATGGACCCCTCGATTATTTCTGATGTTCTTAGCGCTCTCTGGCCGAAAACAATATATGTTGTACAGTTCAAGTCACAGATCAAATCCATCTAAAAAGTAGCATCCCGCAAGCCAGTAAAAAATTTAGTGCAGAAAAACGAAAATTGATAATCGAATCTTTTTCGGGTTTCATATTTTCAGCTATAATTTTCAGGAAAAATTGATATAAAATTTTTTAGATTCATATAAAGTGTAGTTCATCTCAAGCCCACTTATTAAAGATAAATTTTTCATCATTTTTCTTTGTGTCCATTATTGGGTGCCCATTACTGGATTTTCGAATTTTTCAGTGCCCATTATTAGTCAAAATTATGGTCGTCTTTAAGACTAGTTTTGAACAACAAAATTTTAGCTCTTTCTTCCCATTCAAAGGCAAACTAATGGAGAATTTTATCCTTCATTCAGTAATGTTGATCCAATAAAATTAAAAAATATATTTACGGGAAAAAATTGCTTAAGGTGCCCATTATTGGCTAGGTTACCTTATACATCGTGTTTTTTTGGGGCGAAAAAAATTTCGGAGAGCTCCAGCGTCGGCGCTGGTGCTAATTACTCAATTTTTCGAGACGAATTCGAATCTGTTGTCAAATTTGAGCTAGAGTCATTTTTTGACCCATTTCGATCACATTTTCGAGCCTACCTCGGGAACGGAGCGTCACCTCCAAATTTGCACACTGAATACGAATTTCGTGGGTCTGGTACCTGAGGCCACGGGTTGTGACTTTGTGAGTCCGGTACACGAGATCACGAGGGTCGTGACTTTGTGGGTCCAGTACACGAGATCACAACCCGAATCTGGTGTGACTGCATCGTGTACCGATAGTACTGTGCCGAGATTATGGGGGTTGTGCCTTCGTGGGTCTGGAACACGAGATCACGAGGGTTGTGACCTCATGGGTCCGGTACACGAGATCACAAATGTTGTGACTTTGTGGGTCCGAGTGCGAATTACTCAATTTTTCGGGACGAATTCGAATCCGTTGTCAAATTTGAGCTAGACTCTTTTATTAATCCATTTGAACCACATTTCCAAATTTATCTCAGGAACGAAAAGCGTCACCACCAAATTTGAACACTGAATTCGAACTCAGCCTGAAAAATTGAGTAGAAAACTGTCTTTAATCCAAAACTTTTGATTTTTCAAATTTCGAAAATTTCTCCACACTATATTTTTCGGGTCGAAAAAATTTTCGGAGAACTTCGGCGTCGACGCTAATGCTAATTACTCGATTTTTCGAGACGAATTTGAATCCGTTGTCAAATTTGAGCTAGACTCATTTTTGACCAATTTCGACCATATTTTCGAATTTATCTCGGGAACGAAATGTCACCACCAAATTTGAACACCGAATTCGAACTCAGCGTAAAAAATTGAGTTAAGAACAGTCTTTAGTTCAAAATTTTTGATTTTTTAAATTTTGAAAATTTCTCCATACTAAACATTATGTCGTTTTTGGGGCGAAAAAATTTTGGGAGAGCTTCGGCGTCGACGCTGGTGCTACGAGTAATTACTCAATTTTTCGAGACGAATTCGAATCCGTGTTCAGATTTGAGCTAGACTGCTCATACTTTGACCCATTTCGACCACATTTTCGAATTTATCTCGGGAACGGAATGTCGCCGCCAAATTTGAACACCGAATTCGAACTCAACGTGAAAAATTAAGTTACAAACAGTTTTTAGTTCAAAATTATTAATTTTGAAAATTTCTCCATACATTACGTCGTTTTTGGGGTGAAAAAATTTTCGGAGAGCTTCGGCGTTGGCGCTGGTGCTACTAAATTTTTCGAGACGAATTCGAATTCGTGTTCATGGCCGCCCGCAGAATTTTTCGATAAGATAGCAAGAGAAAAAGAGAAAATGCTGACGACCATACTTTAACCCTGATTTTTGTACTTGAATTGAGATTAGTGAATAGTTACATGGGCATGAGTCACTGGCTGATAACTGAAAAAACGAACATGCGCAGTCCCTATATGTTAACGATGAATGTTAATTATTGAACGATTTAATTTCACGAATCACAAATATCTCTAATTATGCATCAAGAAAAAAAAAAACTTATGAGGTAGCGATTGCTACCTCTGCTACCCTCTACAGGTGCCCATGTTTTTTGCTTTTCCTGTAAACTTTTGACATTGCTACATAGGATGTCTTGAACTTCTCGCCTTCATTTACTTTTAATAAGAATTTACACAAATTAAAAAGTTAAGGTACTACTCAACCAGACCGTTAGTATTGGGCATGCAGGTGCGCTATGACGAGGCAATATTACCAGTTACCTCCATGCAGGAATAATCATTTCTCCTCAAGTTATTCCGCCTATTTAATTGTGTACCACCTTCGCTATGTACTACCCTCCCCTACCGTCATCTGTTCAGAAAATACACTATAATAAGTCTGTTCTCAGGTTAGACTGTCATTCAAACATCCAAGTATCCCTCGGCAGATTTTACGGCGGCAATCACGGCTCCGATTTTTTTTTTCTCATTTTCATCCTTCCCGTTTATGGCACCGTCACTCTAATTTCCTTCTTATTTGACACTAAGTAGCAGCAACTGGAATTACAAATGAGCACAACTACTGTCAGGATGATAGGGAAACAATTTTATTGAAGAGATGAAAATTCAACAATTTTCAATCGCTGAGAATAAGGAGAAAAGCTCTTCAAGTTACATAAATTGTAAATCTGCCAACTGAGCTCCTGCAATTTGTCAACTCTGGAAGATCACTGAAGGGCGGGTCGTGCAGCAGCGGCTCTAACCATTGTATAAAAATCAGCAACACTTTTGCAGAAAAAGCTACTGAAAAGAGTTTAATAAATCCAAGTAAAAAGTAGGTATACTAATCTGGTTGTATAAAAAGTTATAAAACAGAAAAGTTTAGCATTTTTATAATCCTTATAAGTTATTCATACTTTTATGTGATATGTTATATTTATATTATGCAGACAAAGATATGTTAAGCCATGTTTTTGAATCCATCTGGAAATGGAGCTGGCTTCTCCTTTCCGAAATCAAGTATCCAGCGACGAATCCATCTTCCTGCAGCAACTTTAGTCCATCACCCCTGATAAATAGCACAATTTCACGGTTGTTGTTTTGTAACTAATAATGTAACCGATCTACACTATTATTATAAAATTGTAAATAATAATTAAACCGAACGACTTTTTAGTTTTACCGCATCGTTATCGTATGTACCTCTAAAATTTGTGAAATTCATCGACGATGTAACATAAGGTTAGATTGCTAACGGCAACTCTTGAAAATTGTTAAATTGATGTTTCAGTGCATATCATTTCAACCGAGAACGGCGTAAAGTTTTCAAATTGTTCAGATTTTATTCGATATGAGATATCTAGTAACAAAAATGGTATTCGTGCGTCGAGTCGTTTCTCGGGATGTAAAAAAAGTACCTATCGTAACTCTAAATCGACTCGTTTATGTTCCTTCTTTGTATTGTTCAATTCTGGAACAACCCAATATTAAATGTTGATAGGATTGAAATAAATTAGTAAACTGTTTTGTAAGTCATTCATTCACCTTCTTCCCTTCTCCCCGCTCACTCCATAAATTAACTGGAATGATTCGAAAAACCAATAATGCTCTTTATGGTTTTCCATAATATGCTTTGCTACCGTGACGCATATCGCTTCTTTTGTTGAAGAAAAATTATTCAGACTTTTCATAAAGTGAAAACTAAGTATTAGGATAGAGACGAGAATAAGAATTGTTTCCACTTTTGAAAACCAGCGAAAATTTACGAGATAATTTCCGGCTGGGGCTGTTCGTTTGGAACAGGCTGTCGTCAAATTTTGTTTTCGACTTCGACGACAGCGGATAGGCAAGGAAATGGTTCAAATAACGATTGGGTAAAGATAACAATTTTTCCATTAGAGCTTTCATCGTATCGACGGAATTTTCATCCCCGAGAGCTAAGATGGACGGTCCAACAACGATCGCCAAATTTTGGGTAGTCATTTTACACTCAGGTGAGGCGGCCACATTCTTCAGGTGCAGAATCAGGTATGCGAGTGTGTCTCTATTTGCTTGTGGTAGTTCCCATATAAGCTCACAAAGCTTCTGGTACGGTCTGTTGCTCTTAATGGCCTCCAAGAAATCCGTCCACTTCGCTCGTGGTATCAACTGATCTTGCAGGTTTCGCAGAAAATCCTTCAGGAAACTGCACACCGAGTGAATTTCGACGGTCACTAAACAGGGCACGCCTTTGCCTTTGACGAATTTCGCTCGCAATCCACGTATGACTGCTTCGGTGCCGGATATCCTGCAAGAAAAACGCCGCGTGATTACCCGCATGTTTGTTGATATCTTAGTATTCATGGTAGATATGAATGTACTTGTTTTATCTTTTCTTACCAATAAATGGCAAAACATCTATATTTCCCCCTAATCTATTCTGCTGACGTACAACTGACTTGACAGTTTACACTAGCAATCAAGCATGGAGGAGGTCATATCTGTTTGTGCTGATCCTTTGGGATTCCAGCGTTTCAACTTAATTTAAGTTGAGCAGACGCCTACAAGCAAATGTAGCACCAGAAATAGGAGAAAAATCGTGAATTCTGTCATAAAAACATGAAATTTGTTATGTGAGCTCGAAACGGCATTAGGATCAATTTGAAGACTAGCCCTGTGCCGGAACCCCTTCTTTGAATCACATTTAGAAGAAAACATTACAGTTCAGGCTGTAACCTGGAATTAAATGAAAAAATGTCACAAATAAAGCTCTCCAGATTCTCCATAAACAAGTCTGTTGCAATAATCTCGTAAATCCACCAAGAATTTCGCAAAATTATGTTTCAAAATAACCCCTTCTACTGTCATCCTATTCACACAGAACTTATGGGAGAAACTGTAGAATTTTTGGTAGTTGGTCAGTTTTTGTGACTGTGAATTGAAGATCTTAATATTACTCACTAATTCGTTTCTCTACACCTGTTAGCCAATTTTCTCCCCCCCCCTCGCCTCGTCATCCATGCCACAAAGCACATAGGTATCTATACAAAGTTGTGTTTTTTTTTTGTCTCATTTTCTTTGGATGGGTTTCCAACAGTGGATTTATTTTTATTTTTGTAAGAGCAATCGATAAACACGACATACCTAAACTGAGGGTCTCCAAGTCACTGAATCCATTTTCGGTAATAGTGTTTTACATTAAAAAAGACAGGGAGGAGGAAAACTTCTCATAAAATACGTTATTCTCATTGACCAGCATATTTTTCAGGTTATTGAGTTTATGTCTGATATTACTTCGACTCGAAATTCAAACTGTAGAACTTGAGGGAGGAGGGAAAAGGAAGGAACGACATTTCATAAAACACGTACGAAAAGTTAGATATTTCAGGTCGTTGAATTCGGTATTGAGATTATTCTGACTCTAAATCCAAGACTGTGGCACATTTTTGTAAGAGAAGGAGAGAGATTGCAAACTGCGTACTCATCATCATCATTAAGCTTTAACCGTTAGGCTCTTTAACCTGACGGGGCAAACTGCGAACTGAAAACTAAAATTTTTCGGGTGATGAAATTCGTTTTTCACAGTAGTTCTACTTCAAATTTAGTATCCATGTTGGAGTGTGAGTGAACTTGATAAATATTCTGTTTTTAGGGTATGCCAATTCACTTTTTTTGTTTCTGTTGTCCGTAGCGCTGTCGGCTGTTAAGCCATTTTCAGTGGAGTTCATTATCATTTCTTTCTGTTGGTCCTGTATTTATAGTGATGTGTAGTACCGTATGGTAAACCTATTGGTGTGTGTCCCGACTGGTCGTTTGTGGTTGTGTAGTCTGTCCAGTTGAAGAACAAATATTACGAATCAACAGAAGGCCTAGCAATCACTGTCACCCATTCTAGCCGAAATACAGACCCGGTGCGAGGGGGTGGGGTGTCATACCCTCAGTTATTTTTTATTCGGCAGTTTTGGCAAAATTGATATTTCTTTTACCCACCGATTTCACAATTTATCCAACAAGTCAAAAACCTTTTTTTTTTATCTTTGATACTTAGGAATTTTTAGTTGAGTCAGTTGAGACTTTCAAATTTCTCCCCCCCCCCCCCAAGAAAAACTCTTCAACACGTCCCTGCCGAAATATACATGAACAACTTTGAAAATGACCTACTAAACAACAGCAAACGCACAAGAAAAACATATAGCTATGGACAAGATATTTAGACGATATATATTAATCATCTGGACAGGAACAGATAGACAACTGGACCAATTCCTCGTGGTGACAAAAAATAACATAAACAACAACATGAAGTTCACAATGGAAAAAGGCAATAAGATCATAAATTACCACAGGCGGTTCGAATGAATCTTTCTGGGGGGCGGAGGAATCGGGTATAAAAGTGTCGAATAAAAATTCTAAATTGCCGAACCATTTCTGTTACATTGAATGTTGACGTAACTGTGATGTAAATACAAATTTTATATATTTGAATAAAAAGTAATATCAATGTCAGTAGGAATGTGTTACAACAAAAACTCGTAAAGTAGGTATCTAACATCATGGTTTAAAAAAATATAGTAAAAACAATGAATTTTAAGGGGGGAAATGTTTTCAGGCTACTTCCAAGTTTAAATTACTTGTCTTTTTTATGGCGAGCCATTTCTGCATAACTCTTCTCAAGCTTATTGTCACATTATGTATATCTTTATTACAATTCACTATTAGTAAATTTTTCAATCGTACGTTTGTCATAGTTGTACTCAGGGGACTTTTCACTAGTTTCAGAAGATTTTTGATGAAATTCTTCGAAAATCAGCCCATAATTTTCGAAGCATTTTATGGGAAATGATTTGAGAAAAATCTCGGATAATTTCAAAAAAATGCCATTTAAAATGTTCGAAGATAATCTGCGCTAATTTTCGAAGGATTTCATCGGAAATCTTCAGAAAAAATTTCCAACCATTTCCTAAACATTTCAAGAAAGATCTTCGGAAAAAATCTCTGATTCCATGGCATGAGTGGGAAACAGTCTCGATTCTTCGGGAATTGCCGGAATGTTTTTCCAAACATTTTCGATGAAATTCCTAAAAGATCATCGGATATTCTTCTCCAAAATTTTCGATGAAATTCGTCGAAGATCGTCGAACATTTTCCCTGAAGATTTTTGATAAAATTCTTCAAAAACCAATGGAGTTTTCCTCCGAATATTTCCTATACAATTCTTCAAAAATTTGCAGAAAATTTTCTCAATGAATTTTGATGAAATTTTCTGGAAAACACTGGGAATTTATTCTAAACATTTCTAAAGCGATTCTTCGTCAATTACCGGAATTTTTTCCAATAATTTCCGATGAAATTCCTTAAAAATCATTGGAGACTCTTCTCGAAGACGTCCAATGAAATTACTCTTTGAAAATTATCGGAAATTTTTCCCGACGCTTTTCGATAAAATTCTTCAAAAACTATCGGGATTTTTCCCGGAATATTTCCTATTCAAAAATCATCGAAAAATTTTCTCGAAGACTTTCGATAAAATTTTCTGAAAACATTGGAAATTTTTCCTAAAGATTCCCAATGGGATTCTTCGGAAATTTCTGGAATTTTTTTCTAAAAATTTCTGATGAAATTAGAAATTATCAGGGATTTTCTCAGCTGATTGTCAATAAAATTCTTCAAAAACAATCGGATTTTTCCAGGATATTTTTGATAAAATTCTTCAAAAATTATCGTAAATCTTTGGAGAAAATTGGAAATTTTTTCTGAAGATTTCCGAAGAAATTCTCCGGAAATTCTCAGAAATTGTTCTCAAAAAGATTTCTGATAAAATTCCTTGGACATTATCGGTAATTTAACCCAAAATTTTCCGAGGAAAATCTCCGGAAATCATTGAACCTTTTTTTCTGAAGAATTGCTTCAAAAATCATCAGAGATATTTCCCGATGATTTCCAGTAGAATCCTTTGGCATCGTTAGAGATTTTCCCTAAAATTTTCAACAAAATTCTTCTAAAATCATTGCAGATTTTTCTCAATGATGTCTGATGAAATTCTTTGAAAATGAGCGGTAGTTTTCCCTCAATATTTTCGATAAAATTCCTCGAAGATTATCTTTGGAAATTAAAGGAATCTTCTCGGAGATAACTTCTAATGAAATTCGTTGAAAATTATCGGAGATTTTCCTCGAAGATTTTCGATGAAACTTTTCGGAAATCATCGGAAGTTTTCCCCGAGATTATTTTATCGTTGTGCACATTTGGTCATGAAACATGAACGAAATGACGGTACGAAGAACGACGAATAGCGAAACACAAAACAGCGAATAGCCTCTAGCCGGCTTAAGCCAGCTACAGACTATTCGCTGTTTCACGTTCGAATTCCGTGTTTCGTCTTCATCTACGAAAACAGAATTATACACACTATTCACAGCTTAGAAAATCTCACCACAATTTTCCGAATTGTAAAATTTTTCCAGAAAGAACAGAAGTATTATTAAATTTCCGAAATTTTGCCGAATTTAACCCAATTCACTGAAATTTCCGAATAAAAATTCTGCTGGAAGGAGGGTTTTGAATTCGCTGAATTCGCTTTTGATATTGGTTTGGCTCTAACTCGAAAATCGTTGCTTCTGAGGAGGGAGAGGTAGACAACAAAGCAGTGAAATACAATATAGAATCGATTCGTAGATTTTTATTGCACCAAAATTTGATTTTGACATTAATTTGTGCGAAATTATAAATTTGTGGCAAATATGATGGAGTCCGAGAGTTCACACTTTTTTTATTCCGGGCGCATTAATATTGGGTCTCTTTTTTTCATTGTGTTTAGAATGTATTACAATTTCGGGCGGATTTTATTTCATCGTGTAAGTAAATTATATTGCCTTCTGAAAATTAATTTTTTCCTCGAACTCTTTTTTTTCTGTTTCGTCCTTGTTTTTGCGCTTGTCATTTATATATTCCGTGTAAACAGCATATTTTTTCGCGAATTCAACGGTGGGCCGATAAATGGATCCCCAAATAAAACATAACAAGATACAGTACACCATTTACAAAAAACCCATCCACACGGATGCTATAATACCCAATGACTCAAACATCATCAAAAACCCAAAATGGCAGCATTATACAACTACTGCCATAGAGCTATCAACATATTAAACAACAACGAACACATAACGATAGAAATTAACAAAATTACCAACCGCAATTAGTAGACAGAATAACTAACAAATTAATACAACAAAAAAGTACAGACACTGAAGAAACAACCACTAAAACAGACAAATACGCAGGAGCGATACATTTCACAGGGACACACATACAAAATACAGAAAATCTTCAATCGATACAACATAAAACTCGGAATCAAATACAGACCACCCCTGATCAAACAAATAAAGAATGACAAAACAGGCAAAAATGGACATTAGGGTGTTCCTTATTTTACAAATTTTCGCCAATTGATTAGGGTCGCACTGAAATTTATTCCAATGGACCTAGAAACTCGCCATAAAAAATTTGAGCTCAATCTGAGCACTTAACCTTGATGAAGTTACCTGTAATACTGAGATTTTACACACAAATAAAAACCACGAATATCTCGGAACATATTAACTTTAGGACCGCAACGCATATAACATAAAATATTTCCTGTTGAATTTCCTATAAAAAAGATTACGTACAACTTTTCTCTAAAACGCATATTTACCGAGATAATCGCAATAATGTGTGAAAGTTACGAGGAACGTGGATTTTGTTAATTTTTTTCTTTCACAATCGATCTTCACTCGCTAAATCGTAGTTATCTAAAAAGAATATTCACTTTAGGACCAAAATGCAAATAACATAAAATATTCCTCGTTAAATTTTCTGTTAAAAAGATTCCATACAACTTTTTTTTTTTTTTTTTAAACATATTTATCGAGATAATCGTAAAAATGCGTGGAATTTTCGAAAAACATGTATTTTTTAAAATTATTTTACGGCTGAATACCTATTAATGTCGGATAACGCACACTACAATATAATTTCAGTCTCTGTCTACCGGGGCTTGCCCCCTCGCCCATCTGGCTACGCCCATGACAGTTTGTTGGGTACTTACTACAGAGTAGACCTCGGATCATGTATGTATATCAACAATAGTCAACATTGCGCATAAGATATAACATTGTGCTGTTCAGGAACAGTTACGTGTTCTCAGAATTCACGGTAATTTCCTGTGGGCAAATCGCTGTTTCCTCTTGTTGATATAAATCATCTCAAGTCCACCATATCTAGTTTTCAACCGAATCTTAGAATGCTGAAGACTTAATAAAAACAGTTTGTAAATCCTAGATCGCAAAGTTTGGCTTTCTTCAATCATTAAATGTGGAATTAGTTATGGTGCGGTGGGACGTATGGCAATGCAGACATGCCAAAGTGGCCCCTAAGACATCGCACCCCGACCCCGGAAACTAGGCTTTCGAGTATCGCATCAGTGGCCGAAGGGACGCTTTGAGGCCGGTCCGAGCCCTGATTTCGCCGTACCACTTCCGGTGCGCACGTCCTGCAAGGGCCACCATGGGGTTCCCTACTGACCGAGGTTCGCGCTCCCCGAGCACTAGCCTGGAAATTTCAGGTCCCCCACAATTGGACACGCTTTCTCTTCACTCACCCCTCACCTACTCGTTTTGGTACGTGCGGCGAGGTAGGCAGGTGGTGACGGCGGGGAGCCCTGCCGGGGTATTTCGAAACCGGTCGCTCACTTTCGCAATAGTGCAGTCGACCTTCGTAGAGATAGCGCTAGCGCCCAAAACGATACTCGGAGTGGAATGCCGGGGAACCGCTACGCGTGATGACAGTAAGCAATGATCAGACCTCCTAAGCGCGGATTACAGGAAGACGCCAACCGTCCCGGTCAATGGCTCATGGATACCTAGTTGACGTTTAAATTTCAGAGACCAATAACAGTCCTACCTCTTGCAAATACAAGCTTTTAACAATCGCAAACACTTCTGCATGTGTCTCTATCTTCACCCCTTGAATGATGAGATGAAGAAAAACATGTGCAGAAGTAATTTACGTTGCTCGTGCAAGTAAGAAAACACCAATACTTGAAAAGTGTCAGTTTCCGCTGAGGACACTATAATAAACATTAGTACTTACTTATGTTTTCTTACTTGCACGAGCAACGTAACCACTTCTGCGCATGTTTTTCTTCATTTCATCATCAAAGGGGTGAAAATGGACACATGCAGAAGTGTTTGTGATGGTTAAAAGTTTGTGTTTGCAAGACGTAGGACTGTTGGTCTGACCCTAGTAATGAAAAATTTACGGAAGATCCTAAAATTGAAACGTTAACTAGGCATCCATGAGCCATAACTAATTCCAATGGTTTTATTGAGTCTTATGAGCATTCCAAGATTCCGTTGAAGACTTGGTATAGTGGACTTGTGGGTACAATCAGCCATAGGAAACAGCGATTTGCTCATAGGAAATGACACTGAATTCTGAGAACATGTGACTGTTCCTTAACAGCACAATGTTATATCTTATGCGCAATGTTGACTATTGTTGATATACATACATAATCCGAGGTCTACTTTCTAGTAGGTACCCAACAAATTGTTATGGGTGTAGTCAGGTGGGATGGGGGCAAACTGTGGCGCTTGTCCCAGTAGACAGAGACTGCAGTTATATTGTAGTATGCATCACCCGCCATTCGTAGATATTGATTCCAGCTGTAAAATAATAACTAAACCCATGTTTTTCCAAAATTCCACGCATTTCTTCGATTATCTCGATAAATGTGTTTTCTAAAGAAAAGTTGTATACAATCTTTTTTTAGAGAAAATTTAACGAGGAACATTTTACGTTATTTTCATTTTGGTCCTAACGTGAATATTCTTTTTAGATAACTACGATTTAGCAAGTGAAGATCCGTTATGAAAGAAAAGATAACAAAAATCCACGTTCCTTGAAACTTTTACACATTATTGCGATTAACTCGGTAAATATGTGTTCCAGAGGAAAGTTGTACAGCACTTTTTTTTGTAGGAAATTTAATATGAAACATTTAGTGTCATTTGCATTTTGGTCCTGAAGTTGATATGTTTCGAGATATTCGTGTTTTTCTTTGTAAAATCTCAGTATTACAGGTAACTTCTAAGTCAAAGCGGCACGGGTTAATGACCTCAGATTGAGCTCAAATTTTTATGGCGAGTTTCTAGGTCGATTGGAACAAATTTCAGTGCGACCCTATCAATTGGCAAAAACTTGTAAAATAAGGGACACACGGACAGCTAACAGACATGAACAACAGCATGCGAACACTGTGACATGACATACTTGTACATAGAAGAAACAGGCAGAAATTCACAATCAGAATAGAAGGGCATGAGAAATTACAGAAGCTAATGGATTACAAATCAATTTTTGGAAAACACTGCAACGACCAGGGACAAAACAACCACTAATTGAAAGAAAAGTACAAAATCCTACACATAGAAAATAACACGAGGAAAAGAAAATTAAAAGAACAAACAGAGATAATAAAGGTAAAAACAAAACTAAACTACCTAATGAACACAACAACTAACTTCCGAAGCGAGAGCCTATTCAAATTAATAACATAATATCCCCTGATTGGACAGACTACAACCACAGATAACCAATAGGAACACCTACCAATAGGTTTACAATACGGTACTACGCATTACTATAAATACAAGACCAACGGAAAGAAATGATAGGGAATTCCACTGAAGATGACCTAACAGCCGAAAGCGCTATGGACAACAGAAACAAAAAAGTGAATTGGCACACCTTAAAAACAGAATAGTTCTACTCCAAATTCAAAACTGTTACATTTGTGGGAAAAGGGAAGGAGAAAGAGAGAGAGAGAGAGAGAGGGAGGCTCTCCAACAACTTTACCTGAATAACAATTGTAACCAACATAATTTCCTTCGGCGAGATCAAAATCAACAATGTTTCCAAAGTATAATATGGGCCAAATGGTATCATTTGTTAACAAAACTGAAAATGAACTTAAAATCAGAAGGGCAAATGCATGGAGAGCGTTTCAGACATGAAGACTGGTACTGAAAGGTAACATAAAATTGAAAAGTGAAATAGGAATTTTTCAAAGTACCGTTATCCTGGTTTTAACGTACGGAGCCCAAATAGGACCATGTTCGAATGGTGAACATTTTTGGGAATTCTAGGTCAACATCTGTGGGCAGCATTATCAAAATACTTAAATTTAAATATGCGGGCTATCTTGTCAGAGAATCCAACTCGAAGTGGAATAACAGGGTAACGTTTTGGACTCCTCAGAGAAAACGCAAATGAGGGAGGGCAGTGACGCAATGGGCAGACGAGATTGGTCAGGTGGCCGGCTCAAACAGGTTCTCTATAGCCAAAACCAGGAGAAGATGGTCTGAACTGAGCAAGACTTATGCCCAAAAATGGGCTATCTGAGTGCTAAGTCTGTGGTGGTTTGGATTCACTCGCCTATCGATACCAAATGTAATGTACATATATTAGGCACTGAGTTTATAAGGCTAATAACACTACTGAACAACTATTTTGCACAATGCATTTCGACAGGTGATTCTGCGGTACTTTTTAACGCTGAACACGATACTGCGACCCATTTTTCTCTATCACGTCACAATTCGGAGTTCTGAACGAATGAAATTCGTTTCCATTTTGTTTTTGCATTGGAACAAGCGGTACCACTGACTGATATTATCAGTGTTATCAGACCACAATAACAGAAAACAAACAGACGGAATACACACCACTACACACGACCGCAACACACAACAACACGAATCAGTATGACCACATTCAGTTCCTAAACCTCTTTTTGAACACATTTAGTTGAATTTTTTATAGTTTTTTATCAGAAAAACTAAACGTGATAGAGAAAAACGGCCGACGGCACTGTATTCAGCGTTGAAAAGTACTCAAGAATCACCTCCTTAAATGCGTTGTGCAAACAAAAAATTTCATTTTGTTCAGTAGTGTAATTTACAAATAATAATAATAATGATAATTTTCGGTCCATCCTACCGCCTATGCAAAATATTCAATTGCTTATGAATCACACATTATAGCAGACTAATACAAAACTATACATAATACATACAGGGGAAAGTCGTCTAAATTGGACCAGTTGGCTTTTTGGAGCCTCAGTAGGCCTCAGATTTCGGAATTAAGTGAAATAGATACACAATTGCACATAAAAGGAGGTTGACTTTCAAACATACCCTCAAAGTTTCACATATCTCTAACTTTTCTTCCATATTTAAAAACGACAATAGAGGTAAGAAACGCAAAGTGGTCCAACTTAGGACGAGCCGTCCAAATTGGACCAATCAAAGACGGAGAAACTTGGAATGCTGATGTATTGAACAGTTTTATTGTAGTCGAAAAACATGATGGTCTCCTAACTTGGATCAGTAAAAATTGATCCAACACGAGGGTCTCGTAAATTGGATTAGTCCAACTAAGGCATCTCACTATACTCGGCTAGTATGCATACATTTCAAATTTCTAATACGCTGTTGTGCTTTTTTAGGTATCAACCATTACACGTATGTACAAGAACATGAAAAATAAACGTCTGCAGTACCTAATTCATCTGGTCCAAAAAAGGAAACTGAAATGGTCCACTTTATGAGTTTTGGTGAACTTTGCCGTCTTGGATAAACGAGATATACTGTTCATTTCTTTCAATGAGAATGCAGATTGAAGGGGGGGGGGTCAGTGGAAGCAGCATTCATATCAAAACATCTTCCCATTTCCTATGAAAACTCGTCGAACTATCACACAAATAACGAAAATTTCGTACTTTTTGATAAATGCGGTGTAGAACACAAACAAACCGTCGTAACTGAAACTTTTCGTCATTCCCTCACATGTTGCTTCATCGCCCACCTAACGTATGCGTAATCAGCACGCTATCTATCATCATTACCGAGAAACTGAGGTGGTCCAATTTAGGAGGTGATCCAATTTGGGCAACTTTCCCCTACTTATTAGGCGATTTTCATCTGCATACATTCTACATAATGGATGTGTCGTCAATTTAGTAGCATCAGAGATAGTACGTCAAATTTTCAAACAAGCGTTTGCAAAATACTTTTTTTTTAGTGTCCATTTCTGAGCGTGAGTGAACTTGGTAATATTCCATGTGTAGGGTGTGCCAATTCACTTTTTCTTCTTCTGTATTCCAGAGCGCTTTTGGCTGTTATGCCATCATCAGTGAAGTACCATAAATGAGGCTTATCTCTTGTGATCCTGTAGTCATGGTCCAGAGTAGTACTGTACGGTGAACCTGTTTAGTCTTGTGCTCCTACTGCACAACCACAGACAACTAACAGGAGCACACAGCCGATGACACCCACTGACTGGACAGACTGCATAATCACAGGCAACCAACAGGAGCACAAGACTAAACAGGTTCACTATACAGTACTACTCTCGACCATGACTACAGGACCACAAGAGACAAGCCTCATTTAGGGTACTCCACCGATGATGGCATAACAGCCGAAAGCGCTCTGGAATATAGAAAAAGAAAAAGTGAATTGGCACACCCTACACATGGAACAAAATACTTTTGTTTCTTATTTACTATCCTAACAGTTTGAACTTTGGAGTTTCAGAACTTCTGGATGTATCCCAGTTATGACATAAAAAAGTGATTCGTCATCTGCCTGGCGGCATTGTCAACCCTCTAAAATCAAAATGCGCTGTATCTTCTGCAACCAAATCGATGATACCATATATTATTCTATTTTAAATCCTACCCATAAATGCCGGCAGTTTTTAATCCACGACGTTCCACCTCGGCAACGCAATAAATTACAATCGCTGGAATCATTGGGGACGTCGGAGGAGCGTAATCGGATATAAGACCAGCGGCTGCCATCTTAAGTGATCCACTCGCTGGTATACAGGGTAAGAATATACTGTCGACGCAGCTGTCATGAACAGAGATATGACACAGATGGCATTTGTGACCCATTCGCTTGGCATGTAGTCCGAATCCGATTTTCTTCCCGCACGCCCAACATTTCTCTGATTTTATAAACGTTCTGTGAACGAAACTGTGGGTCGTGATACTGTGGATCCCATCCATGGCCGACGAATAACGATTTTCGCGGTTTCCATAGTTCGCATTGCCGATGTTCTGGAGAGGCGGCAGATCTGCCGCATCACTTGACCTTGCAGGTTCCGGTTCAGAAATGAGTCCATCCACAGATTTTCGTTTTCGAGCGATGGTTAATTCGTCATCGATGAACGGTTGACTATGTTTACGTGCGATTCGGGCACGAGTTTGCGAGTCATCGCGTCCGAAGCCAGAAATCGATTTATCCGGTGAATTCGAAGTATGAATTTGATCTGTGAGTGGCATTTTACAAGATCAATACAAGCTATATAGACTACTAAAAAATAACTGAACTTGATTCGGCAATACTACGTATAAACGTTGTTAAACAATAGCAAACTATTCGAGTTACCGACACTGCACTTCAATTTCCAGATTTTGGCTTAAAAGAAATTCAACTCGCTAGTTGTACGAATTAAATGAATGAATGGAAGATGTACTTGAGATATACTGTGCTCTGTCGCAGCCACTCTAATGGCGATAATATAAATGTAATGGAAGTTATCTACCGTCATTTCCTGATGAGTGGAAGTTTCACATTTTTTATCGCGCCGATAAATTTCTGCTGTGGCGTAATCAGGAAGTATGATATCACGCATTACTTTAGATTCATTTCCGCTACTACCTCAGTAAACACGTTGATTTAGGAATTTTAATTTCCTAGCTATCACCTGTCAGATACCCGATCAAATATTGTAGTTGGAAAACGGCCAAAATGGACCAAACGCGCGACTACAGATCAGGAATCCTAAGCCAGTATTAAACAGGAATCGGTGAGAGATTCGACAGTAGAACCTGCCTCGTCATGAAATACGTCACAAAAGGTCGTCAGTTATTTACAGGCAGGGAGGACCTTGGAAACGCGTTCCAGGTATTCGATCCGCGTCAGTTCTCTGGTCTAACACCAAGTCATAAAGAATCCTACGCTATAGCTTCCTTATCGAAGGCCTCTGTTTCCTCCTCCGGGTGCGAAGCGTATCTTGAACATCTTCCCACACACCTCGCATTGAATTTCGAGTACGGTATTAGGATGAGCTGCATCCTGTTGCCCAAATCCGTCAAAAATCTGTGGCAGATGTCGGCTGAAAAGTCAAATTTCTGCAGCAGACATTCTCAGTTTTCTGTTCAAGAATTTGCACATAGTAATCAGTTGTATTCAGCCACAGAAATGAAATTTGAGCAGATGCGTAAATTACTTTTTTACCTGGTCAGTGGCTGAAGGTAGATGAAGATGATTTCCGACGGATGCGGAATTTAAATTCAGCTTTAAAACACAAATCATAACTGACGTGGAATTTCCCGACTGGCCATTTGGAGAGCACTCAGACAACATATCACAAACCACTTTACCGTTTTGAGACTTTTGGCCGATCACATTTTTTTGTGAGTGGTCAACATCTCATTATTTTAAAATAGTGTGTGTGAAGTAATCGCTCAGCATTAGTGTGATTACTGAGTGATGTTCCCAAATGTACTCACATTCGGCTTCATTGTCAATCGGGTTGTACGTCAGTTGCATTCAGTGGTTGGAAGTCAAGCAGCAGCTGCCACAGAATCTTTGAGTCAGTTGCTATTCCTTGCGAAAAGTATCAATGGCGTGCGGTGATTTTTCCTAGGAGGTAAGCGATAAGCGTAGAGGTGAAGTAAAAATCAGAATAAAAGTATGAGACATGCTACTACGTACAAAACGACATTGATGAAATTATTCAAATTGTCGTATCCCTGTACGTGTAGGGTCATTTCATATGCATTTATTTTATTTTCTGTGCCGAATAATAGACACAGGAATGTACCAACGAAGAGTTTTTGAGGGGTCGTGAATATCCCAAGTGACTCAACTCAAAATTGACAAGTATCAAAGCAAAAAAAAAACCTTTTGACTTGTTAGATTTTTCCAGCTGACTCAACTCAAAATTCCTAAACATCACAGCAAAGAAAAACCTTCGACTTGTTGGATTTTTCCAACTTCGCAACGAAATTTCCACATCTCAAAGTACAAAGGCTGTTCAATAAGGAATGCCTCCAAGCCCATATCTTGGGAGCCACTAGACCTGGAAGAGTGCGCGCATGATCTTTGGAAAGATAAACTCGTTAGCTTCAAAATGAAGGGTAGATGCGGCGACGGCCAGCAGCCTTTATATATCCCGGCGTTATCGACGAAATTCCTTATCGCTCTCGTTATCGAACTTCTATTCTGCTGCTCGAAATGTGTCGACCTCTCTTCGCTTATCTCGAATGTTCGGGATCGTTTGCCATAATCTACGTAATTCTATGAATTGGTAAAGTCGCAGAAAAAGATGATTATTATCTTCATAAGGTCTGTGCATCTGTGTTAAAAAGTAATAGGGGATATCTTGAACTCCATTTTGAGCAGTTCTATTCCAGATACAAAAAAATTGCTAATCGGAAATTTAATGTACAATCTATTGCGAATAAAAAAACATGAGCTCAAGAGGGCAAGTTTCACGGGAAATTGAAAAAATGTGAAAATTTTCTGATATAATTTGTATTAAAATTGATTTTATGATTCCTGTTGAATTAATTCCGACCATTTTCTTTTCCGCGGTTACCACAACTGTCCTCTACTATTACCTACTGGTACCATTTTTGTATCTATCTCCAGTCGTGAGAAGAAAAAAAAATCAAAGATAGAAAAAATTTCAAAATTTGACCAACTCAGTCCCTTCAAAAGTAAGAGTATGCAAGCGTATCTACACATGGTCGAGGTAAGTTACCTACTTATCAATTCGAAGGGGGTCCATTGCAAAAGAGACACCCTGTATATGGTACAAAAACTATGCACAAAAATGTTCGGCAACGTTAAAAAGTCGATCACAATGGAGGGAACCGCATTGTCATTAGACGTTTAGTTTTTGAGAAAATTGAAAAAAAGCGATTTTTAGGGGTTTTGAAGTACAACTGGAGGGGACGCAAGCATCGGACTGTCGGGGAATAATTCTCGTTTTTAGAGGCACATTCCGAGAAACAATCCAAAAACAAATTTTATATACCAGTTGTGTTGCATCTAATATTATTCTCAGTTAGTCTTACATTCAGCCAGTTGAGCTGATTTCCTGGACGTTCAAGCACGCTTTGATTTCCCGAAACACAAACAGGGTTGAACGTATAACGCAAATTTCAAAACTGAAATTCAGTTTCTGAAATAAGGACGTTAACCACGACGTCGCCTCGTCACAGAAGTTTTATAACTGTTCCACCGTTTCAAGAAATGCGTAGGTAGAATTTATGGGCATCAATTAGAGAGCTTACAGCTGAGTCGTCGAGGTACAAGATCACCTTTTGAAAATGCGAAAGAGGAAAGAGTCGTGAGCCGAGACGAACAAGAGTACGCTGATTAAATGAAAGTCCGAAAATTAGCGCGATTATTGGGGGTTGACGATGCGATGCCGAGCTGCCAGCTAGACGTTAAGTGCTAAAATGAAAGTCAAATTATAATAGGTCGCGGTCGCCTTTACTGGTATCGAAGTATCGTAACAGAAGCAGGGAATCATTTAAAAGCCGCAGAACTTTCCCGCAGCTTACTCGATTTCATCAGTCACTTGAGACCTTTCAAATAGTTTAGAACTTACTCGTTCAGTGTACAGTTTTTCCTCATTGTTAGGGGTATAATAAGTAAGTATGTATGCCTCGCCATTTCAGCTTTATGTTTTATTTTTGAAGCGATTTACGTTTAACATGGATGCGAGTCCAATCGCGATGGAAACGTGTATTTTTTTCTCGCAAAATGACGAAAAAATATTGAAAATGTGATGTGGTCCTCAGTAGCAAGCTTGTTCAAAATGATGCGTTATGAAATAATCAAATTTCGAATAATTCAACGAGCAATTTGTAACAATTTTTTCTTCAAAAATTTAATGCTTGATGAGTTCGTGAATACAGGAACTGCTTCATGGTGTTACATATACAACAGAAAATAGCACCAAAAGTTCGATAACTTTACTCCTTTCCAGTAAACGAGTATGAAAAATCAGCATTTAGTGACTTTTCCTGTAACAAATTCTGTACATTGATTTCTTATAATTTATGTATTTTTTCTAACGTTTGTGTTGGGTTTTAAAAAGTTCGAAATTGAAGATGAGCTCTTTTCGAAAGCAGCCTAAGTCAAAACAAGTGATTTTTCGAAGTACAATAAAAATCCCCCCCCCCACCCTGAGTCGAAATATATTTTGAATTTTTTTTTCTTACCCTTCTTACGAGTATTATTGTGAAAATTAACTTCTTTGTTATTGCATTCACTAAAAGATTTACACTTTGTGTACTTTCGTATCGAAAGGGCTCACTCTGCCAGTCACAATTTTCGAGGTATAGCTATTTTAATGGGGGGGGGGGGAGCGTGCAAAATCGTAATTTACTGAAAATGAGGTTTTTAATATTTCGAGTATACTTCAAACGCTGGTCTATGACGTACCATATGTAAAATTTCGATCCGGCCATATTTTATCCAGTTATAGGACAAAACGTGTCAAGTGAGAAAGGGCCCACTTTGTCGAAACTAGTTTTTTCCCCTTCTCTGTGTACAATAGTAGCCTGTGAACCAGTGTATTACCGCAGAAAAATTCAGTTTCTGCTTTTGGTTAAAACTTTTGACCTTGAGAAAATATACGGCTCAACACAGCTTTTCGTTGTCACCATAGATTTTTTTGAGATTACAAAAAGCTGACTTTTGACTGAGGGTTATTAATGAAAATGTTGGCAAAAAACGACTTTCAGCTTACGGCTGGTTGCAGTACACTACTGTGAACGATTCTAACGAGTTTTCTTTCAAAGGTCACTTTTTACGTTAATTTTTATGTTGTTTTTTTCATGAAACTATTCCAGCGTCGAAGGAGACCTTTTCTGTACCATTTTATATTGAAAAAACTTAAAATTTTTTGTTTGCGGAGCGAAAACGTACATAGAATATCACCTTTTTTTTTTTCTTCAAAACTTAGAACCAGAACTTTGAACGCCCCCCCCCCCGAAACTTCAGTTTTCTATACTCAATTTTCAACTCTCTATGGAAGGCTGAGTTTTGCACTTACAGATCTCTGGTTGGGCTGATTTTGGCCGGAATTTAATGTAACCACTATTACCCGCTGGTCATAACTGCATATGAAAGTACACATATTTTGACCTTATGTCACTCTGGAAGACTTTTGACTTAGGCCACTTTAGAAACCAACTATTTTTTTATTAATCGCTGGGAGCCCTATCATGAAAAGAGATAGGATTGTAGGGAAACCTACTTTCTCTAGCTTCTATTTTGTACCCCAAGATGGCGCATCAAACTCACATTTGACAAAAACTAACCTGGGCCACTTTGGAAAAGAGCTCTTCAATTCCCATTGGCTCACCATTGAAGAAGTTCCAAAAAGTACGGAAAAGTTGCACTCACACGGACTAAATTTGTTCTAGTAGGTTTAAAACCGTACCAGTTAATTTTTTATCTTAAACCGAAACATATACAGGAGGGCTCGCATATCCGGAAGGGATGAAAAATTATTCTGTGTACAATAACAAGGAATACGCAGATTTTTCCCAAGAAAATTGTCAAAGGTCTACATCCACTTTTACTTTGAGAGAGAGAGAGAGAGAGAGAGAGAGAATTATTAAAAATCGTAAGATAATATCAAAACGAAATAAAAGCACACACAAATTTGTGACAACGTGTCTCCATCATATTAATTCTGACATTTTTAATCCATTTTTGAGGATATCTTCCACTTCCTCTCTTTTTCAGGGCCGTACCAATGAGTTTTTTTCAGGGGCGAGGGTGAGGGGAGGGGTAAAAATTGTTGAATTTTTGTTTCTCTTTCCAAGTAGCCGCGGTTCATAGCCATCTTTAATGGAAACTGACGAACTATTCAAGTATTTCAAATCACCCCCCCCCCCCCCGCAAAGTTCCAACTGACTCAACTCAAAATTCTCAAACATCAAAATTTTCTCGTATTAGCTAAAATTACGTTACGGGTTTCGAGCATGTCGAGGGGAGCGTGACGGTTTTCGCTCAAGTACACCCATAGCTGTAAGGAAAATAAATTTCCATGGAAATCTCAACCACTGAACTGAATTGTCACCATGACGAGCTTTGATTTCGATTCTCGCTTCAGAAGTAATGTTCAAATCAAAAATTAACACTTCTTTCATTTATGTGGTAAGGCTCTCGATCAGCTAGTTTTTTTTTTTGTGAGGTTCTAAAGTAACGCTTTACAGTAACGCTTTGAAGTAACTTTTTTTGAAATTTTTTCGTTTACGTGCCAAAGCAAAGACATAAAGATGTCGAAAAAAAGATCTTTTGATTTGTTGGACTTTCCCAATTGTTGATCCATCTACTAGAACTTCCCAACTTTGATGTGGAGGCTTTGGGGTGCAAGCTGCCCCCGGGCCCTCCGTGCTCTCCTTTATTTTTGTCCCTGTAAAAAACATAAAAGTACAACTGTCCAGTTTTCCCAATTTATTACTGAAATGGTGAATCAAGAAATATAAAAACTAAGAAACTACTATTTTTCGCTTTGGTAAGATCAATTTTGGAATTTAACACAATTATCTGGAATCCACACGATAAAGGTAAAATTAAAAAAATCTAAAAAATCTAAAAAAACATTTTTGAAATATTTACATGTTTGCATATTATCCATACAACCTGAAATATACTGAATTATTAGAGGGATTTGAGGTGATGAGCCTAAGTAATAGACAAAAATTATTAGCTATGTTATTCTTGTGGGACATTATTAATGGTAGAGTCAGAGATAGTGAACTTTTAGGTACTAAAAATTTCCGAATCCCAACGTTTAATAGCAGAGACAATGCTCTTTTTGCTGCCCCAAAGAGATTAACTCCGGCTTCTATGACATACTCTGCCTTTACAATGAAGTAGTTAGAGTAAATGCAGAGGTGGATATTTGCTTTATGTATCGTAAAGCATTTAGTAACGCCATTCAGAAGCATTTATCGGCCTCTGAACCAGCCGGGTATAATGAATTCCGTCCTCTCTTTCTTTCCCTACGCTCTAACGCTCCTCTTCGTTTTCGTTTTCATTTTCATTTTCCTCTTCCCGAATATGTTCCATTTGCTTCCAGTATTTTTCAGATGCCCCTCCTTTCAGCCAAATTATTTCCCATCATTTTCCTAGCCCCCCCCCCCCGTATACTCAATCATTGGTTAGGTTATTTACTCCTCTACGTCCAAACTGTGTCCCCGTTTTTTTGTTTTGTCTTTTTCTTCAATTAAAATAGTAATGCATTGTATGTACTTTGTCCCCACCTAATCTGGTCAATTTTGGCCATAGCAGGGGACATTGACATTAAACTAAAAAAAAATTTCCCATTTCTGAGTGAAAATTCCTACAGGGGGGAAGTTGCCCCCTCCACCATCGGTATGTCCCTGCTCACGTTAATGTCTCTATCAGGGCAGGACCTAAAATAACGGATAAGAACTTCAAGAATATTTGCTCAGGTGTTCCTTATTCTAACGCTTTTTTTGGATACTCTTTAATTTTTGTACGGCGATAGGGGCAAAAAGAATAAAAAAGCCCTTTTCTCAGCATTAAGAATTCTGGTCGATCAGACACGTCGACATGTAGCACTAGCCCTTGTCTTTCTTCCCCCTAAAAAATAACGTGAAATTTTGACTTTTCTGAATACACTTTCTTTATCAACCTATAATAACGCTAAAAATATTCGTATATAAGTTTTGGATAGAGGTTGCAACATACGTCGAATAAAAAATTGACTCGAACCAAATCCAAAGGGTTCAAGGGTGGCAAATAGAAGCATTGCTCCTCCTAGCTGGCGATTTTGCCGCTCGAAAAAATTCATTTTCCAAATTCGACGAAAAGAAACACAGTAAAGAACTAATTTTTCGTTCGTTTACTGAAATTTCGAAGACGAAATGACTTGCCCCACGCTGTCCGCTAGACACGAAGTTGTCCCGAAATATTCACGCTACAGAGCTGTCTCACATCCGAAAAGGGGTTTAAGGGTGTGTGATCCGTCTTCCCCATCTGGAAAGTTCCGACTATCAGTCGGAAAAATTTATAAATTGGTAACTTTTTTTCTTGTCCAGGGTAACCACTTTTTGAAAAATCGGAATAAGTAAAGGGAATTTCGTAATTTTGGAAAAGTCAGGGAATTACTATAATTTTGGTCAAAATCAGGAAACTCTTCGAGAATAATGAGAATTAAAGAATATGCACTATTTTTCATAAATAAAAAATGTCAGCGCAAAACGTAATGATTTATTTCTTTTGCAAAATTCTCAAAACAATTTTCAATACTAGCTGAAAAAGTGTCAGAGAAAATTTGGAAACTTCATCCAAAAAACCGGGAAAAATCAGGGGAAATCATTCTAAAACTGGCTGGCTGGCTAGGTTGGCTGGCTGACAGCATAAATCCGCTCCCCGCTTTCTATGTAGTCTTCTTCTTCAGTATTTGCCAACATTTTTCTTTTGACATTTTTATGTATTTACTTTGGCACAGTAGAACGGAAACTGGCTAGGCTAGCTGGCAACGGAAAAGACAGACAGATAGACATACATTCATTTTTATATATGTATATAGATTTATTTATTTATTTATTTTATTTTATTTTCGTCATTTTGCAGACGAGTCTGCAACCACGAGAGAGCATTTTCATGTCTAGAATTTAACTTTGCTGCGCTCTGTGCAACTACAGTCTGCAGCCTTGCTGTTAATTCCACAGAAATTTTTAATACTGAAGATAGTTGGAAGAAGTACGATACATAGGCTCGCGTATGCATGGTCCTGCGCAGTCAGTCAGGTCAGTCGGGCCAATCGAGTCAGTCACTCAGTCAATCAGAAACATATACGCAAATTGTAACGTTTTTTCCTTTTGGGTGCCGAAGTAAAGACATGAAAATGTCAATAAGAAAAAAGTCAGCCAGCCAGCCAGCTAGCCTAGCCAGTCTAACGCTATTTTCGTCACGCAAAGTAACACTTTTTTCCATTGTGTACCAAAGTAAAGACATGAAAATGTCAAAAATACAACGACAGCGATCAAATAGGTGTGGCATTGAACTATTAAATTTTTCTGATTTTAGTGTTTCAAAATATCATTCAAACCACGATTGTAGTTATGTTTATTTCAAATAAGGCTACATCGCAGACGAGAGAAGAAGCCTGCGAGACACTGCAATCAGAAATACACATCACGAAGGGTAAAATATTTTCATTATCTGTTCTTAATCGCTTCGTTTCGGTATTGTTGGTTTTCATTGAGTATTCTACAGTGGTGGAAACATATACTGAAAGAGGAGGAGCCTCCTCCCAAACATTCCACAAAGTTGGCCTGTACACAATAAGATCAGAAGTTGGCCAAGTCTGAAAAGTGTGGACCCTTTTTCATCAGTTTCAAACATTTCCGTCAGAACTGGCTAATTCTGCCCCCCCCCCCAATACAACCTGTCACCTGTCAAGAAGTCGCATCCATACATTCCTGTTCTATAGGGCTCTTATTATTTTTGCTGTTCCATAGAGCTCTAATTAAGAATTATTGCAGAAAAATAGGAATGTTTCCCAAAAAATATTGTGTTAAGCTACATTCTTACTTGTGGCGAGAAGGTTGTTGGATTTACCAGTTAAATATCTATTATTCGCATTCTGTCACAATCAGGGTGCCAGAACTTTAGAGGGGATTGAAGTAAATAAGTTTTGCGGGACACTATCGACTGATCTTGAAAACATAAAAATCGGTATCATTAATATTATGTTGCGCTTTCATATTGGTAGACCAGGCCAGTAATTAGGGGAGTGCGAAGGCGGAGCCCCCTTCCTCATGCTCCTCGACTATTTTTTGATTTTTTTTTTGCACGTTACAAGAAGAAGTTGAAAAACCTAAAGGAAAATTGAGGGGGGGGGGGAATAAAAAATTGGAAACATAGTAGGTACCTTATCTTGTATTGTACTATTATTTGTTTCTTGATCTTGAATCCGAGTTCCAACAGGCAAAGTAAAACAGAGTACAATAGAGTTAGAGACTAATTTTTACAGACACACACGTATACTTGAGTCAGTGACGCTTTCAGAAAACGATAGATTGAAGAGTACAAAGTTTCAACAAACATTTTTGATACCTAAAAACTCTGAAAATAGTTCCCTCAAATTTCACTACCTCTCTCTTTCCTCGTTAGAAAAAGTTCATAAGTTGGGTGTCCTTAGTGATCCCCTTCTTCCAAAGAATCCTGGCTACGGGCCTGTGGTGGATTTTTTCAATCGTCAGTCCTCATCGCAACTGTACCTAGAAATTTTACACAAGGATAAAATGAATTCTGAACGCTTATCAGTGACCCTAAAAATGTAAGACATTATATCAATAAGTTATCACTTTCCCCCGTTCGCAGATGTCTGAATTTTTACACACCAGGATAAATTTAATATCAAAATCGAATTCAAAAACTTTCATCACTTATATAAAATATTATATTCATCTATTAGTCCGTTCAATTATTGATCTTTCATCCCCTCATCCCCACTGCTTACTTTCCAACTTGAAATAAAACCGACCTGCATGAAAAAGTGCTACTGAGCTTATCGAAAATACTACTGATGACTTACAAATGAGTAGTTAAGTAGTTTTTGAGTAGTATGAAGTAGTTTTTCAGTAGAATTTTTGACATGCCTATACTAGTACTTTTTTTTTTTTTGCGGAATTACAAAAATAAACTGAGTCACCTGCGAGACCAAAAAGTAATATCATACTATATAATATTTGCAGGCTTTTTCAATTTTCAGTCCCCGTCCGGTTGTAGGTGTCTTAATATTTATGAAATATTATAGGAAAATAAATTTCGAAAGTGGAGTCAGAATGATTTTCAAAACCTAAGAGTTCGGAATAACGTTTGATTCTTAATGACTTCTCTTCATCGGGTGTGTCAAGTTCTTAAATTATTTTTGATTAAGTCAATACCTAAAATGAACCTAAATATTTTTAAAACGTAAGAATCAACATAACGGTTTCATTCTTCATTCATACCTACGCAAGTTTGAAAAAAAAATTTCCGTTTTACTCCCTAGGTCTAATAACTCTAGCAAGCCAATAGATATTTTAAGAGATATTCTTAAAAATTACTATCTTTTTGTAAGGATCGTTGATTCCCTCTTTATTCTTGATTTTACAGGGTGTCTACAGATTCATCAAAATTGTTTTCCTGACTTTCTCCGGATTTTCTTTTTTGTATTTGTAGAACCCGTACATAACAGTCTTTGAAGGAAAGGATTTCCTGTACGAATTCATTGCATTCATAAAATATTATTTCTTGATTTTCATTTATTCTTATTACGGGATTTCTTACAGAATCTTTTATTGGATGGTCATTTACTAATTATTTCCTGACTTTTCAGTAAATTCTTCGAAATTCCCTGACATTATACTGACTTTCTGACCTACTTTCAAAAATTCTGACTTTTTCTGATTTCTCCTGGATTTCCTGACCTTGTCGACACCCTGCTTTATAAATTTAAATAGGGGAACACAGTCGAACAAAGACAATTTAATTTTCGAGCGGTTACGGAATGCGCAAAAAGTACGCCATTGTTAACGATATAATGACGTTTTCTTCCGGTGAATGTCGACATTAAAATCTCATTTTTTATCGTTTCTCCATTCATTGAAAAAATGTCATTAAATTCCCTAAGCATTTTTCTCGAACGGCTTAGCTCCCCTTTAAATTTGGGTGAAAAGACTTTGGGAAGACTTCCTTTCCACTGTATCAAAGTGAGAGAGAAAAAAAAACAAATTGTAAGTTTCTTGACAGATTCAACTAAGTCCACTTTTTGCGAGACTGAGTTACGCATATCTAAGCATCGAGGATAAAGAGCTCCATTAGTTAGGAGTATGCGCCAAGTTCGCATTAATTTTACAATATTCACGTACGAGTAGATTGTGTATTGTGTATTGTGTATGCTAACTAAATCCTTTAAAAAAAAAAAAAAAAAAGTATACCTACGTTTATAATATGGACTTGATTAATAGTACTTATTGAATGGTGAATGATTAATTTAATTTCCCTATTTTCTTTAGTATTGGTAATGCTTCTCCTGGACTTCGTTAATTAATTTTTTTTTTTCATTTTCATCAGCATTATCACTCATGCAATTACCGCCTGCTGAGACCAAACCCCTAAAGGTATAAAATAATCTTTGAAATTGCAATAATGTTCAGAAATGAAAAATAAATCGTTATATATTACTGTTCCTGTAAAAATACAGTTCGTAGAACGTAATCGAAGCTCCAGAGATTTTAGAAGTTATTGACCACCTACGTGATTAACTCATAAATAGCAAGTTAGAGAATTAAAAATGGGGTGAGTTTACTTTGTGCATGTATAACTACGACGTGTAGTACTTTTCTTCTTCTATTTTTGACATATAGGGATACTTATACAGATTTAAAATTGTTATAAATCCGAAATATCAGATAAAGGGTAGCATTTATCAGCTGCTCTGAACAGGTATTTCATCACAGTAAATTTACCTCAAAAGCATTAAAAAAAAGTATGAGCATCAGAGAGAAAAAATCAACAGCATAAAAGGAATCATGAACACCCAAGTAAAGTAATCCACATCATAATATACCTGAATATCAAGCAAATTCGAACCGCACTGAATAAATTTGGGGCCTGGTATTTTATTCAACATCGTAAAAAAGACAGGTCAAATTTCGTCTTCTTATTTTCTCTCTAAACTATTTTGTATTGAACAAATAGTAACATTTGGGGATACATTCAAAAAAATGATACTGCAGGATGAATATTATACTGAATGAGGAGAGTTCGTTCTAGTTTCTGAGGCCGCCCTATTTTCCTCTTTTGTTATAGTGGCACTGAGTTTGCTTCTGCAAGCATATCAATAAGACGAAGACGAATGTGCATTTTTAGTACATGTTTACAAATTACAATCGTACCTTTTCTGTAAGTAGGGATAGGAAACATGGGACCTTCATGTCATTTTCACGAACAATAATTACCCATGTTCCCAACATCTGCTTTGAATTCGTCAAAGGTTCTCCATTTTCCAGCTTTATTTTGGAAACTGCGAAGAGTCCGAGTAGGGGGAAGGGTGGAGGTTATGGACAAGAATCACTCTTTCTTGGATTTCAAGCTACTGAAATATTGTAGCAGTCTGGAAAAAATTTACACTCTAGAGCTGAATGTGCCCGACATTTTGGCATATTGAAATCGACCTAAACAATTCTAGAAAGTAAGATACTTAATTTTCAAAAAATGGAATGTTTTGTCCAGAACCTCCTCCCTGGATGGGATGTTCTGGACAGTGAAGGTGGAGGTTATAGACAGACTCGTTTTCGCCTTCTTTTGCACTCCTAAATTATTTTTAATGAGATCAAACAAAATCATCGTTTATTTTAAGAGTCACGACAGAGGTCGCAAACGTAAAATCCAATGTTATGTAATCAGTGCTAAGTATGTGCGCCCAACCATCGCAGATATTACATGAAATCCAACAGTCGCGCGAAGTTAAGACCGAGTACAGGCCACCACAGATGATACAATGGTCTTCTTTTTGAGGAACATTTTCTACCGGTTTTCGGGGCAAAAATGACAGCAACCTACAAATAAATAAAGTAATGTAGGCTAATCAAGTGGCGAACTAATACAGCCTTGATAATGAATGGAGCTTAGCAGCTTGCGACTCACTTTGTCTGTTCAAGGTTTGTCTTTTTCTCATTTTTTTTTCACAGCGCGTTTAGGCCTAGGCTTACATTTCATCTTTGTCGCAGAGGGAAAATTTGCGTTTTGTATATCGTGGTCTTCATCTGAAACAGCTGAGAAAAATATTATTAGTTTACTTCAGCGTTTTCCTTTTCCTCTCTTTTACATTCTTTCTATCCTTTTCTACTCACCTGTTTTTCCAAAGGCCAGCTTCCTTTTTGCATTTATTTCCTTCTTTTTTTCTTTCCTTTTCCGCTCTTCTTGACGTGTCTTTGCTTTCTGAACTTCAGGGGTGGAGGTTAAATGGGCGCTTTTTCCACATTGGCGGGACTTCTTCCTGAGGTTTCGCTTTACTAGCAATGGACGAATAGATTGCAATCAATCCACGGTAAGTACATCATCGGGTCCTTTTTCAGTCTCTAGTTGAGTGACAATAACGGGCTGTGTGTTGTCAATTTGCAACCCAATCTCTGACTCGTGAAGGATGGCGCCCGCCTCCTGCGCGTTTCCATCGTGTGATCCGCTTTGTGACTCTTCTTGGGGGGTGGCTGCAGGCTGTTTGCTCTTATCTGGTAGTACATAGTAAAATGGCTCTTTGGAAATGCTGGCAATATTATTGATCTGGATCGTTTCACCTCGTTGATCTATGTCATCCTTTAGGGCATACTTCATAGCTGACTTGAATGGACCGTATAAGCCAACGTCACACGGTTAAAGTCGATGGGTAAGATGGGGAGGAAAAGTCAGAAGTTCGATTCCATTGTCGTACGCGTATTTAAGAACACCAAACGAAACGTGACTGCAATGATTATCTAAGAGCAGTAAAGTTCGATTTTCGCGACTCGAGTTAGTGAAACGCTGAAAATGCTGCAGAACTTTCAAAAAAGCCTTGCTCGACATCCATCCCCGCGGTGTAAAAAGTCCGAAACTATTTTCTGGGGCTTCAACAACGCATGTTTCTTCATTTGGGTTAACGCGAATAGGTCCAGTTCGACTGTTTCTGCAGTACTGTGGATACACGTACACTGGTGGAAGAGCATGCCCCATAGCATTGACAAAGACGCCAAATGTGACCAACGGTCCTCTTTCGCCTGATATTTCTTGTCCAACTTGTCTTGCCCCAGTCGGACCTAAAACTTTAGGAGAATTCAAAACAGTGTGGATCCCCGTTTCATCAAAATTGTAGATTTGGTTTGGCTTGAAAGTAAATTTAGAGAGTACAGCGACGTATCTGTCAAAAAAGTCGTTTATATTTTCTGCATTCTCTGCATCAAGACGAGCTTGGCTGGTATTTTCGGGTGTACGTAGCGTGATTTCGGGGTGTCGTCGTCTAAACCCTTTATACCACTCCAATGTAGCGGGTTTTTTTTTCACACCAGGCACAGCTCACTTGTATTTTTTAAAACATAGCAAAATCATAGGTTAATTTCCGGAGAGCTCTAGTTGTGATGCCGTGTTTTATCGCACACACTTTCAGACAGTAATCAAGAGCTCCTTTTCTTATTTTTTGATAAACACTTGTTTTGATGTATGCTTACTTCCATACTTCAGCTCGATTCCTGTATTCTGTGCATCAGGATCAATCGGTTCTCTTGAATTTTTCATCTTCTCCAACGCTTGCAGTCTTGAATAAAGCGTAGATTTCTTGATACCAAACGTTTCATACTTGTCAGCTAATTTTGTAAGACTTGGTTTCGGACCATTAGGATTTTGGTATTCGTTAATGGCTTTTTGCATAACCTACTCGTCGATAGCTTCGCGGGCTTTCGAGTTCGCCTTACGTTTGTAGAAACGAGGCATCTTACGATCTACATTCAAAAGAAAACAAAAAAAGTACCTATCATTTTTAACGAAGTTTGTATTGTCCAGAAGGTCCACCCAACGTGTTGTCCATAACATCCCCCTATGTGTTTCGCACGCTCAATCTCATTTTGAAAACAAAATCTTACCTGGTTAACGACTTCCAAGTTTTTAAACGAAAGGGAAACTCACGAGGAATCCGATGGAACAATTAAAATCGTAATTGAAACAAACAGTAACGTACACGATCAAAATTAATGACTAGAAAAAAAAACAGCTTTCGAACACGAAATCACAAAAACAAAATTTCACACTTTAGGAATTACGAGTACCTAGTGATATTGTTTTGCGTTTGATAGCCACATGTAGGTGTGCGCGGTTACTACATCATATGTTTTTTCTCAGACTCCCAGCCTTGCAGTACACGTTTGTTTTATCGCTTGTCCATAACCTCCACCTGTCCATAACCTCCACCCTTCCCCCTACTTAGTGACTTTGATAATGCGACAAAGTGAGTTTCGCTTTTACTTGTATTTCACAAAACTGTCTTATTTTGGGCTGCCCAGTGGTAGGCAGTTGTCTATTCTGATAATGTAACAGTGGGAACTGCGACCAGCACCTACGTAACCACCTACGTGTAGGATATCTATGACTGTTGTATACAATAATTGCCAAACGGGCAGGCGTCCTTTGAAGGCGTGGTGTTGTTTGATAACGCCGTTGTTACTTCTATGCCATTGTTCGTGGCTGATCAGCCTGGAGCTGTTCCCACGATTTTTCAGGAGCCATTTGTTTTCAAAATATTCAAGGAACTCAGTAATTCGATCTCCAGCCATGACCAAAGCCCGCCATTTCTCAGAGAACAAAAGTGCGATGCTACGTAGACTGTTTGTTCATCTGTACAACTCTGAAGAACCTGTATATTGACCTTTAAGTGACCGCACAAATTATTTTCTGTGAGCACTTTCAGATATTTTCCCACATTTTACTACTTATGGAAGTAGCGCATAACGCGCACAACTGGCTCACCAAAAACATAGCGAAAACCAGCTGTTATCGCGTCGCAGGCATCAGCACACAGCACAGATGGCTTTCATTCTACGTCCGTTTCATTTGAAGCCTGAAAGATAAGGGTGATTCTACGAAAAATGGACAATTCAACATGGACAAAAACCAAAAAAAATGAGGTTCACTTTTCAAATTTTTTTCGTTGAAATCGATACTAGGTGTGTTGAGAAATCATATTCCGGTACCGGCCGGGCTTAAATTTGATTTTGGAGGGTTGTAAAAAAAAATTGTTGTCCAAGTTGAAAGACAAATTTTTCAAGTTTACATAGTGTGATAAGATGAGGCTGTACGATCACACAGCGGCACCGTGGGTTACAATCTCACGGATCACCGTTTTATGAAGTACCAAAAATTCATCTAGGAAAGTAGTCTCTGCACGAAGAAGATTTAAAGGCTGTTTCTACAGACTGCTTCTAAGTGTCGAAAGATTCACGTCCTTCAGCGTGGATACAAGAAATACGTGAGTAGCCACGTTGAATAATATTTTATGTCCACGTTTAAGGACAAAATCGCCTTTTCCCTTTTCCCATTGGGTAAATATGCGGAAAATATTTGATACATGTTGCTGAATGTAATGTGGCCTACATTAGTTATATTATTACGTTTTTACAAATTCGGAGCTATAAATTCAATATGGCTGTTGATGTCCACGATGAAGGACACTTTTTTTTAGAAACCAGGATCTCAGCAATAAATGAGTATTTTAGCATACAAATTATCATTATTTCACAGAAGTTCTTACACAGCCTTCTAGAGGAAGTTATGAGGAAGTTATATGAGCATTTGAGAGAAGTTTATGCTTATAGTGGAACCCTACAGGGAGGTTTGAAAATTATCCACGTTGAAGGACATATCTCTTCCTAGACACAACTTTGAGGTATTCTAAAGGTTACTTAACTTGGTTAGAAAAAGATTGTAAGACCTATACCGTGTTGCCTCAACTTACCTCTTCAACAATGGGAAACAGTAGTTCCTGAAAATGATGTATTAAACCCTTCCCGCAAGCAAAAAAAAAAAACGGAACTAGGCCAGGTTGACACCCACGCTGATGGACATTTCAGGTGCATTTTCGATTTTCTAATGATGTTCTGCTGAACTAGGGAGAGCTTTTACCACTGTCTCCATCAGAAGAGTTCATTTCCTCAATTTTGATATATTGCGCATAGCATTCTGATAATAAGTGGCAGAGTTACAGCCTATTTACATGAATTGTCCATTTTTCGGAGAATTACCCATAAACTGGAAGTCGACATTTTTTTTCTCCTTTACGTACTGCAAGGTGGAATGGATGGAAAACAGGATTTTTATCTGTAATACCAACTACCACAAGTAGAAAGCCCTGCCAATTGAGTTTGTAGGTAGCAGTCTTCTTCATATCACACAGCAACCGACGAGGGGACATCACAATTTTCAGATCGTACTCTTCTGGTTCAAGTGTCTCGGCAAAAACTGTAGACTTGTAGTACGGTTCACCGCATAATTAACAGGAGTAGTTTTATGAGATTCGCACCAACCACTAATTTCCTTGGCTGACAAGTTGGTGGCCCATATTTCTCATGACGCATGGCGTAGAGTCTTCAAATAATTCACTGTGTCTTACTTCGTTTGGGCACCTTCATTCACTTCGTCGTTTGTAAAATTACTTCCAGTATTCTGATACCTTCGTTAAATTTATCTCGTATGAACATATTCATTTCTCCGGATAATGTTCGGGTTGGGTCGGCATTAAGTATGGTTCTCACGGTCGCATTCTGTACTGCACAATGTAACAGTTGTAGTCTTTGTATGGTATAACAGCTACTAGATACGCGCAGGACATTATTTAATTCTATATTGGCCCACAGTACACCGGTACTCGACTTTATACCCGTCATCTGTTTTACGAGAAGCGCACTTTTTCCAGATTTCCACCGGAAACTAAATTTTCTGCTCCTTCGTGATCCATGAACACCTTCATTGGCACCCATTTGCGGTTTCACTCCTTCGCTTTTGGTTTGTTCATCTTTAATCGAATCTAATTTATCATGGAAGTCGGGAACCACGGTCACATTTGTACTATTTGGAAAAGAATTGATTAAGTAACGAGAATGTATAAAAAATTTTGTACGGTTAAGAATTTTTGTTAAAATTATAACATTGTAAAGAATACGTTGAAATGACAATGCAGTCAAGAATATCCTTCAGATGATAAGTAAGAAAAGCAACTGACATAGTGTATGAACACTGATGCAAATTTATTCGGATAAAATGCATATTCTCTGGTGTGCGGAATACGTACAGTTTAATTCCCTTTATTGCTGTTCAATCCGATTGCTTTACCGGGCATATAGTTATTATGTATCGCATCAATAGCCGGAGTCCATCATTATAGAATGCTCAAGAGTTCAAGACACGTATTATAAGTTATGAAAATGGTAGTACTGTTTTAGGAGTAGATGACTTCGTTTTCTGGAATTTTTGATATTCTAATACTAAGGTTGTACAGAACTGAATGCCTTGCTTTTTCGCTCTCTTACAAAACAGCGTAAATGGACTTAGTTAATTTTGTCAGGAAGCCCATTACATTTTCATAAGTAAGAAATTGTGAAAACAAAGACATAGTTTTCTTTAGTATAAAATTTAATGAAAAAAAAAGAGTGGAAAATTGTCTCTTACTCTGCTCGAGAATATTTTCACAACATATCCTACACTTATTTCTAAACTTGAGCTCCCCCCCCCTTCAGGCCAGCTTCTGCTTAGGCTAGCTTTATCAGCAGTTGGGCATTCTACTGAAGTCCAAAAGTTATTGTAAATCGATGTATTTATAATTTACAGAAGAATTCGATGAGCTCGGACGCATGACCAGGACATGTAGCGGTGATATATCGGTGAATAAATGCGAAGGAGCGTGTAATTCTCAAGTACAGCCTAGTGTGATAACACCAAACGGATTTTTAAAAGTAAGTAAGACTGCGGGCTAATGAAATCATCAAACCCATAAACAAAGAAAAACTATTCGCAGCCGAACCGTCACATCACAAACGTGGACACAGTTAAGGAGTCCTGTTCCAAACTGAGCTAACGATACTCTGGGTACCAGTTGGACGCTGTTCAACAAAAGGGAACCAACTAACATTTGTAAACAAAATGAGTTATTAATATCGTTGGAAAGAGCGTAAAACGTAGAATTTTTCAAATTTGGGCCCCCGATTCAAAAATGTGTACTCACGTTGAAAAAAGCTTATCAGTAAACACGCTGTCATAAAGTTTCTACATGGCTCTTGAACTTTGAATCACGTGTTCTCAAAAAGCGGATTTTGCTAGTTGGTTCCCTTTTGCTGAACATCGTCCAGTTGTACAATCGTGAGTTATCATTAACTCGAGTTGATTGGACAAAACAGCGAGTTAACTGTGATAGTTAACTCTATTGTACAACTAGCCGGGACGATTTTACGATTCAGATGGTTTTGAATACAATCTACTAGAGAGCGTGACATACTGAAAGTGAAACTCTCTATCTATGTTAGTTTCTTTGTTCTAGGCAGGAATGTTGAAGTCGTTATTCAAAACTGAGCTAAAAGTGGTAATTAATAGAGATCGTTGAAAGTATGATCCTGCTTTGTTATTATGATGTGTAGGTACCGCTTCTTGTGTTTTTTTTTAATGGCAAAAGACGGCTGTTAGCTTGGAGGATAGTAATGGCACAGTCATTACACTTATAGAAACGCGTATTTCTTTTCCAAACTGAGCTAAAGGTAAAAGATGGGTCACTTTGATTCCTGATTATGGAGAGTATGTTTCCATCTGGCGTTTTTCGCTGATAAATCTGGATTGGTAAAATACTCCTTAATGCAATCGCTTCCTTGGATTCGAACTAGTGTCTGCCTGCAACATTCAATCATTTTTTGCCATTAGTTCAGTTTGGAATAGGACCACTCAATATTCAAATCAAATCACGGATCAAGGTTCTTAGACCAGAACAGTGATCTGCATAAGCAGACTCTGGGTATTTATACCGGGTCTCTTTTACAATGACCCCCTTCCAACTGGTAAGTAGGCAATCGACCTCGACAGTATGTACATATGTTTGCATACTCTTTCTTTTAAAAGGCTGAGTAATGGTCAAATTTCGAAAAGTTTTTTATCTCTGATTTTTCTTTTTCTCACGACTGGAGATAGACAGAAAAATGGTACCAGTATGTAATAATAGAGGGTGGTTGTGATAACTACAGAACCACAATGGTCGGAATCGGTTCAACAGGGTGTTCATAAAATCAATTTTAGTACAAATTGTACCTCGTAGCGGAAAATTTTCAAATTTTTTCAATTTCCCGTGAAACTTGCCCTCTTAAACTACTGTTTTTTGTTTTTTTTATTTGCGATAGATTGTACATTAAATTTCCCATACAACAGGTAATTTGCAATTTTCTTGTATCTGGATTAGAATTGCTCAAAATGGAGTTCAAGATACTCTCGTTAAGAATTATTACTTTTTAACACAGATGCACAGACCTTATGAAGATAATAATCATTTATGGGGCTTATTCACCTCCCTCCTTTCATCTATTTACCCCATCTTTGAAATTGAGACAATGCAATGAGGAGGGGGGAGGGGTTCTAGTATTTTGTAAAGCTTAATAGGGTATCCAATAATTGATTTCAAAGGTCGCTAAATTCGGTTTTGGTAACATTTTGGCCATATTCCCCCAACTGTGGCGCATACCAATGAGAAAGAGGTGCAAGATGACAATTGTGTTAACTACACAGAAAAAAATTAAAGATCATGGAAAGTGGTTGAATATGATTTTCATAAAATAAATTTCACTCAGAACAAAACTATGTTGGGAAATGTTGGTATATTTTCTTTTTACTGTAACACTTTGGAGAGGAGGAGGAGGGGGGAGGGGGTATTAATTTAGTGATGAGGAATGTTATTTATGTAGATTAAGGAATCTAGGCCCAACAAATTGCTGTTGACGTGGATAGAAGAACCAGCTGGGTTATGGTCTTATGGTTATAAATAATGAAAACAGTTTTCCCCCATATCCAGGTTGATTGCTATTATACGGCAGAAATATGAAATTGTTGCTAACTAGCCAAATTAACGTGAAAATTACATTTATTATTGGCTGTGTTTTGGTTTTATTCTTGTTCTTTTCTCTTACAGTTTGAAAGTTAGTTATCTTGTTTTGCAAAAAATTTTGTGCTCTGAAACATTAAAAATATTTCTAATTTCAATTGTTTTTTAAAAAGTAATTGGTATATTGATACAAAGCCTGGTAGATACTGAGATTGCGCCGAGATAGTGTATTACAATGGTTTATACGGAGAAATAGTAAGGAAGCAGTTGACGTTATGCAGAAGATTTTCCAGAACGGTGCCACCCACACAGTAGAATAATTTAGGGAAATTTTTACCTAACTGAAAGAGTTTGGTTGCTTCTACAACCCGATCGTTGAGAGGTCTACCAATCGCCTAGTGAGTGTCGACGAGCAGATACCTAATCTGATCCAAGAGGATTTAACGTTAAGCAACGGGTTTTATCCATAAGATAAAGTCTAGAGAGGCTATCCTGTTCAAAATGTCGATTCCTGAGTCCCTTCCTTCCTTAACCCATGAAAATTTTCAAGATTTCCGGTGGGGGGGGGGACTAAGTAGAAGTTGCCCCTCACGCCAATTTCACCAATGATGATCCCTGAGGTAAACAATATTTTCAACAGCAGTCCATCAGAAAGTATACTTCAGACCCTTTTCCTGTGTTTGAAAATCAATAAAATATGATCGGAAGATGAAATTTTGGTTTAATTGTACGATTTGTTGTGAGAATATGATTTCCGAGTCATAAGAACACGAAAAGTAATAATTTATGATTTCTGATCCCAATCAATCTCTTTATTCACAATCTTTGAATAGTGATTTGCAGGGACGTACCGATAGGGGCTTACCCCCCCCCACACACGCAAGAATTTTTCACTCAGCAGTTGGGAAAATTTACCATTTCAGTCAGGCTAGTTGGAAAAATCCAAGAAGTTAATTTTTTTTTTAATTTTCTGCTTTGATATTTGAGAATTGAGTTGAGCAGTTGGGAAAACAGAATAAGTCAAAGGGTTTTTCTTCTTTTGCTTTGGTACTCGGGAATTTTGAGTAGAGTCAGTTGGAAAAATCCAACAGGTCGAAAGGTTTCTTTGCGCGTTTTGATACTTGGGAATTCTGAGTTGAGTCAGTTGGAACGTTCACAATTCCCCCCCCCCCCCAGGGAAAAACTCTTTGGTACGTCCCTGGTGATTTGAGTCAAAATTGTTACAATTTTGCTTACCTATTCTCGGTGTATCGATCCAGGCTGGTCTATTTTGTTATTCATTTCAATTATAATCACTGCGCCGGTAAAATTATCATCTCACTCCTTAAGTGCACCTGGTACACAAATGAAAAGAAAAATTCTGTACACTGGGAAGCCGCAAACGTAGAGGCTGGAATGGAAATACACGAAACTTAAAAAGGGAATGACGAATTTAATTTTCAACTTTCATCAGATAAGAGAGTTAATTTATATTTCCTTAGCTTTCTGAACTTGGTTTGATATTTCTTCACTCGAAACTTAGGTACTTTTGTTTTAAAAAGAAGATAGAATATCATTGAAAGTTATTTACGCCGAATCGAGAGGGGAAAAATGCATAATTAAAGATCATATCTCGCATTTCAGATTTATTATAATACTGTATATAAGTTCGCTTTAGTTATATTTTTATGTCCGTCTCTTGCTGCCTTAACCGCTATTAATATGGTTTCAGGAATGTTTTTGTTGTCGTGAAAGTTTCCTTAAAGAACGTACAATAAATCTGAATCATTGTTACGATCCAGACGGTGTACGACTGACTACGGAAAAGTTATCAGTAATGGAAGTGAAATTAAGAGAGCCTGCGAACTGCAAATGTTATAAGTGCGGGAATAGCCCCGCCTGATTTGAATCTCACATGTGTTTTGGAAATCCCGGAAAAATTACATAGGTACAGGAAAATTTTATTTACTCGTCATCTCGAACATAATTGGTACATTCAAATCCAAAACTCTGGCAGATTTTGAAGCAATGTTAGAAGAGTACTCCAATTAAAACTTATCAACTTCATCCGGATTTGATAGCTTCATCTTAATTCTACTCCGATATTGATAACGTCAGCCTACTACAGGAACTTTTATCTGCTGATCTTCGTTAGTTTTTCTATTAATTTATCTACTTCAATGTCAGTGTTTATGTTAGTATCAATGTGCTACCGTAATAAAGATAGAATTGAGATTGAACGTTTTATCTTTATAAAAGAATAAACAACTATTTTCAATAAGTTAGTAAAATGTTTTTGTACCTTTAAAATAGACTTAATAATTTATCAAATCTCTGTACAATGGTAGACATTAGTATAATGCTTAAGTGTATCGATATTGAATTTTTATTTCACATAATTGATGTAATAATCACGAAATAAACAACATTCTCTTTTACACTTTATGAATACCTATATTCACCTATCGTATGTACTTTGAAATGCATGTAACTGATAACAATAGAATCATCAAACGGAAACTCGATGGCTGAAATTTAACTAAAAATATGTATATCGAGACAGCGTTAAGTTGAAAAATTTACTCCTAGTTTGCTTTTCAAATGAAAGTGAATAGGAATTATAATGCGGTAGGTGAGGCCAATAATGCCCAGTGTACCCATCTTGGCTCCTATTGGGATTTAAACTTAGAGTTTCAAGTGTTGGCAGCCCTGCATTTGTGTGAGTGATCACGTATGATTTACCGTAAGCGTGTAGCAAACTTTAAATATCAATAAGTCGATTAGAAATTCATTTTCAAAGAAAATTTTGTGCTAAATTCAACTGCATCATCACCAAAAAATTTAATTATAATCAGTTCTACTGGCAGAATAATTTTGACTCGGTTTTTTACCCTGCTGAAGATAGCAGTGTTTCTATTTGAAATTTACACATGATCACTCACTCATTTTTTACCCGCTAACACCCGCGCAGGTAATTTTGAAGCGCACTCTAGTGCAGGTTTAAATCCCAATATGCTTCAGATTGCGTGACAATTGACAGCAAAGTTGTTCCTTTATGACGTGGCAACACTGTCTACTTGCTTTATGATGGTATTAGTCCACCCTGCGAGATATCCCGATGCGCAGTCACCCTCTAGTAACACAGTTACCCGCGGAAAAGTTACCCATGTATTACCTACCCTCGGGTTACCCTCAGATTACCCTTGTTCCCCTTTAGTTACCCGGGTAACTGGTAGGATGTTGCGCATCGGGATGGTGGTTGATTTTTTTTCGTATTGAAAACTGATGTGCTCCAACATGTTTTCGTGTAACTTGGAGGACATATTAAGTTAGTCAAATGGAATTTATTCAGAAATCAAACGTTGGATAATTGTTGTATAGTGGTAGTTAGTTAACGATCGACGTCAGGAAAGTGAAATCTGGGCAATTTGGAATCGAGGTATATGAGGTTCAAGAAAAATAATAGTATATGTAACCTAATAAGGCCGAACATGGTAAAATCAATTGTTTATCATTTCAGTTGTAGCTTACTTCATAACTTGCTTATAAATTTCTATTTGAATCGCACTCACCTTTTTATTTAGCAAATTTCAGATCAAGCCTTCTTACACTTCCAGTTTGCAACTTATTATAGGTTTTAGGTCGGGCCTTTTTGGGTGCGCCGGGCCTTATTTGGTTTTGATCTATTCCCCGTAGAGGATCTCAGGGCCGTGGGACAGTGCAGAAAAATTTCAAGATAGCCAGTTTGTAAATATTTTAGTCGACGACTCCACAAAAAAAGAGAAAAATGAAAACATTTATATGAAAGCCTGAAGAGCCAATAAAACCTTGAATGAGGGCCTTATTGATCTCACCTACCTTAGAATGAATACTGAAGTAAGAATCTTGTCTTTTTAATTTTGTGTAGGTTCTTATACTTGGTGACATTCATATCGAACAACTGACTAAGAATTTAAAAACCCTCTCAAATGTGAGCGAGCGAAATCCTCCTCTGATTCAATTAACTATACTTGTAACACTGAGTTAGAAACTCAAAATGGTAGGTCCATATTCGTACCACAACCGGGGGCAACTTTGCAGTGGGTCAGATTTTAGTACTTAATGCAGATTTCAGGGTCCCTACGAGTATTAAGTCATTTGGCAGCACTGGTGAAGATTCCATACCATAAAGGGTGGCAACACTGATTGAATGAGACCGAAACGAAACATCTGTGGGCTGACAGGAAGAAAAAGACCTCAGCGCAAAAATGTAAATTTTACAGGAGAGCGGATAACAAAATTGATAACGTTTCACGTTACGGAGACACTCAACTTTGAAGACTTATAGCCGTTCGGGAAAATTGTTTAGCATTTTTTCGACAACACCAGGCGAAAGAGCGACCAAAAATTAGTCAAAAACAGTTGTTATCACAAAAATAGTTTTTTTGCCCTGAGGTCCCTTTCTTCCTGTCAGCCCACATTCTACGTATCTACATTTTTATACTACTTGATCAGAAAGGCAGTGCTTATGTTGGTGTTTTATGGACAACAAGAAACGCCTATCATTCATGCTTTGAGTGCTAACAAAACCTGCATATAAAGAAAACGTCCCTCAATATAAAGCGTTTTTACATGAAAAAATTGCTAACCAGTAATTTTGTATCGGGAATCAAACCCGCGTTCATTGAAATATTTGACTGAAATGCAGCGATCGTCTCTAACCACTCGGCCACGGAGCAAATTACAAAATTGCGACTTAAGAACGCATTTAAATATTTACGACGTAGTACAGCTGTTACCGTTTGTTGTTAACCGTCGTTACGTTTTTGCTGGCCACAACCTGTGTATGCTGTTTGTGCATGTGAACAAACTGAAGACAAGACTGTGATACTGTACTTTGTAGTAATTAACTGAGCAAATTAAATTTTTGAATTAATTACGCACACCAAAATCATATGTCTATAATTTATTTAAATAAATAAATAGATTAAAATTAAAAAAAAAAAAAAAAAAAAGGACTATGTCAGCGAAAAACATTGCCGCTTCTGATCAAGTAATATAAAAAATATCTTCCACAACAGGAGCCAAAAGTGAGTTTACATGACTCGGGCATTGCTCACTCGCTACGCTCGTTCGCAAACTTTCCCTCGCCATGTAAACACTCACTTTTCACTCTTGGTGTGTAATATACTATTTTACGTGTTCTATCGCGGGTTGAAGCCGGTGAGGAACTGTTATCAGTTCGAGTTCTTGAGTTGTTATTCGAAGTAAAGTTCGTTTTCGTTAGAAAATGAAGACGCATTCGTTACAGCACACCGTATATTACATATCGAATACACATATAACCATTCTGTACAAAATTATCAACACAATTTATCAGTAAACTATCGATCTTAATTATCAAAATATACCGTTCATCAATAATATCGGTTTTTTTCGAGAATTGAAAATCATAAATACAACACTCACACCTGATTTTACAATTCGAGCAAGAAACGTAAATAGAATAAAATTATCGCAATTAAATGTCAAATATACAAAATATTATACAAAAGATATATCACATCCTGTGCTTCTTTTCAATCAACAATTTCGAATGTTCCGCTCTTCTGGAGTGATCTGAGCTCCTCTAACATCGCGTTCTTCCAACTCTTTGTGGATGCACTCCTTAGTGCCTCACTGACTGAAATTGAATCATCACTTTCAGCATTCACGTTTAAAGCTTTGTGTAAGTCGTCAATGTCAAGTATGACCTCTTCCATTTCTTTGTTCGCATTCTCATTGTCAGCAGGCTCTGGAGGTTTGACGTTTCCTCTTCTTCAAGATTCAGATCAGACTTGTTGATCTTTGGATCAGATACATTGACCATCGTTGATGAAGATTCCCAGTCCAGATCGTTGATTATCGTTGTCGTTGGTACAGGTTCTCGCTCAAAATTTGATGCTTCGTTCCCTACTAGTTTATTTTCGTCGTTTTTCGCGCTGTTTGTTGCAGGTGACCATAGAACAATCTTGAGGGACTGCCCTCTAGTTACCCAGTTACCCGCAGAAAGTTGTCCATTTATTACTCTCAGATTACCCTGGTTCCCCTGTAAAGTTAACCGGGTAACTGGCGGGATGCTACGCAAATAGTCAATTTCTAGTTACCCGTGGGGGGAAAAGATACCCATTTGTTACCCTCGGTTACCCTCAAATTACCCTTGTTCCCCTTTAGTTTCCCTGGTTCCCCTTTGGTTACCCGGGTAACTGGTGAGATTTTGCTCATCGGGTAGGCCTGCTTTTTTCATTTCATATCCTCCTCCAAAATAAGTGTCTGGATCCGCCTCTGCATAAGACCATAACCCAACTGGTCCTTCTATCCATATCAACAGCAATTTGTTGGGACTATATTCTTTAATCTGGATGCATAACATTCCTCATCACGAAATTAATACCCTCCACCTCCCCTAGAGTATTACATTAAATAGAAACGATACCGACATTTCCCAATACAATTTTGTATTAAGTGAAATTTATTTTATGAAAATCATGTTCAATCACTTTCCGTGGTCTTTAATTTCTTTCTGTGTGGTTACCACAATTGTCATCTTGCACCTCCTTTCCATCGGTATGCGCCACAATTCGGGGAATATGGCCAAAATGTTACCAAAACCGAATTTAGCAACCTTTGGAACTAATTATTGGATACCCATATTAAACTTTACAAAATACTAGAACCCCTCCCCTCATTGCATGGGCCTAAATTTCAGATATGAGGTAAATACATGAAAGGAGGGAGGTGAATGAGCCCCATAAACGATATAACTCTGTGAAGTGGAAAAGTAGCTGCAGGAGATAATTATTATCTTTATAAGGTTTGTGCATCTGTGTTAAAAAGTAATAATTCGTAACGGGGAAATCTTGAACTCCATTTTGAGCAATTCTAACCCAGATACAAGAAAATTCAAAATGGGCAAATTTGATGTACAATCTATTGCAAATAAAAAAAAACAGTAGCTGAACAGGGCAGGTTTCATGGGAAATTAAGAAAATGTGAAAATTTTCTGATGTGCTTTTTGTACTAAAATTGATTTTATGAACACCCTGTTGAACCGATTCCAACCCTTTTTTCTGTTGTTAGCACAACTGCATTTTACTGTTACTTACTGGTACCATTTTTCTGTTTATCTCCAGTTGTGAGAAGCGAAAAAAAAATTTTAAAAAATTCAAAGATAAGAACTTCAAAATTTGACAACTCAGCCCCTTCAAAAGTACGATTATGTAAATATGTCTACATATTGTCAGGATAGGTTGCCTACTTACCAGGTGGAAGGGGGGTCAATGCGAAAGAGGCACCCTGTATATTAAGATTAGAGCTGTGATGTATTTTTTAGTACGTTTGTGTTCGTTTAAAAAAAGTTCTACAAAACTTATCAAATCTTTTGAAAACCTCCTATGTAAAAAAACTTGAAGTATTTGAAACAGGGGATGAAAAAAAGTTGTTTTCAAGACACCATGACCATTCACACCTAAAAATATGAAAAAGTACTCAGGATTAAATAAGGATTTCGCTGTTCAAGATTTCCTTGGAATTTTTCGAACTGTATTTTAAGGTGCTGATGGCATATCTAGTTTCTTAGCCAAGATAAAGAAAATGATTGCGTTTACTATGTCCTGCCTTGGTAAAAATGATGTGTTATAAGTTGATGATTTTTATAGAGACATGTTCAAAATAGGATGAAAAAACAATGTGTTGAAGAACATTTTTTTTTTATATTAAAAACACTTGAGTTTGGTATCTGGATATGATATTCACGTATAGAATATTTGAATGAGAAAAATATTGAGTTTACTGTGTCCCAACCTTGATAAAAACTAAAATGTTCTTTAGACTAATTTTCTGAAATTGGCGTGAATAATTATACATTTTATGTAATGTACTTTCTAAAACGGCTATGCCCATCTAAAAAAAATTATTAACTTGTTCTTGATCAATAAGAAAGCTGAAATATTTGGTAAAATGAGAGTGAAAAATAATTTTCCCTCAAGACTATCTCCCCTTTAACGTCAACTTTTCTCGAGTTATTTACATACTTCAGTGTAAGCCGAGACTGCCAAAATACAGCAAGCCGACGACAAAAACTAGCGACTAATAAACCACTGAACTGTAAAAATCCATTAAGTGTCGCCATTCAGTCTTAGACAAGTTGAAGAGAACAGAAATCAAGAACATGAATTACAATTTTGAAAAAACAGCGTGATATCGGTGAACGATTCTTATAGACGGCACATGAGTAAAATTGCATGTCGTGTTTTATGGATTTTTTTCGTTACAGTCGCGAAGCTTGACGAACCCGCTAGCTACGAGTAGTTCAATGAAAGTCGTTAACAAAATTCTACTTCAACATATTTATAATATTTGCAAGAATTAAAACAATTTGGTTAATGCATAACTGGAAGTATATACATTCTGTAAGAACGCGATACGTAATTTCCATAAACAATTTTCGCTAATAACACAAAATAGGTACCCATTCACGGAAACCTGTACCAATTTTGAAAATTCAGGTATGGGCTGCAGAGGCAAAATGCAAACGTCTTTGGATTTAAAAAAGAAAAGTTACGACTTGGTTGCTGACATTTTCAATTTACAACCTCAGTCAGTGCTCAAGTATCCTCTCGGTATTCAGTAATGAAGCTTCAGTTACACGCGATGGTGCCCGAGAGGGTAATCAAGGCATTACTCACTGCCCCGCGAAAAATTAATTAACGAGTACAGTCAGTTTTCATCAACAAGTCGTGTATTGTCGAAATTAGTTCATCTCTCATTCTGGCTTGGTCGGGCTGCATAATACCAAGGGTGAGGCACGAAAAATATTTTAAGTTAGGTGACACCTTCGCGATGAAGAGACAATAGGTTGACGTTTTTCAAAATTTAACGTATTGGTCCTTTTCCCTACTTCTTTTTATAACAAAGTCGGATCACGATAAGGACTATATGATGTAATTTATTTAGGGTGAAAAAATGTTTCTTACCCCAAAGGGAGACTGGAATGTGTCATCAATTTTGGAATTTTAAACGCAAACAAATCACGAAAATCTCGAAACAGAGGTATTGCGAGTTGCTGATGAACTCGAAAAATGCAAACACTTTGTTGATTCCACTTTGATTTGGACCCCAAATTCGACTTGTTCCCCTTCTAGGGGCCAGTTTGAATTGGTAGAGGAAATTGAACAACATAACAAAATAGAGGTTCTTGAGGTTTTTAATTTTTAAAATTCAGTTCAATTTCTTAATCCGTCCCTGATTTGGGTCCCACAGTTCAAATTTGACTTCTCTAAATGAACAAAATAAGTTCAATTTCGGGCTTTGGCGTGGACATCGCCTTCGAAGCAGTCCTCTTTCGCATTTGTACACCAGTCCGAGCATTTTTCGAACTGTCGAAATATTTTCTGGAAAATCGAATAAATAAAATACGATATGTTCGTGTCGCTCATTAATCCAATTAATTTATTGTATCAAACTCCGATTTGGACCCTAAAATCTAAATTTAACTCCTTTGAGTATGCACAATTGATCGATTTGGAACAGCGAACAAGGTATCGGGATACTAAGTTCGAAAACATGGTCAGAATTTTGATCAGACCCAGTTTGAGTCACGAATGTGACTTCGTTTCCAAAAGAGCCGATTCATGGGTTTTCTACAAAAATAGAAAAAATCCTGTTCTATTTCCAAAATGAGAACTCCAAACCATCTAACAAGACAGAAAAAAATGGTCTTTTCCCGATTGACCCTGCTTTGAAAATTCATCGAAATTTTGGAAAAAGGTCTTCTGTTTCGCCAAGTTTGAAAATTCAATCAGGTTTTCGATTCGACGGCGATTGGTGCCACAAATTTGACTCTTTCCTCTTGTCGTGACGTGGTTAGCGCCTCTCGGGTGTTGTGCCGGATGCTGCCACGATCGTTGCAGTCAGGTGTTGTAGATCGACACTAACCATACACATGTAGATAAATTAAAATAAATTATTATTAAATTAATTATAACATACAATATTTCTATTATTAATAAATACATAAAATAATTTTTTTGATTATAAATTAAAGAAAAACAAAAAAAAACAAAAAAAACAACAAAAAAAACTATAAGATTTGTACAGTAGAATAAGAAACCGAAATCCTAATTATGTTTTTGTCGATGTGATGTGGGCAGGAGACCGGAAAAGCTGAAAATCAAAACGGTCCCCTGCACACAAGAATCACCTGCCTATAATTTAAATAAATAAATTAAAAAAAAAAGTGGAAGCTTGTTATGCCGAGAGGCTTGATGCCGCCATTCTTTGAACCACTTACGCAAAATGGTCTGGCGAATGGCGGAAGTGAGATCTGTTGAGATAGGGAGGTGATGAGTGATATATTGGAGCTGTGTAGCTTGCTGTACTGCTTGATCAACTGCCTCATTCCCTGGGATACCAATATGGCTTGAGATCCAAACGAGTGAAATGCTCTTGGTGGTGAAGAAAATAAGATGGAAAATGAAATGGATGCGTTGGACGAGAGCGTGCGTTGAAAAGCGACCAGAAATAGACTTTGAGGAGGAAAGTGAATCCGAGAGGACCAGATAGTTTTTGGGGGTGGGTGGGTCTTTGAGCGAGGATATCGTGACTCGGCACTGTAGGACAGCATGGAGTTCGGCTGTGTAGATGGAAACTATGTTTTTAAGTCGGAAGGCGTATATAGTAGACTATCTATGAAGTAGGCGTAAGCGGTGCGTCGGTTGTACTTGAACCATCAGGGAAGCATAGGATACGGTCAGAAAAGTGATCCAGAATTTCTTGCAAATGTCTCCGATAAACTTGGGGGTGTGGATTTTTTAGGGAATTCTGTAAGTTCGAAGTTGCATGGAAGACGGTTCAACAACCAGGGTGGGGATAATGTATGGATTATTGGTAGTGAATTGCAGGAAAGGGTACGGGACAGTGTCCTCTCAAAGTGCGAACGTAAATGCAGTGAGGATTAAGGGGCAGGGGTGTAATTTGAAGGATTAAAGAGATAACCATGAGCAGGAAGATTAGGATTGTGTGCAGTCCCCCAGGAGGAAGTTGTAGTATTCCTCGCTACATTTCGACCTAGGCCGATTTTCGGCAGGATGAGAAGAGGGCTAAGTCAGCCCTAACAGCCTCCCCGACGTACTCGAAAGGGCGGATTCCAGGATTCGGGTCGAGAGTAAAATTAGAAAAGAGTTCTTTTTTTATTCAAGGTCCTCTCCAAATCCAGATAAAATTTGTCAAAAACCTCTTTAGCAGAGCTCAGAGTTGGTGCGCAAACCGAAACTATCAAGGCTTTCGTGTTTTTGCGCACATTAATTTTCAAAAAGCATATGTTTTCCGAAACGCGTTGAATTTCCTCAGTTTTGTCCTCCCACTTGGCTTTTTATATAAGAGCTTACTCCCCTGTATCCCCTGGTTTGCTCCATATGGTAGAAGACATATCCTTGTTTCTTGTACAGCAGTGACTCCCCCATTTTTCTAATTTCCGAAAGTTCGATAATGTCTCATTCAATTTTGTCTATGTTGTTTTTAAATTCGAGAATTCTGTCACTGCTGATCAGCCCCCTACAGTTGAAATACGCCAAATTCAGTTTCCAAAAATTATTTAGTTTATACGCATTTGTATGATTCGAACCAAAATTATTTTTATTTTCCCTGTTTTTTAATTTATCAATTTCAACAAGTTTATTTTTGAACACGGGGGTTATGCAGCTTACATCCTTCGCAGCTGCTGCAGGCTGTACTGAAGGCCGCGTTAAGTTCTGCAACTCTTCTTCTCCGGCCACAACTCTTACAATCCGCTAGTTTCCTGTTTGCGTCTCCGCCACATCAAAATAGCTGTCTTTTGTCCTTTGTGCCTCTGATAACGAATTACCACGTGATCTGAATCTCCTGATGAATGCTGTTGCTTCATTCTTACTCCCCAATTGGAATTTCTTGTTTGCCGTCGTTATTACTTGACTCTGGTTCGGACTTCTATCGGTAATATTCCGTTTGTAAGCCTCCTTGCATCGTTCTCGGGTCCGTAGGTCTGTCTGCACTCTACTACCTCGGTCCTCGAAATTCGTTGAGGTCCTCCCGATGATTCATATTCTTCGCCGGAGTTCCCACATTTTCCCTCACACGATATCCTTTTCGGGTTCACTTCACACGAATCTGATTCTGTTTTCTCCTTTCAGTTGCTTCGCTACTTTCAGCAACGCCTTCACGGGTCCCAGTCGCTGCTCATTAATGTAAATTGGTAGAAAATGGGACATACTTATTCCTTACCTCTACAAAAAAAAAAAAAAAAAATCGTTCCTTTTTTGTTCTAAATGATAAAATTACAGGAAGGTTCATCAAACATTTCCATTTCTTAAAAACAGGAAACCTGTTTTTTTTTCTTGTTTTTTTTTTCTTCTTCTAGAGCTAGAAAGTAAAAAATCTTGTTTTTTCCCGAGTAGTGAGAAGTACTGGAAGGAGAATCGCCCGTTCTCTTCTTTTTCGGAGGAAGAAGAAGCATGTCCCTTTTATCGAAGTAGGTAAGTGAAATCGACTTACGGAATACATCACCCAACGACATCTTATACCAATACTTTGATAATTGTACTCATACTTTCACCTAAAAACTCACTACTTATTTATATATACCTACATATGAAATCTGTACAATGTAGTAATCCTTACTTAGTATTAATCAACCTTAATAAGTATTAATTAGTGTTAACCAGGTATAACCTACATAGCATTAGGTCCTGTATTGAAAAAAAAAATTGTTCGTTTCCTCGATGAGAAGAACTTCACTTTTTTCCAAAAAAGTTAACCCTACCACTTTTCTTCAGTGAAATACAATAAAATCAATCTTTTTTTTTTTCTCCTTGAAAAAATTATGTTTTTTTTTCGTACGAGATAAAATGAGATAGGGCGAGAGAGGGATTTTATGACACACTCTCTACCCGCTGCGGAAAAATCACAATTTCTGTTAATCTGTCACTAACAAATTGAGCCAAATCGAGTCAGACCCTGTGTCACAGCTGAAACTCCACCCACCGGAGTAATCGTTGACAGAAGGTGCCAGAATTTCATTGTGATGACAGAATTTTTTCACCTGGTCTTGGGTGTCTCACCTCGTTGTCTAAACAGGCTCAGGTAACTTGGGGCCATTACATTCAAACCCCATACCCAATCCAAGCGTCCCAAATGAGTTGACCAAGCTTTTGTTGTAAATTTTAAAATGTTTCTGTGATATTGATTCTCTTCATCCCTTATTTCTCTCTCGTTCATCAGCTTAATGATGATTTTTTAAGGGTGATATCTTTGCCTACTGGGGTTCAGGATACCTTTTGAGGGGGCTCAGCCCCAGCTTTCCCCCAATGGCTACGGGACTATATGTACCAAATTCTGCGTCTTAATTTCCGAACGAGTAGATTTCATATTGTCGAGCCGCTTTGGAATTTTCCAGTCAAAGCTGGAAGCTATCTTGAGTCTTCATGCAGAAGGTCGTAATGAAGGGTTTTGTCTGGAGGGGGTGGGGTAAAAATTATAGCAGACAAAATTATTTTATATTTTATATTGTGGACAGTGAAAATGTTGATAAAAATCCTTCTTTATATCTTCCAGTTTTCCCCCCGATATAGGATCTCTGTTATTATGTGGAAAAATTAAGGATACTGTTAGGAAAATTTTCAAAAAATGAAGACACAAAAATTCAAAAAATTCTAGCTTTGTATGAACGGAAAGGCTACAAAATAGCATCATTCGAATTTGAAGAACATTTCACCTGTTAGCACTTTGTGCACATTTTCCTAGCTGCTGATTATGCATGACTTCATGGTAGAACTGATACCCAGTTCTAGGATGTGATTCTATCTAAAATATTTTTGTATTAACTAAAATTATTACTTCATGAATTTTCTTTTTCTCTTTTCAGCAGATAACCAGGATGACCAAGGATCAAGAGTTGTTCTAGAATTAATTCAATATTAATGTTGGTGTAGATAGATACTTAGTTGTAAAAATATAAAATATTAGAATAAAATTGATCATTATTCATGAATTTTGTGTGTCAGAAATGAGGGGTAGGTTAACCAAAATGCGACAGAATCAGGGACGTACCAAAGAGGTTTTTTTTTAGAAAGAGGGGGGGGGGGGTAAAAATTGTGAAAGTCCCAACTGACTCTCAAAATTCCCAAGTATCAAAGCAGAAAGCAAAAAAAAAAAAAACTCACCTTCTGACCGGTTGGGTTTTTCTAACTTCTCAACTCAATTCTCAAGTATCAGACCAAGAAGAGAGAGAGAGAGAGAGAGAGAGAGAGAAAAAAAACCCACCAACAACAACACTTTTACCTAGTTGGATTTTCCCAACTCACCTGACTAAAATTGTGAATTTTCCCAACTGCTAAGTGAAAAATTCCTACGGGGGGAGAGTTGCCCCCTCCCCCGTATCATTACGTCCCTGGACAGAATATTGTCAGAACGGATTCGAGTGCTGCTAAAATGCGACAGAATATAGCTAGGATGTGATAGAGCGCTGTTACATTGTGACACAATACTACCAGAACGTGACAGCATTGCCAAAATGTGACACAGTACCGTCAGAATCTGACGAAGCCTCTGACAGGTTGTTGATAGAATATGGCAAATACTGGCAGTCGTATCACTGCATTGACAGATGCTCCGTCGTATGTCTGTCGCGTTGTGTCACGTAAAATCGCCCGCCCTTGCTCGATTCTGATTGGTTCTCATGCTGACATTCTGCGACAGATCTGCTGACAGGATTAGCATCATCTGGCATCTGTCAATTTTCCGCAGCGGGTAACTTAATGTCGACAGTTTCATTTTCTTAAATCAAGTCAGTTTTATCAATTCAACGTACGGAATTTAATTTTCGGTGTCAAATCAGGATGAGATCATAACATTTTATTAAGTTTGGGCCGATTCACCTTTGCAAATTCCAAAGGCTTCTTTCTCTCACGCCGTCTGACTCTGGCGTCATATAGTCGCCTGCCTGACCACTTTCATCCAAACTAAGAATTATTTGAATTATAACGATATCGCATCCGTACCGAGAACTATATTGGTCTCATAGACTTTGAACAGCGCCTAAAAATTCAGCCGGTCATATCTCATACACACGCGCCTTATTCTTCGAAATCCTCAGAATTCACAAGGTCAGACAACATACGAAAATATCATCATCTCTCACCGACGTCTTTTTCACCAGTTAGATACATCACGCCTTTCACATTTCAAACTATTGGTCATACCCACACTACAAAAAATACACGATAACCAATCACCAAATTATCAATTTCGATAACAAGACATACGTATCTCCTCTACTCCCCCGAAGACCCGTCATCGAGACCTACAGATCATCGCATACGATTTCATCATACCCAAAATTATCTCATCTGGGAGAACCGCCATCTTCGAGTAGGCCAAGTCTGAATCGGAGCTTTGGCTTTATCATCTCATTACAAGAACACCGAAATCTCGGTTTTGCTTTCTCCAAAAAGTTAAGTGGAGAATCACTCGAATTCAGATCTGGGACTTGGAAAATTAATGTAAAATCTACTACTTGACGTGCCGTGTGCTCTTGAAAGCCTACGCAGTGGCTATTTCACTGTAGAGTTCACGTGCTATTAGAAAAGTACATATTAGTAAAACTTATTTAAAGTCAATCCGACTCGGCCAAGTTATTGACAAGCCGAGGACCTCAAATTATGGGCTTTTAACGTCAACCCCTGGGCCCACACTGTGGACCCCCCTACAGTTTTCATTAGCAATGTACTTTGCGACTGCTAATGCCCATTTTATTTTTTACCATTTCTTAATAACTAAGGTGATTCTCAAGACTGCAGTTGATCTGCTGAGATATGAAAATACACCCTCGAAAGATATAAATAGAGCTAGGATTCCTCGGTTTTTGTCGAATCACTTTGATAAAGGGCGGATGAATAAAAATCAAATAGAAGTCCATGTCAGAGTAGTAGGGACCTGGGAAAGAAGTTTTATTTTGCCGAAAAAAAAACAACGAGAATGTTTAAAATACCTAAAACCTTTATACAAACCGAAAATGTAATAAAAGCCGAAAATGATCATTTCAGCCAAAAAGGGCAGAATCGAGAGTAAATGAAGAGCAGATTTTAAGAAATGGAAAGAAGAAAACGGTAATATTGGAATGAGACCGAAAATAAAGAAAGAAAAAATCGAGTATTGCTTATCGACTGATGGGTGAGCTTGTTTCGGTTAACGTGGAAAGATCGTTTTTCCGATTATAAATATCTTCTCAGTGACAGACGACACAGCTTCCAGCAAAGCAATCTCGAAAGACATGTAATCGTGCTCTTTAATAAGCGATTTTTGTAAAATTTTCAACTTTTTTCATGAAATAAGGTTTTTCTTTGTTTGAACCGAATAAAACCGAAATTGCGATTTTTAAAACAGAATTTTCAATTTTTTACAACCGAAAATTCCTAGCTCTAGATATAAAATAGTGATAACATATCTCACGGTAATTATAATATGTAACGTTTTAAAACATTTTTTTTACGAGTTCAGTTTTCCGCCGAGGAAAGAGAGCATAGAATTTTTACGGGGAAGAAATCTTGAATATAAAATTGGAAATGAGCAAAAAAAAAATAATAAAGAAATAAATAAAAAAGGAAAAGGAGAAAAAGAAAAAAGAAAAGGCGTCACGTATTAATGTAAAAGTAAATGAAAAGTTCCCTGCCGTTAGTAATATACGATACATGTTTTCTCTGCATGAATCCAGAAAGACTATTCATACAATAACTTGTAAAGGTTGTGGCTCAAAATTTAGTTTAGTGCTGGAAGCTGCATCATTCAATATACTCGGGAGTTTTAACGTAATCATCCAACCGACAGGGTGGTGGAGTTGGTGTTGATAAAATGATCTATCGTGACAAATTTCGTCTGCAAGGTAATCAATGTCTTACTTTATAATTTAATTTCTATTTTTTTTTTTAATTAGAAAAATCTGTCATTAACATACTCGCGTCACGTGATTCCAACTAATAGAATATTTTTCCAAAGAAATTTCTAAACTCAGTGGATAGACACGATCGCACAAATTATGCTAAAATTAAGAATTTTTACAAATGTTTATTTACGAGTCGAATCGATCCTACTCCATCGTGTATTTAGAATTTACGAAATCAAAATGTAAGTTTGACTTTTTGGTGGTTCATTTTTGTTCTAGGTAAATCGTGCACGACAGCATTTTCATTCATTGTGTTCGTTATTACTGTCAGAAGCGAAGATACCATTTCAAATGGCATCACGAGAGAGGACTGCCAAGTAACACCAGTAATACATGTATTACAATACCCTGGATGTGTTCCAAAACCGATTCCTTCTTTTGCTTGCACTGGAAGGTGTAGCAGCTATGTTCAGGTACATGCTAAAGAGTTGAATTGTCAAAAAAAAAAATTAGTTTTTCCACGTACCTAAATATCAATTTTTAAGAAATTACAATGGACACCTACAGGAGCACTGGCACAGCTGGAGACCACTGAGGGGAAGAAGAATAAGCAAAAAATGCGTTAAATAGTTTTTTTAAAATTCAAAGTGCCGGAGGGATGGGGGTACGAAAATGTTAAACTAAGACTATATTGTATGTATGTTAAAAGCGATGGTAAATAAATATGATACGAGTCCTGCAATGGGAAAGAGTTTTGATATATTAATCTCGCATTGGGGTCACAAAAAATCACAAACTAGATGAAAAAATTCTGTATGTAGGGTCTGCCAGTTCACAATTTCTTTTTCTATAGTCCAGAGCGCTTTCGGCTGCTACGCCATCTTCAGTGGAGTACCCTAACACTTTTCTCTTTGTCGTCCTGTATGTGATGTGTACGTAGTACCGTATGGTAAACCTGTTTGATGCGTGTTCATATTGGCTGTGTAGTCTGTCCAATCAGTGAGTGTTATTTCATTAACCGGACTAGGTTTTCGCTTTGGAAGTTAGTTGTTGTGTTTATTAGGTTGTTTTGTTTTATTTTTGCCTTTATTATTTCTAGTTGTTCTTTTAATTTTCTATTTCTTGTGTTGTTTTCTATGTGTAGGATTTTGTATTTTTTTGTCAACTTGATGTGGTTGTTGTGTCCCTGGTCTTTGCAGCGTTTTCCGAAAAGTGATTTCTCATCCTTTGGATTCTGTGATTTTTCATGTTCTTTTATTCTAGGTGTGAATTTTTTGCCTGTTTCTCCTATGTAGGTCATGTCACAGTGTTCACAGAGTAGAAAAACACTATGTACCTACACATGCAAAATATGACAAATTACGCATCGCATAGCAAACATGTTGTACTACCCAAATAAAAAGGTTTGATTGATTGTTCTCCTATGTAGGTCATGGCACAGCGTTTGTAGTCCATATAGTCTGTATACTCCGTTGCTGTTATTCCTATCCTTTGTTTCTCTTTTGTCATTGCTTATTTGTTTGATCAGAGGTGATCTGTTTCTGATTCCGAGTTTTATATTGTATTAGTTGAATACTTTCTGCATTTTGTATGTATGTGTCTCGGTGAATGGTATTACTCCTGCGTATTTGTCTGTTTTCGTGGTTGTTAGTTCTGTTTTGGTGCTTTGTTGTTGTATTAAATTGTTGATTATTCCGTCGACTATTTGTGGTTGATATTTATTATTAATGGCTATTTGTTTAGTTTTGTTACTTTCTATAGTTCTGTGGTTGTTGTCGTTTAACATGTTGATTACTCTGTGGCAGTAGTAGTGTAGTGCTGCCATTTTGTTCAAACAAATAAGCAATGACAGAACAGAAACAGAGGACAGGAACCACAGAAACTGAGTATACAGACTAGACTGTGAACACTGTGACATGACCTACATAGGAGAAACAGGCAGAAAATTCACAACTAGAATAAAAGAACATGAAAAATCACAGAATCTCAAGGATGAAAAATCACTTTTTGAAAAACACTGCAACGACCAAAGACACAAAAACCACATCAAGTTGACAGAGAAATACAAAATACTACACATAGAAAACAACGCAAGAAAAAGAAGATTAAAAGAACAACTAGAGATAATAAAGGCCAAAACAAAACAACCTAATACGTAAACGCAACAACTAACTTTCAAAGCGAGAACTTATTCCAATGAATAACATAACATTCACTGCCCGATGCGCAATCAGTTTTACCCTCTAATAGTTACCTGTGGGAAAATTACCCATTTGAAACACATCAGTTACCCTTAATTCCCCTTTAGTTACCCGGGTAACTGGCGGGATTTTGCGCATCCCGATACGTAATCAGTTATCCTCTAGTTACTCGCGGAAAAGTTACCCATTTGTAACCCTCGGTTGCCCGCAGATTACCCAACCTTGGTTCCCCTTTAATTACATGGGTAACTGGCTGGTTTTGGCACATCGGGTGATTGGACAGACTATACACAACAACAGACAACCAATAGGAACACACACCAAATAAGTTTACCATACGGTACTACACCAATGCGCAATCAGTTACCCATTTGTTACCCTCAGATTACCCATGCTCCCCTTTAGTTACCCGGGTAACTGGCGGGACTTTGCACATCGGGACACATCACTATAAATACAGGACGATAAAGAGAAAAGTGTTAGGGTACTCCACTGAAGTTGATGTAACAGCCAAAAGCGCTCTGGACTACAGAAGAAGAAGAATTGGCACACCCTACATACAGAATATTACCAAGTTTACTCATACTCCAACATGGACACAAAGTGTTAAAATATGTATATAACTTTTAACGGGTTAAAATTTGAGACTTGTTTTTAAAATGATTGTTAGAATAACTGTTCCTAAAAGAAAAACTACATGCATCATGTTCTGTATCTAAATCTAGGTTTCTGGTTCGAAAATTTGGCAAATGGAAAGATCATGCATGTGCTGTCAAGAAAGCGGAGAACGAGAAGCTTCCGTATCTCTATTCTGCCCGAAAGCTAAACAAGGAGACAAGAAATTTAGAAAGGTTTGTATTATTTCTAAAATAACTTATTCGTAAATAAGGCTTCACAAACTATACCTCCGTAGTTATTTTCATTAGACTGTTAAGCTTATCCGAAGACATTCTTCGTTTTCTGAATTGAAAAATAAGATACGGGCTTAAAAAATGTATGAAGTCAACTGATTACGTAGGTATTTAAGAATATTCCTTAAATTCGAAACTGTGGTAATGAAACCAGCCCGCAAAAAGTCACAAGGTCAACGATCATTTTAGATAAATACAGTTTACTTTCTCTACCCTATTAAATAACTATTCTCCATAAAGATTTTGAAAATTCCACAGTCAGGAAAAGAGTATACTACCGAGAAACCGCCAGCTCATTTGGCAGTAACCCTGCCAAAACTTGGCAGTAAAAAGGAGGCAAAACTGCCATAATTCCAAGAAAATGCTGTCAGAAAAACGTGAAAATACTGCCAGTCGTCTGCCGGACCTGATTTGGCTTTGGCAGTAAGCTAGGGGTATTTAAACTAGCAGTGGATTGCCAGTGCTTGATGGCGGCACAGTTGGCTTAAATGGCAGCGAACTGGTAGTGAGAAGGTAATATAAAACTAGTAGTGGATTGGGCACTATAAGAATGGCAGTGCAGTTGACTACATTGGTAATGAGCTGGTAGTAAAATAACTAAAACACGATGGCAGCAAGACTGGCAGTTCATTGTCGAGAAGTATTCAAAAATCACGCTGCACATATTTTATACAATTCTATATTAGTAGTAGTATTGGCAGTGAAAACTCGGGAGTTGTTTCTTTTCCATAGTTTCCTTCATTAGAGAATCCATATTCTCGATGCGTAATATCTCGCCAGTTAGCCGGGTAACTAAAGGGGAATCAAGGGGAACTGACGAGTTTCTGAGTAATCTGAGGGTAACTGATGAGGGTTGCAAATGGGTAACTTTTCTGGAGGTAATTAGAGGGTAATTGATTACGTATCGGGTTTCTATGGATAAGACAGACTTTTAAAGCCGGGACAAGACGCGAAGCACTGGGACTAGAGTACCCAGTACCCAGTGAAGTCAAAAGGATAGAACTCAGTAAAATTCTCACTTTGGCTATAAAAGTGAGGCTATACTGAGCTGATTCTTACCAGCAACCTAAGGAATGATGCATGGACTGCAAAGTCTGAGCACTCGGCGCATACAGCCCCACCTTACACCAATGTATGTATGTAAACAGCATAATGGTCTAATCCACAGAAATGTGAGTACCTTATATCTTACTCTCATATTCAACAAGGAGAAATTTATTGTTAAATTTTGAAGATGTATAATGAATCCTACGGTAGACAAATACATACAGAAATCAGGTGAAGGTATAAGAACTTATCGATTTTTTAACTAGTTATTACGTAGAATGGTTTCGCTGTGTTACCGCAGGTTACAACAAAAGCTCCATTAGAATGCATGTGTCGCCCATGCACAAGCGTCGAAGAAAGTGCTGTAATACCACAAGAAATGATTGACTATCCCAACGAACAACCAATTAATGGACATTTTGCAAAACCAGAATAATCAGAAACTTTTTCTTTAATAGCCAACTTTTTTAAAGTAACAAAATCATTTTTGATAGATAGCATATATAATATAAAAAAATCATTTGATGGTACAAATGTAATTATTTATAGTTTTTCTATCGGATGACAAATGCCATAAAATAATAAACCAGACTTAAATAAAATAAAACTTTTATTCGGATGTTTCAAATTATATTTATTTATTTTTTATTAGTTAGTTACAATGATTACCTTACAGTATTTTCTTACAATCATTACAGTGTTGATTAGCGTGTATTGATTAAAAAAAGAAAATAACATGACCGCGTTTATACATCCACTGCTGTTCGGATATCTGCCGTGTAGACTAGATACAATAGAAGGGTCATTGACACTGCCTTGCGGAACACCTGCCCGTATGTTATACTTACCATGTAGATAGTTCTCCATCATAGGAGACCGGGAACTGTCGATCTTATAGGTATGAAGCGATTAGGTTGTACACATTGCCTGGCAGGAAAGCCTGAACTTCAAGTAGGAGACCTGCGGGCCAGGCTCAGTCAAAAGCCTGTGCAACATTTCTAGGAATAGACTGCAACAATATCGCCAATTTTCAAGGGCTGGGCTGATCGTCCGTGTTACCGAGTGTACCTGTACCTGTTCAACTGTAGCGCGCTTTTGTCGAAATTCAAATCGAAAGTCTGGTAGAATCATGCGCATCTCAAAAATCGGAAGAAACTGTCGCAAAAGTAATTTCTCGAAAAGTTTACTGAGGTTCGGCAGCGGTGAGATGGGTCGATGAAACTCAAGGAGCTCGGTTTGTCAGGTTTGATGACCATAATTATCACCGCTTTTTTCTACAGTGTAGGAAAAGTCTGAAGACGCAGAACAGCATTGTAAATGTAAAAGTCGGCCACTCGGATCATACCTTCTGCTTCTGTACCACCTTTTAGTTGTCACTATTCTGACACTTCTCTGACTGATTTCTGGCTATTATCTGACTATTTCCTACACTTTCCTGTTGCTGTTTTAACATTTTTCTGAATAATCTCGGGTGGTCGTCTGGTCTTTTTCTGATCGTTTTCTGTGTGCCACTTGTTTATGTTCTGACGACTTAGACAATTTTGTAGCACAGTTCTGACGGTATAGTTAATGCATATTGATGTACAATGGTTTTAGGCAACTACCTAATAAAAAAAGGAGAAGTGTCAAGATACAAAATTAAAAATTATTAAATTACCTACTGTGGAAATACATGCATGTTTGAGAAGCGAGAGCGAAGTGTGAAAGATAATTCGTGGCTTCGTAAACCGTATCTTCTCAGGACATTTATAAGAATCTAGCTTGCCGTTGTCGGGACAGTTTTCGTTGTCAGGTCATAGGCCATCATGTGTTTGTCTCTCATCACATGTATCTATTTCTCATTCCATGATCGTTCCTCAGTGTTATCACGTGTGCAGTGTGTTCTGGAATTGTATCGAAATATTTATGCCGGTTATGTTCGTTGTTTTACTAGCACAATATTTACTCTGCATACATGATGCTGAGGCGATCGCGTAGAGCAATTCGTAAGAACGATGATTACAGTTATTGTAAATAGTAGCTAGTCTTAGGCTGCATGAACGGCAACACTGCGCGTTGTCTCGTTATCAGCAGCAGTTTCATTTTTGATGTTCAGCTCGTAACGTTGACGAATGTCTGTGTATTCGGAGTTACTTTTCGTTTTATTAATACACAGTTTGTCATGTCTGTCAGTGATTTATTTGACTACACCAAACGTATTTACATGGTGTCAGAAGTCCTAGCTCTTTGATTTGCACAATGTCGTCCGAAGCGCCGTCCCTCCGGCTGTTGCCAGCCGGCATGTCATTCACTGAGGGTAACGTTGCGGAGAATTGGGAACGATTTAAGCTTAAGATGGAATACTACTTCGATGCTCACGCCTCAGCCAAGACTTCGGATAAGAAAAAGATCGGTATGCTGATGACAGCTTTGGGCGACGCAGGTATAGATTTGATGACGACGTTTGACCTCCCTCCCGATCACAGCTACGAAGTTGTTGTCAAGGCATTCGACGAGTACTGCCAGCCGCGTAAAAATACGGTATATGAACGATTTATTTTTTCACAACTTACTCAGCGCTCTCGTCCGGTTGATGCCTTTATAGTCGAGTTAAAAAATCAAGCCCGCAAATGCGAATTTGCCCCCGTCGAGATGGATAATCTCATTCGTGATCCGCCAGTCGTTGGCGTTGACAACGAAAAAACGAGAAAGGAGATGCTACGTGATCCGGCTCTCACGCTGACCACGGCTGTTACGCTAGCTAAAGTGTGGGAAACGTCTGACAAGAAGGCTGCGGAGATGGCGAAGAAAATTGTGGCGCTGAAAACGTTGGACGTCAATCGTATACAGCCAACTTCACGAGATAGACGAACCACCCGCCCACCCTTTAATCGTCCAACGTGTGAAGATTGCGGATACGAGCACCGCACCGACGTTTGCCCTGCTTCGGGCAAAGAGTGTAACTATTGCCACCGTACTGGGCATTTTGCTTCCGTCTGTCGTAAAAGGCAACATAAACTGTCTGTTGCCCCATCTCTGTCGAACCAGATTTGCTGTCGTCTGCAACAGCATCTGAAGCCGCAATTTCGTCGCCTAAGAGTATCGAAGTACTCAAGCTGTACTCGATTGCCAGCTCGTCCGAATCGAGCTCTTGGTCAACGTCGGTTCGTGTTTGCAACGTATCCATTCGTTTTAAAGTAGATACGGGTGCAGAGTGCAACACGATTCTCATCGAGAATGTTCAGCAAATGTCGCCAGTGCCGGCAATTATGCCTTCCTCTGCCGCACTGCAGCCCTATGGAGAAACAGATGTAATCGTCCCTCTTGGGGAATTTGTCGTTAAAGTCAAGTATCGTTGGCGTTGGTACAGCATTAAATTTTTTGTTGTCGAAAAGCCTGTGAACGGGTCCCGCCCGATGGAGAATATTTTGGGTCTCCCTACGATTGAAACGATGGGCATGGTCAAACGAACTTTCGCGCTGACGTCCACTCCAACTGTCCAACTCAGAGCCATTTCATTACACAGGCACGTAGTACTCGTACCTACATGCCTACGATGTAAAAATTCAAAAAATTTGTCAACATGTTGCCAAAAAATAAAGTTTTTCGATTATCCGGAAAATTTTTTATCCGGAAGACCTCCGGTCCCAATTGTTCCGGATAACAGAGGTTCTACTGTATTCTTTAAATGATGTATTCTTAAATATTCTTTACACCAGTTTTGCGCTCTACCAAATTCTTGTATAGTCTTCATTTTTTTACATTTAGTACAATATTTACCATTTTCAAACAAATTTATTGTAAACATTAATTTTCTTAAAAATTCATCAACATCATATTTTTTAAAATTTGTTCCTTTTTCTATCATCAAAGATTTACTATTCTCTATATCTAATGAAGTTGAATTACAAGTATTATGTAAAGTGTGAATCGCAAAGCAATCCGATCCTTTGGATTGATCAGTAACTAAAGTATGTGTATCAAAAAGTTCCATGTTGATTTCTAACTAGTACAAGAAGCTTGTCTTCAACTAAGTACTTATTTAAAAGAAATAAATTTTAATAAGAATTTAATAAGGAAAAAAAAATATAAAAACCTTCCTAAAATAGACATAAAACCATCCCAAAACCTTCCTAAAATACGTCTAAATTAGACTCAAATTACGTCTGAATTAAAATTACGTTCAATTTACATCCAAATTAGGTTCAAATTATGTCTGAATTACGTTCAAATTATATTTGATGAATAAACCTTCACAAAATAGACATAAAACCTTCTAAAATCCGACATGAAATCTTAATAGAATATTAATGTTACTAGCATGAGTAGATCCATACCTATGTATTCAATTTTGTTGTATGATAGTAGCATCATTACTTAGACTAGGAACATTTACAGTTGTAATTTTCTTGATATTATTAAATCTAGGTCCTTTTCTAGGATCAGATTTCATTTGTTTCAATTCATCACAAGTTAATTCTTTAGTTCCTATTTCTGAAAATATGGGCTTGAAATCATCATGAAATTTAATATCTTTCAAAGTTTTCGTCATATATTTTGATATTTTTTTACCTTTAGAATCTACAATAATTGTTGAGAAGACATTATTTAGTTCTTCAACTCCCGAATTATCATTATGTTTTTCAGCTTGAGATTTTATGATTTTCTTATATTTTTCCTCCCTCTCAAGTAGGGTTTCTATCAACTCCTGATTTTTAAAATTGGCATATTTATAAATATCTGAAGTCATACTTATTTGTTGAAGAGCTATAAAGAACTTCTTCATAATAGGCTTCATATTAGTATTTATATTTTTTAATCCATCAATAGCTTGAATTATTTTTTCTAAATTACTTTCCTCATCCCTTATCAATTCTTCCAATTCTTCATTTTTTGAAATTATTCTATCCAAGCCTTCTAGCTCAACTTTGGAGGGCATGTATCTTTTTTTTTGACTTTCTGTTTATTAGAATAAAAATATATATATTTAATATTGTATGGTAAGGTAAGGTAAGATATGGTAAGGTAAAAAGGTATGGTAAGGTAAGGTAATATGGTATTGAAATAAGGTAATATTGTATGGAAGTATGGTATGGTAAAAAATAAAAAATTTTATATAAATAAATGACTCCTAGCGATTTGATTAACATACTAAAATATTATGACTTCAAGAAAAATAGTGTAAGAAGTTTTTCTTTAAAATATAAAATAACTGAAAAGACAATTCTAAATAAAATACCCTACAATAATAGGAAAATAAGTTATGAAATGACTAGAAATTGTCTGGGTCAATACACATTTAAAAATGAAGTTACTAATAAATCTTTGCAAAATCCAAGTCAAAATCTAAGAGTGATATAAAATATAAAAATAAGACTACACAACAATCTTCCAGTCAATCTGTAAACTACGGTTATCAAAATAAAAAAAGTACTGGTAGTGTAAAAAATTTCACTGAATTTAAACAAAAAAATTATGAGAAGTTTTTTTCATAGCTTTGAAAATTGGTAATATACAATACTCACAACAAAATTTATTTTTTATTTTTTTAAATTTATTTTTATTTTAACGAGACACGTAACCATTTGTTAAATAATGAAGGAAGCAAAATTGATACTTTTAGCACTTCTCGTGATACTTACTTAGAATCAACAAAAAATTGACAACATTATAGCGCTCCATGCGGAGAAACTGAAAATGTTTTCGCTTTTGAGCTGACGTCACGCTTATTCGAATGTTCGACCTTGTTCGATGTTTTACTCGCCGTTACGTCGTTTAGCGCCGTTTACACGAGCGTGTAAATGCGAGCTACAAGCCGATTTTTTACAAGTCGATTGTAACGTGTAATTTAGAAGTTGTCCAACAAAGTAGCTTCTCACAAGCTGCGCGTGCCGAGTATACATTTTCCTACGGCTTCATCATCCTCTTTCTTTTGGCAGTTTTTTGTCGGCGAGAATATTGCACGATAATTTATTTATTGTGTAATCGGCATTTTTATTCGTTATATAAATAAGTGCGAAGCTGATGGCATTTCCGATTCCAAAGTGGGATACAAAGCAAATAAGTATATTTTGGGAAATATACCAAAATTACCCACAGTTGTGGGACACAGCAAATCCGGCATACAGTAACAGGCTAGAAAAGATGGGTTTAAACTTAAATCTGATGAAGCTTATAAACGAAAAAGTATGTCCTGGTAAGTACATCTCCTTTAAAATAGTTGGTATGATGCTTTATAGAGATGCCTTTACACCCATCACAATATGTTTATTTCACACAGACGACCGTATCAGTGATGTGAAAATATTGGTCAAGAAAATTAAATCGCTTACTGACTTGTATAAGGCCGAAGTAAAGAAAATTGAAAAGAGTAAGAAGACTGGAAGTGGGGCAGATGCCATATATAAACCAAAATTGGTATGGTTTAATAAAGCAGATTATTTGGACTCGACAATCCACATACGAGAAACACAAGACAATTTACCTGTAAGTTAATGTTTATGTTTATTTTTGCTTTATAGGATACATTAAAAAATTAATAAAAATAAATAAGAGGTATCTACTAGAATACTTAATAAATTAATAAAAAAATAAACAAGAGGTGTATTGAATATAAAAGAAAGCATATATTTATAGAATTATAGCTAAGTTTTAGGCCTCTTCTAAATCACCGTCAACATCTTCTTCTATTATATCAGCGGCTACATTTTCATCACTTTGCTCTTGTGTGAGGCCAATGCGTTTCCATTGCCACAGAATTACAAACTCCTGTGTAAAAAGACGACTATATTCTGCTTGAACTGCTTCTGCATCCTTTGTAAAGTTATTACTGCTTCCTATTCTAGAAATAGACTGTAAGGGGTTAGAAACATCATGGCGCCATGAACCTTCAATAATGTCTCCAGATAACTCATCCTCTCGATCTACAGCTCCACGAGGTAGATACACATTTCCCGAAGTTCAACGAAGCCAATTATGTATTGAACATGCTGCCCAAACTACCTTATCTGCAGTACTTGGCTTCACCTCCAATGGTCGATGAAAAATACGAAAACGGCTCGCCAATATGCCAAATGCATTCTCAACTCTATTTCGAGCACGTGACATTCGATTATTAAAAACTCGTTCCTTAATACTTCTTGAGTAGTATGAGTAGGGTTTCATAAGATATGGTTTGAGGGGGAAAGCATCATCCCCAATGATAACATGATTATGGGGGATACATAGTCGGTTGTCCTCAAGACCACGGTTCGGTGATGATCTGCTGAATACGCCTGCATCACCAGCTCGTCCATTGGCCCCAATATTAACGTACAAGAAATTATACTCTGCATCAACCAATGCCAGAAGTATAATGCTGTATGTACCCTTGTAATTGTAGTATTCTGATCCAGTATTTTTAGGACGTTTCAGTAGTATATGTTTGCCGTCTATTGCTCCACAGCACCGGGGGAAATGCCACCATCTAAGAAACTTTGCAGCTACTGTTTTCCATTCGGCTTCTGTTTTGCTGGCATCTAAAATTTACACACAAACACAAAAATGAAATAACACTTCATTGTATTTTCTTTTTCTTATATAGGAAATTACAGATGAGCACAGCCAGGACGAGAATGACTGTAATGAATCACGAAGTCCAAGTGTAAATATAAATATTGAGTCGTCTACTCAATCTGGTTCAGATGTATCCTCGATCAGAAACATCAGCAGAAAACGAAAAAAGCAAAATGAGACTGAGCATAAGGACTTGTATCGTTCTTTTAATTTCTAGTTCACCTACAATGAGTTCCTGAATTGAAAATTTTGTTCTCAATTTTCAATATTTTCCTCGAGTTGTTTGTAATTTTCTCATGTGTTTATATTCTAGAAACATTGAAAGAAGAAATTTTATACGGTTAAAAATCCGGAGGTTGTACGTAAGGAGATTGAAAAGTACAAATCCTTCTTGCCAAGCAATTTCAAATTTGACCAGAAACTAGTGGACGCGAAGAAAACGCAATTTGCAAAGTCGGAGGAAGAATGGCGGCAATGCTTTGAATTTTTGTTCCTCAATTCATCTCATGATTTCGTGATAGCGTTACGACGATCCGTGTTCATGTATTGGGTAGAAAAGGGAAAATGGTTGGAGATAGCTTCAACCAGTGAAGCTAGAAATGATTGTAAAAAAATGCAACATATTTTAAAATCTTTTCAAAGTAGTGATGACTCTGACGAATGCGCTAAATTAGATTTCCTTTTACAATCTGACTTTGTGGCTAGCCTTGGTCTGGAAGAAGCATTGCATCAGGGTACAAATCAGGCAAAAAAAGCGTGGCTCAAGGAAATATTCAGTAGAGTAGCTATTCGTATAGCTGATTTAAACCGTAAAATATCTCAGAAAATACACGCCGCTAAATTTGAAAGGGACGATGCTATACCTACCATTTATAACATTTTTAAAGAAAGTAGATACGAGTCATGTATACAAGTTCTAATGTCTAGTTACTTAAAAAATACCGATGCAGATGATTCTGACGTCGACGACTCCGACAGTTTCTGAATAGAAATACTTAATGTAAATATAATTTTAAAGGAAAAGTGTGATCCATTTTGTAAAATGTTTAAAATATATTAAAATTTCTTGTGTTCACCTCGTCGATTTGGGAAAGCTCTCTTAGAAGGTTTCAGATTCCAAAACTTAGTCAAATTCTCTGAGTTTGTACCTATTGTCGTGTGGCCTGAAAATCTCAGTCATCATTTTATGAAAATTGTATACGAGGATATACGTTCAACGAGTAGTTGAACCATAGGCTTATTTTCTCAGTCATCATTAAAAAGTATGAAAATTGTATACAAAAGTAGGTATATACGTTCAACGAGTAGTTGAACCATAGGCTTATACACAGAAAAAATACCTACGTCATATCTTTTTCTCTCTTTCAAACATAGGAAAAAATTCTTTTCTCTAACTAATGGTGTCTTATGCGTGCAACGAGTAGTTGAATAATAGGTAAGAAAATGTACTCTATTTATTTCCTATTTTTGTTGACTTTTTTTCGTAAACAAGGTCATGAAACTGACGTATGATTTCCATGATTTTAAATACGTTCAACAAGTGGTTGAATCTACAATAAGCCTATTATACCAAGTTTCTTTTAAGAAATAGAGGAGTGTTTTCTTTTTTCATAAATCCAACTTTAAAAATGAAGAATCTGGGATTTAGGTAAAAGTTAGGGAGGAAAAAATGAATAATTAATGAGAAATTGATACAATAATTCAAAAATGTTGTGACTTTCTTGACAGCTTAAAAAATGATGAAAAGTAGATCTGCACTACAGAGAAAAGCCAAGTGCGCTAGAATTTTCTTCAGCTGTGCTACTGATGCGTTAAGGGAAATGGTAAAAATTCGACTGCGCTATCGCTTGCATCAGTACATACATTGGTATGAAAAGTTGAGGAAAAAATGAGAAATTGTTCACTGCGCCCAGAACATAACATGAGTACTTCAGTTTTTCAGGATAAATCAGAAATGTTAAAATAACGGTTGCACTAATGAAAAAAAGAAGTATGATAGAATGGAAATCATCATCTATATAGAAGGTAGAAAAACAGTGAAAATTTATAAAAATTTGATACAAAAAATTGAAAATTACAAGATTGGGGCTCACAAAAATTAGGAGAAAATTACGACTTTTTCTTATGAAAATGGGGAGAATCTCAATGTGAAAACTTGAGGAATTTGTAGAATTGTTGAAAGTGGTGAAAGTGGTGAAAATTGAATAAAAAAGTAGGAAATTGATCACTGCGCCAGAACATAACATGAATACTTCAGTTTTTCATGATAAATCAGAAATGTTAAAATAACGGTTGCACTAATGAAAAAAAGTGAAGTATGATAGAATGGAAATCATCATCTATACATATAGAAGGTAGAAAAATAGTGAAAATATAGAAAATTTATAAAAATTTGATACAAAAAATTAAAAATTATACAACTTGGGCTCACAAAAATTAGGAGAAAATTACGACTTTTTCTTATGAAAATGGAGAGAATCTCAATGTGAAAACTTGTGGAATTTTTAGGATTGTTGAAAGTCGTGAAAATTGAATGAAAAAGTGAGAAATTGTTCACTGCGCCAGAACATAACATGAATACTTCAGTTTTTCATGATGAATCAGAAATGTTAAAATAACGGTTCCACTAATGAAAAAAAGTGAAGTATGATAGAATGGAAATCATCATCTATACAGGGTGATGACCGAGAAGTCGCACCATAGGGAACACGTTTAGTACGCGCAACGTGTACAATGCAAGGGGAAAACGTTTTTCGTATGGGCGCGGCGTAGTAACGCGCATGCGTGTAGCGGAAAATGTGTTTTCGTGTCGATGCGTGTAATGCGGGAACACGATGCACTGAACGTAATGATGAATTCATACTTGTCACCTGGAAGTTTTTTTAATGCAAATTTCTGAGTTGGTTCTGTTGTACTGTTTTCGAAACTGTGATCTCTGATTTCTGTAGCGTAACCTCATTAATTTTATGATTCTTCAACAAGAAAGGGGGAGGTAAAATTTCGCGTTCTGAAGGGGACTTGAGTAGGGCCCGACGATTACTTTGATTTCCCAAGAATTTTATTGGAAATACTAAGAGAAAATTTCCGAACATTTTCAATAAATTTTATCAGATATCATTGGCAAAAATCTGATAATTTCAAGAGAATTTTTTCAACAATTTTTGGAAAAATCTGCAGTTTTTCCAGAGGATTTTTTTGGAAACCATTGAGAGCTCTCTGATGAGTTTTGAATGATTTTTTCAGAAAAAAGTATCGAAGACCTCCAAAGATTTTCATTAGAAATTTTTGGGATAAATTACCGATGATTTCAGAAGAATTTCATCAGACATGCTCAGGGAAAATCTCCGATGATTTTTAAGGAATTTCATCAGAGATTTTGGGGAAAATATTTCGATAATTTCCGAAGAATCACATTAGAAATCAATCTCCAATGATTTCAGAAGTATTTCATCGGAAAACTTCGAGAAGATTCCTCTTATTTCCGAAGATAATTTCCTAGGAATTTTATCGAAAGTATTATTAAGGAAAATTTTCTTATCGTTTTCGAAGAATCTCATCGGACATCATTGAGAATTATCTCCGATGATTTCAAAAGATTTTTTGGGGGAAATTTTAGGGACAATCTCCAATGATTCTAAAGGATATTATCAGAAATCATTGAGAAACATCTCTGATGATTTTTACAGGATTTCTTAAGAAAATGGTTTGGATAATTTTCAGAGATTTTCATCGGAAATTTTTGGGATAAATTAGCGATGATTTCCAAGGAATTTCATCAGAAAACTTTGATGACAATCTTTGATTATTCCCGGTGAATTTCATTAGAAATCTTTTTTTTTTTTTTTTTTTTTAAATGTCCAGTGGTTTACACCGAATTTCCTCTAAAATCTTGAGGATAATTTTTTGATCATTTTTTAAAACGTGCATCGGAAATATCTGAGAAAAAACTCCGATGGTTTTAGAAGTGGTTTATCGTAAATTTGAGGAAAAATCTCTGATGATTTCCAAAGAACAATTTCATTGGAAATCTTCGAGAAGAATCTCCGAAGATGTTTAAAGAACTTTATAGCTGAAGTATGCGGGGAAAAACGTGATGGTTTTTCAAGAAGTTTATCAAAAATTTTCAGGAATAATGTTCGATGATTTCCGGAGAATTTCATTAGAAATCGTTGGGGAAAATCTCCAATAATTTTAAGGAATTTCATAGGAAGATTGAAAAAATTCCCGATTCTTCATGAATTATTGGAATGTTTTTCCATAAATTTCCGATAAAATGCCTAAAAACCATCGGAGATTTTCCCCGAAAATTTCCGAGGAAATTCTTCAGAGATCATCAAATATTTTTCCTGATGATTTTTGATGAAATTCTTCAAAAACTATCGGAGTTTTCCCCCCGAATATTTCGTATGAATCTCTTCAAAAATTATTCAAAATTTTTTTTTCAAAGAATGTTGATGAAATTTTTTAGAAAAAATTAGAAATTTCAAAGATTTTTCATGAAATTCTTCAACGTTGGAGTTTCTTTCCAAATATTTCCGATGAAACTCATCAAAAATTATCGGAAAATCTTCTCGAGGATTTTTGAGGAAATTCTTTAGAAAACATTGGAAATTTTTTCTCTCGATTTCCGCGGATAATTTCCCGGGAATCGATAAGAGATTGTTCTCGAAATTTTTCGACAAAATAATTTAGAAATCATCGGAAATTCCCTGAAAACATTTCTAATGAAATTCTTTGGAAACATTTCGGTAATTTAACCTAGAAATTTCTGGTGTAAATCTCTGGAAATAATCGTAACGTTCATCTGAAGAAATCCTTTAAAAATCATCAGAGATATTTCTCGATGATTTCGGCTAAAATCCTTTATAATCACTGAAGGTTTCCCCTAAAATTTCCGACAAAATTCTTCTCAAATCATCGGAGATTTTTTTCAGTGATGTCCAATAAAATTCTTTGAAAATGATCGGAAATTTTGCCTTAATATTTTCGATAAAATTCCCCCCTTTCAATTATCTCAACATTAAGTTCTACCGCTCCGTGATAACGCGCACGCGCCGACATGAAAACACGTTCTTCGCTAAGCAACGCGTACACGTTGCGCGGTTGCGCGTTACTGTAATTCTATTCCCCTATGGTGCGACTTCTCGTTCATCACCCGGTATAGAAGGTAGAAAAATAGTGAAAATATAGAAAATTTATAAAAATTTGATACAAAAAATTATAAACTATACAACTTGGGCTCACAAAAGTTAGGAGAAAAATTATATATTTCTCTTATGAAAATGGGAAGAACCTCAATGTGAAAACTTGAGGAATTTGTAGGATTGTCGAAAGTGGCAAAAATTGAATAAAAAAGTAGGAAATTGATCACTGCGCCAGAACATACATAAGTACTCTACTCTGATGCTCTTTCTCAAGAACCTCATGAAGAGTATGAGCTGTCTGCATCGGATATTGAAAATGTTCCAGGTAAGTTGAATTTGACCAAGTGAATATTACTTTTTTTTTTTTTTTTTTTGCTGATAATTTTGTTTCTAAAATGTGTTCAGGAGATGAAAATTACCTCAACATGTCCGAGAAGAAAGAGAAGAAAACTTATGAAGGTGCGATGCCCTTAGCATTAACTGTGACCAATGAAAAGTCGAATGACAGAAATATGAGTTCTGAGAAGGAAGGCGGTGAAAGGAATGTATCACCATTCGAAAAAGAAGAAAATGAAAATACCTTGAAGGACGGTGAAAATAATGATGTGGCTGAATCTGTTGCAGAAGGTAGAGTTCTAATTGGGCATTTTATATTTTGTGACATATTCATAAGAATCTAACTTACCGATATCAGGACATGTGTAAGAATTTAGCTAGCTGATGTCGGGACATTTGCAAGAATCTGGCTTACCAAAGTTGGGACATCGTAAGAATCTCGCTTAACGATGTCGGGATATTTGTAAGAAACTGGCTTACCGTTGTTGGTACATTGCCAATGTGCATACTTCATAATTTTGAATCTTATAATTTTAAGTGTTTGGAAAAGTGAGTTTGTTCGCACCACAAATTTGCGCCGTCTGAATCCGTCTTGTAAGTCCGATTTTCTAAGTAAAACGCGAAAGCAAGTGCGCAAAGATTGTTTAAAAAACCTGTGGTCACGTCGACCCCGAAAAATTCACGCAATAATTCATTCGAGTTAGTCCAAAGTTCGGCCAAAAGTTCGTCCTCCAACACGGCGCAGTCCACAGAAAAGTGAAAATCCCGGATTTTGCCACGGCCAATCCTAGTCTCTGGTTTCTAACAGCTGAAACACAATTCGCGGGAAATGAAGTTGAAACTGAAAAAGATAAGTTTTTTTTACTTACTTCAATGTCTTACCATGCATCAGCTGGAAAAAATCCAGTCTGTAGTCGAAAATGTCAATTCTGAGGACCCGAATGTACGCGAAACTGCACTGTATACCACCGCGAAAAAGACCCTGTTGGAGCAGTATGGAGACTCACAGGAAAAACGCCTCCAAAAATTGTTTGACGTGGCCGCCGAGGTACCAAATCAGACCCCAGGTGAGCTTTTGGGACAGCTCAGAAGGCATGGAGGAACTTCAGTAGGAGAAAAAGCTCTGAAGGAGCTTTGGTTTTCGAGAATCCCATCTGACATCAAGCCTTACTTAATGGCTTGCCAATCCCTGGAGCTGGACAAGCTCGCGGAACAGGCCGACTCCATTTATCAGCTCCTGAGAAAGAATTCAAATTCGTCAGTGCAAGTGAGTGCAGTTGAGACTAATTCTAATAACTTATTGATACAAGCATGGGGTGTTATCTCTGTAGTGTAGGCATCGAATTTAATATTAGTACGCAGAACAGTCACCCACAGCGCTGTATGTAGTATCCGCGAGACCGCGACGTTCAATTTGAATTTGAAACAGTTTGATAAGTAACGAATTATCAGGAAATTTCGACATTCTTTGAAATCAACGAAGTTATATTGGTTTATCGTGAAAATTATTTTGATGAAATGGTGTGGAAATGCAGTGTCCGGGGATGCACTACCAATGTGAACAATTCGAAAATGAAAATGCATCGAGTTCGTCGTGATCCAGAGGTGAATAATTGTTTTGCTGTTTTGTAATTTCACATTAATCAGGATGGAAGTATTATTGAAAGTAGTAGATGGGTCACTTGAGGACACATTCCAAAGTGATGACATCACTCCCCACTTTGGCCACGCCCATCAAGCAACTTTTTTTTTTTTTTCTACTACTAATATAAAAATATGAATATGATGACGTTGTGCACTATAATTAATTTTTTTAAAATAAAATATGACTTATAATAATATTTACACTTATACTTAGATTTTTTATTTATTTATTTTTTTTTTTTAAATAAAATATGATATAATAATATTTACACTTATACTTAGATTTTTTTTAAAAATAAAATATGATATAATAATAATAATATACTAGTACTTACCACCAGACATCCTCACCAGCTGGTTGATAGCCGTGATTTTGTAAACATTTGTTATACGCGTGTACTTTACTGAGAGCACAACGTGTAGGATGGAACATGTGATACTTACAGGTAATAGTAGTGTCAATTTTACTTAGGTAAAGATCTAAATCCAAGACTTGTACTTTTCCTTCTAATACTTTTGAAATATATTTTACACGTTCTGAGCCCTTCACAAGAACGACATCCGCGTGATTCAGTAAATTCATTCGTATTAAAGTCTCTACGTGTTCATATTCGATAGTCCCCAAACTCCAAAGTAAACCATGAATGTGTTTTGATAGAAAATTAACCCGTTTTTTCATTTCTGGTGATAGGTAGGTATAGTGACAAGGAGGTTTGAAGACAAAATGCGAGGCAAAAGACTCCCCATACTTTACTATCGCTAGTTCCTTCACTATAAATTTATTATCGAGGGATTTGAATGCCTGGAAATCTACAATGTACGCAGCCATAGTGTAATAATTTGCAGTAAACAATCAATGAACAGAGCTTCCGTAAAGAGATGTGTTCACTGTAATGTCCACAGCAAGTATGAGTATACTAGGTAGAGCTACCTATATTTATAGTTTTTCATTACCCCCACCACCTTTTTATTCTACAGTGAAGAGAGGGGATAACTTACATGAGCGACAGTATCTGCGACGTACATATGATGGATTAAACCAATAGTCTTTAATGTCGTTAAAATCTACAGTTTTTTCCTCACAATCTTCATCTACTGAACATTTTATATTTTGCTGATCGAAAAGTATGATATATTTTTCTGCACACTTATCACACAAGTGGGTGATGTTATACAGATAATCAGTATCTATCCAACGTATAGAATACGATCTATAATTTACCTTATATTTATTTTGATGTTCATCGATAATACAATCTAATGGGATGTTTCCTTTTCGCAGACTAATATAGTACCGAATGTTTAATGGTCTTGTTGTAAAACTCCCTAGACATATTTTATACGAATAAAACCGTGTTCTGTATTCAGCCCAAGCTAATATTTCTGTATTCGATAAATTCAACCATTTTTCCCTCAACTGTCTCTCAAGAACTGGTGGTAGGCCTGTAATCTCATGCACATTAGCAATAGTTGCAAAATATACCTTTGTAGCGAGATTGAGCAGTGAAGCCATCATATAGTCCACAACTCGAGTGATGAAACCCAAGAAACCTCACATCTTATATATTTTTTCAATTTCCCCCACCACTAATATTTAGAACCACATCACCCTCCCATATATGATCTATCCCATGTACCATGATTTGACGAGTTTTAAACTTTTTAATAACACTTCTATGTAATTCTCTGGCTAATTCCATTTTCCTAGTAACTAATTTGTTATTACCCATTTATACGGTTAACTAAGAACTGTAAACATAAATGTCCACATATTACATCGTGTATTCCTTGTTTTACCTCGTAATTATAAGTAACTGTCACATTATTCCCGAAATACTTGATGAGTTCGCTTGGAGGTGCGACTCCGAATGAATCAAAGTATCACGGTGAATAATTGTACAGGTAAATCTGAACAGTGTGTTTCACGGGGCTTCAGGATAACAGGGCTGAAACCTAGTGTTCGACCTAGAGTGTGTGGAGACTGTAAATCTATGTGTATATTACTCTTAATTTCAACGCGGAAAGTGTTTTTGTTTAATTGCACTGTCGTCGCGTAACCTTCAATCTTTGGATCACTTTCAATTAGCTTACTCAGTTCGTGTATTTCATAAGTCCCTGTAGGAATTGTAACCCGAAACTGTTCTGGGATCGTTTCGTCTATGAAAATTATTTCGTTATTTGCCGGAGTCACATTCGGGATATTATTATACGTCACAAAACTTTTGAGACACACTTCGTACGGCCGGTCAAGTTTTATACCATCTACATACTCGAAATCAAACACAGACGTGTTATTATTCAAAGAAATTTGGAAAGACATGGTTATAAAGTATGAAAGTGTTTTTCAGGTATTTATACTTGTTTTAATGTAAAACCTTATTGTTCAACGGGTTGTATATCGCCTTATGTATGATAGTCTTTTCTGGAATACCTTCACGCAAATTAAAAATGATTTTTATATTAATCAACGATTCCTTAATCACCGATGGTTGGTGTGAACAGTCGACAACACATATGGGGTACGAGAGCAGAAAATTCTTATACGATACAGGCGGGTCAGCCTCGCAGTTTGGGTAGTAAGATTCGCGAAAACTTTTGAACATGTGATAAAGATTACCGCATTTATTTTCACTAAATTTCAGATTGAGTCTCTCGCGTGGATAATACACGTTATTATTGAGTAGCACTTGAACATTTTCTAAATCTAGCAAATCAAACTTGGAATTCACGACCTGTAACTGATCCTGTTTGTCAGCTTGAAAGGCTAGCAGAATATATTTGGTTTTAGAGTACGAGACTGGTACATCCCACGTATATTCCGTCGTTCCAGGAGGTGGACTTATACTGTGATACAACCACTGACAAAAGAGTAGCTCGTACGTAGTGTTTTTCAAAATTTCCTGACGTACTTTAGTTTCGTACGTGATAGAAAATTTCACTTGCGGTACCCGCCAAATAATGTCTTTTAGTTTTATAGACACCTCGTACCTATTTTCTGGCGAAAAGAAACAGTTGTTACAAGATGCAGTTGTTTTGTTGTTGGTATATATGTAGTCTTATCTACTATTTGAGCAGTTTCGTGCCTGCTTATCTCTCGAATGAAACAGATGTAACGTTTAAGCTTAACCAATTTCTCGTACTTGTAGTTAGTATTATTTTGGAACTCTCAACGTGACACGAACTGTGTATATACGGAAATACAATTTTTGCAAGGAATAATTTCTTAACATGGTAGCAGAGAGCGTGGTTAAGTTTTTTTGTGTATCGCTGCTAGGCGCGCAAATTTATGCCTATGTACATTTTTTAGTGCGATCAAATTTTTCTTTATTCGAAATTTAATAAGATTAATTGCTTCTCATACTTGCAAAATAGTGCTGTGTTCGTCGTTCAAACTGTGTCGAGTGGTGCTGTCAGATCTTGCACGCTGTCCGCTGTCTGTAAGGTTCTTTCCTGGTGCGGAATTTCTCTTGCCTTTTTTCGTCATGACGTCTGATGAGTCTACCAGTAGCTGGAATACCAAGCGATTCGATGGTAACGATTACTCCAAGTTTCGGTTGCGGTTCATGCTGCAGATTAAAAAGAAGGAGTGGAACTCCGCGTTAGATTCGAGTAGGCCCGCAGCCACAGCAACCGATAGCAAAGACAAGGATGCCTGGGACAAAATCGACATAAAAGTGCAGAATACGCTGGTAAACGCTGTCTCAGATAGAATTCTGGACGAGATACAACATGAGACGACGGAAAAAGGTATGATCGATATTCTCGACTCTGTATATCTTCGTAAATTGCTGATGATGAGAGTCCTGGCTAAGAAAAGGCTCTTAAATCTTAAGATCAATGATGGTGAGGACGCACAGGATTTCTTTAGTCGCTTCGAGAAGCACATTAGTGCTCTTCATGATGCTGGAGAGCAGGTTTCTGCTGAAGAGAAGCTCTCATATCTACTGCTCATCCTACCGGAAAAATACTCTCATATAATCGATGTTTTGGATGCTATGCCGTTAGAGAAGAGAACAGTCGATTACGTAAAAGGAAAGATGATGTTTGATCATTGTCGGAACGAAAAGAGTCAAGAAATCTTTGATGAGGGTGCTGCGCTGCGAACGCAGATTGTCAATCGTTTCGAACGTGTTGATCGTTTACCCGGAAAAAGTGGTGCACCTGGAGGAATTTTTCGCTGTCACAGATGCGGAATGCTTGGCCACTACCGCAGAGACTGTCGTGTGAACTTGCAGTATAGTGGTCAAGGTACAAATGGTAACCCTGGAAATGGTAGCAGGGGAAATCGCAGAAACATCGCAGCTCAGAATATAGAGGTCAACGTCGGTGATACAGAGGTTAGTGTCTATCAAGTCAAGGTGTCTAAGTCAAAAACTAAACCTATGAGAAATATTCCTTGTGCAGAGCCAGATGGGAGACGTCTCCGAGATGTAACCAACGTCGGTGATTCTGGAAATGGAGATGAAGAAAAGTATAAATCGATTGTAAGAACATTGGACAGTGGTTGTACATGTAGTGAATGGTATATTCGTATATTTTGTTATATTGGGAAACATGGCAACACTGTCAAGAGTAGTTAGCTTAATGTGTCATTGCAGTCTAAATGTAATGTATTGTATGGAACCTGATTACCGTTTTTGTTAAGAATAAAATGTGAAATTAGAAAATGTGTTTCTGAACGTAATTCGAGTATGTGAAGATACAACAATGGCGACGAGGAAACTCAAAGAACCGCGTAGAGGTTAAACCTATACCTCAAGTAAAATCGTATAAACGAAACAGAGGAAAACGAAGGATCAGGTGTGTTCGAAAACGTGTTCCCACACCAAGACCAAGAATCAGAACCAACAATGCCGGTAGAAAGAAAGCAGCTGGAAATATCCGGATTAATCGGTACGTTGAAAGAATTTAATGAAAAAGATGATGATTTCGATGCATGGATCGAAATATTCGAACTGTACTGCGAAACAAATGATATTGAAGATGAGAAAAAGTTGTCAGCATTTTTAACGCTGATCGGAATGAAAATGTACTTAACGCTACGGGCATTAACGACGCCCAAAAAGCCGAAAGAAGTGACTTTTGAAGAGGCGACGAAATTATTAAGAGCCTATTTGAAACCGCAGCCATCGGTTACGGCTGAACGTAGTCGATTTCGAGCCAGAACGCAGAAGGAAAATGAGAGCGTGAATCAATACATCACGGATCTCAAACGCCTCAGTGAAACGTGTGACTTTAAAGAAAATCTCCAAGACAACTTGAAGGATCAAATTGTGCATGGCCTTCGTGAAAATAATCTGAAGAGGAAGCTTTTTCAGGAACCTAATCTGGATTACGCGAAAACTCTGGCGATAATCGAAGCGTGGGAAGGAACGCGAATCAGTATGGAAACTGAGCAGAAATTGGCGCCGCAGAACGTAAATTTTTTCCAACGACAGAAGCCGAAAGACTTCAAAAAAGATAATAATAGTAGTTCTAGTAAATGTACGTGTTGTGGTTACACAAATCATGTCTTTCGTGATTGTAAGTATATAAATTATGATTGTAGAATTTGTAAACGCACGGGTCATTTAGCGAATGTTTGTTTTCGAAATAAGGAACGTAATTACGATCAAAACGTTAACGTAAAGAAATCAAATGACGATTACAAGAATGATTCTAAGAGTACAAAGGGTAACGTAAAGGAACGGGACAATAATCGTAAGTTTACGAATGATAACAATCAAAACGAAAGAAAATGGAATAACGATAATAAAAATTGTTCGAAAGGTAAAGCTAACGTAAATAAAATTGAAGGGGAGGTACCCTTGGAAGATTTGTTTCTTGGATCGTTTTTCAATATTAATACTGAGGAAGATCAACCAGTATTCTGTAACATAAAAATTAACGAGAAGTATTATAAAATGGAAGTTGATTCAGGTTCTAAGATATCAGCCATAAGCTTGCAGTTGTACGAAAAAGAATTTAAGGAATTTTATTTGAAAACTATCGAGAGTAATTTTGCTTCGTACGACGGTTCTATGATTAAAGTAATCGGATTTATCACGGTGCCGGTAATGGTAGATACTATCGAACACAAATTACGTCTATATATCGTGAATAATGGTAAAAACCCGTTGCTAGGGCGAGATTGGTTCGTGCCTTTAGGAATAACAATTAGTATCGAAAATCAGAACGAATCTATGTTCGTCGTTCACAGTCTAGAAACAATTAAAAATGACTTAATTAAGGAATTTCCGACTGTATGCACGGAAAAATTAGGTACATATAAGAATGCAGAATGTACGTTGACTTTTAAAGATACTCTGAAACCTATTTTTTTTCGTCCGAGACCTTTACCGTTAGTGTTGAAAGATAAAGTTTCTAAAGAAATTGATCGTTTAGTTTTGGAAGGTATTTTAGTTCCAGTACAGACTAGTGAGTACGGAACACCAATAGTACCTGTGCCAAAACCGAATAATGGTGTTCGAATATGCGGAGATTATAAAGTTACTATTAATCCACAAATTGTTACTGATCGTTATCCGCTACCGCTTATTGAAGAACTAATTAACAAGATTGCCGGTTCCGCTTATTATACGCATATTGACTTGTCTCATGCTTATCAGCAGTTATGTTTAAAGAAAGAAACTCGTAAATATTTAACGTTATCAACTCATAAGGGATTATTTGAACCGACTAGAGTTATGTATGGTATTTCCTCTGGTCCAGGGATGTTTCAAAGAGAAATTGAAAAAATTTTGCTTGGGTTGGATAACGTAGTTTCGTATATTGATGATATATTAATTGGTGGAAAAACTTGGGAAGAGCATATTGCCCTAGTTAAAGAAGTTTTGAAACGTTTACGTGATTGTGGAATCACTATTAATGTTGGTAAAAGTAAATTTTTTGAAAAAGAAACTACTTTTGTAGGAAATAGAATAACAGCTGCAGGAATCTTTACAGATCCAGAAAAAATAAAAAGTATTGTAGAATGTGAAATTCCTAAAAATGTAAAGGAACTTCAAGCCTGGTTAGGATTGATTTCTCATTTGTCGAAGTTTTTGCCTAATATCTCGATGGAATTAGGTCCTATTTATAGATTGTTGAGAAAAAGAGTTAAATTTAATTGGTCGAATGAATGTCAAGATATTTTTGAAAATGTTAAAAAGGTAGTTCAAGAATCAAATTTTTTGGTACATTTTAACAATCAACTACCTATCAAAGTAAAATGTGATGCAAGTCCTTCAGGACTTGGTGCTGTATTAATGCATGTAATTGAAGGAGAAGAAAAACCAGTAGCTTATGCTTCACGTACTTTGACTGCTAGCGAAAGTAATTATTCGCAAATTGATAAAGAAGCTCTAGGGATCATTTTCAGCTTACAAAAATTTCATAAATACTTATATGGTACAAAGTTTATCTTGCAAACGGATCATCGACCGTTAACTTTTATTTTTGGTCCGAAACGTGATTTAGGAACTGTAGTGGCTAACCACTTACAAAGGTACGCCTTATTTTTGCGAAGTTATGAGTATGAGATAGAATACATATCTTCCAAGCGTAATTATATCGCGGACAGCTTGTCTCGCTTGAAAAATAAAGTAAGTACTAATTCAGAAAAAGAGAGTTCAGAAAATAACTGTATACAATTAGTATCTGAAGTTTTCAGTAAAATTAATAAGAAAATTATAGCTGAAAAAACTGACTTAGATCCGGTTTTAAGTAAAGTAAAAGAATTTGTGTTGAAAGGATGGCCATATAAGAGTCTCAAAAAAGTACCAGCAGAATTCACATCCTTTTTCATGAAACGTTTTGATTTAGCTGTAGAAAACGATTGTGTATTTTACTTGCATAAACTTATAATACCAGAAGAATTACGAGAAAATTGTTTAGCAGCACTGCATGATACGCATCAAGGTGTATCGCGGATGAAGAGTGTCGCGCGGAGTTACTGGTGGTGGCCAAAAATGGACCATGAAATTGAACACATCACTAATAACTGCCAGTCTTGTTTGAAATATCGTAAAGAACCTCAAATGTCCGTTCTACACAAGTGGACATACCCGCAAAAGCCAGGTGAAAGAATTCATGCAGATTTTGGAGAATGGCGAGGGAAGAAATTTTTGTTGATTATTGATGCCTTCTCCAAATGGATCGAAATTTATGAAATGTCGTCCACTACAGCAACCGCAACCATCGCGAAGTTCAAGGATTACATGGCTCGCTGGGGACTCTGTATGGTGTTGGTCACAGACAATGGACCGCCATTTGATTCTATGGAAATGAAAGAATTCCTCAATAGAGTGGGGACAAATCACCTAAAAACTGCACCTTATCATCCGAAGAGCGATGGCCAAGCAGAAAACGCGATTGGAAATGTGAAAGACAAGATTCAGAAAATGATCAATTCCTCTAGAGATAGTCTCGATAACATTTTGTATCGTTTTCTATTGGATTACAGAACAACGCCACATGCTACAACAGCAAGACCGCCATGTGAGCTTCAGTTAAACAGACCGCTTGTGACGAGATATGAAATGATGTTAAAAAGGAAGTTCGAAAAAGAATGCGCTACATATCCTGGTACAAGAGCCCTAGAATTAGAAGAAGGGGATATGGTAATGGCGAGAGACTATACGCGGGCCCCAGAAAAGTGGGTTCCAGGAACAGTTCTTGAAAAGAATGGGGAGACAATGGTCAAGTTGGAAACGGAGAACGGAATCATCCGACGTCATGAAGAACAAATTATAACGTTACCGCAGACGAAACAATCAATTGCTCCCGCTCCAACTGAAACAGTTATACCAGAAGCTCCAATGTTAAGAAGATCGGAAAGGATTCGAAAACCAGTCGATCGTTTGAATTTATAATTTTTGTTAATATTCTTATATTATGATTATAATTTTTTAATTTTGAGGGGAAAATTGTAGTGAATGGTATATTCGTATATTTTGTTATATTGGGAAACATGGCAACACTGTCAAGAGTAGTTAGCTTAGTGTGTCATTGCAGTCTAAATGTAATGTATTGTATGGAACCTGATTACCGTTTTTGTTAAGAATAAAATGTGAAATTAGAAAATGTGTTTCTGAACGTAATTCGAGTATGTGAAGATACAACAGTACAGACCATATAGTAAACACTGATAGGTATTTTTGTAGAAAATCTAAATTAAATGTACCTGTAAATGTAAAAGTGGCGGATGGCTATATTTTAAAAGTGTTGTATAGCGGTGATATTTCTATGTTTACACTCGTTGATGGTATTCGTAAGCCCATTTTGTTAAGGAACGTGTACTTAGCTCCAGAACTGGACAACAGTCTTTTGAGCTTTGATAGGATAACAAAGGCAAATTTTTCGATTTTGGCAAAAGGGGAGGTTGCGAAAATTTTAAACCCTGTAGGAAACATAGTCGGCATCGCTAGGAAGTCGAATAAATTATATGAGCTTGATTCGTTTGTATCTGAGAGCATAGTTTGCTCGGTCATAGATGTTTCAGGAAATGTTATAGGTACTACAGCAGCAGAAAAATGGCATCGGCTACTTGGACACGTGAACTTTGGTGATCTGAGGGAACTTTGTTCGAAACAGCTATTAATTGGTGTCCCAGAAACGATTGGGAAGTTACCGGAAGTCTGCGATGTTTGCTTGGAGAGCAAATTCTGTAATCCCAAGCATACCAAAGTTCAAACGAGAGCAACTAGGATTATGGAATTGATCCACTCGGACGTAAATTTTGTGTCACCGGTTGGGTATAACGGTGACATTGGATTTGTATCATTTATCGATGACTTTAGTCGATTGGCTAGGGTTTACTGTATAAGATCTAAGGACCAGGTCACTGATAAATTTATGCATTATATAAATGTTATGTCTAATCTAACTGACTCTTCTATTAAAGTGATAAGGTGCGATAGGGGCACCGAATTTTTAAATGCTCGTTTCTATGAACTCTGTTCTAGCCGTGGAATTTCGACTAAACCTTCACCAGCGTATGTTCATGAACTTAATGGTACTGCGGAAAGGTTCAACAGAACCATCATGAACAAAGCTCGCTGCTTGAGGGTGGAAGCTAATATTGACAAGAAATATTGGCCGGAATGCGTTAAAACAGCTGCATACTTGGGAAATCGAACTCTGGCGAATACGCTAGAAGAAAAGACACCATTCGAGATATTTTTCGGTGAGAAACCTAATGTAACTAATTTAAAACCTTTTGGATCTGTTGTGTATATTAGGGTTCCAGAAGTTCGTAGAAAATGCAAAATGGACGCAAAAGGAGAAAAAGGAGTGCTTGTTGGATATATGGAAACCAGATATCGAGTGCTGGTAAATGGAATCATTAAAGAAACGCCTTATGTTCGTCTTGCAAGTGGGCAGCTGCAACCGGTCAATCGTAGAACGCCAGCGATGCTGAAAAATGAAGAAAGTACAACAGAGGAAGATGAAGGAAAGGAGAATGTCAGCGTAACCAGAAATTTTGAAAATTTACAGACTGGAAATCATTCAAACGAGGAAGGCACCAGTCGAGCATCTCAGGATCGAAGGGAGGAAGCAGAAGTTCAACCAGAAGCACAAAACGAAGATGTGGAAAATCAGGATGCTGACGAGCAGGTTCGAGAACAAGCTGGAAATATTTTGAGTCGTCCAGCCCGTGTAAAAAGGAAACCAAGTTATCTCGATGATTATGTTGTTCAAATAAAACTGTGCACCACGGTCTGTACACCTGATTCGTATCGAGAAGCAATGCAGAGTGAAGATGCTGTAGCATGGAAAATGTCAATGGATGAAGAAATCAGAAATTTACAAAAGAACAATGTTTGGAAGCTAGTAGACATGCCTGCGAATAAGAAAGTGGTCCCGGTCAAGTGGGTATACAGAATAAAGCCGAATGGAAAGTTTAAATCAAGACTGGTTGCGGTTGGATTTCGTCAGCCTCGTGATGTTGAAGAAGAAACGTACTCGCCTGTGGCTGCAATGGCTACGCTTCGGGTTGTATTGTCCATGTCTTGCCGTTTTGGATTTTACATCCACCAGATGGACGTGGAATGCGCATTTCTGAACGGTGATGTCAAAGGAGAAGTGTTTGTAGGTCAGCCAAGGGGTTACGGATTGGAAAATGGCACGGTGTATCGACTTCAGAAAGCTCTCTATGGCCTGAGAGAGAGCCCACGGGCGTGGTATGACTGCTTCCACAAGTTTATGGTTGAGCTTGGTTTCTCGTGTTCTGATTATGATTCCTGTTTATACATAAAATGGCTTAATCGAGATCTTATAGGTCTCATTTTGTATGTGGATGATTTACTTATTTTTTCAGGAAAAGAAAATTTGGTAATGGACCTTAAGAGTCAGTTGGAAAAGAAATTTAGCATGACCGATTTGGGAGAGATCAGAAACTACTTGGGCATCGAAGTGGAATATAGCCGAGGGGCTAGAGTCATGAAATTGAACCAATCAAAGTACATAAATTCGCTGGCAAGGAAATATCAAGTCGAACAGATGCGAAAGTCACGGACACCTATGGAAAAAAATTTAAGTTTACCTGTTTCTGCTGAATGTGATTCTTATGTCTCAGAGTATCGCAGTTTAATTGGTGCACTCCTTTTCATTGGCACAGGAACTAGATTGGATGTTTCATATGCTATTAATTATTTAAGCAGGTTTCAACGGTGTGCTACAGTCACCCATTTTCGTTATGCGTTGCGGGTGCTCAAATATTTACAGGAAACGAGTCACATGAAGTTGACATTCACTGGTAATGTGGATCAGGTGTTGGAGGGATGGGCGGATGCCGATTGGGCAGCTGACTCTGTTGACAGGAAGTCAACTGGCGGTATTTTAATCCGAGCCTTTGGCAATCCTGTCATATGGAATTGCAAAAAGCAAAGTACAGTTTCCCGTGCCTCGACCTACGCCGAGTACATCGCATTGGCCGACACCGTGTCTGAACTTATGCCTATTATGGGTGTCATGAAAAATCTTCAAGTAAGTTTTGAGGGTCCGATACCCATCTACGAGGACAACTCAGGAGCAGTTGTTCTCGCAAACAAGGGTAAGTTCACGAAACGTGCGAAGCACATCGAAGTTGCTTATAACTTTGTGGCCGACTATGTTGCAAAAGGGTTAATTGTGGTAAAGAAAGTTGATTCGAAAGATCAACTGGCCGATATCCTAACCAAGGCTCTGAGCTGGGAAAAGTTCTCGGAGCTAAGAAAAGCCGTATCGATATTTTAATGTTTTTTGCCATCCACAAAATTTTTTTTATCTGACTTGCTAGAAACTTTGTTACCTTCCTGTTTTTTCTAGTCATAACCATATATGTACGTTGTTCGAACCGTTTTATTTTTTGATCGAATTCTAGCTATAAGAATTTTTTTTATTTTTTTGTTTTTTTATGGAAGGGGTATGTTGGTATATATGTAGTCTTATCTACTATTTGAGCAGTTTCGTGCCTGCTTATCTCTCGAATGAAACAGATGTAACGTTTAAGCTTAACCAATTTCTCGTACTTGTAGTTAGTATTATTTTGGAACTCTCGACGTGACACGAACTGTGTATATACGGAAATACAATTTTTGCAAGGAATAATTTCTTAACATTTGTAAAAAATCAGTTTCTGCGGTATACGATAAAGAAATTGCGTGTAGTCCTCAAAGAAACCCATAACCAACGACATTGGAATGACAATAGAGAAAAAACCCGAGTTATTGATTAACGTACAATCTTCGCTATCAGATATTTTCCACCCAGCCAAATTATAGTTTAGATTATTTTTCAACGAAACCAAACCCTTCATTGTACACGCAACACCTGGTTTACGAATACTGTCAATCTTATTGTCACCGACAAAATAATCAATCCTGTCGAAAAGATGTAGTATTCCGTTATTTATGAAATCAATTTTCTTGGTATCTATAACAGGAATGTTCACCGGTGGATTACCACCACGTACACGAACCTGACCTTGTATAACCAACAAGCTGCGAGATGGTTGTGTACAAATGTCCTCGTTGTAAATTATGATTGGGAATTCTGAACCCGGAACATCAAAATTCTCAGATAATGGAGGCCTATAGTCAAAGTATTCGTAACTTTCGATAATGTTAGCCATCGCTGTCGTATAATTCAGTGTTCCCTCCTCTATTTATACTTATTCGTTGGTAAAATGTATCGTACGCGTTGGATATCTCTTCACGAGTCTTTGCATTAGTCAGTATTACTTTTCCAGATTTAAATACAATTATTGTCACCCCATTACGGTATACTAGTCCAGGAAATAGTTCAGCATTGAAATCAACTTTTCGTTGGTTATTACGATAGAAACTGTACAAGTCTGGTCGAAAATCCAAAGATGTACTAGCTACAATGTTTGTTATACGAAAATTTTTGAATTTAACGGGAAAGCCTAACTTTTGTATGATTCTAGCAAATTTACGAGTTGCGATTCTAGCCGAGTCTTCATCTCGCGTACCAAGACAAACCATTTTACCCGAAGTAAATATATTAGCAGTACTTTTAGGATTTCGTAACCGCATTGTGAGACCGTTGAAAATTGTCGGGTTATACACCACATTTGCAGCATTTTTAGCAATATAACTCAAATCAAGCAGACAGTCTAAATCGACCGTAGTCAACACATTCTGTATTTCAGGAGCCATTTATCCCAAAATCAAATCTCTTCTTGTATTTATAGGTTTCACTCTCCACATCTATGACCAGGAAGCTGTATGGTTCTCGCCAACACTCGTTACACATTGATTTAAAACGTTCAAACGATACATCTGTTACATACTCGCCGTATATTTGTCGTAAATTGACACCGTCTTGACGGAACAGAATTAGGTAGTTGAAATTCTCACGAATACCCGATTTCTTGGGAATTTTTGTGTATGCTTGGCTCAGATAGATGGAAGAGATCTCACGATGTCGCCCGCGAAGGAAAAAATTTGCAATTCTATCCTGGTTTTCAGTTAATACATCGTCAAAAATTATAACAGAGCCTACAGGAACCTCTTCCGGTTCTGGAAGTGTATCTACCTGTACAGTATGATAATTGATGATGCTCTTTTTACTTTTTCTCTCCTGATTATGTCTACGAACTAGATCCGATAATGTTTGATATTTTTCTTGGTAGTTCGTTTTTGCGCATAGGTACAAGTTTTTAAACGGTCTAACATGAAGCAGTATTGTTAAGAGTAGGTTCGATTTTCCTGACCCAGACGGGCCAAAGATTCCGCATCTCAGAACGTCGGGAAAGATATCGTTCTTTCTACGTTTTGGTCGATTATTATCAAAGTTGATTACACTTATACCGTTTTTCAGTTTTCGCGTAGTCATCTTTATTTGTATACACAGTCAGACAGTCTATTTATACCCGTAAGGGAAAGTGTCAAAGTCTGTCCTAATTACACGTTTATCAAATCCAAAACTAAATGTCTTTACTTCGCCTATATTTACAATGTTTTTAGTCAAAACTTCACGTTTCAAGGCGGTATTACGAGTCTCAATTTTTTCAACCTCACCGTTAATTACACGTTCCATGGCGGGACCATTCAATTTAGCAGCATTTTTATGGTGCAGTCTGAATCCTTTAATTTTAGTCGTCTCCTTACCGCTGTCTGTCTTATAGTAGTACGATTTTGGTCCAGTTGTTAGGAACTTGGTGATGTGTCCACCACCTAGCTCATCAGTCCACTCTCCAAGACAGTCACCAGTGGCCACAGTATTACACCCATTGTCACGGTAAATTATCGAGTCGATGTCACAGTATAGGACGTTTTGGTCTAGTTTTGATAATTGGTCGTACAGTCTGAGTCGAGCGTTAGCGGTGGTATACACGGCAACAAAAATATTAGTATTGTAATTATCCTCGACAAACTGATCCTTGTACTTGAAATTAACGTGAATCATGTTCTCCGAAATGTAAAACACATTCAGGTCTTTCAAGCGATCGTCAAGGAGAATCTCGTAGAAGCGTCGGGGTCTTTGACAAATTCCGTAGTCGCCATATTGGGGCGCTGTCCAAATTTTCCCCAAAGGGAGTTGAGGCAGAGCTTAGCCACGGCCCTCCTCCCTGGGTTGACTGCCACGCGATTAATATCCAACGTGATCCCCATTTTGTCTTTTACATCCTGGACGTACGCTTCATTAGTCGGGAAATTATGAGGACTGGACTCTAATTTAATTTTCATAAAGTCCTCGATGTAACCTCTCCACAATTCTTTGGACGAGTCAAAGTGCCACACTTCATAAATTTCTTCAATTTTATAACCTTTTGCCAGGGCGACACTAATCTCAGCCGTTGACCAAGTACCCACGAAGGCGCGTTCAGTCGCGGTATGAGTACAAGTATCACACATCCGTTGGGCACATTTTAGACACAATGGGAAGACTAGTTTTTCTGCCTGTCCCATTTTTACTTTAACAGGTAGTACGGGAATGTACAGACTCGATGGGGGCAAGACTTTACATTTGATGATACCGTACCAGTTCGGATCATATTGCTGGGGTTTCTTAATTTTTAGGGGGTGTCCAATTGGATAGTCGTCGTAGTACATTACAGTCGGGTAGAGTGAACAGACATCGATATAACGAATCTTATCAGACCCTGACTCGGCTTTCAATTTAAACGCTTCGGTACGACCACCAAAGAACGCATCGCGTGGGTTAAGCGACTCAATTACTTGGTCCCCCGTGTTTTTGTATTCCCTATATAGAGGGGATTTTACCCATTGACACTCCCACATTTCGACTACGTTATATCCGGCATCCTCCAACTGTTTAGTACGGTCCTTGGTTTTCTGATACAGGTCCGCCATGTTTGTTTTGTTTACGTTGTTAATCGTGTCTTCGTTGTAGCAGTGAGGGCACCCATGGAAGAAGCATCCTTGAAATTGATAGACAGTGTTGTGTACTTCGTCAAAGCCATCAACTTTTGCCCCGCAAATTTTAACTTCGCCACCGTTCATCGCGTGACAAATATTCTCGTTATTAAACGATTCTAACCAAGAAATACTAATTTTGGAGTATTGGTCTTTAGGTTCCGTATTACTTACCGCAATAGTGTCTGGTTTTATGTATTTAGATCGGTAGATGGCCATACATACCGACGGGAGGGTAAGGTACTGGAACGGGTCGATATTAGCAATTTCCAAAAATTGATTTCTCAATTCTATACACCCTTGTCTCAAAATGTCCACATCACTATTACAGTATTCGTACAGTTCCTTCTGCATATCAAACACATAATTTTCAGCTACGCGATCATCGTGCCACTTGATGAATTTTTCGCGATCACCTTCCATCATTGTGTCGAAACAATAGTAATGTTTTTCTGGGATGGGTCCTACATAATTCGTGTTTTCTTTAGTATTGAAGAGGTGAGGAAAGTAGCCCTTCTTCAATTCCTGTAGGTTAAACGTCTTTGGGAAAGCTGATAGTGGAGCCTGAACAAAATTGTGACTGTCTATAATTTTCAAATTTAAGTGGGGAATCTCCAAGAGCATTAGTTTACTACCTGTGTAAATGGTATATGGTTCTACCGTGTTGGCAACACAATACTGCATAATGAACTGGCTGTCGTAGCCTTTAGCGTAGTGGGCAATCGCAGTATAGTTTTTATGGGCCTTGTCAATTAGCCAACTACAAAACTTATCGTTCGTATCAAAACGGTACGTGGTTCCTTCAAAATCGTGAGCTACAATCAAATTAGGTATATGTATACCTGACTCTTGTTGACACTCGTAATCAAAAAAGATATACTTCTCAGTGTATGTACACTGTTCATTCACTATACTCTCCTTGGTTAAATCACACTTTTTACATCCTACACATCTACCTCCTGTTGCAGGAAGATTTTTCATGTAGCACTGGTGTTTTTTAATCTCAACAATTTTTTGACAATTTTTACACTTCTCAAACCCACACTGGTGAGTTCTGTTACGTTTTACAAGCTTATAACACTGTTTACATTTATAGGATTCATGGCACACAGAAGACTTGTGAAGCGTTAGGCAGTCCTGGTTGAGACAGTATCTGTTACAAGTAGTGCACAGTATACGTTTAATCGACTCGTGTTTTTCACCTTTACACAGCCTACACGTCTCTTTCTCAGTCTTACACACATGTCCGCCCTTGTTATTGTACGGAGAGAAGCATTTTTCACAAAAGTAGACAGATCCAAAGAACGCATTCATTTTTGAAATCGTATCAAAGTGAGAGCCATTCTTATACAAGAAATTTTTTACTGGTTTATCCTGACTACCTTTGTAAATCAATGCGTTGAAACTCTCGGCGCATACGATGTGAATTTGAATATTAAGAAGAGCCTCGCAATTTTTAAAGTCCTCGAGAGTAAAGCCGTGATCATTGTAGGTGTTCAAACGACGGCATAATTCGACAGCCAAGTCTGTCTGGATCCGTCGGCCCTTACGGATCTGAATAATTTGAGAGGGAGTCAGTTGGCGGCCTAATATATTGTCAGTATGGTAAGTTAAACCTACAATAACAGCCCTAGGTCCGCATAAAGTGTCGGTATTATTAATTCTCACTATACATTGTTTAGTATGGCGGTCTTTCTTTAAATTTACAATCTTAGAGCGTCCTTGTCCTCTAGGGAGTTTCACACTATGTATACTGAAGATACATGATTGTAATTCTACAGACTCGTCAGAAGTGAGAATCTGAACCATTTTTTCCTTCAACTTACTCACATGGTCTTGACATTGGAATCCAGTCGAAATGGGATTAAAAAAGCCAGTATTCTCAACAATAAGGTTAATTTTATCCCCCATCTCAAACTTGGCCCGATATTTAGCATAGACCAACATCTCATTTAATGCCTCGGTAATGAGATCCTCTTTCGGCATAGGGGGAATATTCTGTTTAAACTTAATTTTGTACTGATTCATGTCCGTGTTAAATTTTGCAATGCTTCGAGAAGACACCTGGACTACTTCGACATACTTTAAAACAGGTTCCTCTCCTCCACCTCCATAGTACACATCATCGGATTCTTCGTCGAGATTTAAATCACTTACCAACTGCGCGAGAATATCAGGGCGTCCTCCATTACCACCGTCATCATTGTCATCTCCGTCAATGTTCCCCTGTCCGGAGGGGTCGTCATCATTCTGGTCATCATCGTCATTGTTGTCATCGTCATTATTGTCGCCGTCATCATTATTATCCTCGTCATCTCCATCCTCTTCTTCCTCACTGTCAGTCTCGTCACTCAAGTATAAATCTTCCTCTAACAAAGTTTGTCGCGATACCGGTGGATAGGGGATACCTAATAATTCTGCCAAGAACGGGTCCATCTCAACCTCTACACTGTTAGTCTCACCTGGGGGCGGGAGAGGAGCAGGGGTTACAGGCGGATGGACAGGCGACGGGAGAAACGGGCCGAAACGCGGGAGCACATACCGTTCGAGAGGTAAGGGACGAGTAGGACGACGCGTAACATACTCATTCAACATGGGATCGGGTTCACTTACCTGTAAACGTCTCATATACTTACGTAAGCCAGGGCGACTCCATCTAGAGGGACGGGCACGAACAAAAACACTGTTGTCAAATGGGAAAATATCTCCCAACTCACTCTCAGCTACGGTCCGCTCATTGACAGGTTCCTCCATACCTCCCAACTCATTCAGGAGAGAATCCAACTCACTCTCATATGACACTGGTAGCGGCACGCCAGTCATAAGGTTCAACTCTTTCAAAATATCGTCGAAAATATCTTCATCCAACTCGCTAGTCGATAATTCAAAACTAAACTCGTCTCCTAATGCTAATTCAGGTACAACCACCTCCTGTACACTCGTCTCATCTCTACTCGCAATTAATTCTGGAACACACTCATCTTCTAATGCTACTTCAGGTACAGTCACCTCACACTCCACAGCTGAAGGTACGACCACCTCCTGTACACTCGTCTCATCGCTACTCGCAATTAATTCTGGAACACCACTACTAGTCTCTTCCACCACCTCAATCTCCGATTCCAACTTGGCTAAATAGTTGCGAAGACCTGGTCTAAACCAGCTAGCCACACGTCTAGATTTTGAAAAAATCTCACTCTTGAAAGGAAAGATTTTTCCGAGACTCACTACTGGCCGAACTACTTGCGTTCTCTCACTCGCAATCTCACGCTCCACAGCCTCAATTTCGGATTCCAGCTTGGCTAAATAGTTTCGCAGACCAATTCGCTGCCATCCACACACACGCTTCGATCTACTAAACAAGGTGTAACTAAAAGGAAATATACCTGCTAACTTATAACTAGGGTTAGTCGATTTTTTTGTGCCGGCTGGCGATTTTTGTTGACTTAAATCTACAATGTTAGTATCCTTACTAATAAGGGCTATAACTAATTCTACTTTCCTAAGACTATAATATTTAGAAACATTACGCGCTTTTGCTAAATCACGCAACTCACACACCTTCATAGCCATAAACGGGCTGCTATTAACCATCGTAACATAACTCTGAGCCATCTTTTAAATATTAGACAGTACCGGAGAGTATTTATACTAATTACGAATACTTACAAAACACTTTCACAAGCCGTAAACAGTGAATGCAGAAAATCGCAAGAAAATCGCAAGAAAAATCGCAGTAAGGCGCCAATGCAAGGTTTACCAGATGTCACCAACAGAGGTTCGTCTAGATCAACAGTCGCAAGAGCAATGAGGAATACGTGTGAGCGGGGTTCTATATATACTTTTTCAGAGACGTTCGGTCTCCCTGGGGGACTAGGCCACGCCCCCTTCTGCGCGCGCACCCATCCATAATACTGTACATAGAAATCGTGAAAGTTTGATTGATAGCTAATGAAGACGACATACAGTTTACTATTTCAGACTTGGTGACGGATTTCGTGAGATGTGTGATGTGATTTTAGAAGCATACTGTACTTTTCCTCAGGTTGACTGCTTGTTGTTTTATCACGGTTCATGTATGCGTGTGTCGCCCGTCATTTCTGCTGACCTATGTATTTTTTTCTCCGTTCAACCGTCATTCACTCTCGGCTTCGTTTTTTTTTTTCTTCTTCACGGGGCTATTTTTTTTTTTCGGTGACTGTATTTTTTTTCCCCTAACGTTCATGAGATAAGAATTCGAACCAATGTTCATAAATCGTTGACTATCGATATAAAACAATCCAGACTCTGCTGCATACATGACGTCAAAATGACTCATCGACTAACGAATATACACTGAAGCTACAATTGCCGCAGCTAACGTTCAACGTATTTGATGAGAATGGAGAGGATCGCGCGTGATTTCTTATTGCAAATTGAGCTGAGGATATTGGTATAGATTCACTCGCAAATTAACAACAGTAACGATACGTCTGTTGTGTGAAACTCGAGTATGTAATGAGACAGGATCGTAAGAAAAAAAACTTGGAGACAGAGAGTTCGGATCCAGGTATTAAAACTATAGACCAATACATAAACGAGACGAGTATTACAGGTGGAATGCAGAATTTGTAATTCCGAGTGCATGGTTACATGAAGAATTAATAAATTAACTGTTCAATACAATTTTTGTTGATTACAAAACGTGGAAGAAGGTGAGTTTGAATACAGAACTGAACTAGGTATTACTGATCAACGAACGTTTCAAACACCAAGTAGAACAGGGAATAGAATCAGCTATAACTGAATATTTTGTTTAACCCGGTACATTCAATTCACCATTGGGTTCCCAATTTTTAATTTACTAACTTTGGAAATACTGGTGAAAGGACTAAAATTGAAAACAGAGTTTGCTGGACACCAGCTGGATTCGGACTAGTTTCTATTAAAAACAGTATCAGATCAGAAAAAAAAACACGCAATGGTTATTCGAGTTCATGCTGTCAGTTCAATCAGAGACCACTCATTTACGATTTTTTGTTGAATAAAATAGCAGTACCTACTACCTAGTACGAATATTCTACCTTCAAAATACGTCGTCAACCTAATATAATTACGGCTATGTCAGAAAAGATGTATCGGTTGTAAGGGACGATGGCTGTGATGAAAATAGAACATATTAGGTATTATGATTCATTGTGATGTCATAAGACAAGCTTGGACTTGTTTGATGAGATGAGTCATTGGCTCAAGCTAACCACGGTTGCAGGTGTATGTGATTGTTATTATTTTTCGAGATTTATAACCCAGATATGGTTAGAATTATTTCTATATTTCAAAACAAAAGACTGGTCTGTATACTCAATTAAAATCTGATAGGTAGAGAAATGAAATGAATCTGAGATCTGCAGAAAACGTATCTAAATCGTGTACATATATTACAAAGACCTCTCAAGATGTTTTTGAAATGAGTGAAATAGGTTTATGTGTGATTCGTGACGTAGATGGTCAAAGTCCGTAATATCACCTGTGAACATTGAAAACACCAACCACCCTACATTATTGACTTTGTCCTATATAATTTTGAGAGTGTGTACAACATAGTGGTAATTTATGAATCATGAACACTTGAAAAACGTGTAAAAATAGAGGGAAAAATAATTTGAGTATATTATGACGAATACACTGAGAGCGGAAAAAAGAATGACTACCTCTCAAGATGCTTTGAAATTACCAGATTGGTAACTGTTTCGAGGAATGTCTGTTGAATTTTTGAGGTGGTCAGGTCTCAAATCGGATTTGTGTAGATATGAGAAATTCAGCAGTTCGAGTATAATTGGAGCCAGTAAAAGCCTAAACAAGCCCCGTTTTTGTCTGTTTGTGTTGGTAGGGAAAATACAGGTACAGAATTCTGCCTGATAACCTATGTGCATACGATTTTGATAAATTATCGCACACCATGAAAGAGATTCGGTTTATACCTTACATGAGCCTCAAGTTCAGAATCATGGTACAAATGTTCCAGCTCGCCTACACATTTCCATCTATTTTACGGACGCTGGCGGGACCATTTTTTAGCTGAGTCGACAGAAATCCCTACACTATAGAAACTGATTCCATCTATTTTACGGACGCTGGCTAATTCCAACTCGAACCGATGCCGATCGATCAGACCACGATTTGCAGTCCAAGGAAAGTGTGCGCTGTAATATAGTTTTTTATTATTCTGAAAGTTTTTTGTGTTTTTTTTCTAAAAAGTTGTAAAATGTTTTATTACATCCTGGGAGCAGCAGCCGCCATAGCGTTGTGGCATGTGGCCCTCCTGTATCTGTAAGTATTCATTTTTTCGTTTTCAATTATTAGTCTTATACTGGATGACGACTCTCTGTAACAGTAACGTTTTCATTACGTACAGTGCCTTACGATGGGCTCGGGCCCACGCTGAGACTGAGATGGAGCCGCCACGTCGACGAGTAGATCCAGAAGACCGGCTTCCATCGTTTATGTCCGTGGAGGCGCCCCGGGAGCGAGAGTGGAGTAAGTTTTGCTCATATCTTACGTCCTTACAACTTGTGTTCAAATTTTGACTGAGAAAATGAATGACGTTAATTTGAGCATGTTGTTTACATATGTTTCAGTCTGTTACGGTCATAACCGCTGTGCCGCCAACCACCGTCGTAAGTATTAACCATATTTTACATATAGGGTGTTCAACAAAATGTAATATTATCAGACGTTAATTTAGGTGTGTTGTTTACGTATGTTTCAGACTCCGGGTACTCGTCCGTAGACGATATTTTTAATTATTAAAAATTTTGTTGTTTTTTTTTCCCCTTTAATAATACACGCTTCGGTTTCCTATTGACTATGTTGGTGTATTCTTTGCCGCTTGACAACGCTTCCGAGGCTCACGACCAACTAAGAATTTAAAAACGGGTACATCAACTACGTGAGTAACCTTTCTATACTCTGTCTGATATACATTCGGCAAATTGGTTAAAACGTTTCGTCATTGCGAGTTCGAACGCCAAAATACCGTCGGGAATACGTTTATTTTGCTTAAAATGGTTACTTACGAGCGTGAGCACGGACTTCAAATAGTACTGATAACTCAAACAGGCGATCAAAAAAGTCTATTTTGTTACTACAATGTTCGGTAAATGAGAAAATTCAGTTTGTTACTAACGTTACATACACGGTCGGAAACACTCACTGAAGTAGCATGAGCATACATCTCGCAACAGGTGGTGTCGATTATGAAAATGAACATTTTATACTACGGTAAATCAATTCAGATACAGCATCGCGTTTCTCCAACGTAAATAAAACCCGACTATGGAACTGGACGTCTACATTCACAGAAATTTTTGGTATTATTCACTAATTATAATGCGTAAATATTTCGGTAGTTTTTTATACGTAGTTCTACGACCCATACTTACGTTTTCTTTTCATTCGGTTACTAGTGCTCAGTTTCCGAATTCAGGTTCTTTTCTGAAGTAAATCGGCGTGCTCTAAACAAACAAATTCTCGTCACTTTCAAAAATTACTTATTCTCCAGTATATTAAAAAGCGTACACGAAAATACTTACCGACAGGAACGTAGTATGCTTTCACGAAAATGTCAAATTAGATTCACACTGCATAATTCGGGTTCTCAGTGTCGAATGAAATTCGTATTTTTTACGGTGGTGGATGTATAGAGCACAATATAATTTAATATTTATTAAAATTCCGGATGGGTCAACTTCAAATAATTTCATATTCTGACCGGGAATTTTATATTTCGTGTTTACGTTTCGAAAATGTCATAATTTAGGCTTTCAACCATGAGGCGCGGGTTACATTAACGCTCTGCTAGAAACGATGAAGAAAAAAGACCTAAAATAGAGAACGTGGTAGTCCTTTCTCATTTTCACTTTAGCATGTCACGTAAGATACACTGGCGCCACTATGTCGGGGAACTAGCGACAAGTCTGAGCTTGTCTTATGACATCACAAATAAAGTATGAGTCACACTTCAGTACAAAATGGTAAACAGCTCCAGACCTTAACTACATATTTTTAAGGATCTTCATGACAGCTGACAGAACGAGTGTTTGGGTTCGGAACACTGGCTAGGATATGCGCACGCAGCTGATCGTGACACTGTCTCTGTATTAGTATAAATACAAGGTGCGTGTACTAATACACACACTCTCTCAGTGACGTTAACCAGTTAACATACACGACCGGAGTATACGTATTTTCCGAATATTGTACGTTTTATTTACATTGTCGCGCCGCAGAAATAAAAGTATGGAGAAGCGTGTGACTTTTGCCGATACCGCGACGGTAATTTTTATGTGTGATTTCTTCGACGAGGCGCTTCAAGCTCGGAAGGGTCCATGGATGCGTATAGCGTTAGATCGGCGACGATTTCATAGGAGAATTAAACATACTGGGAAAATTTTAGCACCAATTTTACATCCGGCACATAGGTGGAATATTTACAGAAAGCGCTTCGCCAAACCTAATATTACTCCGCTCACAATCAATGGTAAAATATCTATATAAGTAGGGGGGTATGAATTATCTCGACCATTCTTACTGTAAACTCTGACCAATATGGCTACTCTTGTTTCAGCTGGCAACCAATGCTTATTTTGTGACTATCGGTAGCGTTCACGACATTCGTGGCCTGCCTTCCGTTCTTGAAGGTTATTTGAGGGAAAAATGGTTCGAGATGTCACCAAGTGATATTCTGAGATGGGTTGAGGAGCGGGAAAAAAGTACTACCGAATATTCATACAACTGCACACTTGAGAGATTACCAACTAGACCATTAAATAGGCGTTTCTATATAGCTTTACAAACAGATGAATTTTTCAGACAAGGGTTCATTCACAGACGGGCAAATGTACTCACTTCCAGATACATTAATGTTTGGTACTGGTCTCAGGAGGGAATTAAACAAATAACCAACTTGTGTGTAGACTGTGCGGAAGATTTTATCGATAGTTTCCAAAGGAAAGGTGAAATAAGTACATGTGGTACAAGGAAAGTATACCTGGAGACAGTGGAGACCTTTCATACAGTTTCAGAGTACTGGTTGAATCCTTCAATGGTTTGTGATAAGTACTGTAGGTCGTGTAAGCTAACACCACTTTTTGCCTTAGAATAAAAATGGTGGTGGGGGAAGTGCAAAAATGTATAAATAGAAGTGTGGTTACCTAGATTAGTCATTACTTCACCGACCTCGATACAGAATGGATGTCACTCTGCGAAACGGTTTTAATGCGGTAGGGACCATTGAGCAAAGACCCTTCAAGAAATTTACTGACTTTGACATAGAAACTAAATTCCCAGTTGTGTCTTTCAAAGCTTACAGTTCTAAATTTGGGAGGGCAATCATGGTAGTTAGTGAGGATTGTCTCTTAACTCTTCCTGTACGATTCAATAAACTTTTTGATACAGAGGAAAAAATTTCATACTGGAATAACCAACCAAACTTACACACATCACTTACCATGGGGTGATAAATAATAGCATTAGTCTCACCATTGACGACTACACCAAGTGGTTACCACCTATTAAAGGTGAGACCAGCTGGTGAGGGTACTCGTACATTATTATTATAGTTAAAAAAAAAAAAAAAAAATCTAAGTATAAGTGTAAATATTATTATACCATATTTTATTTAAAAAAAAAAATCTAAGTATAAGTGTAAATATTATTATACCATATTTTATTTTTAAAAAAATAATTATAGTGCACGACGTCATCATATTCATATTTTTATATTAGTAGTAGAAAAAAAAAAAGAAGAAAAAAAAAGGTTGCTTGATGGGCGTGGCCAAAGTGGGGAGTGACGTCATCACTTTGGAATGTGTCCTCAAGTGACCCATCTACTACTATTGAATACTAATCGTATCTTCACTCACAGTTGTTGAAAAAATGGCTGAAATTAATTGGGAGTGAAGATCTAATAGGAAGTCCGAAATCGAAGAAGCAGTTTGTTTGTGATCGGCATTTCAGCAGTGAGCAGAAATTTCCAGCTACTATGAAAAACCGAACCAATTTGATATTCGATGCTGTTCCAGACCCAAGATTAGTATACACACAGGTTTGCTCGATTCCCTAGGCGTAAAGCACAGTGACGTCACTGAATGGCCGGATCAGCTGGTGTTATCATTAGTGCGTGATTGTGATTATAGTACAGTTTATTCTGATATTTCTCCGAGTTCCATTTCTGTATTTTATTTTTATTAACGTTGCAATTTAATGATTTAAATTCAGTAAAAAACGAAAGATGCCCGGTACCTTTTGCGCCGTATCTGAATGCAATAACAGTTACAAACAAGCGCGGAAGAATACCTTAGAGTTATCATTCCATCGGTACGTATAAGAATAATGTTGTTAACATCCTATATATAATTCATAAAATTCCTAATCAAATCTTGATGTTGGAAAAATTGGGAACATATTATGTTCAATATTAGTATTTCTGTATTTTAGATTTCCAAAGGACGAAAATGTCAGAAAAGTTTGGATTCAGCGATGCCGACGAAAAGATCATTTCAACCTATCAGCGAGCTATGTTTGTAGTGCGCATTTCGACGAGCATGATTATGAGAGAGATATTAAAGTTGAGTTGATGGGAGGTCCGAAGAAACCACGTTTAAAGCCGAATACTGTACCACACGTAAAGTTACCCAGTTCTACCTCAGAATGCTTGAAAGATGATAGAAAACAAACGACTCGAAGAACACGAATAGAACAGAGAGAACTGCGAAAAGTACTATTCCTCAGTATACACCAACTTCTTTTTGAATTACTGACAGCTTAAATACGTACAGACTATACTCTTCCATCAGTTAGCTGAGGTGCCATAATGTATTTCCAACGTTTTTTCAGGTAATGCAGCAAGCTCTTGTAGACCAAACACATCAAGAAGTACCAAATACAGAACCCAACTTTGATCCAAATGAAATAATTGCAAAGCAGCAGGTGGAAATAAACGAATTACGAAGTCAGCTGTTGAAGTATCAAGGACAAGAACGTGAAATGAATGCGTTGCAGTGCGAGGTTGCAAAATACAAAGGTACACAATCAGTTTGTTTCATATGAACATAGTTACTGCAAGTAAATTTAGTATAGGTAGTAAATTTGAATCATTGTGTGATATTTATTAGTTTAAACTCCATTCACAGAGAAAATTGAGCTGCTTCTCTTATACAAAAAAGCTACGAAGTACACCTAAATGAATTTGACTGCATACTGAAGTGAACTAATTGTAATTTTATGGTGACACGTGACACTCAGAATTTCACTGAATCAGTATTATTTTTCGGACAGCCAAACTTGCCATTCTATTTATACAGCAGGGAAAGCATTTCATAACTTATTTATTTTTATTCATGATTGAATCATGTTATTGAACCAAGTTCAGCTTCTCTCTGTTACGTGATTATTACAACATTTTTGTACCTACCCAACTTAAAGTTGTAGTAGACATTCTAGACATATAAAATAAATGTTCAAAAATAATTCTTTTTAATTCCGATTTCCGGTGTTACCTTGGAATGTTGTAGAAATGTATGAGCTGCTTCAAAATATTTTCACCGAAAACGAAATCCAAGTATTATCTGGGAAAAAACGACGAGTTAACTGGACTGCTAAAGACATTTCGAAGGCAGTAACGCTACAAATACTAGGCAGGAGGGCCTATATTTATTTACGCGAAACGTTGAAGTTTCCTTTTCCAGGTAAGGTTTAAATTGAAAGACTAAAGTTACCACTGATTTGCTGAAAACTCGCTATATGCAACGAACAAGACTTTTCATGTAATGCTCTTTTTAATATGACTCGACAACATTCTATCATTTCTTTTTCTTTTCCCAGGCTTAAGTACTTTAAGAAAATGGACATCAACGATCGACATGCGGCATGGTATTTTAGAAGACGTTTTAAGTGTGGTGTCCGCAATGAGTAAATCATTCGATTCGTTCCAAAAACTAACAACTCTAGCTTTCGATGAAATGAAGGTAACCGAATGCCTCGAATATGATGCGAAGGCGGATGAAGTACTAGGTCCTTTTCAGAAAGCTCAAGTAGTCGTGATACGAGGATTATGTTGCAAATGGAAACAGCCAATCTATATAGCATTTGATCAAAGGATAACGAAGGACATTCTGTTTGATCTTTTGAAGAAGCTTCATGATATTGGTCTTATAGTAATATGCATTACTTGTGATGGTGGGTCAGAAAATCAAGGCCTGTATAAAGAGCTTGGTGCGGATTATTTACATCCTACCTTCAGACATCCTTCTGCAAACTACGACGTAGTGTGTATGTTTGATATTCCTCATATTCTCAAGCTAATTAGAAATTGGTTCTTGGACTATGGTTTCAAATTATCAGATGCTAGCGTTGTTGATTCGGAAGTCTTGTATGCGTTACTAAAGATAACTAAAACAGAAATTTCTGCCTGTTACAAGTTGAAAGAAGAGCATTTAACTGTGAAGGGGTCTGAACGACAAAATGTGAGAATGGCGGCCCAGTTATTCTCAAATACTGTTGGCACCGCTTTATTACATTACGACTTTGGTAAAGTAGGAAGAGAAGGACTTGATAGAAAGGCCAAAGAAGTAGGACAGTTTATAATTTTAGTAAATAATTTTTTTGACCTGTTCAACGTAAGAACCACAAAATTTACTACAGCATTTAAATCACCGTATGGTGCATTTGTTGAAGAACAAAACGAATTATTGAATAAGGTCAGTAGTACCTTTTCAACACTTACCTGTATTGGAAAACCACTGACTTCGTTACAGTTTTTCCAGAAAGCTGTTATTAGAGCATGTACAGCTCTACCATTAATACATGCATCAGTTAATAAATTTAGTAAAGTACAATATATTTTAACATTCCGATTAAATCAGGATTTTGTTGAAAATTTATTTGCTCAATTACGAAGTAAAGGTGGCTTGTTTGACCATCCTTCTCCTCTTACTACACTTTATCGATTACGAGATGTTATTTTAAGTACACATCCTGGTAAAATTTCTCATAATACAAATGTTGAGCACAGTCCTGAAAATGAAGAAATGTATTTAGTCGCAGCAGCTTTAAAAAGAGCGCGAATTCCAATTTCAAATGAGACGCCCACAGAACATGCTGCAACATTTATGACCGAAGAAATGGTACTAAATGAAGAGGATGATGAAGAAATGTTGGACGGCGAGGATCTATCTATGGACCTTGATGATATTAGCGACCCGAAGGTTCCAATATCAGAATTGCAGAAAAATGATGGACTTCGTTTTCTCGCTGGATGGATACTTTATAAAAAGAAGAAATCAACTGGGTTCCAGGGCTTAGGTGATTACACGAAGAATCTAAGGAGTACTAAAAATTGTTCTTGGATTCAACATTTATCTCATGGTGGCCTCATAGAACCATCAGAAGAATTTTTCAGAAACATCCAACAGATGGAAGAGTTGTTTTGCTTCATAATGGGACCTGGTATTATGAAAGGCCCGAATATTAATTCTAAAATCTCGGAGCAAATAATATCCAAAATGCCAGCGGTGGACCCAACAGTGATTAAAATATTTGTGAGGCAAAGAATTTTTATAAGGATGAAATATTTCATGCACCAGAATAGAGAAATGGTTCGTAAGAGGAAACTAAATGCTCGATATAAGAAATCCGCTAAAATGAGAAAAACGTGTGTATAATAATAATTCTTTATATTTTTTATGATTTGAATCCGCATGTTAAATTCATTAATAAATGTAATGTACACTGGATTAGAAGTAAAAATTATTTCCCATCCAAAAGTGCAAACAGTTGATAGAAACGTCTTGCAAGCAAAGGAGTGTAGGGTGTGTAGTAATCTTGGCCATTCAGTGACGTCATGCCATGCAGGTTGCATTCGGATCGAGCAAACCTGTGTGTATACTAATCTTGTTCCAGACCAAGGTAAATTCTATGAATATGCTACATTCATTAATATTAACTGACTGGAAATTAGCGTACATGACGTTTTTCCTTTGCAAAAGAACTCCCAGATATAACTGTCAGTATACTCACTTGTCGCCGAGCATCGAAACCAATACCACCAACTAATTGATGCAAAAGAGTACAGCAGCGAAAGACAGGGACTTCTCTCACCACTTTCCGAGTTTGTGGACAAATTTAGCAAAATGACTGACATTTTACATTTTTTTTACCACGTTTATGCCTGGAGTCAGGCATTTCAGTTATCTTACAAGAAAAAATTTTAGAACTTGTACATAACAATTTCACCTGCGAAGAACACTGTAGTATGTTATTTGAGAAATTTGCAAATTTATTCGTTAAAATGTATATTCTTCGCTGGGTGAAAGAAGTGAATCATATTTTAAAAGGCATTATAACGTACAACAATATGGGGGAAGATGGTGATCCCGTCAAGCGGACTGCGGTCAAGTATTATGCTAAGTTTCGGGCAAAAAAACTCGGCTTAAACAAAATTAAGCAACCTAAAATGTAAGCGTTTTTATTGTAATAATTATACGAGTTGTTGAATACTTTTTTGTCTTATTGGTAGTGTTTGAATAATGTAGTACACAATTTCTGTTTCAATTACAAATTACGACTGAGAAATACAAAAAAAGAGAAAAAAAAAACAAAGCGATTAAAAAGGAGAATGAGGAGAATTCACAATTCGTTGCAACACTAGCGCCTGACGTTGAAGTGACTGTTCTGTGAACAACAAATAATTTCATCCGAATACAGCGAAGTTGCCTATCTATTTATAACGAAGTTATATTGGTTATCTATGGATATAAGCGCTAAACTCACTTCAACAGGAGCTTTCGGAAATAAAGCTCAGGGTTGAACGAATCGACAAGGGCTCTCCAGAGCGCCGCTCGAGCTCGCGCTATAGTTCCCGCTCTCCAAATTATTGGTCTAGGAGTCATCGCGATTCACAATCGCCCCCGCCATACCGCCGTCACCGTTCGTCCTCCAGGTCATACTCCAGCAGACCTTACTGGCAGGTCGAACTTTTTGATGGAGAGTGCTGGTATCACCACATGTTTGGTAAGGACGCGACAAAATGTCGTCCGTCCTGTAAGCATTTCAAGGGTGAAAAAACGTCGGAAAACTCAATCATCAGGCGGTTTTTGCGGTGAACCAGCCTGAGGAAAAATTACGAAAAGCGCGCCGCGCCTGCGCCTCTTTGTTATTGAAAAAAATACAAAAAAGTCTTACCTCGTCGATTCAGGGTCAGACATCACTGTCATACCATGAAAGTTGGCGCGGACATTGGATACACAAGTTCAATACAGTATACAAGCGGCAAATGGTGACCGCATTCGAGTATATGGCACAACAACCATCAACCTTGACTTTGGCTTCGGAAAGGCCTATTCATGGATTGTTGTAGTGGCCGACATAACAGCGCCCATCCTCTGGGCAGACTTCTTAAAAGCAAATCACATCATCCCTGACCTAACTCGAGGAAGGTTGGTGGATGGGAAAACACTTTTCAGTGTCAAATGGACAAAAAATCACACGAACTTCACCAGTGTTCACCTTATCACGAACTTTAATGATGACAATGAGAGGGTGATCAAAATATTACACGATTTTCCCAAACTTTTACAGCTGCAAAAATACAGAGAGACACCGCACAATACTCAACACTACATCGAAACAACGGGGAATCCAGTGTACCAAAGACCATACCGGCTGTCAAAACTTGACCACGACGAGGTCACAAAAGAGTATCGAGAAATGACAAAAATTGGGCTTGTCCGAGTCAGCAAGTCCGAATGGGCTTCACCCCTCATTATTGTGGAAAGAAACGGAAAACGACGCTACTGTGGAAACTATGTATCTTAGCGTAATAGATCTAACTAAAGCGTACCATAATATTCCTATATTTCCAGAACATGTAGCAAAAACGGCGGTTGTTTTACCAGCGGGGGTATTCGAATATCTAAGAGTGCCATTTGGTTTGAACAATGCCCCGGCAACCTGGATGCGCTTCATTACGAGTGTTTTAGGCAATTTAGAATTTTTATTCGTATATTTTGATGACATTTTGCTTTTCACCGAGTCCGAAGAGGACCATATGTTTTGTCTTAGAATTTTGTTTCAGAGACTTCAGGAATACGGCCTTACCATCAACAAGGAAAAATCAAAATTTTGCCGTTCACAAGTCGAATTTTTGGGCTTTCAGATTTCAGCAGATGGATTACGCCCAACTGAGAAACGTCCCCAGTACATAATGTGAAATGGAGCGACCAAAGACAGTAGCAGCTTTACAGAAGGCTCTGGGGGTGTTCTCGTTCTACCAGTGATTTGTAAGAAACACGGTGCAGCTTATGTCACCTCTTTACGAGCTTTTAAAAGGACGAACCGGGAAAATGGACCGGGTGCTGATCAAATGGACGCAAAAGTTGAAAGATGACTTTGAGAAAGTAAGAGATAGTTTCATAAACTACACTTTGTTGAATTTTATTTCAGATGACGCACCTTTGCTGCTCACTTGTGACGCGTTGGGTATAGCGATTGGAGGAGTCCTTGAGCAGTGCGTCAAGGGAGAACGTCGCCCCATTGCATTTTATTCGGAGAAACTCAAGGGTTCACAGTTGAACTGGTCGATGTATGACAGAGAACTTTACGCAATCTATGCCTGTGAGTCAAATCTCGAATATCTTGTCCGCGGCTACGACTTGACGTTAGTGACGGACCACAAGCCGCTCCTTACAATGTTTACAGCGAAAAAGCGGATTCAACTTGAGCATCGAAGTCGTCACGTGGAGTTCATCGCGCAATTTACCACGAAAATCCGTCATGTCTCGGGCCAGGACAGCGTCGTAGCAGACGCCCTCAGCCGTCCTGAGGAAGAGGAAGTCCAGGCCGCCGTCAACCTTCTAACGCTGGAGGACATCGCGGAAGCGCAGAACACGGACGCACAAATGAAGACAGAAAAGTTGGACTTGGTTGAAGTAGGTTACGATCATGATAATGTAAAGCTTTTCTGTTACAGACATGGCGAGCGTGACATAATTTACGTTCCTGAAAAATTACGTAAGGAAGTTTTTGATCAGCTTCACAACATCGCTCACCCAGGACACAGAGCTACGTTGAAGCTCATTATGCGGACGTACTATTGGCCGAAAATACAGCGCGACATCCGCAAGTGGCACCAGGCCTGTGAAAGCTGTCAATGCTCAAAAATCAGTCGTCACACAAGGACGGAAATTGGTACATTCCCGGAGGCCAATAGGTTCGAAAGCGTCCACATGGATATCATTATCGTCCCTGAGGTAGAGGGCTACAAGTACGTTGGTCTCGTTCATTGACCGCGCGACGAAATGGGTAGAGTCAAAGCCCCTGTAGAAAACGGAAGCTACAGACGTCGCCGAAGCTTTCGGACACGTATAATCAAATCGACCAATATGATTCATATACATTTATGTAAGCCGTTCGATTTCACTATTATAAACTGTTGTAATATTAGTTTCCAATAGATTGTTGAGTAGTGAAGGCTGATAATTTTATTTTTTGTTTGATAATCTTAACATGGTAGCTAGAGCGGTGGTTGCTCAGTTCGGTTCGGCACGAATGTGAAAATATTGCAAAAGTTTGCAAGACTGTTAAAATACTTCATTTGTTAAATTTGTTCACTGTGTCCAAGATGTCATTTTTTCGTAGTGATGATGTGACTATTCCACTGTTTAATGGTACGGATTATGAAAAATGGAAGTTTTGTATACTCTTGTTTTTGGAACTCAAAAAGTGTAAAGAAGCTGCGGTACGAAGGAAAGCCGACAGTGACAAGACAGAAGACTGGTCAGTTATGGAGGTAAAGGCAAAAAATTTTATCATCAGTGCCATCTCAAACGAACAACTTGAGTTAATTTATTCCGAGGAAACGGTGTTCGATATGCTGGCCAAATTCGATAGCTTGTATTTGAAGCGATCAACAAGCATTGCAAATTGTGTCACGTCGCAGGTTAGAAAGCATCCGTCTCGAGGAAAATGCTGATCCGTCGAAGTTTTTTAATGAATTTGAGAAAGCCGTCAACGACCTTAAGATGGCGGAAGCAGAGGTCACTCCAGATGAAAGGGCAAACTATCTTATTCGGGCTTTGCCTGAGTCATTTGCATATTTGGGTGATTTGGTGGATGTGCTGCCAAAGGATGAAAATGTCGTCGAGTATCTGAAGTCGAAAATCATCGTCAGGCCCAAAACAAATGGTAATGGAAATGGAAATGAGTCGACGTCCAGCGATGCGAGTGTGAATTCGCAGGTCTTTGCAGCGAGTTGTAGCAACAGAGGCGGTAAAAATTCGTCTACCATGAATTGTTTTAAATGCGGTCAAGAGGGTCATTGTCTATTCGAGTGTCCCAGTTTTGGTGGAAATGAGCTAATGCGTTCTGGCGGTCCTAATCGTGGTTATAGGGGCGGATTTTGTGGTCGTGGGTCCTGGAGATCTCATGCAGGTCGAGGCAGTGGTCGAGGTTCAGGTTCGTACTGGCAGAATTATCAACGAAGCAATCAGTTCGGTAATTGCTTCGTAGCAGAGGTAAATTTTTCATATGTAGATAAGCCTGTTCATACATTGTTGAAAGATGAAATTCGTATTCTGTGGATGTTGGATAGTGGCTGTTCAAAACATATAATTAATGACGAATCTCTTTATGAAGATTGCGAACTTTTAGATGTGCCTATAGAAGAAGTTAGATTAGGTGATGGTAGAGTCTTAGCGGCCACTAAGATAGGTAATGTCAGAGTCTCATTTGATGTGAACAAAAATTCAGTCCCTGTATATATTAAGGAGGTATTGTACGTGAAAGGTATGGGCTCAAATCTTTTAAGTTCCGGAGTAGTAGCTGAGAAAAATACTATTGTTGAGCATGGCAATGTAGCTGAAATTTATAATAGTGCTTATGAATTAATTGCGATTGCACATAAACGTAATAATTTATTTTGGATGGAAAGTATTAAGATTTCGAAACCGTCTAATAACGTAACTGAAAATTCGATGCAAAATGTAAAAGTAAATGTTAGTAACGTAATGTCACAAAAAGAAAAGTGGCATCGAATGCTTGGTCATATAAATTTTAATAAACATCAGATTATTTGTGAAAAGGGGCTAATAGACGGAGCGCCCAAAAAGTTAGAATCTGAGAAATTAAAATGTGCAATCTGTTTGGAAAATAAAATGTCTAATGTAAAATTTAATAATGATCGTGAAAAGGCAAATGATATATTGGAAATTGTTCACACTGATGTCAATGGTCCACATCGAGTTGGCCACGGCGGAGAAAATTATTTTTTAACGTTCATAGACGACTACAGCAAATTAGTAAAAGTTTATTGCTTAAAGTCGAAGTCAGAAGTTTTTGATTATCTCGTAGAATATGTAAATCTAGTGGAAAATCTGACTGGTAAACGAGTAAAGGAACTAAGATGTGATAATGGAACTGAATACATCAACGGTAAAGTAAAGGATTTTATTAGAAATAAAGGAATTTATTTGAGACCCTGCATACCTCTTACGTTCATCAGTTGAACGGAACGGCCGAACACTATAACCGAACGCTTATGGACAAAGCTCGGTGCCTTCTTGCTGAAGCTAACCCGATCTGCAAAATTAAGGTCAATTGACTGTCTTGACTGGTCAAATTAATGTCAAATGGTCAAAATCCCTAAACTCCGCCCACTTTTGCAAGAAGTGTCAAAAAAGTGCATTTGGTCAAAATTTTGACGCTGTTGATTAATTCATAAAATTCGTCAATTGTCAAAGTCTGGTCAAAAAACCGTCAAACGCCCGTCAATATACTGTCAAAATGTCAAAGGAGAGAGGAGATTTGAAGTTTACCGTTTATTTGTTTTAATTTCAACAGAAATACGAAATACGTTAATGTGCGCTGTTAACATTTGAATTTTGTGTTCGTACCGTGATTTGTGTCCAGTTTACTAACATTTCTATAATTAATATCGGGCGATTTTACAATTGATTGCGTAAGACGAACTACCATCAGTAAAGTAAGTACAAATTTGATATTTTCTGTATTCTTCTGTCTTCATGTTTGACATCCTCTGTTGATGAACGGAACACATACGAGTAATTTTAAAGGCTTGTACGTGTTTTTATTAGAACATACTCATCTAGAAGACAGTGTAGGTAGGCTTCCTCAAAGGTACAATGGCACCATACACTTTAGAAGAATTCATGCAGACGTATGTACACATAGGTGAGACGAACTACCTACTCATGCTTAGTCTCGCCACGCGTACTAGTCCTTGAAAACCGAAACATGTGCTCGTTTTGACCGCATGGTATAGCTACAGCTTGAAATAAACCGTCGCCAGCACACGTAGACGTATAGTATTAGGAAGCTTGCTATACTCCATTTCACGAAAGAAACGCCCGATATCAGTTTAAAATGTACCTAAACAAGATTCACAAGAGTGCTCATCGTTTGTTTGCCGCAGGACCTCTTATTTCTCAAAATTCCTTGTTCTAGTACTGAAAAGTTCAAAAGTAAACTGACAACTTCCGCTGATACATAAGCTGTTGAGTTCTGTTAAATTATATACGCGTGTAAAGAAAATGCACAGATCAGCGTATTTGTTTAGTGAACGACACGGACACGTTCACCGGTCACTGAACACTGATAACTCGAGCTAGACCTGTGCGCCGATAGCAAATTCATCGGCGGTGGTGATCGAACTTGGGTTTAAAGGCGTGGCGGCGCGCCGTCGACCTTCCTTCGACGGCAGCGTCCATCAGTTGTAACACTAAAACCAAGCATCAAGTCCTCAAGTCATTTGATGCACCTGTCACTGCTGCTATTAGTACTACATAAGTACATATACGCCAATAAGGTGCCGATCATATGTATCGGCGGTGCGGCGGCGTGGCACCCAGGTCTAGGTGAGCCCTGCCGGTGGGTCCGCAACGCAGCTGCAGCAGCTCTTCTAGGACGGTACAGAGTTCTCTTCCTGTTCAATGGTGTGGACCGAGCTTGGTAACTCGCCGGCCCTCTGTCTCGACCACTCTGTCTGCATCTTCTTCTTCATGATGGCCGAGACAAAGGCCGACACCCGGTTCCAACCGCTTCCATTCTTCATCATCTCCGGAACCAGGGTGTCCGGCGCGAGACGGCTGATCACGCCATCGTCGTCGTTTTCTTCTTCTCCGTCGTCTCTGTGATCGATTGCTGTTGTGGCCGTCCCGCGCCTCTCCTGCTCCCAGGCCTCATACTCGAACAGGGTGTGCCAAGGTGTGTCCTCCGCCCCTCGATCACAGTGCGCGCACACGGGGCTCGGTGCTATCGACATCCGATGTATGTAGGTACATGCCGAAGCACCCGTGGCCGCTCAGTACTTGGGTAAGGTGGAAGTTAGGCTCTTTGTGCGATCTTCCTACCCATTCTCGAGGTCGTGTATCAGCGCTCGTGTCCACTCGCCCTTGGTTGGATGGGCGAGTGCGTCCTTCCACTTCCGAAGCGTGTCCTGCTGGATGACTCGCTTGACCCGAAGGGCCTCCCGTTTCATCTTCGCTTTCTTCTTCGCACCGTACACCGCCGCTAGTTCGCCGACCTTGAGTTCGATCGGCGGTATACGTACTAACATGCCTACTGCATCCGAAGAAAGAGTGCGGTACGCACTGACACACCTCATTGCGGCTTTTCGCTGGATTTTCTCCATCTCCGCTCTCTTGTATGGTATATCAATGGCGTTGGCGAATACTGACGCCCCGTATAGGAGGACTATTTATAACGCATGTTGTTCAATTTTTTTAGGCTGAAAACGTAGACAGTGTTTGGGTGAAACTGACTCACGGATGCATTACGCAGTACTGTAAGCAGCTATTCCCCGAAGCTTGGTGTCTGAAGTATAACAAGCACTACGAAGTTGAATTACTGTTTGCATTTAGTAATCAAACTAATAACGATCATCAGCCGGAGAATGTTAACATGTATGTATTCGTTTTTATGCCAAATTTGATTTAATTTATTCACAGGCGGAATTTGCAAGGGGATATGCTCTTCCAGAAAGTTGACGTGTCTTTTAATTCCCCGAGAAAATCTTTGAAGTACATCTACAGTATTATACTCAACTAGGTAGCGAAAAAATGGGGAAATACGATGATTGCGAGTTTGCAGCTCGAGCTATAAAAGCGGGAATGAAACACAAGAGCCGTTATTCACTTTTACTTTTCGAGATGCGTACGATATTTTCCTCAACACCTTCTCAGAAAGTTCAAAATTGAATGTAGGCTGCGAGCAGCACAGAAGTAATCAGCCCCCCCAGCTCCTCAGACCTTACAGCTGGAGTTTACTTATATGTAAACGTTTTGTGGAATTGCCCTGCTGAACTATTGTAGCTGTGAATGTGCTCCACGAGGAACTCAGTATTATATGGTGCTAGAAAGAGAGTAGACGTGGAAGTCGAAGTTACAGAGTGTGAATGAAGTGAGTAGCAGAAGTGAAAATTAGATTTGGGGATTGGTGGGTGGATGTCGACATTGGAAATCTCATTGGAGTCCAAGTTAAAATTAGATTCAGAAATCAGAACAAAAATCAGCGTCTATCAGGCTCAAACTCGACGTGAAAGTCAGCAATGACTTCAGAGTGGAAGTGAAAGTCAAGTTCTAGTCAAAGAGATTAGAACCATGTCAAGGTCAATAAGTTGAAAGTAAATAAGCAGATGTGTAGGATAGAGTCGAAGTTGAATTTTGGAATCGAAATTAACAGTAAAAGCCTGAGTCCGAGGTGAAAGTTGAGCAGAAATCAAGGTTAAACATATAAGTTGGACTCAAAATGTAAGGGAGAGAGTGTTTTGAGAGAAACTGTCAAGTTTCTTAGAGAGAAATAGTATGGCAGACATTCGGAAGAGAAACGAACTGATGAACCCTCTGAAGGAGGAAAAAGGTGAATAGTCGACCAACAAGGAACTACACGAACTCAGGTGATTTCAACGAGCTTTTCAACGATATTACATTGCCCAAGACATATATAATATTCCTTTTTGTGAAACCACCCCGCTTCTGGCCTGTGTGTAAGATTACGATTATCGGGAGAAATTTTTCAAAAAAGAGGGACGAAGCTTCTCAACGGCGGTCCTTAGGAAGAAATAGAGGCCGCTACCCAGAAAAATTATTAGAAACTTTCGAAATTTTTTAAAAGAGTAGCTTTTTTCAAATGACGAAACCTCAAAAACTCAAGGCCTAGTGCACTTGCACACTTTGCCTCCCCTGTCGGGGGTGATCCCAAAATATGCTTATCCGAACTCCTATGCTTATCCGAACTCCCCTGCCGCCACATTAGTTCAGATAATTAGAAGTCTACTGTGTGTAGAGTGTGTAGAGTGTGTACTCCTATAGCATGTTATAACGTATAGTTAGTTATTGCTTCTTTATATTTTATCTGTTCTGTTCTACAGGTGATGGCCTCCAAACTGAATCAGGAGAAGGAGCCCAGAATGTTATCATGAACTTAGGTGATGGCCTCCAAACTGAATCAGGGGAAGGAGCCCAGAATGTTATCATGGATTTAGGTGATGGCCTCCAAATTGAATCAGGGGAAGGAGCCCAGAATGTTATCATGAACTTAAGTGATGGCCTCCAAACCGAATCAGTCCAGGCCATTATCATGAATAACTTGTCCGAACTTTTGACTGGTGATCCAGATGTGGATCACCAGTTAAAAGAATTAGGTGCTGTATTGGACTAGCAATAAGGAAAAGTCTTGGACAGAACGTTTTTTATTCTTTTGTTTGTTTAAGTATGTTTTTAAAAATCAGTATTGTACCTACTGAATCAACAAAATAAAGTTCCTTTTTATATATACGCATCTGTATTAGTTTCTGTATTGTGTGTATGAAGTCAGAGGGGCGGGGGAAAAGGTACACATTACCTGTCAATTTAGTGTCAATTAGATGTCAAATAACATTCCAATGTCAATCTTGGGTCAAATAATAGTCAATCATAGGTCAAAAAAATAATAGTCAATCATAGGTCAAAAGAGCGTCAAAGAGAGTCAACAATGTGTCAATTCTGTATCAATTAATTGTCAAAACATGATCAATAAAATGCGGTGTCAACGTTTAGTCAAATTGTCAAAAGTGCATCGGAGCCTTCTGATTGGTCTAAACCATTGTCAAAATGCCAAAAGTGCACTGTCAAAGTTGCCATTTTGACAAACCGTCAAACTGCTGTCAAAGTTTGCAGATCGGGGGTAAATAGGAAATTTTGGCCGGAGTGTATTATGGCCGCAGCTTATTTGACGAATCGTTCGCTAGCCAATGCGGCACAATGTAAAACTCCTTTTGAATTATTTTTTGGCAAAAAGCCGGATGGTACAAATTTGCGTTTATATGGTAGTCGTGTTTTTACCCGTGTTCCTGATGTTAACCGTAGCTCCAAATGGGACCGAAAGGCTGTCCGAGGTGTACTCTTGGGTTACACCGATTTGTGCTATCGTGTATTAGTAAACATTCTTCGTATTATTGTAATTCGTCATGTGGAAATTATTGAGGACAATGTAAGGTGCATATCGTTGCGAGACTAAGAGGCTGAGGAGACGAGTAAGTCTGATGTATCTGAGTCTACGTCTGAAACTGGCAGGTCAATAACCTCTCAAGATATTTCGGACACTTTGCCGGATGAGGTTAATGAATCACTTCAAAACGATAGTAATCAGGCATCTGGTATTAATACAGGGTCAACTCTTCGTAGATCGAGATGTGAGAGGAAAATGCCGCCAAAGTATAGTGCTGGTGTAGTCTACGTCAATTATTGTAGCGCCGATGCTCCTGAAACTAGGGCTCTATAGTTTCACCTGGGTATACTAGGCCGCCATTTTGGTTCATACTGCGCCCGTGGATGCCGAATCCGACTATGCGGAGCGTAACGCGTAGTCAATTCGGCATTGACGGGCGCAGTATGAACCAAAATGGTGGCTTAGTATACCCAGGTGAAACTATAGAGCCCTACTGAAACTTTTCAGGCAGCGATGTCTAGTTAGGATTCTGATCTGTGGCAGGAGGCAATGACACGGCCACCTCTATAGAAGGCCGTATAACTAGATGTTTGGCAACGCTGCGTGAAGGTCTATGTTTACACATGTTGTTATGGAAAAAACTTTGAAAAATACGAATAATCGGTTCTTTTGCGAATACAGTGAGTTTCGCGAAAAAATTGAAGAGAAAATTATTTATGGAGCAAACGATTTTTGATTTTTTGAGCCAACTCTCAATGGAATCGGTTCATTGTGGAACAAGTAGCAATTGTTTTAAAATTATAAGTCGGATAGAGGACGAAGTGCGGTACCGTTACACTTTGCCGCTCGCACACCGAAACGTCTACGGTAGTAGGTCGAATTCAGTGTTGTCACATTAGCTTATAGGGCTTTTCCAGTACTCCATGTTGCATACGTATTCGCCTCTCCTGTTATCAAGTTGGTAGCGTATGATAACAGAACTTTATGCGCGAAACGGACGCGAATGCAATGGATACTTGAAAACGACGGAGACCAGAATTTTTTGGAGAAAGTACGAAAATCGTTTTGTTTTATTTATTTCAAGATGGTTTTTACGTGTTGCGTTTATGGTTGTCTCGAAAATAAAGATAAGAATCCGAATGTGATGCTATTTCGAATCCCGGCAGTCGCTCTAAACTGTAATGTCGAATCTCAAGAATTACTGAAACGAACAAGAAAGGAATGGGCTGTAGCCCTCAAGCGTGAATATTTGAATGACTCGAAGCTCGATAACCTCCGGGTGTGTGGAAGGCACTTTGTTTCAGGTATAAAAAGTGACCACTTATGACAACATTACTACTTTAAAATGAAATTTTTCAATAAAATGCCTTATTGTAGGAAAACCAGCATATTTCAAAGATACTCAGAATAGGGACTGGGTTCCGAGTGAGGACCTACATTTAATAGTATCCCGTTTGCCAACAGCCCGTCCAACCTTGTCGCCCAAGAGATGGACACCAACTAAGAAGAAGAGACGATTATTTCAGGTATGCGTTAATTCTTTCATCTACTAGTATTCATTCTAAAAATGGTCGTCTACTAGTATTCATTCTAAGAATTATTGATAAACAAGTTATTGCTTTTCATTGCAGAGTAATTCAGTGAGTGGTAGCCTGGAATTTGACCCCGAAACCGGAGAAAATGACGCTGAAATCAATTTTCATAGTGTTGAAGATGGTTTTTGCATACCCATAGCCGATACGCATGCTGCTAAACACGATGTCAGTACTCAAACAGACTTGACTTTTGGTGAAATTGATTCCTTACAATTAAAACTGATCTCTCAAAATGAAGAAATAAGTAAATTACATGATGATGTGGAATATTTGAGCTGGACCGGGAAAAGTTTCAGGTCCGAGGACAAGAAGGTTAAATTTTACACAGGACTACCAAATTTGAATGTGCTGTTGTTAATTTTAGATTATATTAATCCATATTTAAATGATATCCGTGTACGAGAATTGTCCAACTTTCAAAAGTTTCTGTTAACACTGATGAAATTGAGACATAACACATCTTTCACAGGACTAGCTTATCGGTTCAAAATTGATGTGAAGCAAGCGAGCAGAATATTTACGCGAGTCATTATAATTCTATACAGTGTATTTAAAGATGCAGTATACTGGCCGAATAGAGACTGCCTGAGAGCTAATACACCACAGTGCTTCAGGGAACGGTTTGGTAAGAAAGTCACCGTGATTATAGACTGCTTTGAAGTGGGTATCGAAAGATCATCTATGAAAAAGGCACAGGCTCAAACGTATTCGAGCTATAAAGGGAAACATACAACCAAGTTTTTAATTGGAATAACGCCGCATAGTTTCATTTCCTACATATCGGAAGCGTGGGGTGGCCGAGTGAGTGACAAATATGTAACGGAGCATTGCGGTATTTTGGATAACTTGCTACCTGGCGATATTATTCTTGCGGATTGTGGATTCACTATCGCTGAAATGGTCGGCATTCACCAAGCTACGTTAAACATTCCTGCCTTCACAACCAACTGCCGTCAACTTGATCCAGCTGATGTAGAAAAAACTAGGAAGATAGCATCGGTTCGAATACACGTCGAAAGAATTATCGGATTACTCCGTAATAAGTTTACTATCTTAAGCTCGAGAATGCCAGTAACACTACTGAAAGCCAAGCATAATGAGAAGTGTTTGTTAGATCTTGTTGTACATGTTTGCTGCTGTTTGGCAAATATGTGCGACGAAATTGTTCCCATATAAAATTGACCATCGAAGAGATATTCTAAATTTAAGAGGTAGTATTCATATTATTAACTATTTCTGTACAATATGATTTTCATTCATAAGGTGTTCTCAAAACTCATTACACACACGTATTTTTGTACTCTATATTTCTACACAGAATGTACATGCTTTACAATATCAACAATAGAAAAACATTATTTGAAAGACTTATGTACACTTTAATAAGGCGGCGTGTTGAACTAAGGATCTTCGACATCGATGGCATGGATGAAAAATTCCAGAGAGTTACTTGAGAGTATACGTTCATTTCTTGTTTCGCATCCTGCACACATAAAACATGAACGTGAAGTTAGTGTCTAATCGTCTAATGGAATGTTCTTCACTTAATTGTTTGCTCAGAATTGATGAAATAAAAACCTATTACATTATTCTAACTCCAAGTTACATGTAAAATATTACACAAGAGGAAGGGGGGGGGGGAAATGTATGTATACGTACTGCTTTATGATATTTCGTGTGATATGCTTGGCAAGCAGTTCGGGCATAATCCCTTCGTAAAAAAAGATAGATGCTTTCTCGATCATATCTTCACAGAATTTCTCGTCTAATTGTATCCGTTCAATGAATACTGATGTAGGGCACCACACACAGAAGTCAGCGTATTTCCTACCAGTGCAAAGCATTTCAGTTTGGACCTGGAAATAGTACTCGTGTTTTCTGTTTAATGACCCATTCTTGAGGTATGGCAGAGAATTAATATCTTTCAGTCTGTCGCTCAGAGAATATGGACACTTGACTTCTAAAATGCCTTTACCGCAGCAGAACTGTAGAGTCTGGGCTTGCCCCAATGAACGGGTGTGTTGAAAGCAGGAAAAGTCCTCTTTTTTCTGTTCTAAATTCAGAGTGGATTCTTTTCTGGTGTTCTATGTAACACTTCGTGGCTGTCTGTAATGCATTTCCCCCAAGTTATACACAATATTGCATACAAATTCAGAAGCTGCATGAAATAATTATACTTACATCTTCGTATTTATTGCCCCATTTGATAGCGGGAGACATGACATTTTTTTTGTAGCATGTGCTCTCGATTAAACTTCTGTTAGATGTACCAGAGCGAACAGAGGAGGCAGCTTTCATTACCAAGCCTGTAACACGCCCAAAACGAAATTGAAACCACTCGTCGTAGCGGGATTGATGGCGAGTTCGTTCTTCAATGGCTGAAATGAAATGTGCTTCAACCGAAAAGTTGAGACTCCGACCAAGGCAAATTAATTCTTCATACGAACAAGATTCGTATGAAACATTGTAAATTTGCCACAGTTTGTGTGGAAATTGGTCAAGGACATCACGCGGTTCCTGAATACTAGTTGCGTACTGTACATCATCAGGATCATCCGGATCGTTGGAGTTCTGTGAATCTTCAGCAATTTCAAAACAGAATGGCTCAACAACTTTCAACGATACGCATGACGGGCTGATGTTCTTCATGCGACTGAAGAATTCTTCTTTATTGAAAGGTTTATATTCCTATAATTGTGAAAAATTATCGTCTATTGTCAATCGTGAAACCTACCTCATTCTTACACAACAAAATACAATTCACGTTATTATTCATATTTTTCATAACAAAATCTAGATACAATACCTTTTCTCGAGGACGAACGCCTAAATGTCTCGCATAGCTGCTTCCTGCCGGCGGTTTTGACGCTATTTTGTGCGGCGTGTCAAAATTTATGCTTCTTAATCTTTTCGGAGAAATGGTTTGCGACTGCTGCACTGGCACCCACTATGCGCCAGTATCAGTGAACTTCGGTTTTTTTTGGTTGTGTAGACAAATTCAGCATAGAATAGCGTCGCAGCTATATGTGAACATGCTTCACCGAGTCCCGCCATACACGTACAGTGGGCACAAAGAATTAGATGTTCCTTGTCCATTAAGATCCACGGAACCAATTTTTTTTTACTTACACTCATCGAGTGCATTACCTAGAATATTACAGAGAGCATTAGGCGGTCATCACAACTTTGTACCGGAATTCATAAGGTAATAATGATCCACAACACACAAACAACTTACTTCAGATGATATCAAGTAGTGTTCCATCACACGAGCTACTTTCGGTGTAGAAACCCAGCCGGAAACGAAATAATTGTAGGCATCAAGCGCTTTGTAGCATTTTAATTCTCGATGTGTATAGTAGGACAATCGATTGACGAAGAAATCGTATAAATCTGCCACAGTGACTTCGACACAATTTTCTTCATTCAAGTTCTTGAAAGCGGTCGCCTTCTTCTCGAGAAGATCGTAAGGATCAGTTTTAATACGTTCAATTTTCTGAATGTAACGGACATAAGCTGCCGCGTTTTCAGTACGTAGACCAGCTACGTACTCACTACAAGTTTGAATTCTTTCGGCAAGGCAATGCGTTGCCGAAAGTGTAACCCAAAAAATTAAACTGTTATTAAATACAATTGTAATTATAAATTATCGTTTTACGTTCATTCCTCATGGTCTTATATGATTATCGAACAAAGAAGACAGAAGAATATTATAAAACACAGGACACGAAAGACGAAAATCGAAAATCACTAGTATGACCATAAAAGTATTAGAATACGTCCTAATCATAAACTACCAACTTGATAACAGGAGATGCGAATAAGTATGCAATATGGAGTACTGGAACAGCCTTATAGGGCCTTCTATAGAGGTGGCCGTGGCAATGGACAGGGAAATAAAGAGCCTGGAGGAGAATGGCACCTGGGAACAGGTGACCTTGCCACAAGGTAAGAAGGCGTTGGACATTAAGTGGGTGTACCGAGTCAAGTCAGATGGCTTGTACAAGGCTCGCCTGGTAGTTAGAGGTTTCCAGCAGGAGGACGAGCTGGAGGATGTGCACTTGCCTGTCGCCCGCATGTGCATCTTGAAGCTTTTACTTTCCTTTTGTTGCCAAAATGGCTATAAAATCCACCAGATGGACGTCGAAACGGCTTTTTTAAACGGATCGGTAGTTTCGGAGGTCTATATTAAAGTTCCTCTTGGTTACAGTAACTTAGCAAATAAAAATAATCTACCTATTGAAATTGAAGAAATCTTTGTACGGCTTAAAAGAGAGCCCTAGAAGTTGGTACGAGTGTTTTAACAGCTTTATTTTTCATTTGGGCTTTGAATGTAACGCTTTTGACTACTGCCTTTACTCTACTAAAGAAAAAGATACTTGTGTTTTTATAATTTTATTTGTTGACGATCTATTAATTTGTGGCAAGTGTGTAAATTTAATTTTAAGTATTAAACATAAGCTCGCTGAGCGTTTTAAAATGAAGGATATGAATAATGTAAACTCTTACTTGGGTATTGATATAAATTATGACATTAAATCTAAAGTAATGACCCTAAGTCAGAAAATATATATTGAGTCACTTGCCAAGAAATTTCAAATTACTGAGGCGAAATTATTTGACACTCCTATGGAGATGCACTTAAAACTAGAAAAGTCATCAAATCCTGATTTTAGTCTTTTATTTAGACATTTAATTGGTGCTCTCCTATACATCAGCGCAGGTACTTGCCCTGACGTTACTTTCAGTGTGAACTATTTAAGCCGTTTTCAGTCTTCATATGACCACACTTACTACATTTATGCCTTGAGAATTTTGAAATATCTCTATAAAACTCGAGATCTTAAATTAACGTATTGTTCAAGTAATGTGAGTGGTCTTGATGCTTTTGTTGATTCTGATTGGGATCGATTTCTCGATAGGTGTCACCTAACGATAATCGATTTCGAAGGATTGTTCGAAAGCAAAAAAATAATAATAATTCCGTTATCACGAGACTAACTTTTTTCCAAAAGTTGAAATTCGATCTTAGCAAAGTGTTTACAAGTTTTTGGTCAAAATTGAAGTTGCGACGTTTGAAGTAATCTATGGTAAGTAAGAATTGTACATAATTACTTTAGTTACCTTAGAAGATTTTGAGCTGAGGACATGTTTATAAATTTTGAGGTAGTCATGTACCATGGAACAAAATCAGACGTGTACCTTGGAACATTGACGTTGACAGATTACTCTCATTCTTTCGGCTATTACGTTCTCAATTAGTAATCCACTTTTCCTTTTCTTTGTGGAATACATTGTAGAATGCCATACCTCTTTGTTATCATGCCTCGAAGCAAAACTGGAAAGAGGAGAGGAGCCGTAAATAAGCGAAATATAGAAGCCGCGGTGCTTGCTGTTCGGCATGAGAATCCAGAGAAAAGACTGAGTTATCGCGATGCCGCTGAGGTTTATGACGTGAAACCTACCACTCTTTATCGACAAGTGAAACTGCTAGATCAGTTAGGAGCGGATGAGTATCAGTATCGTGGGCGTGAAAATCTCTCTTCAAAGAAAATCTTTTCAGATGGAGAAGAGAAAGAATTAGCAGTATATGTGAAGAGAGTCGCAAAAATGAACTATGGAATGTCTCAGAAACGTCTCCGTGAACTCACTTACAAGTACGCTGTCGCTAACGATAAGACTGTACCACCATCCTGAGTCAAGAATAAAGAATGCGGAAAAGAGTGGCTTCTATCGTTCCGAAAACGACATCACATTTCTCCTCGGAAACCAGAAGCCACATCCGTGGCGCGTGCCTCGAGCTTCAATGTTGAGAATGTGACTGTGTTTTTCAACAATTTACGTACGGTTCAAGATAAATATGGCCCTTTCCCTCCAAATCGGATCTACAATATAGACGAGACCAAACTGACCACCGTCCAAGAGCCAGGAGTAATATTAGCCGAAACAGGTCAAAAACAAGTTGGAGGCGTAGTTTCTGCTGAGCGTGGTGTGCTGGTGACGATCATTGGTGCAATAAATGCAATTGAAAATTCAATTCCACCATTGTTTGTCTTCCCACGCGTTCGATTCAGAGATCACATGCTGAAAGGAGCTCCGATAGGATCAGTTGGCGCCGCATTTTGTACTGGTTGGTCCACTGAGGAGATTTTCATTCAATTCTTGGATCATTTCATCCAGTACTCGGGCGCGACAGTCGATAATCGCGTTCTTCTAGTCATGGACAATCACAGTACGCATGTGACGTTCACTGCAGTGAAAAAAGCCAAAAATGCAGGTAGGTAGTTTTCATACGATGAATGGCTGGACGCATTATGAATAGAGACAGGATTTGTAGGTTTTTAACACTTATTTTCCTGAAGCACGAAATGAGTAATTTTGTAAAGGAAGTTTGAATTAAAGGGAATGGGGCGCTGGAAAAAATTTTTATTTTACCGAAAAACACCGAAAATGAAAAAAGAACCAAAAATGTGAAAAAACCCGAAAAATACTGAAATTTGCAGAAATCTCCATGAAAAGTTAAAACTAGTCCTGTTTTTGAAAAAATGCTGGGTATGCAAAACTGAGATGTAGACTTGGAGCGGAGTTTCTCGGAGTACAAATATATTCTTTCTGACAGAAGATACAATTTAACAGTTGAGAATACCAAAAAACACACAATAGTGATGCATAATAGTAAATTTTTATAAAAATTTGTTGTATTAAAATGTCGTTTAAAAAATAAAAAACCGGGTATTATTTTCCCATCATTTTTTTTTTAAACCGAATATTACCGATTTTTTAAATATTTGTACCGAAAATATCATGTTTTCCTACCGAAAAATCCGGTCTCTAATTATGAAAAATTAACTATTCAGGCTTTTTTTACATCTTCTGTTTTCAGGAATTGTTTTGCTTACTTTTCCGCCTCACGTTTCTTATCGCATGCAACTACTAGATGTTGCTCTATACGGACCTTTTCGAGCATTCTACAATCGAGGACTAGACAATTGGATGAGGAGTAATCCAGGAAAGACGGTCGATATCTATACCATTCCCGAAATAGCGGCTTACGCATATCCGAAAGCATTTACACCCGAGAATATTATAGAAGCATTTCGAAAACCTGGGTTGTATCCTTTCAAAATCCGAATGCTTTCAAGGAAGAAGACTTCCTACCCTCGTACGTGACCGACCGTCCAATGCCAATGGAGGAAATTCATTTGCATCAGAATGTGACGTCGAATGATCCAGATTCTCCTGAAGTTACAACTACGCCTCCAGTTCCAGTTTCAAGCGCACCCGTGGTTCCTAATTTGCCAGCAGTTCCAAGCACGTCTGCTGTTCCAGGCACATCTGCAGTTCTGAGCACGCTCACTATTCCAAATATGATTCCAGCTCCAAATCAATCGGCAGGATCACACATAAAAGCGTCACCCGAAGAAATCGAACCGTACCCAAAAGCGCCGCCCCGGAAGCCTGAAAATACTCGCAGAAGGAAAAAAGGTAAAACTCGAATTTTGACCAGCACACCAGAATGTAAAGCGCTTGAAGCTATGGATTTAGAGAGAAAAGTTAAGCCTGCAAAAGTGACGAAGAATTTATTTGCCGAAAAGAAAAAAAAAGCGCTCGCCCCGTCAAAATACGTAGGCCTATCCAGGAAAAAAGGAACATCAAAAGTCGCGCAAAAGAAGACTGTTTCAGTTTTCAGTGAAAGCTCTTCCGAATCAGATGAAGACTTAGCCGTAGAGTTGAAACACAGCGATGAGTCTATGGAAACTTTCTCCGATTTGGAAGATGAACCAGAGGCACCAAAGGTCGTAGTTAGTTCGTTCATTCTCGCGAAAGTATTTGCCTGTCAAGGAGGAACTTTTCGTTGTTATGTGGGAGAGGTAATTTTTCAAAATTTAGGAGAGACCTAGCCGGTGAAATCTGTTTATTCATATTTCTTCTACATTTTCAGGTCCAGAATGAATGTGAAGAAAATCAAGGTTATAACGTTTCGTGGCTCAAGAAATCTAAATCCAATTGGTTCGCAAAAACCGAAGAAGAAGGTTTTGTGCCATATACAGATTTTGTTAAAGTTCTATCACAACCCCATAATCCAAAAACTGGGCGTTTCCAAAATTTACTCTCTTTTCCAATAGAAGAACTGGAAATGTACTCTCTATCATTATATTAAATAGCCTGTGTATTTTCCGCTTCAATTTTTTTCGTTTCTGTGCTGCAAAATTTGTGTTCCAAGGTACAAGACAGTCTTGTACCATGGAACAGTTCTCCTCAAATTTTCAATATGGCATTCAGAAGTCAAATATTCATCAATTTCGTCACTCTTGGAGTCAGATTGTAGGGAAAAATTAGTTCTTTCAGGTGCTTTTTTTTTACATTGAAACAAAACTTGGAATTGAGCGCTGTAGGTTCAAAAGAATGAAAATGTATCCAAAATACACGTCGCTCCCCTAATATTTGCGCCGAGTGAAGATGTGCTTGCCTGAAACGAAAGCAGAAGTGGGTATTCTAATAGTAAGTATACATAAATCTAAGTAAGAAATTTTCCTCAAAAACTATTTTCTGTTGGCCAAATAGAGGAATTACTGTAATTTCTCCCATGTCTTGTACTTACTCTATTTTCACTGGCTTGGCATAATGGAATTTCAGAAGCCACGGCATGTGAATTCAATGTCGTGGTCACAAGATTCCAGTGTCCTAGTTATTAGATAGTAACTTGAAAACGTGAAATTTATGCGGGACTGTATTTAGAATACGTGCTCACTATTATTACCAATGTTTATGCTCTTCTTTTCTGCAGTGGCAGTGTCACAGGAAGAGCGTTTATGTAGAAAAAAAGTGGCCGAAAAAGCAAGACGGGAACGCATCAAACTAGACCCTGTTTGGAAGAAGGAAGAAGAGAAGAAACGTTGGTGCCGGATTGCTCGGGTTGAAAGAAGAAAGAAAAGGTAAGAGAATTACGAAGAAAGCTCAAGAAGCTCAGCGAGAGAAGTGGAGGTTGGCCAAACAAAAATCCAACTTGAAAAAGAAGGAACCTCAGGAAGTGTTATTGCTAGTGGATGAGCATCAGTCTTCTCGAGGCGAGTCAATTAGAAGAAAAGCAAAACGTCAAGCTGCAAGTAAACGGGTCTTACAGCATATTCATATGAAGAAGTTGGAGAATAGAGTTCGCACATTGGAGGAATTAGCCACCATGTATAGAGTACAATGTCACTGAATGAAAGCCCAAATGTCTTCAAACTCAATTGCACCGAGATCTAAAGTAAATCAAGAGTTGAAGGAAAATAAGGAAATAGTTTTGTGGCGAGTCAGACGCGAATTAATTTTTGGTAAAGCTGTAATGTCTGATGTTCATGGAGCACTAAAAGAGATTAAAAGTGATAAAGAAAAACAAATGATTTCTGAACACCTCCATTTCCCAAGCGTAAAAAAGTATCAATTGTTAAATAAAGTATGGAGGAATGTTTGTCTATTCAAATCAGTAAAGAGGTGCTATAGAGGAAGAAAAGCTGTTGCTTATGCCAGAAAACATAATACTGCTATTCGGAAATTGACCCTTCTAGCATTCTATCAGGATGAATCGGTTTCAAATTTCAGTCCGAGTAAGAACAATCAAATCGTCTACAAAAAAATTAAGAAACAGAAACGGTTTGTTACCAACTCACTTCGTTATTTATACTTGGAATACCGTAAGAAGAATTCGCTTCTGCTCTCATATTCATCTTTTTGTTGTATGAGACCTTTCTGGATTATTAAGCAAGCTTTAGGAAGTCGTGACACATGCGCCGGCATCAAGTGCGACAACTAGCGTCTAATTTGTCAACGCCTCTATTAACTCAAGATTGTGAATGACAAGAATATTGACCGTCTCATTGATTGAGAAATTTTTTGCAAACAGAGATCTCAGTTCTGTCGTTTTCGAAAGTGCGCATTGTGTGTTAACAATGTTATCAATTTTCTCGAATTTGAGGGGTCAGAAGAATGTTTTTATGAACAATGGGAAGCCAGAGATGAATTAGGAAGTGATGGAAAAATGCATTGCCGTGTGACAGGTGGGACTTGGTCTGCACATTTTTTTGATTTCAAAATTCGTTCTTTTCGATCTCCGCGATCGCTTTCGGCCAGATACGCGTAGCAACCTAGGTTGGAATTCGAATTTTTTGTGTACATCTATATTTAGACGTATAGTCGCTGTAGCCACGTGCATTTCTCGTCCGATCTCACCCTTTCGTCCATCCTTTTCCTTCACAATCAAACTGTCCTTGACATCATTGCCTCCCATATCCTTTTTTTTTTGTTTCTTTTTTTCTCTCTGCCTGATCCTCGTCGGGTTGCAGCGACTTTTAGTTTAGGTAGAAAGCGAGTACGTTCGAGCCCTTCGACGATCGACATCCCGGATCGACCGTTTTTTCCTCTCTATGTGCGTGCGATAAAATTATTAAAATGATTCAGAGTATGATCAAATTTTCAAGTATATTTCGCGTATTTTATGCTATTGAAGTGATGCGTGGTTAAATTTTCGCCAGCATGGCTAGGTGAACAGTGGCTTGCCTGAAAATGTGAGTGCAGGCAACCTAATTTGAGCGTTTGTGGGTAAGATTCACGATGTAGGTACTTAGTTGTTGCGACCTGGGGGTCATCCCGATGATTGAAGGTTGGGCAGAGCAAATTCTTTTACTCACCTCATGAATAAAATATTTAAAATTTCAAAATTTTAGTAAATACAGTTCAAACTTGTTTTAATTGTACAGTCTAATGCTCCCTCCGAGTTTTCTTATGTCAGTATGAGTACATTTTGATTCTGTACTGATCCAGCATGTTGAAATTTTGTTTTTTTTTTTCTGTGTGCACGAGTGCAAACAGGGTTTTTGCAGACTTGGGAACAACTTTCCTCATCCAGGATGTTTTCCTGATGCCCACTGTAACCCAGTGGAGGTTTTATTTTTCTTGTTTTTTGTTTTGCCCCCCTCCCCATGTTTCCTTTTGGCTGTTCTACCAAGTTCTGTGACTGTTTTGCAGGATGCTTCTGTTTACAGAGATTCAATTTTGCTCGTTTTGTCAGTACAGAGTCGAAACTATCTTATTAGAGTGTTGTAAACAAATTAGCGTTTTTATGGTTTTTATACAACAATGTGCAGTTTGGCAGTCTATCCGGGACTGTTTTTGCCAACCTGACACATTATGGCACCTGAACGAACAGGGACTCTGGAAAATATCCTTGTTTAGTGTTTCTATGTTTTTTCCCTTACATTTCGTTTTCTTTCCCCTCTCTAAACTCGTGTTTTTGTTTTGTTTCTTCGAGTTTGTTTCTGTTGGATTCCCCTGTTTGAACTGCTAATTGCTAAGATTTTGTTTATATTATTGGATCTTAAAATAATCACCCGTATTTATGGTTGAGAAAATTTTGTCTTTTGGTGTAAAAAAAAAAAAAATCATGAGGTTTTGGTATTCTTTCCTCGTTTTCCAAATGGAATACCTGGCGTCCGAATTTCCCAGTTTATTTTATACTCCCCCGTTTCCCCGTTTCTCTCAAAGCTGTTTCTACATCCCTGTTTTCCCGAGTTTTGAATTTTTGGTTCTGTTTCCTCCTTCCTCTTCGCCTAGAGTTGAAGGTTGTTTCTGTTCTGCTTTTGTTTTTGGGTGTTTTCCTGGGAAGCAGAACAATCAAGTAACTACTTGGATATTACCTACAAGTGTTTGGGTTGTTTGTGCTCATATTGAAGGCAGTTACCAAGTAACTTAGTCATGTTGATTTTTTTATGATTCGTTTTCTTTTATTTTGTCAGTTGTTTTTCTAACGTAAATTTACTCCACCGTGTTTTAAAAATTCGTTTTTTTCTTATTCACTAAACTGTGTCGCCTTGATTTGTAACCAATGTCGTCAATTTCGGAAACCAGTAGCCGCGCTGAAAAAGAGGTCAGACACTCTCGTTATGCTGTAGGTCGCCGCGATATTGCCGATTCAGTCTTTACAAATGTAGCCGTCAAGCTACTCGATGATTCTATGGCTATTTTGGATAAGAACCTGACCAACCGACCCATGGAGACGTCTACGGCCAGGAAAGTTGACGAACCAAAACCGTATGTACCATTATCCTCCTCTTACTTACCAATTTCTAGCATGCCAACAGTTGTAAATCTACCCAGTCTTAATATACCGACAATTACTACCTCGACAATGACAACCTCTACGCGACCGTCCATTATCGACTATTCTGCTTTGCATAAGGCCACTGATCCTCAACTGAGCCAGGTCTCTAATCCTTCTGAATCCAGTGAAGATGAAGTTCCAAGTCCCTCTATTAAGTCCATGTTTCGACAAATGATGAAGAAGCTTGAGAGTAATGAGACTCAGGTGACTAATTTCATTACTCGAGTTGATACATTTAGAGAAGATTGCCAGAAAAACTACAAGTCGACGAATGAAAGAATAGATAACCTTGAAACTGAGCTGGAACAGTGTAAAGAGCTGGTGTTGAAAAACGAGTCTAAAATTAATAAGTTGATCAACACTATTCCATCGCCTTTACAGCCTACACCACCCGCCTGACAATTGCCGACAGAAATCCGACAGTGTCAGAACTGCCAATTCTGACATTAAAAACGACACAAATGACAATTGCTTTAGCCAATCAGAACGCTGCGATGCAATTTCTGACACAAAAATGGTTCTAAACCGACAAAATACTGGCAAAGTAGGCGGGGCATGCTTCCTTTGTCAGAAATTTGACGGTCCGACAGAGTCATTATTGTCGGCCGACAGAAATTTTGTCAGACGGGCACCAGGGCCTGTACAACCTATACCTCCAGTACAGCCACCAAAGCAGTCATCAACGGTCCAGTTGTACCCAACTCCAGCAGCTGCTTCGACAAAATTTTCACTTATTGATATGCCTGACAACCTTTTAAACCAGCAATCAATGCCGAGTTTAATACCTACTTCGACAAATTTTAATCCACCGATATTACCGGATACAGCACTAAACCTAACGACCTTTCGCCCTCCAAGTTTCAACCAGTCATCTGGAAACACTATAATCGCCCAAGTTGATATTAAAAAGATAACCCCTGTTGCTTTTTCTGGTGAAAACGATTATCGAACCACTGACCAATTCATAGAGGAGTTTCAAGAACGCTATGGGGACAGTGACGAGAGGGACCAAAAACGAATTTTCCGCCAGTTAATGGGACCCATAGCCAAGCACTATTTATTCAGCGTACCGAAGGATGCAAGCATGGCTGAACATTTTGAGACTTTCAGAAGATTAGGCTAGTCTCTAAATCGCCAGCTTGAAGAAACACAGCGTTTCACCAACTCAAATTGCAGTTCTTCACGTATGCAACCATCCGAATACTGTAATTATTGGTACAACCGCCTGAAGAATATTACACCCTTTACCAATGAACGTTTTCTTCTTAGTAACCTTATTTCTCGCCTACCTGGTTATATGCTGATGGGATCTATGAGTCAGGGCGCAATTACAACCTATCAAGACTTGATACGTCGTGTTCAGGAAGTTGAGTCATTCACCACATTTAGACCAAGAAAGTTTCAACAGAATCAGAATCAAGACAATAAATTAGCTGATAAAGCCCAACTGAGTGAAATCCAGTGCCAACCAGAAGCAGAGAATACTACAAACCAACCACCAATCACGATTCAGCAAAACCAAACTCGCAAAAATAATTATACTAGACATAATCAGACCCAATTTCGTCAACCTAGAGCTGCTCAACCGAATGTATTGACATCCAACCCCCATTCACCAACCCCCATTAGTCAACAAACACACACACACTTAGCATAACCAAATCAGTCGGAAAACTAACTTATACCTTGGCTACTGGTGGTCAATCCCAAGGTACAGCTAGCTACCAAAGACCACACAATGCTAATGAAGCACCGCTATTAACTATTTTTGGCCACACTGTCCTTGGTGAATCTCAACTCCAGGACCTCTCTGAGTCAGCTTGTGAACTTTCCAATCGTTATGCCGGAGAAAAACAACAAATTTCAATCAAATGTTGCTCTGAAAAGGTTAACTTAGATAACTTGATTGAAATTTTGAGAAAAGATGATAGCCGAATTGGGAAATACATAATCTTGATGGTCGGAAATTACGAGCTCTAGAGTGGAGTTAGTATAGAGTCGATTCAAACTAAGCTAGCGAAGATTTTAGAGCTACTCCTCACAAAATATCAAGCCGAAAAAATTTATATTTTTGGCTTGTATATTCTACCCAAGCTGTCCACAGATCTCCAGTGTTGGGAGCGGTTAGAGAAAGTAAATCAGTTCCTGTATAGTGAAATTTATCGAAGAAACTGGAAACCTAAGTGTTTTTTCGTGGATTCATTAGGTGTATTATGCACTTTCCAAGACACCGACAATCTAAGTCAGAAAGGTTTAACCAACCGAATGAAATATTTTAACTGATTTGGTGACAGATGCCTGCAAAATTTAAGGTACCAAATTCATTCGAGGGCGTTCATAAATTTAGATCCAAAAGGAGAAGTTGATCAGACTAAGTGGAGTGCTGATACATGTAAGAATGCTCTAAAAAAGATTGAGAATAACTGCAAATTTGAAAATAATCCTGCATACTTGAATGCTGTCAAAATTGCCCAGATGTTTAATCCGCTACCGCATGTTGATGAAGTGCAAGCCGCTGAGAACCTTAGAGAAGAAGAGTGTGAGCTTGAACTCAGATTGGCTAGGTTAAGAAACTCTGAAGTCAGCGTGTGTCCCATTGTGCCAGCTCCAACTGGAAGTAAACCAGCAGTCGACTGCAATGAAATACGACAGATTTTTCCTGTTGAAGACGCTCCAGACTTGGATTTGATCACTGAGCTTGATTCAAAGTTATGCTCTCTTATGGGAAAAGAGGACTTTGATTACGAAATTGAAGATGGTGTCTGGTTCCAGAGTAATTCTTCAAGACCCTATTCGGTATTGACAATTTGTGACCAGTATGTGGTCCAGTGTTTGATTGATACTGGTGCTGAAGATAATTTTATAAATGCGGCTGAGGCTGAGAAACTTTTTGAGAAATATCCAAAACTGATTGCTGTCTACCCGAGCAATAAACAGTATGTTACTGCCATTGGAAAGGTATTCAAGGCGAACAAGGTATACCATATACCAATCCAATTCCAGACAACTACTGGTTCACTGAAGATGACTGTGGAGTTCAGTGCTGCAAAGAATCTCCAATCAATGTGGATACTGGGAGTCCCCTTTATTAACCAGTATAGGGTCTTGATAGACAATACTCAGAAAAGGCTCATTTTCCGAAAAAAAGATTTCTCAATTGACTGTGAAGCTGCATTGATCAAGGAATCAACACAGATTAGCGAACTACGCCATATTTCTGATACGGAGTACCTATATAACAAAATAGAGAAAACTGTTAATGAGTAAGGGGCTCTGACTTCAAATGAGAAAGAAGTTCTGAAGAAAATCATGAGAAATAATGTCCGAGCTGTCAGAGAGCGAATTGGTGAATGTAATCGGTATACTCATCAATTTAAGATCATTCCAGACCACAAAATATTCAAAAAGACCTATCCAATCCCGAAGGTCCATGAAGAAAAGCTAACTAGAATGCTGTCCGATTGGAAATTTTCAGGAATTATTGAAGAATCTGATTCGCAGTATCGAAACCCACTTACTATCGTGCTGAAACCCAATGGTGATATAAGACTGTGTGGAGATTAACGAAATTTGAACCAGGTTATAGAGGCCAAAGGAGACTATGTTCCCAAAATGGAAGAAATATGGGCCAAATTGTGTGGTTCAAAGGTTTTCACAAAACTTGATTTTGTCTCTGGTTTTCTCCAGATCAGGCTGCATGAAGATTCCAGAAAGTTGACTGCGTTTTCCTTTGGAGGAAAAGTATACCATTTTAATCGGCTTTCATTTGGTACTAAGGACTCACTTCAAGGTTTCTTACGTGCACTTCACCAGGTTTTTGAAGGTTTAGAAGACTGTATAATCCAATATGTTGACAATATTCTAATCCACGGCCAGTCACTCGAATGTCATGTAAAAGATGTTGAAAGAGCACTTAAGTGTGTGGAAAAAGCAAATATGACGCTTAATATTGAGAAATGCTCATGGATGAAATCCGAAGTGCGTTTCCTTGGCCTGATCATTGACAAACGGGGTGTAAGACCTGACAGAGATAAAGTCAAGGCCATTGAGACTTATCCAGTTCCTAGGAATGTCAAAGAAGTACAATCTTTTCTTGGTTGTGTTAATTTTTGGCGCTCGCATATACCAGCAATGAGTCAAGATTCAGCTCAACTTTCCAACCTCACAAAGAAAGGTCACCCATTTATCTGGACTGAAGATAATGATCGATCGTTTAAGAATATCAAAGTGAAACTTGCTGAGTGCACACTCAACGCTCACCCAGACTGGTCCAAAACCTTCTACCTCATGACAGATGCTTCATCCATATGTATAGCCGGTGCGCTGTACCAAATTGAAGAATCCGTCACTGAGCTTGGAACCAAAATTGAAAATCCTGTACCTCTCGCCTTCATGTCCCGGGTCTTGCAAAAGGCTGAGCTGAACTACACCGTAACCGAGAAGGAACTGTTAGCTATTGTTTACAGTTTGCGAAAAGCTTATTACTCGCTGACTGGCTATAAGGTTATTGTATATACCGACCACGCCTCACTACAGTTTGTGCGACAACCACAGTCACATCTTTCTTCAAGATTGAACAGGTGGTTGCTGTTCCTTAACATGTTTAATGTTCAGATCAAATATATTAAAGCTGAAAAAAACCCAGTTGCAGACGCTCTGTCACGCTTCCATAGAGATCTGATTAAGATTCGCGAAGTCAATTATTGTGGAAAAGTCTACCCGGTTGAAATTAGTGATGTACACCTCGAATTCTTTGGTGTTCAAGTACCTCCAACACTTGTATATATCATTCAAAATCTAGACCAACATCAGTTGACTGATAATGACCTCCACCATGTGATCAACAAGTGCCTACAGAAACCAAAGTATCAATTTGGAAGATATTGGTATTTTCAAAAATACCTCCTCCTGTATCGCGTTACTAGAAATGTGTTCCGACCAGTTATTCCACGTATATACCGCAGCGACCTGATTGATTTTTTTCATCGTTATTATGGTCACCCTGGCTCAGAAAAAACCTACTTAGCGATTAGATCAGAGTTTATGTGGCCCTCTATGCAAAAGGACGTACGGTTGTTTACATCTAGGTGTTGTGAGTGCAACTGGGCAAAATTTGGTAAGAGGAGATATGGTAAATATGTCCCAGTTAAAGCTGAATGTAAATTGGAACATGTTAGCTGTGATTTTTATGGCCCATTACCTCAAGGTATTTTTGGCATGTCAAGTATTCTAGTCTTCAAGGATACTGCTACACGGTTTGTCAAACTTTATGCCACCAAATTCCAGTCTACAGCAAGTGCCATCTACGCAGCCGAGAAATTTGTCAAAACTTGTGGCACTCCCCAAGCCATCTGCTCCAATAATGCAGCTAGCCTGACCTCTAAGGTTTGGTACACTTTCTGGGAGAAGAAGGGCGTTTGTGTCCTTCACACATCTGGCTATAATCCTGGTGCCAACCCATCCGAAACCACAATGAAACAAATCGGTGACTTGTTGCGGATCCATACAAACAACAGCCAACAAGACTGGGTGCGTCATCTACCTGATATTGAGAGTTGCATAAATTCATTAGTAAGCTGCACTACTGGTACAACACCCTACGAGTTGTTCACGGGAAAGAAACTGCCATACCTTCTCCTATGTAAGATGGAAGAACATTGCAGTACTTCACTTTTAGACAACTCGGTTTACGACGCATCCGAGGAAGCTCGGAAACATAGCCGAACGAGAAAGAAAGCACAACCAGAATCGTGACAATGCTGCCTACCAACCGGGTGACATTGTGTAGGGTCAAAGGTTTAGAGTTGACACAGTGTAAGACATGACACGCTGTAGATTCTGCGACACTGAAAAGAGCTAGAGAGCCGAGATTTGCACAAGTTATGTCCTATTTGGCAACTACGCTCGACGCGCAAATCGTTCCTCCCTAGTTAATTTTGTTCTGCAAAGAAATTCTAGGAACGTGATTTTTTTTGATAAGAGAATTTTTTTCCAAGGAATTACGGTATTTGTTTCCCCAGGGAGTACAATGAAGCAAAAGTAAGTGTATTATATATCTTTGAAAAGCTTGCATCAAGACAAATCATATGGTATATTGAAATATGAAAATTAATCACTTTGATCACTAATTTTGAGCCGGTTAAATTATTAACGCGAGGGTTAGGATATGACACACTCGCGGTGTTAGATGTGACACACCTCTTAAACGGCACTTTTTATCACAGGTAAAGCCGAAACGTTACCTTCGCTCGATGTTTTATTTCCCAAATCTACATGCCACAACCTATAACTTGTAATTTTGCATTTACTTACCAACTTATCAATAAAATCATATGTTCATTGTGTCAAGTCTAACACCTATGTTCATTACATGTGTCATCATGTCTAATTCCTTCATGTGTCAAGTCAAACACTATTGGTTAGAGTTGACACAAAAAAGTGTCCTCACACTTTAAGGTATACCTCAGCCTCAAACTCATTGTTTGTGGTCGTGATGGTCTCATTTGATAAATAAAGGAGTAGACTTTCAACTCATATAAAAACTTTGGGCTTTACTTTCATTTTGAATGAGAATGGCTGGATGGAACGTTTTCCGTGTCAACTCTAAACCCTTGACCCTATGTCAAACAACATCGCCAGTCTGACAAATTCCGCAACTTCAACGCCAAATTAGCCCATCTGTTTGCTGGACCATATGTTGTTGTTGCTGAACCAAGTCCGAACATGTATGCTGTCCAACATCAAATCACTGGTGAAGTGATCCATAAAAATGTCAAGTAACTGAAGCCAAGTATTCCTGATGGTGACTCTTCTGATAAAGATTCCGATTAGATTAATTAGTTCAAATTATCTTATGTTCGTTTTCACGTATAAATTTTATTTATTTATTTTTTTTTTCCATTATTTACATTTCATGATTCCATTTACAAATATCCCTACCGGCTGTACTGTTTTCTTGTCCATTTAGTTTTTTCTTATTTTTAGTACAGGTACTTATGTTTATTCATTACTTATACATATTATTCCTTTGGCTTCAACCTATTTAAAATTTTTTGTCTCCGATTTTTTGATTTATATTATTGTATTATTTTCTTTTTTGTATTGTGATCCAACCTAGGTTCGTTGTGTATAAAAAACTGTGCAGTAGTTTTTCCTCGAACTTCGATCAATTCTTCCCTTGGGAATGAAATTTATCGAGTTCTGGGGGGAGCTAATGTGACAGGTGGGACTTGGTCTGCACATTTTTTTGATTTCAAAATTCGTTCTTCTCGATCTCCGCGATCGCTTTCGGCCAGATACGCGTAGCAACCTAGGTTGGAATTCGAATTTTTTGTGTACATCTATATTTAGACGTATAGTCGCTGTAGCCACGTGCATTTCTCGTCCGATCTCACCCTTTCGTCCATCCTTTTCCTTCACAATCAAACTGTCCTTGACATCATTGCCTCCCATATCCTTTTTTTTTTTGTTTCTTTTTTTCTCTCTGCCTGATCCTCGTCGGGTTGCAGCGACTTTTAGTTTAGGTAGAAAGCGAGTACGTTCGAGCCCTTTGACGATCGACATCGCGGATCGACCGTTTTTTCCTCTCTATGTGCGTGCGATAAAATTATTAAAATGATTCAGAGTATGATCAAATTTTCAAGTATATTTCGCGTATTTTATGCTATTGAAGTGATACGCGGTTAAATTTTCGCCAGCATGGCTAGGTGAACAGTGGCTTGCCTGAAAATGTGAGTGCAGGCAACCTAATTTGAGCGTTTGTGGGTAAGATTCACGATGTAGGTACTTAGTTGTTGCGACCTGGGGGTCATCCCGATGATTGAAGGTTGGGCAGAGCAAATTCTTTTACTCACCTCATGAATAAAATATTTAAAATTTCAAAATTTTAGTAGATACAGTTCAAACTTGTTTTAATTGTACAGTCTAATGCTCCCTCCGAGTTTTCTTACGTCAGTATGAGTAGATTTTGATTCTGTACTGATCCAGCATGTTGAAATTTTGTTTTTTTTTCTGTGTGCACGAGTGCAAACAGGGTTTTTGCAGACTTGGGAACAACTTTCCTCATCCAGGATGTTTTCCTGATGCCCACTGTAACCCAGTGGAGGTTTTATTTTTCTTGTTTTTTGTTTTGCCTCCCTCCCCATGTTTCCTTTTGGCTGTTCTACCAAGTTCTGTGACTGTTTTGCAGGATGCTTCTGTTTACAGAGATTCAATTTTGCTCGTTTTGTCAGTACAGAGTCGAAACTATCTTATTAGAGTGTTGTATACAAATTAGCGTTTTTATGGTTTTTATACAACAATGTGCAGTTTGGCAGTCTATCCGGGACTGTTTTTGCCAACCTGACACAGCCGCACTGGTAAACAGAAAATATATGTTACGGCACTAGAGTTGGTCAACGAATTTCAAAACAATACTCTACCCATGTACATGCGGCACCAAGCAGTCGATAGATTTCAGAAAGATTCAGTGAAGCAATTCCAGAATGACCTCACTGCAACTGATTTGTTATTCCACATTGATTTCGCTGAAAACTATGCATGTAAATATGCAATAGAAGTACCTACAGACAATACATTTTGGTGGAAATCGGGATCACATTTCATTGGTGTACTGTACAGTGCTGGGATAACACAATCAGTTTGCACAATTTCTCCGGATCTGTCTTATAATGCAGTAGCGATATACAGACACCTAGAACCAGTTTTAGCTGAGTACCCAGCTGGGAAATTTTTGTAGCGCTGCTGGCAGCAGACACTGCTATACTAACACAACAATAAATTATTCAGTAAATATTAGTTGCAATCTGTGTGTTGGTATGAGAACTGTTGAAGCGAAGTGGAAGCGTGTGCTACTCTAATGCTGCCACGCAGCAGAAGAAATAGCAACCTGTAGTGTACACTTCATATATAGTAAATGCTTCACCTTGCTGCCTAAGCTGCGTAGTGGGAACGCATAGTAAAGCCCATATTTCTTCGAATTCGGGAGAGAAACGGCGGTGATAGTCGCACATTGGCACATAGCCAGCAACCAAGCAGCGGCAGTCGGCACCATGGCCTGCGCACTCAAGGGATTTGTTGAATTCTTATTTTTAGTTCACGGTTCCAGACACCTGCAGCGCTGATTGTAGAGAATAATTCGAATATTTTGTATGCGTGCATCCGGTTCGTTATCTTTGTTTACCATCCGTTACTGTTGAAATCTATTTCGAATATTTGAGGATTCAGTTTTTGCATTATTATTTATTGTATTTTTAGTTATTTTCGTAATTGATCTTGTTTCTATTTCAACGAAGTGTGTTCGTAATTCTGGTTTCGTAATGGTACATAAATGTGCCGTTCGTGGATGCTCCTTGACTGCCAAAGTCGTGAAGATGCATTTGTTCCCGAATGACGAGGAGGTAAATAATGAAGTCCACTCTGTAAATTCCTGTTGAGGAATGTGCATGAAACATGTCTTTTTTCAATTTGTTCTAGCGTGCATTGAGATGGTTGAATGCCAGTGGAAGGCAAGACTTGATTGGGAAACCGGTGAATTTGATTCGAACGAGGTATCGAGTATGTGATACTCATTTCAGTGATGAGCAGAAGTTTCCCGTTGTAAGGGATCGAAATCGTACAAACTTGAAATGTACGAGTGTACCAGATAGAAGTAATTATTTACACGTTATCATTCCAATCGTACAGTGCTTCTTTACGGCCAAGTATGAATGTACTCAATTCTTTCGTATTGTATTCATTAGATATTTCTGTCAGTCAGTCGTCGTCTACTGATGATCAAATTCTTATATTACCTTCGGGTTCCAGTAGTCAGACAGGTAATTCTTTTCTTCTATTCTTGGTACAACACATCGCTCTTTTAGTGTTGCAAAATGTGACATATTTGGTAACAAGTACCTCTTCCTTGAGAATGAACCTATTATTATGTATGAGCAAACTGTATTTTCAGTTTCAATGGACTTACAAACTGTACCACGATGCAGCAGATTCAGTTCAGCCACTACTTCTGATCCAAACATTTCATTACTTAGCTCTCATGGTAAGTACAGTAATAAGCATCGTTTATTTTCAATGCGTGTTATTTACTATTACCCAATAGTTGTTCGGTAAGTACGAATTATAACACTGTTTTTTGAAAGGTAAATGCTTCTTTATCACTGTTATTTCCTTCCTATGGTAAAACGTAGTAAACAATGCCGGTAAAGAAAAATAATTTTCCTAAGGATGTTAAAGAAATAAATAATGGTCAACAATAAACTCATGATTTTACGGCGGACCCCTGCAGAAGCGCTAGTAGTATCAGATTGCGAATCGCAACGGAACGATCAAAGTTCAACACATTCAAAACCGAGAATCCTACAGTACACTGAAATTTATGTTTATTAATACCAAATGACAACTAATGATAGACAAAAACAAACTAATATGTATTTCATAAGTTTTGAACATCTATATTACCTAGTATCAAATTTTACCACAAAAGTGAGCAAATTATTTCAGTGGCTTTATACAAATTATCGTTGTACACCACTGATTCTGACAAATTTCAGGTTCTTGACGTCTTTTATTCCTACATAAACACAATATTTCATCGACTACGAATTTAACCGCGGTAAAATATATTCACATGAAGTTACCTATAGGTACTTAATTACAGGAACATTCTAATTTGGTACACTGCGACTTTTTCAATTTTTTCGTGGAGATATTTTTTCTCAAACATCTGATGCCCTTGCCTTACCGAACAGTTATTGGGTAAAATAAACTACACAACAGGATTGGTAAATAAGCGACACTCGTGCGTTCGCTTCACTCGGCTGCGTCTCGTTCCGCAAACTTCGCACTCGTTATCGCTTATTTACCGCTCCTGTTGTGTAATCTACTATTACAGACCAGTTGGTTGTGAAACACTGATTTTGTTCTTATTAGGTAATGTTGGTAGTACTCCGGATTCTGGAAACCTTCACCTGTCAGCAACGGATAGTCCCAAGGAGTCAGGTATTTCCCCGCAAAAATTGCATATAATACTGTGGGCGTTTGAAATGAACTGCCTCATACACAGAGCTCATTTTCTTGTTGTGTAGATCTCGCACCTAATGTGATGCATCCTACGACTGAAACTATGAGGGAAGAAAGGTCAGTGCATGACATTACCGAACTTGTGAGAAAAGAAACATCTTCGGTTGATGTACGCCTTCTAGGTAAGCAAAATCATTGTTAAAATTACATTATGCACTTTATTGTCAACTACGTATTTGAATCACATAATGTTTGGCTTCGCCGCAGGCTGCAAAGCCGAAGAGCTTCTTCTCAGCCATGCAACTTTCCTTCATCATGGGCGTCAACTCCATGCGACAGCCTGAAAGTTTGCCGCATTGAATGAGTTCTATCGCGGCTCAGCCGCATTGAAAATAATTGGAGATTTACCAAGTACCTATATGAAAAGTTGAACGGCAAAACCCCCACGGCTCAATGTATTTCATAAGACGGTGTGAGTTTTGCCAACAAAACTGCAAGAATGCCGCATTGAGATTTTGAAAAGTTGACTCCTATGTCCTTCTTCATTTTCTTTCGGTCTCTAAATGTTTCGCTCGTTCACTGCGCTCTCATGATGTGCTCTTATTCCTCTCGTAAATGTCGGTTTCTTTTCTGTGTTATCTGATCATTACCCTGATATTCTCCTTGGTTCTCTTTCCTTTCCTTCAAACTTGTTTCCTAGCCGTTCCTAATTTTTTCTCGCACTTGTTACATGTCTGAAACCAGGTTCTTCACTCCTCAGGCTGCAGCCGTTTCATGTAGACCTTGTTTTTCTTATTTTGTTTAAATGCTATTTTTGTGTTAAATGCTTTTTAGTCGCAGTCTTGTACTCTGAGGTAGCTGAGGTAGGGCTGCGACGGTGTTCTCGTATTCCCTAGTTTAGTCCATCTCCCTCTAGTGGCCCTGGAGACAGCTTGGGAGCATCATCAAGTCTTTTTGTCTCCCCCCCCCCTTCCCCCAGTATACACACTGGTGCTGCGTCAGACAGGATTACCTAAACCAAGCTACTTGTTTATCACTTCTGTTCAGCACCTCCTCAGCCAATCTTCAAGAAAACGAGCTCTGCTTCAGTTAGAGTAACGCTCTTCTCCTGGAGTACTAAAGATTATAGTGCAGTGATTGATTGCTCCATCATCATGCAGTTTGAATTATTGTTAATATTACATTCATTTATTTCAGACGAAGAACTTCTGATCATTGAAGAAGAGGTACAAATGGAAGTACTATTTCCAACACCTACTGATACTGCATCAGGTGAATTGAATGTAATTATTATGCATTTGGACCGGTCACCCGACGCACCTTGTGGGCAGCGAGGAAGTGAAACGTCGCGTCATGTGGAGTAGCGGGGAATTGAAACGGTTCGTTTCACTTCCACGCTGGCCGCATGATACGTCGGGTGACCGGTCCCCATCAACTCGGGCATTTCATGCAAACTCTACTTCATTCATGCGTGCTTCAGGAATGCATGTCATTTCTGTCAACGGTTATATTAATGTATTTTACATTGTTTTTCCGAAGATTACCATTCAACTGTAAATGTACACTTCACGGATAGTGCACCACCTCCAGTGACAGACAGCTTGGAAGGTAAATTTCTCCTATGTTAATATGTGTTCTACCTCTTATTTTCACATTACACCGATAACAAATGTGCTTCCTTCACCTCACGGTGCTATGCTAGTGTTCCTCACAGTGTGTGGAGATAACATGTCACTTAATGCAGCCAAGTGCTACCTATAAGGATAAGTGTATTAATTTTTAGAAAATAATATACCAAGTGTTTCTTATTTATTCACATTACTGATGTCATGGGACGATACGTATTTTCAGTAAATGTCACCTTTGTTGACATCAGACGTTTTTATTACTGTTTGTGTACTTGTAAATGTTCAAAGTGAACTGCTGGTAATGTTAGAGCACCTGGAAACACCCGAGTATCGCAATACGCCATTTTTGGAACTTCCGCGCACGTCGATGCCGAATTGAGTACGCGGTACGCTCCGCATAGTCGGATTCGGCATCGACGGGCGTGGAAGTCCCAAAAATGGCGTATTGCGATACTCGGGTGTTTCTAGGTGCTCTAGTAATGTCTGCGCTGTGCACGTGACATGACTGCTGCGAGTAAAGGCTGCTTTATACTGGCTGTACACTGGTAACTTAAACCCTAAAATCCCTAAATTTAACGATCTGGTATAAACCAACTGTAGAATTTGGATATATTCTAACTTCTAAGTTACCGGATGCTGGTTAAATGAAGCGACCTTAAGTAGACTGCTGCTTCTAATGGAAAGTCACTGTTCTCTCAGTTTCAACCGATGAACGTGCTCACTTCTTTTCATTCTTCTATTATTGAGTCTCCAAGCACAGCTGATAAGAATTTCACAGATATACAATCGCAACGACGGTCCATCGAAAAATGTGGAATAGTGAAAAAAGTATATCTGCATGGATAATTTAAGGTCTCTATTTGAATGGAATTTCATCAGAAATCTTCAAGAAGATTCCTTTGATTCCCGAAGATAATTTATGAGGACTGTCATTGAAAATATTGAGGAAACATTTCCGATCATTTTTGAAGAATTTCATCGGACATTATTGAGAAAAATAAGAATTTACAGATATCGGTAGCCGGTTTTCAGTGTCATGTGAATGGCTGCATTTAATTCTGTGTATTTCGTCCCTGTGCCGGTCCGGCACAACATTTTGTCCGGCTACCTTCGGTTACCGGGCCCGGTTTCACGTGTGAACGCACTGATATACTCCTGTAGATATTGTAACCGAGTCCCGGCCACCGGATCGGATAACTGGTGTCGTGTGAAGCAAGCCTAATGTACCAACATATTTCTTTCCCAGATATCTAACATTTTTTATTCTCTCCTTATCATGCTACTGCTTAACGTGCGTCTCAGCAGGTCTTCAGGTTTTTTTGAAACACACTATCTCATTTCTTTTTTAAAAATCTGCCAGACTAGAGCATTGTATGGAGAATAGAAATTGAATGTTCACAATTCAGGTTGCCAAAGTTGGATCCACATTCCCATGTTCCCCGTGATACTTAAACGTTCCTATTCCATTCTGACGCATAGAAATGTAAATTCAGTGCTGAACGTTGTCCTCTTGTACCTACTTTTTTCATGGTTCACAGCTGCATTCCTAGTATTGATGGTGGTAATGATGATAATAATAGTAATAATAATTACGATCGTCATTTATTAACTCCCTTGTCTGTATACATATTTACTGAAACTAAACACTACATGGTGTACTTAATTCTTTTATTTGCAGAGAGACGTCCTTGTACGCCAACAACTGCTGACTTGGATGCAACGTGTTCGGCTACAGATGGTAGGACAGGTAATTATTCGTAGCACTGCATTTTAGTCATGGACTCCATGAATTAAATCAATGTACACAGTTCACTAATTAATCATTCCTTATGGTTCTACAGTAGATTCATTGAGCGGTGTACTACAGACTTGGGAAACTCCGAAACGTCCTGCAGGTACATTCCGCACAGTTGATTATACTCCTCTTCCACTCACCCCCTCTCTCGTAATTATTGCTTCTTATAAGATAATGAAGCGCAAGACGATTGCGGCATGCAATTATTATTTTTCTCATTCGAGCTGGATTATGTAAGAGATGAATATATAAAAAAATTGTCTGCATTTCAGATTTAAAAAAGAAGATGCGTTTGCTAAGCGCAGTGAACGCCACTCGCGCCCGACAGCTGACACCAAGAGCGTTGAGATTTTACAAAACCTCAAAGAAGCTTCGAAAATTGGCGGCGCGTTTGGATAAGAGGAATGAGGCAACTAAGACCCGTTTGAAACTTGCTGAGGAATTTGTTCGGTCGAAGGAATTCTTGAAAACGAAAGTCAATGATGTAACCTTCAATTTCATCGACTGCCAGCTGAAGGAGCAGAAGAAAAGAAGTCGAGGGCGACGCTTCACCTTGGAGGATAAAATTTTTGCTCTGACGTTGTTGAAGCAGAGCCCGAAAGGCTATCGCTTGCTCCGAAAGACCTTTGCCTTGCCTTCACGGAAGACGTTGATGCTGGTATACATAACAGTCCTTCTGTACTTATAATGTTTGTAGTATTAGAAGAGTAATTATTTTGAAAATTGCGCGTATATTGACGCACTTTGTACACTGTCTTTCATGGTATTGACTTTAATAATTTTTATTTTTATTTTTTTTAGCTACTGAACCGGATACCATTTGGTGCAGGTATCAATGAAGCAGTCTTCCGCAGCTTCCAGACTTCTGTTCAGAAAATGGATCCCCTAGACCGGTTCTGCTGCGTCATCTTCGATGAGATGTCCCTGGAACCCGCATTGTCATTCAATAAAAAAGAAGACTTCATCGAAGGTTTTCAGGACACAGGAGATGGAAGGAAGAAAGCCTTTGCAGATCATGCTCTGGTGTTCATGGCCAGAGGTATTAAAAGAAAGTGGAAGCAACCAGTGGCATTTTATTTTGTCGAAAATGGCATGAGTTCAAGGCAGCTAGCTGCAACGATTAAGGTTATTATTCGTCAGCTGTGTCAGATTGGGCTCCGTGTCATTGCTACTGTCTGCGACCAGGCAGCTGCTAACGTTGCTGCCATTAAGTACCTCAAGGCCGAGACAGCAGGTCACTTCGCGCGTCTGGGGCAAGAGAACCGCTTCTTGGGTTTCAGTGTAGATGGGGAAGAGGTAAATGTATTCATTGTACATGTGTATGTGAATGTGTCTCCCTTATTTCCATGAATTAATACTAACATTGTACGGGCATTTGTTTATAGATCATTCCTCTTTTTGATCCACCTCATCTACTGAAGTGCATCCGCAATAATTTGACTGATGCACAGGCAAAATTTATATGGCCCAAAATGAGTTCTGCGGACCAGATCGCCTCTTGGACAGATGTAATTAAACTGTACGAGTTGGATGTTGGTGACTTCGATTTCCGGATGGTGAACAAGCTTACTGACGCCCACGTGTACCCGGATAAGATTAAAAAAATGAAAGTAAGCGTGGCCGCTCAAGTCTTCTCGCAGCGTGTTTCAGCAGTGATGAGAGGCATTGCGAAACACAGTGATGGTAAGTTATGCCAACTTAGCACATTACTGTGATGATACGTTGAAACTATGCGATAGTTAGTCTTCTTGTTTGTGTGTCCATGTGTAACACCATCAGTTCAAAATAACTCATTCTACCAACCTGAAATTTTCACGACACGTTTATGCACTACAAAAGCAGGTTAAAAGTTGTAGCGGAAGTTTGTACCCCTGTTAGGGGAAGGCTAAAGTTTTTGGGAGCTCTTTTTCTCTAGAAATATGTTGTATTACACCCTTACTACCGTATATCCGAGTTTCAACCTCCTGTCTCCCTCCATTCTTCATACTGAGAGGTTGAAAGTGAATGTGAATGCAAATTTCTATCGATCCTGCGCGCGCACAATATTTTGTTTTGATTATTGCTATAGGAAGATTCTATATTGTAGCACACTTTGGTATTTCAGGTGGGGTAGAAGTGGTGCATTTCAGCCCCTCTGACTTCCTTGAACTGAAAATTTCAGGACACATTCGTATTAGCCGTGGGAAGGTTTGAAAATTTTTTGTTGTCTGGATACCTGGCTGAGGAATTATTCTGACGAACGTAAACTCTTGTCAGTTTTGTGGATTACTACCGCTATGATCCAAATCCTGCCTCCGTACCCCAAGAGAAGCCAAATATTTGTGAATCGAAACCGAATAAATTCAGATAAGCTTTTTTAAAGGATTAGAAAAGCGGTTGGCTGCTACCTGCTGTGACCTTGATGGGTCTTCCTCGATTCATTGGATCTTGAGCCATCTTTTTCTGCTCGTATTCTGAGGGACATTAGAATATCGGCCATCTAGAGGTATCCCACAGTGTCCTTAAATTCAAGAGGTCGGATTTAAGAACCCAGAGTCATATCTTTCTACATCACACCACAGTTGCTAGTTGCTTGTGAGCGCCCGGCCCCAAGATGACTTACATTTTGATTATCCTGGGGCTGAAGTGAGGGTTACTGGATTTAGGCCCTAAGACATAACTAGAACCCCTGGTTCAACTAGAACCCCTGGTTCAACTAGAACCCCCGGTTCTGACGCTAGAAGTACTCGGAACATTTTCAGGTTCGAGAACTTGAAAAATAAACGAACATGTTTGAGGCTGAAGACTCTTTGAAGCGAAGTTATGAATTTACCTCCATTATCAAACATTTTTGTATCCCCACAGTGACCTAATTGAACTTTGTATTTTATAGGGAAACTCCCGGACTCAGCTGTTGGAACTGCCAACTTCTTATTATTTTTTGATAAGTTGTTCGACAGTTTCAATGGTACTGCGGTTGAGACCGCTCATGGTAAAGACTTGCGATGCGCAGTAACGCGTTCATCACCGCACCACAAGTTCTGGAAAGAAGCTGTGTCCGTTCTGGAAAGCATTCGTTTTGTATCATTGAATGGTCGAGAACATGTGCCTCCTACTGTTCACAACTGGCTGTCCACAATCAGAGGCATGCGTGTAATTTGGTCCCGATTGAAGAAGGAAGGATTTCAGTTTGTGTCTCCACGGAACTTCAACCAGGATCCGAACGAAAATTTCTTCGGCAGTATACGAAGCCACAACTTCCGGAATATCAATCCCTCTTCCGCGGCTTTCAAGGCTTCATTTAAAAGTTTAATTGTGAACAATTTTGTTTCTCCCCATTCGCCCGGCTTCAACTGTGAGCAAGATGAGAGCGAAGGAACTCTGCACAGTTTGAGAAACTTTTTGTGTCTTCCGGCAGATGAATGTGCCACTGCATCACATTCAGAATATACATTACCAAATAACGATGGCTTCACGTTTTCCGGAACTGTAAGGGATAAAGTCCTATCATTACATACGTACCTCGCCGGATATGTGGCCAAAAGAATCCTGAAAGTAGTGACCCCGTGTTCTGTCTGTCCAAAGGAACTGAAGGCTAGAACTGCTGCCCATTTGGAGTTGATAGAGGCACGAGATTACCGACGGAAGGCATTACTTAGACCAGGAACAGAATTCGTTACCCTGTTCAACCAGTGTACTGATATTGCCCACCACTTGCTGCCGATCATGTGCACCGGAGATAATGTACAGAGGAATCTTATCCAGAAAATGAAAGAGTTTGTGGTCAACAAGTTCACCTGCACAGAGCATGAGCTATTTAATTTGTTCTTGAATATCTTCACCAACTTCTACATTCACACTTGGATCAAGAATGTGAATAAAATATTGAAAGGTACTGATCAGCGAGATGTAATAAATGACGACATTAAGAAGCTAGCACTGAAGAAGTACGAAAAATATAGAGCCAGGAAGAGGAAAGTTTATAAAACGAAACAGCTGGTATCCTAGTTCTCGTAAGTTTATTTTCGTCCTCATGTAATGCGTTGATTATTTATTTAACAGTTGTACCAAGCATTTAATCTTTAATGCACGTGATCGATATGAACAATCAAATTGCTACTTGTACATCTGTGGTATATTTATGTACGTAAAAAACTCAATAAATTTAGTATTTACCAAAAATATATTTGTTTTCTCATTTATTACATAGAAATGACGTGTTTTTCCTATCACTATTAGCTATTGATAATACTTTTGATAACAGTACGGTTACCTCCCCCCCGCACAGTATGGATGTAATTTAGTTCTGGGTTCCAGACACTGCAAGATGTGAGCGCTGCAATAGTTTCATGAAAATACCGATAAGTGGCCCATCTATGTTAGGTATATAATTCTATAGTCTATGGTCGGCACTCGGCAGTTCACCTATTTTCTTGCGAGTTGCGCGTTTGCGCGTGGATGTTGTGATGTTCTGTAGTTGTATGTGCTCTATTATTCCGTTGACCTGCGTCCTGCTGTGTGTAACTTTTATTCATCTAGTCAGCCAATTTTGGTAAGTGATTTACTTCATACTTTTATGTGGTACATTTACTTACTGTATTAACTTATGGCTGTATAATTTTTCTCGGTTTGCGGACATAGAACACATGCATGCTCATACTCATCCAGTTCAATCAAATGTCTACATTCAGGGTTGGACAAACTTTCACTAGGCTATAGGGAGAAGTCTGATGGGCCGCTAAAATTTTTTTTGTGCACTGGATGCATCGCGTCTTGCCTCTGCCCTCTCTAGTAGAAGGGGAACAGGGGAGGAGGGGTGGGTTAAGGTAGGTGGAAGATATAGATAGAAAGGAAGGATATAGAAAGGAAACATAAGGGAATAGAGATGAAGACAGGGCCCATCTCAATTTACCACACACCTAGACTCTATCCTACCCCTTTGCCATGTTTAGAAAAGATACTCAGAGACCAAAAATCGCTTACCCCCTCCATCAACGCATTCCGAGGAAGATATATAAAAGATTAAAAGGTGTAGGTTGAGATAAGTGTGTGTATTGCGCGCGCGCGTGCTTTCTTTTGAAAAAAATAGTTCTTTTCCCATCTCAAAATATACATACACCGCTGCTTATCTAATTTCTTTTTCTTCTTCAACATGTAGAGACAAAACTTGACTTTTAGTTGCTGTTGTTTTTTTGAGGGGGGAGAAAAATTTACCAGTTCTTCAATTGAAATATTTTTAACTATAAATAATAATTATGATAACAAACAAACATTCATAGAAAATGAAAAAGTCAAATGAACAGTTTTAAAATTTGCCAACTACCAAATTATTGGGGGATGTTTTACCCTCCCCTATAGTTTTGTCCCTGCAAATGCAGATTGGAACCTTACCTCCCAAGCTCTCACATTTGCGCACAACATACCCCTAGTCTGGGAGGGTAAGCTAGAAGGATGATAGGAATACTTGAGAGGAACCTAGAACTTCCTTTCCACATTGAGGTAGTTGTTATTTACTCTTGGTGATATTTTTTCCTGAGTTTCCTCTGATTTGTCTCCTAAACTCGTTCCAATAAAATAAAATAAAAACAATTTAAGTACAAAGTTTTAGGTTGATTAGATTAGGGGACTCCGTGCCACAAGCTCCCTTTCATTCTTAATGGAAAATCACATGGAGTATTGACTTTCCTTCCAGACTGAATTTCCCTCCCTACTATACTCATATTCACCAGAAACAAAGCCCGTAAGTCAAACAATAGAACATTTGCTATCGGATTCAGTTTATGACCTTGGAAAAAAGTATTTTGCTTTCAACTTTTAGATTTTAATAAAATGTTCAACTCTCAAATTTCAAGCTCTAGGTCAAACAACCCTACGGGCAAAATACCGCCGGGCGGAACGCGGGAGATAATGTGAGACCGATGAAACCGCGCGATTTTTCAACTTACCAGAAAACGCGCGATTTTCAACGTATCAAAAAACGCCAAGTAACCAAGCGTTCTTTATATGAGAGCGTTTATGTGACGTTTGTAAAACGCCTCTTTTCTAATGAATTTAAAAACGCTCCTTCCGATTGTTTCTTAAAAAAACGCCCTCACAAATAATTTTCAAAAGCGCTTCTTTTCAGTATTTTTTAAGAAAAAATAATTGAATAGAAATTAAATATGCAAAAATTATATTTAATATTAATAGGAAAACAAATTGGTAAAAAAAAAAAAAAAAAAAAATGAAAATAAGCATAGGAACACACATCGTTTCAAAAATGTAGGTAAACATTTTTCATAAACTAGTCAACCATAAAACAACTAAAATGTCCATTACAACAATGATAAAAAATTTTAAGAATTGAAAACGACGAAGAAATAAACATTGTGCACTATAAATTTTAATACTTATACAGTGACGCATTCATTTTTTTCTTCTTCTAATTTTAAACATAAGAAAACTGCAATAAATATTAAATGAAGAGTGGTAATGATAAAAAGAAATGTCAGGTGTATTTAATATACTATAAATTGCGTGTATCAGTGTTCTGAATTGAAATTGGGAAGTATAAATGAATCTTTTAAAATTAGAATAGAAAAAAATACAGCAATACAGCGTCCTAATATTACCAGTACGCTGCTCCAATGACGATTGACTTGACACCACTTCATGTTGTTCATCACTGTTTTCAAGGTTCTTTTTGGCGGCTGGAAAGAAAAGAATGAATGAATGAACAATTTAAAAATTGTGTTGCACCTCCTGCTTCTTTTCTCTCTTCTAGCTTTTTCGCCCTGGTTATCGCATTCTGCCAGTATTTCAGCCAGTTGGCTACCTCTTGCTCCAAGCCAGAATGAAAGTTGTACTCAAACTGTAAGAAGACGATTGTGCCGCTTTGGCCGAAAATATAGTTCGCTCAGTATAAGTTGACGCTCGTAGTTTCGTATCAAGTTGTCAGAGGTTTACTCAAACTAAAACGCTCCTGTTTTACCAGGTAGGCGCGTCACCCTGGTTAATTATATGCGGAAGGATTAATTTAATTCACCTGTACGCAAGCAATAACGTTGGTCGACTCCGAACAGGAGCAAATTAAATGAGTTGGTTCATGAAAAAAGCAGTTCGCGAAATTATTCCGAGCAAAAACCATCTGCTCACTGCTCTGTAATTCTGGTTCAAGTTTAACTGTGTACTACACAAGCTTCTGCCAGAAAGGTCCTCATTTGTAAAAGAATTCAGTTGAATTTGAATAAATCGCAGGGTATAATAGAGTAATGCATCCCGTTGAAGATTTTGATGTGCGTATCCAAGTGGAACGCATTCGGAAAACCACTTCCACTACTACATTGATGAGCTCTGTATACAAAACGGGGTTAGATGCAAGAGTGGTAGTAAAGATACGTCGTCGGCGTAGCGCCACTGACATTCGCATTCCATGCGCGTGCGTTTTCTTTGAAAAGACAAAAGGTCGTAGTGGCATTTCCACTCTAATACGTGTACGCAGCGCAACTAGATTTTCATGTTTTTAGTGGGAAAATCTTCAACGGGATGGTTCATACTATTAAGAAAGAGGAGTTTCCTGCTGTATCTGTCCTAAGACAGCTAGAACCGCGTGTATTTCAACGCACAGAATTCTGCATGTACATCATCAAATGGAAGGATCAGATTTATGATTGTTGAAAGAAAGAGGACAGCGTGGATATGAGTAACACTCAGGTTCTGTATTTCAACAAGCGATCGCAGTATTTCGTCTTCACAGATATCTAGCAACGTTATATTCACAGATTTCTTTTCAGGTCACTCAGTTTTTTCTTTTCCCACAATACGTATTATGAATCAACGTTACATACTTTTATTTTTTTGATATACCGTTCAAAAACAAAAGGTTTTCATTGGTGTACCTAGACCAGCTACATAATCCGAGACCTCATGGTCAGTGATAATTATTCTCAATTACAAAAAGTCAAAAACCTTATTGCAAAATTTTTGGTGTTAAAAACGCTATGAAACCCGACCATCTTAGTTAAATTTGTTCCATATGTTCAATTTCAGATTTCTTCTATCATAACACTCAGCGAAAAATGCACCGAACTACAAAGTACAAACTTTTATAAGAAGTCTTAGTCAGGATACCCGTACAAACACAATATCTTCTTTCGTTCTTGGTACAAATCAGTTGTTCTATGTTCTATTCGTTATTCGTGAATCAAGCAAGGAATAGTTGATCTCAAACCTGATCGCTGCGACACTTCTCTCTTTACTGATAAAGAACAATCCGGAGCAACATATTGGAGCAGTGAGCAGATTAAAAACCCTAGTTCGCTAAAAGAGCAAGCAGATGAGCGAGGAATTGCCATTCCTACACGCAATGACGATCAGGGTTGGAACCATTCATTCTAGGTACTATATATGTATAAACCAGATTTTGTTTCATGTTTCTATCTCATTTCTATGCCGAAGTATGTAATTTGAAACTCTTTTTACAAACGGCAGTTTCCTAGACTCCCACTATTTCTATACCACTTCTATGTAACGAATTAACAGGACGAATCTGAATGTGGGAGATGTTGTTATTCAAAATATGCATACTGAAGATCCCTGAAACACACAAGTTCTTCAGCGTTGCAGGACAAAATACGAGTATCAACTTATACAGGGCGATATTATGTACGTGCTCTTAGAAATCAATTTTCTCTCTAATTCGTACTCACTATAATGAATCGACATTGCAATCTAATATCGCACTTACTTACACATTTTAAAGATATTGTACGTATTATACATAGTTCTTACCGTGTTTGTTCTGAGAATCATCCTCCATATGGTTATTTAAATGATATGTATCACAGAATAATACATGGAAACTTAAATAAACCACGACTGTTGTTTTTCGTTTCACAATTTCAGCATTTCAGGCTACAAGTCACAGCCACACAGATAACCAGTAACGGTTTCACGTTATCAATAATTTAATCTGCGCGCGCAGATGTATGTGGAAAACGCCACGACATTATAATAATTCGGGCGTTTTCGAACCTGTTCATATTCGCGCGTATAATACCATGAGCGCAAAACGTACAATTTCCTATGTATAACAATTACAGAAAACGCTCTCTTTCTTAAAAAAGGGGCATTCTAGTGATGTGAGAGAATACGCGCGCTGAACATTTCTTATGAATCTGCGCATAAATTAGGAACTGATGAAACGCCCGGCAAATTTTCCCATCTTTACTTCTCTAAAACGCCCATTTTTGTAACATGAAGAAATTCGCACGTTGAATGTTTTCAAAAAGCAATGGCTAATGCGCGCGTAAATAAAAAGTTGTTAAAACTGCCAGTAAAATTTTCAAGGTTCTAAGTGATTTTTTAGTTAAAACGCCCGTTTTTTTCAAAAACGCGCTCTTCGAAGGCGGAGTTTTGTCAGCAGGGAAAGAATCTAGTAAAAACAGAATAGTCCTTGAAATTTGAAATTCAACGTTTGCTACTGACTTTCAGGTTTTCAAAATGTCTTCCACATTCTAGCTTTGTTTCAACCTTTTAGATAACGTTTGATACTCAGCCTGAAACCTTCGGCTTTTGACTGACTAGTCTCTGACAGGAGTCCAGGGTACTCAATTTTCAGAGGGAAATACCGAGTTGATTCCCGAGACCCTATTCACGATAATGAGTTGGTTCCCAAGAAGAAAAAGATACTTAACGAGTTGGTTCCCGTAGCAATAATGAATTGGCTCCTGTAGCAATAATGAGTTGGTTCCCACAGCAATATTGAATTGGTTTTCCATTTTCCTTTCCATTTTACACAGCCTGAGGACTGTCTACATGAAGCAGTAATTATGGTGTACTAACATCGGGTATTTCAGGAAGTTATAAGAAACGTGCTTCACGGAGTCCAAACAGGTTATCGTGTTGGAGGCTAGTTTATTAATTTCGGCCTGAATAAATTGCTCTTTCGCTCTTATTTTCTTCCTCCCCATTGATGTCGTATGAAGTTTAATATATAACTTCCCGCCTGGATTTCTTCCAGTGTGTTAGCGAAATGAAAAATGTTGGGATGCGACGAATTGAAACATTTATTAAGTTGATTGTGGAAAGATTTGCAGCAATTTGTCGTGCACTGTCGACTGGCTGTACCTTGTGCCAACAGGGGTGGCGGGTTTTCTGAATAAGATACAATGTAATCGGGAACTAACTAGTTAAATTTTCGGGAACCAACTCCATACTAAAATATATCACCTCGGGAACCAGTCTGTTACTCACCTTTTTTTATCTTGGGAATCAACTCGTTATCGTCCTTTTCAGAAACGAAATTTGACTTTCAGTGTGGGGAGGTGGATAAGAAAAATTTGGGATAAAATATTTGGCTCGCCAAGAAAAAACGTATCAACGACTGACCCCTGCACGTCGCAATAGTCGGTAGAAGCGACAATTCTGATGAAAACCCACGCCTAATGAAGCGCGACGAAAAATGTGATGCGAGCAAGCGACAATTGATACATTTTTACACGACTGGAAATATGTACACAAGTACTTCACACCCTGCCCATTCAACATTGTATTGGACCTGGTGAAAATAAATTATTGAACTTTTCGTGACTAATTCAAATGCATTGTCAAATTTGATTCTCACTCAATGTTTGACCTAGTAGACTCCCCCCCCCCCCATTGTACAACCACATTTTTGATTGTATTTACAAAATGGAGGGTCAGCGGTAGATTTGGACAACGAGTTTAAACTCAGCGAGAATAACTAATAGAATGGGTGGTTATCTCCATTTTTTTGATTTTTAAAAATTTTTAAAATTTCTCCATACTCCTACACATTGGGAATTTTAGTCCCAAATGCGAGTCGGATTGAAAATCTGATTCAATTTTCGAAATTAGTGATCCAAAATATCCATTTGAGTGGTCCTTATTTGATCTGTGTTAAAAAAAACATGTCATATTTTCGACCAGACCGACCCGCAATGGGTTTCCCACATTAAAAATTGTTTTCGTAATATTTCAGCACCGGGCTAGAAGAGAAAAAGAGGCCGACCAGTGTACTCAAAGAAGGCCTTACTGGTAACATAATGTTTTTCACCTCATTATTAAATTTATAATACTTACAAGTTTAGAGGACTATTTAGACCGCGCCGATACGGCGTTAATATTATTTCTGCGGCGTTCGATATTTTTACTTGGCGTTCAATACATTATTTTCCGATTTTTTTTTTTTTTTTTATTTTTTTAGGCGGGATTTGACTAAAACGTCGTGCGTTTTTCATTTCAGGTGTTTTTATTTCTTTTTTGTCGTTCAGACAACTTTTTCTGGCGGGCTGTTGTTTCCCACCCGAAAAATTTGCCAACAAATATTTTTCCAAAACTAAAAATTCGCCGACAAAATTTTATTTACATTAAGAATTTGCCGATTTTTTAAACGAAAAAAAAAAAAAAAAAAAAGAAACAAACAAACGAACAAATATTCATTAAAAATATTTATTTTTCAGAGAGGACCCAAATTATTTTAAATAATATAAATGCCTCTATGACAAACAAATCTTGACAAAAAGATTCCAACACTCTTGATGAACAGTGGTCAGCCTTTAACTTTCCTCTGAATTTTGAGAAATTTCGAGAGTTTGAGGAATACTTGTCCGTGAATGACAGAGCAGAAGAGTTTGTGCGTACATTATTGTCTCTGTGTTTTTGTCTGGTGTCTGGTAGCATCAAACTTCTTTTTACATTTCTGTTTCAGATTTCTTACTTAGAAAATTTGTTAAAAACAAACTCCAAAACGAAGCCAAGATCTGCCCTCCGTATAGTATTGAAGGGCATAATTTCCGACGAAATATTTGTTCATTATTTTTGGGCTGATATGTCAGCATGTATCTTAAGTATGTATATTTTTAAAAATATTGTGCGCTGACACTAATATTTTGTCTTTTAACACTGCTTTTTCTATATTTCTTCACAGAGTCTTGCGAAGCAGTCTTCTTCAATACTGACATTAAAAAAAAGTCAAAAGCCAGGCTTGAGGTTCGCGAATGGTTTCCCAGTGCGAACCAAGTTCGAAAGCGCTACCATGGAGTGAAAACACCTTTGAAAAGCCATGGGTCGACTGATAGGGAAGCTGATGAGTAGGAAGTTTTCTGTCACCTTAGTATATAAGTATTACTATTTGTAAACGGGGGGGGGAGTCCCCCTTCCCCTTTGCTTCTGCGTGGGGTAACTTGTTTTATTCGTCTTGACCGATTTCCGTGTATCCTTTCCCCTCGTCAGCCTTTCTTCTTCCGGGCTTCGTTGGTCCATGGTTGTGAGCTGACAGGAAGAACGGGACCTCGGCGCAAAAATGTAAATTTTACAGGAGAGAGGACAAACAAAATTGATAACATTTTCACGTTACGGAGACACTCAACTTTGAAGACATACAGCCCTTTTGGAAAATTGTTTAAAATTTTTTCAACACCACGCGAAAGAGCGGCCAAAAATAAGTCAAAAACATTGTTATCACAAACATGTTTTTTTTTTGCACTGAGGTCCGTTTTTTCCTGTCAGCTCACAGTTCTTTTCGGATTCTTCACGTTTAGCCTGCTTGTAAAGTCGCACCTATTAACCTTGTTTTGTCTCTTTTTTGGCGGTTGTCTCCTCAGCTTTGTTCCCAGTCAAGTCGTGCAGTTGATATGGCTCGTCGATTTTAATCGCCGGGCTATTTTCATTTATTCTTACAATACGTCGCCGTTTCGTACCCTTACGAATTGGATTTTACCATCGTTACGCATTATTTTTAGCTTCTCGTAGCACTTCTGTTGCTTTGGCCATCAACTGATCACCTATGTATATTGGTTTACCTCCTAAATTGACTCGTTCTCGTTTAGCCTGTTTTATAAGTTCATTCTTCTTGTCACTATCGCTTAATTTTACGATAATTTTTGGAGTTTTTCCCAACGCCGGTAGTCTGTGACCTGCGTTTACATGGTACTCTTGTAGATCGACATCTAATTCTTTAGCCAGTGTACTCAGCGGTGGCAGCCTAGATTTATTTGAGGTGTAGCAAAACTCTATTTTGACGAAAATAAAAAATTAATGATTTTTCGGGGTGTAGCAAAAATTTCAAGGTAATTTCAGGGGTTCCTATCACCAAAATCACCCCCTCCCTCCGAAAAAAAGAAGAAAAGTTGTTCTTATTTTATTTCAACAGAAAACGAACAAACAAGCGAAAATAAATGTTACAAAACCAGAGACGAAATTTGATTTTTAGTTGGGGGGGGGGGGTGGAAAACTTGCCGACAAATATTTTTCGAAAACTAGAAATTTACCGAGAAATATTTTTTTTAAATTAGAAATTTGCTGATTTTTTAATCAAAATATTTTAAAGTGAAAAAAACAAACAAACAAACGCTCTTAGAAAATGAAAAATTCAAATGAACAGTTTCAAAATTTGCCGACAGCCAAATTATTGGGGTGCCCCCCCCCTAGTTTCGTCCCTGCAAGTGCAGATTGGAACCTTATCCCTCTAGCACTCACATTTGCGCACATGAGTACACCCTAGGGGGAGGGTAAGCTGAAAGGATGTTAGGAATAATTACGAGGAATACACAACTTCCTTTCCACATGAAGGTGGTCGTTATTTACTCTCGGTGATATTTTTTTCTAAATTTTCTCTAATTTGTTTCTTAATTGGTTCCAATTAAATTAAATTAAAATTAGAAAACCTACCAAGTTTCAGATCGATCAGATCGGGTGAATCTGGCCCACAAGCTCCTTTTCGTTCTTGTGGGAAAAACACATGGAGTTTAGACTTTTGTTCCAGACTAAATTTCCCTCTTATATTCACCAGGACCAAAGCCCGTAAATTAAACAATAGAACATTCGCTATCGGACTCAACTTGTGACATTGGAAAATAAGTCTTTTGCTTTCAACTTTTAGGTTTTAATAAAATGTTCAAGTTTCTCAAATTTCAGGCTCTAGGTTAAAGAGAGAATCTAGTAAAAACAGAATAGTCATTGAAATTCAAGATTTAATGTTTGCTACCGACTTTCAGATCTTCGAAATGTCTTTCAGATTTCAGCTTTGTTTCAAACTTTCAAATAACGGTCGATACTTAGCTTGAAACCTTCGGCTTTTGACTGACTAGTCTCTGACAGGAGCTCAGGGTACTCCATTTTCAGAAACGAAATTTGATTGTCAGTTTGGGGCGGTGGAGAAGAAAAATTTGACGACAAATATTTTTTTTAACTAAGAATTCACCGACAAAATTTTTAAAAATTGAAAAATTTGCCGACTTTTAATCGAAATATTTTTTAATTGAAAAAGAAATTAACAAACATTCATAAAAAATGAAAAATTCAAAGGGGCAGCATCAAAATTTGCCGACTGCAAAACTATTAGTGGGTTGTTTCAACCCCCTATAGTTTGCCCCTGTACAAAACGAACACAATTGGCGAACATATATCTGACACGTGCACTTGTGACAACCTTTCAACGCAAAAATTCTCTACTTATTTTACAACAACTGCAAAACCTGTCTGTACTCTGTACTCTTAGATGAAGATGATTTTGGATTAAAAAGTTTTTTAAAAATGGAGATTTTTCGGGGTGTAGCAAACGTTTTTCCGAGGTGTAGCAAGCTGTTTTGGGGTGTAGCATCTTGCTACACACGCTATACAAAGGCTGCCACCACTGAGTGTACTTTTACGATTTCATGTACGTTTTCGTCTTTGGAGGCTGGAATCCCGCGGATAATTATATTGTTTTTTCGGCTGTATTTTCCAGCCCCTCCACTCTCTTCTGGAGGTCGTTGTTGATCGATTTCAGCATCGGCATCTCCGTTTTTAGTTCATCGTTTTCTTTGGTTATCTCGCCTATTTTAGTATATTGACCGTTCGTATTACCTCTCTAATAACGCATATTTCTTCCTTCGTTTCAACCATCGTTTCCCTAATGAACTTTACTTCCTCTACTAGCGATTTAAATTCGGCGAGAAATTCTTCGTTCATACCTTTGAATGAGTAAACGATCGTCTTAGTGTAGATACTTCACATTAGGAATGACGCTACGGCCGACTATTTTGTTTCCTATGATTATACTGCTTTTTCAAGATGCATTTCAGAGACCATAAGCCCTTCCAGGTGCTTCAAATTCCGTTGTTGCCGAGGTTATTACGATGATTTGTGTTAGTCCTAATGCCGTTTCCACCCAGTTTAGATTTTTAGGTTTTTGAAAAATTAGTCCCCCCCTCCCCTCCGTTCTATTTACCATTTTATAACAAAATTGTTCCCACTTTTTGTTTAGTTTTATGTATAAATGGACTTTTGTTGGTATAGTTTTTGAAAGTATTTTATTATAGGTTTCTTGTATTTACTTGCCACATATTTTTTCATGGCAAATGGTATTAGAAGCTTTATTAGAGTCGAAGAAAACATTAGGCCATACTCCACTACCTTTTCTTATAGTCGTTTAATAAGGTTAGTTTTTAACTTATCAGGCTCAATGATTTTGTATTATTATTTTTATTTACTCCGCCATATTTCATTAAATACCTTACTATAGTTATATCATCATGTACGATGTCATTTTTAATAAATTCGTTCGTTTTGTATCCATTTATCAACTGGAGTAAGCGCTGGAATGAGAATTTTTTTAATGGAAAGGCAGTATGGAGAAAGGAAAGAGGGGAGGATGCGATAGGAGAGTAAGAGTTGTGTATGAATTCTGAACTAATCAACAATTGCTACAAACATTGCTGCTATTAGCACTCACAGTGTAGCATACTGCAGCACATACTGCACTGTAGAAGCACAAGAGGAAGCGTACAGCAGCATACACTGCTACTGAAGCAAATGCTGCTAACAGCGCTGCAGTAGCATTTATACAGCAGCATGGAGTGAAGCACTTGCATGAAGCGCTGCTTGTGGCACTGCATGCCAGCACTGCGATGCAGTACTTCGGTATTTCCGACCGCGCGCTTCCATTTATACTACAGGCAGTGAAATACTGCAGCATTATCTAAAAAATGGCAGCACTTTCCCAGCTGGGTACTGTTTGGGAATCAAAACTTTGAATTTTCAATCTGACTCACCATCAACCCAGTATTGTAACAAAACAATGTTTGCACTGATGATCAAAAAAATAATTCCATCGTTTCAGAATCTAAGAAGTTTTACATGGACATACTTGGAGCCCGGCCATGGCAAGGGTCCTGTGGATGGTGTAGGAGCCAGTATGAAAAAGATTTGTGACGCTCAGTCAGGTCTCTCTCCCTCTCTCTCTCTCTCTCTCTCTCTCTCCCCTCTCTCTTTCTCTTTCTATTATCCACACACTTTTGTATAGAATTGGAGAAACATTTTCTTATTTCATTTGTTTTGCTTGTCTACAGGTACCCTTCGAGTTTGATAAGTAAGGTGGTGCACTTCAACTCCGGATGTACGATATTTCAACTCGCTAGCTTGTTTTTCCTGTTTGGGTAAATGTTTGCATTATCACCTCACTCAAGTGACATGCCGCAATGAAGAACCAACTTCAAATGAAATCTGTGAGCCTTCGCCATATGCAAATGAAGATCGTTCTTCAGGTTCAGTTGCTGGACTCCTGGATATATCAGAGCTTGTGAAAGGTGATTTGGTAGTTGTGCGCTTTGGTTTAACTGAGACAAAAGGTGAGAAAAGATGGATTGGGTGTATCCTTCGGGTGAATGAAAATGAAACATTTCTAGTAAGATTTGTGAAATCACAAAATTCCAAATTTCATTTAGGTTACCTTTACACGTATTCTGAGACATTAAGTGGTGAAAAAGATGAGGAAACTGTTTACAAAACACAAATTATGTACCGCGTCCCAAAACCAACACAGTTTCAAAGAAAGTTGTTATTCTCAGTTCACTGTCATGAACTATGAATTTGTTTTACTATTTTTTCTTATTTGTTGGAATTCAGTTTAATTTCCTAATTTCAGAAGGTACTGCAAGGGACGGGAGAATACACCGCTTCCTATGTGGACACCTGCATCATTTTCTCTGAGAATGAGGAGGAGCATCAAGTTCACTGCGAAACTGTAGTCTCCAAAATAGCTGCAGCTGGAATGACTCTTAACTGGGACAAGTGTCAATGGTTCCAGGCTTCTGTACCATTCCTTGGATGGATTGTCAGCGAATCTGGAACTCATCCAGACCCCGACAACGTCCAAGAGATGTTGGAAATATCCCACTAAAAGACCACAAAGGAGTGATGAGCCTTATGGGCAGTATAAACTTCTATGCAGCGAATATTCCGAAGCTGTCAGTAACTGCGCAACCCATCACACTGCTGGTATCTGCAAAAACCCCATTCGTGTGGGGAGAGCCGCAACAAACGGCTTTTGAAAAGATTAAATGGATGCTGGTGGATCGAATTGAACAAGCATATCCGAATTCGCAAGAGCCATTCCACTTAGTTGTCTCGGGTTCTTTAAAAGGATTGGCGGGCTCCATCTACCAATATGACAGTCAACAAAAGCCGGCTCCCATCGCCTTTACCGGCCGCGCGCTCCAAAATGCGGATTTCAACTATCCAGAAGAGGAGCTGGAACTTCTTAGCTTAGTTCACACCTTGAAGAAGTTCTATTACTTCCTCCACGGCAGTAAACTCATCATCCACTGCTCCCACATGTGGTCGAACCTCCTACCCCCACGGCCATACTGCAACACCGCCTATAGTAAAAGGCTGGAGTGCACGATTTGTGACGTCACGAAAGAACGGCTGGTAATTTGTAAACAAACTGTCAAAACGTATAATGTACTATTGAAGTTTGAAGTTCTTTCTCCTGTGTCATATTTTCTCTGAATGGTTTAAAATTCAAATAATTAAATTTAAACGATGGTAAATAAATGCTCTGTGCCACAGTGTGATGGAAATTACAACTCAGGAAAAAAGGTGTCTGTGTTCAGCGATCCCAGCGTATGCTCTAAATGGTTATCAGCCATCAAACGGGAAAGTTCATTTATTCCCACCAAATATGCTAAAGTAAGTACCTATCTATTAATCGATTTTTTTTTACTTATAAATGGTATCCACTCCAATGACATATTACGTATCAATTTGAGAAACAATAATGCATACATTTTTCTTCAAACTTGTAGAGTGTATAATGTACAGTGATAAGCTGAACCGAACAAAGTTATATTATTTATTGGCGTGCATCTAGTACTCGTACTCTTCAATAACTCATATATTTCTACGTTCTAGGTTTGTGAAAAACATTTCGCTCCTGAGGATATTTTACGAGAAACAACCTATTTTGATGAAAGAATGGGAAGAACTTTAACTGCAAAATTGGATAAACCTCGTCTGAGACCCGGTGTAATTCAGTCCGTACTGCCAAACTGTCCTCCATATCTTACTACAGAAGTCAGAACACGAGAGAGTCCTAAAGAACGACGACTGAGGAAGGAGCAAGAACAACTTGTTCAAGTTTTACCTGAAAGTGTGGCTGTTTATGAAGAATATAAAGCTGAGATTACGTTTACAACTTTCAGTGAGTTTTGCAAATGTTTGCATTTGCATCCGCCTTCAACCTCTAAATGGACAATTTTAAATAATGAAAGTGGCGTGCTCTTTATTGACGTAGATCAAGAACCTATACCGCGAATTAAAAATTCTATTTTTGTAGATAACAAATGCAAAGTCAGTATCATTATTAATAATGTAAAAGTAACAAAATTGGGAAATTTTCATTTTCCTTTTAAACTAGAAAATATTAACCAACTGGATGCTATTTTTAATGAGGTTGAAAGCATTTTACAATCATGCAGCACTGCCAGTGAACTTGAACGTGATCCCCCAGCTCTTTGGAAATATTACATCGATCAAATCGTAGACCAGTTCAATCACCTTCTGAAGTCCGGATGTCTGAGCGCTGATGATGAAAAAGTCATCCACTTCCTAACAGATCAGGTTAGTTTTCTACTATGTCAAGAAAATAATTACAGATATACATCCGATATACTGATTATATCGTCGATAGTTCATTCCATTTCTCCGCATACCTATAGATTTCTCAGAATTATTGGTATTCTACATTTACCGCATCCAAAAACTATTTCTAAAATCTGCTCTAAGTACGACTTAAATCCAAGTAAGGAGCAAAACAACAATAATTTTTTGAACTATGTTTCAAAATTAGTCAAAAGTTTGGATGAAAAGCAACGAATAATTGCTCTTCTAATGGATGAGATCCATTTAAAATCATACTACGATTATAAAGGTGGCGGTATTGTTGGTGGAGCATACAATACTGCTGAGAAAGCAGCGAAAACGGCGTATATATATGTTCATGATACGCAGTCTGTTGTCACCATTCAAAAAGGTAGCTCATATTGTACCAGTAAGCACCATCCGTGGAGAAGATTTGCATATGCTCATTTGTAAAATAATTAAGGGGCTGCATGATGTAGGATATAAAGTCCTCTGTGTAATTTCAGATAATAATGCTATTAACAGGAAAGGAATGTCATTTTTTAGCACACCTCCAGAATTAAAATTCAAATATGCGCATCCCTGTGCGGGTAAGGAATTACTAGAGTTACCTATATCTCTTTTTTGATAGCGTTCACATCCTCAAATGTATAAGAAATAACTGGATAAATAAAAAAGATAAGCAGTTATCTTTTCTTTACCTGAATTTCAATTACCCAGTGCAGAATGATGAAGATGACTTTGCTCTTAAAACAGCCAGTTTTTCTACAATTCGAAAACTGTATAATTTAGAAGAAAATTTGATTGTAAAATATGCTCCATCATTGAACCTAAAAAGTTTGTATCCATCGAGCACTGAGAGACAGAACGTTTGTTACGTACTTAATATTTTCAACGAAACAGTGCCACAAGGATTATCCCATTATGGAAAAGATCACAACATACTAAACTTTGAAGAAACAGCGGAATTTTTGACAATTGGTGGAACACCGTGAACGTTAAAAATGTGTTCAAAGGAGTACGTCACCTCAATACTCTCGAAAATCCCACGATTCCTGGCAACGAACCATTTCAATATCTAGTCAAATTTTCATCCTGGTTGAAACGTTGGAAAAAGTGTAACTAGAATGGTCTAACTTCCGAAACGTTTCAAGCATTATTACAGACAACCATGGCGCTGATAAAAATTACAGAATTTTGTGTAAATACTTTGCATTTCTCCTATATGTACTTGTAGGGAAATTTCAAACTGATGCGTTGGAAGACAGATTTGGAAAATATCGTCAAATGGCAGGAGGCCAATACCTGATTTCAATCCGACAAATTTTCAAAATTGATCATAAGCCTGCACTACAGAATTGTTTACCTGCTCCAAAATTGAAACTGAAATGAGCTATTGAAATTGATAATGCTGAAAACATTGAAATCTCTAACAAAGAAATGAATGAAGCAACTGTCGACGTTAATGAATATGATATTGATATAGATTTTGAAAACAATTTTGAAAATTTTGAATTATTGGAACCTTTAACCTACATTTCTGGTAGCTGTCTGAGAGTGGCTTTAAAGAAAATAAAATGTGAAATTTGTTATAGAAAAAAATTCTAATATCGAAATAGGTAGAACTCTGCCTGAAAATTATGAGCTAATCGATAAGTTGGATCGAGGTGGCTTGATTTTGCCACAGCCAGATGTAAATGTAGTTATAATTACCTATAATAGTAGTTATAGAATTATAAAGCCAAAAGAATGAAGATAATTTTCTAAAATGTGGCAATCAACGTCAAGTTGCTATGAGTCTAGCTATAAATGCGATAAATCGAGAAATAAATTTCGAAAACTCTACCTGTGAAACAATCCCACCAAGAAAAATTGTTAAAAGCATTGGTAAGATTGGCTACTAATACCTTCTTGAAGAATTATTGCAGAAAAAGAAATGAGGAAACTTCTTCGCAAAATAATCCTAAGAAGAGGAAACTTGGTACCATTACCCGAACATAATTCATAAATGTTTAGATGCATGTATGGTGGTGGTGAATCTTATCTAAGCAAGGTAATAATTTCTGTGTGGCCTCGTCTTCTTAATTAACTTGGTACTTTTTTTTCAGGTAGTTGTAGGTGTACTGAGCAAAGGAAAGAAGCGATAAAGCAGATAGTCACAGGGTGTTCATTTCATTTTTATTTCTTTGAGCTGAACAAAAAAAAAATCAAATCGACATTTTGAGACGCTAAGTTATTGGGTACTTTTGTTCATATTCTCTCTGGTATCTGTCTACAAAAAAATATTTCAAATTGTGTAGTTTCTTCCTATTTGGTTACAGGCCATCACCCTCTCATTAAAAAAGTAAAATTATGTTGAGAATTAGGATCGCTCAAGAATGTGAAAATGAAATTGGCACCTTGACACCTGATGTTAACTTGTTGGTAGGTACATAGCTGTACGAGTTTTCAAACTGAAAAGCTGAAAGAAAAAAAATACTTGCGTATATTACGCACATAATTTAATTACTTGTCTGTAAATTAAAACATTTTTAGAACTACTGATAAAAATTTGGATTTGGAATAAAAGAAATTTCAAATTTGTTGAACGTAATAGCGTATTGACTGTTGATTTGTATTCGTATTGATAAGTTAACATCAAATGAAATTGGCACCTTGACGTTGCCTTGACACCCGATGTTAACTTGTTGGTACATAGCTGTACGAGTTTTCAAACTGAAAAGCTGAAAGAAAAAAAATACTTGCGTATATTACGCACATAATTTAATTACGTGTCTGTAAATTAAAACATTTTTAGAACTACTGATAAAAATTTGGATTTGGAATAAAAGAAATTTCAAATTTGTAGAACGTAATAGCGTATTGACTGTTGATTTGTATTCGTATTGATAAGTTAACATCAGGAAGTAAATTCGAATTTCCCGTTACTGGGACATTCGAAATTACCCATCAGTACAGAACCGGATCAACACACCAGATGGACCAGATGGACTCAAAAGATGAGCAAGAATGATAGATGAATTAGACAATTGTCTTATGCGATTTATTACTCACTTTCATGATTTCAGATAAAGGAAGAATTCCTGCCAGGAAAAAAATGGAGATATGGACAGAAACCAGAAAGTCAATTTTATGAACTAAGTTCTAAGTGTAGAAAATTTGTTTGTAAAATTTCGTGTTAAAAATTTAAACAAAGAAAAAAAAAGTACGTTTTTATGCGAATTATTTAAATAGCCGTTTCATCGTGACGTCACTAGCCAGGTTTTCAAGCGCGCTCCGGCCTTTTACTATAGGCGGTGTTGCATACTGGCCCTCGCAGATCCTTAAATTCCAAACATATATCCGCGAGTTCGATGTTGAATTCAAACCAATAAAGGCACCGAAAAAGAAACAAGCGAAATTTCACAACCTGGTGATTGGAAAGTACTCCGACCATTTCTTGGTGAACAGCAATAACCAGGTCTTGTACTTTGGGATCGAACCATCCGATCGCTTAAGGAAAGTGTTCGAGAATCTTGCCAAGTTCCAGAATGAGGATAAGGAGATCCAAGAACTTATAAAGGCGGTACCCGGACAGATTATCCGGGAAAACTTGCTGATGTATCGACGTGGATGAGACCAACGCCTCCAACTGCTGATACCTGCGGAGTACTATGGCCATGTGGGAGTAGAAAAAACCTGCACAATACTCCTACGACATTATTCCTGGCCATCTCTCCACAAGCAAGTCTACAAATTGGTTGCCCGCTGCTTACAATGTCACCATTGTAAAAAACATAAGCGGCCCATCCCAACACAATATCAGCCGATCAGAATCCGTGAAAAGGGTCATATTGCGGTAGACTTTTGGGGGCCACCACCCACTGCCTGCGGTGGGCTAAATCTCATCTTGGTGGTTATGGACATTTATACCCAATATACAAAGTTGTATCCTCTCCGCAAGGCCGGGACTATCGGTGCGATTAAGGCAATAGAATCGTTCAGACAGGACTTTGGAACTGTACGGACCATAGTCTCCAACAACACCACCTGCTTCAGATCTGCTCTCAGGGAGAAACAGGGAGTGGAGGTATGTCATGTTGCTCCGTACAACCCATCAGCCTCACCCGCAGAACGGGTGATGAGAGTGCTTGGAGATTGCTTCTGGGTCCACCTACAAGATTGGAAGCAGGGCTGCTGGGTGAATCTATTAAAAGATGTCGAAGCTTCTATCAATGAAACGGAGCACCGTACTACAAGGGTGGCATCGATCACGCTAGCTAAATTAGGCTTAAGCCCCCGGGACCCGCTTTCAGATCGAATAGCTCCGGCACTTCCAGTAGATTCGCTCCAGACTTGCGAAACCATCCAACGACGGTTGGATCAAATCTTTGCGCGACAATTGAAGAAATCATCCTCCTCAATGCGCAGTTACGTCGCGGTGGATGATCTTGTGTTCCTTAAAACACATCCACTCTCTAGCAACGAGAAACATATTGCAGTTAAACTTTGTGGGACAGCACGGGGACCCTACCATATTAAGAGGGTGATCGGCCCGAACACTGTGGTCGTATGCGATCGAGTAGATGCAGACCTGGAAGAAATCCAAAATGTCAGAAACTTATTCTGTCTGATGGAACCTAAGAAAGCGGGGAAGGCTAAACCAGCACCGGAGAATCGGGGTTAGATCTATCCTTATACACTCCCAGTCAGCCCGTAGGTACCTCACTCTTGCCACAATATCTGACTTATCCCTCCTCTCCATCTCCTCCAGACTATTGAATTGTATAACACGAGAGTGCAGAATAGATATAAGTAAATGTAAAGTAATTATGGACATGCATGTGATTCGGGATTCTGTTCTGTTCCATCAGCCGAAAATGGACCAGGTGCAGAAATACACAATTTGTCCGGAGGGACACCTGCACCGAATACACCCGTTTGCTAACTACCTCCCGATCGGACAAACATAAGCGAGTAGCTCCTAAAATCGTTCCTGCGAGTCACTCGTGACGTCAGCAAAATGAAGAAAAAACGTGCGACTCGCATATTCGTGTGTACGAGTCAGTGAGCTTTGAAACGAAACATCACAGATGCGCTGTGATTGGTCGGCGAATGCGGATGGTGTGTAAGTCGAAGTGGGGAACGCGGTAATACTGAGATTGAGACGTTCGAACTAACAGGTGTCAGGTGATTTTGAATGTGGAGAATTCGTTAAACGTTCCTGGTTCCTGCCGTGTGAAACAGTACTGCTACATCTCCTTGGTATGTTAAATATGGTATTATTATTGAATATTACGTATAATAAGCTTTTTGTGTAACATAAATAGGTTGGCTGTTAGCGGCGAAGGCTTGAGGCATACACAGTGTATTATGGCTTTGTGTGAACGGATTTCGTGTAATATGAGTTTGATATTGTACTTATGTATCTACATACGTGTGCATCTCAGCACTTGTCGATGTGTCCCGTTGAAGATTTTCCCACTAAAAACATGAAAATCTAGTTGCGCTGCGTACACGTATTAGAGTGGAAATGCCACTACGACCCATTGTCTTTTCAAAGAAAACGCACACGCATGGAATGCGGATGGCAGTGGCGCTACGCCGACGACATATCTCTTCGTAGTGGAACTGCGCTCACGGACCACTTGTTTCCCACTACGTCGATTTCTTCGTAGTAGAACTGCGCTCACGGACCACTTGTTTCCCACTACGTCGTACCACTACCCCCTTGAAAATTTTCACATTAAAATATGAAAATGTAGTTGCTCTGCGTGCACGTATCAGAATGGTAATGCCACTACGAACTATTGTCTTTTCAAAAGAAACGCACACGCATGGAATGCGTTTGGCAGTGGTGCTTCCCCAAGAACACATTTATTTGTAGTGGAAATGCGCTCACAGATCACTTGTTTCCAACTACGCCGTACCATTACATTACGTGTGCGAAACCACTACGAAAGCCAAAATTTTCGCGCATACATATGGCAGTATATTCTTATGCACGTTATGCCGCTATGCACAATTTACAGTGGCGGATACAGATGGGGGGGGGGGAGTTCGCCCCCATGAAATACCAAACATTTAAATCTGTCTATAGTGACCTAAAGTTATTATGTTTCGTCTATACCATTTTTCATTCGGACCCCTCCCCCTCCCCGAAATTATTTTCTGTATCCGCCCCTGACAATTCAGGACATAATAAAAAATTTATTAATTATAAATGAAAAGTACTTTATTACATCAGAATATTTCCATAACAGAATTCGGCATCAAAGAGGAGAGAACGAGCTTGTACAGAAAATAGTATTGTATTTGTGTTACCGGAAGTGTCGAAAATTACGGAAAACTTGAGAATGTCCAGGCAATAACATCACTGTCGTTGGGTTTTAGGAACGAGGGATAGTAACTAAATAACTTGAATTCCGTAATAATTTAGGAAATCTTGAAATTCGCAAAATTGAGTAGGCCTATTCGTTAATTCCTAATCAGGAGCAGGCAGTGTCTAGTATACCTCCGAGACATCGTGATTGCTATTGCGCTGCACAAGGCATGTACATGAGAGTTCTGAGAATACTTAAGCAACGAGCGACTGGCGACATCTTCCTTGTAGGAAAAAACTTTGAAAGACAGCGAGACTTGTTTGTAGACCCCGGCCCATCAAGTAATGTTGGTGTTGTTGTGGTCGAGAAGGAAACAGAACGTGCAGTGATGTGCTTTGCCGAATCAGTGAACCAAAAGTGCTTTGCCATGCCACTGTCTGCCGAGGTGAACGACAATGAAGTCGTTCTTGTCAGCTACCTACACTAACACACTTCAGCTACATGGCCTGCTTCCCCGAATGTATAGTACCAGACAGGACAAGTGAGTATTACACTTAGTCACAGTAACATGTTTATACACATCCTGTGTTCCTGCATTATGTGGTCCACTGTTGCTAAATATCACTCTTTCTTATACAAAGTCGCGTGCCTGTCGCCCGCCTTCTCCTACTTCTCATTGCATATTAACAACTGCCCTCTTTCCTCTGATCGCAGTGGCGTCGGAATAGGTGGGTGGGCACAATGGGTACATTGTAGTACCCGACAAATGGGAGGATGGGGGGGGGGCTGATTAACTGGTGCCAAAGAACTGCACTTTTTCGTGGAATGTACCATGTTTGAATATTGAATAAATATTCCAAGTTTTTCAAAGTGTTTATCAATTTTTACCCTCACCTCTCCCGCGTAAGAAAGGAGTAATGTTCTACATTCACCCCCCCCCCTCCCTCAAAACCAAAAGCTTCCGACGTCACTGTCTAAACATGTATTCCTTGTGAAGTGTCTAATATTATTATTTGTACACCCTGTTGCAGCAAACGTGTAATCATGAGCCAGCTGACTGTTGCAGATTTGATGACATATGAGTCAGCTGACAATAAGACGGTCCTGCTTGTAAGTGATGCATGTCAGCCGCATTACATGTACACCATTCACAGAGAGTGGGTCAACAAAGTGAGAAATACTGTCAGCGTGCCATCTGTCTCCGACACAAAAAAGGAGAAGTACATCCTGCGAGGCGAGACCCCACAATCGCGCAACAATTGGGGCCAAATTGGTGTTACTTGGAAGGAATATGAGCTGTACAAAGTATATGGAACATTTGGTAAGTATACACAGTGTAGGGTATGGTTCTGCAACGGCACACAATGCATATTTACTAATACAAACTGAATTCCTTGTTATGTGCAGCTACTGTGTCGGAAGCCAACTTGAAGATGGAAAGTATGAGCACTACAACTAGTACAGCAGATGGTGTTTCCGCAGTGAAATGCCCGTCCACAGTGGCCGGCGAAGCAACAACTACATCCACAAGAACAAGTACAACAACAACATTGAAAGCAGCAACGTGCGCTCATCAGCCAGCACTGGAAGTTGGAACAAGAACAACAAGAAAAACGACGGCAGCATCAGCCACAGCCACCACCACTCTACCCCTGCCCAGCAGTAAGCAGCCTGCAAAGAATGTTGTAGTTATAACGGACACAAAAGACGAAGACGCCGAGTATGCTGTACTACGAGCTTGGATGGATGAGTCAGCCAGCACTGTTCAAGTACCTAACAAACGTGGTGAACAGTACAATCAGTTGATCCGGGATGGTCTACACCCGACAACCTACAAAGATTGGACACGCCGTGGAGTCAAGTGGAGCACTTTCACTGTTGCCAAAGTGCACAAGGACTTTGGTGAGTGTTTCCTTTTACAAATGGCATACACAGTGCGCTCTTATGTAACATTACACACCGCCAAAATGTCTGTGCTGCGAGAATACATTGTACAATAGGGTAGGTGGGTGTTGGTGGGAGGGGGCGACTACATTCACTTAATGGGAATGTGAAACATGATTTTTCAACTTTTCTTATGTATCATACATGCTTTGTATTGCAGAGACCATCGAAGAAGCTAATGCATACCTGGAGACTGTGTCCTGCTCACGCAGTCGCAGTGCTGACCACGAACATGACAATGATGACAAATGCAGTGGTATTGTCAGCGCTGACTCCTCACTGACAACTGATGACACCGGCATACTTTCAGAGAACGACTCTTATGCGACAAGTACACCAAAGTAAGTAAATGGAACAATTCATGACTGTACATGAAAAACCGTTTCACAGGACTAATTTCAAATATACTCTCTCTTATATGTCAGCTTGGTGAACCAGCTCCAGCATACAACGGGTATTGGTTTCGGCTTATATAGTACTACTACTCAAGAACACATACCGAAGGGAACTGCGATCGGCTCTTACAAAGAAAGAGCAACACCAGGTGAAATGTTGCTGTACGAAGCTATGATGGATAACCATAAGAAGACTATTGAGTTCATGAACGAAAAATTTGATAACCTCATTCGGGTCCTGTCGTCACATATTGCAGCAGGTAAATATTTGTTCCGTTCCTTTTATGTACATATCACTTGTCTCAGAACACAGTGCCCTCTGCTTGTTCACTCCTTTCTATTATTCACTGCATCTATATTATTTTACTTTCTGATTGCAGACACCACCACTGCGTCTACTGTTTCTCCTCCAGGCACTTGTACGCCTAAGAAAATGCCGCGGCATGGGGCCACTAACTTACTTCGCACACCACTCAAACCCCCCGCTAAGTCGCCTGCTCTGAAGCGAATGAAAAGCAAACTGAAATTACCAATATGCACTGGCGAAGAGTTTCAGCATTTCGATGATTTACTTTTCACCAGCGTATTGCATGATTCAAGTAGAGGAACGACCGATACTCGTATACTAGATGACCACACTCCTGCTCACATTAAAGCGGCTCATGATCACCGCAGTCAATTTGTAAGTTGATATTTTCTTTCCTGCTAGGCTGTGTACAACTGCATGCTTACATTAACCAATTCCCCATTCTTTCAGGAACAATTTCTACACCTGTTACCGAAGAACGCGACTGCGATATTGAATGCATTGTTTGCACCCCAAATAGCCTCTTTCATGAACATGAATGGACTCCACAGTAAAATTAAATTCCGTAAGTCTTGTACACACGACTTGATTAAAGGTATGTACAAAATACTCCTATAATATTACTACTCTTCTTCTTGGGGGAGGCCATATACTCGTACCCCATCTCCATATCACTCACCCCACCCCTGCACAGGTGGAATGAAGCATGCGGGCACTGGGCACAGAAAGGTCGTGAAATACTGAAAGTACAATCTTCTTGGTGGACACACACTTCGGGGTTTCCTCCCTGATGCCAGTGGTTAAAATAGTGGTGGCTATAGTTGTAAAACTTGTAACGTACAGTGGAACGGGGAGACAGACAGCGGGCCTGACGTTAAGGAGAAGTGACATACATGTAAGTTACGGGGTATCCATGAAATACGTGATGAGGTATGGGGGGGTCACACAGGGGAGAGGTTCTCTCCACATTAATTTCTTCCTGCTAGGCACTGAGTCAAATGGCAAGAAAAAATGGGTTCAATGTTGTGAGACAATTTACATTTTTAGAAAATGTTACACCTCTTCCTCAATTCTACGAATGCTAATATACGCTTTGTGTTCTCCCCTGTAGAAACAGTGGCCAACACACAGAATGCGGAGCAATACAACGCAGTTGTCAGAAAATGGTTTAAAAATTGTAGAGATCGGGACTACAGAGTACGAACTTCGAAAATTACAGAAAGAACCAGCACGCCGAGTACTCTTTCAAAAAGAAAATTAGATTACTCTCAAACAACGAGTAAGTTGTATCACACAGTATATACCTTATACATGTACTTATTTGGTCGTATTTCTTCATGTACACCCTGGCCCTTATTACTACATCATGTGTAACCACGCCTGATGAGAGGGAGGGCCAAAGGAGGCTATATTTTACCCGGGCCTGGGATCTTCAAAGGGGCCCAAGCATCCGAAATTCAGCATTCAAGAGATGAAAATTTATGTGGTCATGACCTGAACTTCCAAATTATATGAATTAATGAAATTATCGTACCTTACGACTTGAAACCTTTTACATAAAGCTGATCTATTAGATCTGAAGTGTATCGAAAGATTGATAGTCTGAAGGCACCTATGGGTTCTTTCTGGGCGCAGTGCTGAAAAAGGAGGCTCCACTGTCCCCTTTTTCGAAGTGAGATATATTATTCATCTTGGCAAAGAAGAAAATCATCTACAGAAGAGAAATAATCTGGCCATTGGACCAAAAATGAAAAATCTGTTCTAAAACTCTGTATTTTCCATTCTCTTCTGCCCCCTCTGGTACTGGACCTCACTCTTCATCTATCTCCACGAATCCCGCTGTTTTGCCCTTCTCCACTTTTCACCCTTCTCCCTATAAAAACAAAGAAGAAGGAACAGGGAAGGGGAGCCAGTCAGGCCTGGTAGACCAAAATGAATTTTTGCTTCCTTCATTTCTGTTACCTCTTCAACACCCTCTTCTTTCTCCATACCTTAGTCCCCTGCAGTTCCTGCTTCATCCCATTTTGACCGTCCAAGCCCATTGGACAAGAAATCAACATTCGTTTCATCTACCACCCACTCCTCTTCCTTCAACTCGAAGCTGTCTCCTGAAACTTAATTCCATTCATTTCTTGCCCCCTGTATACACATTCGTTTCATCTGCCACCCACTCCTCTTCCTTCAACTCGAAGCTGTCTACTGAAAATTAATTCCATTCATTTCTTGCCCCCTTTATACCTCCCCCATCCCAGGCCCTTCTGCCTCCTCCGTCAAACTCTACTGCCTTTCTTTTCTCCTTCGTTCACAGCCATTCTCCCTCTCCTTCATCTCCCACCACCTCCTCTGTTCGCTCTTTCTACTTCCTTATACATAACCTTCGACAGCTAAGTTGCACAGAAGAGTGGGAAGACCTACAATAAAATCAGGCTGGAAACTCCATCCTTTACTGTTTCTTCCCATTGCTCCAGTCCCAAATTCCAACTTGGGAGGGCGACGGGTGGATTATTTTGGGATGAAGATGGGGAGTAGAAGAGAGAAGGGTAGGATGGAGATAAAATGGCTGAAAAAAGGGGGAGGGCGGTGAATACCATTTCCCTCTTGCTCTTCCTTCCATCACACCATTACCTGCTCTTGGTACTTATTCGTTTCTGTATTCCTCCCCCTCCTCTTCACTTGCCCAGCTGATCGGCGAAGGTAAAGGTTGATGAGAGATTTCAAGCCCTTGAACTGCCGGTCTCCATTGTCATCGTCAGTGCCCCCCCCCCCCAAAAAAAAAAAGCTGTGATGGCAGTAAATGTGAATCGCATGGATGATTTTCGGAAACGCTAGAGGGGCCCAATGAGGATTTTGCTCCGGGCCCACATTTTCTCTCTGCGGCCCTGTGTGTAACACACATCTCCCGAACATTTCAGCACATTTTCCCAATAGCTGTCCCCCAAACAAGCGGCTGCACTGCGCCATACACGGAAATGCCCCAATAACCTGCTGCAAAATAATGACAAAATAAAATTCCAAACACATCACACTACCCAATCAGTGGAAGAAAAAAATATTCGAATTCATATTATATTGCATTATTATACATCTTCATCTTCAGTGCACATTACTAAGGGCCATATATTTTACAGGTGCTACTAATACGACAAATACGGACGAGCAGCAGCATTCTGCCAACGTCCAGCCTTCTCATTCACACACTGATGATATAGCCATGGAGCCCACTGCCTCTACTCCAGATGAAACCCCTTCAATAACGGACGAAATGCTTGAACAAATGATAAATGAAATAACAAACAGTTAAGAATATCAGTCTTATGAGCAGAAGACATGTAGTTTACTAACTTGTATTAAGTTATACAGTTACCCAATACTATTCTTATGCAAATACTTTGTAACTTCGTTTTCCAATTTTGTGTGAGTTTCGTTATCTATAATACACTGTATTGCAAGTTTTCGCGTTCATTTACATTTCACCGGCAAAATTCAGTAACATTTATATGCCTGGGGTCACGTCACACGGGGGATGACATTATGAATTAATTTTCAGTGGCTACAGGCGCTGTAAGAACGAGAGGATGCTACGAGGAGGACAATACTGGGAACCTACTGTATATTCGTTTTTTCCTTGCTACTTTGCTTTTCAGTTGACATTTTTTATCCCTTCAGTTTCTACAAGTCGGCGCCTCTGTGAGAGGGTGCTGCAAAGGGGCCTATGACAAAGGGGGGTTCCACAGTGTGCACAATGCAGGGGGTTGCGGCGATCAACTGAGGGGGTCTGGTCGAGCAGGGAACAGGATGGGGGGGGGGGTCGAACAGAGTGCCCCGTCATTGGATGAGACCCTCAACCGACTACTGACTTGAATGCCTAGTGGAGTGATGTATTATGGTACTACAACCATCAATATGTGACTATTCATGCGTATTAATGGTTGCAGTAATGTGATTCATCACTCCAGAAATCATTCACGTCACTACTCACCTGAGGGTCTTGTTCAGTGACTCGCACGTCACTATGAAAGACACTCACGTGACTAGTCACGTGAGTGTCTTTCATAATGACGTGCGAGTCACTCTGCAAGACACTCACGTGACTAGTCATGTGACCGACTCACAGAGTGACGTGCGAGTCACTTTTCGAGACACTCACGTGACTAGTCATGTGACCGACTCACAGAGTGACTCGGCGAGTCCCTCACCCGTATTGGCCCTGTGTTATTGAGTGACTTGCTTTCTGATTGGTTGTTTGAAGACGAAATCCAGCGTTCTGATTGGTGAGCTTTGGCAAAAAGCGCGACTCGCAGTGACGGTCCGTGTCCACTCGAGTCAGTCACTAAATTCAGTGACTCTCTCTGTCCGATCGGGCTACACTTGGAGGAACCCCTCGTTTGGAGGGCCGAATTTCTCGACCAGGAGAGGGTGCCTACTGAGGGGGTGAAAAACATCAGAATGGATGACATCACTCGCTGGCCTGTGGAGGGGTGTCCCCTAACGAGGGAACCAAAATCACTGGGCCCCCCTCCCGGATTTCCGCCGTTATCCACGACACTAAATGATGACTGGACTTCACTAGACGCTAGCCGGCGTACAATTACCGGGTGTGCAGGTGTTTGCTTTTTTTCTATCTAGTCTTATCAATCTTCTCTTATCAATAGTGTAGTCTATGCGTTCTTTAAGCGATGTATACTACAGTGACTTGTCAAATGTTGAATTGAGTGAATAAAGTTGCAGAATGTAATTCACAGATTGTTTGTTAATAATACCTATATTGTGTAATAATTATTTTATTATTAATGTTTCCCAATAATCATTCCAAATGTACCAAAAAGGAAACTGAGTGCAAGTGAAAGTAAGTATTGTAATTTGTATCTCATTAAATTTTGGATGTTCGTGTTCTATGTCTTTTTTTTTTCATGTAGGTCCAGGGGTTGACCGAAAACTTCATGAATTTTCATGCTCTTCTATCAGTATGTTTGAATGCCCAATTTGTAAGAAAAGTTTATCAAATAAATTCTCGTTAAAGAGACACGCAAACAGATGTGGCCAGATAAAGGTAAGTTCGAATCATGAGCGGATTCAATAGCTGTGAGAGAATGTATTCTCTACTTAAGTATTTCACCTTTTATCATTTCAGACTGTTGAGTCAATAATTTGTAGTGAATGTAATAAATGTTTCACTTGGCGTCATAAATTCCTCGAACACTGGAGACAGCATCATGAGAAGGTGAAATTTCAGGCAAATATTTTAATCTATAATAAATATTATTAAATTTCATTAAGAGAACCTGCTTCTACTCACCTATCTTGAAATAGTGTTGATAGGTACCAGTTTTAAATATTGGGTATATTGTTATATTGTAGGATTCTTTGACCAGACCAAAAATAGTATGTGATGACTGTGGGAAGTTGTTTTCTGGAAAACGTGATTTCCAAAATCACTGGATGAAGTACCACCATCTACCAAATGCCATAACTAATCCCAGGAAGGTGCCGTTAAAATGTGCTCTGTGTCATATCGATGTGCTCACTCCAGCCATAATTGACCATTATATTGATCAACATGGAATTCGGGACCTCCGCAGTTATGAACACTTGGAATTTGATGATGAGAATTCGTTCAAAAAATGGAAGAAATCTATTGAAAAGGCTACCACTTGTCAATATGTCAACGAACATCATCAGTCTATGCGGAGGACAATGAAGTATGTATGTCACCGATCTAGAGAATTTAAAACAGTGAGTAAAGGTATTCGTAACTTACAAACTCAGGGAAGTAAAACAATGGGTGGTTTTTGTCCTGCCCATATTCATAAAGAAACAGATGCAAATAAAATCCGAGTTCGTTTCCTAAAAACTCACGTTGGGCATGAAAATGAACTCTGTCATATAAATATCTCTCCATCCAAGAAAAAAGAGATTGCAGGGAAGTTGGCCCAAAAAATACCAAAACGTAGCATACTCAATGATATTCGAGATTCGTATACTGGAGACATTTTTTTTTTTTTTTTTTTTTTTAAAGTACATGTGTGATTTGTATTGACCCGAGGACTACTTTTACCAATCTTGGTTTTTCCGTAGTCATCGGGTCATCACAGGAACATTATACATATAACCGACAAAACTATTCAACTTAAATTAAAACTTAATGTAATCTATCCTCTAAAACTACATGCTTTGTAAATTATAATATGAACATCGAAGGAAGGGTCGGATTAACTGTTGGGTTTTTCTTTATTTTTTATTTTTCAACCAAAGACGGTATTTACTACAACTATTCCAACGAAGGACCTCCGAGAGCCCCGTCCAAAGAACTTTTCGAACTGAACTGCGGCGGAGGGGAAACCTAAGCGGCTACCAAAGCTGACGGTGATGGTGAAAGGAAGGTCTCTAGAGGCCCTGATAGACGACCGTCTTCTTTTCTCGTTGGTCACATCACGGACTACCAAATATCCGAAAAAGAAGGTGGCGGAAAAGACCTTCCACGTATCCTGGAAACGCCATAAGGCCGTCAATCGTCAGCGATAAAGTGAGGCTGGACATTCTGATGGGACGAACACCTCTGATCGTCTATGCCTATGAGGTTCCCCAATGGCCAGGTGGTCAACCGCGGCTGGTTTTGGGTTGACAGTTTCTGGATGTGTTCCAGATTCGAATCCATCCTAGAGAGAAGAAAATCGATATCCGGGACCCAGAAACAGAGTGCACCCTCACGGTGACATTCGAGGAGTGCTCCGTTTATGACTGAAGCCGTTCAGGATGGGATCCTTCATCGGTGATTTTTTTTTTCTCTCTTTTCTGTTACTTAATATCCGTTTGATGGGACCTTCTTTTTTTCTCTTTTTTTTTGTGTGTGTTTGTTTTGTGTATTATATCCGCATGTACAATAGAATGTAAGTTTTTTTTTGTCTAATATGAGCTATCAGTTTTTTTTTCTCTTTTTCATTTTTCGGTTAAGTATTGAAGTCTTCCTTGAATCTCAGATCTTTCATTGTTCCTTTTATATTTTTGTACACATTTTTATTTATTTTTTTGTATTTTTTATTTTCTTTTTGATCTTATATCCTAGATACATTGGTGAAGTATTTTTTTTCTTATCTTAATTTCCAATCTACAGTATTTTATTTTTTTTGTTATAGACTACGTTTAGTTTTAGCCCCCCCCCCCGTAGGAGGTAAAATATTGTTATTTCTTTTTAATTTTTTAATTTTTTTTGTTTTTTTTTTCTCTTTAAGTTTTTTTTCCCGTCTCTCTCTCTGTTCCAGGGGCGGAAGGCCCACGGATCCCTGCCGAAGTCTTCGTACTGAAGTCCATTGCATGCAAAGGTCTCCAGTCCGCGGGGCATATTATGTGGCATGGTAAAACGCGAAGATCGCAGTTCAACTAAATTTGATACTAGATGACTTCTCTCCTCTTTCCTTTTCATTCGGTATGCAGGTGAAAATCTGCATACGGAATGACATCGAAGCCTTTTCCACCTCCTCACCCTCCTTCTACCCGCCTCCTAATAGTTTTTTCCATCGGTAAGCCGCGGTGTAACGGTACTTACCGGACCTGATTCCACTTTGGCAATTCTTGCTTTTTTTTCGATGACGTTTTCTTTTTTTTCATTTTTTTCTTCTTTTTTTTACTCTTTTTTAAAGTGCTGTGAACTGCCGTTTTCGCGGATCCGGGAACTTTCCACCACCGGGGAACATGCATGATTGCTGTTTTTCCGCGTTTTTCAGAGTTTTCATTTTCTTTTATGTCCGCCATCCGCCTCGTGGTTTTCGTCCGCGGAATTTCGAATTATCCGTTTGTTTTCTTGAATAAAATGTTTGTTATGTTATAAAGTTCCTTTCTGCGAGGGGGGGGGGGAGTTATGGGCGATTTTTGCAGGAGAATGTGAGAACGTAAGTTTTTAGTTTCCTTCACTTTTTCGTTCCGGAACTTGAAACGACTTAACATGTGATCTGGGTAATCACCTTCCTATCCCTGGCAATACCACGCCTGAGAAGTCTCTTGTAAGCTAGTCGGGATTCTTCCTCAGGCTTTCTGGGCTTTTTCTTGGATGGCCACCGACACCGATTTTTCGATCTAAGCACGTTCTCCGGTCGTAAGGCAGGAAGGTGCGACCGGAGACAAATGTCAGCATTTCTTTGTGGACACCCTGTCTTTGGGTCGTTCATGAAAAAATGCCACACTATATATCTATATTAAGTGTATAAATCTATCTATTCAAAAACTCTTTAGTAATGCACACGCATTATTTAAAAAAATATATCAACCTATAATGTTTAACTTATACGACACCGATTCTTATCTCTCTTCTCTGAGGACCATTAGGTGTTTTGATCTATCTGTTCATATGGTCTTTTACTCCTTGCGCGCATGCCTGAAGTGACTGTTATAAAAAATGTTTCCAACATGTGTCACTTGATACCAATTTTTTATTTCTTCTCTTCTACCATTATGTGTTCAGATTTACATATCTGTCTAAAAACTATTTGGAGATACGCACGCATTATAAAAATTTTTCGACAAAATTTTCATCTTTCTTCTCTGGCAATTCTCTACTAAAAACCATTTGGAGATGCGCCCGTATTATAGAAAATTTTTCAGCTTGTATTTCTATCTCTCTTCGCTGAGGACTCTTAGGTGTAAAATGTCCAGACCACTTATATACTATGCGGACTCATGGTAGTGGGCAAGCAGTGAGGAGATACAAATTCGGGTCAAGTGACGCCCTTACGATTGGTGACAACACAATGCTGATCAAGTCACTTCTTGCATATCTCTATAGATTAAACCGATTAGAGCATTAGTAAATTCTACTTCCAAAATCTAAAATTTTTTTGTTTTTTCTTCTTTGCTGCCCACCTATCGATAAATTCTTGGAAAATTGCATTGGGCCTCGCAGATCCTCTCGGCGAGGCTGCTCAGGCTACTTGGGCAGGAACTGCGAAATTTCGCCTATCTTTTGTAGCAGCACTAGAGCTAAAGGAAAGGACTTATAACTCAACCAGTGGCGTAGCCCGGATTTTCCCAAGGGGGGGGGGGCAAAATAAGATTTTCAAGGGAGAAAAAGTCGAAAATTGAGGTATTTTTTTTTTAAATTACCGATTATGAAAAATGAAGGTAAAATTACTGCTCGAATAAATTTTTTTCGAAAAAACGTGTTTTAAATGCGAAAAGTCGCTCATTTTTGCATATTTTACATGCCATTTCAGGTACATGGGGGGGGGGGAATTCCACCCTTGGCTACGCCACTGAACTCAACCTAAAGAAAACTACCTCAAACTCACCATTCCCGTATTTCACAATGTTAATATACTATGTATTTATCTATCGACTTCTTCTATCATTAAATACGTAGTTATCAAAAAAGATAACTAAGTATTCTTGTTTTTAAAGCACGTGTTTGTGGACATTAACAAAAAAATTGTTGTACACGCCAGTTATTGCTAACTACAAGACTTGAAGGGGCAGATCTGAATTTCTTATTGGTTTCGAACTGATGCTGGAAAAGAATTAATATAAAATAAATCAGTAGCGTATCTAGGATGAAATCATGGGGGGGGGGTTGACATTTTCGGGAATTTTTCAAAAACAACATGTGTTAAATGAGCATATTTTTGTCATGCATGGGTTTTTATATTTTTTAGAGTTTTTTTTTGGCCATGGGGAGGGGGAAACTCGGAAGCCCTCTGAATACGCCAATGAAATAAATAGCGAGTCAGATCACTTTGAAAATAGTAGGTACATGTTGCTGCGACCTTTGCTGTCTACAAGCTATCTTTCAAGTTTCACGTCTCTACCCCTTTTGAAACACTTTTTTAATTCATTTTAAAAACGTGGCAAACTAAGCACATTTTCTCGTTTTGTTTTTGCAGTGGTACAATCAGAACATCAGAACAACTGAAAATGAACATACAAGAGTAGCGGGAAAGAGAATGATCTTTTTCATAATGCTGATAAGAATCATTCTTTGATCCTCGTCTTTCCTTGTCACCTGTCAGGTAAATATTATCATAATGGGCCAAAACAAATTGTAATTAGTTTTTCTTGCTTCAATTTGTTTTATCTTGTTTCGCGTTTCACCGTCATTTTTAATCGCGATGTTCTTTTATTATGAAACATATGGAACACGTAGAATTACTGGTGATATCAGATGATCAAGTGTACCACTGTACAAACATATGATACCTATTTTTTTTTTTAGTTTTATGAAACTTCCAATGTTCACTCCCTCCCTCAGTCCAAAAAAATTACATAGTTTATTCTATCCGAAAATTTTATGAGAGTGAAAATAAGAAAATTCAAAGGAATGAATTATAATTTTAATGAAAGATTCAATAGGCATGCAAAATATGCCAATATGTCATAGAGATAAAACAATGCTTTTTCGTGGCATAAGCAGGTGTGCCTGTGCATACATTTAATAAACCATAGTTTTCTGCAGATTTCGCATTGCGGATACTTGATATCGAAACATCCTATCTCTCGCAGCGAGGGATAGTGGTCCACAATTATACCCAGATCCGGCATCCTTCCAGGTCGCACTAAAGGTCGATGCGAACTGCGAACACTGGCGATTGGAACTGGTTAAACACCAATAAATTCATTGTAAGTACAAATCATGTTTCGATCTTGCATCTTGACGTTTATATACGTTATCGAGCATTACCTGCTCTGTAACCCATTTTATGCAGTTTTTCCAGAGTCGAAATACTCCAACATCCGACGGTTGGACATAGGGCGCGGATTCCGGTGATAACGTTTCAGCGTGTAGTCTTTTCTCGGGAAAGGTAAAAATATCGGGTCTTTTTCCCGCTCCACGCGTCAATTATTAAGCATACTTCAGGTCTAGTGCAGTCAAACATCACTTTCGCGACGAATGCTCGCATTTTCTTCGTGTCCATTTTCTCAGATTGTATAGCAAAAACGATGTCAGCGGGTACACGCATGGTATCCCGAATATGGAGACCGAATTCACCGGTCGATTCTTGCAAAATACACAGCTTTGCCATGAACTCCCTGCTTATTGAGAAAAATTAGGCCTTGGGTCAGGACTTTTGTGCTCTTCCCTCTTCTGCAGCAAAGTACGAGCGGAACACGCTGCTCGTAAGCTATGCTCAGTTGATCCGCATTGATAACTTCTTTCCGGAATTCTTGCAGAACATCATCCTTCGAGGTTCAACCGCCGCGACTTAAACGTCTTCGATGTTTTTTGTTGAACGAATCGTCGAAAACATGGTAATATTCCATACGGTAATGCCGTTTCTTTTTTTGAAGATTTGTACCCAAGCGTGTGACACTTCAAAGTTGGACCTGAGATGCTTTCTCCAGAGACAAAGAATGGAGATAATGATCGTAAATTTGCCGCGGCGCGCGTCCAGGAATTTAAGCAGGACAAATGTGGAAATTGACCGGAATTTCTCGCGATTCGTCCCGACTTTATGAACGTAATTTTGGAATCGTGACAGGTAAGTCGCATCTCTTACGGGTTGCAAACAGTGCTGAAGCACCCTGAATGAAAAATATGCCTTATTGGCGCTTTTTCTTCTCTGTTCTTCTCGCCAGTCTAGAACGCCTTTAGCATATTCGCACGTGATGAAACTCTTTTTACGGCTTATGCTCACATCAAGCTCTTCAAAAACGACTTTCATGGCATCGATATAGATTTCTTCTGCCAGCAGAAAATTCGAACCGAAATCAGCGTCGAAGTAGTATGCAGCTCCTTCTTTCAAATCGGGTAGTATATTCTTTATCTTCGTTGCGGTTTCTTTTTCTTGTTCAGTTAGATTGCTGAAGGAAGCTGCTGGACCACTTTTGACTTCTGGGAATTGGTATACCAAGAAGTGAAGGATTTTTGTCTCCTTATTGGCCACACCAAGTTTTTCGATTTTCCCCGTTACGTCGTTTCTCTTTCAGCATGAAGTTCGAATGACTTTTTAAAACATATTAAATTAGCATATTTTTCATGTCTACTGATCTTTCCAACTCAATTTCTTATCAATTTTTGTTTGATGGCATATCAAAAGAGGTGTACTCGTATTGTTTCCCTTGCATTCGATGATTTAAGATTTGAATGCCCAAGACTTAGCTCGATTATACATGTAGCCAAGATATAGAAAACTTTTACGTGATTTGATTTACAGTGGATTTTTATTTAATATTCAGTATTGGATATAGAAAGGTAAAAAAATGAATTTTTTGATTTTTTGTTAAACAAAATTAAATTGAACATTCATCAAAAGCGAGAGGTAGATGAAATTTGAAAGATGACAGGCATTCGATGTAAGTCGCAACATGTGTCAATTTCAAGGTGGTGGAACTTACTATTGATTTTAAATCATTTTTTCTCCAATGCTAACTTCAAAATAAATGTAGGGAAACCAAATAATTCACCAATTTGTCCCCCCCCCCTTTACGAAAAACCTGCCAGCTGGCAGTTCTGGCAGTGACAGATCTGTCAGTTTCCTGTATTAATCATTAGTTCTTCTATTGCTCACTGAACTTTATAGGTAACGCTAGTCTTGAAACCTAAGTCTGCCAGGAAACAGATGACGGTCAAACAATAGTCAGGTTTTGAAAGGAATATAAAGAGAGACGCGTCAGATTTTTGTCAGAAAAAAGACAGAACTGCCAGAAGATTATCAGAATACTGACAGAAAAATCAGTTAGAATTCACCTCATGGCATGTTGCGTGGGCGTGGTTACATTTAATATCATTTGTATTGTTGTTGGTTTGTGCTTATTTTTACTTGTGTGTGACTACAGAACCTTTGAATAAAAATATTAAAGTAAGTAAGTAAGCATAATATTCTATATTCATCTGTTTCTCATGTTAGATGTGTTGAAAAAGAGATAAGCGCGCCAGAGAGGCGACGCTGCGAGATTTCTTTTTGTACCTATATAGAATTACATTATTCTGATACGAACGAACGATTCAATTGCTTCGCTGATTCAATTTGAATCGTATCGTATTTTTCTGCACTTGCTCCACCTGTCTGCGGTTTTATCGTATGAGATTATGAAATCTTGAATTATTTTTCTGCATAAATTTTTATTTTGGCGGTGCTGGTGTTCGTACTGTGGATTGACTCGTCTTTTAATAATTGCATTTCATGAGATTATGAAATCCTGAATTCTTTTTCTGCATAAATTCAGTTTCTAGTTTTTTCTTATTGAGTTTCATATCTTTCAAATAAAAATTGGTTACGTACTTACTCAAATTGCTTATTTGGTTTTGTATGAAGCAAGATAGAAAATACATTTCAATAGGTACTTTTTTCGGCGGAGTACGCACTTTCAGCTAATGTATATCGATGATAGACGTGTTTCACATATGCGACAGGATGTATTTTCCCTCATACTTGGATACTACGGATACTGCAATTGTAATGAAGAAATTTATTTTTGTAACTTGTCTAAATGTTATTGTTCTTTGAATATAGTTTGATGCCGAATCAGTGAATGATGTTCAAGTCTGGATCCAGAATTATATGAAGGACAATCATATCTTCCTAAAGAAAATGAGCCTTCCACCAATAAAAAATAAGAACACAGTGTACAGAGTTAGTATTCATCACTGTAGAAGTTGGAACATGGTTTGTAGGTACTTCATAACTTGTATGCTGGGCGGAGAGGAACGGTGGGCCAATGGGCCGAAACCCACTTGGCACCATTGCCCAAAAGGATGAAAAGAGCCCATCAGTCACTTGCTTTCAGTGAACATAAATACAAAAAATTTACTATAAGTAACCTCTCTTTGCCTCACAGCTAGTGCAACACAGCGAAGTTGACTGCTGTTCACTTTGTTACCCATGCCATAAATTTTGTATTGCTTTATATGTACTCTAGGTGAAATCATGTATTTATTCGTGTATTAATTTTATTTCGCCAGGCTAAATATAGGTGTGGCCATTTTGTGAGAACACACAAAACCACAGAAAGATAGACACACTGCCCATTTACCATGTCCCTGACTTTGAAAAGGACGTCACCTTAAGACAGGTATCATTATAATAGAGCATTTTGCAAACTTTAACTGAACAAGAAATTTTTAATACAGTACTTTAGTGGTACTTGGTACTTGTATGTGGTATTCGATTGTTGAATGTTTCTGTTACTTGTAATGTTAAGTTTTTCATTCTAACTCTCCATAAAATAACTGCAGAAAGATGGATTCAAGTTTCTCGGCCTACGTAATCTGCAGCAAGACCCGCTGGAGAATTTTTTTGGTGTTCTTCGCGCGCAAGGTGTGCGCAATGTGAACCCTCAATGCTCTGCATTTCAGGAGGCTTTTAAAACTGCCGTGGTGAACAATATCATGTCAGTTCATTCTCCGGAAGCAAATTGTGAAGCAGACAACTCTGTTGGTGTTCTGAACTGTCTGAAACATTTTATCAGCAGTAAGACAACCTCATATGGAATTCGAGATTTTCAGTCATACTACACGATTCCTACAGCCACATTTACCTTCAGCAACCCTTCTTTGGAGGTAATTCAACTGCATGCGTACATAGCAGGATTCATCATAAAACGACTTATGAAAATGGTTGATGACTGCAACCTTTGTCGGGCAGAGCTTATCACCTCCGATCGAACAGAAATTCATCGACTGATCGAAGCTAAGGAGTTCTGCCGATCTCAAAAGTTACTGCAGTCTCCTCAGAATGCTTTTGTACGCATTTTCAGTGCAATGACTGATGTTGCTGAGTTTTTTTTGCCACGCATGTGCCTCGAACACAAAATTTCTGTTCTGCTAAGGCGAAAGATGACAGAACATGTGAGCCATTATTTTACGTGCGTGAGGCACAATATTTTTGTAATGTTTTCAAAGTTATTCTGTAAGTTATACATTTTTCATTGGGTAAAAGAAGTTAATAGGATTATATACGGTCTGAAAAAATACCATATGACTGGGAGAGACCCAATCAAGGTGTATGCTTTTCAGTACCATGAGAAACACATGGTAAAGAGAAGAGCTGTCGTTAAAGTAAAGAAGTTGAACATTTAATAATTGAGCTCTCCGTCGTACTACTAATTGGGTATACTTTTAGTTGATAAAATTACATTTAAAATGGATGTTTCTGGTTCCGCTAATGATTCTGCTACTATTTGTAAATGTTCGTTACTTATTTCAGGGTGTACTCCTCTGTTTTGTTTTTGACCAGCCATTGCAAGTCGTTCAGCTCCTGTATTTTGACTGTAGGGAATCCTTGCTTTCCTGATAAGTTGAGGCCTTTTTTATGGAGCCTCTTTGCCACTCTCAAAAAGGGTGCCTCATGTGGTAGTAAGTGTGGTCGCTGATCAAGATTGGCGAGTTTACCATTACCCGCATTGTTTTTGCTTCTTTAATGAGTTCCATTTTCTCGTCATTGTCATTTTTAACCTGAGGATAAATGTTTGGAATTTTTGATGACGCTGCTGGTAATTGATGAACGGCACCGATGTGCCCAGGTCGAAGGTCCACCTGCAGTTCCTCTACCAGACATAACAGTGATGTCGCACTTTTTCGCCCCTTGCTGTTATCAGATGATAGCAAACGGAAAAATTACATTCCCTGCTTTTCCTCTTGTTTTTCATTATAGTATAATGTACAATATTGTTTCTTGTTATACGTATTTCATGTTTGCTTTTCTTTCGACCAACTATACTTTGTGCATTTTCTTTTCATTTACATTACGTTTTTCATTACTACAAAATGTTACCTACTTGTTATTCGTATTTCTCTCGACCATTTTCACTATTTTTTTGTTTTCGTGTTCTATTGATAATTTTTCATTATATGTTCACTTATTAGTTTTTGTAATTGTTCTAACATTTTGTACAGTAGACTAAAACATGACTTTTTCTCCGACATATTTTCATTATTTGTTATATATCATTTTTTATTCGTACTGAATGTTAAATTCTCAACCTGCTGTTATTTTTAAAATAGATATAATTTAAAAATGCATTATTGCCTTAATTTTCCTTTGACAAAAGCACCTTATGGAGTTTGAAATAAATTGAACGAAGTCACAGACTATAGATACACTTCGTTCTTTATATTCTGTGATTGGTAAGCAGCCAAAAAGCACACTGAACTAGGGCTCTATAGTTTCACCTGGGTATACTAAGCCACCATTTTGGTTCATACTGCGCCCGTCGATGCCGAATTGACTACGCGTTACGCTCCGCATAGTCGGATTCGGCATCCACGGGCGCAGTATGAACCAAAATGGCGGCTTAGTATACCCAGGTGAAACTATAGAGCCCTAACTGAACCTGGGTGACTAATGCACACTAGCGGCAGTAGAACGTGGTGACCGTGGGATGAACTAGTTTTGAGATCTGTGATAATTGTAGAGACAGCCATGGATAGGAACGAAGTGTATCTATAGCCTGTGCTCTAAATGATACGCGTGTACTGTGGTCGTACCAGTCTTTTTCTCGAATTTTCTTTCTCACTTTGTTGTCGGTTGTTGGTTTGCTGTGTTTGTTAATAAACGAGAACGTTGTCTGTCTTGTGTCTTTATTCCAATATGGTAGCATAGACAGTGGTTTGCCGGTATGCGATTATGATTTCGTTATTGTTCGATTTGCCTCGGTAACTTTTGAATTTTTGAAATGATTTTGTTTGCGCACTAAGTAAAGTGAAGTGAAAATACCAAATGACGAGACGATAATCCAAAAGTTCACAAAGGACGTTAAATATGACCAGTGGCGGCGCAGTTTTCTGTTACTCGCAAAGTTTAAAAAATGCGAAAAAGTTTTTAATTCCGAGACAAAACCGGCCGAAGTGAACCAAGATGAATTGAATAACTGGACGAAGTGTATGATGTACTATTTATTGATCGCTGTGCAGTAGGATGACATCTCAGATTGCAAAACACCAAAAGCGGCTCTAGATCGCCTCGATAGCATCTATATGAAAAAGTCAGAAGCAAAACGTATCCTAATCAAAAAGCAAATCCTTGAACTACATTATCATGATGGTGACGATCCAGAAAAATTTTATGAAGAGTTTGAAAGTATGGATAATAACAGAAAAACTGGAAGAGCGCGACTCAGTTGCGCATTTCAGGAGTAAGTGATTAAAGAATACTGTTTCATAAATGTTGATAAACCTATTCCTCCTCAATTTTAATTATTTGTACTGTGTACATGCTTTAGGGAACTGCAGGAGGTACTTAAAGATAAAAGTTTGATAAAACTACTGTACGTCCTTTCTGCTGACGCTGACTCTTCTACAGCCACAGAGACTGATCTAATTTCACAAGAAGTTCCTCCATTGAATACATCTGCGTCATGTGTTGCAAATGGTGCATCAACATCTGATTCTGCTGACGGGAGTGCAGGGAAAATGATCTTGACATAGAACCCACATTGCAGCCAGTAACACAAGATCATTATAGATACCCTACTATATTGTCAAAAATTACAGATCTTGATCTAGTGAAAGATGTGCCGTTGGATTATATGCATATGGTACTGATAGGGGTAATGAAAAAACTTTTAAGATTTTAGCTACACTCGCGATCCGTTCTTCCACTAAGAAACAGAGAAAAAATTTCAAAACGCCTTCTAATTGCCAGGAAATACTGCCCAGAAGAGTTTCAGCAAAAGCCAGAATCACTCATGGAATTATTGTCATGGAAGGCGACACAGTTTAGGGTGTTCTTACTTTACATCGGCATCCCTGTCTTACATGGACTCATAAATGAAGCCTATCCCCTGTTGACAATTATTCCGGATTTATGTCAGATTTATTCCGGATTCTAAATCGACGTCGAGATTAAATCGATATCGTTTCCAGCTCGAATATTGCTAATTGATCTCGACAAATGACGATGTAGAATGTCGACATTGTACGGATATATACTCGATATCGACATTGCTATATCGTATCTATATCGACAGTGCTATATCGTACCTATATCGACAGGGCTATATCGTACCTATATCGTATCTATATCGACATTGCTATATCGTACCTATATCGCTTCTGAAGTCAAATTTCTATATAGCTTTTTTGATATAGAATTTTTCGATCTCATTTCTGGGTTGTTTCTATATAGCTATTTTCGATGCTCACGCACACATTCACTATACTGTTCGTTTTCAATAGAATTATGTTTTAAATGCTATACTGATATGGGCGTTGCCGGGTGGGGGAGGGCGAATAATATTAACCCCATTTTTTTTGGGGGGGGGAGTAAGGAAATAATCAAAATCCCCCCCCCCCAAAATTTAAATGCAAATTATATTTATACTCGTAGTTATAAAAAATTTGTAAACGAATTAGTATTATGTGATACAGCAATTACCCCTCCCCCCAAAAATCCAACAATGCCGAGACAAATGTAGGTCAACACGACTGAAAAAATTACGACCCAAAAAATTTTCCAGTAACGCCTCTGTATACTGACACAGTGACAGGGCAGGAATATTGAATTTTTTTTGGTACTCATTTTCTTCTACCATTTTGCTGGTATTACATTGAAAAATGGTACACTGAAAAGAACCAAAGTACAAATTTAAGCGATAATAAACCTCCATACTGAACAGGGCAAGATCAACATCTAAAAATGTAAACATAACAACATTCGCAAGTTTTTAAAGTTGTGTATGAAGTATTACAGCAAACAATAATAACAATAACAATAATAATAATAATAATAATAATAATAATAATAATAAAAAGTTATTCAATTCAATTCAATTCAATAATAACAATAATAATAATAATAATAATGTCGTCTTAATCCTCGCTTATTTCGACGTTTTCACCATCGTCACTACCGTCCAGGTTCGGCTCCGAAACATCGTTAAACGTGGCATCCAATTCGTTTCGTAACTAACAAAAATAATATCAAAATTAGCCCTGTGGTAAAGATAGATTCTAAATTCTCACAAAATATCCCAAGTTTTCAGTTTCCATTATCAACTTGAATTTTTCCTTCCATAATGTAAATCGACCATTATTCAATTGCATAATTATACGGTATGTGTTTTCAAAATAGCTACTATCGTAAACAATAAAATCGTCGTACTAGAAGCAATGCCACTTGACCCATAAAACTGCAATTCTTAGGTGTTGAATGTTTCGGATAGACTATGAAATAACGGATCGTATGGAAAGGGTCCCGTATGTCACAAAGTTAGATTCTCAGAATGGGGGTGCCTCAAAATTCTAATAATTGTAATAAACTCTGTAATCAGGATTACCCACTGAACCACCACCAACATCAGAATCATGAGTAGGAGCGTAGCAAAGAGTTTTCATTAGGGTGGGCGGGGGAGGGTAAAATTGTGAAAGTTCCAATTACTCAACTCAAAATTCCTAACTGTAGTGCCAAAACAAGCTTTTGACCTTCCGGAATTTTGTAACTTCTTAACTCAAAATTCCCCTCTATGAGCTGGTCAAATAAACTGTCAAAGCCAAAAAAAGTTTTGACTTGTCGATTTTCCCAACTTGTCGGTGGGACTCAGCTGGTTAAATAAAAAATGTCGAGTGTCCAGATCGTTCGATTTGCCAATTGGCAAGAATTTGGCCAATTTTTCCAATTCCACTGATTGGGGGACAGCCCCCCCCTCATTTGTTACACCTCCGATTGCAAGAATCAATTCGATATTGCCTCGCAGAATTCTCATGTAAACTGTCGATCATCCTCACAGAGATATAACCTGGAAAACTTCTTATGAATAGTAAGAAAAGAAATATAATGTACAAATTTATTGGTACTTACTGTGGTTGATACTCGTGATGATCGCTTACGAGGAGCCAATTCTAGCTCCCACAACCTCAGTGCAAGGCAACTTGAATTTCTTCAGACGGCCTTCCAATTTGCACAGCAAAAGTGATTGGGGAGAATACCGGTGACATCTGCCCCTCGGCATTCAAAATTCTAGTCGGTGTCGATGAGTATGACACTTCGAACAAGATAAACTCGAATCGAAATAGTTTTAATTACGAAACCGACATTCTACCGCACTGAAATAATTCTACACCAACAACTCGTAAGCATTCAAAAAGAAACGATACGTCGCACTTCGAAAACCTAATACAAACTGCCCTATATCTCTTCCAGCCGGTTTTCAACGTTATTTTTAAATCGAGACCGTGGTTGCAGAAGGACGATCAATTTCTCTTTTTTAGGAATGTATCCTTTGTTCCTTATAGCGTATATTGTGTTTGGGAAGGAACAGGGCAATAAAACTCGGACCAGATGTTTCTTCGTTGATTCTCATCAAAGAATGAGTCGCTCTCACTCTGGTCATCGGCCTTTGTACACTACACACTGACACTTGTTCATATACGAGTATACGTGGAAAACAAAAGCGAAAATGCGAACCGCAAGCTCCGGTCCCTGGGATTGCGCGAATTGCGCATAATTGTTACATAATTACATACTGTAGCACCTAGTAAAGCGAGTCGCTAATGGCTTTCTGGATGGAGGACCATAAGTTTTAAGGAAGAAATACGCTTAACGAAAACTTTATACATATTATGTAAATCTACCATAGACCAGTTAGAATGCAAACAATGTTTTTATTGATCATTATCAGTAGCATAGCCAAAGAGAGGTCAAGGGGTGTGGTTAGTCAAGAATTGGTTTTCCTAATTCTAGCACCCCGTTTAATACCCTTCCTTCTTGGTCAAAACAGATCCCCCCCCCCCAGACATTAGGTTGACTATGCAAAATTGACTCAACAATATTTGCAGTTAGTAGCGGAAAAAGCGATCAAAAACCAACTTCTCATACCTACCACGAACTCTACTCTAATTTGAATTCGTAGCTGTCACCTATTTACGCTCTCACACACATGCACATCATAAATGTATTACAGCGATGAAATATTCGAAAATTTTCTACTTCCAAATTGAGACACAGTAACACGTTTTTGTTACCGTGTTACGAAAATAAAGTGTTACAATGTAACAATTTATTATGTAGCTGATTTGCTTCACTCTTTCCTGTCGCAGTTTGACTCCAGCGCCATCTGTCCGTCCCCATTTAGCAAATTTATAAACTACAGTTTTTGTGACAGTGTAACAGACTTGCGGCAATGTAGCAAAAATTTTTGTTACAAGATTTCGGTTTTGCACATCGGGACCCGTACGCCTGTGTTACAGTATAACTCGCGAAAATGAAAGTATTTAGAGAATTAAGTTAACAGTTATTATAGAATTTCCATTTCACATGAGTTCATGTGACAATTTTAATCGACTAAAATGTTCCCGAAAGTGATGACTTTTTCAGCACTTTATTCATTCATTTATTTATTCTTGCACGATTCTATCGCGTGAACAATACAGATTGGAGCTCCTTATGTCAACTCGAATAGTCAGTTCGTTAGGCAAATTAGGGAGTTAACATAACACAGAATGATACTTATTTTGATTCGCGGTTTCTAGAATAAGTATAAACTATAGAATCCTCGAGCTTCATCATGATGCATCAATAGTGAATAATGTAGGTAAGAAAGTAAACCATCGCAAAAGTAAAATGCATTGGTACGAGTCTTAAGGAAATAAAAACATTTAAATATAAGAAATTATTCCGAAAAGATTGTCGGCAGGCAGAATTTTATTGGGACTCTCGTAGATCTGGACTTTTGCGTTTTAAAATCGATATCGAAAAATCACGTCTCCGTCCATATAGAAAATGTCGAGATTGTATCTATATAGAAAAATAACATCTCTACCTATATAGAAAATGTCAAGATTGTATCTATATAGAAAAATCACATCTCTACCTACATAGAAAATGTCGAGATTGTATCTATATAGAAAAATCACATCTCTACCTATATAGAAAATGTCGAGATTGTATCTATATAGAAAAATCACGTCAAATGACTATATCGAAAATGTCGATATTTAAACGGGGATTTATTCGGGATGTCAATATAGAATCTGGCATAATTCGACATATCGAGATTAAATCCGGTATATATAGAGATACAATTGTCAATAGGGTCTGAACCACTTTGCTCCTTTAGTAGTTGCAATACGCTGTCTCACTTGTAAAGTACCCAATAATGAAAATCAATCCCATATTTTGCGAGAAGTTGGTGAAATGGCGCGTATGCACTTACGTACATTTGTGGAGGACAGTGTTCGTCTGTTTGGTCCAGAATTTGCAGTATACAATGTACATAGCTTGATACATATACCAGACAACTACATATGTTTTGGTCCTTTTGATGGATACAGCTGCTTCAAGTATGAAAGCTTTTTAGGTCATTTGAAAAAGTATGTTTGACCGGGCTATCAGCCATTACAACAAGTGATTACACAGTATAGTAATCTGTTGAAAACAAAACAGTTTGCTAATGAAGACAGTGAACCATGGGATCATATGGCAGAATACTTTGATATGCCAGTGCTAAAAATGAGGGTTTCCAACGCTAATAACCAAACAGATACACAAAATGATAACACAGGATGTAATTTTGATAGATATCAAAAGTTGTGCTTTAAAAATTTTGTCTTGAGATGTGATAATGATCGTGATAGCTGCTGCATTGTTAACAATGATCAGTATATGCAAATAACAGAAATTATTTGGGATAACAGTTCTGAAGAAATCTTTGTTAGGGGGAAGTGTTTTTAGTCAGTAAATTTAATGTTCAGTAATCCTTGTGAATCTAGAAACATGGGTATGGTTTTCTACAGCAATTTAACTGACCATGCTTACACATACCCACTGCATCTGCTTAGTGAGAAGTGTTTCGCATTTCCACTCAGGGATGAGAAAACGGTTATTGGAGAGTGGGCAGTGATACAATATTTGAATTGATTAATGCCGTTCTATATCTACATCTAAAGGGCGGATTCCAGGGCACGGGTTGAGAGCAAATTAGAAAAGAAGTACCTACAGGTTGTGAAATTAAATGAGATTCACAATTTTTTCTTCAAATTAATTTCAAATTAAGCGCGTTACAACTGGGTTCCTAAAATGTAATGAAATCTAGTTTGCAATATGGTATTGCAAACTGGCTTAGTGGGAAGAAATTACTGCACCAGTTTGCAACACTGATAACTTTCTATACTGTTGATAAAGAGTTTTTACCTCTTTCTAGCCGAAATTTTTGCAGTTGAAAAGTAATGGAGCGCAGTATTCGCCGTCGAAGCTTGCAAAATGCTTAGCAGATGTAAAAGAAAAGAGGAGAACTGTAACAAATGCCGCAATTTTTTATGGAATTCCGCGATCAACTCTTTCCTGCAAATTGAACAATATACGTCCCGAAGTAAAGTGTCGCAGTGGACCTGAAGCTGTCCTTGGTAATGTAGCAATTTTACAGTTGTATCATAGGTTTGTGAATTGAATGAATAAAGGTTTCTCTCATATTTAGGAAAAGAATGCGAGGATAAGCTGGTCAAGTGGCTTGTAGATGATGCCAGAAGAGGTTTTCCATTACATAAATCGACCTTTCTGTATATTAATTCAACAGTACTTCAAGAAAAAGGAACATCCCTTTGTTGGCGGAAAATTGGGAGAAAAAATGGTTCATGTCGTTTATGCGCAGGCATCCGATTCTCACTCAGAAGAAGAGTGAATACCTTAGTCTCTGCTGAGCAGCCGTCACGAGTGAGCAAATCAGAACGTGGTTTGCCAATGTTGAAAAATTGCTTCTTCAGGAAGGAGCAGACGTCCTTGAAACACTTCTAAATCACCTGGATCATATTTACAATTTAGACGAAAGCGCTTTTTTTTTTTTTTTAATGAGCAGGGAGGTGTCGTTCTCTGTGAAAAAAGAAAGGCTGTATCCGAAATAGGATCGCATTCCGACAAAGAAAATCTGACGATCTCTATTTGTGTGAGGGCTACAGGCAAAGTCATGAAACCTCTTGTGGTATATAAATATGAGCGTACACCGAAATTGGTTCGAGAAAAGTTGTCGAAAGGTTGGTCTATTGGAGCCAGTGATTCAGGCTGGATGAATTCAGAACTCTTCTGTGAGTGGTTTATGAATGCTTTTGCTCCATTTGTAAGGCAGAACACGGTAACGAGCCAGTCATAGTGTTCTTTGATGGTCACGCGTCATACTTTAGCTTACCTGTGAGTCAATTTGCAAAAGAAAACAAGATTCATCTAATTTGCTTACCACCAAACTGCACATACCTTCTACAGCCGTTAGACGTCTCCTTATTTAGGCCACTGAAGCGCTGGTGGAAAGTTGAAAAGGAGCTGTATGAATTCACCAATGGACCAATTCGCAAGTGGGAAGTACCTGTACTTCTCAAAGTGATCTTTGAAAAGTATGATCTTGCAAAATCAGTCATTAGTGGCTTTCGGAAGTGTGGTTTGCACCCCTGGAATGCAGAAGCAGTTGACTACTCAAAATGCAAGAAGGAGCTGTCGAATCAAAATCCGTCAGAATGTAGCAGCACTGAACCCATATTTAGAATCCAAAATCGAACCATCTGTTCTGCATCAATTCCAAAATATAATGGATTGGACTGGCGATGATAAATATGCTGAGTTGTTTAATGTTTGGAAGAAAATGGCAAATGATGAGACGTCATATTGCTCAATCGCTAATGAGAGCTCTACTCGTATTGTAGACGTTCCTGTAATTCATTTTCCGCAAGAAGTAAGGTTTTCACTCCCTTGTTGAAATCCAGTCTAGCCTACCTACTGTATTTATTTCTCTTTTCAATGCTACTTTTAGGGTTCACACAATCCAGAAGGCCAGCAGATTACAGTTGAAGAAACCTTTGATTTTGATCCCGTGGGCGATGATGAATTACAACATCAATTGGAACAGTTCGCAAACGAGCATTGGTCTGATGAAGTGAGTCTATGTTACTTAAGTAAATCATCATGATTCCGCTCCTCTATTCAAGCAAAATGTGTATATTTCTTTTCAGAATTCAACTACCTGGATGTACATAGATGCAGAGGCCAAAATTTCATCTCCTTCAGTCAATCCTGAATTCTCATTACCAGCAAATACGTCTGCAATTACTTCAACACTTGAATCAGTGAAAACAAGCCCGATACTTTCAAGCATTGAAAATATCAATGTTGTCGAACCTCTAGTGAGTAATGAATGGTACCTTGGGCCTACTTAGTTTATATGACTTGATTGTTAACGTGATGGTAACTTCAAATTTCCAGAGTGAAGAGCCGCCTCTAATGAAAGAAAGTAATGATTGTAGTACTGACAATGAGATGCATATTTCCAAAATGCTAGTGGTATGTAATTAGCCCTATCAAGTCATCTCATTTTGGTAACATTTTTCAACTGGCAATTTTCATTTCTTAGGATGTATAAGGATGTCAATCTACCCAGAATGCAGATTTCGCAGCAGACCCGGCCCAGACAGACACTGCGTTACTGAGTTTGAACGCACCTGTCGAATCGGAAGTGAATTTACCCTCAAATAGCAAAGTACAAGGGAGTTCAGAGGTACGTGATTTTAATAGTAGTGTACGTATGTTAAGTGTCTGCGGTAAAATAGTGTATCATGACAAACCTATTAATTCTTCTCAGGTGAACCTCTGCAAGAGAAGGCTGTCTTTCAACTAGCTAGTTCATAAACCCTCTTGTACAAAATACCATCCATAGCTATTTTTCTCATAAGTCCTTCCACAAATTTGCAAGAGTCCACACTTAAGTTACAATTACACAAGACAAGAAATTAAAAAATTATAAAATTCTCTGGAATAAAAATTGGTGATCTCAGTAGTATTGTGTCACGGTTCGTGGTGAGTAAACGAGAGTATTACACGAAATATTGAGCCAATTTGGAAGAACAAAAGACAACATTGAATTCAGCATTGAAAATACTACTAGGTAGAATCACTGATTTTCATTCCAGAGAACTTTTGGATGTTGACTTGTATTATTGGTCCTTTCTAATCCGTTCCATTGTACACTAACACTATACCTATACTTTTTCTGCTAATCCTAGGTGGTTTATACCGAACGTACTACACCAATTGAGACCTTTTTAGAGGGTTTGACTGTTCAGTGTGCCAATTTTCTTAAACGGACTCCTGCGAAGAATAAGTCTCAAGCGAAGCGCGTCCCAGTGATTACTTCCGAACAGTAGCAGGCCATTGAAAAAGTAAAGGCAGAACGAAAAGCAGAAGAAGAACGAAAAAAAAACTGAAAGAAAGATGGAGCGGTTAAAGAATGTGGAAGAACGCTCGAAACAGCGAGAAAAGCGGACTCCTGCCAAACAAGCTAAGAGCAAAGTGATTAATAAACCGAAAAAATGTGTAAACCGTAAGCGTAAGCAAGCAGTTTCATCACAAAATGTGGGTAATGTTTCCTATACAGTAGGGTCTTTTGTTATTGTCACTTACAATCGAAAATATTATCCTGGAAAAATTGTGAACTACAATTCGGATACTGAGGAGTACAAAATTGAAACGATGGAGAAGGTACTGTATGGCGGTAAAATATTTTGGAAGTGGCCATCCAAAGCTGATTCGATTTTCTATGAGAGAGATGATATTGTTGAAGAAATTGATGAGTCACGAGCTTTTCAGGGAAGCAATAGTCGCGGTGCTGGATTATACTATGTTCATTCCGTACTTCTCAATGTGTGATTTAATTTCTTTTGTTTCTATTTATTTATTTTTTATCCTAGTCCGATGATATTAAGCACTATTTGCGACAGATATCTTGTTTCTTGGACGTTAAGGTATCACTTTTAATTATGTTTAGATTTTTGTTTCCTTCTAATTTTATTTTTTCTTTCATTCGTCTAGGTACTTGTAAAAAGCCTAAATAATATTAAGGAATTTTGACTCAATTTCCTGTATTTCAAATTATTATATTGTTGTTTCTAGTTGTGAAGAGTCAAAATAATCTTACTTGTAGCTATTTCAAGCGTATTGTTTATGAAAAATGGTTTATTTCTCGCTTTTACAATGAAATAATCATAATAAAGCATACAATAAATACAGCGTTGCAAACTGGTGATTTTGGCCATTTTTCATTTTCCTCAACTATATTTTTATGTTTTCTGAAACAGGTGTAGCAAAAACCTAAAAAAATAAATTCTCATACAACTACCAATCACCACGAAGCCGCAGAGTTCTTATCTATCTTCCTGGTATTAATTTTGGCAAAGTGGTAGCTCTTCAAAGTTACCCAAGTGCTTACGCCGTTGCAAACTGGATCACTTACCCTAAATGCTTACATTTTATACCTATCCGTTACGAAAAATAAGTAATCTATCACCGATTTTCGTGAGTCGTTAGTCAGAGCGTTGTTGTCAGAAAACGAGCAAACTCCAACTCTGGTATCCGATGATTCTCCTGTGTCGGTACCGCCACCAACACCGAGCATTGCCCAATCAAAGCATGTTATTGTGCAAATGAAGCAGCGTGGAAGATGTATAACTTGTTACTCGAAAACTTCATCAAAATTTGGCCGAAATGTGGCAATGAAATTGCCTTTGATACACTTCAGGTATGAAGCTTGCAACGAAAAATATCTTTGCTTGGATTGCTTCAACAAACAACACGACAACAGGACAAAGTAAAACAAAGCTAAAATTATTTTTAGAAAATACTCGTATTTTATTTCGAAAAAATGTACTTATTCGTACTTGTTTTTCATTTTTTTTCCATTATTTTTACTTGTAATAAGATCAAAATATGTTTCGAACTAGATTTTTTTTTTCATTAGTTTATAATTTCAAAAAAATGTACTTATTTGTACTCATTTTTCATTTTTTTTTTTTCATGATTTTTACTTAGTAATAAGATCAAAATATGTTTTGAACTCGATTTTTTTTTCATTAGTAAGTTTATAATTTCATAATAAAGACTGAAATAATTCATTTCATACTGGCAAAATAGAATGATTTTTCCACTTCAAAAAAATGTCTAAGTCCAAAAATTTGATTTTTCTTGTCGTTCAGGCCGTGTGTTCATATATGAACACGAGCTTTTTTCGAGCTTATAAGGAGTGGGGGGTGGAAAAATAATTTTTAAGGGGTCCTTGGACCATTGTGGACCTAAATCGTAATCCCGGGTTCGCAGTTTTGGGTAAATTAGTGAAAAATGGCTTGGCAGCCAGAGTGTTAATATTCAATAAAGTTGTTATGCCTCTTATTTCATATTTCAATCATTAATGTGCCCCTGGTTACCTGTACTTTGCGCCTATAAAATTTTTCTTGGCCATATTCATTTTCTTTAATCAAGTAAATTCTTATTTATTTATATCTTTTTTCGGCTTAGTCTGCCGTGGTACGTACCGTTTTAACTTATTAACATGGCAAATTTGCGATTCTTTGTGATTCGCGTTTTCTGAGGCTTTTTCTACTATATACGTTACTTCGCCTAATCGTTTGATTATTTCCCCCGGGCATGTATATAAGGGTGCAGTCTTTGAAGTCCGAAATGGTTGTAGTATAAGTACTAAGTCTCCTGGTGAGAAGTGTTCGTCCCTTTTGTTTTTGTCATAGTTTGATTTGTATTCCAAGTATTTGTCAAACATCATGTCTGGTATAAGTTGTCGGTATTCTATCAAGTCTTTTAATTCCGTCTGTCTGTCTTGCGGTAAAGTGGCTGGAACCTGCAGTTTTAGTTTACTTACTTACTTACTTAAATTAGTTTTTTCCACATAAATTAAAATTCCTTGACAACTTCTCATAAGCTTAAGTACTTCAGTTAATTTCAGTTTTGTCGCAGAGAATGGTTTATTGAAATACTCAATTCATCACAATGTGTATCCCTACATTGCCATACAGCCTTCCGCACATTTTACTAACTTAAAAACACAGGGGGAAAAATGATCAACTACTTGGCAAAAATGTGATCAACTACTGGACAAAAGGAAATTTTTGTGATCAACTACTGGGCCTGGGGACTTTAAAAAAGAATAATATTATTTATGGACAATTGGCATCACGTAGCGCCTTGAAACTTGGTAGGCATATAGTACAACAGTCAAAGAATCTTTTGGGCCAAAAAAATTATCCTCAGTTCAAAACTTGATTTTTAGGAATTTTTTGAACAGCATATTGTCCTTATGTTGATCAACTACTGGTAGGTTTACCTTAATTCTAGAATTTTGAAAACTGTACCGGGTATAGACAAATGAATTATTTTGCGCAAGAGAGAGCAATTCTTGTTGAAATTGGTCATTATGGTTCACATATTTCAACAATCTTGCTCTCTGTATGCGTAATCCCTTCTTGTGTATGATAATTTTCCATAAATAATACCACCGTCGCAATCCATTTTGGACTGATTCTTATGGGAGATTATTGCTACATGGTAACAAGAAAATTGTCGCAATAAAAGCGTGGCCTGGAATTGCTACACAGTACCAAAAAATTGTAACAAAGTAACGAAACTAAAACTGAAATTCGATGTAGAAAGTATTAAAGAATCTGTAGAGGAGATCAAAGCGAGGCTTCATTCAGCTAACGACGAACAACTGTTTACGCTTCTGGATGTACGTGTAAATAACGAGGCAGATATGGAGACGCTTGAGAAACAACTTCAGGATATAAACTTTAAGAACAAACTTGTGGGTATATGAATTACTAGTCTGTCTTATGCAGATAGAAATTAATCATTCGAATGGCATTGTGAAAATCTAATTTTTTTCATTTCAGTACGTTGCCTGCAAAAAAGAAGGTGAGAACACAGAGAGTGAAGCTTTGCGGAGAATAATGGGCAAACTGTTCAACGACCAAGTGCTTCTCACTTATTCTCGATTGGGACAAAAAGGCCCAAAAAAAACCGCTTTGACTCCCTACTTGTATATCAAGTACTGATGAGTAAGTTTTCTACTTACAAATATTGTACAGATGGAGAGTATAGTGATTCGCCGTACATTTGTCAGGGATGGTGCTTGTTATTTAATTAAGAGTCTCAATCGTAGAACCAGGCATTCCTTTCCTTTCCCAAATAGTCTATATTTTTCATCTCGTTCCTTTCATTTCTTTCTCCTTTATATGTCATTATAGAAATGTAGTAGCTGAGTTCTTGGACTTGTTTTGTAACCGAAGAAATCATTGTTAATGTTGACAAAAGAAGACCCAATTTTGTTTTGTTGTCACAACTACTTGGTCCACTGGCGTAGCCAAGGGGGGAGAGGGCGAATGCCTCCCCCAAGGCATTCGAAATTGAATATAAAATATTCAAGAATGAGCAACTTTTCGACTTTAAAACACGTCTTTCCGCAAAATTTTTGCTCGAGCAGTAATTTTACCTTCATTTTCATAAAATAGTCCTCTAATATCAGTGATTTTTAAAAAATACCTCAATTTTTGACTTTTTCTCCCTTGAAAATCTTATTTTGCCTCCCCCTTGGGAAAATCCTGGCTACGCCACTGACTTGGTCGGATTTTGTGATCTGTAGGAAGAGGGAAGCCAAAAAGCAGTACATTTGAAAGCTGCTACTCGAAAAATGTCTACTGTCATGAGGTCGCATGATTAATGTCAAGGAAAGTGACATGTAAAAAACTATATTTTGTATTTCGAGCCCCTTCGAAGGAGCAAATTGAAAAAATTATGCAACGAGGTCAAAAATCACTTTTTTAATAGTTTGTTCTACAGACTGTACTACCAATATGTTTGATAGGTTTTCTCTTTCAGTCCCCAAAATCTTGTATAATTCGAAAACTTCCAGCACGGATTCGTCTTTCAGGGGACGATGCACGGGCGTACAGTTATGTACTAGATTTATTAATGCATTTTTACTATCATGGTCCGTACCGGCCCCGTCAAGAGTGGGGGGGGGCGAGAGAAAACATGTTGAGCGTTGAGAAAACCAAACCTTGTCAGTTCGGAAGGATCCGACAATTATTCGAAACAAAAACAGGGAGTATTTATGTAGGCCACTTTGTAGAATAAACTTAGTTCACAGAGGTCCCCCAAGAGAGTCGAGCGTATATACAGGCTTCTCAGAAAAAACAGGGAGTTGTTCAGAAGAATGGGGAGGAAGGAATGGGCGGGGACGGGGAGGAAGGGTGGGAGGGAGGGGGAGAGAGAGAGAGAGAGAGAGTGTGCGCGTGTGTCCGAAGATCTGTCACTACACGGTGCTGTAAAAATATTCAAATTTAGAATGTTTGAGCTGTCTGATGGGTCCAGACTTCAACACTGAACCAATGAGAATCAAATGACGCCGATGTGGTGTAGAAGAAATCATTGATTTTATTGAAATCGAAATTTGGTATGCTCTCGAGGTATATTTTGCGCTGTCACATAGTAACAGTGATTTCTTTTAAAATTGCTGCCTTAAATTCAAAGGAGAGATGAAAACACATTACGTTTACAAGATAGGACAAGTTATTGACTATGGTTGTTTTTTACGAGGAAGTGCAACACATTAGGAACAACAATCTTCCGTTTCCTCCCTGTCAGCTTCCCTTATATCATCTACTTCTTCATATCCCTATGACATTTGAACTTCCGTTTTTCTCACCCGCTTCATCACCCCTCACACATAGAGAAGAAGAAAAAGAGGGCACAGAACAAAAGGGAAATCTGAGCTGGTGAAACTGTGGTGGATGATGGTCGCAGTTGTGGAAGAATGATGGAAGAGGGGATATGTTAAGGGAAGATGTCATGGTGCTGGATGGCGCTGTATCAGGGGAGACAAGTCGATATGAGGAAGGAGGGCCGTTGTGTGGAAGAAAATCGTGGTGTGTGTGTGTGTGGAGAAGAGGCCGGAGAGGTTGTGGTGGTGGGTGAATTGACAAGGAAAAGAGATTAGCGTTACCAGAGGGGGTCAGGAGCTATCACAAAGTTTCAGTTCGGGAACGAGGAACTGTGACAGAAAAACTGAGGGATAGGGGGATCGGGGAGGCTCGAAGCGCCGAGGGAGGCCGAAACAAAAGAAGCGAATAACGGCAAGGGTTGGGCCGGAAAGCGGCCGAAACCTCTAGTTATTGTATAATAGATGGAAAGACGGAGAGACCTCCTCCGCCTCTCTTTTCATCACCCTATCAGCTTTTTGCCCTCCTCACTCATCTTTACTTCTCTCTCGCCCCTCTCCTTCACTGTACCTGTCCCCATGAGGGAAGTAGAAGTGGAGGTGAATAACATGGAATGACGTCACAGTCGATGCTAAAAGCCCTGGTTCTCCTGCAAACCTTGAGTATGCAATCCGCGTACTGTATTCGAAGAAAATTTCGTCTCTCTCGATGCGTTGGTGATTGTACACGTCGTATATGGGTAGGTACTTACCGTGTGATGAACAGTGGACCCATCAACAGCCCCCTCCCCTTCCTATGGTTGAACCGAGTGTATTTTTGCGTACATTAATAATTGGAATACAAATTGCATCAGACTCTTGATCCTGGAAATGGTAGACAGGTTTGAACTTGTCGCTTCCTTATCGGGAAGAATTTCACACTCCATATCGGATAAGAGAAAAAATATATTTCGTTTCGCGATTACATCCCTCTAATTAATTTCCTTTGTACTTTACCGACCTAGATGAAATACCATGAAAGATTGGAATGTGTCAATTCGGATTATAATTTATTATATTTTAAATCTATCTTATCAAAATGTCAAAATTATCTCCAGTGTATGATTTATAACCTATTATTTCGAGATCGAATCTGCTTCCCCTTGAGTTTTGGCTTTCAATTCCTGGAAAAAAGTGAGATAAAATTCCTTTAATATATGCCGCCTATTGATAAAAGTTCTAAAAAATTCGCCACAAATTGCTGACAAAGCAATGTTCCCACGATATTCTATCCCATATACCCTGTACATTCTAGTAATCTAGAACATTCTACCCCAGTACCCTAATGAGTTAGACAAAGATAGAGTTAGTTTTTCCAATGTGTTAGAGAGTGATAGAAATATGCGATTGTGAATATGAAATAATATAGATAACGTTCCCCTTGAGTTTGGGCTCTCAATTCCTGGAAAAAAATGCGATAAAATTCCTTGGGTATACCATTGTTTATTGAAAAAGATAATCAGTTCCCACGGTTTGATAAAGTATATGATGCAATAATAACAATCATCCTCGTATGCCCTGTACATTTTCAATGTTATAGAAAATTCCATCCCATTCACCCTAATGAGTTAGACAAAGATGAAAATAGTTTTCCAAAGCATCAGAGTGAGATAGAGATATGCAAAATCCTATATAAGCACACATTTCACCCTGAATTTTCACTCATGATCCAGCTTTTGATTGAGTTACTTGTGACTTGCTCAGTCTGCTCTCCCGATTTTAGAGAAATATTCTCCGTTTCGGACTTGTAATTTTTCTACCGGTTTTCATTTCCGTATTTTGATATTTTTGAATTTCGATTCGAATTTTCCTTTCATATTCGAGACTTCAGACTTTCTACATTTGCAGAAATGGTAAGTAATTTTTTATTCTTTATTTTATTCCAATTCGAATTTCCCCGATTAAAAGTTTCGAAATCGATGGTGCGCTGGCGTATGTTAAATTTTTCCCATTGGAAAATATTCGAAATTTATTCCGTTCTTCTCAAAAACCCAAACTTTAATCCAATTCCTCGATTTCACGTTCGAAATAAAACGCATATGTCAGTAACCGTCAGACCCGTTACCGGGATATCCCCTGATACAGGTAGAAAAAGGACCGGAAAGTCATTCATCGCCTCACGGCATCTCACCATGGTCTCGCGTCCCGCCGCCGAGACAAAGACGGTTGGCCACTATTCCATTCAAGTCACGCGATGGAATAATTCGTCAAGCGATCATTGATCCGAACGTGTTATTCTCCGTATGCCACTCGGATATGATAGGCTGGGTGAATTTTGGTCAAGTCTTCGCCATACAGCCATGCCGTGTACATGTCAGCTGGATGTCTGAGCCCGTGCTTCAATCCGACGCCGTAATATCGCAAGCGGTACTACCCGTCAGTTACCGCGGCGAAGAAGAAACGCTCAGGTACACATTCAAGCTGGCGAAGCGATAGGAGAATCCTAAAATCCACGCCATCATAGGGTTTGATTTCTTCCAACGAAACGCTGTGACCATCCTACCCGATCGCCTAATACTCGAAAAAGGTACATTCAAACCTATTCACAGCGAGTATTTCGTAACCACCGTAACTAATATCGGATCCGAATACTCTGGCGAGAACTACCTGCTGGTCCCGAGGTATGACGAAGACCCAACTGCTGGACCTGCAACGTTCCCGAAACGGACTAGGGAGACTGCACCGACACCGTCGTCCATAGACAAGACCTCGCTTCCATGAATGAACATATCTATATGTTGTAAATATTGTATATATTATTCCCCGTGTTACGTTTTCATGTTTAGTTTTAAGGACCTTCACCGTTTGTGATATTATTAAGTCCTTTGAAACTGAAGTTCCCGATTATTATTTCGTTGATTATGTTAACTAAAAGACTGTTATCTTAGTTTTCGTTACGTTGCTCATAAGGATTCGTCTTATTTTTCAAGTGGCCGTGTTTGGTTGTTACTACCTTAGATTTTCTTTATTTTTTTTTGTTTGTTTATTTTTTTTTTGTTTTGTTTTATTTACGTTTCGAGGTATTTCCTCGTCACCCAAGTCCTTTTTTGTTCTGTTTTACTCTTTCGTTTTCTTTATTAATTTTGTTTGTTAGTTTTTGTTACAGGGCAGCACGGATCACTGGTGTGAGGTTCGTGGAGTTTTGGGGTTTTCGTTTCTTTTCTTTTGGGATTCTAAATTTCTTTCTTTCGGCCAGGGGGGAGGGAGACGTCCAAAGCGTTGCCTTGCCCATCCTTAGTTTTCCTTAATTTTGATACCAGGGTTATCGAAAATTAAGGCGGGGCATGTGGTAACCCAGCTATGCTAGTTCCGAATGGTCAAGGCATCGTATCGATTCATACGATTGATACGATATAGATTTCCTCTTCTCTCTTCTATCCTCATACGTTTGTTCCCGTTCCTACATGTTGCTTCCTGTTAATACCTGTCTGTGTGCTCTTTTTCGATATCGTCGACTTTCCTCTTTTTCCGTGACTTCCATGACCTGCCTAAGGGAGGGGGAAAATCACCGATGACCATTTGAGAAATAGCTGCAGCGAGGACTCGCGTTTTGGACGTTATGGTGTAAAGATCAATCCGACGTTCCTCGGCTGTATTTTTCGCCCACGTTTTTCTAAAAGCTGAGTCTTGAGTCAACCATATACCGGGCTATCCTACAACCTCGCAGGAGTCTTGCCGTCGGTTACCACATTTGGTAATAAAGTTCATAACTGTCAATTTTTCGAGATTGTAAAAATTGAAACATGATAAGGTGGACTGAAGTTTCTAAAATGATAATTCTGTAATATTTACTTTTTCGATTGAGAAATTTCCCCCCGCTTTTCCTCCATGAAATAGCATGTAATAATGGCCTTGATGGGTTTATTCAGATTACGAAACTCGTTAGAATTTTCAGATATCGTCGATGTGTTTTAACTTAATAACTGATAATCAGATCTTCTTCCATCCATTCATTTTTTTAACGAAATTGTTGTACGAACTGCCGTTATCCGAATTTTATTATTTAAAAAAATGAGGAGCTTAATTTCAAAACGAAAATCAAGGTGTCTACAAGAATGGAAAAATATAAATTCCTGACTTTTTCCAAACTTTTGTTTTCTCTTCTTTAAACCTTTACAGTATAGACAGTATATACTTATGTTTATACTACTAGACGCTATGGTTAGAATGAACTGAAATTTGAAGTTGATTTTTGGGTGAAAGCATTAGGAAGGTGTTCACAGATATACATTATAAACAAACAAAGCGATGAACTAAGTTATGATTATATTTTTTCAAGTGTTTCATTCTGTAAAACTTTACCAATGAGATGAAAAATTCCAAACTTCTTAAAAATATTGCTGAATTTCCTGACTATTTACAAACTTCCTGACCTACTTTTCAAATTCCTGACTTTTTCCAAACTTTCCAAATTTTCCAAACCTGTAGACACCTTGAAAATGTCCATTTTATGGGAAAAGTGGAGGGTTTCGAAATTATAAGAAATAGAGGCTTCACCTGAAAGAAATAACAATTCTTCATGAAATGAAATTATGTGAAGGATATTCGTACATTAAGTAAGATTATTATTTCCCTATATTCAGTGAGTTATGAAACGATTATTATTGCTTACGATGTTACGATTTCTTGAAACTAGCCATCACTATTCCGTATATCATTAGATTTCTTCATGTGTGTCAGTGTGCAGAGTGACTGATCATTTTCATATTCAACATGTCTAAATTTTAAACTTTTTCGTAGGACTAAATATAAATATAAGTGTAGTGGATTCATTCCTGGTAACGCTCGTACTTGTTAGCCATGTACAATGAATAAGAGACAGGATAATCGGTCAACTCGAGTTATAAAGAGAAAATTGGATAAAATAAAAAGTATCCATACTTCACTCCATAAGAAAAGTACCTATTTTCGAAGAAAGGTCAAGAAATTAAATCTCTCTTTGGGAGTAGTAATACTAGCATGCCATCTACATGTCCGTGGTTGAATACATGTTCGCATCTCAGAATTAACTAATATAGTAGTTTATACTTCATGTTTGTGCCAATTAGCGTGTAAGTACCAGCTGCTCATTTAAAAAATTTTATTTAAAAAAAAAATGGAATGAAATGAAAAATTGGTTTTTGAAGATTATTCTACATTCAAATGTCTCAATTCTTATGTGTCTGCTCTCATCTCTCATTTTAATATTTTATTCTGAAGATTATGCAATTGATTAAAGTATAACTTTTATGAACATTTTTTCCACATTTTTTGACATAAGAATGGGAAATAAAATCAAAATTGATGAAAAGTGGTAATTGTATACGTTTATGCTACCTGAATCATGTTTGTGGATAATATTTCTAGCCAACGTCTTCCGTGAATAACAGACATATTGATTTTTAAAATCTACATCCAGTGATGCTCCAAGAATGAAATAGATGGCAGTGTATCCTTGTGCGTTCTTGTTATTCATTTGTTGGCAATTAAGATTTTGCATTTAGTGATAACTGTATATAAGGAAGGACCTCGCATTACTTATCAAACTTGTTTAAATTTATAATCATTTCAGTGTTACTTGTTCGTCGTCAATATTTCAACAGTGTCAAGGTTATATGTCTCGGAAATCGATACATTGTGCCCCTTGTGAATAATAGAATGAAATCCCAAGTTTCCAGCAGTGATAGAATTTCTCGGTTATGTAAGAGCAGAGTAGCGATGCTACAACAAATTGCTAATTTGAAAATGAAGATTAAGAAGGTTTATTTGGCTTTATTACCTGGGACAGTGTTTTGTGATATCATATTTTCGTCTCTTTCAATTTTATGATTTTGCAAAAACCAAGAACTGAGAAGAGGGAACTCTAATGATAGCAAATTTCGAATACCACATAATTTTTTGATCTGGTTCTTCAAAGGGTTCCACAATTTGAGAAATTGAGTAACATTTTTTTTTCACAAGTTTCCAGTTTTTGAGACCTTTTTAAGGGTAAAACGTTGGGAGGATTTTTGAAACTTAGCCTGCGTGTATTTATATAATGGTGCCTAGTCTATGCAGCCTTTAAAAAAGTAAAATTGGTGACAAGACCTTAATGTTTTAGGCGGACTCGTTCGCGGAGTTATTGCTGCTTCCACAAGCTCCACTCTAGCACTTCTATAAACCTTATCTTGTTCATTAAATGTATGTTCCTCAGGATTAACAGTAAGTGTTTGGGATTTGCAAATTGCAAAGATGACTGCAACAATTGCTTGGAACGTAAAAAATCCCTTAGATCGAGGTGTAATGTTATAGTCAGAAAATGCATCGAACATCAAAGAGCACGAAAATTTATTGGTAGACAAGTACGACACTGGAGAAAAAAGGTTAAAACAGTTCATACATCTGTACTTGGAAAAATATGTGCGTCGCCGTTTTCTGTACTTTATGGGTTTGCCAAATCATTTATTTCATGTGACCAACATTTAGAGGCATATATCTGCCTAAAAGAAGATAGCGGGTGAGCTTCAGTAAGTAACCCAAATATACGTATTTTCTCCAGGACGCCCTCCAGTATTTTTTTTTCTTTCTTAGCATTTTAGTGCTAGTCACAATGCGGTATAAATTACATCCTGTGTTGTGTTTTTCTTTCTTTGTAGGTTGGAACATTATTTCCAACTATAAATAACCGCCACCCTTTGGCCAATCCCCTAGAAATACCCTACTTTCTAAAAATTCAATAATCTCCCACTATTTTTCTATTCTACCCACCTTTTTTCTCCCTCGTAGCAATCTCTGAGCACCTCGGGGAAATTGCTCAGTTTGTTTTCAGTACTATGATGCCCCCTCCCCTGATTCTGTCCAGCCTATCCAGATATAAGCCTCCACCAGTATTTGCATTCCTAGTTATATTCCTTTTGTGACTAACAATACATTATAACTAAAAACGTGTTCTAGTATTACGGAGAAGTATTTAAAGCCCTACAGAGTTTAAAATATTTCATTTCAAAAGTCATAAGTTATTGTGTGTGTAGGCGTTTACAAATATCGTTGTTCTTTTTTCTTTCTTTCTTTTTTGGGTTATTGATCGTAGTAATTTCATATGTGGTCTTTTGATGATGCATGAATTTGATTTAGTGTCTGTTATATATATCGCCCTCTGTAGGGAACTTTAGAACTAACGTCCGAAGCACAAAACTATGTTGTCTCTATATTATCTTGTTTCAATGAAGTTGATTCCGGCTGTGGGTATACGCTAATACCAAAAGATAAATTTGATTTGCTTTCAATTAATAAATTGCATCAAGCTCGTATCCGTTTTTGTACATATTATGGAGGTATTGTTCCTGTTAAGTGGAGCGCTAGTGTAGAGCGAGAGCACTTCCATTCTTCTAGTTTACTTTGTTTTTCTTATCTCACACATGTGATCTACAGAGTGGTTGTTGTTCAAGAACGTGGTGACGGGTAATTGGAATTTTGTCTTTTTGCTAATTAAAAGTTCATTCTAAATATGAAGTCACTGTCGTTTATTAAACAATTTGGGTATGGCTTGCAGAGTTAAGACACCAAAAGATAAATTTGATTTGCTTTCAATTAATAAACTGCATCAAACACGTATCCGTTTTTGTACATACGATGGAGGCACTGTTACCCCACTAGGCACCATCGATGTAAATGTTCAATATAGCAATATTTGTTCGAAAGAAACTTTATTTATTTTACCGTCAAAGCATTCCGCAATTGTCGGTCGTGTATGGATACATCATTTGAAAATTTCATAGCCTTATTTAGATGTCAAAGATAATTTATTATCAAATGTATTTCATGTCGAACCTGTATGTATTGATGAGCTTGTCTGCAGGTTTCCCATTGCATTTGAGCAGTCAGTATGCGTGATTCCAGGCTGGAAAGGATCTCTTGCGCTACGCCAGAATAGTCGACCAGTATTTTTCAAACCTTGAGAGATACCATATGCGATTCAAAGTGGTGTCAAAGCAGAGCTCGATGAGCTAGTCAAAGACAAAATTATCACATTTGTCAAAAAGAGTGATTGGGCCTCACCACTTGTTCCAGTCCCTAAGCCGAACGGTAAAATAAGGCTTTGCGTTGATTATAAAGTTGCCGCAATCCACAACTAACTGATGCGCACTACCCTATTCCGCATATCAATTATCTGATTAGTCAACTTTGTAATTCACGGTACTATTGTAAACTTGATTTGTACAAAGCGTATCCCCATATTGAAATGGATGAAGAAAGCCAGAAAATCCAGACTATTTCAACCCACAAAGGTACATTTTGAGTAAACCAGCTGAGTATGGGTATTAAAACGGCGCCAAGCGAATTCCACCAAAGTATGGATGGTGTGTTGCAAGGCCTGAATGGTGTTGTAGTGTATTTGGACAATATTATTGTCCATGGAGAGTCGATTGCACAGTGTCAAGAGAATTTATTTGCCTGTCTCCAGCGCTTGCAGGATAATAATCTGCATGTCAATAAGGAAAAATGCAAATTTTTCCAGATAAGAATCGCATACTTGGGATTCTTGATTGAGGGTCAAAAAGTTCGAAAAGATCTGAGAAAGGTCAAGGCAATAGTTGATGCACCACGTCCAACCCATCAGAAAGATGTACAGCAGCTGTTGAGACCTGTAACGTATTATTTGAAGTTTATTCCGAATGTCTCAACCATCACCTAGTTACTAGTCAAACTGAGTCAATTTCATTGGTCAACCAAATGTGAAGCAGCATTTAAGAAGCTGAAGAAGCTAATGGCTAGCAAACAAATTTTGGTTGCATGTGATCCAAACATGCCAGTTACTGTCGCATGTGACGCTAGTCCCATGGGAATTGGTGCAGTTTTGTTGCACAGAATAGATAGTGCCGAAAGACCGATAGCTTTTGTGTCGAGGTCATTAACACCGGCTGAACAGAATTATAGTCAAATTGATCGAGCGGCTCTGGCAATTGTGTTTGCGCTCGACAAGTTCTACATTTACATCTATGGTCGAAAGGATAATCACCCGCTTACTCGCATTTTTCACCAACATGCAAAGTTACTGCCGATAACAGCAGCCAGGCTGTTACGTTATGCCGCATATTTGTCCGCATTCAACTTTGAAGTACGCCATCATCTGAACGAGCAACATACAAATGTCGATTATTTGTCCAGATTTCCGAAAATTTTAGCTGATTTACGCCAGACAATTAAGGAGGAGTCTGATTTAACCCTCAATTTCAAGGGCAACCGAGTATACATACCAGCATTGCTACGTGCGAATATCCTTAGTGAGTTACATTCAACGCATTCTGGTATTACTAAGACGAAGCAGCTAGCCAGACGATACTGTTACAGGCCGTCAATCAATGCAGATATTAAGAAATTAATTTAATCGTGCGAGAAATGTGCAATGTTGCAGAAATCGCCAGCTAAAGCTCCACTTTATTGATGGGAGCAGCCACAAGAAAATTTTGAGCAAGTGCATATTGATTATGCTGGTCCTAGAAATAGATTTCATTTTCTAATTTTAGTTGATGTAAAGTTAAAGTGGCCAGAGATTCGTATTTTATCCAGAGCACCAACTACCGAGTCGACCATCGCACTACTTAACAATATTTTTTCAACGCATTGTTTTCCACGGCATATGGTCAGCAATAATGCGATGATTTTTTGAATGATGCATTTAAAAATTATTGCACCACTAATGACGTTTTCCAGTCGTTCACAGCGCCGGGTCACCCAGCTATCACTGGGTTGGCCGAATGTTATTTTCAAATTTTGAAGTCAAAATTGTCAAAAATGGAATAAGACTCGCCAGAACCAATTACCAGTAAAGTCAAATCGATTTTGTTACAATTTCGCGCTACTCCACTTCAAGGAGGTAAAAGTCTAGCAGAGTTGTACCTTAATCGACAGATACGTATTTGAATGGATGCGATTAAGCCATATAAGCCACAAAGAAATTCGATAATGCCAGTCCGTATTTGAGAACTACGAGAAAGTCAAAAGAGTCCAGGCAAGAATTTATCAAAACGAGTCAAAATGGTATTTAGGCACAGTCGCTAAACAGACTTGGACAACTGCACTACGTCGTTCGACTTGATAATAGTTACACGTTTAAACAACATATTGACCAACTTCGACTATCTGAGATTCCAGCTAAACCTTCGCAAGGGGACGAACCACCAAAAAAGAAACAAGTGACTTTTGCAGAGGAGTTCAACTACAAACCAATTATAGTCAAGAAACCAGATCCAGATACTTCAATGCAAACCAGGGCTAGTAAGCCAAAACAACCGCCCATTACTCCAAGGCGTTCTACACGAGAGAAACAAGCACCCGCTTGTTATTGAGATTGTATGTCATTAAATAATTTTATCCTTTTTTTTTCAATTCAATATTTTTTATGGATTTGTGTCGTATCATGTTTAGTCTAGTCTGGTTCTAATTTTTATAGTTTTAATCGTCAGAATTCGAATATTCAAATTATACTTGTGTACTTTTCGATTAGGAGGGGAGACTGTTATATATCGCCCTCTGTAGGGAACTTTAGAACTAATGTCCGAAGCACACAACTATGTTGTCTCCATATTATCTTGTTTCAATGTAATCAGAAAAATGTTAGTCGTCTAAAAAATAGTCGATTCCTTTGTATGTCAACCATTACAATTGTGTAATACATTTTTGTATCCAATATGTAAATGCTATTCTTAATTTCGAACACAACAGTGCCCATATTTGTTCACTTGGGAATTGTTTGACTGAATGTAAAGTTTTAGAAACTATATTTCATTTTTTACTTTGTTGTTCTGTGTAATATTGATGCGGCTTTATATCTCCATTTATTTCATCTTCAGTAGTTAATGGTAGCTTCTGCAGTGTATTGTTAAGAGAATATTGATGCATTAGGTACTTACATTCAATCTCTTTGGTATTTGATATAGAATATTTCAGTAGCATGTGATATAACTCCCCATAAGATGTGGCTTCATTCCTAGTAGTGGAGGCTTAAATTAGTGACTTAGTGTAAACTGCACAACCTTATATTATTTCTACTCTGAAAATATGCCTAATTTTTCATTTTCTTTTAGACTACAACTTTACAACAGTGTCTGAAACATTTCCAGACTGTTGATAAAAGAGACATCATGGACCAGGTGAAGGATTTACCCGAAGTTCAACGAGAATGTGTAGTAGCATACATGAATGCGGCAAAAGCTCCTAAAAAAGCTACTACACGCTACACTCGTAAGTGGTTATACGAGTGCCTGCTTCTAAAAATTCGACATTCGAAGGGCTACATGCATTTAAGAAAACGGAAGAGCTTCCATTTCCCTCACTTTCCACCATCTACCGCGTCACAGGGAAATTAAAATTATCCTGTGGCTTCCACGATGCAGTATTCAAAATTCTGAAGAAGAAATCTGAAGGGATGAAAGCAGAAGAAGAAGTAATTTTAACTTGTTGTGGCTCGGCGTTTTCGCTGCTCTAAAAAATTTGAACGAAAAACTATCCAGCATATCATGAATAACGTTCTAATTTGTATTTAAAAAGGCACATATATAATTATTTATTTGTGTCTTATTTATTCAGTTTTACAGGAGCGCTCTTAATTGACGAAATGAAGCTATCACCATCGCTGTCATTTGACAAAAATCAATTAAAGACAGTCGGTTTCATCGATTTGGGGGAAATACACTCATGAAAGTCAACGCCAGGAACTTGGAGACCATGCTCCAGTGCTCTTATATCAGCCATTCCAAGGAAAATGGGTGCGAAATATAGCCTCTTTTCTGAGTAGAGGCGCTGCCAGTGGTACGGGTCTAACACAGATTATTCTAGAAGCTTAGTGCTACTGGAAAATTCTGGGTTCAAGGTCGGCTGCATTGTAACCGATGGAGCACAGTGAAACCGGGGAATGTGGAAGCAGTTAAATGTTTCTCGAGACATGCCAAGCTGCGAACATGTCATGGGCGAAGACCGACGCCTTTAGCTCATTAGCGACTTCCCTCATCTTATTAAAAATTGGTGGACCTGAAGGTTTTCCCATACCAAGTTCGTGAACATTACTAAGACGTTTTGAGAATTATAAGGTCAACCCTGGCATCCTAACAAATTTGCTGGAGTCATTACGGCACAAAGTCCAATGTATGGACCCTTTGGACCGATTTTGCGTCTTATCTGTGGACAAAATACAAATTTGTTCGTTGGAGAGAATTCAAAAGAATATGTTGGGCATATTTCACTGGGAAACAGTGAACAGTTAGGAACGCATGCTCTTGTAGTTCTTGTAAGAGGAATACGACATAACTGGAAACCGGTATGAATAAAATATTTCTTACAATTCACGTTTGCATTAACCTAATGAACCAACATTGATTAAATTGTAATGAAAACAGGTGATAACCGTCAAAATCACGGGAGATTCTGCAAAGAGCGATGATATGGAAGTCCTAATTCGGAGAAACATAGAATATCTTGAAGAATGCGGCCTGAAAGTTATTGCTCTAGTCTTGGATATGGGACCAAACAATACAGGTTTGTGGACTCGTCTTGGCGTTGTGGTACAAAAAAATGGCATTAGACGAAACTCGTTCTCAATCAATGGCCATGACGTCTTCATGCTTGCGGACGTTTCATATCTACTTAAAAGCCTTCGGAATGCTCTCCTTAACAACGACGAGTTGTATTTACCAGAAGAAGTTGCAGAGCTTGAAAATCTCCCAAACAATGTCGTCTGCAGTAAATACATACAAAGCCTATGGCAAGCAGAAATACGTGCTAATAAACTGATACGAACTTTGCATCACCTCACTTCGGAAGACATATTTCCTAGTAATTATCAGAAAATGCACGTAGGTTCTGCGGTCTGTTATTTTAGTGATAAAACCGCAGCGGGAATCAAACTTGCTGTTGAGCAAAAAATATTACCCGAAGAGGTCAAAGTTAGTGCCTGGTTCGTTAATCTCATTCATATGTGGCTCAAGTTAGTGAGCAGTAGACTATCAAAGACTTCAATAACGATAAAATATCAAGATAAGAAGTTGGCATTACTACAGCGCATAATTACAGTTTTCCAGGGAATTCGTATTGAAAAGAAAAACGTCTGGAAGCCGTTGAACAGAGGATTCATACTCTCGTCTTTATCGTTGTGCGACATTTCAAAAGTACTTCTGAAAGATGACTAGTTACAATTTCTCTTATTCCATAGATTCAACATAGACGCACTTGAAAATGTAAATTCACAAATTCGAAGACGAGGAGGAGCTTCGCCGACAGTATCAGCCTGTTTGAATGCCGTTAAAATTATAACAATCTCGCAGTTAATTTCCCAGATAAATAAGGGTAATTACGAAAACAGTTCTGATATTTTTCTTCTAGATTATTTCCGTCATTCACATGAACCTCCAAGTGTCAATCCAGTATCCAAAAAACTTGTTAATGTAGTTCAAACACCGGACTTTTCGAAACCTTTCGATTTTATTCAAATTAGAAATAGTTCTGAACCTTTAAAAATTGATAATTTCAATACGTTTGATTTAAATTTAATCTCAAACATATGCGGGAGCACTATGAATTCCTTATTTAAGAAGATAAGTATAATATGTGAAACATGTTGGACGTTTTTCAATACTGATTTAGTGTCGGACAAAAATTTGTTGTTCTATATAGATAAGTTGATTAAAGGAGGTCTGAAAGTGCCGAATTACAGTGTTATCAATATCATAATTAATTGCGAAATAATATTCAGGAAATTTGTAGATTTAATCTTACATAATAATTGTAAGGACTTGATAGAAAATTTGAGTTCCGATTTCATAAATGCGTATTCGTTTCCCGTTTGTAAATGTATTCAATTGAGCAGTATTGGTTCCTTCGAGAAATTTATTGTCAATCATTATTTTAAGATACGATCATACGCCTTGATTAGCTTGAACAAAAATCGAAAGCGAAAACAGATTATGTATGGAACGAGTTCAGCAAAAAAAAAAAAAAAAAAAAAGTAACTACGAGTAAAATTGAAAAATAAACTGTTATTAGCATTGATAAAATGTTTTATTTTATGACCACATTTTACCGAGGAATAGTTCAAAGAATGATTACAATTATGTACGAAATAATTGACGTTTGCGCTGCAATGATGAAATCTAATTTCAAAAATTGGTACTGGCTTAAAGTCAAGCCGAAGGTAGACTGGCGGTAGGTACTCGGTCCCTAGGTACTCGCAATGAAACAATAAGCGTTTAAAAAGTAGGAACATGGATAATTTACACGCCTCACTTTTACTAAGTGATTGAAATATACAATTTTGTTCAACGAATCTATAGACTTACAATGATAAAAGTAGATAAAAAAACAAGGTGCAGCCTTGAAAGGAGATGATGAGACCTAATGAGAACTATCAAAGTAATATTATGCCGGTAATTATCATACATGATTATAAGTACTAACAATACTTACATGATTTATTAATTTTATTAATGCTAATTTCAAATAGGAAAAATATATTCGAAACAGGGCGATTGTTCGTGTAATCATTGGACAATCATTATGGAAAAACCTCAGGTATTACATCCAATTTTAATATTATTCTTACTGCAGACGTAACTCATTGTTAATTACTTTTTTAGAAACTGAGTAGTGAATTTCGGGTGTTGGACTTATAATTTTTTGAACAAATAGGATACATACCCTAATTATTGTATTACCTACTTGTATTATTGTAGACTGATTTGAAGATACATGAAGTCGCCAACAAGTGCGACAATAATAATGACAATCCTAATGATGTTGACCCAAGAAAATCTGCGCTACCCTGTGATAATCAAGTAGGTTGTTGCGGAAGACTCTTCTGTTTATGAACTCTTTGTGTTATTAATATAATTACTATTTTGTTGATAAGAACTGCGAGTGACCTCATACAGGAATATCAATCTCTTTGGAATGAAAGAACCGAACTACTGAAGAAGACGTTTTTTATGATTCAAAAATCTGCAGAACTTGATACATTATCAAAATTATGTGGATTGAAAAATGAAGATGAATAGAAGGAGTTACGCATGCGATTCTTTCATAACTGATGGGATATGTTCTCATTTTTGCAACACATTTTGCTTGTAGAGGCGACGCTCGGCACAAAAACTGATACGCCTGATAAAAAAAAAACAATTATACAACGTAATTTTCAAACGTCAGTAAAAGGGAAACGACGCAGTAGATCGCTTTTAAATGACACTCATTGGAAAGGAAATTTTATACCAAAAAATGTTTATTCTCCTCGATTTTTCATATAATTTCAAACTTTTTGAGATATTCCCCAATAAACCAAAAAATCCGCGTATTTGCCATAAGAGTACGGGCATTATTTTCGTAGCGTTGGATCCAAGATGGCGTATGTCGATACCCGGGTTATAGTATCTCTATGTTAAAGTAGCGTCGCCTTCCGCCTTTCAGATTGACGTAATCTCCCACAGGTCTAAGCCCGAGCACATCATCGTAATTTTACGTCAGTCATTGTATTTAAAAATTTGTTCAGCAAATGTTGGTTCACTTTTGTAATGAGAACTAAGTCCAAACACATTGCATTAGATTGTCTAACATAGCAGCTGAATCAAGCAAAGACTGCTGGATAGCATAATATTTGAGAATTCCTAACAGATGGTGGTAGAGAATTTGATACTGCGGAAGTCAAGAAGTTGTTTAATGATTGGGCAGTAATTCATGGTATCACGGCGCCGTATATATAGCACAGTAAAATGGGAACACGAAAAATATGAAAATTGTACTATTGTGGAAATAGCTCGAATTTTTTGTCATTCCAATCCCCCTACTGAATTTCTAGATGCTATTTGGGCTGAACTGGTGACAGCAGCCACATATGTGTTGAATCGCACTGGAAAATCGTTCGAGGAAAGATATTCTGCCCATAGAATGTTGGCTCAATCTACATCCCAAACAGTAGTCTGCTTTAATCAAATTCCTATCCTACCCTCGCAGGAACGAGAAAAGCCATCAGGTTACGGCTATTCTGACAGAAATGATAAAATGCAGCCAGACGAGAGCTCTGTGCCAGAGAAGCGAACTAAGCGTAACAAACCAGAGAAGGTATATCTGAAATTGATGACCAAGATGAAAATCATACCTTGAAGTTAGGCGCTTCAGTTGTCTGTAAAATCTGTCACGTTGTAATTTAGAATATTTGCGGGAGGTACACGGATTAAACTGATTTCCAGTTCTCGAAAGTACAACTCCACTTCTTCTTTAGTAACTTCAGCATGGCATCTCTTTATATTTCCCGCAAACTTTTCCATAAACTTGTTATATCTTTTGTTGAACTTTAACCACCAGTCTCGCCCAGGCTTATTATCTCTAAAACGCGTAGTTGTACCCTGGGAGTTTAGATAATCTTGTACAAGAAGCATGATGTCGCGTCCTCTAAAAGGCATTTTCCATTCCGCACATCTCGGCAAAATTGAACACAGTTCTTCCTCTTCCGTAATTTATAAAACCGTTTGCCCTCCAACAGGTCGTATAGATCGCATGTTTAATGCTTCGTGCAAGTTCGAATATGGAATCGCATACCATACCAACACTGACTTGACAAATTGTCATTTTTTTGGCTCCATACAGCATCAATAGCCTGTGCTCTATACATAGTTCAGATTGTACCCCAGGTTTGGTCTTTGAGACTTACTGATGTATGTAGGTGCCATATCCAATCACCAAAATTGAATACATATAAGCACTAAATGGTTCTCCTATCCACAAATAATATTTAAAGCAGTAGAAGTACCTGATAAGCTGATGAGGAAGTTTCGTATTTTTCGAATTCTGTGACAGTATTCATCCCATCCACAGTTCCCGGTTGTAACTTTGGCACATGTACACTAAAAAATTTGAACGAAACACACTATATTAAAAAAAATGTAATCCTTACCTCATCGAAATCATTCCAAACTTCAAAAAATAAAACAGAGGAACTGCTACAAAACTAGACTCTAATGTCTAATGCGGTAATGCCGGTTAGCCGTTAGTGTTACCTGTTACGATCTTCTTTTATCTATCAAGTTAGTATCAAAAATCAACATTGAAGATTGAACACAACATAAACTCGTAGAATAAACTTCACACACCACATGCCGTTTGTTTGAAGTTTCTACGATCCGGTGGAGCGCTATTGTCATTCTTGCGTTATCATGTTTAGGCCCGCTTCACACGAGACACGACGCCGACGCCGAACCGACAGCCGGACATCGGAAACGATGAGACGACGACAACAAAAGGGAATCAACTAACATTTGTGAACATTAGTATCGTTGGAAATGGAAAGACCGAAAGAGCGTAAAACGTAGAATTTAGAATTTTTCAAAATTGGGCCCCCAATTCAAAAATGTGTACTCACGTTGTAAAAAGCTTATAAGTAAACGCAAGGCCATAATCCCATAATATAGTTTCTACTTCTACATGGCTCTCGAACTTCGAATCGTCATCATCTATCCAGTTTGAGTTCAGTCTATGCTATCCTTGGCTTTTTGCATGATTTCTGATTTGATATCACAGCTTCACAGGATTGTTTTGTTGTTGTTTGTTGTTTCAGCGTCTTTCATGAGCATCGTATGGAGTCTTGATCTTGAAATGTGCGTCTGCGTCCAAATATTCCCGTTTTACCATCGAATTCGGATATCATTTTGCATCCGTAAAAATTCTGATCAGAATGCGGTGAAGTTCTAAATCCGGTGGAACGACGATAACGAACCGGAACACTCGTCATGAACCTGGAACTGCTTGGTATGTTAATATGTTTACGTTATTAGTATTTATTTAATTATTTAACGCGAATATTCTCGAATCCATGACCGTAAATTCGGAAATGGACTGACTATCTTTATCTGCATTAAATTTCCCATGCATATATGTAATTCATTTTTTAAGCTAGAAATTGTCGGCTTCGTGGAGAACTTGATAGATATGTATCTAAACGGAATGATGTTACCGATGAAGCCGACTGGCTTCTGCGAAGCATCAGTTTGTCAATTCTTGAAAATACATAGTAGTTTATTTACATAAGTACATTGATATCGAATTTTATGTCGTCAAATTTAGATCATTTTATGTTTTCGCTTTTGGAATCGTTTCAACATATTTGCTTATGATTTTATTTCAGAATCGTTCGGTCAGAATTACCCGGAGGTAAGTTTCTGCTATGTTCTTTCGCATTTAATTGCATGCAGAATTACCACTCAGCCGTCAGGTCGTGTTGTGTCGGCGACGGTCAAGTTGTTACATCATTAGAGTACCGACTACCGATTCGTTCGACACGAACGTAGCCCGGTCCTCAGTTTACTCGTTAGGTTGTTGCTTATTATTCATCAGTTCTATGTTTAACAGGAATTCGATGGAACGCTGGACTGTGTATCATTGGCCGTTACGTGTTCGTTTAATAAACGCGGGACCTTACTCGCGGTTGGTTGTAATGACGGTCGCATCGTTATTTGGGATTTTTTGACTCGAGGCATCGCCAAAATCATCTCCGCTCACATGCATCCAGTATGTTCGATTAGGTTAGTTGATCGCGAAGCGTATATACGCGTAAACATTATATATAGCGACGTATGTAGGTACCTCGATCAAATTTCAAACGTTTCATTCTCCCTTTCATTTGTGATTCGTGGATACGAACATAGCTCGAATCTGCTCAAAACCGGTGAAAAAAAACGCCGCCACGTAGCGTCGGCAGAATTCCCTCAGTTTTGCGATAACGTTTAGTTTGTTTCATCGGGTAAATAATGTTACAGCTGGTCCAGAAATGGTTGCAAATTATTGAGCGCGTCCACTGATAATAACGTATGCATATGGGACGTATTATCTGGTGAATGCGAGCAGAGATATCGCTTTCCGTCACCAATTTTGAAGGTCTGCATTTTCTTACTACGAGTAGTCTTAGCTTTAAAATGAGCCGAGCAACCTCCGACTAATTTGTTTTCATTTTCTCATTGCAGGTTCAGTTTCATCCCAGAAATGATAAACTATTTTTAGTTTGCCCTATGAAACACGCTTCGGTTCTAGTCGACCTGGAAAGCGAACATCATATCATACCAATGGACGACGGTGTATGCACATTCATTTAAATTTATTCGTTTTGTATCTTGGTAATTCGGTCAGTTCTTTTTTTTTTTTTGATTTCGGAACTGCTGTTAAGTGTAAATGTGTAATATAAGGCCTTCTGTGAAAAGGTACCATATGTCGGAAACGTAAGTTTTGCCCTATTGCACGAAGTGGGTTTTCAAGTCGGAAATTCCATTTTTCGGATTTAAACGGAAACTGCTTCTAGACACACCTGGCCACAGTGTAGTAGTAGAAAGTAGCCATTTAGGACGTGATACTTCAAGTAGATGGTACCATAAGTTGCATCGATCTTGTTTACGTTTATGTGCGGGTTATCACAACAGCTGCGCATGATAATTATTGTGTTACTTTTTAGTCTATTGTTTTCAAATGTGTGACCTTGCAGAACTACGTTTTCGGACTTATTAGTTTTTCAAAACTAACCTTTCACTTGTTCTTCATACGAACTATCTTATTTGAAGTTGTATTCTTCTGTGTACATTATCAAGTGTCTGAACCTTGCAAGATGTTATCAGCAAAATTTGGTACGGATTGGCGTCTGTAGACGCTGAGACATCGATTTTCTCGTGTATTTTTCTGTTTTACAACTTTAAACACTTTTTTTTTCCCCCAAAATTAATATTTTATATCCTCAAACTTTAGCTGCTTATTTCAATCCACATCGAAGCTCGATACTGATTTTTTTTTTAAATGTGGGATATGTACCATGTAACATACTCCACGTTCAGAGGCGCAGCAAAGATATTCCTGCACCCGTGTACAGTACTTTGCCTATTTGCGACCTTGAAGTAAAATGGCAAATGTAAGTTTTGATTCTTTGCCCTTCATTTGTGCTCTATCAGATTTTATCAAAACTTAACAACCGTTTTTCCGATGTATGGTACCTTGTCACAGAGCGCCTCGCAAATACATTTGTAAACCTCATTTACACCTCCTCTTCCCCTCTCCGTCTATAGGTATTATGGTCTGGATGCTATTCTGGCTTTAAATGGAACAATTTCTCCAGAAACGAAGTGAATCGTGTAGAAAATTTCAAGAAACTGGTGTATTAATCGAATCCTTTTTGGCGATATTGTTCTAAGGGTGGGTGTTTATATGTATGTGTTCTTGTTTGAGAGGGAAAATGTTGCTCCATTTTGGCATAATAGTTGAACAAACACCATCTGAACTGATAGAATAATTTTTCTTCAGGAAATATTGAGGAAATATTTCAGATTTTCCCTCCTGACTTTTTTGCACCCAGAGTGGATTGCTATACGGGGTTAGTCGGTTTTCTTATCTGCCATAGGAAAACTAGTTTTTCGCGAAACCAGGCGCACGTTGTTTCGCCAAGCGAGCGGTCTCCTTGACAAGAATTTCATAGGACATATTCGGGGAAAAATCTGATGATTTTTGAAGAATTTTGTCAAGAATCTTCAGGAAAAATTTTCTAAATCTCCGAATAATTTCATCGGATATCTTCGAGAAAAATCTCCTATTCAGGAAACATTTGCCATAATTTTCGAAGAATTTCATCGAACATTATTGAGAAATATATGATTTCAGGCGAATTTTGCCAGAAATCTTAAGAAAAATCTTTAATGATTCCAAATAGTTTTATCAAAAATCATCGAGAAGTATCTGTGATGATTTTGAAAGGATATCCTTAGAAAAAATGTTGATGCTTTTCAAAGAATCTCGTCAAAAATGTCCAGGAATATCTCCAATAATTTCTAAGGAACTAATCAGAAATCTTGGGGGAAAAAATGTGATTAATTTCGGAGAATTTCTTCGGAAATATTTGGAGAAAAGTCCAGTGTTTTCCAAAGAATTTCGTCGAAAATCTTCGAGAAAATTGTCGGATAATTTTTAAAAGATTGCATTGGAAATTTTCGGAAAACAACTCCGATAATTTCCGAAGAATCTCGTCGAAAATTTTTAGAATTAATTTCCAATGATTTCTAAGAAAGTTCTTCCTGAAGAAAACCTGCAAGAATCATGGAAGGTACTTCGCAGTGATTTCTGATAAACGCCTTTGGAATAATTGCTGAGTATTCCTAAAATTTCTTGCTTTCGATAAAATTCTCCAAAAATTATCAGGAAATTTTCTCGAAGAATTTTTATGAAATTTTTTGGAAAACAATGATGAGGACTTTTTCTGAGGATTTCTGAAATTATTGGAAATCTTCCTCGAAACTTTACAATGAAATTGCTGAAAAATCATTCGAGATCCGAAGCTTCACAATGAAATTCTTCGGAGATGATCGAACGTTTTCCCAGAAGATTTTGAATGAAATGATGGCAGGGTCCAAAGGAGGGCTGTCCATCCGTTTAGTGTCGACTAAACGAACATACGAGTACATCGCGTTTTGCTCGGCTTTCCGATTCGTTTGTTATACTCGCAAAACTTACGTTAGAATAATTCTAACCGAATTATTGTAATTTCATATATTTCTTTCTTTCTTTGTTTCTTTTTCAGTCAGATTTGACGATAGTAGCTTCATTTGATCGCAGAGGACAGTATATTTACACCGGTAATGGTAAGGGAAAAGTTCTCGTCCTTACATGTCCGAATCTCGAAATAAAGGCCTCTTTCAAAATCAATAGTAGCAGCGCAACGGCCGTGAAAAGTATCGAGTTTGCTCGGAGAGGCGAGTAAGGACGTTTGCATTGCGAACTTATCGTACATTTCTAGTATATGTAGTCTGCTCTTCGCTGGTGGTGATAATACTTATGTTTGTGTGGCATAAGGCTTACGTAGCGTACTGTGCTCGTCGGCTTAGAAGATCGCACAGAAAAAGTGGAAACCTCGAAGCTGAAAAAAAAATACTAATCTTGCCTGTAAGGTATTAAAAATTGACTTATTAATTTGCTCTATAAAACTCCCATCACTCTGCAGCTACATTACTGGCTCCTCGACCGTGTGGCTATTCAATGGTTGTTTTTCCATTACACAATTAATTGTGGGCTTTTCCGTATCCTGAGGGGATCCCTCGCATGGACAGTACATACATAAAATTAATTAGATGACATAGAATGAAATACAGATAAAAAATAAGAATAGGATGACTTATCTTTTTTCAATTTGCTCTCCATCCGAGTCCTGGAATCCGCCCTTTCAAGCATTACTTCAGAGACGTCGGGGAGGCTGTTTGGGCTATCTTAGCCCTCTTCCCTTCTGGCCGAAAATCCGGCCTAGGTCGATCATTCTGGTGAGTTGCTCCGTGGGCTTGAACCCGGAACCTCCGGATTCTGAGACCAACGCGCTGTCCACCCGATCTCAAGAATAAAATTACTTAGTGACTATTCTAATCTACTGAGTATGATCTGTCTTCTGCCTCGAGGCGCTGATATATTAGTTCTCTTTTTCCTTCTTCTCCGCTACAAATCGTTTTTAGCATCTTTTATTAACTCCAAAAGTATTAGTCTCTCCATGTCAACTTTGTTGATGGCTTCTTGATTCGTGACTTCTACTCATGGAATATGGAGCATTTTTCGGTAGCTCCATGCTTCGAAAGCGTTCACTTTCTTCTCCGTAGTCTGTGAAATGATCCAAGTCTCCATCACGTATCTTAGACCCGGCTAAATAGCATTTCAGCGCTTTCAATCTTAGTCGTAGGTCTTGTTTTCAAGGACCAGTTCAAGCTTACTGGAAGCTTCCCTCGCCATTCCCATCCGACGTTTGATTGCTGTCTCGTTCTTCTCATCACTCGTAGTCATTATGTCGTGATATCGCTACTGTATGACTTGCTCCAGCTTGGCGCTCTTCACTGTCATGCCTTTGCTCTGTGTTTTGCGGATCACCATCACCTTCGCCTTTGCTGTGCTTATTTACATACCATATTTCTTTCCCTCTATGTTGATTCTAGTCATCATTTGCTGCAGCTGCTGGGGAGTGACTGTTACAATTATTGTCGATGTTTATTCGCAGCCCATTCATCTTGAATCCTGTTTTACAGAGTTTCGAATATTGCACGATCTGTTCTGAATATAGATTGAATAGTTTCGGGAATAATGGGTTGCTTTGTCTCACTCCCCTCTCAATGGTGCAATAATTTTCGGAACGTAACCCTCCTATCCTGACGTTGGTTTTCTGATTCCAGTAAAGCATTCGAATCAGCCGTAGGTCTTCCTGATCTATTCGGACTTCTAACAGTTCTATCAATTTCTGGTGACTTACTCTATCAGACGCCTTTTCATAGTCTATGAAACGTACACGCGGAGATCCTCCTGTCTACCGCCAAAGCTTCTCATTCCTTTCTTTTTCACACATCCGAATTGCGTTGCACGGAGCTTGATATCGATCGTGTTCTCAATCCGGCAGTTTATTATTGATAGCAACTGATGACAGTAGCTTAAGAGTATACTCATAATACTTATCATACGGTAGTCTGTACTTGTTCTTGAGTTTCCTTTCTTTGGTACTCTGAACTCTTCGGGAATTATCCCTGTCTTATAATGTTGCGTTCAATATTTTTAGTAGTCGTTCTTTATTATTCTCCGACTGGCGCTGTAGTACCCCCACCGGTATTCGGTCTTCACCAACTGCTTTCCTCTTCTTGGCCATTTGAACCGCAGCTTTCAGCTCGTTCATAGGTATACCCGGAGGGTGTTTCATTTCTTCCCTGAGTTCTGTATATCGAGGCATACTCGCATCTTTGTATAGTGATTAAATATATGTACTACTTCAATTCCTCGTTATTTGAATGCAGTTCTTCTTGCTTGTGGTTAATCACCGTCACTTTCGTTCTTTTTCGTTCTACATTTGTCGCATTCGATTATCCTTTTCAAAATTTTCAATTTGGCTAAACTTTTCTTCGTATCGCCGAGTTTTCTCTTTGGTGCATTTCTTCAATATCTGCTTGTGTAGACGCTTGTATTACCGATGTTTTTATTTTTGATTTTCCTGCGCTCATTTGTTAATTCCAGAGTTTCTTCAGAGATCTAGGACTTCCTTGTCAGAGACTTTCTTCTTTCTTTTCCCTTTTTTTTTTTTTTTCCAGAACTCCTGTCGAACTAACCACTGCGTTCCTCCAGCATGGCCATGCTTTTTGAACGTAATTCTCGTCTTCGATCGTTTCTTTCTCAGCTACCATCGCGTGTTCCAATTTTGCGTTAAATGTTCCAGCGATTTCCTTCCGGTCTAATAAGAGGAAATCAAGCCGGTCATCCTCCCTTCCTTCCGTTTTGCTCACTTTTTTCAACGAGATTCGACATTTTGCCGCCAAGTGTGTTGCAATCTCTGGCGGTTATGTGTAGTACTTCAAAAGTCCGTTCCTATATCCCTGCTTGACTAAGATGTAGTCTTGATTTCGAGTTGTGTCATGTGTGGGCTTACTTTTGTGTGTTGCATACCAACCTGTTCTTAAACGCAAATTCCACTAATCTACTCTAACACCCTAGCGAACACAGCGACTACAGTATTAATCGAAGTGGAAACACAGCGCGCCTTGTAACTCCCGCCAGTTCACACGAACAAGGCATCACAATCGCAAGGCGTGTTACCACTGGACTAGAACGATTGGTACTGTGCATGTGCACGTCGTGGACTACTTATTCAAAGTCGTGAAACACGTGGCTAGTAAACGAACTGCGGCTGCACACTCTGCGTCACAGAAGGAAAACTCGCACGCAACAAAACCGTGGGGAAAGCAACGGCAAGCTACCCCAAGTAATCTGCCCAGGAGAGTCGCGCGTCAAAGCCGCGGCCGCCAGGCTACAATGCCTGAAGAAGGAAATTCACAAGCATGGTGTCAGGATTTCTAATAAGGAAAAACTTGAAAATTGAGGAGGTATAGCCGTTTCACAAAGAATTCTACAGCCGACGGCTTTCACGCTGATCCAAAGACTGCTCCAACACGTGACAGCAGAGCCGCGAACACAGAAGAATTCTAAGATATGTTGGCAGGCTCGCTACGCTCGAAAAGCTGAGATGATGTAGTTTTCGTAATTAGAGATGTCAATGCGAAAATCCGACGAGGACATAATGATACAAAAGTCGGAAGATTCGGTCTTGGCGAGCGGACGGAATGAAAGTGGGGGTACTCGAATATCACTTGCTTTCCGGCGTTTGTGGGACTCGAACCCGAGACGCTAGGATTGCGAAGCCGGCACGTTACCACTTTACCATTACAGCGACTTTTGAATCTCCTTACACGAGTAGATAAATTCTATTTTCCCATGGCTATTCTATTTTATCCGGCCTGTTTCACATCATTAATTCCTAGAATGTCTGGCTTCAGCTGTTCCGCGTCCAACATCACATTCTGTAATTTTCTTGTCTGGCATAACGGTCTTACATTCCACGTTCTAATGTTAATTATCTCGACACGTTTGATGTTTTTCTCCGGGTATTTTTCGGACCCCAGGCGGTATCGTGGGCGACGCATGATCATCCTGCCGGAGACTAGAGGGCCGTTGTTTTGATGCCTGTGCCCATGTCAAATATTAAGAAATAACTGTTACTGCGGTGGTTCTCCGTTGCCTTCTGCAGGCTTTTCTATTAGGTTGTGCTCCCGTAGCCGGAGGTGTCCAGTTTCTAGGCACTGGACACTCGCTTGCGCTCATTCAACATACACAGGTAAGTTTTGATGGGTACTTTGGCTGTATATAAGGAGCTGGTGACCTGCGAGTTGTTCCTAAAGTGCACGCTTAGCAGGATTTCTACTGACTCATTCCGACTTAAGAGCCCGCCCCATTTCATCACCAACTCAGTCTTCAAACTTGTGGTTTTCGCCTTCTACGTCAGTGCTGGGTTTATCGAAATAGAAGCTGTTTAGTTTTTCCGCTGGTAGGACTAGCACCTTGTGGTTGTCGAGTGATTACTAACTAGAGAATTAGCTTTAGTTGATGACCCGTACCCCGCAGAGCTGTTTTCCCATGCGACCTTTCAATTCTGAGCCGACGAAATGTGCGTACTATATAGATATATACGAGAATTTAAAAGAGCTGGAAATTGTTAATGTTGACAGATTTGTATTATTCAATTGTTCCGACCGCGTTGTCCGAGTTTATAATTCCGAACAAATCGTGTCCATGGGGAAAGACGGCGAAGTTGAACCTATTCAGAAGCTGCAGGATTTGGTCAACAGGTAGGTGGTACTCGCATGCAGCTCGCTGGTCGTAAGACCGTATTGCGCTGTTTATTACTATGGAATTTTTGTTTTTTGTCTACTTAATTTCTCGGAAACCATGATTTATCTATTGAAAATGAATGGATTGGCCGGAATCTGGCATTACCGAAACTGGGGTACGTTTCAGCTAATTTAAAAGCAAACCGTTTTCGATATTAGGAAAATTTCTCGGAAATAGTTCAAAAGTAAACCGATATTTTTCCAGAAATGGGAAAGAGAAAAAATTAGTTCAAAACTTGAATTGAAAAACTGCAATGCGTCGATTGAAATCGGTAGAAGTACCTAGAAACTGCCCCGCGCTAAAATCAAGTTGACGCTGTTCTGCTAAAAGTGGCCAAGTGCAATAAAGATATTAAATAACAGATTGTGGTATACGACATGATTTCCTCGTTCTTTACCATTCTCTTTTCGATTTTCATGCTGAAGCATGTTGCAGAAAAAAGTAGAAGTATGGTTCAAATTTCTGGTAGCCTAAAGGAATTCTTGCAGGGACAACGGATGATGAGGTGAAGGCAGCAGTCAAGGAATGGATGAAACAAGTTGGGCGGAATTTCTAGAAAGAATGTTTGGAAAAATTACCTGAACGTTGGCAAAAGTGTATTAATAGGGATGGCGATAATGTGAAGCATTAATAGAATTTAGTTTTTTTCTTTTGAGACCAAACAGGATCCTTATTTATTGATCTGCCTTTGTAATAGAAAATACTAAGTGACAGAAGTACAATGATTCGGCTGTTCTAAGCAACATGGCCGTAGAAAATCGATTCAAATCAATTTGTTTCTCTAGAAAATCACTTCAAATCGATTAAAAGAGAATAAAAACGATTTTTTATGTTCCTAGTTTAAAGATAATCGGGTCGTTCTCCAAAAACTGAGAATGTAAAGATGTTTTTTTTTTGTTTTTTTTTGTAGTTTTCTACATACTTAGTTTATATGTTATAGAAAACATAACAAGTTTACAGAGCAAGTGCGTCACAATTTAGGGTGGAAGACGACTTTTGTCCGCAACAATAGATATCTTGTCCATCGCAAAAGCACTGTTATCCCCAACTACAATTAAACCAGCTTCAAAAATTTCCTTTCCCAGGAAATTCTTGAAAATTGTGTTATCACATGCGCCGTTGACTATGATCTGGTACTTGGGTTGTGTTCCAGGATCTCTGTATTGCTATTTGTTTTGATAAAAAATGTATGTGCATATAAGGAATACCTATATTGTACATATCTTTGCACCAGTCAAAGATTGACCACAACAATGGACTGGAAAGCGTGGTAACAGAACTTTATGCCGTCTGCTTGTACAGACGCCGTACGCTATCTAGCAGCAAGAATCGACACTGCATTTGAAGTTTAGTCTCGTCTTGTCTCAATACCTGTTACTTAAAAAATAATAATTTGTTTTAAGTTGTTTTTTCCCAATAAAGTGGTATCAATCCAGAACAAGTGGAAGAATATACATACAAAGCGTGTCCTAAAATGCTAAAATTACTTGCAATGCGTGCGTGCGGACGCCGTACGCTATCTAGCGGCAAGAACTGACACTGCAACCTGAAGTATAGTCTATTTCGAGTCAAACGAGCGCGCGCCGATCGAAATTGGTATATTTTTCATCAAGATACAGCTGGTTGAACGGAACTAGTTTGTATGTCGCCTACAGACTACATTGGCAGGAAGCGCCCCAACTTGTGCGATAATTGAGTACTGCACTATAACGATGCGAGGTCAGACGAGTATGGTTGATGTAGGTGGATGGTCAGAAATTTACCCTCCAGGAATTGCCTTGTCGAGGCAGATGTGTAAGGTCGGGCATTGTCATGGTGCAGTACCCAATTGTCGCGCAAGTTGGGGCGCTTCCTGCCAATGTAGTCTGTAGGCGACATACAAACTAGTTCCGTTCAACCAGCTGTATCTCGATGAAAAATATACCGATGTCGATCGGCGTGCGCTCGTTTGACTCAAAATAGACTAAACTTCAAGTTGCAGTGTCAATTCTTGCCGCTAAATAGCGTACAGCGTCCGTACGCTCGCATTGCAAGTAATTTTAGCATTTTAGGACACGCTTTGTATGTATGTTCTTCCACTTGTTCTGGATCGATACCACTTTATTGGGAAAAAACAACTTGAAACAAAAATTTTTTTAATGTAACAGGTATTGAGACAAGACGGTAACATCAACGACAATAGACACCACCCTATACTTTTTTCAATTCAAAAAATGGTTACTGTCCTGTCTGATGGATTGGTGGAATTTGTTGCGGTTGTTATCGTGAACCCAAAAGAATTCCTCCCCTGGGAAAAAGTCGATTGTTAGAGTTCAAAATTTGCTGTAATAGAGTTGTGTACTCAACATTATTTTGTGATGGTTTTTCCATTTAAAAATGCTGATGCTTAGAAGCGCGATTTTTCGCTCACATGAAAAATCAATCTTCTCGCACGGCATGATAAAAACGTGCCTAAAGGTCCTTTTTGTTTGTTTTTTTTTTCTTTCTTTTTCTTGCTAACCTGGGTGACCACTTAGTCATTTTTTCTATTTTCAGTCATGTACCTAATGTCATTTTTTGTCATTTTCTCTCTAAAATGGTCATTCAAGTCATTTTTGGAGAAATTTTTCCTTCAAATTCGGGAAATTCTGCTGATTATGAAGAAAATTATTCTTGCCTCATTATTTTGGGCTTCCGCTGTGTAGTATAAATAAAGTTCAAATTCAATTTTACGGCTGATTGCAGCAAAATCATCCATTGCAATTCTAGTTAGGGAGTTAGTGGTTGGGAATTATGATGACGAGTCGTGTGAAAAGAAAGCACAAAAAAGAAAGAAAAAATTGCAAATGGTCTCCAGTTCTGATCACATTTTGATTATTTTTCAAAGTTAATGTCATTTTTTCATTTTTTTCCCCTGAAATTTCAAGTGGTCATCCAGTTGCTAACTCAAATTACCATAATTTACGACAGCTATTCGTATCGTTGGTAATTTATTGTTGATTTATTAGTTAGGGCTCAAAATTGCACTTTGGAGTGCATCAGTTAAAAAATACATATATAATAAAATAGTATTTCATATGTACGAAAGGGCTTTTTGTACTTTGCTCAGAACATATTAATCATTATCTCGAGGACGGTTTCAGAACCATGTGGAAGAAATGTTGCTTTTCTGGAGATGGTGAATACGTATGCGCCGGATCAGCTAGACAGCATGCTTTGTATATATGGGAAAAGAGTATTGGAAATCTGGTGAAAATTTTACACGGCATGAAAGGCGAACTTTTACTGGACGTGGTTGTAAGTATCTGTACCTACTTTCCATTTTTATTCTTCGCTGTCTTAATCATCATTATTCCACTAAACAGTACAAAAGTATTCTCATTGCGGAAAGTGAATAGATTTTCCTTCTTCCTCTTGGAAAGAAACAATTTCTCCTTTTTCAATTTTTTCCGTATTCTCAGGAAAGGAAATGAATTTCTTGTCATTAAACCTAGTAAATGTATCCCTTTTCCTCTTTTCTTAAAGAATGGAAATACTTTCTCATTCCTCAGAGCAGGGGCGGAATACTTCTTATTCACAAAGAAGGAGGAATAATTTCCTTCCCCCCCCCCCCCAAGGATTGAACCCCGGTTTTTCCTCGAAGAATGGAACAAAATTATTTTCTAAGGAATTTCTGTTTCCAAGAAACAAAAACAAAAAAAAAATGGAAAAATGAGAAATTGGTTTCTTTTCTCAGGAAATGCGAAGAAATCTCTCTTCCTTAATAACTTCGTTCCTTTTAAGGAAGAGAAGTTCTTTTTATACACGAAAAAAAAGGCGATGATTTTTCTCTACTTTTTCAACGGAGTGAACACAGTGTTTTCTCGAAGAATAAAATAAAGTTTTCTTTTTCTTCATTTTCTCAGGGAAAAGAACGAGTCCGCTTGCTAATTTGATAAGGTTAGAGCCGCTTGAAAGGGAAAAGAAGTTGAATTTGGAGTCAAAATTATTTTGAATGAAAAATCTGACTGTATTTTCGAAATTCGTGACCCGAAATACCCCTAGTTGGATACCTTGTTCAATTTTTTCAGCAAACTAATTTGACCCCTCAGAAGAAGAAGTCAAATTTGAGGCTCAAATCAGGTTCGGATCAGCAATCTGTTGCAATAATCATTATCGACGATTCAAAATACTTCCATTTTGATACGTTGTTCGATATGGTTCCACTAAAGATTCCCTTGTAAGAGACACGCCCCAGCCCTCTCACAGGGGGATTCTTTTTTCATGACAAAATATGCAAACGAAGAACCTTTGTAGCTGTGCATTGATCCGACACTTTTTTGAAGATATTGAAAAGGGAAAATTTACTGGGCACTCGATGCAATCGTATTCCGTAGGTTTGACAGATGCTTTCTGATGCTCTAGCATGTGTATTCGAGATATGGGGCTAAAATTTATGCTGGGATCTTACGCAGTCGACGAAAAATGGAATTTACTCCTGGTTGAATTCGTGTGGAACAAGATAGTCACATTTCGGACCTCTCGTTTTTCAGTGGCATCCAGTCAGGCCTATTATAGCCAGCATATCGAGCGGTGTCGTATCAATTTGGGCTCAGAATCAAGTCGAAAACTGGTCCGCATTCGCGCCCGATTTTAAAGAACTTGATGAGAATGTCGAGTACGAAGAACGGGAATCGGAGTTCGACCTAAGTGACGAAGATAAATCGGTTACTACTGGTCCGGAAACCAAAGACGAAGACGTCGAAGTAAGTCGCTCGTTTAACTGAAATTTTGTTCGGAGCTTAGGTACAATTTTTGATTTCCATAATTTTGTATCGTACTCGCGAGTGTGTAATCTAGTAAAACGATGGAACGAATGATCATTTAGTAGTAAAAGGATGTAATCGTAATCCATTCTTTGTTCACTTTTAGACATAGCTGACTCGATATACTCCCTACGTTAGGAAATTGTTCCGTTGGTATGTACCGATGGCGAAAAAATATTCTGACGCCGTTAGTTGTAAAAGTCGCTGAAATTTCTACAAAATTGAATATGTAACGTAGAAGGTGTGTATAAAAGAACCGTCGAGCGTTTAAGAAGTAAGGTAACAAGGGCTATTATGAAAAGTGTATGAATTGTAAACATTTTATTTTACAAAATTTGAAGAGATACACTCTTAAACTACTTCTCAACATAGTTACCGTCCTTATTAAGGCATTTATCCCATCGGTCTACTAACTTACAGTGATGTCTTCCCTGTAGAATTCGCCATCCAACAAATCGAACCAATTTAGAACTGTTTTTTGCAGCTCTTTTTTGTTTTAACGAATTCTATCGAGGTATCTTTTTAAATACGGAAATAAATAAAAATTGAAGGGGACCAAGTCGGCAGAGTGGGCTGGTTGAGGAAAACATCTCTCTTGAATGACTTCAACAAAGGAGTAGTGACACAAGAAGTGTGCGGTCGTGCGTAGTTTTGCAGGAAGTAAATACCTCGAGTTAACAATCCGGGTCTGCGGTCTTCAGTTCTTTTACATAAGCCGTTCCGCAGGCTGCAGTATACATCTGAGTTTACCATTGTATCATATGGGAGAAACTCAACAAAAAACCAAAAGATCCCAGAATTGCGCCTGCCATAATTTTGCTTGCAGCACAGGAAACCATCTGCGAATACTAAAATGGAGAGAAAGCATGTTGTCCTAATGTAAAAAGAACGTAGAATCGTGCTATGTTGCCAGATTTACAATCTGTCCCCTGGTTTTCACACAACAAGTCTTGTAACCTTAATTTTTGAACGTCCCTTGTAAATTGTGTGATCAGTTGAACGGCAAATTCTGCAGGGAAGGCATCTGTAAATTAATAAATCAATGGGATAAAAACCTCAATCTGGGAGGTAGTGATGTTGAAAAATAGTTAAAAGTGATATCTTTTCATATTTTGTTAATTAAAATTTTTATGGTTTTCAGTCGTTTCATAATTGATTCTGTATGTAGGGTGTGCCAATTCACAAATTCTTCTTCTGCGGCCTGGAGTGCTTTCGGCTGTTATGCCATCTTCAGTAGAGTACCCTAACACTTTTCTCTTTGTCGTCCTGTATTTATTATAGTAAGGTGTAGTATTCGGTGTGTGTTCCTATTGGTTGTCTGTGGTTGTGTAGTCTGTCCAGTCAGTGAGTGTTATGTTATTAATTGGAATATCTCGCTTTGCGCGGGGTCTGGTGGCCAATAAGATAGTGCGCTGGTTTCAGAATCCGGAGGTCCCGGGTTCGAGCCCACGTAGCAACTCGCTATATTTCGACCTAGGCCGGATTTTCGGCAAGAAGTGAAGAGGGCTAAGACAGCCCTAATAGCCTCTCCGACTTCTCTGAGGTAATTCTCGAAAGGGCAGATTCTAGGGCTCGGGTTGAGAGCAAAAATTAGAAAAGAAGGTTCGCTTTGGAAATTGGTTGATTGTGTTTATTAGGTGGTTTTGTTTTTGCCTTTATTATCTCTAGTTGTTTTTTTAATTTTCTTTTTCTTGTGTTGTTTTCAATGGGTAGGATTTTGTATTTCTCTGTCAACTTGTGGTTGTTGTGTCCCTGGGCAGCTATTCCACTCACCAACTTCATCGAAGTACGCGTCCACTCCCATAATCACGATAGTGCGCTCGTACTTTGTCAGCTGGTTAGTGGAATAGCCGCCCTGGTCGTTGCAGTGTTTTCCAAAAAGTGATTTTTTATCCTTTAAATTCTGTGATTTTTCATGTTCTTTTATTCTGGTTGTGTATTTTCTGACTGTTTTTCCTGTGTAGGTCATGTCACAGTGTTCGCAGTTCAGTCTGTATACTCCGTTCCTGTTGTTCCTGTCCTTTTTTTTTTTTTGTTTTGTCATTGCTTATTTGTTTGATCAGAGGTGGTCTGTTTTTGATTCCGAGTTTTATGTTGTATTGGTTGAAGATACTCTGTATTTTGTATGTAATATGTCCCTGTGAATGGTATTGCTCCTGCGTATTTGTCTGTTTTTGTGGTTGTTTTAATTTGTTAATTATTCTGTCCACTGCGTGTGGTTGGTATTTCTTATTAGTGGCTATTTGTTTGATTTTGTTAATTTCTTTTGTTTTGTGGTTGTTGTCGTTTAGTATATTGATTGCTCTGTGGCAATAGTTGTGCAGTGCTGCCATTAGTGAGTCATCGGTTATTATTGCGTCTGTGTTGGTGAGTTTCCTATAAATGTTGTACTGTATCTTGTTGTCTTTTACTTGTATTGGTAGGTCGAGGTAGTTTATGGTCTTATTGCTCGTTTCCATTGTGAACTTAATGTTGTTATTTATGTTATTTCTCTTTGTGAGGAGTTGGTCCAGTTGCCTGTCTGCTTCTGTCCAGTTGATTAATATATCGTCTACGTATCTTCTCCATAGCTTTCAAGATTCTTTCAACAGGTTAGCTCATTCGGAATGCAACCCGCAAAATGCTGACGTCACCCTAATACTCAGCGTTTGCTACGTACATGATACATACGCACACAGAGGCACACTTTAACGTGAGATTATACTAGTACAGCCACAGTACAGCGCTACAGTGACGTCACACAAACGTAGCGCCTAAGAAATGAGCTAACCTCCTATTAAAAGAATCTTGCATTGCTTTATGTTTTTCTTCTGTTTGCTGTTGTTTAATAGGGTCATTTTCAAAGTTGTTCATGTATATTTCGGCTAAAATGGGTGATAGTGGTGACCCCATTGCTAGGCCTTTCGTTTGTCTGTAATATTTGTTGTTAAACTGACAGTAGTTTTGGTTTATGATTTCTTTTGTGATGTTGGCATATGCAGTGTTGGAAGAACGAACGAGAACGAGAAAAAAACACAGTATGTTCTCGTTCTCAGAACGAGAATGAGAACGGGAAATGGGAACGGGAACAGGACCAGGTTGAGAACGAGAACGGAAACGTTGGTAATTTTAAGGTGTGTGGTGGGACGTATGGTGATGCACGCATGCCAAAGTGGCCCCTATGATACCGCACCCCCGACCACAGGAACTACCCTTTCGAGTATCGCGTCAGTGATCGGAGGGTGGTAATTTTAAGGTAAGGAGAACGAGGAACATGAACAAGAACCACACAGTTAGAGAAGAACGAACGAGAACGGGAACAAGATGATTTTTGCGTTCTTCCAACACCTTTGCAGCTGGCCTGAAGGTAAAATTCTGAAAGCCTAAAACCAATTATATATTTTTTAAATGAAAAAATCAAACTGCAGTACTGCACCAATGTTGGAAGACTGAACGAGAAAGAAAAGAGAAAACCGGCATGTTCTGTTTCTCAGAACGAGAACGGGAAACAGAAACAGTACTAAGGTGGGGACAAGAATGGGAATGGGAACGGGAACGTTGGTAATTTTAAGGTAAGGAAAACGAAGAACATGAATGAAAACCATGCAGTTAGAGAAGAACGAACGAGACCGGGAACGATGATTTTTGCGTTCTTCCAACCCTGGATGTATGCAGTTCCTTCTGTGTTGTCATAGTTGTTGTTCGTCAGTATTGTTGTTAGTTCTTGTTTTAGTGTGTTCCTGAACATGTTTGTTACGTCCAATGATACTAGTTTGTCATTGTTGTTTAATATTATTTTTTCCAGTTTGTCCAACATGGACACCATTTCATAATAGCTATTGTTACCTTAATTTTTGAACGCCCTCATATTTTTGTTTTTTCTGTTACAACTTTTTCTGTGTTTTGTAGAGCAGTTACTACCAGTAAGGTGAATAAAAAGTTGACATTGGAGAGGAATGGGGTAAATAAGAATTTTGTTCACATTAAAGATGTGTATCAGCGGAGAAAAGTTATCGCAAGCGAAAAACTGCTGAGGGTTTCAAACAATTTGATCAATAAAATGCCATTTCCAGTTTGTTCGTTTTTCTTCAGTTTATTCCATCCTTATTTACGCTACTGGTTATCATACGTTAGGTTGTCAGCAAATAATAGTAATTCGCCCATTAGCGCTTATAGAATGCGCAGGTCTCTCGTTGTCCAGCGTACGCTTATTGATTAATTGATTTATTATCATTATTGTTATTATTAAATTCCACCATTGGCCTACGTGTATGCATGTACCTTATATGCACTTGATTCGTTGTAATATGACGTATGTATTCTTGAGTACTAATCGTAGCTGGTTCATTCTGACTCGTGCTTCATTTTATGATTGGCGTTTTCAGATTGACGTTATTACCTGTGAAAATATTCCAGCCTTCTGCAGCTCGGATGAAGAAAATGAAGACGATAACGTATTACAGTTCTTGCCTATCGCTCCGGAAGTAGAAGACCCCGAAGATAGTGCCCCTCCAGTTCCAAGTGGTCGTGACTCGCCACCTGCCAAAAGACCTAAATATAAATCTTATGACATTCATTTAGAAGGCACTTCGGACGGTAATACGAGAATATGAGGCTCTCAACTTGAAATTTTTGTCAGCGTTATTCACGTTCGCATTTTACTAATAATTTTGTGTTTTCTTTCTGTTTATCTATTCCAGAACCTCATCCTCTTCTGAATGTCCGAACCAATAATAAGCAACCTGCAACCGGTAAAAAAGGAGGCGGAAAACGTATATCAAAATGACAGAATAGCCAAGTTTGTTTATATTTGCTCGTATTATTTAGTACGTTTGTAAAAACTGGTTCAAATTACATTCGCAATTTGTATGATATTCATTTATTGAGTTGTATGGGCGTAGGGTGTGACGTATGTACATCGTCGGCGTGAATATTCAGTTTGTGCGTCTGTTCATGTATCTGCGTGGTAACTTTGTAAAGCCGATTAATGGGCAGAGTAAGTTCGCTCTGGACCTATAATTTGGATTATTTCGTTCAGAATTAGGAACAGAAAATGTTTACTTTTTGTTTGAAATCTAATTTGTGAACTGTAACCTCGAAAATAGAGTATGCGGAATCGGTATATCGCGATTCAAACTTTGCACCGGTTATCTTTGAAATGCTCAATTTTGATTCACGTGTTTAACAGGAATACAGTAGAACTTAACGAACAATGTTCAACAGGTTAAATATTTGTATGTAGTGAAAACAGTGCGTGTTACCACCAGATTAGAAAGATTGGTACTGTGTGTGTGTGTGTGTGTGTATGTTGTGGATATCTTACTAAATGTGAAACACGTGGCTAATATTTGAGCTGCAGATGCACAATCTTCGGCATAGAGAAGGAAAACCCTAACGCGATAAAACCATAGGTAGGGAAAGCAATGGCAGACTGCCTCGATTAACCTGCCCAGAACAGTCACGCGTCAGAAACTGCAACTGCCAACGCCTGGCGTCTGAAGAAGAAGAAAAGCAGTCAACGCGTTCTTCGATCGATGTCGGCCTTGCGATTGCTGCATCTCCGTTCTTTCTACTTTTTGCAGTTCAAAACGGAATATTCACAGTGAGTAATGATCTATAGAGCTCAGACATCAGCTAAACAGTCAACCAATACCTAATGAAAGTGCTGGTTGCTAGTCACTTAGCCCATATTTTATTGATTACAATCAGTCATATTGATTGAGAGCGGTTGATAGTTACATAGTTGGCCAAATATCGGCATTGTGCTCCAAGTAATAGAGGCCTAATGGGGCCAGTTAATGACAGGTTTTCGAATCAAATGGGTCATCCATGCCTGACACCATATTGCTGCACTGAAGCCCGTCTGAGCCCTCGTACGGCGAAGGGACATTGTCGGGCGTCAACAGATGTAAAGTAGACATAGGCGTAGGACACTCCGAGAATAAACCCATTTGAGGAGACGGAAAACGCAAATGTTATCAGACAGAGGGTTCCTACTTTCCCTTGCCTGCAAGTGCGCTGCCTATGAAGTAGAAGAGCTAAGGTATAGTAATGGAGAGGGTTGGTCGCATACTGATGCCTTGCAAGGAGGAGTTGGGTTTCCTAAGGCGAAGGGAATAAACCTTGACAAAAAATTCTGTGGAGGGAAAAGGGGCTCAACCGTTACCATGAGAAATATACCCGGATGGAATTCAACTCAACGTTGCCATGCGATCAATTCAACACCCGACGCTATTATGCCCCAAGAGAAACCATGAGAAATAACTTACAGCAGGATGGAATTCAACTCAATGTTGCAATGCGATCGGGTCAACACCCGACGCTGCGATTCCGGGACCGCAAGTGTACATTTATGACCGGCCACATGAGAGTAGAACAACAGGCTTTCTGCGGAAAATATGTGTCTGGTGTAAGCTTTCGGAAAATTCTTAAAGTGGTGACTTGGAACGTACCTACGCGGATTACTGCGTGCGGGAAAACTAGCTAATGTCGAGGATGAGGAAGCCAGAGAATGTGCAGTAGGTAGATATTACAGAAACGCACTGGAAGGGAGACAGCCACTTCATTATAGCAGTACAGGAAACTTTTGGTATGTTTTTCAGAAGGAGATCACTCAAGAAATAAAGTTGGATTCATAGTGCACAAAAAAATTACTGACAAAACGTACTAAGGATACCGCGCAATCCGTGATTGTACAGCGTCGCGAAGTATAAACACCCATCTATTAGAAACGAATCTTGGTGTCATTCACTCTCCAACAACAGTTTTGCAAAGGAAGACGAAATCAATGGCTTCTATGACAAACTCAAAGACACCATTCAAGAGCTCTCAGCGAGAGAACTGCTACTCATAATGGGTGACTTTAAGGCAAAGGTAGGGCCGCAGCAAAAGACAGTCTGATGATGCTTGGAAACATATTAATAGACCGATATGGTATAGGAAGCTGAAACGAAATAAGGAGAGAGAAATTAATCGAATTAAGGGAGAACTTATCCATGTATCGCCAGTACAGCCTATCAGCACTATAGGAGAAGCTATACACCTGGACCTCGCCAGGTAGTCAATATAAATATCAAATCAATTACCTATACGTTCTAATTTCAAAAATATGGCAAACGGCAGTGTAGGACATAAAAACGTTCCTATAGGATGGGACTGTGATTCAAATCACAAAGAGCCATAGTAGTTGCAGAAATCAAGGTAAAAATGTGTTAAGCGTGCTAGCACAATACAGGAATAAAAACTAATGGTATCTAGTCTCCAATGAACTGCACTACAAAAAGGCGCGGTATGAAATGCATGGAGTGTAGCCTGGGAAATAAGTTGGAGAAAGAACTGTGGTTGAAGGAAAAGAAAGATGACGGAGGCAACTGAAAATGTAGAGGAGAAAAAAGGGAAAAAGCAGCCATGGATCTCCGACAAATCGCTGACGACCGTTAAAAAAGGAAGGAAAGAAAGATTGCCGGTTTAAATTCAGAGGAAGTAAGAATAAAAAATATTGTGGGCTGGATAGATTCGTCTCTGGACCAAATGCTATAGTAACACAAATGCTTCCATTCACCAAGGAAGCTGGACTATGTAGGTATGATGTACAAAATATATCAGAAAATATGGTCGACATGCGTGTGGCCTGGAGATGGGACCACATCAAATATAAGGTGATGTCTGCCACCATGACACACTTTTTTTCTATTCTGCTTTAACTCTGGTTCTAATAAACAAATTTCAGTTTTAATGAAATTTATTGATAGAAATATGTACTTAATAGGCGTGTTCAGTACAACTTATAGCCATGTCGGTTCATTTAAAAAAAAAAATTGGAGCAAAAAACTGTGAAAAAAATTGTGTCATGGTGGCAAGACTCAACGCACCATGACACACGTCGTTGTCACCATGATACATAAGGTGAAGTCTTCCTTAAAACTTATAGCAAAACATCAAGTTGTGTCCTCACAAGCCCCTCCTCCATCATGGACCTCTTCCCTCACCTCATTCCCCCTTCGAAATCACCCGCCGTTACCTCTACTACAAGCCTCGCCTACTGCAGGCTTCCAGAGAAGTAGATCGAGAGAGAGATAAATGAAGACAGGGGTAAGGGGTAAAGAATCGGGAAGTATTATGTTGATTTGCGTCGACTTGGACGCATTTTGAACTGAAAATATATGGGGGAAAAAAGGTGAAAGCAACTATTTTCAGAGTGTGTCATCTGCATCGTATATGATATCATTCGAAAGAGAATTTCAAGACAAATCTAGTGATATATTACATTCTTACCTGTCATTGACTAAAACTTCAGGAACAAAAATCTTCCGAATTAAAATTTTTCAATATTCATCCATTTTTTACTACAAAATCCACAAAAAGTGATAACAAACGAAGAATACATCACAGATGTTGACGAAAACTGGATGAAGGAACTTGGTGGATCGAAACTCACAAAATATTGTCACTTTTAGCTTGGTAGCGCTAGTGTGGGCTTAGATACAGCTGGGAGGTGGGTGTTTGTCATGGTGGCAGACACTACCTTATATCTTTCTAGATAAAACCATGGGAAAATGCGAAGGCGGGTCCAATCATAGGACAATTTCATTAACATAGCACTGAAGCAAAATAATGCTCTATATACATATAACCTCGGAACAGCTGAAAAATATTCTACTACCTATCCCAAATACTGGAGGAACAAGCCGGCTTTATCCCAGGAAGAGGCACTAGGGAGCAAATTATGAAAGTGAGATAATTCATTGAAAAAACCGCGAATACAATACACAAGTAATACTATGCTTCCCGGACTATTGAATGAGATTTGACTCTATACACTCTTGGATGTTATGTAGACATGCAGACAGTCCTCAAGGAAATGGGGTATCTTTTATAACTCTAATGAAATCTCTATACCTACCATGAACGCACAACTAAGTATACGAATGGAAAACTAACTGTCTACAGCCTTCAAAGTGAGTAATTGTGTGCGGTAGGGGTGCGTGGTTTCGTCCTTATTATCCAATATTAATGGAGAATGGATAATCCGACGGCACTAGACGGATAAAGACGTGCTGATATGCCGACGACACTGTTGTGCTGGTAGCGTCATAGGAATAATAGAGTGAACTGCTGGACAGAGTAGAACAAATAATAAATGCAGAGGCAAATCTGTTTGTTTTTTTTTTCTTCTTTTTCTTTGTGTGAGGTGGCGCTGTATGCCCGAATGCTGAACCTTGTAGTCCGCATTGCACTTTTTCTCAGGCTCCTGTTAAGGATGAGCTCAGTAGCCTCACTTTTGCAGCCAAAGTGATATTTTAATTGCGTTCTGTCCCTTTAACTTCACTAGAGGTGCTGGATACCCCAGTCCCAGTGCTTTGCGTCTTGTCCCAGCTATTGCAGGACACTGACATATGATGTGAATCGAGGTTCTTCCTCTTCTCAATGGTGCTTACAAGAGCTACTTTTCGCCACTCTTATTTTATACCACATGTATTTTGTGGCCCCATGACCATCAGTTAGTAGTCCGATCATGAGCTCCGCATATTTCCTATGGAGCCCTAGTAGGAACTCGGCGTACTTAGGGGAGGTGTTCCTTACCAGTGTTTTGCTGATTTTAATGCCACTGGCTATATCCGCCAGTGCATTTCCATCTGTTTACGTATCCAAGCTGTCCCCTTGGATTTTATGATGCCTTGTGCTACATGGCCTGGGCGTTACTAGTTCCTTTTTTATGTCCTCCTTCGCTAACGTATTCGCGATCATGTTCCCTCCCATGTTGCAGTGCCCCGGTGTCCATAGTATGGTTTCATTGTTCACCTGAGCAAGGATGTATATAGTTGTTGATGCAGTCCATCACCACCAAGGATGTACTTTGGTATGCCGAATTGCCGATAGTGCCTTAATAGCCCTTAATAGCTTACGCGTGACTGTCTGTACAGATATAAATCTGTTTATCAACAAAGCCCTCCTGCTGGCTTCAATCACTGACCATTGTGGATCGCCATGACCTCTGTTTAGAAAATAGCGACATCCTCACCCAGTGCTGCTGAATAGTTGTCAGCGTTTTTTGCATTCATGATATCGATTACTGCACCCTGGTCATTCTTCGAGGCTTTTACCAACAACACGTGTTCCTCTTTTCCTAGAATATTTGGCCACCTCTTTTCCCATGCCTTATGTGTGGGTATCACTGCACGGTGTGACTCGGCAAAGAAGTGTTCCATCATTATTCTATCCCTTATCGGCATCCTAATAAATTTGTCCATCGTCCCCACCATCACTCATATTCTCCTGTGACCTGTTTTATGGGCCCGAAGGTTTGGATGGCCAAGCCACCATTATCGCAGCTATTGCTATAGCAGTGTGAAGTGGTGACACGTTCACGAGTCTTTCAAGCTGCTTTCATCGGCACCATTCTCATTGTTCCCGTTGTCATCACGCATGTGAGCCTTTGCAGGTGGTCGATCCAGTTCCTCCTCTGACTTTGGCCAGGTGGACCCCGCCCCACCACACAACTGCCGCGTTTGGTATAAGAGCACGCAGCATGTAAGGGTACGCAGTCTATTTTTCTCGAGTTTGAAAATGTTGGCAGCATTGTAAATGGCTTAGAATCATGTGCACAGAGTGTCTGCAATACATGAAAGCGAAAATAATTATCTCATAGCAATATGTGGCTCGCTGTTGTCATTGTTTTGTTTTCATTCACGTGGTGTAATTTTTCGATAGTGCGTCCTAAGGATTCACGAGAAAATGTCAATAATGAGCAGGTACGTAATACTCTTATCTAGTAGAAAGTATGTATACCTACAAAATTAGCTTCAAAATGATATATTATAATTATTGATTCAATACTTCCTTCGTGGAGTTTGATCAATTTGAAGAAGAAAAAAAGAGCGGCACATGTAAAAGAGTACGTACATCTCAGCACTAGATTCAATTATTGTCAATTTTCTGAAACTAGATTTACTTTTTTCTGATTTCATTGAATAATAACATACTGAAATTATTTTATAGGCAAAGATCGACGACTAGAACATTGAAAGTGACTGCAGATGTGTTGGATGGTGACAGGAAGAGGAACGAGAATGGGGAATCAATTCGAGGAATGGCATTTTCTTATGGTATATCGTAAGCTACATTGAGAAAGTGATTAAAACTTGTAAGTTTCCATTTATACTGCCAATGAATTGTACCAAGTGTAGCCTACGTATTGAAGAATTATTCACAATTTTAGGGAACTGTGCCAACCAGTCTGGGGCGATTTCATCGCACTTTTACTGATGAACAAGAATTGAAATTAGAAGAGTGCGTTTGTTGTGTGAACGAATTGATTTATGGACTCACCAAGGCTGATTTCAGAAAACTACCTTATAATTTTGCGAGACTAAACCGCATGGAGTATCGATTTAAAGATTAAAAGAAGACAGTGAGCCGAATGTGGATAGAAGACTTCAGTTAGAGACGTATAACTTGATGCTTTAAAAAACCTGAAAAATATAGCATTGTTCGAGCTATGGGATTTAATAAGACATAAAAGTGAGTCTGTTTTATCAAAACCTGAAGAAATGCATGAAAGAGATATGCTTCCAACCACATTGTATCTTCAATGTGGATGAAAGTGTCATTTCGATGGTGCCTTAAAAATATGTAAAAACCATGTTGCCAAAAGGTAGAAAAAAATGTGTCGCGAGTTGTGACAGCCGACAAAAGTGTTAGGTAATGTGACTGGTTGTTTGCTGCATGAGTGCGGCTGGCAGATTCATACCACCAGGCATAATATCTTTTTTTTTGATTAAGCAAAAAAGATGAACTCTTTGGAAAATCTCTTACTGAAACATTTTACCAATGGTATCTGAGAGTGGGTACATGATGAGTATTTTATTTGTTGAATGGCTCCAACATTTTCAAAATCATGTTCGCTCCTTTGTTGACAATCCTGCGTCACTTATACTTGATAACCACACGTCACATCGTTCACTGGATGCCATCATGTTTTGTTGAACGCATCATATTACTCTTCTGAGCCTGCCACCTTATGTCAGTCATAAAATAGAGCCGCTAGACGGAGTATCCTTTTTTCTTCTTTAAAAAACAAATATTCTTGAGAAGCGTCAAAATGGATGATGCATCATATCCAGGCAAAGTTGTGATGCAGTAGGTACCAAGTGGCTGAACTTTTTCGTGAAGCCTATATTAATGCTGCTACAATTGGAAAGGAGAAAGAGGGATTTCGTTGCACTGGAATTTATCTATTAAATCCTGATATTTTTCCAGAGGAAGATTTTGCACCATCTTTGGTTACTAATTGTGAGTAAATTATTTTGCTTTGTAAGCTAAGCTATAACAACTATTGACTCAAATAATATAAGCCGTTATAACTTTTACTTCATTTCAGAGCCACTGAAGGGTGTTGGGGATAGTTCCACTGAAGCAGATAGTAAGGTTGAAATAATGGAGAATCAGTCAGCAAATGATAATTAAGCGAGTCAAAAGTCTACTAATGGTCAACGGAGCAGCCCTCTGGAATCTTCTACACAGTCTTTACATTCTTCTAATGTACTTGATAATCCGCTTGTACCTTCTGTTGTTGTAGCTACACGCTACACCTGTCTTAATGTCTCTATCACGAATTCGTCCGTATCCAAAAGCACAAGGTGAGCAGTCAAATATAAGAGGGAAGAAGCATCAGCTATCCAAAATTCTGTCTAGCACTCCTATTCAAGATGCGGTGCAAAATGAGGTTCTCTTTTTATTTTCCCTCACCGGAGCCCTGGAACCACCCCTTTGAGTATTACCTCAGGGATATCTGGGAGCCTCTTAGGGCTGCCTTAGCCCTCTTCTCTTCTTGCCGGGAATCAGCCTAGATCAACTGCGCCATCTTCCTGTCGAATACCCGCATCACTAGCCCCTTGGTTTATGATGGTGAGTTCAACGAGCACCAACAGGTAGCGCCTTACCCATTTAGAGCTTTCAGATACTGGCAACCAATACACACTTCTTGGAAGCTTCTGCTGTAAGTGGATGTGACTCTGTGTACATTATCAGAATGCAGTGATAGAATGTCTGACGAGTTCTTTCTTACATTACTGATAACAATGCCGGCGTTGAAAATTGAATCCGGTGCCTTTGGGTTATAAAGCCGAGTTCTTACCGCTACCCCACAGAGCCACCTGCAAAATGATGTTGATAAGAAAGTTAAAGCGAAAGAAGAAAAGGAAGAGAAAAAAGGAGCTTATGAAGAAACAAAACATGCTCGACAAAAAGAGTAACTTACTAAGGAAGAAATGAAATGTGCTAAGAAAGAACAGGTAGGACTGGGTCTATTGAATTGGAATTTTTTACGCTGGGTGAATATTGCCGGGTGAATACGATTTTCTTTTTCTCTCAACAGATTAAAAAAACGAAGGAAACAAAGAAAAAAGTCAAAAAAAGCCAGATTGGCCGCAGGAAATTGAGTAGACAACTGAGCTTTTCAAGCGATTCTGATGATGACAATAGCCTAAATGCATGACATGAATTTACGTGCGAATAGTGGCGACCTAGACATTGAAGAAGAAGTAGATGAAGTGTGTTTGGTTTGAGGAGAGGTCGGGAAGAATGAGATATTGGGATTTAAACTTGCACTAGAGTGCGCTGCAGAATCACCTGTGTGGGTGAAAGTGAATGAGTGATCACGTGCACTTTCAAATACAAACACTGTTATCTTCAGAAGGGTAAAAAACTGAGTAAAAATTATTCTGCCACTAGAACTATAATTAAATTTTTTGGTGATGGTGCAGTTAAATTTAGGACAATTTTTCTTTAAAAGTGAATTTCTAATTGACTTAATGATAGTTGAAGTTTGCTATACACTTATGATATATCATACATGATCACTGACACACATGCAGGGCTGCCAACTCTTGAAACTCTAACATGAAATCCCAATGGCACAGGTGTACCGGCTGTGGCTTATGGGTCCAGAACTGTAGCGGCGTTTCTAAGGCTGGAAATTACGCCTGTGACTTTTGTTCATAATGAAGTTTATGTAAAAATTTCATGCGGACTCTTACATACCAGCGCATGTAAGAGTACGCTTTTCAGTTTTTTGGGAGAATTGAGATTCCTCATCCTAGTATCTGATTCCTTTGCTAGTTCGAATCTGTGTATCTTGTACCTATATATGAATGATGTACACTACCTCAAATTTTCAGCTTCCTAACCGGCTTATTTCCAGAGAAATGAGCTTCAAAATGTTAAGTGCGTACTCTTACATGCCTCTCCCCAGCACGTTCCTGATGAATTGTGCATGATTCATTCGGTACCCCATACAAGGAACACACTTTGTCGAACTTACAAAACACGGACCTTTGGAAACGAAATTCAAAATCACTTTCTCTTTGCCCGAGGTATGATAGATAAGTGTATACTCTTGCATTGTGCATCGCTATACTTCTTTTCCGCATTATTCCTTCAATTTTTTGGGCAATTTCCCTTATGTATCTACCCCATAAATGGCACAGTTTCCCTATATTGAGCTTTTTTGGTCATATCATGCGCCAAGGCCCAGAATTTCTGGAGAAAATTGTAAATACAATAGAACTCCGTTTATCCGCACTAATTGATGCACGAGCTTTTGCGGACAACGAAATTTGCGGTTAATCGAATGTCATTGTTTAAAGCGAAAATGTGTACACTGCATGCAATATGTTGATGATTTAATACGTAAGAAGCACATACAAGTACATTTATTCAGTAAAAGTATGCACAAAATCAGTAGTTGGTTTTTGGCGTAAATTCTCACGTCTTTTCCTGGCTGCCAGGTCTCTCATCCTTTATAAAACTACATCTTTGCATGCATAGACATACGGATATTGTATATAGATTTATAACAAGTTACGTTGAACAAGTTAGAATTTGCGTTGTTGCGTCATTTTTTTGCGCTGTGCGGTTAATTGGAGTTGCGGATAAACGGAGTTCTATTGTACAGGGGAAGGTCCCGGACTTACGATGACGGGGTCGTTCGCCGAATCGATACATCAACCGAATCCCAAAGTTCACCAGAAGAGAATTCGTTGAATGTCTGCGAGCCACAGAGAGAATCGGGAGAAATGGCGAGAGATATCCTGGAAATGATAGCTTCTTAGTTCATGACGCTAATCGAGCAGGCTGATCGGAAAGAAGAACTTTCATCATTTTTGATACGCACACGAAAATCTGCTACTAATGCGTGATAAAGGCTACAGGTCACCTACATTGGCCGCTTTACTTTTACCAAAACTTAACATTTACCGACAACTCAACGAGATGACCGGCGAAGCAGATTAGTTAGTACTTGATAAGAATAAGAGAATGAATTTGTTGTCGTATAGTAGGAGACCCGTCTACTCGTATTCTGGCAACCCCAGCATCTACTCTGCGGCGCGGCGTGCAGCGATCTGCGGCGTCCTTTCACGCGGCACGCCACGATGCGATGTCGCACGTTTAAACCAGTTTTTCCACATACATGGAAAGAGCGTTTTCACCAGCACGACTTCCATAGTAGGTTTAGGTATGTACCTGTAGATTGATGGCAGCGACGGCGGCGAAATTCGTCGGTATCTTCGTGCTCTTACCTCTTGGTTCTTTTACATCGTCGGTGAACGTTTTCGCGCACTACTGCGAGTAGGTATATTTTTATTGTTCGAGTATCTTTGCGTTTTTCTATTCCCGAAATAAAAGTTAGTCTAGTGATTTGTCTGACCGTCGTTTTCCAGTTAATTACCCTTCACGCTGGTCAAACTCTAAGATGTTCTCCGGAAACCAATTTTAAAAGTCTTCGCAAAATGCGCTTCGTGACGTCCGTAATTTATGACCAGAGTATAACGACCGACGAGTGCTCGCGAATAAATTTTATCGAGTATTTCCAATTTTTGTGTCGGATAATGAAGTAGGTACCGACGAAATGTTGCTTCGCTCCTAAATTATTATACGAAACCCGCTCTCGACATTTCTCCAGTCGTTCGAAACATGCCATGGATGTCGTCTAAACTGATATTTTTGAAGATACTCGTGTTATTTTCTCAAATAGCAGGTAAAGTATCTTCCTATTTAACCGTGTTCTGTTTCACTGTACAATTTCTTTTTACGGTACCTAAATTTGAAAAATATCGGACCAGTTGTGTGTATAATCAGTTCGGGCCGTTTAATCATCCTAGTTTACCTATCGTAACCCGCCGAAATCGAGGATTTAACTCGGATTAAGAGTGAACCCGCATTATGCAAATGACCTTTTTCTAATCTTACGTATCCTATCTAAGTTTACGGATCAAGTATTTTCCAAGTCGTGCGAGTAAATAGATATTTGAGCTGACAATTTCAGTTAGTTTTGATGCGACGTTTATTTACCACAGGGCGACAGGACACCTATAATAGGGTTGAATGAAAAAACTTTTTTTCGAACTGTTTCGACCCTGGCCCCCAAAAGGTTCCATTTGATGAGAAAATATTGTTTCCTTAGTCTCTCGATCAGTAGGTTGTGTCTCTCCACTTTTCCACTTTTTTTCTCTCCTGCGCTAATTTTTTCACCTCTGAGAAGGATTTACATTTTGTATCCTTTATCATCTGCTCTTCATAGCTCATCATTCCTTGTCTTCCTTTCCAATTATTTCCCTCAACTATTCCCTCGAGCAATAAAAACAATATCTCCGGATGTCTTGTGATCTATCATTTTAACTCTTCTTTCTACGATTATATTCCGAATTTCTCTTTTCCCTCCGATTTGCCTCAATACTTCATCCTCATTCCTGATCTTTTCTGTCCATTTGGTTTTCAACATTCTCCGATAACATCACATTTCAAAAGCTTCCTATCCTTTCTTGTGTTCTTATTGCCCAGGTCTCTACTCCATACAATGCTATACTCTAAATATAGGGGAGACCGGGGCTAGTTGGCCTACTTTTTTGCGGGGATTTTTTTAATATACCGGGGCTACTTTACATTTGCAGGGTAACTGTATACAGTATCTGTTTTTACAAGGCTAGCGAAGAGAATTGAACAATCTAGGAAAGCGGGAACACTGATAGTGGTCTCATTGTGTTCTTAGATGTTGGTATTTTCTAGCCGAAAAAAAGTGTATTTAATGGTGTTTGAGAACACTGCGAAAATATTAGTTCCAAGCGAGGCGAAAATGTTGGGTTACAAAATTCCCTCTATTTACAGTATACAGTACTATGGAATATAGAATATTATCAGCTCTCGAACAGTGTATGATAGTATGGGTGCACGGATGACTGGACGACTGGAGGCGACTGCTTCTTTGAAATCCTGTTATCACTGTTGTACGCTGTACTTTCCAATCTTCTGTAACTTAGTAAAAATAAATGGTTAATTATAGTGAGTTAGCAGTGTAAAAATGAATGGTTAGTTGTAGTGAGTTAGTGAATAAAACTGGAAGAGAATTTGGTAGGTAAATAAAATGTAAAAAAAAAATAACTTTTTTTAATGAGAAATTTTGAATTAATTCAAACTTTGTTCGGAACCATCGTTACCTACTTGAAATGTTCTCCCACGATTTCGCGTGCTTATTACTAAGTGTTAGTTTGTTTTCAGTCTTTTCATCTCAACATGGCTGTGCAGAATACATATGTTCTGTCATGTGCGTGTATTCTATGTCATGCGTAAGGTAACCCCAAAACCACAGTTTTACCAATCGACTGTCAAACTTATAACTCCCGACCCCCGAGCCCAAGGTCATCATTTTTGTGATGGATGTTTTCCTCACATGGTTCACTTTCCAACGATACTACTATTGATAGCTTTCAAAAACATATTCGTCCATTTACAAGAAAAACTAAAAAAAAAAAAAATGTAAAATAGCCCCGGTTTACGGTTTTTAAAAATGTTCTTTTTTTTATTTTTATTTTTTTAAAGATGACTATAGTTCCATAAACCTTCATTTTGTGACTAGTATCTTGATATCACTCATTTGAAACATTTTGGTGTGAAAAAATTATTTTTAAAAATACCCCTTTTTTATCAACTTGCCCCAACCATGGGTTAAGTTGACAAATGAGGTGGGGTAAATTTCCATTGTAATTTTAATTAGTTAATAAATGAATTAAACACGTAAGTATTGTAAATTTATTCGCAATCGTGGCATACATAAATGTTACTTCCATCTATGCACTGTTCATGTGCCCAGTGAAGGCAGACATACTTCGCTCTATCCGATGATCTTTTATAATTTCGCACCATATTTGAAATACAATACCTGATTTACAAAAAAAAATTCAAGCAAAAGAAAAATGTATGGCAACTTGCCCCATTTTCAATTTTGTCAACTTACCCCGAAGGTTCATTTCAGAAATAAATTTAATTTTACGGCGAACCACTGCGTCAGTTGTTCTGTTTATGAGCTAAAATACTAATTAATGCTTAACAATCCCTGAACAATTCGAAGTTTCGAGAGAAAAAAAAACACATTTGATTTTCGTCAATAAAAAACTCTGTCACATTCGCAAAGTACAGCAAGAAAGTTGAAAATCACTTTTTTTTACTTTCACGTTAAACAACTCGCTCTTTCGTAAAAGTGAAAACCATAGCATTTACATACAAGGTATGTGCATGTTTCCGCCAAACATAGTGTTGCTAAATCATCAGCTAAAAAAGTTATAGCTACCTTGTCAACTTACCTCATATGGCAACTAACCCCGGTCCTGGGGTCTAACAGCCTCCCTGACGTCTCTGAGGTAATGCTCGAAAGGGCGGATTCCAGAGCTCGGGTTGAGAGAAAAATTAGAAAAGAGACCCCAGTGGTGGATTCAGAAAGTGAACTAACCACGGTCCATGGGGTCTGGTTGGCCGAGTGCATAGGGTCTCGGAATCCGGAGGTCCCGGTTTGAGTCCACGTAGCAACTCGCTACATTTATACACCTAGACCGGTTTTTCGGCAAGAAGCGAAGAGGGCTAAGACAACCGTAACAGCCTCCCCGATGTCTCCGAGGTAATGCTCAAAAGAGCGGATTCCAGGGCTCGGGTTGAGAGCATAAATGAAAAAGAGAACTAACCTCGGTCTCCCCTACGTAGGGCGTAATGTACACATGACCGCAGAGGAGGTACGAAAACAGATATCAAGATAGGACCAAAAAGAAATGAAAGTACAATTCTTTAGCTTTTAAATGATGTAAGGTATCGGCGGGTAATTAGGCTACATTTTCTTCAAAGTGAATTTAAGGGGTCAAAATTCAACTTTTTCGGCATTTCCAATATGCCAGCAGATTGGTTAAACATTCTAGTTTCAAATGCCTCTTTTTGATCTTTCGTCAGGTATCTCAAAGTTTTTCTATAAGTGATTAAGTGATGAAGGTCACTTGGCGTAATTTCGGTAATTACACCGTTTGTTTTTTGACCTAAATAAGACAAAAATAACCACCCAAACGTTGCGTCGATGAAAGATATGTACAAAATAGGTAATTTGAAAATTTGAAAAAAAATTTATGCATCAAAAATTGTCAATTATGGAAAGAAAATATACTAACTTACATTTAAAAAAATCAAACAATGGAAAAATCAAAAAAAGATTCATGTAATGAAGTTAAGTGTTAATTTGTATAGCAATCAGGGTATTCGATGTATTCGTCACCAGATTCGAGACAAATACATTTTTCGTGCATGAATCTACTCGTATAAGGCAGGGGAGAACATTGGGAACCGCCTAAATTTGAGCTTAAATTTAGAACCAACTTATTCACGGAATTTGCCTGGAAATGACTTTAATTTAAAGAATGAACCCTTCTGTGTTCAAATATGAGTTTTAGAATTTTGTTTTAAAACATTTTAAAGAACTTGTTTTCTTTTACACCTTCAAAAAAAAAAAAAAAATTACCAAGTAAAAATTAAGATTTAATGTTGAAAAGAATCTATTTATTACGTAAAAAATAATTTCAAAATTTCAAGAAACTACTACCTACGAAAAAAGTCAATTTATTATGTAAAAAATAATTTTACGAAGTTACCAGAGCTGGATTAGGGTATTTCGCGCTGAAAGCGGTTTGTTTTTTTCGCACCGTGCCATTATACCTTGATTCAGGGGCGGATACAGGGAGGGGATCCAGATCCCCCACCTCTGAAATTTCCAATGTATCTACCAACGCAACTTCTTTATTATCTTTTTTCCATAAAATTTTTCTGACATTTTTCATTCGGACCCCCCTCCCTCCGAAATTATTTTTGTATCCGCTGAAACATGTTTGTAGTAGTAATCACAGAAGAAAGTTTATTCTACATTTGCATGTTACAGAAAGTCAAAAAGAATAGTACTTACATCGATTTTTTTGAGATTGTGAATTTTTGATGAGTTTTTCACGGAACGAATTTTGTTAGGTATCGATTTTTTCACGGCGCTAATTTTTGGTCAATTCTTTAAAATGGGGTGGAAAAATTTCGCGCCGCGAAATGCTGCGAAATTTTTGCGCCGCAGGCGGCCGCTTTGTCTGCCTATAATGGGAAAACCGACATTGGAAATTACGCAAAAGTCGCATACGTAGATGCTTCTTCCATCAAATCCAGAGCACTCCTCGTGCGCCCATTTCAAACGCAGATTGCGTTGAAGCCAAATTTCATTTTTCAATTCGGAGCTGTTACAAACCAAACAGAGATTAGTATTTTTCCTCAACGGCTGTTTGTTTTTATGACGAAATTGATAATTTCTGATTCCTGGTTTTCGCATTTACATTTAGGTCTGCCCACTGGTTTAGTCTTCTTAGACGCAGTCGATTTACTCGATTTAGGCACAATTTTTGAAGTTCCAGGCGTTGGTGATTTAGCCAGTTCCTCACGGTTTCTTGGTTTCATTTTTGTCTTTTCTTTGATACGATGTTTAACCGGTGTCAATGTCAGAACTTCTGATTTCTGTGCGCAACTCTTTCTTTGGTTCGATTTCCTTGAGACGCATTTTGGTAGCAGTAAAATTTCTTCCGGACTAATTTGAGGGCAGGTTACCGAGGCGGAATTACCCTCTGGTATGATTAGCCGCTGGTACCTTATTTATTTTTCTACATACTTAATCGCCTTTGACACCTATACCTCTCTCCCAAAGTTTAACAAGATTTTCATCCTGTGCACGAAGAAATTTTCATATTTTCGTTTGATCCAAGATTTCACTGCCCCCTTCAACTCCCTTGGGGTCCCGCTTTAACATGGGGGAAAATTGAAAATCGCACTGGAGCTAAACTGGGTAAGTAGGATGGGTAGGAAATGAGCATGAACTTCAGCTTGCGCAGCGCTTCCTCAATGGCACGTGAGATGTGTGGCCTCAGCAGATTTTTCGATAGCCAAGTTCCTGAACGATATGGCATACACGTTCCTTCAATATTCCCAGATGGTTCACAATATACTGTTGCGTGATTCAACGGTCACTTTTGATCAAATCGTCAACTTTCTTGCGATGAATTTTGTGAGTCACAGAAAGTAGTCATCCGTTGCGAACTTCGTCCTCAATATTCGCCTTACCGAGTTCACATTCGCGAAATTTTATCATCTATCGATTCCCTGTACCTATTTATTTCTATCAGCAGCATCATTACCATAAATCGCTGTTTTTACTTTCTTCTTATTCATCTTTTTAAATTTAAACCTACATTTCATTTCTACTAACTTCAGGTCACTATCTACATCCGCTCCTGGGTAGGTATATCTTACAATCGAGTATTTGATTTCTATATCTTCTTTCATAATATGAATTATTCGATATCGTCTTTCATCTCCTGGTGTTTTCCATGTGTATTTTCTTTTCTCATGATTTTTAAGCAGAGTGTTTCCAATAACCAATTTATATTCTTCACAAAATTCTATGAGCTAATCGACCCTCTTTCATTTCGCTCCCCTACCCATGCTCCTTGCATACTCCTTCTTCCTTTCTTCCTCCCACTCTGGTGTTTCAATCTCTCTTTATAATTAAATTTTCCTTCATAAAATTTATCTAGCTACTTCTTTTCAAGTGGTTTCAACAAAATTTAAATACCTAGATGTAAGTGTGGTGCAAAATGCAGAATTTATCCACCAAGCCGAAATTCCGCCTTGGAATTAAATAAATAATAAATAAATAATGTATTTATTTTACTCCCCTTTCCAACAGCCAGGTGGCCAGTTACAGGGAAGGGGAGATTAATACCTTAAGAAATTATAATGAAATTAAAAAGAGAAGAAAATAATAATAAATAATAATAATTAAAAAAACATTAAAAAAACAACAACAATAAATGTAGTGATAATTGTCTCCACTATATGTCACCTGCCGCGTCAGATAGAGGTGATATTATGTCCTATGTACGCAAGTTCGGATCGTGGATTAAGGTGATTTGTTCTTTTAGTTTTTGGCGTTAGTAATATTTGTTACATACTATTGAAAAATCAAGTACGGCAAATGAGTATAGGTGCCTAATTACCTTTTTTTTTTTTCTCGAGAAGTGTCTTGTCTTTCTGGCCGTCGAAACATAAACTCGTTATTTTGACTGCCGGCGTTTCACTCTGCTCAGTACGACGAGCTGATGATCATTCTCGCCTCACTTTCATTCGGTTGATTACTTTGGAGTGATCTTCATGTGTTGCTGGCATCATACAAAACAGCGACAATAATACTGCTGATAGATCACTTCTGCTCTGTGAGCAGCATTAGCTAAACTGGATAGTTGGAGTCACATCTTTCTGGAAGGTCGGTCAGAAGTACTTGGTTGTGGACCCAACTTTTTTCTACTTTCAGTGCTTGAGCTGGTAATCTCCGGTATACACGGTGAGTAGGTACCATAACACTGGGTGACTTGGCACACGTATATGTTTTCCATACTCATATGAGCACGAAGGAAAGACTAAAACGTTTTCATAACATTGACACGTGACTCGTCATATAGGATGTTGTAGCTATCCAGTAGAACCGACTCGGTGTAATTCCGCTATATTTCCGCAGCCACATCAACTTATTTGTGCACTGTGTAGAGCTTCTAAAAGCGCGTACAAGTTACATTACAGAAATTGTTTCCGATAATGAGTGCACAACAATCGACAACGAATGGAGGATACCAAAATTGAACTCGTCAGATGATACAAAAATATTCAGCGCACAGCGGCGATGAAATGAGAAGTGTTATGATCCGCCGCAGAGCCCCAAAAACTGTACAATTACCAACCCGAAAATCGAATTGCCATATGAGGGCACTGCCTTGCTACGGTACATGAAACCCTATAACGCGTATGTCCTCCAACGGTATCGAGGATACTTCTAAATAAATTGAATCGGGCTCTAAAGTAGTTGACGGATGCCACCCATTTTCCAAAAACATAAATTTTTTCGTCCCTCTTCTTTTCTAAAGAATAAGGAGTCACTTTATGGGTTGTTTGTATAGCGTGAAGATTGCATTTATTCAAGTAATCTCGATCATTTGGTGGTATCTCAATCAGTTTAACTGGAACATTTAATGGAAACATCTTTAACCTTTTCAAAGTCTCACGACATTCTGAAGAGACGAATTATAGCTCTCTTTCGTTATTCGAGGAGTGTCCTAATATCCTAATACGAGTAAAGCGACGAAAAAATTGAATTTCATCAGTTTCTATCAAGGGTCAGCACGAACATTTTCTTTTTGAGAGTGGAGGGAATGTTCACCCAAAGAAGGCTGCGACCAGAATTTTTAAGAACTTACAAAAATTTTTATTGCCGCGGACCACGCCATGTGGTTAAGCGATCGAAACTTATGTCCAGGGAGTTGGTATCAACTTTTATGTAGAGGAGAGTAGCCTAATATGGAAGGGCATCTTTGAAATCGCCATAGTTCAGCCCCCAATGAAGTTAGGGGAGTCGTTCATACGCCAAAATGTGTGTAAAGAATCAAATTTTATCATAATAAAAGTTAATTGTGTTGAAATCATTCTTTGTCTTACAATCTGCAAAAAACAAAAACATCAAAATTAAAAATTAAAATTTAAAAAAAAAGTTCCTAATATGGAATGATAAATGTATTCGAAAAAACACATGGATTATTCATGTGCAAACTTCGCAAATGAAGTTTTGGTGCTTTTCGACTCCTGAGCACTCCTCGTGGCACCATCGTTGGCATTTTCCACCACACTGTACAGTTTGCGCTTTTCGCCATCTAAAACCAAAAATTTATGTAAACAATCGAATTCCATATTAGGCAACCTTTTTTTTTTTTTTTTCAATGCAAACTTTGAAGTGGAGCATTTGTATGAACTTTTGGGTGAAAATTGAATAGAGAAAGTGAAAGTGCTTACTTTGAGATTTGTTTTGATATAAAATTTATGAATGCTTCACCACTTATAACCCCTTCAATTTTAATTTCAAAATGAAAATACATGGGCGAAAAAAATTATCAAAAAAATAAACTTGTTGATAACTTTACGAGAAACGATCGGATCACCTTGACTTTTGGTATAAAGCCTTGTTACACGCTACTTCATTTAGTTCCGTAATAATTTCCAGAGTGCGCTGCTTAACGACGCGACTAAGGCACCATTCCATATTAGGAACCTCTTCCATATTAGGCTATTTTCCCCTACATACGATGGTGCCGTTAAATCAAACTGAACCTATTTACAAATTCGTTCGAACCAAAAACCACGAAAGTGAACTTGATCAAAATTCTGAAAGTTTGTACGGAACATGCTTGAAGTAATGGACTCATGCTGGCGTTTGTGCTGAAGACTGAGGTAACTTGTGAGAAGCCTATTTGCTCGGCATTTATGTGTACCTGAGTCAGTCGACGCCAGTGCCTGTATCACGAGCTAGAAGTACACATAACTTGTAAACTTCCAAAAAGATGCGCTAAATTCGTCAGAATGCGTAAAATTGTAGAATATGGCCACGTCTCATTTAGAAATTGTAGTTGAGGCATATCTTGTTAGCTAATCGAGGAGTAAAATGCCGAATTGACGATCGGTTTCAAAATCATGACGTTGAGAATAACGCCTTTAGACGGATTTTGTTACAAGTCCTAAACGAGCTTTCGTGAAGCTTAGCGAGTTCTAAACAAGTCTAAAAGAGTCTTCAAAACCTTCAACAAGTTTTCAAGAGTCTTCATCGAGCTTTGAAAAATTTTACAGAGCCTCGAGGAATCTCGAAAAGTCGTATGTGTGGATGAGCTCGAAAAAATCTCGAGCAAGTCTGAAAAAGTCAAGTGTTGAGTAATTTTAGAAAATATTACGTTAAGTTTAGAGAAGGTTTTTCAAAAACATCTATTCGCTTTTAAGCAGTACGGAAGGATCTTTATTAGCCAGTGACACCTCAATGAAAGTCTGGAAGGATCGTAAATGAAGTCCTATTGAACGAGTCTTACAGTCACTGAGTGAAACCAGAGCCTTGAAGAGTCTTAAATAAGTCTAGAACAGTCTTGAATGAACGTTTTAGTTAGTTTCAAAAAGTCTTACGAGTGTTACCCGAGTGCTAGAAAATTATAAAAATTCTAGAAAGTCCGGCCTAGTCTCAAAAAGCCATAATGAAGCCTGAAAAGTTTACAGATCATAAACGAGTTTTGAGCAATGTTAACGCCCCGAAGAGTTAGAAACATGTCTGGAAGGGTATAAAAATTCTTATCACAGCATTAAAGATTGAAGAGCCTCTTGTTCTAATAATTTATTATCCACTCCCCTTCCTCCTCCGGGTAAAAATTACATGGTTTTACGATTAAATTCGCCCAATTGAGAATTCGGTTGGATTAAAAAGTTTTGACTCGCACTGATTTGGAAGATATTTTTATTTTCAACGTCATTGAGGAAGCCGTCAGTGGGACAACCGTTCTGTCTACTTCAAAATTTTATGACATTAGTGCCCCCTGTGGCACTCTATGGAAGAGGAAATCTACTAAAATAAGTTTAAACATGAATCCAGCATCCTTGCAAACTACGAATATCGTAATTTTGAAGCATAACAAGAAAATTTATTTTTTCAAACTGATGGCGAAATTCACCACTGTGTGCCTGCAAATGAAAAAAAAAAGAAAAAAGAAAAGTAGAGCGCTAAAAAGTATAAATTGTAACTGAGCTGAACGGATATTCTGCCTGGCCAATCGAGAGAGAAAAAGGAAAGTAAGTGATAAGAATAATAAGAAGAAGAAAGTTGTTTTGTGAAGACCATATACAGGATGAAAAAAAGAAGGAAATCAAAAACTTGAGAAGAATGGGAAATCGGATGGGACGAGATAGCTTAGAAGCTCAATTACTCACAATTACAATTAAGAAACTGACTAAGATGAATAAAAAACTGATCGCCGATTGTAAAATTAAAGCCTAGGAGAAATTTGTTGAGGAAGTCGAGTTATGGGGACAGCCGTACGGAATAATCGAAAACAAATTCGCAAAATTAAAACTTTTGATCATTAAAAACAAAAACAATAGGCTAATTACCAACGAAAAAGAAAAATATAAAGCAATCCTTTCAGACATATTTCCTCAAACTCAGGATACTCTCCTTAATCTGAGAGCCCCTAACCACGATACTGAAATAAAAATCGGAGGAGACGTCATTGGAAACTCCGGGTAAGGATGGCATATCCAACTCCGTGGTTAAACTAGTCCATAAGAAAAATCCAAAACTTCTGGAAGTACTATATAATAAATGGATACTGCACCTCCATTTCCCCTCTCTTTGGAAACAGGGCAAAATTAAACTCCTTAATAAACAGGGCAAAGATCCATCTCAGACAAAAAGCTACAGACCATAACTGTGGTCCCAGTACTAGGAAAAATATATGAAACAATCATAAAACATCTTCTTGAGGAATAAATTGATAAGCGAAAAATATTATCCGAAAAACAATTTGCATGTAGAAAAAATAAATCGCCGAGGAAGCAGCAAAATATACTATCGACACTGTTGATAAATTCCAGAGGGAATACAGACACACAGTCTTAGTCAGTTTCGACGTTTTGGGAGTCTTCGATAGAGTCCGCTGGTCAGCCATCCTGAAAATCTTTCGAAAATACTATATTCCAGAGGGTCTTGTTAAGATGGTTAAAGAATTCCTTGTCGAAAGAACGGTCGGGCGGTACACCGAGGATCATCACACTCCCAACCGTCTGTTGAACCTAAGAAGTGCAGGGGTACCACAGGGATCGGTCCTTGGGCCAATTATTTTCAACATACCCGTAGTTATGTCGACTCTACATAATGTGGAAATAGATTGCGGTCAGGAAATGGTCAGTTACGCTGACGACTTGGTGCTGGTTTCCGGAACAGACAGGGTTGAGGACGTAATGAAAGTCACTACAACAATAAGTAAATTAGAGCAAAATCTCAGAGGATTGGGTCTGGAATTCAACGCCGGCAAAACTCAAATACTGTTTGTTAGTAGGAAGCACGGTTGCAAAATTTTTCTTGATGCGACTGAACAAAAAATTAAAGTCAACAGATGTAAAATAAAAGCTTCACAGTCTATCAAATATCTAGGACTTACTGTTGATCAGAGCCTTAATTTTGCAGAACATGTTAAGAATCAACTTTTAAAAACCCAGAAATGCTACAGTCTTTTCAGGTCACTGTACGGGAAATATTGGGGTCTTACATGCAGACACAGACTGATCATGTTCAAAGCTATATTTGAATCTATCATGTCCTATTGCTCTACGGTGTATTATGGAAAAATAAATAGCAAACAAGTCAATAGGATACTCAGGGTACAAAGACTAGTGCTTATAGGATGCATAGCAGGCTACAGGACGCTATCCTATCCATCCACAAACATCATAGCGGGCATTATGCCTAGCGACCTGAAACTTGATTTGATAAATAAGGTAAAACTAGTACAGTGAAACGTCGTTTATCCGCACTAATTGGGACAGAGGGTTGTGCGGATAAAAAATTTTGCGGTTAACCGAAATTGTGTATATTCAATGCAAAAAAACATGACTAAAGATTAATTTTTCATCATACAGTATAACTTAGAGTAAATATTTAATAAAAGATACACAATTTCCATTACTGTTTATCCATAAAGTAATCCGAAATCTTCTTTTGAACTGCACCGGTGCATCTCTTTTTTGCAGCTAAATCTCTCATCCTCTTCAGCAGCAGGAGTTGTGTTGTGCAACCTTCTGCCTGTTTCTCATACCATGACAGGTACCGGACTCAGTCAGTCAAAAACGGTCAGGTTATAAACAGTTTCAGATAGTTGTGATTTTTTCTTTTTTTTTTTGGACGTGTGCGGATAATTGACGTGCGGATAAACGACGTTTCACTGTAAAACTAAAAGGCATGAATAAAAGGGAGGAACGGGATATGAGCAGAGAATTCACGAGTAGGGCCCACGGCTAATGGAACAAACGATATGTGAGTGTGAGTATAAGTGAACATGATAGGGGAGTGATCCCGAGCGTCTACGACAGGATGCAGATGGGGAAACACCTTCCCATAAACTACCATAACACCCAGGCGCTCAGTGGGCATGGAATATGCGCCGGCTACCTTCACAGATTTAAAATAATCGAAGATGGGCTTTGTGTAGGGACTGCGAGGCTGGAATACGACTCCATGCGACCTACCCTTTTTAGCTGCAATGCCTTCGAAAGTAAGAGAAGCCTTTTTGGGATAACTACCAAATTTGAAGTTTTGAGTAACCTCAATAGGGGTGAATTAATCCGGTTTACTGCGTTCATTTACGATGTATTAAAATCTAAGTCTGATATTGTGTAGTAGGCTACCTAATTATAAGTCGGATGTAATGTACTCGGTATCATGTTACCGTCGATAGGTCGTTTTATCGATAGCGGTGAATGTAATTTAAAAAAAAAAAAAAGGCATGCAGGAGACAAAAGACGTTTGTGAGACGTTCGCATCGTGCTACGCAGAAACTGACCAGGTAGGACGATTAAACGATTTAAACAAAAACGTGCATTCGAGAAGAGAGGATCTCCGCAAAAGTATGAAATCCCCCCCCCCCTATTGAAGAATGCCGTTCCCGGGCCTGTGTAAAAGTATTCATGATTAGGATTATAATCGGTCGTGGACGGGTTTGAATTGCGTAGCACTTATTCCTTCCGGTTATCCTTTTTGGCGTATTCCTCGTAGATTTCTTTTTCAACATGTTGCTAAGCGTCCATATAGCTGCAATGAAACCTTAAAAGGCAGGGACAAGTTTTGGCGCGAAAGCTGCACTTTCAATTTCTATCTCATTTCTTCGGTTTTGGGCTTAACCGTACCTAACATGACGGGTAGTATACGCAAACGAGTCATTCGCGTAAACTTATTTGTATTGGAAAATATTTTCCTTTTCTCTTTGCCTTTCACTTTCAAATGTGTACGTACATGTTTAGACTGCATGTATTTTGTAAACCAGTATCGGTTAATAAATTATCGTGTCGTGTCGGCCGTGGCCGGTATGCGCATATTTTATACGTGTCTCGTGCCTCATGGCGTGTTCCCTCTGTTTTGCACTATATTGTACAATTATAATTACGTTTGACTGCTCGGCTCCTCTCGTCTGTCAGCCTGTCCCTCTCTCTACCTCTCTCACCCCCTCATTTTCACTCAATTTCGCTGGTTTGGTTATCTTGGATGCGTCGACATCTCCAGCCAGCAATCACAGCCTCCAGCTCAGTCGACTTGAACCTTCATTCCTTATTTCCATTTCCCGTTTTATGCGTTGTTTACTTCTCGTGAAAATATCAAAAACGAGACCGCACGGTGCCGCGGCGTTTCGCCTAATTATACACGCGCGTAACAAACCATTAATCTTGACTTTCCTTTTGACCTTATCCCTGACTATTCCCCGCTTCCAAGACGTTCATCAAGTTCACAGCGCGCAATTTTCCTGCACCGTTGTCCGGCGTTTTCGGATAGGTTGGATTATTCGAGTGTGAAATGAGATTTATAGACTGGAATCTGATTATACGCATCGCTGGTATTCGATAGAGATCCACGAGTACATTCAAATGTAAACGCACTCGTCTATTCTGGTACCGTATCGACATAGGTATCCGCTGTCATACTTCAAAAAGAAAAAAAATAGCTAGAAACGTGTAAATGGTGTAGACAAAACCGAATATGCGTCAACGCGTTAACTTCAAATTCCTACACATATTTAAGCGACGTACTTCTTCCAAATATCCACGTGCGTTATAAATACACGTACCTACATCGCGTAATTTATGGTATAACTAGCGTACCTACTTCCCGACTCATCGAGAAGTTAGTCTTAAACGAGCCTTTTATGTACACGTATTATATACCCGATGCGCAGTTAGTTACCCGCGGAAAAGTTACCCATTTGCCACCCTCAGATTACCCAGAAACCCGTCAGTTACCCTTGGTTCCACTTTAGTTACCTGGTTAAGTTACCCATTTGCAACCTTCGGTTACCCTTGGTTCCCCTTTCTGGCGGGATTTAGTTACCCTCAGGTCCATTTTACTGATCCCCCCCAACCCACCTTTTCGTTTTTCGGATCCAAAGTGGACTAGTTGAATTGTGCTCGTTTTGTGCCAAATTGTGCCGCAATTTGTATGTTTTGTGCTCACTAGGGTGGCCCTTATTTTTAAATGTTTGAATTTTTTGGATGCTATACCCTCTAAAATGGTTACCAACTATGAAAAACTCATACCAAAAAAATTTCATCAAAATTGGTCAAGGGTAACCCCTGCCTCAAACATGTTAAAGTTTGTGAATGGCAGAGTAGCGCGTCGCATGATTATAACCCGCGCCGAGCCACGCGGTGTTCCCGGCAAAACGATGCGGCTATGTACGGAACATTACACAGACTAGTTAAAACTTAGGCGAGATGATTACAAAAAACTGGCTGAGTTTGGTATTATTTTTGGGAACAGCCTAAAGAAAGTACACACGTTTTTCGTTATCCAGGGGCAATGCACCATGCTCGTTGGATGAGTAAAGCCATTTATTCCCTAAAAGTTCATTTATTCAGACATGAATTTAAAATGAACGCTGTCACTATGAGAGGAATTCGTGAAGTTTGTATTTCCACGAGGCCTAAACATTTACGCGAAACAATGGTTTCAATTAGTGTCCATTTTGGAGTGTGAGTGAACTTGGTAATATTCCTTTTGTAGGGTGTGCCAATTCACTTTTCCTTCTTCTGTATTCCAGAGCGCTTTCGGCTGTTATGCCCATCTTCAGTGGAGTACCCTAAATGAGACTTGTCTCTTGTGGTCCTGTAGTTATAGTCGAGTGTAGTACCGTATGGTGAGCCTGTTTAGTCTTGCGTTCCTATTGGTTGTCTGTGAATATGCAGTCTGTCCAATCAGTGGTTATTGTTATTGGTTGTGTGCTCTGATTTGTTGTCTGTGGTTGTGCAGTCTGTCCAATCCGTGGGTGTTATGTTATTAGTTGGAATAAGTTCTCACTTTGGAAGTTAGTTGTTGTATTTATTAGGTTGTTTTGTTTTGTTTTTGCCTTTATTATTTCTAGTTGTTCTTTTAATTTTCTTTTTCTTGTGTTGTTTTCTGTGTGTAGGATTTTGTCATTGTTGTGTCCCTGGTCATTGCAGTATTTTCCAAACAAAGATTTGTCATCATTTAGCTTCTGTGATTTTTCGTGTTCTTTAATTCTGGTTGTGAATTTTCTGCCTGTTTCTCCAATATACGAGGTCATGTCACAGTGTTCACAGTCCAGTCGGTGTACTCCGCTGCTGTTGTTTCTGTCCTTTGCTTCTGTTTTGTCATTGCTTATTTGTTTGATCAGAGGTGGTCTGTTTTTGATTCCGAGTTTTATGTTGTATTGATTGAAGATTTTTTGTATTTTGTATGTATGTGTTCCTGTGAATGGTATTGCTCCTGCGTATTTGTCTGTTTTTGTGGTTATTGGTTTGGTGTCTGTGTTTTTTGGTTATGTTAGTTTGTTAATTATTCTGTCTACTGTTTGTGGTTGGTATTTGTTGTTAATTGCTATTTGTTTAATTTTGTTAATTTCTGTTGTTCTGAGGTTGTTGTCGTTTAGTATGTTGACTGCTCTGTGGCAGTAGTTGTGTAGTGCTGCCATTTTGTGTTTTTGATGGTGAAATGAGTCTTTAGATATTATTGCGTCAATGTGGGTGGGTTTTCTGTAGATGCTGTACTGTATCTTGTTGTCTTTTATTTGTATTGTACTCGTAAGGTCGAGGTAGTTGATGGTCTTATTGCCTTTTTCCATTGTGAACTTTATGTTGTTTATGCTATTTGTCTCTGTGAGGAATTGGTCTAGTTGTCTGTCTGTTCCTGTCCAGATGATCAATATGTCGTCTACATATCGTGTCCATAGCTTTATGTTTTTCTTGTGTTTGCTGTTGTTTAGTATGTCATTTTCAAAGTTGTTCATGTATATTTCGGCTAGAATGGGTGACAGTGGTGATCCCATTGCTAGGCCCTCTGTTTGTTCGTAATATTTGTTATTAAATTGGCAGTAATTTTGGTAAATGATTTCTTTTGTGATGTTTGCGTATGCTGCTCCGCCTGTGTTGTTTTTGTAGTTGTTGTTTGTCAGTATTGTTGTTAGTTCCTGTTTTGGTATGTTCCCAAACATGTTTGTTACATTCAGTGATACTAGTTTGTCATTGTTGTTTTGTGTTAATTTGTCCAGTTTGTCTTTTAGTTGTATTGTGTTTTTTATGCTGTAATCTGTTCTGTAGTTATAGTGTTCTTTCATGAATTTGGCTATTGTTTTTGCAAGTTTGTAGCTTGGTGATTGTATGCTGTTGATCAGCGGTCTTATAGGTCTGTCGTGTTTGTGTAGTTTTATGAGTCCTTTTAATTGTGGTGCCTTGGGGTTCATTTCTACGAGTTTCTTGTTGTTTATGTTGTTGTTTCAGGGACACAACAGTGACAAATTGACAAAAAAGTACAAAATCCTACACACAGAAAACAACAAAAGAAAAAGAAAATTAAAAGAACAACTAGAAATAATAAAGGCAAAAACAAAACAAAACAACCTAATAAATACAACAACTAACTTCCAAAGTGAGAACTTATTCCAACTAATAACATAACACCCACGGATTGGACAGACTGCACAACCACAGACAACCAATCAGAGCACACAACCAATAACAATAACCACTGATTGGACAGACTGCATATTCACAGACAACCAATAGGAACGCAAGACTAAACAGGCTCACCATACGGTACTACCCTCGATTATAACTACAGGACCACAAGAGACAAGGCTCATTTAGGGTACTCCACTGATGATGGCATAACAGCCGAAAGCGCTCTGGAATACAGAAGAAGGAAAAGTGAATTGGCACACCCTACAAAAGGAATGGTTTCAATGCCCTATGTCAACAGGGACGTACTGATATGGGAGCGCATGGGGGGAACTTACTCCCCCCGTAGGAATATTTCACTCAGTAGTTGGGAAAATTTACCATTCTTTCAGTCAGGCGAGTCAGGAAAATCCAACAAGATAAATTTTTTTGCTTTGATACTTGGGAATTCAATTGAGAAGTTGGGCGAACCCAAGTCAAAAGGTTTTTATCCTTTTGCTTTGGTACTTGGGAATCTTGAGTTGAGTCAGTTGAAAAAATCTAACCGGTCAAAAGGTAGCTTCTGCTGTGATCCCCCCCCCCCCCATCCACAGAAAAACTCTTCGGTACGTCCTCGTATGTCAACGAGAGCCCCATAGGCAGATTTAAACTTGCTTAAAAGCTTAGGGAAATATATATGAGCTCATTAAATTGGAATACTATCACAATAAGTGAAACAAACGAGTATTAGAATGACAAAGTAGCAGTATTGAAAATATTGAGCAGCAGTATTAAAAGATGTAGAACAGTAAATGGAAGAAAAGAACAGTAAAATGGTATAATATTTAGCAGTATTGAAACTATTAAGCATTAAAAAAATTTGGACAATGAAATAAATGAATAGTCAATTTTATACAACGATTAAGCTCACGCCTGCTCTACAAGTAGCACTTTCGTTGCCCTTTTTCTCTTCTGCTCAAGCGACACTAAAGAAAAGATGCGCCAAAATATTGATATCGAATCCGAAGAGGAAAATATGATAATTACAAGTAAAAAATTAAATATCAAACAAGCAGAAATCGAGAACGTTGTAAATAAAAGAAATCGACGATTTTGTGTGTGCCGAAAAGTTAATATCTTTTAAAAGGTTCGGCGTAAGTACTTCTTTTTTACAAAAACCTCCATCGGAATGGAATACCGACCAACAATACATGAAGGTAAAAGAAATTGTAAAAAAAATTCGAGTCATTAATGATGCCGCCGAAAGGGATTTATGTCTTATCGGAGAGTACAATAACAAACTCAGCACAAATGAAGAACAGAAGCAATTTATTGTTAAAGTTGTGTCTAATTACCGTAAAAATTATCCGAATTACCAGAAGAAAACGTTGTTCTAGGGTATTTCTGCACTTGAATATTACAATTGTGAAGATTTTAATAAAAATTGTAATAAAGTTGTAGCGAGTTGTGAGCTTTCTATATGTAACTGCGTCACTCTACCAAATACACCGCGCGGCTCGCCGTGGGTAATGGTAATGCGACGCACAAAACCACAATTAACGAACTTTGACCTGTTTGAGGCATGAGGTAACCTTGCTCAATTAAGGTGAAATTTTTAAGGTATCATTTTTTCATGGTAGAGGTAACCACTTCAAGGGGTAGCACCTTAAAAATTCCAACAAAAAAATTTTACATGTACATAAGGGCCACCCTAGTGCTCACCCACTTTTTCGGGTAATTCCAAAAGTCTTTGGGTGGGGCCAACGAAATTACAGCCTCCTCCAGGACCAATTTAGGGTCCGAAATGGACTCATTGAATTGTGCTCGTTTTGTGCCAAATTGTGCCACCAATATTACGTTTTGTGCTTCACCCCCTTTCAAAATCCCACCAGTTACCCGGGTAACTAAAAGGGAACAAGGGTAACCGAGGTTAGCAAATGGGTAACTTTTCCGCCGCGGGTAACTAGAGGGTAACTAATGGCGTAGTATCCGGCCAGTTCCCCGAATAACTAAAGGGGAACAAGGGTAATCTGAGGGTAACCCGAGGGTAACAAATGGGTAGACGGTTCTGAGAAAATTAATTTTCTCAGTTATTTCAACCATCGTATTTTTTTCAGTTTCTCAAATGTTTGACAATTTGTTAATGTTACAAAAATTTTAAAATAGGGGAGAAAATGTTAGATGCTATATTTGTTTCTATTTCTTATACAGTAAATTCTGTATAAGCCGGAACTCGTTGGGACTGAAGAAATTTTCCGCCCTAGACAAGAAAATTTGTGCAAGCCGAAGTTTCGGCTTAATTTTTTCCCCCTTTATTCCTCCTTTCTTTCTTTCTTTGCAAGCTTGATACATTATTACGAACTAGGCAAGCACACATACAGTAGTTAACAATCGTATGTACTAGTATTTTGAAGTTATTTTCGAAAAAAATCTCCCAATCTTTGACTGATATATTTAACGAAATTCTAAATACTGGAAAAATCCCTAAACAATGGCTGATAGCTGAAGAATCAGTACATGTAATTTCCGGCTTAGCCATGTTCAAAATATGGTAATTTTTATCATTCACCTTTTCCGTTTCCGCGTAAGACGAATTCCGGCTTATACAAAAAAATTTACACATAAACCCCATAAGAACTGCCGGGACTTTTTCTTTTTTCCGCCTAATACAGATTCCGGCTCACGCAGATTTTACTGTACTTGGTTCCCCTGAATATTGTTTATTCCCTCCGAGGGAGTACATGAAAGGACCTGTATAATGCAAACTAATCTTTTGATTCACTGCTCAAGCTGCATTTTCATAGTGTTGATATTTTCTGACATGAAAATAGTATTGGTCAATGCCAAGGACCTTTTAACGGGGGCAAAGTGGTATGTAAAATTATGGGAAGACAGTGTCTCTTCTATCATTTATTGTTTCGGAAGCATATCTCATTTCTCATTATCACTAGATAATTACATTTTATAATTAAATACATTTGTAGGGTGATTATCAAGCGATTTCTCCGCTTAAAATCGCATATTATGCGGAAGACATCATTACTTGTAGCACGCAGTTGGTCAATATGTGCCCCTTTCTTAACAACAGAGAATGTTTGAAATTTTCTGGTCAAACTTAATTTCTTTATGGAATGGGAGAGGTCATCTTGAAATAATATGAATGGCCCGCATATTTCTGATCAATATTTTTTGCCGAGAAAATTATATGATTAATGACTGCACGTGTTGTCTCTCCTTAATTACAGCGAGTTTGAGATAAGGCTGCTGGAAATTTTAGTTCAGGAGGTTTTGAGTGAATGATACATCCCTGACAATGTTACTTGTACAATCACTCAGTTCAGGATTTTGGAGCGATATGGTATTTGCTCCTATACTATTGGTCAGTTATTGGTTCATTTGGGAGCCCAAAGGCAGTGTGACTCTTAATCTACCACTGGTATCCAATGCACATACACAAGAGCAGGTAAAGTGAATATAAGGGTAATATCACTTCAATTCAATTCAGTCTGACTTTCTCTCTATCTCTCTATATACTAAAAAAGTAAAATCCGCCACCACTGCCACCGCCACCACCGCCTTCGGGAAAAGAAAAACGCACTGCGGGTGTCTACCTAAAAATCAGAAAAATTGTAGGGACAGATAAGCTACTTTCAAGGACATAATCTGTTCTAACATAAAAGATCTCCAAGTTTTAAAACATAACCGACAATAAGACATAAAAATGCATATCGCTCCTATATATTAAAAAAGTAAAATCTGCCGCCGCCAACGCCACCACCAGCACCTCCGGGAGAAAAAAAACACTGCGGGTTGCCTACCCTGCCCAGGGGTAGCCTACCCTCGAGAGAGTCCGCCGACTGCGGATTGCCTACCAGTAGCCTACCCCTAGAAGGTGGTTCATGGTGGAGGGAGCTCTAGAATGGAGAGAAGATTCATGGGGGCATGATCTCAGGAGGAAGATAAAGGCCCTGGGTTGTGGGAGTAATGGTGAGTAAGAGGTCCTGGTGGAGGCGGAAGTCCTGACTAAAAGAGGGACCAGGAAGGGAAATGAAAGCCGTGATGCAGGAGGGGCTGGTGGTTGGGGGTCTGAAGGGGAAGGGTGGTCATGGTGGTGGGAGCTCCGCAGTGGAGGACGAGGCGATCTTCGAGGGAGTTGGGACGAGGAGGCCGCAGAGAAGTAACAGTGGAAGGGGAAGGCTGTAGCGAGGGATTAAGGCCGCAATTGGGGAGGGCATAGTGATGGGTGATGAGGTCTTGGTGGGGGCGTGGTATGTGAACAGCAATGAAGGCCATAGTGGCGTGGGGGTGGTCGGGGATGTGGTCCTAGTGATGGAGGGCACTCGGGGTGGAAGAAGGTGATCGGGGGGAGACTAGGTGGAGGACTGGGTGATGATCGGAGGATGCCACATGGGGGAGAAGCTGTGGACGGTGAAAGTCATGGAGCGAGGGAGAGGGTAATGTGAAGTCGGTTGTGGTGGTCGATGATTGTAGAGGTGAGAAGGAAGTCCAAGGGAGAGGGAATGGTTCGCAGGGGGGAAGGTACTTCGGAAGTGAAAGACCGAAGGGTGGGCATTGAAGCCTCTGGTAGATGATGGCCGTTGTGGGGGAGGAGTTCGTGGCTGAGGAGTGCTGCGATTGTTGAAGTGTGACCATGGAGGCGGAGAGTAACTTTGGTGAACGAGGGGGTTGTGGTGCCTTACACGAGCAGCTCCATAGATCGCCGTCCACCTTCTTGACGAGTTCGGATCACTTGTCCGCTTTTGCTCTCTTGAGGGCTGTGCGCAGTGCTTTCTTGGCAGCCATAAACTCGGTATTCGCCTCTTCATCATCGCCAGTTCGAGAGGCCCGATGTCTTCTGGTAGCCCATCACGCCTGATGGAACACTCGGGTTGCAGTTGTATTTCTTCATTCCGCTGGTACGTACTCCGGCAGGCTTGACCTGTCTTGACTCTTGGAATTGCAGCACTGCTCGCTTTCGTTGTCCGTTGGACGATCCATGTAGCTGTTTGTGAGGCACTCGAGGCTTTGACCAGACCGCTACTATTTCGGTCTTGAACCAATCACGATCGAAGTTACTTGTGTTCCATCGCCTAGATGTATACATGGGTTGCTGTATCGCCTCGTCTCTCGATGCCCTAACCTGGAATTCAATATACCGGTGATCAGACGCCGAGTCGATCTCAGTGTCGACCCGCCGGTTCTCGATGTGCCCCATGACCGCTCCCGTACCTAAGGTAATATCTATAAGGGATCTGCCATTTCCTCGAACAGAGGTCGGGAACGGATCCAGCCCAGCGATTCAATTGATTATGGCAACTCTGTGGTGGTCAGTTCTTCTGGATCCCCACTGCTGGGTTTTTGAGTTGAAATCCTTTATCACCAAGATGTTACCCAGGTTACCCATTACACTCCGGCTAAGCCTATCCAGGAATGCCAGGAACTCGCGAAGCGGTCTTGAATGAGAAGTGGCAGCTGCACATGTGCACACCATTAATACTCGTACACGCTGCGATCCATCTATCGTCCTGCTCCAGCCTGTCAACTACGCCCGAAGTACCGGATCGTGGGAACGTTCCCAGAGCTGCTAAGCCGGATCTCTTTCTCCCCTCCCCCTCCCCAAAGCTTGTCCACATGGAATCTCGACCTTAATATTCTTTCAACTCTCATTAGGAACGTGCAGTTAGTTTCAAGTTCGATCAGAGAGTGTTGCCACTGTTATGGGCGTGAGTAATTGGGTAAGCACATTCAGAGGATAAGTTGAGCAGCGATTCTCCATAAATGAATTCCGAAATCAGTGTATAAATTTTACCGCGTGTGCTGCGTATCGAAGAGTCCTCGTTTAAATTGCGGATTAATGGTTTCAGCGAAATAATAGCAACTGGTTGCTGGGTGGCTCTGCTGGCTGGTCTGGTCTTGACTGGTCACTTGGTCAGGTTGTCGGGTATACCTGAAACTCTCGATAGTCGAGTCTGTCGATTTTGCGGATAGGAATGCGACGCGGCAATACAAGAGCGCAGCGTAAGAGGCGTAGCTCTAGAACCCCGTCGCACCGCGTAGCGTCGCTTCGGTTCGGTTGGTTCGTGTCACGACGCTGGTTCTACTCATTTTAAGTACTGGGACTAGTACCAGCTCCGTCTGGCAGTATCGCTTATACTCCGAACTTGACCTATATATGTAATTTATTCGAACTGTGTTTCCAGCAAGCCGTAAGGTCTGGGTTATTTCGAAGGTTCGTGAACTGATGTTAATTAGGATTTGAACTTGATCGGCAGAGCGGTGCGTTAATATCGCGACGTATTGTGTGCACTTGGGCGCATATCTAGTAACATTTCCAGGAGGGACGCGTGTAAAATTTGAAGCACTAAACCCCAACCACGAGCAAACGGAGGAAGTTCGGAATTCTCTGCAAATTTGAACCCAAAAAGGTACTCTTTTCGACATACGCGGAAGATGGGTCCCCTGCGTCTTCTCCTCTCCCACCGCTACCCGCTTAATGCGTACCTTTCGCGCCAATCTAAAACCCGCGAGATTGTAGGGTGGAAGTTGCCTCGAAACCAGAAAACCCAAAGAAACCGCTAAACCACCCCATCTTTGCATAGAGCCGGCTGTGCCCTTGTAAGGGGGACATCGATAGACGTGGGAAGTATATTAATTCTCGCAAGCTTCTCTTTGCTGACTAACGTAAAGCTAGGGAAGTCAGACTAGAGGTTCACTGACTGGACCCAGACAAAAACATAAGAATGAGTATGGGAGCATGGGGAGAACTGAGACAAGGGAGCAATGAGACAGTGCTGATTTAGCCGACACCACAAACTATAAATGGCAACACTGCATCACATATTCGTCACGATCCAGTAAGCTAACACTATCGTAGAAAAATTTTCAGTTCTATCGATTAATAGCTGTGATATTGATAACGTGATCGAAATTTGGTCAATTTTTTAGTTTTCAGCATTTACGAAAAAACGTTCACAAGAAAGAAAATTTGTATTTGCGAAGTAAATCATATCTTTTTTTAAATATGATCTATTTAGTAACCAAACTGTACCAAAACCGTTTTTTTTTCAGGAAGTTGTTTTCGAGTTATAAGCGATTGAACATTTTTGCCGCATTAGGGAGCAATAAGACGATTTTTTAGATAAAAGATCGGAAATTTTCGTTGATGCAGCATTTTTGCGATGTATGAATATCTTACCCACCGAAACTGAATAAATGTGTTGACTACTATACATTGAACACCTACAGGAAATTTTTTTGAACCCAACTTAAAAACCATCCCGCAGAGAGGCCTTATCAGTTGCCAGGTTTTTGTCTCATTGGTCCCTATTTACAATTTTCCCAACTTTTTTTTCCCTCTTCAATTTCAGAATGTCAAGTTTAATTTAATAATTGTAATGTCCGTATAAAATAAATTTATACTTTTTTGTACTATGTAACATGATCATTTGATTGAATTTTTCTGTATTTCATGTGTTGTCTCATTGTTCCACATGTGTTGTCTCATTGTTCCCCATGTGTTGTCTCATTGTTCCCCATGCACTGTGTCAATGCTCCCTTTGAAATTCTCGTGGGGTGATATGAGACAAAATTTTTGAAGGGCTGTAGGATTTTTAGAAATGGCCCGAGGAAGTTGAATTTCTGAGGGTTTGTAGTTCAGTCACGTAACTATAGGTTGCAATTATTCAAAGCTTTCCATAGTGGTTCTACGTCATTTTACAACGGTTTTCCAAAAAGTGTCTCAGTTCTCCCCATGCTCCCCTACTGGAAAACAATAACACATTCCACGGTAAATTCAAATGCATAAGTACCTATTAAATAAGAAAAATAAAATGGACGATGAAAATCAAAGAAATAAAACGTAACATATACCTCACCAGTGTGTACATCATTGGGGGGTCTGAAATAAATAAAATAATAAACTTTAAATTAGGACAGAAATTATTAACATAGAGGGGAGAACTCAAGAAGAATACGCCTATGAATAAAATGAAAAATATTAATAAATAATAATATTAAAGCTTTATTGGTGCTCTCATTTCCAGTTTCTTATTACTATTATTTATTTCTAATTTGTCTAGACAAAAAAGACACATCAATACGCCCATCGTCGGGCATCAGCCTCCTCTATACTTTCCCAAGCTCTCCTATCCTCCGTTAATCCGACCTGTCGTAAGCTTGCATGATCCACAAATTCGTCCCTACTACATCTTATTACCGGTCTTCCTTTCCTTCTATTTTCTCCGTATGGTGTCCACGTAGTTCTTATATGTTCCATCTATCGTCCTTTGCTCTCATATTTTAATTTTTGTTTCTTAATCAAGTCTTTGCTTTTTTTGTTGTGTCACGAATTTCCAGGATCCTAATCCTATCCTTCCTTTTTATATTCAAGATCTTGCTTTCCATTTCCCGGTGTGCAGCCTTCATTTTGACGACCTGTGATCTTGTCACTGTTCATGTCTTGGCCCCATAGGACAATACTGGTAGTGTGCAACTTTCCAATATTCCTACTTTGTGTTTAACCCCCAACTTATTTTTATAGATTCGACTAAGCCTCCAAAAATTTTTCTATGTTGTCTATCTTCTGTGGTCTATCTCTTTTCCCATTTGAGTGCGAGTAAGTAAGAAGGACCCCAGTCGCGAAACCTTGTTTTGAGATAAATACGTCTACACTTTTCAGTGTTGTACTGTTCGAGATTAGTAGGAGATTGAAAAAAATGATAGATAATAAAAAGTTGGCGGCAACCTTGGGTAATACGAACCATTCATTAAGAATATTCTAAACTTCCCAGTTTAATAGTAATATCGATGGAAAGCGAGTACTACTTCGGCCCTTTTTACAAACCTCGAATTTCCATCGCCAGAATCATAATTTTTTGTCTCGAATTTTCATTCAAGTAAGTAAAATTTATGTACAGTGTCATGTAAACGTGTCTTTATTAATAATTAGTCCGTACAAATTATGCACTTACAGAGATTTTTTACTTGTTAATCACCTGGAGGCTCAATTTTCTATTGCATTTAGAACGACAAGCATCTTCAAACGCTGTAATAATAACCGAGAGTACAGGCCTGTAGTCAGGATTCTTTTCAGAAGAGAGAGCTCACTGGGGGCTCGTCAAGGACACCCAATGAATATTTTTTCTAACAAGATAAGAGGGGTAGTTTTACCCGTGACCTATTGTTTCATATTTGAATATCATCTTCCTTCACCGAACCCCTCCACGCCCTTACTTGGGTAACATTAAATATTCGACTTTTATTTTTTCTCAATCTTTTCTTCTGGTTTTTCAAAATTTTCTTTTGACCTAGAAAAAAAATATTGAAAAAAAAAAATTATCGAAAAAGGGTCAGATTAGTCGGGGAGCTCTCTTTTTTACTCCGCTTAACCTCCTAATTACGGGCCTTTAGAAATCTTAATAACGTACCTCGTATGATAATATGCACAGATACGTTCATATAAATCTACAAAAAAGCAAACCCTGCTGAACCTTCCTACTTTTAAACGCGTTTTTCTTGGTCACTGATAAACAGAGTTATGCAGTTGGCACGAAAACATGCAGGAAGCTTTGGAGATTCATAATTATGATGGTCTGTAAAAGAAGGCTTCAGTCGCGCGAATTGGGCCCTTTCTGTAGATATACCCGTACTCATTTTCTCATTTTATCTTCAAATGAGATTAATTACCCTAAATATACGTATTCATCCACTTTTTCAATCCTCCCATTGTTTACCACTAGACTAGGGTTCGGTAATAAAAAGAAGTACAATGATCCACTAACACAAACACGCTGGACACAGTGCTATAGGGGTGAAGAAAATAAAACTGGTACCCGCAAGAAGTGAATACAAAAAAGAATAAGGGAAAAAACGAAACAGAGAGAAAGAGACAACCCAAAAACAAAATTCAAAAAGGAAAACCTGGTTAAGGAAATTACTCTATCATTCTGCTGGGAAAGAAGACATCAAGAGAAGAGGGGGAGCCAAGAACTTTCTGGAAGACTACAAGCCAATAACACAAGAATAAATAAATAAAAAGTTGAAAAATTCAAGGAATATAAAGGACCATACCCCCATAAGGCAAGACAGGACTGACAACTGGATACAAATCTACGGTGAAGTGTCAACACCAATGAAAAAGAGTGACTGGCAGGAGCAAGACAAAGCTTATAAATAATACCACCGTACACAGACCAACTAAGATAAAAGAATAGGAAGAAGCTGAGTATCAAAATGTGAGATCAAAAATTCAAAACGGTAATATCCAACAATATAATAAATAACCAACATCCAAAAGACAAAAATAAAATATAAAAAGAAGAAAAAGTCCGACTACTGCTCAGGAGGACATTCTTACACGAGAATGTCATCCAGGCGACTATGTTGACGCGTATATCGACGTTCCAGTGCCTTCTCTAGTCGTCCATTCTCGACATTGCTCGGCATTGTCCATGTTAGCCGGTTGAAACATGAGAGGGAACGAATGACCGCGTAAAGAGTAATACGCAACTACATCACGAAGGTAACGTTTTTCTGCGGAATTTCTCTTTTTCACATTGCGAGCCATTAGACATACGAGTATTCTTGTTAAAGGAAGAGAGAAAAGGCCACTTAAACAGAGATAATGTTTTCTCGAACTATAATGTAGCCGTGGAAAGATGCAATAATATAAAATCAAATAAAATTGAGCTATCGATACGAAACCCAATTAAAAGGTGGAGACAGGAGTTTAACTACGAGTATGCTAATCCCTTGGCATGAAACTTGCAGAGAGGGAAAACAGCACTTCCAAAATTTAAATATAAATAATAAAACGACATAAAAGTAAAACATCACATCGGGAACAAAAACTCAGATGGTACCAGTCTCTGTAGTTTAACCGGGAAATGAAAAAAAAAAAAAATTAAAATCAACAAACATCCATAACCCCCTGGAAGAAAAATAATAAATTAATTAATTTACGAATGAAAGAGATTTAAATAAATACTTGACAACCCAAGGGATCAAACGACGCTTTGAGCTCTCTCCGCGGTGGAACTTCATGCGATCTGAAAAGAAAGCGAAACAAACCAAACTCAAAAAGCAAGAATGGAAGGAGGAGGGAGGTAATAAGGCCCGGAGTAAATTCATTTTTTAATCTTAATAACAAAAAAAAAAAAAAAAAGTAATTTAGTAGTTGGCATGGAAGGTCTCCAGTCTGACGTCTAGGCATTGTCGTTTATCGCGTCGCACGTATATCTTTTCTTCCCATGGGAAACTAGATTTCATGGCGGGTTCCGCTTTATGCTGTTGCACTAAAGGGCAAGCGGTGGGGGCTGCGTCCCGTCCCTCAACACTGCTCTGTTGCTGCAACCGCATGAAGCGAGACCCGTCAAGAAATGTAGCTTCCGATCTTTCCTCCCTAGTTCTCAGTGCATAACATGACAGAACCCGAAACACTGTCGACACAAAAGTCAACACTTTTGTCGATCTTCACAATCAATCACTTTTCCAACATGATAAATTTGTCAAATCCAACATGCAAATTCGATTGAAAAATCGAGTTTTAACCGATATCGTTGTCGTTGTCGACTTTTTTGTTGTCTTTCGTTGACATCGATGAGAAAGTCGATATCGAATTATGTATGGTAAATCAATTCGGTCATCTCGACTTATTTGTCGACTTCGGCTACTTGAGATCCGATGAAAAAGTCGATATCAAATAATTAAGTATAGAAAAACATCTCGGTAACCACAAATTTTTTGCAGACTTCGGCCACTGAAATGCCAATGGAAAAGTCAACATCAATTTCCATACAGACTTTGATCTTGTCGTCGAGTCATCTAATATTCCTGTTTTTAATTTGTGTGGCCGAGTGGTGGCCTGCCTGCTTCGCAACCCTTACGTCTCGAGTTCGAGTCCCACCAGTATACCCTCCCTGAGATTCTAGCGAACACAGCGACTACAATATCAATCGAGGTGGAAAGGTAGTGCACCCCGTAACCCCACCAGTTCGAACAAACAAAGCATTACAATCGCAGGGCGTGTTACCACCACATCAGAAAGATTTAGTACTGTGCGTGTGCAGGTTGTGGCCACCTTACTCAACGTTGCGAATACACGCGGCTAATAAGCGAACTACATCTGCCCATTCTTTGGCACCGCAAAGGGAAAGTCTAACGCTACAAACCGTGGGGAAAGCAACAGCAAACTACCCCGATAACGTGCCCAGGAAAATCGGATATCAGATACCGCGACTGCCGACATCCGGCAACGGATATGGCACCTGATGATAGAGATTCGACTTGTTATTACGTTTTCCCATTAAATATTCAAAATTCAATATGGACAATCTGCAAGTTTTTCTAGAAGAAATATGATATCGGTGGCCCAACTGTTTTTCTATATAAAATTCGATATTGATTACCTACATAACTATCCATCTAAACTTCGACATCGACAAATGTACCGAATTATCACCGTTATAATTATTTGAAATTAATTCAAAATTAGATAATTCCAGGCTAGTGCCCGGTCAAATAATGATGTCTAAACAACAACATAAGAAATGTAACAGAAATTACTAAATTAATGTCGAGCTTAATATCGAAATCAACACTTGTTTCTTAGAAAATAATTACATAGGATCTTACAGATAACGACAATGATGAGAATAAAAAGTGAAACTGTCGAGCAGCCAGCATTTGTTTCTCTTTCCTTGAAACTGGTTTCTCCTTAAGAGATTTAGATTTACGAGGTACTCTTCCGAACCGGTAACACTTATTGGTCGCTCGTGCGCGAGACACTTCCGTCGGCGAATTACTCGATCGACCTGCAGTATTACATTTCAATACAACGGTACAACGGCTCGTTTATGGCGGTAGCACGTGTCCATTTATCGCATTTTGCGCGCCAAATACGTATACTTGCTCCATTCTCGAATCAACTCGACGAAAGAGGCGAACAAGTGGTCGGTTTATAGCTGTGAGAACCAGTTTCCGGCGAGTAAACGGCGATTTTACGCGTATTAGGTGCACCAAATGTTCAGCGGTGTGCCATTTTCGTCGGTGACAAGCAGCCAATTCAATATTTTCGGCTTACTGTACTGTAGCTGCTGTGTTCGTTAAAATGATATTCGAATACCCCCCCCCCCACACACACCCACACACTATACGGTGGAAAGATAACGCGTCTTGTAATTCCCGCCAGTTCGAACGAGCAAGACATTACAATCACAGGGCGCGTTACCACCAGATCTGAAAGATTGAGACTGTTGGGTGCATGTCGCGGATAGCTTACTCAACGCTGTAAAAACACGTGGCTAGTAAGCGAACTGCGGCTGCACTGTCGTTGGTATAGAGAAGGAAAACTGTAACACAACAAATCGGGGTGAAAGCAGTGGCAAACTACCTCGATTAGCCCTGTCTAGGAAGTCACGCGTCTGAAACGGCGACTGTTAATACCTGGCAACAACCCTGTGGAGAGGGAAAGAGAAGGGACGAAATACCCAGGGCCCGGACTTTCAGGAGGGCCCGTTATCAACACTTATGGCTATATCATACTGTACATCAAATCAGCAATTACTCCTTACACCATGAAAGAAACCTCTTATCCCGTAGCTTATAGTTTTTTCCCATCTGACAAAATAAAAAAATGAATTGGAAGGAGGGGGTCCGTGGAAATCCCCCAAGGGCTTCTTTTTCTCTCTATAGGGCTGCCTGGCAACGGATACGGCACTTGACGATTGACCTATCTGTTTGTGAGTTACGAGCCTTTTTGCTTTTCCGCGCCAACCTGTGGATAGTTTGATACCTAAACTTCTTCTAGACTGAACGTACAATTTATCGAAATTCACGAGAATCTGCTGAGAAGTTAGTACGAACCAAAAATCGAAAAATGTTTACCGATGTACTCATCGTCAGATCTTTCTGAACTGAGATCTAAGTACAATTGTTAAGTGATCGATTTTAGGTTTTTTAACTACTATCAAAACCAACACAAAGGCTGTCGAAGCGACACTAAATAAAATATGTATCTAAGTTGAAAATCCAAGTCGTGGAAGCAGTTCGATGGACAGTTGTACCGAGTGTCCAGTGAATTCCCTCCCTTTGAATGTCGTCAGAACCAAGCAGTGGCGCAACCAGAAATTTTCTTCACGGAGTGCTAGAATTTCGAGTTGACTTATTACCTACCCTTTTTGGGGGAGGGGGGGGGTGAAAAAATTAGTGCAAAACTCGACCTTTTATTTTTACCTTGTTTAACAGTCGAATAAACATTTTTGTGTTCATATCGAATATATTTCATTTGTCAACTCGTCAACTTGTAAGCTTATGATAGTACCTACTTTTTTGAGAATTTTGGGGGTTGTATTAGCTCCCATGCACCCCCCTCGGTTGCGCCACTGGAACCAAGTATCAATGCACAGCAAAAGAGATTGTGCATTTGGCAAGATTCGACATTCCCGTGAGGGAGGCTGGGGCGTACCCTGTAACCTTAGAATCTTAAGTGGAGACATATCGAAAAAAAATTTAAAAACGGGAGTATTTTGGATCTCTTATTGCAAATATCGCATCAAATTTTCAATCTGACTCCGATTTGGATGCTAAATTTGACTTTTTATCCTTCTGAAAGACCAGATTAAATTTGCTGAGGTATCAGAATAGAGGTAAGTATTTTGACTCGCTGATTACGATTATCGCAACAGATTTTTAATCCAATCCTAATTTGGGTCCCAAATTTGACTTTTTTTTTTTTTTTTTTTTTTTGAGAGAGAGAGAGAGAGAAAGAGAATTTATTTTGCTGAAAAAGTTGAACAAGGAAACAAAACAGGGGTATTTTGGTTTGCAGATTTCGAAAATTTAGTCAGAATTTTGATCCGAGTCCGATTTAGGCCCCGAATTGACTTGGTCTCCTTCTAAAGAGCCGAATTGACTTAGCTGAAAAAATTAAACAAGGTATCAGCATAGAGGTACTTATAATGGTCGCAGATTTTGGAAATTCAGTCAAATTCATGATCCAAACCGAATTTGAACCCATGATTTGACTTCTTCTCCTTCTGATGAGCCAACTTAATTTTGCTGAAAAAACTAAACAAGGCATCAAAATAGGAGTATCATGGGTCGCAAATTTCGAAAATTTAATCAAATTATTGATTCGGCCTCGATTCAGGCCCGAAATTCCGCTTCTCCCACCCTCCTCTGATGGAATCTATTGAATTTGCTGAAAAAATTGAACAAAGTATCTGAATATGGGTACTCTGGATCGCTAATTTTGAACATTCAATTAGATTTTTGAGCTGCTTCCGATTCGGGCGCTAAATTCGAATCTTCTATCCTTTCAAGTGGGTTCTTACATTGTCAGATTAGGAAATCGACTCGGTTTTTTCTTTGAGAAAATGAAGAAAAATGAAGAAAAGAGAAAAACTTTGTTTCATGTTTCGAAAAATGAACCGTGTTTGTTCCTTTGAAAAAGGAGACAAAAATAATCTTCTTTTTTGTATCGTTCTTCCTTAAAAGGAACAAAGTTATTCTCGTTTAAAAAAGAGATGAGATTTCTTCGCTTTTCTTGATATCTTGAGAAAAGAAAACAATGTCTCATTTTTCAATTTTTTCTTCTTTCTAAAAAAAAAAACAAAAAAAAAACAATTTTATTGTTTGAGAGAAAAAACCAAGTTCATTCCCTTGAAACAGAAGAAGAAAAGCATCCTTCCTCTTTTCTGAGTAAGAAGAACTTCCTTAAAAATATCAAAGTTACTCTCGTTAAGAAAGAGGAGGAATTCTCCTCAAACAAAACCAATTAATTTAATATTTTTCATTTTTTTTCTCCTTTCTCGAAGGAGGAAATTCCTTGAGGAATATGGAGGAAAAAATAACTTCGTTCCATTCTTCAAAAAAACCCGTGTTCATTCCCTTTAAAAAAGATAAGAAAATTATCCCTCTCTTTCGTGAATAAGATATTTCGTTCTTTCTTAAAAGAAACAAAGTTGTTATTCTCATTCAAGAATGAAAAAGAATTATTCCTCTTTCTTGGAGAAAAACATCCAATTTCTTATTTTATAATACTTTTCTTAATTTTCTTTTTCTTTCTCGGAGAAAGAAATGAAAAGTTCTGTATGTTTACTCGGGGTCGAGACTCGGTCATTTTCATTAACTCTATTTTTGCAAAAAAGAAAAAAATCCTTGCATATTTCAACACTGTAAAATTGGCAATTAACACTGTATTGAGATAAAAATCTATTACGACTTTGTGTTTGCTGAAAAAATCATTGAAGATTTAAAGACGGTAATATATTATGTATAGCAATTTGTTAAGCTTTAGGCGACGTTTCAATGAATTAACTATTAAAAAACTTGGTAAGACTTGTAAATATTTTATCAAAATTTTGTTCAGTGCTCGTAGAGACGCCTTACAAAGTTCCTAAAAATCATTCAAGACTGTAAGACTTGTAATCACTCCATTCTGATTCTGTGAGAATTTTCTCCCCTCTTTTCATCAAAGATAGGAACACAAGTCTTCTCACTGAGGAAAAGAGGAAGAAAATTTTCCTATAGTTCCATTATTAAAGAAAATATAAGAGTTTTTCATTGCTCCAGCGCCTATTCTGAGCTTTTTTATGTGGTTGATGCCTAAATCAGAAAATTGTCGGTTTTATCACAATTATTCTTTGTTTCTAAACCCTTCCCCTCTCCCCCTAAAAATGAAAGAAACCAGCGAATGAAAAAAATCGTTCACTATCGCTGACCACCCGATTTCAAATATTTTACTTTCATTTTCGTTAGTATTTTTTAACCAATCTTTTTAAATAAATACATTTGTAAATTTTTAAACTTTTGGTATTACCCATTATGGGCGGTACTAACTGCCCATTACAATAAGCGTTGTCCTGCTCCAGAATATAGTCTTAACGAACTCTTCTGCAGTCTCAATGGAATTTTTACAAGTCTTACCTACAGTTTAGAATAATTTTCAGAAAATTCTAAAAGAGTCTTAATAAGCTTGAATCACAACTTAATGGAATGTTTAAAAGTTCTTAAGTCTTGACAGATTCTTCCCTTTCCTCGAGGAAAGGAATGAAGTTCTTCTAGATTTTCAGTTTTCATTCTAATTCCGGAAAAAGAAGCGATTTTCTCTCCTTCCTGCAAAAAAGGAACAAATTTTTCACTTTTCAATTTTTTCTCCATTCTCAGGGCAGAAAATTAACATTTTGTCATTGAACCAAGGAAATGACCATTTCTTCATGTGTTCTCAAAGAATGAAAATGGCATATCTCATTCCTTAGAGCAGGCAATGAAATTCCTCTTATACACAATAGAGAAGGGATGATTTTTTTTCCAGGGAATGAACATGGTTTTTTCTCTTGAAGAATTAAACAATGTTCTTCTCATTTAGTAAAAGACAGGAAAGATTTTTTTTTAGAGACTTCAAGGAGAAGAACGAGTTTCTAATCAATTTTTTCTTATACAGTAATGTTAGGAGTGCACCTTGTAAGAGAAAAATGTCGAATTGAAGCCCGTCTACGGGATTGGATCAAACATCAGATCGAATTTTCGAAATCAGCGACTACAAAAATTACCTGGTCCGATACTTGGTTCAATTTTTCGGCGAAACTCAAAAAAATATCTGATCCAATACTTAGTTCAATTTTTCGGCAAAGACTCAAAATCCACCTGCTTCGATACTTTGTTTAATTTCTCGGTGAAGTCAGGAAATTTGGTTCCCAAATCGGAGTCGGATCAAAATTTGATTGAATTTTCGAAATCAGTGACTGAAAGCCCCTTGATTCCGATACTTCGCTCAATTTTTAGAGTTCCTCAGGAGGTAGAAAAAGTCGAGATCAGGGCCCGAGCTGATCGAAAATTTAGTGAATTTTCGAAATCAGCGTTTCAAAAAAACCCTATTTCGATAACCTGTTTAATTTTTTTAGCAAAATTAATTTAGCCCATCAAAAAGAGAAAAAGCCAAATTAGGGGCCCAAACCGGATTCGGTTTAAGAATTTGACTATATTTTCGAAATCTGCGTCCCAAAGTACCTTTATTTGGATACCTTGTTCAATTCTTTCAGCAAAATCAATTTGGCCCCTCAGAAGGATGAAAAGTCAAATTTCGGGCCCGAATCGGGATCGGATCGAAAATCTGAATCAGTGACCCAAATATCCCTATTTCGATACTTTGATATGTTTTCATTTAAGATTCCAAAGTTAGGGGCACGCCTCAACTCAAAATGTGAAATATATTTTTCACAACAAAAGATATCATCGGACCTTACCAAACGAAGAACCTGTCTTGCTATGCATTGATCCTACGCTTTGTTCCGAAGGTACTCATAAAAGGGAAATTCACTGGACCGCCCTGAGAATCTTTGTAGCCTAAAATGAAGAGGTATCGGGAGAACTATCCTATCGTACGAATTTTTGCGAACCAAATTTCATCGGTGCATCTGATGGTGTATTATGGGGAATGCCTCTAGTCTGAAACCCGAAGTATAAATGAATTTGGTTCCCTATGCGTAGCTGCGTCTAAAAATGATAATGTATATTACATCTTCGAGTCTTTTTTACTTTCTGCCCATTAAAATGAAGTTATAGAGTGATATGCATGTTCTTTTCTAATTTTGCTCTCAACCTGAGCTCTGGAATTCTCCCTTTCGAGCATTACTTCAAAGACGTTGGGGAGGCTGTTAGGGCTGTCTTAGCCCTCTTCACTTTTTGCCGAAAAACCGGCCTAGGTCGAAATGTAACGAGTTGCTCCGCAGGCTCGAACCCGCGACCTCCAGCGCGCTATCCACTCGGCCAACCAGACCCCCTTGAGTGATATACGTGTATCAAATCTCTTGTTGCCACCTTCCACAGTCACCTAATGTTACGGGGATCTCTGAGGTATGATGAATTTTGTGAATGTGCGCCATTATACTCGCCGCCCCTTATGTACCCAATTTCCCTCTCACAACACATGTAGTCTAATATTTCTTGTTGTTTCAGAAAATGACTTCATTTTATGGGACTCGGAATCTGACGAATCATATTGCGTTATGAAAAGAGACGAATTTTGCCCCGACAAGGATATTCGTTTCTTCTTGTACACAAGGTAAGCAACAGTTTAATACAAATTAATTAGTCAAGCCCGCGAAAACGATGAAACAGGGATAATAGCTCGTGTGGCTGTGCTCTTCTGATTCTCCCCTCTCCCACATCCTTCTCTTCCCAGAAAATTACCACCATGAGAATGGGTGTCATCTCACCCAAAAGAACACTTAATATAGTAAGAATAATTTGTTGTTGGAACTATTAGGCAAAAATCCATTTCATAGTCCCCAAAATCACCATAGAAATAATCTGTACTTACGAATGCTTGAACATGTTGCTACCATTTGGATGCTGCTCAAGACATCCCCCTTTTCACCCAACTATGTTACTTGATACAAGAATCTCAGCTAGGCTATAAAGAAAGTGGGAGTTTGTCTCAGATTTCAGTTTTTTTTTTTTTTTTTTAGTTTTCACTTTTCAGTTTTTCTACTTTTTCTTTTTTTTCTTTTTCTTTTTCCTTGATTGTTTTGATATTCTGTTTTTCGTAACATGAATGGGAGGCAGTGAAGTGAAATAACTTCCTCTTGAGACGTAAAAATTTGAAAAGTTAACGATTTGTGCAATAATTGAAAACGTATAATAGTTCTCATTTTCACCGGCCTACAAACGAGGGTTGATGTTAAACCCCCTCCAACGCGGTCAAAAAGAGCATTTCAGAATGTATTTTAGCGCATTAATTGCAGCAATAAGATGACGGATATTTATATGCTGTAGCGACCTCCCCTACCCCTCCCCCAGGACTGAGACCTTCCTATGCAGGTACCTCCTTTAGATTTCTAATTACCTGCGCCACTTTAATTTGTCCTCAGCGTGAAAATCTAGCAATATTGTGTCTGAGATAAGTGGGACAGAAACTCTTCAATGAACGAGAACTTGCTTTCTTTTATCTCATTCTGCATTTGGAATAAACTAGCTAAGGTACTCACTAATCGCTAATCAAAATATCTATTCAAAATTGCTAGCCCAGTAATAATGTTTATAATGATGATGATGATGATGATGATAATAATAATGAGATATTGGAAAAAATGAACTCTAACTCGTATTTGACTTTTTTTCTCACTGTGCCTAAAGCACCCAACAGCTGGGGGCTAAGTTCGACAGCAAAAACGTAACTAGTAGTTACGTTTTTGTTGTCGAACTCTAACTGCTGTCCACATTTTTTATCACCATGAATAGTTAAATCGGAAAAAACAAACCAGAAGAGAAACATTTATTAGGTAGTTACAACTGAATCGATCGTTTTAAAAATGCCGTAAGTCACCATTTTTACGATTTTCACTTTTTGACGGTTTTAAGGTATTACGAGCGCCCTCTATCGATTAAAAATAAAACTAAATTTCCCAGACCGTTCCTTCCTATGTAAATCGCTACCTGAAGTAATTCGGTCATTTGAAAAATGCCGTAAGTCCCGGAGTAGTTGCTCGTGATCAATCGTGAAGAAGTTTAGAATATTATTTTACTAATCAACAAAATGTATGTTTTCAAAAAAATCTTTTTTATACGAATATTCATGAGGTTTTCGAATTTTTTGTTATTTTTTCGCGATTAAATTGTTCAATTAATTATTTATTTTATTCCTAAAAAATAAATAAAAAAATTTCCAGCATATTTCAATCCAAAAAACCCACAAAACGTCAGAAAATAGTAGTCATTTGTAAAACCCCGTAATTCCACGAACTTCGGTTTGAATTTTAGCACTGTTGCCGGTGCACTAGAAAAAAAAATTGGTAGGAAGGGGTATTTTTTTACGCTCTTTCCAGTGGTAATCATGGATTTTGTCGCAACGTTCATTCGTCTCTCCTGTATAGTTTGTAATTTCAGACCGATTCAACTATGGTAAACGAAATATGAGAGGACTTAAAAATAGTAAACGGCTTTTTTAAGAAAAGGAGAAGATGGACGAGGATCAGCCCGAATCAAGAACATAAGAACTAGATCGATTTTGTCTGACACCTAGGAAAAACAATAACATTTTAAACATCGAGGTTGCAAACAGGTTTAAATTCGTCTCCGATCATAGACTCACATTCATAATTTAAAGACTATCCAAAGTATACTACCATAAGAAAAACGGGGGGAAAATTTTCCGGTATTAGCGAATGGAAAGCTATAAAAACAAAATAAATTCGGCCTTAAAGAAGCTAAACAACCTGAATGTGTAAAATATAGAAGACCTCCATGAGGCTGACTGTATGGTGATACAGGCAAGTTCAGGCTATGAAAACAACAAAGAATTTAAGCCAACTCCTCCTACAATAACTACAAAAGAAAATTTAAAAAGTTTAAAATATCTGTATAATTATAGCCTAATAAGGCAATAAATATCATGGAATAAAAACTAAATTAAAAAATTAAAAAAAGTTTATGGGACACAAAAATAGACTACTGCAGAAAAAAGAATCCCACTGATTGGTCGAACTGAACATGGTATAAAAAAAATATAGACTTGATCAGTTCAACGCTGGCAAGTACAAAAGATATGAAAAAACGAACCCGAAGTCCATCACTTGAAATTTAGTTAACCACATCTACTAAACAATCAGGGACAAAACTATTAGGGGGTGAACCCCTCCCCCCGCCATAATTTGCAGTAGGCAAATTTTAAAACTGTTCATTTGAATTTTTCATTCTTTAAGAACGATTTTTTGTTTGTTTGTTTGTTTTTTTTTTTCAATCAAAAAACATTTTGATGAAAAAATCGGCAAACTTTTAAGGCGAATTTTCAGTTTTTAAAACCCTTCAATATGACACATGTGACAGTGGTAACAGTGGTATACAACTCGCAGCAGCGGCGCGAGTCAGAAGGGGGACTCAGCCGCATAACTCCTATATAGTGCCTGTGCGCACATGATTTACCTTCATTCTCGCGTGTGAATTGGTTGCCTACTTGAACTGTCAAAGGGGCATGAATTTTTTAAAATCAATTTTCGGTTAAATATCGGTAATAACACTAATGTGAAAATTATCACATCGACCTATTTTCACTCTTACAGAGCACTATGTACAATTTTGAAGTTGATAGGTTGAACTGAATTCTGTTTTTAATCAATTTGGACCAAAATTTATCATATCGGTGGTTTGATTTATGTATTCGAGTTGGTTTTTTGATGTTGCCCCGAGGAATACGGTGTCGAAAGGAAGGCCCAGCCAGGTTGAGACATTTTGGGAAAGCCGCGAAATAAACTGTCATGGGTGTTGTTTTTTCTTGTTCCTTAGCAAAATACTTTTTACTGTACTGCAACCAGTTATTCTTCTTCCTAACGAAAAATAATTATCGGCGAAAGGATAACTCATTATCACTCATTTCTATCACAGAATTCTTGATCAAGTGAAAATAATTCCGAAAATGTGAATGGGCAAAGTAAAAATTATGCTAAAATAAACAAAATTCGAGAGAAAATAGTAACAAGCAATTTGTACCAAGTTTCAAGAAGTGTCCGAATTCAATGCATTCGATAGGGCAAAAGTAATGTTATAAATTTAAAAAAAAATCGGTTGTGAGCTATTAACATAAAATGGTGGAAGAAATTTCAAATTTGTGCAAATTTTTTCATATTAAAATCAAATTTTAACCTCAAATTTGAATTTAGCATGAAAAAATACATATAGCACTAGAAAATTTGGTAGGTTAATGATAAAACTGATGAACTTGTAAATACTGTGACAATTGTCACATGTGTGGTAATATTGGAAGAAAACCTACGTGTGGTATTTAAGGGTTAAAACGTATATGTCAGCCAATATTTCCTCTCACCCCCCCCTCAACCTGAAAGTCAAGTTTCAACCCTGTAATGAAGGAAATAGGTTCTATGATGGGGACGAAATAAACAAAATTGCCACTGAATTTTATAAGGATTTTTACTCCTCCCAAACAAAGACCCACAGATCACTTCAAACCAGCTCACCCAACGAGATACGCGAACCAGAACCACATTTATACACTCTGAAGCATAGATTGGGACCGGGTCAGATCGGATCGCATGGGAGGAGTTGATGTTGATAACGGATTATGCTAAGCGGCATTGCAATATTGACCGTAGACTATGCTAAGGAACATGACAAAACGGAACCCAAAATGACAAAATAATCTTGTCAAGACATAACAGAACCATGAAAAAAGATGAAATTTTTCTCTGGCAGAATGACGAAAGATCGTTTTGTCTAACAACACTGGTCAGAAATGATCTGCTCTCACCAAAATTTCAAATCGGTTTGCTCTAGCTGTCTCCAGTCTAAACTGATTCACGTTTTTTCACTTCCGCCCAGAAAATGAGAAATATTGAAAATGTCTGTTGGTGTGTTTTATAATGCATACTCAACATGTTGGAGGCGTTATCACATTAACGTTCTACCCACTATTGCAAACTATTGAAAAATATGGTAACGCCTTTAACATTTTGAATAAGCAATACAAAACACACCAACAAACATTTTCATGATTTCTCATTTTCTGGGGGGAAGTGGAAGACGCGAATTACATTGAACTGGAGACAGCTAGAGTAAAATGTTTTGAAATTTTGATGAGAGGAGATCATTTCTGACAATATGAAAGCCATGAAAAGTAAAAACTTCATTTGCGAGCAGCAAAATTTTCTCTGGTTAGCTCTGTCAATTTTTTTAGGTGATCCGACAGACTTATCAGAAACAGTGTTGTTAGACACAATAAAACAAAATAACAACTGAATTTTCAAAATTTTGTCATATAACAAAACATTGAATCATTTTTTGTCAGAACCATTTCCCCAATCACATAAAAAAATGAATCCAATAACAAAACAATAAACAAAATAACAAAAGGAATTATGTTATGGCATTTTTTCAACGATTAACGTATAAACTACGCTAAATGACATAATAATTGATGACAGAATACGCTAAGCGACATTAGAATTGACTGTAGACTATGCTAAGGGTAGTTATATTAAATCAACTAGGTGTTATAAAAAAAACTTTAAATACAAAAGTTTCATTCAAACAAAGAGAATTCATTCAAATTGCAATTTTTACAAATAAATTGGGATCAGATCTCATGACTGCTTGTTCTATTTTAATAAGTCCATTTTTTTAAACTTTTCTCACCGCTTTAAGCATTTTTTCTTTTGAAGCTAGTCTTTCTCTTTCAGTTTCGAACCACTAGGCATAACATTTTATTGAAATGAAGAAATCTGAGAATATACACATCAGTGTAGTATTACAACCATCCCCATCGTCATCTGTTAGAACCATTCCCACATTATGATTTGATAATCAAACAATCGCTAATTTCCGTTTTTTCAACCACCAAGAAAACAAAATATGTTTTTTCAAAAATTTACTTACTTCCACGGTTGAAAAAAAAAAGAAGAAAGAAAAAAAAAAGTTTCTGATAATAGTTCCAGAAATACAAAATCTGTAGGTGAAAAACTTCGTTTTAGGCTTATTTTCACATCTTAATACCCATGTATACGGATAAAATCGCTAAAGTCAACACTATTTTTGAGATATTGTGTCTGTTACATGCATCCCGGTGTTACAATCATACTCGGTCTCCCCTACTCTAAGAATGCTCTTCGAAGGTGCGACTTTGGAGACTACATACACATAATATCATTATAAACTAATACTCGATACGCAAAATCCCACCAGTTACCCGGGTAACTAAAGGGGAACAAGGGTTACTGAGGGTAATAAATGGGTAACTTTTCCGCCGCGGGTAACTAAAGGGTAACAAGGGTAATCTATGGGTAAGTTGAGGATAACCTGAGGGTGACAAATGGGTAACTTTTCCGTAGTAACTGGGTAACTATAGAGAGGGTAACTGATTGCGCATCGGGTACTTACCCATATATCGTTCTCAATAAAGGTTTGATTGATAACTATGAATTCCAACTTAAAGACTGGAATTCAATAGAAAGTAAAACGACTCAGATTTTCTCAGAAACCCTGGAAACGTAATCTCTTCAGAGTGGAACTGTTATGCTGCGCCTGAGCACTTTACGGGATGTACTTACCCTACTTACTATATATTCTGGGCACCTATGCCCAAACTTATACTTACATCTACTCGATTTCAAGAATCTTTTCATGTGGTATGTAGGTTAGTTCTTAGCAATATTGCGGCATTACTTTTTTGTTTTTATACAGAACTTTTGTCGAGAGCTGCTGATATTTAGCAGAATGACAAGAACAAACTCCGCCCAATATGGACTTCCACGAGCCAATAATATTAATTACGAATAAAATGCCTCAGTTATATGCTACGAGTACATTGATTTTACTAACCCGCTAAATAATTTTTTGTTTCCAGCGAGTATCCGAAGCGAAGAGAAATCAATACGGCTTTCGGGCATTCGCTATTAAAGTACGGCTGGAATCCGAAACATAAAAATGTCATAGTTATACACGGTTTCAATGGCACCGAAAGTAAATCACCTATGACAATTATTCGAGATGGTAAATAGTTTTATAACACCTATTTTACATTAATATCTATGTTTGCTACCTTGGCGTAATGAGGGAGCTTAAAGAAGAACCAAAGGCACAGAGGAGAAGGAAAACTCCGACAGATAAACCCTGATAAAAGCATGGAGAAACTACATCGGTATTCTTCACTGGAGAGGCCTCTTCACTACCACAGTTATGATGGAAACATAGATAATGAAGGATACAAAGTGTAATTAAATACTCAGAAATGAACAGATTAGTATAGGAGAGAGAAAGGTGGAGAGACGCAACCTACGAGTCGAGAGACTAAGGAATATTATCATCACCATTATGGTGCATTATAGTATGCCATAGTGCAGTGTACATTAGGTAGGCATTGCTTATAGTTCGTAGCAAAATTATAATTCATAAGCTAGCCTTGCTGAAGCTGATGACTGCTGTGTAGATAAGCTACTCAGTTACTCAGTTGATAGGTACGGCTATCATTAATGCGAATCCACATGAATTCTATTAATTGGAGGTATACGGTGAGGCACGCAGGACAGATCTATCCTCGCAATACTGCACCTCAGATCCTGAAATCCACGCTTTTAGGCATCACATCCAAGACCTGAGAACACGGCTCGGAGTAGGCGGCCTTTTAACCCTATTTTTTCTTTCTTTAACGGCTGTACGTCCTCCTCTTTCCCTTCTCTTTGCAGGCGGCGACGTTGTCTAGTGCGAGACGCTTCGCCTTGCAGTCCTTCATCTTCTGCCGCACAACAGTGGAGACGAACGCAGACACCTGGCCCCAGCTAACTGCGCTATGAAGCGCGATGGGGACCAGGCTTTCTGGGGTGAGTTCTTCCATACCGATCTCACTTAATCATCTGGCTACCTCACCCCCGCTGGCATTCCCGAGCCTCGCACTCCTATAAAGTGTGCCACGGACTACCATTCTGCTCTAGTTTGTACTGTGAACACTTGCTTCTCCGCTGCAACTTCTTTAAATTAAGGAGGTACTTTGCTTAAGCATCTATATGGTCGCCCATCATCTGGGTTAGGCGAAAATTCAGCTGGCCACGTGATCGGTTCATCGAGCGTCAAGGTCGCGTATTAACGAGTCCACGGTCTCGTAGTCACCATGGACAGGTGTCCTCTTCACGTTTCGCATGACACTTGCCTGATTTCGCAATCGACCCGTAAAGCTTTTTGCTTCGTTTTGGTTTTCGTGGCTTCTTATCTGCCAGTCCTGCCGCTTGGGTATGCTGAACCATTTCCACCTCACCCCCATTGTAAGGGAATATGGATTGTATGTCCATCTATGAGACTTTTTGAACCTCTATGTCATCATGAACAGACAGTTTACTGGACAAAATATCTAGTACATGTAAAGTAGGTCGGCGGTTCACCGAAATGTCTACTATAACTAGCTTCGTTTCCTCCTCTCGGACATTATATTTTTGAGGAAATAGGTTTCGTTGGTTAAACGGACTCATTCATCGATGTACAGATTATTACAGACCTAATGACTAACCCGATACGCAAAATCCCGCCAGTTACCCGGGTAACTAAAGGGGAACCAAGAGTAAGTGACAGGTTTCTGGGTAATCTGAGGGTTGCAAATGGGTAACTGATTGCGTATCGGGATGCGCAAAATCCCGCCAGTTACCCGGGTAACTAAAGGGGAACCAAGGGTAACTGATGGGTTTCTGGGTAATCTGAGGGTAGTCTGAGGGCAACCGAGGGTTGTAAGTGAGTAACTTTTCCGCGGGTAACTAGTGAGTAACTGATTGCGCATCGGGAATGGCACAGCTGATAATTGTCTGCACACCATCATCGGCAACCTAACTGCATAGCTTGTTTGCCTGCTGCTATCAACAGTGCGGCAAGAGGCTCGTTTGTAGCTTGAACATTGTATGCGTGTAAAGAAATAAAACAACTATATTATAAATTAATAAAACTATTATAAATAAAATTTAAAAAATTAATATAATTAATCTATAATTTAAAATTAAAAGTAATTTATACCAAAACTTACTCTTATTTTTCATAGACAAGAAAATGGTTAACAGTACGATATTACTCGCCCGGCAACCTCCATTTTGTAAATTTTTTCCCTCTAAGAATTTGATAAGGGTCATGCTGCGTTAATTTCAATCCCGATAGTTTTTTTTTGTTTTTTGTTTTTGTTTTTCTTAAATTTTATTTATTGAATCCATCAACGTGTTTTCATTTTGCAGGTTATGTTTTGAGCAGTGATGTTAAACAAAATTATTTTTTGTCATTTTGTCGGACGAGTATTTCATTTCTTTTTTTGATTACATCATGTGTTTTTTCACCTCCGTAGTTCTGTCATTTTGTTGTTTTCTTAGTTTTGTTTCGTCTTGACAAAATTATTTTGTCATTTTACCTTCCTGTCTATCATGTCGCTTAGCGTAGTCCATAATTTAATCGTTAGTGAAATGTCATAACTTATTTATTTTGGTCATGAGATTCATTTCTTTAAATCAAAGTTATTTTGAAAATTCAAGTTATATATTTCGTAATTTGGTTTTGTTAAGTCTAAAAATACAAGTTTTAACACTTATAATTCATCTTCATTATGAATTAATTTTTAAATTTCTCAAATTTAAGTGTTGTGGTTATTGAACTTTAATTTAGAAATTTTTGTATTGGAAATTGTATTGACTCCCAGAATTTTCCTTTTATTTATGTTCACTTTTGCTCATTTAATGAGTGAAAAATCATAATGATCGAATTATTTTCTAACTGGGTCAGTGTAATCATTCTACTTTCATCGACAGACCTGCGGGTATATCGTGTAAAAGAAAGAGACTAATGACCTGAGATTAGTAGGTACAATTCTTATTCTGCCAGGATAATAATGACGACTATTTCACTTTTTATATACCAAGTAATTTTTGTCATCGAAGTCATAAATTTTCAACATAACTTTCTGTTAAGTTATCAAGTTGGTAAAGTATTCCTTTTTTTGTTAGTTAATTCGTTTTTTTCTTCTTCTTCTTCTATTTAGAATCAGAAAAATACTGATAATCAACTTTTCGGCTACAAGACGCCATCATTTCTCAAAATATGGTCTGAATCTCGAGGAAAACGTCGGCAGATGCCGATACCCGTAGATGGGCAAAATGGACGGTGGCTCACCTCAGTGGCGAATCTTTCGGTACAACTAGTGACTCGGCGATGTACCAAGGAAAAATGGAGGGAAAAAGATAAATTTTATTGTTCTGTACATGTATCAAAATTCTATTTTTTCGCATTAATTGCCGCAAAAATTTTCGTTTTCTTCCTACCGCGTCATCACTATGCAGCGCATCTTACACGTCGAAACTTCGTGCAGCCGCTGCTCAAAAGATATTGTCAGCGAGTACATCTACGATAAAAGAGATTGACTAGGGCGTATAAAAAAACAGGTTTCACGCATGCACACAAGAATATCTGGTGAGTGTGTGGTAGCGTATTTTGCCGGCCAGGTCCATTGCCAGGTTGAGAGAGTCCCACTGCCTGGAGTTCTATTGTTTACTATGCGCATTTCATTTTTATTTGACGAAAATCAGGGTTTTACGAAAAAGTAACTGAATTTGTCGAGCTTAGCGAGAAACGGATTGATTTTATTATTTATAAATAATTTTGTATTTTTATAATAATAATCATAATTCATTTGCTTTATTATTCTAATTTTCATTTTCTGCAATCAATCAATCAAAATCCTGTTCCAGTTTTTTTCATTTTTTTCAGGGGAAAGAAAGAAATAGGAGGTGGCATAGGCGGATCCAAATTTTATCAAGGGTGGGGAGGGGTTGGGAGGAAAACATGAATAGTAATACTAATATTAAATGAAAAATATCTAGTGACTAGTTTGTATTTTCAAATTTAAAAATTAAGTTCGAAGAGGGAAGGTTTAACCTCCCTGGGTCCGTCTATGGGAAGGGGTTTAATGAAGAGGTACTACTGAAACTTGGAGATGTACCTTAAAAAAGAAGCAGGATTCGCCACTGATACCTACGTTTATGTAATTTCTAGAATGAGAAGAAATGATCAGAAATCAAAGAGGACTTTTGCCTTAATAGCCAGTGCAAACTTTTGCCCCAGTGGCACATCAATAATAAAATTATTTCTGATATAAAAAGTATGAACGTATTAATGAAACCAATTGTCAAAATTAATCACTTACCTAGCCATGATTCAATTTTAAACTCTTGACTCATATGCAACTCTTTGGACAACTTCAAATCACATTTCCAAAATGAGAAAATATTTTATCGAAAGTTGTGAAAAACATAACTTTTTCGGCATTGTGGTTTTGAAATTATATACACACGTGAACAGTGTTGCCAACTTACTAAAATCAACAAAACATGGCATTTGTATGCAGTTTAATTAGAAATAAAAGCGATAGGACTTTTACCCCATAGCGGACTTTTGCCCCACCCTCCTCTACAACATGACACATAGGTATACTGCACATCAGCGTCTAAGATCGAGAAATTAGAATAATGTAATATTCGGTATAATAGACAATATTGCCAATATTCGTTGCAACTTGGAAATTTTTTGTTTGTTTCAGCTTATTTAAACCGAGGAGATTACAACGTTTTCACTGTTGACTGGAGTACATTAACGTTTTTCCCATGTTACCTATCTTCTTTAAGTAATACCAAATTAGTCGCTCAATGTACGGCTCAGTTTTATTCCCACTTGACTTACAACGGAGCTTCCGCATTTAAAATTCACTGCGTCGGCCACAGTCTCGGAGCACATATTTGCGGAATGATCAGCAACCATCTGTCTCATAAAATACACAAAATTATTGGTAAGTCGAGCTCTTCCCTCGGTGACCATTTTACTTTTTGTTCAAAATTTTTCTGATACCTATATACCTGTATTATAGGGTGATACTTATTTCCGTCTAAGGGCGGGTCTTTGTAGAAAGCACGAATACTGGCTGATGGGGTCGTTGGAAAAGCACTACGCTATTCTCTGTTCCAAAGTATGGACTGGGTGGAAGGGCACTATTTGATGCTGTAGCACATGCAATACAGATATAATCCAGTTTAAATCTTATCGGTACAATATTTTTTTTGTCACGAATATAATCATTAATCGACTCAGGGATTGTACAGGATTAGACCCAGCTCGACCCCTAGTCGATCGATATGGATCGGAAATGTTTCGCTTAACCAAAGATGACGCTCATTTCGTTCAAGTGATACATACAAATGCCGGTCTTCTCGGCGAATCAGCGCCTGTGGGTCATATTGATTTTTGTGTCAATGGAGGAACGATGCAACCAAGTTGTCAACAAGAGCCGCAACTTATAAGTAAGCGAAATTTCGTACTGAAATTAATTTCGATGCCTGCCAATCCACGAGTTTCTTATATGCGTAGGTACGAATAGGGTATCTATCTATATGTGTTTTGGTCTACCGCAGGCACCTATTCATTCGTACGTTACTGTAATTAGTGTACTATTCGTACATCTATACCTATAAGTAACTGGATACTTTCATCTTCGAGCTTTTCTCCATCCGTTACATTTGGAAGTGCGAGATTTAGATTGACATGTTGTGACGTATTAGTAGTTTCTACTGTAGTAAATATAAGTAGGCCTACTAACTGATGGTAGTCTGTTTGGGTACTACATTATAGGTAGACGTATACCAACCAGTACCGAGGCAATTAGGTACACCTTATACTTGCGATCTGCGGTACAAATAATATATCTGTATCGTAATACTATTACCATGATTATTTTATAAGATAGGGCATACCAGTAGTCACATGCTAGATCTATAACAGTACCTACTCTACTCCTAATATAACCTACTTATTCGGCAACTATGTATTGAGAGTGGTTGAGAGCTGCTCTATGAAAGAGGAAGAGTTAGCTATATAGATCACTTTTTCCGCTTTTACAAACAATACTCATTACAACATAATAGTTTTTTGAATTCTTTCACCTCGAAAATCGTTAATATCAAGGTCGCTAAAACTGCTACACCTCTGCCCTAATTAGAAAATGACCCAATGCTGTCGTGTAAATACCTACTGTACGCAGATACTTGTCGGGTAGTATCTTAACTGGTAGCTCACTTATTGTATCTTGTGAAATCATTTTCGTTGTAGGTGATAGGTATCTCTAAAAATTAAGTTTTGTTCAAAAACATACTAAGCGCCAATTCTGAACCACTAAAACCAGATTTTCTTTCAATAGCAAGTAACCTGACGACGGTTCTAATACCAATGGCAACAACAACCCATCGACCATGGCAAACTCAGAGTGTAACATTAGGACATATGTGTACGTCTTCCTAAAAAGGTCCCATTTTTAAGGTATTAGTTTAAGTGATACAGCGATTTGTAGCGTTTCTAATAGAGTGAATCCTGCTCTTTGAATGCCACCAAGTTGATTCCCTGCAGAAAATGTAATTTTGTACTTAATGTTGAATAAAAACTATGATATCGTCACATTTCTGTGAAAACAACAAATTTTGTCAACAATCAATAAAAACTCAAATTTTATGAAAAAATCCCACTTTTCAGGTATTTAGTTGAGACCACAAAGTAATACTAGATAAAATTTGTGATCAATTGAGACCTCACGGAGCCTTCAAAGTGCAAAATCTGCTGAGTTATATTCGTATTTAAAGTTGAAATTTTATGTCATTTTTGAAAGAAAAACTTTGAACGCGTTTTTCTCAACATTTTGTTTTTTGAAATTTCAACTTCAGATGCAAATAACTCGACAAATTTTGCACTTAGAAGACTCCACGAGGTCTCAATTGATCAGAAATTACTTCTAGTATTACCAGGTAGTCTTAAATCAATGCCTCAAAAGTGGGACCTTATTAGGAAAACGTACACATACAATTAATTATAATGTATAGGTGTATGGTTTCAAGTGTGCAGCTATAATATAGAGTAAATGATATCGAGTACATACATAACCTGTACAAATAGACGATATTACCAATTTACTCGCTACTAGGGCAGATGTGTTAAATGTGGCTGCAGGGCCAGTTATGGCCACTTTGAAAATTACTATGATGTAAAAATTGTGAAACAGAAGAGAAGAAATGACGATAAATTATGTAATATAGCAGCTAAACTATTTGATGACTGATGATGACATATTCTCAGTAAGTATGAAAATTTCAGAAAAAAGAAACGCTAGAGGGATAGTTCTACAAAATCTCTTCTCCCCCCCCCCCCGACTTGGAGAGAGAGAGAGAGAGAGAGAGAGAGAGAGAGAGAGAGAGAGAGAGAGAGAGAGAGAGAGAGAGAGAGAGAGAGAGAGAGAGAGAGAGAGAGAGAGAGAGAGAGAGAGAGAGAGAGAGGGAGAGAGAGAGAGATGGTACTCAGTTGAATTAAAAATAATATACTGATTAAAATTATAAATGTTAGGAAAAATTTTCAATGGAAAATTGACTTAAGAGAGTAACGAGACATCAAGGTAAATAACTTGGTTTTAAAAATATCGAACGCCCTATTTAGAATTAAATGACCGATATAGCCGAGAGGCTGAAATTTATTGATTTTACAAATATGGCAACTGGCCACATTTTCTTCTCACTAAACAATATCTCGTTTTTTTTCCTTGTTTTTTTTTTCATGGATATATGTTTAATGGCTTACCATGGGAAAGAGAGAAGCATTCCGCAGAGAACGCTCCACAAAAAAAAGTTACCACTATCGCTTTGTAGTTGCGTATTCCTCTTTGCGCGGTCATTCATTCGATCATGTTTCACTGGACCGCCAGGGAAAATGCCGAGTGATGTCGAGAACGGACGACTGTAGTCGGTTCAATGAGAGAATAATGAAACGAATCGTGAACATGGGGGCCTGTTGTTCACACTAGATGGGCAAGTGTGTCATTTTCATTACCTGATCACGCTTCGTTCTGGCTGGAAGCATATGACCTCATCTCTGTGTTGGTCGTCCATTCTCGGAATCGGTTAGCATTCTTCATGTTGGTTGGTTAGTTGATTGAAATGTGGTGGAACAAATGGCCGCATAAAGAGGAGTGTGCAACTACATCAAGATGGTAACTTTTTCTGCGGGGTTTTCTTTTTTGCGGGCCAAGCCATTAGATATATATCCATGCCAAAAACTGACTTATATGTGTAGATGATATAATAAAGACTTGGTGGCGACATATTAGGGCTACAAGTATCGCCACAGTAGGTACACCTGCGCCGCATTCATTTATAACAAATACTTAGCTGGCTATATTTGATCAAATGAGGCCAAATTGGGAACTTTATTTTTCAAACTGTTTGTTTATACCTACCTCACGTTCAAAAGTTGATAATTTTGGCATTTAAAACTAAACAATTAACCAAATGAAATAAAATCCAAACAGTGTTGTCAGATAATTTACTGAAATACTAATTTGCTCGTGAAATTAAGAAATCAGCTCCAGGTAGCCACATTTATCATATCTGCTCTATAGGTATGTAACATTGTAACTACATACATCATGATGGCTGACTGCGTTGTACCGGATAGCACTGCCCGATTGACAATGAGGCCAACTGTGAGTGCATTTGTGAACATCACTGAGTAATAACGCTAATGGTGAGCGATCACTTCACACACACTATCTTAAAATGATGAGATGTTGAACACTCACGAAAAAATGTGATAGGCCAAAAGTCTCAAAACGGTAGTGGTTTATGACATGTTGTGTGAGCGTACACCAAATTGTCAATCGGGTGTGTCCATTTGGGTCATTCTCCAGAAATTAAGAATATTAAATAAATCTAGCAAATAATCTTTGATGGTTTTCTACTTCGCGCCTCGTATGCATCAATTCCGGAAGGCTTATTCGAACACCCTCTTTAACATCCTCGCGGATATAGCAACTACAGAATCAATCGAGATGGAAACCTAGTACGTTCTGTAACCATAATCGCAGGGTGTGTTACCACCAGATCAGAAAGATTGGTACTGTGCGTGTGCACGTCGTGAAACACGCGGCTAGTAAGCGAACTGCGGCTGCAAACTCTTTGGCACAGAGAAGGAAAACTCTTACGCAACAAAACCGTGAGGAAAGTAATGGCAAACTACGTCTACTAATCTTGCTCAGGACAGTCGTGCGTCAGACATAGGTAGGTACGGCCTGGCAATTAAATTTTTGGAATGCAAAACGTAAAGGGCCCGGTCAGCAAATTCAAAAACTCTCAGTAATGTTGTGAATTAGGACAAAAAGGGCCCTTAAGGCCACAATAGGTCGAAAGGTCCGGGATGCATTTACCTCTCCGCGCCCCCAACCAGGCCATGCGTGGTCAGAATTCGAGACTGCCAACATACAGCAACGGATATGGCACCTGATGAAGAAGAATAATAAACTAAAACTGAGAATTCAAAATTTACCGGTAACGATATACTCTCAGTTTCTGGAGACTGACCCATTTACTGATACGCGAATAATAAACAAAGTTTTTGTAATCCTTCTATTTCACATCGTAGTAAATTTTTTACAGGTTCTTATTTTATCCGTTGAGAATCGTAGTTTTCTAAGTACGAGTAATGATAATTAGTTGGCTTTTAACATGGTGTGTGTGAGTGTACGTGTTACATAGAGAGGGAAGGGGCGGCGGTGAAGAGAAGGGAAGAGAAAAAGAGAGAACTACGCAATAATCTTATTTTCCCCCTCGCACGTATGTTGAGCTTTCAATTTGATACAATTGCGTTGTATTTTACTCGTTCAGAATCGTTACAATTTAGTGGACTGAAAACAGCATCTGACAACGCTCAGAACCAGATGTCGATGGGATCAAACGCCAGCTTATTATTTGCAGGTAAACTAATTCCTTGGGTAGGAGCCAGGGAGATCTGGCAGTTGTTATGCCTTTTGCTTACTCATTCGGTAATCACGTCATCGCCACCATAGTAAAATCGTCATCAGTAATCGATAACAATGATAATACACGTCAGTGGTGTATGTATGGGAGAAGTCAAGGGTACATCCCGATGCGCAATCAGTTACCCTCTAGTTACCCGCGGGAAAGTTACCCATTTTCAAGTATCGGTTACCCTCAGATTACCCAGAAATCCATCAGTTACCCTTGGTCCCCTTTAGATACCCGCGTAACTGGCGGGATTCTGCAGATCCCTATACGCAATCAGTTACCCTCTAGTTACCTGTGGAAAAGTTACCCATTTGCAACCCTCGGTTACCCTCAGATCACCCAGAAACCGATCAGTTACCCTTGGTTTCCCTTTAGTTGCCCGGGTAACTGGCGGGATTTTGCGCATCGTGATTAGATTCGCCCATTCGCCACCCTCAACTTCTGTCAAAAAGGCAGTTTCTTGTTGATTTTACTACAGTATCAAATAATTTTCGCTTAAGAACAAGCTTTGTTTTTTTTTAAACTTTTTTCGGGCACCCCATCCCTCTCCTCTCCACCCCCTGCTCCTACGAATTTCTACCTACACCACTGATCCATGTCATATTTCGCTATTTTCATACGCATTACCTAGCGGGTGTTATTAGTGCATGTAATAATTTAACACCGGTAAAATTAGCTATGCGATAGACTATCCACTTATGGAAGAGGAAAAAATTACTAAGAAGTTGGTGCTACGGTACCTACAGCTACATTGAAGGCTAACTAATATTATGTTCGTATAGGTACTTGCTACTGGGATGTATTTAGCTACCTGTTCACTATTACAAACGTTTGTAGAGGTTATAATTAAAGCTGGCACTTGCCATTTTGCTTTAAAGGCCCAAATAGGAAACACGGGTGCAGGAATATCTCTTGCTAAGCCTGTGAAAGTGTGGAGTATGTAATACATACCATACAATTCCAGACGCAGCAAGAGATATTCCTGCACCCATGCACAGTATTTTGCCTATTTGCGCCCGTCGAGTAAAATGGCAAGTGTTGGTTTTGGTTCTACCCTCTTCATTTTCTCATCACTAATGCTGATTTTGAATTTGGCTTTAACAGGGCGATCACGTTGCAGTCACTTCATGAGCGCGTGTTTTTTCGCCGCTACTGTAGGAGAACAAGGACGGCGACACCGAGCTCTTCCATGTACAACTGGTTGCAGAATGCTGCCTGGATTCAAGGGAGTCAAAGGGGTGTCGATGGGCGAACACACGCCAGAAAAGTAATAATTGTTACCAAATCGAAGAAATTTATCTTTGTAATTTGAGATAAATCAAGGATAAATTAACTTTATTACAATTTGAAGACGGAAATAAAATTGATAACCCTGTTAACGTCACGTTTTTGTGTTTTTTTTTCAGCGCCCGCGGAGTATTCTGTTTAAGAATGATGGACAATAAAGCATGCCCATTCGACTGAAAACTGTTCGAGTTACCAATACGCTTTCATTGGCAAATATAGAACTCGTGTAACTATAACTTGTTTAAAATGTAAGTTATGGGTGAACATTGTCTGGTTAACCTAGACAAGCTATGTAAGTATGCAAATATTGTGATCCCTACAGTGGTTCTTCCCTCTGAATTTTAGGTCCATGATAGTTGTCGCATTTACACGATAATCGACCGGTATGCTGTGGGGTTATTACTGGATCGAAGAACTGACGAGAATGAAATAAGATCGTCGAAAGAGTTGCGCGTTCTTGCCGCTACATTTGCCGCTATTCTTACCATATGCTATGCATGTTCTATTTATTATGAAAAACATTCTTTGATCTGGTTCTCAACCACTGTACTTAGGTCTTATCAATAAGTATGATATCAAGTCCTACTCCTCCTTCGACTCCTTCTGCTCCTCATCGCCAACATTAGCAGCAGCACCAGCCGCACCAGAGGTAGCTATTGCTGACAAACGATTGCAGTACGCCCCTATGTTATTGCTCGTTAAATAATGTTCACGAAAGACTCGCAAGGAATTATATTTATGTATTTGGTGTAAAATATGCGATAGATGATATACTTTTACAGATTGCATAGGACTGTGTATACAACTTTCTGCCAGTATAATAATATATCTGTTATGTGTACAGTGTACCATTTGTACGAGTATAGAAGTATTATCGAGTCTTCAAGTCGTTCATTCTTCGAATAAATTTCGGATTACAAGTGCGCGCATACATGCAAGCAGGAAAACTTGGTGTCATCATTAAAATATTGGAAAGTCGTATCTGTAAAAGTAATAATTAAATTAGGCGTTCAGCCACTCGATTCAATGAAGCCCAGCGTTCTCCATTGCTTCATATGATACGACAGTGAGAGTGGTTCTTAATTTCAAAGTTCAGGAATTTGAAGAAGAGACCCCCCGTAGTTATTCCTCCGTTAAAAATTTTCCCTCTTTATGATATCTGGAGAAACGAAAAAGTGAGGAACACTGTTGTGAAATAATAAATAGGAACTAAAGGCATATATTATACTTATCAAGGAAATTAAAATGCAGGCATGCCAGTCAGATAGCAAGAGCCAAAAACAAGAGATGGAACAAGATAGCTACCCCGTGGACCCTACGGGATGTAGAAGGGGTAGGGAGTAGGTCTACACGTAGATGAAGCCAGGAGATGGTACAGTATTTAAGTACATCATAGTACACAGAGTCGCTGACAACAAAAATGTGTGAGAAAATGTAAGAGAGGCTTTTGCCCATTCAGGAGTCGGTATTTGAGCAATGCTTATAGCATTTTCATGTTTGTATTCATCTATGTACCCATATACCACAAAAATACCGTAAAAATAATAACTTTTGTGAATTGCTGTGCACTAGGCCAGGCAGAAGGATTTTTTTTTCTAAGAAAATATTTCAGTTCGTCGAATTTTAAAATCATTTTCTTGTTCAAGTCTTCCTATTCACTAATCTCAATAATCATTTTCATTTTCTTCCATGACTTCGTTAACTTCATCATTTTTCAAGATTTGGTGGGCCACTTGCCTTTTCATATCGTTGCTAATACGAGTACGAGAATCAAACAATGAAAACACGGCACATTCTTCATTAAGGTAGGTACCATAAATAGATAATAAATATAGAACATGATGTTATTTGAGGGTGCCTCAAGAGCATCTGAAGCTACAAACTAGGCGTTGACGTGGAATTTCATTATAAAAATACGTAGTTCTTTAAATGCTTTCATCTCAGTGTTATTCAGTTTGAACTCTGCTTCTGAAAAATTAAAATTTTCAACGCGTAAGAAGAAGAGACTGATACTGTGTTAACGTCGACCGACATTTCACGGTGAGTCGAAAACATAACAGTTGAGAGAGATCTAGTCTATGAGGGTTGATGATCTATAAATTAAGGAGGGTCAGAGAACACAAATATTTAGGCCTGATAATCTCGTTCTAACAAAGGTCATCCAAAGAACTGAGAGCGGGAATAGCAAGTACATGGAGGGCTGTTAGGCACTAAAACACATTTTAAAGAGTAAAATCCACTTAAAAGCCAAAATGAAAGTCTTAGAAATGTGTAACCTTGGTACTCTGCTATGGCTGCCAAACGTGGTCACTAACTAAAAAAAAAAAAAGTAGTGCAGCTGAAGTGAACTTAATAAGCCAGGTTAAGAAGCATTCTAAACACCAGGCGGAGGGACAAGGTCAGCTGGGGAGACATAAAAACTAAAACCAGCTTTCATAGTAAGTATAGGTCATTCCATCAAAAAGCTCTTAAGTTCAATTATGCTAGACATATGGCGAATGGAACCCAAACAAATGGAAGTAACAAAAGTCTGCGGCTTCCACTAGACAAGAAGAGAAAAACTGCTTTCGCTTCGCTCGTTCCTCGCAGTAGTAACTAAAAGTACTCGGAACTCGCTTCGCTCGTTCCTCGCGAAATCAAGACACTGTCGACACGTTTTAAGTCGTTAACGTTTTAAAAAACGCAAATGTCGACAAGGACTAGTGGTATTCGGCTGAAATGTTTAAGGCCATTCACGTTTTAAAAAACGCAACTCTCGACAGGGAATAGTATTATCAAAAAAATATAAAACTACCCGGCTATCAAAATTAGAGTTCGTATAAATTTGAAATCGATACATTCAAGGCGGAAACGTGTAAGACCGAAACATTTGTATAATACAACAAAACTACGCGGCTATCAAAATTCGATTTCGTATAAATTAAATCCCAAACAACATATCGAGTACATAAGTCGCCTCGCGCTTCTTATGCTGAACTTAAATTGAGGAAACTCGTGAACGACTCAACCGATTGTCATCAAACTTTCACCAATACAGCTTCGAGTACTTCTCTATAATGTACCAAAATTTGGAATCAAATGATTCGATAGTTCCTGAGATTTTTGTGCCACAAATTTTGTCCTCAAGGAAAACTCACGAACGGCTCGATCGATTGCCTTCAAAAGCTTATTTTAACAACTTCGAGTACTTCTCCATAATATACCAAAATTTGGAATCAATTGATTCAATAGTTTCTGAGATTTTCTTCCCACAAAATTAAGGTGTACATATATATATATATAAGGAAACCTGAAATTCAGCCACTATTACAGTCGTGTTCTAAACACTCTGAAACGCAAAAAAAAACATTGCCCCCGCCCCCAACTTCACAACTGTGACGAGTGTAATACCTCCCTTTTCTTCGAAAAGTCGGTAAAAGGTCCTTCTCTCGTCTAATAATGCCCGGTATAGAATCTCGAGGAAAACATCGGCAGATGCCGATGCCTGTAGATGGGCAAAATAGACGGTGGCTCACCTCAGTGGCGAATCCTTTGGTACATCTAGTCACTCGGCGATGTACCAAGGAAAAATGGAGAGAAAAGAGAAATTTTATAGTTTTGTACGCGTATCGAAATTCTATTTTTTCGCAATAATTTCCACAAAAATTTTCGTTTTTTTCCTACCGCGTTGTCACTATGCAGCGCATCTTACATCTCGAAACTTCGTGTAGCCGCTGCTCAGAAGATATCGTCAGCGAGTACATCTACGATAAAAAAGATAAGGCGTATAAAAACAGGTTTCACACATGCACACAAGAATATCTGGTGTGTGTGTGGTAGCATATTTCGCCGGTCAGGTCCATTGCCAGGTTGAGAAATTCCCACTGCCTGGAGTTCTATTGTTTACTATGCGCATATCGTTTTTATTTGACGAAAATCAAGGTTTTTACGAAAAAGTAATTGAATTTTGTTGAGCTTCGCGAGAGACGGATTGATTTTATTATTTATAAACAATTTTGTATTTTTATAAGTAATAATAATCATCATTCACTTGCTTTATTATTCTAATTTTCATTTTCTGCAATCACTCAATCAAAATCCTGTTCCAACTTTTTTCATTTTTTTCAGGGGAATGAAAGAAATGGGAGGGGCCATAGGCAGATCCAAAATTTTCTCAAGAGCGGGAAGGGGTTGAGAGAAAAACATGAATAGTAATACTAATATTAAATGAAAAATATCTAATAACTGGCTTGTATTTTCAAATTTAAAAATTAAGTTTAAAGGAGGGAAGGTTTAACCCCCAGGGCCTTTCTATGGGAGGGGGTTTAATGAAGAGGTGCTACTGAAACTTGGAGATGTACCTTAACAAAAAAACAGGATTCGCCACTATCTCACCTAAATACTATCATACAATTACCTACTTCAAATAAAAATAAAAATTGTCTACTCAAGACTGTATGTGAAAATAAAATTACCGGACGACAGCAGCCAGCAGGATATATGAGGTGCATTCAAAAAATAAGGTAACGAGGCGTATTGTGGAAAAACTAGTCAGCGGTTCGTTGCCATGATCACGAATTTGGATTCAGCGTTCTTTTTACTTTGGGGCTGTATTCATTTCCCTCTATTTAGAGTTTCTTTAATATTGTTTGTACTCGTAATAAGTGGTTGAAATGTGCTCGTTGGTTGGAACAAATCTCTAACTGTGAACAGCGCAGTGTTACACGTTTCTTGCGCTCGAAAAAAGGAACACTTGTGGTGATTTGGCAACGTTTAAGAACGGCTTATGGTGAAAAAGCGATATCTCGTGTACTCGTATGGAAGTGATGTAAGTGATTTGATGAAAGATGAACGAACCAACGAATATTCACGAAACAGACCGATCTAGACGTTGGTCTATCATTACAGGAGAATTGGTCGATTCTGTGAAAGGAAAAAATCTTATAGGTGATCGTCGATTGATCATTAATAAGGTGTGAGACCTCTTTCTTGATGTACAATGTATGTTGTTGCCTCGGGTATACAAAAATTTGCTCACACTGGGTGCCAAAGGAGCTGACTTCCAATCACAATAGTCATTTAAATGGGATGTTTTGTCGCACCCCGTGCACTCACTAGACTTGGTACCATCGCATTACTGTTTTATTTCCACAACTGAAACGATATTTAGGTGGTATGTCATTTTCAAACAAAGATGAGCTAAAGGAAACTGGGTCAAATTGGTTTGCTGAAATGGAGACTACGTTTTATGAGAATGGTATACTCGAACTGGTCCAGAGATATGACAAATGCCTCAATCGTAATCGTCATTACGTCGAAAATTAGGTTAAAGATGTAGCTTTTGATATTTCTCTGGATAAATGTTCTATCTTTATTACTTTTTGATTTATAGTTTTTGTTACCTTACTTTTTGAATGTCTCTCTTATAGTCAAGGCGAATAAATGACTCCCCCCTCCCTCAAGTTTCAGTCATACAGAAAATATAGATAACTTTTTTTTAATGGTGGGAGTGGGTTCTTTTGTTCATCACATATGTTACTTCCTCAGCCCTAGAGATGTTTGTACACGGCATTATTAATTTTCTCGAGAAATTTTGGTATAAGACTAAACTGTACGGATCGGAGCGTCAGTGCAAATTCTTATAATTTGATACTCGAGTACCTCGTGTGGGTACGGGAGTGCATCATTTTCTTACCTGGGACAAGGATTAGCCGATTAGCCGATTAGCGTACTCTGTCGCACCCTATTGGATCCTGTTAACAGCTTCAGTTTATTTTCAAATTATTCTGTACTCGCTTACTCATGTTTATTTGTATCTATAATACTGAGATAGATAATCTGTTTTGCTAAGTGATAACATGTCAGTCCTACCAACGTCGAAGAGCTAGTGATATTCGAATATCCCCACTAATATTCTACGATCACAGCAACTACAGTGTTAATCGAAGTGGAAACATAGCGCGTCCTGTAACCTCCGCCAGTTCATACGAACATGGTATTACAATCGCCGGGCGTGTTACCACCAGATCAGAAAGATTAGTAATGTGACTGTGCACGTCGTGAAGCACGTGGCTACCGCCCTGTACAAAGAAAAAGAGGCCTGGGGAACCTCCACGGGCCCCCCTCTCTTTCCAGTTCAATTTGTTCTTTTGTTAGATGGGAAAAAATTATAAACTACGGGATAAAAGAGGTTTCTTGCTTGATGTAAAGAATGATTGCTGATTTGATGTACAGTGTGATTGAAATTCAGGTCTTTTAAAAATATCAGGCCCACTTGAAAGTTCGAGCCCGGGGTATCCCCCCTTCTCCCCCTCTCTCGACAGAGTTGCGTGGCTAGTAAGCGAACTACGGCTGCACACTCTTCGGCACAGAAAAGGAAAATTCTAACTTAACAAAAGCAACGGCAAACTAGCCTGACTAACCTGCTCAAGAGAGTCGCATGCCAGAAATGGCAACCGCTAACGTTTAGCATCGGATACGGCGTGTCTGAAGAAGATAATACTAAAAAGTATTAATAGTATCTACCTAGTGACTCACATATATGTACTTACTCAAAGATAATATTGTACGCTATATCTAAGTACTGGCTATACCGATAGAACGACGACCTACTCTGCATACTAAATACTAGCTGAGTTGTCGTCTGATTCTCGCATCGAGACGATAGGTCGGTCACCCACCTTTTAAATCGTATAAGCGTTCTTTTACTTGAGAAGTATTTACTTATTAGTCCGTATCTACCTACCTTCTTAATTAATATTAGTGTCGTGTCGATTCGATGCGATACGATGTTCCGAATAACGTTAGTACGATGCGGTGAGATGTGGTGTGGTGGTCAAGTTCGGTAGACTTGGAACCATAATGTTGTGGGTGATACGTGCTTACATGCTGACCGTATCAGTACTTGAGTATTACCACAATATGTGCACATACATATAGACATATGTATGTATAACTGTATTAGGTACGTACTTCAGCCTTTGTGTGATCAAACGGTAGGTTAGCTACTCGAAGCTAGTACCTATCAAATTTCTCCCCTCGGAGCTCAGACAGGATTGGTAGCACGTAATGAAATATTTTAGCGTACAAGTTGAAACTACTTCGTTACTATCGTCTCGAATCAAGTGACACCATAGGTATTGTTTTTCCGTTTAATAATTCTCAGTTATAATACAGTTATGATTAGCGAATAAATGCTTGGTCGATTCTATCGACAGAGTGGCTTCGTCTCGCCAGTAGTGTTGCTCGTACGGCAGGCATATAGCCTATGAACAGATTGTCATATTTTATCGTGCTTTTTTATTTTTCATATTTTTTCTTGACGTTACTTCTTGAAAAGACTTAATTATATTTATTACTTTCCTATTGTTTCGAATATTAGCGATATACGTAGAACGCGTACGCATTGGTAGTGCAAGTGCACGATTATGTGTTCGTATGCAAGACTGATTTCGACGTTGACTGCAATCGCTTCGATCATCCCGTCGCAAGGTCTGTAAATTTAATTCATCCATTATTTATGCTTCTTCCGTTCTTTCACCGAACTTGTAAAACAAAAAAACCCACTGTCGACTGTCGCAAACGTCGATATTTATCGTTCTGTACGAAATTTTCCGAATCCGCTGTGTATACGGTCATAATAGGTCAAGTGATGAGTGGTGGTAGCGGTGGCAAAAACATAGGTACTCGGCCAACTTGAAAATCTGGGGTGGGTTGCACATCCCCTCTGCAACCGTTTTTGCGGTTTAGTGCTGGCACTCAGTAAAGATTCAGTACCATCTGAAAATTCTGGCATAGCACTGACGTACTTGACTAAGACAGTACTGCCATATGTTTGGGATAATAACATGGATGCAGTACTGCGATTTAGTTAGAATACAGCACTGCCCGATGCGCAATCAGTTGCCCTCTAGTTACCCGCGGAAAAGTTACCCATTTACAACCCTCGGTTACACTCAGATTACCCAGAAACCTATCAGTTGCCCTTGGTTCCCCTTTGGTTGCCCGGGTAACTGGCGCGAATTTGCGCATCCTGATACGCACTCAGTTACCCTCTAGTTACCCGCGAAAAAATTACCCAATTGCAACCTCCAGTTACCCTCAGATGTCCCAGAAACCCATCAGTTACCCTTGGTTCCCCTTTAGTTACCCGGGTAACTAACGGGATTTGGCGCGTTGGGTGCCTGGGGACACTGGCACCGTATTGGTATTCAGCATAAATACAGCACCACCCGAAGTATTGGCGCAGTACTGGCATATTTTAGGGATGGTAACGATGCCTTATACCAGAAAACTCAGTTATTTAGCCCAAGAAGGACAAAATACGCATTTAAATATCAAAAACAGACAATCTGCCGTCAGTCTTTCTTAAAGAAGTGTGCAGCACTATAATTAATGACAATTCATTCAGAAGCTTTGTAACTTATAACCTTCTAGCCTTTACCGAGCGTAGGGGAGCGATGGCAAATGGGCATCAAAAAAATTTAAAGGGCCCTAGATCTCGCCCCAACTACCAAAAAAAATGATTTCCCTCTTCATATGGTCTATGCTATCCAGGATGTCAACAAACATTATTGAAATTCTCCCAATCCCACCACTCTTCATGCTACAAGCAGATTAAAATGACCTCCGGATTAACCCCATAACCCGCCAGTGTCGAGTAATTGGGATCGTATGCTGTCAGGTAATGGGGATCACTGATTTTACCAAAATCAGGCACCTGCGCTATTAAACTTAGTATAACAACAGGTCGCGTCTTATGATTGTCGTTGTACAGGTGCTCGTAAAATTGGCAACGGGTCTATTCAAGAGTCTCTTGTTCTGGGTCAGACTTCCAATCTAACGAGAGAAGATTGCGTTTGGAGGACGGAAAGCGACAGCTGCTCCAAAAATTTTATTAAATTTACGCTGTACACCAGGTAATTGCGCGTACCCGAAGTAAGCAGATAGCTCACATTTACTATCAATGTAACCTACGGACTAAGTATTTATTATTTGCGTATATTTATACGCTAGTATAGCTACATTCGTATTATATCATACAACACGAAATAAGTAGCCGATGATATTGCTGCTTCGGAGTGACCTTACGTAGGTAGGCAGGCTTAGGCAGTAAGAACCTAATATCTATCTACCTGACACTTGTACGTCGCCATAATGCAATCGGTGTGTGGAAAAATAGATATATTTTCGTATAGATCATCCTGCCTGGCTACTTCCTGTGTAACACGATACGAGCATACAACAAACGTCTCTTATCTGCTGCATACCAGAACTTCTTGTATTTTTTAAATCACATTTCTTCTTCTCCTCATTCTCATGACTCAATATCCTTTTTCTCCCTCGATCGGCTAGGTAGGACATCCAGTTTAGTTCAGTTGCAGTTCAGTTACAGTTGATACTATTTAGCACTCACATTAAAATGATCTGCTTTTACGATTGATCGTTCAAAACACGCGCTTTTTCTACTCGCTCTCGTTTTTTGATTTCGAATGCCCTCGCTGCGGTCCAAACTAAACACTTTTGTCGTACAAATACCAAAACCACACTGTATGAGGTAGGTATGCGCGCCATTTTGTGATTTGTCGGCGAATAATTCTCGAGAACTTCCGCAGATTTCGCGTCTCAAACACCTTACAGTTCCTGAAAATTTTTGAAATGTTTTACGCGGGTAGGTGTCGTGTTACAGAATCGGGGCCAGTGATGAGAACGAACCGGTATACGGATGCGACGACCAAACACTGGAAACGAATCAAACTAACCAACAGACATCCATGGCTGGATGTGGCGACGGCGAAGGCGAAAACAAAGACGAGGATATTATGGAATCCGAAGTAGATATCAATTCGCCAGCGTGGTTACATTCGAGTAATTGGAATCCGTCGCACGAAACAGTTGTTCTGATTCACGGATATGGTGGTACCGCCGATTATCTTCCAGTTGGTATTTTAAAAGATGGTACGTACCTCCCTATCGCTCTATGGCACTGATACGATAAGAACAACTCTAGACGAGTAAGTACCACCTGTGGTGGCGGGCGAATGTAATCTGCACACACATTTCATTTTGAAAATGTAAACTGCTCACAGTGTAATTTGCACACAGAACGACGAGTATATTCTGAATGTATTTTGCTCACACTTGTAATGTATTTTGCTCACATCGGTAATTTTATATAGAAAACAGTATTTTGCACACAGTGCTAGTTTAACGGGTAACTCTACACGGTAAATTGCAAGTATAACAGGTAAGTCTAGGGCAAAATGTATCGCAATAAATAACTTAAAACATGAACGTAGAATCGACTGAGATACTCATCCTTAATACCTACAGCGCAAACTACGATTCGAATGATTAGATATACTTATAAGGGGACAAAACTTAACTCCAATGTAGCATTCACGTATGTACGAGATCTTCCGAAATTAACTGAAAACTTTTTGTTATTACCTATAAATAGGCATTTAGGAGTTTGCAATAATAGAACAGGTACCTGTGCGTAGTGTACGTACAAAGATAACATACGCTGATCTCTTATCTGTACTGGCAAGAGTTTCTCTATCCTCCATCGATTCATTGTCACTCCATTCTACACCGTACATAATTTAAGTGGTAACAATCGAGTAAAGTGTGAGCAGAATACGACCTTCAATAAAAAGGAAGTATGTAAAGTGCTCACACTTTGTGTGCACTTTACAGTGTGAGCAAAATACATACTTTCGTATTTTCTGAAAGTGTGAGCAGTTTACTTTCTCCCGTGGTGGCTCCATGCAAATACACGGGTGCGAATAGCCGACCTGAAGTGAGAAGGCTCGGGGAGAGGTTGACAAGTATCAAGACAATGCTAATGAAGCGTTTTCGAGGCAGGAAATTTCACCGCGGTGCGAATAAAAGTTTTTACATAGTTGGTATGTACGGTCTTTCTCTAGGCTTTTTATGTCCATTGTAGTGAGATTTCCTATAAATCACGAGAAATATCTGATAAGCGACCAGAAACATCGTTAAAAATTCGGAATTTTATGACATGAATCCTTCAAAACTATCCGTATCTTCAGTTAGAAGGTTCGGAAAGGTCCGTCAAGATTCGGTATTTACAACGCGTGCCCAGATCACAGCTCTATAATAATCGGATCGCTCTATGCAAGTTCGACCAGCTGCGGCCCTTGACCCCTTCGATTTTGACCAAACTAGCTACAAAATAGTTTCAGTGTATTCCACCCTGCTGACAAAACTCCGCCTTCGAAGAGCGCGTTTTTGAAAAAAACGGGCGTTTTAACTAAAAAATCACTTAGAACCTTGAAAATTTTACTGGCAGTTTTAACAACTTTTTATTTACGCGCGCATTAGCCATTGCTTTTTGAAAACATTCAACGTGCGAATTTCTTCATGTTACAAAAATGGGCGTTTTAGAGAAGTAAAGATGGGAAAATTTGCCGGGCGTTTCATCAGTTTTTAATTTACGCGCAGATTCATAAGAAATGTTCAGCGCGCGTATTCTCTCATATCACTAGAATGCCCCTTTTTTAAGAAAGAGAGCGTTTTCTGTAATTGTTATACATAGGAAATCGTACGTTTTGCGCTCATGGTATTATACGCGCGAATATGAACAGGTTCGAAAACGCCCGAATTATTACAATTTCGTGGCGTTTTCCACAGACATCTGCGCGCGCAGATTAAATTATTGATAACGTGAAACCGTTACTGGTTATCTGTGTGGCTGTGACTTGTAGCCTGAAATGCTGAAATTGTGAAACGAAAAACAACAGTCGTGGTTTATTTAAGTTTCCATTATTATTCTGTGATGCATATCATTTAAATAACCATATGGAGGATGATTCTCAGAACGAACACGGTAAGAACTATGTATAATACGTACAATATCTTTAAAATGTGTAAGTAAGTGCGATATTAGATTGCAATGTCGATTCATTATAGTGAGTACGAATTAGAGAGAAAATTGATTTCTAAGAGCACGTACATAATATCGCCCTGTATAAGTTGATACTCGTATTTTGTCCTGCAACGCTGAAGAACTTGTGTGTTTCAGGGATCTTCAGTATGCATATTTTGAATAACAATATCTCCCACATTCAGATTCGTCCTGTTAATTCGTTACATAGAAGTGGTATAGAAATAGTGGGAGTCTAGGAAACTGCCGTTTGTAAAAAGAGTTTCAAATTACATACTTCGGCATAGAAATGAGATAGAAACATGAAACAAAATCTGGTTTATATATAGTACCTAGAATGAATGGTTCCAACCCTGATCGTCATTGCGTGTAGGAATGGCAATTCCTCGCTCATCTGCTTGCTCTTTTAGCGAACTAGGGTTTTTAATCTGCTCACTGCTCCAATATGTTGCTCCGGATTGTTCTTTATCAGTAAAGAGAGAAGTGCCGCAGCGATCAGGTTTGAGATCAACTATTCCTTGCTTGATTCACGAATAACGAATAGAACATAGAACAACTGATTTGTACCAAGAACGAAAGAAGATAGTGTTTGTACGGGTATCCTGACTAAGACTTCTTATAAAAGTTTGTACTTTGTAGTTCGGTGCATTTTTCGCTGAGTGTTATGATAGAAGAAATCTGAAATTGAACATATGGAACAAATTTAACTAAGATGGTCGGGTTTCATAGCGTTTTTAACACCAAAAATTTTGCAATAAGGTTTTTGACTTTTTGTAATTGAGAATAATTATCACTGACCATGAGGTCTCGGATTATGTAGCTGGTCTAGGTACACCAACGAAAACCTTTTGTTTTTGAACGGTATATCAAAATAATAAAAGTGTGTAACGTTGATTCATAATACGTATGGTGAGAAAAGAAAAAACTGAGTGACCTGAAAAGAAATCTGTGAATATAACGTTGCTAGATATCTGTGAAGACGAAATACTGCGATCGCTTGTTGAAATACAGAACCTGAGTGTTACTCATATCCACGCTGTCCTCTTTCTTTCAACAATCATAAATCTGATCCTTCCATTTGATGATGTACATGCAGAATTCTGTGCGTTGAAATACACGCGGTTCTAGCTGTCTTAGGACAGATACAGCAGGAAACTCCTCTTTCTTAATAGTATGAACCATGCATTACTCTATTATACCCTGCGATTTATTCAAATTCAACTGAATTCTTTTACAAATGAGGACCTTTCTGGCAGAAGCTTGTGTAGTACATAGTTAAACTTGAACCAGAATTACAGAGCAGTGAGCAGATGGTTTTTGCTCAGAATAATTTCGCGAACTGCTTTTTTCATGAACCAACTCATTTAATTTGCTCCTGCTCGGAGTCGACCAACGTTATTGCTTGCGTACAGGTGAATTAAATTAACCCTTCCGCATATAATTAACCAGGGTGACGCGCCTACCTGGTAAAACAGGAGCGTTTTAGTTTGAGTAAACCTGACAACTTGATACGAAACTACGAGCGTCAACTTATACTGAGCAAACTATATTTTCGGCCAAAGCGACACAATCGTCTTCTTACAGTTTGAGTACAACTTTCATTCTGGCTTGGAGCAAGAGGTAGCCAACTGGCTGAAATACTGGCAGAATGCGATAACCAGGGCGAAAAAGCTAGAAGAGAGAAAGGAAGCAGGAGGTGCAACACAATTTTTAAATTGTTCATTCATTCATTCTTTTCTTTCCAGCCGCCAAAAAGAACCTTGAAAACAGTGATGAACAACATGAAGTGGTGTCAAGTCAATCGTCATTGGAGCAGCGTACTGGTAATATTAGGACGCTGTATTGCTGTATTTTTTTCTATTCTAATTTTAAAAGATTCATTTATACTTTCCAATTTCAATTCAGAACACTGATACACGCAATTTATAGTATATTAAATACACCTGACATTTCTTTTTATCATTACCACTCTTCATTTAATATTTATTGCAGTTTTCTTATGTTTAAAATTAGAAGAAGAAAAAAATGAATGCGTCACTGTATAAGTATTAAAATTTATAGTGCACAATGTTTATTTCTTCGTCGTTTTCAATTCTTAAAATTTTTTATCATTGTTGTAATGGACATTTTAGTTGTTTTATGGTTGACTAGTTTATGAAAAATGTTTACCTACATTTTTGAAACGATGTGTGTTCCTATGCTTATTTTCATTTTTTTTTTTTTTAACCAATTTGTTTTCCTATTAATATTAAATATAATTTTTGCATATTTAATTTCTATTCAATTATTTTTTCTTAAAAAGTACTGAAAAGAAGCGCTTTTGAAAATTATTTGTGAGGGCGTTTTTTTAAGAAACAATCGGAAGGAGCGTTTTTAAATTCATTAGAAAATAGGCGTTTTACAAACGTCACATAAACGCTCTCATATAAAGAACGCTTGGTTACTTGGCGTTTTTTGATACGTTGAAAATCGCGCGTTTTCTGGTAAGTTGAAAAATCGCGCGGTTTCATCGGTCTCACATTATCTCCCGCGTTCCGCCCGGCGGTATTTTGCCCGTAGGGCAGTATACATCTGTAATACGTATAGTTAAGCGAATAAAATGACGAGTTTTTACACTGCATGCATATGTTTTATGGATATGAAACACGTTCTACACATCTTAATAACATTTTCGGTATTAGTCGTCCATTTTCGGTTTCGGTCGGCATTCTCTGTGTCGGTCAGTCAAAACGTGGTGAAACGAATGATCGCGTAAAGAGGGATACGCAATTACATCACCACGGTAACGTTTTTCTGCGCACAGATTTTTCAGTTCGTGCCTATCCACTATAAACATATCCATGTCAAAAATGTTTCGGCTTGTATAATTTTTCATTTTTTTAGGGGTGAGGGTGGGCTCTTTCAGTAGAATTGCAGGGGGATGGGGTATTTCTTTATTTGAGATTGACTGAAAACTATTCCAAAAAGAACACGTTTACGAATTTGTTTTGGTTGAAGAAACAAACTTAGTATATGGAGCGACTGCGCGCTAAACGACGTCATGTTGGTCGCTAGTATGATGTACATAATAGTAGCTAAAGCCGCGCTGATCTGGTTGTCAAAAATTTCTCAACATGTTGACTTCAACTCCATTTACGTTTTCTTCACGCCCTTGAAAACTGTGTCGTGTAAATCCAAATTTGTTGACGATGATAATGGCAAAAATAATTAGCTAGAAATTAAACATGTGACCTGGAATCATGAAATGTGCCTCTCGTGCGAAAACAGGTTTTTGAGATAAATGAGTGTAATGATGGGTTGGTGGTAGTGGTAGTGGTGCGCACAGATGTATATAGCGTTTACATCTGTGGTAGTGCGTTTACATGTTGCTATGATAACTGCGTTTCGAATTCTTGTTCTCTGTCATTCCCATAAGTCGGTTTCACACGACGCCATGTAAACGGATGTTTTTAATCTTTTGACGTAATTTTAAAATGCAATTTGTGGAAAAACTAATGAAAATAGGAAGCTGCGATTTGTTTCATTCGAAAGAGCGTGATTTTTTTCTGTAAGAATTGCCAAGAAAGTGAAAAATGATTATGTGACACCAGAGGCACATTTTATGATTCCAAGTCACATATACTCCCGGTGCCTGATACCTGAAGGAAGGAAAAATTTTGAACATTACCCCTGCATTAGTTTTTTTTTTTTTGTCAAATTTTTCAAAACAGCGAGCCATGTGAGCAGCGCAGACAAAATGGAAGCGACCATGGGAATTCAGATCTAGCTGTAATAACATTTTAAGAAATTCAGAACTTAGGGACACGTATTGTCAAAGTTATTATTACTGGTCAACATAAAGAGTTGAAATCATCAACACGAATATGTACAACATAGATCGAATATGTGTCAAAACTAAACAAAAGGTCCCACTTGGATGGTATCATTGGTGTGGTGGGACGTATGGCGATGCACGCATGCCAAAGTAGCCCCTGAGACACCGCACCCCCGGCCGCAGTAACTACCCTTTCGAGTATCGCGTCAGTGACCGGAGGGACAGGATGGTATAGAGTTCTCCTCCTGTTCGATGGTGTGGGCCGAGCTCGGTGAATCGCCAGCCCTCTGTCTCGATCACTCCGTCTGCATCTTCTTCTTCATACCGGGGCGGCGAAATACGCTACCACACACTCACCAGATATTCTCGTGTGCATGCGTGAAACCTGTTTTTTATACGCCCTAGTCAATCTCTTTTATCGCTGATGTACTCGCTGACGATATCTTTTGAGCTACGGCTACACGAAGTTTCGACATGTAAGATGCGCTGCATAGTGACGACGCGGTAGGAAGAAAACAAAAATTCGGTCTCAACTGCTTCTGTTCATCATCATCTCCGGAACCAGGGTGTCCGGCGCGAGACGGCTGATCACGCCGACGTCGTTGTCTTCTTCTTCGTCTTCTTCATGGTCGCCGCCGGGATCGATCGCTGTTATGGCCGTCCCGCGCCTCTCCTGCTCGCAGGCCTCACACTCGAACAGGGTGTGCCAAGGTGTGTCCTCCGCCCCTCGATCACAGTGCGCGCACACGGGGCTCGGCGCTATCGACATCCAATGTAGGTACGTGCCAAAGCACCCGTGGCCGCTCAATACTTGGATAAGGTGGAAGTTAAGCACTCCGTGCGTTCTTCCTACCCATCCGTCGAGGTCGCGTATCAGCGCTCGGGTCCACTCGCCCTTGGTCGAATGGGCGAGCGCGTCCTTCCACTTCCGAAGCGTGTCCTGCTGGATGACTCGCTTGACCCGGAGTGCCTCCCGTTTCGTCTTTGCTTTCTTCTTCGCACCGTATACCGCCGCAATTTTACCGACCTTGAGTTCGATCGGCGGTATACGCGCTAACACGCCTACTGCATTCGAAGAAACAGTGCCATTTAGATGGTATGGAGTTATGCTTATTACGTTGCAGAGGAATAAATTCACTTTTCAATGAAACCAGAAGACGCTCGGTACGTTAAAAACTCGCGGAGATATAACAGGGTGAACGCGGGACAGCAAAAACCCCAAAGTCGAGAAAAACGTGTTTAAAATTTTTTACACTATGTGCGCTGCAACGCTAACCGTTTAACACGCTTTCAATGATAGGAGAAGGTATATATTATACGTTCCGAAAGAGTCAACACTGTTTTCTATTATTTTTATTTCCATACCATTTGGTCAAATCCCCTCCCAGCCTTTCAGCCCTTGTTTATTAGGAGAATAACTGGCTAAGTCGGACCTTTTTCAGTACTGGGAGTTGCTCGGTACAATTGCATTTTTTCGATCTTTTTCACTACTTTCAGGCTCTAGACCCACTTGCATCTGAAAAAGGAAGATCCTAAGATGCTGAATCAACAACAACAACAAAAAAATCCATATTATGACTACTTTTCACATTTTGGGCTGTATTTCAAACAGTGGCAAATCCTGTTTTCTTTTTTTTTGTTTTGTTTTTTAAGGTACATCTCCAAGTTTCAGTAGCACCTCTTCATTAAGCCCCCTCCCATAGACGGACCCAGGGAGGGTTAAACCTTCTTCCTCTTCGAACTTAATTTTTAAATTTGAAAGTACAAACCAGTCCCTAGATATTTTTCATTTAATATTAGTATTACTATTCATGTTTTTCTCTCAACCCCTCCCCTCCCTTGATAAAATTTGGATCTGCCTATGCCCCCTCCCATTTCTTTCTTTCTCCTGAAAAAAAAATGAAAAAAATTGGAACAGGATTTTGATTGAGTGATTGCAGAAAATGAAAATTAGAATAATAAAGCAAGTGAATGATGATTATTATTACTTATAAAAATACAAAATTATTTATAAATAATAAAATCAATCCGTCTCTCGCTAAGCTCAACAAATTCAATTACTTTTTTATATAAACCTGATTTTCGTCAAATAAAAACGACATGCGCATAGTAAACAATAAAACTCCAGGCAGTGGGAATCTCTCAACCTGGCGATGGACCTGGGCGGCGAAATACGCTACCACACACTCACCAGATATTCTCGTGTGCATGCGTGAAACCTGTTTTTTATACGCCCTAGTCAATCTCTTTTATCGCTGATGTACTCGCTGACGATATCTTTTGAGCTACGGCTACACGAAGTTTCGACATGTAAGATGCGCTGCATAGTGATGACGCGGTAGGAAGAAAACGAAAATGTTTGTGGAAAATAATGCGAAAAAATAGAATTTTGATATAAGTACAAAACTATAAAATTTCTCTTTTTCACTCCATTTTCCTTGGTACATCGCCGAATGACTAGATGTATCAAAGGATTCGCCAGAACTGATTTCAAAAACTAGAATCGGCCAAGTGGGACCTCTTTCGTTTAGTTTTGACACATATGTTGAATTCTGTGTAGAATTCCATACAGTCTTATTGGTTTTTTTGAACCTCAAACATTCGCCCAATTCACCTTCATAGTCGTGTAAATTGGTGTAAATAGAGCATCGCAAAACAAACTATTTTCCTCCTTTTCATTATGTTTTGAGACTGACGTAAAATATTTCAATATAACTCACTTTCTTCATTTTGTAAAATTTTATTTTATCTAGTGGACGTTTTCCATGATAAATGATTCAACTTCCTCGATATAAGTATCAAATATAGATCATTTGGATTAGACATTTGTCGTCAATCTAAGAACATAACAAACAAGAAGAACTGAATTTGTTTTGCGGTGCACTACTTGCACGATAACACCGGGTACTCAATTTTTCGGTCGATTGTACAGAAAAATCGAAGTTGTGTCGGGACAAGAGGAGAAGGGGGTTTGACGAGCGATTGCCACTATACATACACACTGGCCTATCGTTTATTTCAACGACAGCGCCTCGCTGCCGACGTTGGAGAGCAAATGCACTTGAAAATTGATCGATAAATCATCAATCTTTTGGCTTTTGAACATCTCTAAATACTATGCAGTATATTATGTCTTCGTATCTCTTGGTGAAAACATTTTGGAAAGCTTTTCAAACAGAACATAGTAGAAACGATTCGATTATTATTCGATAGAAATTCAGTCATTTTTGGCCTACTCCATTGATGGCAACCCGATAGACGGAGTGGATGTGCTCTTTATTACAATTTCTGATAAGAAATTTGGCCACGAAGAACATCCTAACCCCCTCCCCTTGAACAACGGTATATTTAACCCATTTTTATAAGCTTGTTTACATGAAATCACGTACCTTCCTTAGATGAAGCGATCGCCACAATTTTTCTCATCAATATTCATTTCCAATTAGTCGAATGATCATAGACCGATATCCAACTGACGTCACTGTTAAAAATCAGTGTTGCCATGGTCCGACTTTTCTTTCCCGCCTTAGTTTTTGTTTACGATCTATTTGCAGATTTTAGTGTCTCAAGGGCAACCTTGCATGGCTGATATAACGTCAATGGATATCGGTCTATTATTCAATAAGAAACCATTGCTTCATTGTCGTCGTTTTTGGTTACAGCTTACCTGAGAAATGGCAGCTACAATGTAATTGTAGCGGACTGGGGACCGTTGGCTAAAATACCTTGCTACATAGCCGCCGTTCACAATATCAAAACAGCCGCCAAATGTGTCGGTCAGCTGTACACATTTTTGCGCAATTCTGGAGTCGATATGCGGAAGACCACTTGCATAGGTCACAGTTTAGGAGCTCACGTTTGCGGAGTGACTGCCAATTTTCTTGCATTTCGTTTGCATAAAATTATAGGTGAGTATGAGATTAGTAGCCTGTAAGAAGGCATCACATCGCATCGAATAGTATAGATGGATATACTTTCAGTAAGAGGCGCTACTAAGCATTTCCGTAACTATATGCGCGAGTATAGTAAATAATGAGGACTCAAATAAATGTCTACAGAATTCCTATGTACTATTGGGTGGAAGAATGCCATACGGCGATACTGGTAATAGATATTTGGGAGCCTGTGTGCTTAAAGGAGAAGAGATAGACGAGTCCGACTCAGTGCCGTATCCAGGAATATGGCGAGGGGTGGTTGATCTAGCATATGGGGTATTTTAAACTAAATTTATTCTCTAATGTTTCTGAGATCCGCATTTTCCTGAATTTTTTAGCGCACAGCCGTACTCGGGGGTGTGTCAGACCCTTCTCCCCTCCCCCCTTGTATACGGCCCTGGTCTGACCGCTGCATGGAAGGACCTTGTTACATTATGTAGATTTATCGACGCGCATACCCACATTCCAATGCCTTCTCTAATCGTCTCTTCTCGGCATCGCTCGGCATTCTCCGTATCAGTCGGGTGAACGTGATTGAACGAATGTCCGTGTAAAGAGGAATACGCAACAGCATCATAATGGTAACGTTTTTCTGCGGAACGTTTTTCGTGGAGGGTTTTCTGCGGAATTTTTTCTCTTTTGTGTGGAGAGGCATTAGACAAATAGACACATCTATATCAAAAGTATTCATACTTTGTCATGCCGTACTATACCTGACTATACGTAAGTATATTGTCCCAGCAGTCATGCGTTCCCATTATTTTTGGTCCAGCCTCGCTCCAACGGGACGTGACGTGATGCGACATGACGTGATACTGATATCCTTAATCAACTGTTTCAGGACTCGATCCTGCTAAACCGCTTATTCCTAACGCTTCGAAATCGAAATTGGATGTAGCAGACGCGGAAATGGTTCAAGTGTTACACACGAGCTCGAACTACGGCGATTCGAAGAAGATCGGTCACGTTGACTTTTATTTTAACGGTGGTCGAACGCAGCCTTTCTGTGTAAATGCAACAGGTTGAATGAATAAGGAAAATTAATCGTGCCGAGCAATCTAAGTATAGGGGAGAGGCCTATACACTGAGAAACACTTTCCAATCTTCGTCATAACTTCATAAAATTCCGAGTTTAAAAAAAAATTGACGTAATAGAGCGCTCACATATTCAGCTTCAGTTTAACGACTGAAGCATTTAAATTGCACCCGAGGTGGCGTCGCTAGAAGTTTGAGACCACACTTACAAAAACGTTTCATTGTTTGAAACTAGACCTCCAACAATAAGACAGTATTATTTCAACTTCTTCTTCTTCTTCTTTTTCTTCTTCTTCGGGCGTCATATCTGATGCCGGGCGTTACTGGTCGTAGTTTCTGACGCGCAACTCTCATGGATAGGCTAGTCGGGATAGTTTGCGTTGTTTTTCCTCGGTTTTTGTTGTATTAGAGTTTACTTTCTCTGTACCGAAGAGTGTGCAGCCGCAGTGCACTTACTAGCCAATGTTTCACAGCGCTGAGCAAGCTGTACACAATGTGCACACGCACAGTATCAGTCTTTCTGATCTGGTGGTAACACGCCCTGCGATTATAATGCCTTGTTCTTGTGAACTAACGGGGGTTGTAGAACGCGCTGTACTTCTGCTTTGACTGATACTGCAGTCGCTGTGTTCGCTAGTATAATAATGGGGGTATTCGAATATCGCATCACTAGCTCTCTGGTATTGGTGGGACTAGAACCAGTGACGCAAGGATCGCGAAGCGGGTACGTTACCACTGGACTTCATTATTTCAACACACGAAAAAAGTGAACGAGGTCAATTTAAATTACGAGATAATATGCGTTCACCAAGTACTATAGGGTCTACAGACCTAATTAATGTCTCAAACTTGACATTAAACTTACCTGATTTTCATATCGTCAATTGATTTTCTCATAATATTTTCTTGATCAAACTCACTTATTTTTCAAATTGCTATTTTCGGATTAACCCAATTCAAGGTTTAAAGCCGTAATAATTTCCTTCTTCTTTTTTCGCCATTTTGCTCTCAGCTCAAGCCCAAGAATTCGCCCTTTCAAGTATTACATCAGAGAGGTCGGGGAGACTGTTAAGGCTGTCTTAGGTCCCCTTCTCGTTTTGTCAAAAAAACGGCCTAGGTCGAAATGTAGCTAGTTGCTACGTGGGTTCGAACCCGGGACATCCGGATTCCCAGACCAGCGCGCTCTCCACTCGGCCAACCAACCCCCCTCTTTTTCTAATTTTCTCTCAACCCGAACCTGAAATCCGCCCTTTTGAGCATTGCCTCAGAGACGTCGAAGAGGCTGCTAGGGTTGTCTTAGCCCTCTTCTCTGCAAAAATAACTCCAAAGATAACTTTACAGGAAATGCTCTGCTGTGGCGTACAGTACTGATACTGATAAGGCTGTCTCATTATTGTATACTGCATCACTACTCATAAATAATTTACTACTCAATAATAAAGACTCTATTCAAATAATTTTTTCCATCCCAATTTGAAGGCAGAATGTAGAATTCCTAGTATCAGTTTTACATTTCTATCACTGATAGAAAAATTCCCATATAGTACAGACTAAAAATATTTTAGACATAATTTTGTTTCCTAAAACACATGCTGTTTAGTAGCTTTCGAATAGGGCAAGTACATTTATAATTAACAGCAACTAGATTATAAATTGTGTTAACCCTGCATCTCCACATCTGGATCTAAAATCCCCAATAATAACGCATTTACTTACAATGTCTCGCTGGTGGCATTGTCTCACTGCATTAGGCCACTCCCCGACATGTTTATATGCACTGCAAGACCGAGCACAGCCAGGAATTGTTTGCGGGGGGGGGGGGGTGGAGAGCAGTGATCTGATTTTCTAAAATGCGGTGAAGTGCGATTTAGGAAAAAATCTTAGAGAAAATTACGAATTTCTAAGTAATTAACAAAACGAAAATGAAAGCAAAAAAAAGTTTTGTGGCTAGGAGAGGGGAGAGAGAGAGAGAGAGAGAGAGAGAGAGAGAGAGAGAGAGAGAGGAGAGAGAGAGACACGCGTTGATGTCTCTGTGTCAGTTAGTCGAAACATGATGCTACAAATAACCGCGTAAAGAGGAATGCGCAACTACATCACTTTGATAACGCGTTTTTCTGCGGAACGTTTTTTGTGGATCCTTTTCAGCAGAATTTTTGTTTTGTTTGGCAAGCCATTAGACATATCCAAGTCAAGAGAGAAAAAAAAAAGAGAGAGAGAGAGAGAGACGCGCGTTGACGTCTCTGTGTCAGTTAGTCAAAACATGATGCTACAAATAACCGCGTAAAGAGGAATACGCAACTACATCACTTTGATAACGCGTTTTTCTGCGGAACGTTTTATGTGGATCCTTTTCAGCAGAATTTTTCTGTTTTGTTTGGCAAGCCATTAGACATATCCAAGTCAAGAGAAAAAGAGAGAGAGAGAGGATAGGGCGAGGGAGAAGTGGCGAGCTAACGCTGCAATGCTCGCATGTTTGTATTATTATTATTATTATTATTATTTTTTATTTATTTATTTTTTAATGCAGCTCAGTATTTGTTAACCTTCACTACCTTTCCCACCAATAGGACCATAACAGCGTCTACATTAATTACTAAACAATGTGTTGTCATTTTTTCACACAGATGAAGAACTTTGCAGCCATTTGAGAAGTGTCTGTTACCTCGCTGAAAGTATTTTCTCGTCTACCATCAAATACGGTACAAAATGTAAAAGACGGAACGTTGTTGTCGAGGATAATCCCAAAGGAATTTTCAACCGTATTAGCAACGCTCACTTTGTACCCGTTGGTCAGCCCACACCAGATGGGTCAGTATTACCGCAACTACGATACAATAAAATTTATTTAGAAACCCTTGTATCCTTCCGGATATTTCATAAAATGTGTTATACGGTACCAGATACTTTGACCATTTCGAGTGGAGAATTTGAATCTGATATACGAAATTAGTGACCAAAAAATCTAGTTCCATATATTTTATTTGAAATTTTCGAAGCTAGTAGAACGTTTTAGCATACTTTTGGAAAGGGGGAAATGTTCCCCCAAAAAGAAACTAGACTTACCGAATTGAGATTCTGCATTGTCGCGCGGCGATTCAGCTTTACCGTCCAATAAAAACAGAAAGAAAGAGGTGGCGATAGGTATTTCAAAACTTCGAGACACAACCTGAATATAATATCTATCAAATCGAAGGGTACTTCAGATCATCGATTTCCCAATGACACTGAGTAGCGAAAGTGGTACAAATTTGAACTGCCTTTTCATTTTGAGGAAGTCGTCCGAACTTGAAACGTCAATTTCTTCGTTTCTGTGTGACTAGGTGGAAGAATAGTTCTCTACATATACCTAACCTATTTTTGAAACCCTGGAAAAATTCCTTGTGACGTGACAATTTGAATTTTTCTGAAGAAAATCGAAATCGACCTTCGACCAAAGTTTGCAGGTATAATTGGACCCCCATAACGAATTAAAAAAAAAAAAAAAAAAAAAAAAGTCTATCGATTTAATAGTGAAAAATTTGCTCAACAGTTGGAAAAAACATTCAGTTGTTAGAAAATAAAAAACATTATACGTCACAACAGAAAATTTTGAATGTGTGTGTCACTTTTACTGTGAAGGCAGTCAATGGTGTCCACCCACCGTATAATCGCCAAGTTTCCTTCGTAGCATAAATTTCAGTTAGAAAGCAGTTCAAAGCAAAATATCTGCATAATTTTCCTCCGATTCTAAGGGGGTGCACTTTATCCCAATTCCATAGGTATTTATTTATTTGTTATTCTTATTCATCAAGCGCCATATCCGATGCCGGATGTTGGCGACTGCGGTTTCTGACGCGCGAATCTCCTGGACAATTTATTCAGGATAGTTTGCAATTGCTTTCCCCACGGTTTTGTTGCGTTAGAATTTTCCTTCTCTGTGCCGAAGAGTGCGCAGCCGCAGTTCGCATACTAGCCGCGAGTTTCATGATGTTTAGTAAGTTGTCCACGGTATGCCCACGCACAGTACCAATATTTCTGATCTGGTGGTAACATGCTATGCGGTTGTAATGTCTTGTTCATGCGAGAGTAGTCGCTGTGTTCGCTAGGATGTTAGTAGGGGTATTCGAATATCACTAGCTTTCCGGTGTTGGGACTCGAACCTGAGATGTAAGGATTGCGAAGCGAACAAGCTATCACTTAGCCAAACACCGACTAAATTACCCGAAGGGATCCACACTTGTACCACTTTCTCTACCTAATCCCAAAAATGATTGTGCGTTGGCGTACGTATACCAATCTCGACGAATCTGGAGATAGGTGGGTATGCAATTTCATGTACGAGGAAAGTTACATAAGTGAGCTACATTGCTGGCACATATTTACAACAATATGGCGTACTTTCTGCACTTGCATTCCAAATTGTAGATGTATATGTAAGTTATAAGTTTCTTATTGCGAACTACAAGCTCGAATTTCGGCTCTTACTACGGCTGCCTAAGTTGAACTCGAAAGCTACTGAAATTCAGATTGCAACGAGCATGCCTTACGTGAGTTTGATGCATAGCTAAGCTGCTGCTCTACAGTTGCTTACGATCCATGGGGTCAAGATCGATCGAACCGACATCAAAAAATTTATTCAAGTTTGTAACTAAATTTTTTTAAATTTTATTTATTTATTTTTGCAGAGCTGTCGGGACGTACTGTGTTTCCAATGTGGCAGCTCCATTCTGTTCGACGAACAAAATTATAGTTGGAAGTCCGTTCTGTTGTTCACCAACGGTTTCTTCGGAACCAGCTGCTGCACGCCAGTAAAGATTTTTAATGCCCTAAAATTTATTATAGTTTTATTAAAGCAATCAAGATTGATTTCTAATGTTCCAATAATGCAAGTAAAAGTAAATAAATGATTTAAACGTGCAAAAAATTAAATATTAATTGATTTTTTTAACGCGACATGTAACTAAATCTGTATAGGAGTAGAGCGTCTAAAAGTACGCAGTGCTGATTTAAGGTAGAAGAAATAGGTTTACGATTTTGTGCCTCGAGTATAATAAAGCGGTGTTAGGTATTGATTACTTTTGAAAAAAAAGCTTCCGTCACAGTTGTAATAATTAAAGTCTGTTGAGGGAGAGAAATAAAATTTCCACCTGCCCAGTGTAACATTTCACTGTTGATAAAGTATAGCATACAGGTCTGTAGATAGATATTAGATACTGAATCAAAATGTGAGATAACCATTTTGAAAAGAATTTGCATCTTTTGCATGACAACATTGGTTTTTGATAGAAGTTAATTCGCGTGGTCGTATAAATGCAGGGACGGACCAAAGAGTTTTTCTAGAGGGGGAGGGGGGAGGTAAAAATTGTGAAAGTCCCAACTGACTCAACTCAGATCTAAGTATCAAAGCAAAAAAAAAATGTTGGATTTTTCCAACTCGCCTGACTGAAATGGTAAATTTTCCCAACAACTGCTGAGTGATAAATTCCTACAGAGGGGGGGGGGGTAAAGTTGCCTGTCCCCCTATCCGTACGTCCCTGTATGAATGAGCTTATCTGAAACAACAACTGTGTACCTAAGAGTACGCAGCCACTCTTATCATTCAAATAATTATCATCTGGAGTCGATGAGAAGTACGGTCGCTTCGAAAGCACTGTGGATGTGATAATTTTGAGTTTTTGAAATTATTGGTGGACGTTCCTAATGAGGAAACCCAGGTGACTGGCATTTCAGCAACCACCCACTGAACAGTGGATTCAGTATTCAATGTGTGATTTATGGAGGATGAACTCGGCACCGATTTTCTTGCAAACCAACATGCGTGACTTTTGTGAATGAGGAGAAGAAATCGGCTCCGAAACAGCAGCAAAGAAAAAAGAACAATCAACGTTTTGGAAACTCCGAACCCTTTTTTTATTCGCCAGAAAATGATCAATCCATATTTCTTCAATTTCTTAACCTCATTAGACCTTCAAGTATTATTCATTTCTATATTATAGCATTCAATGGTATTTCAGAAGTTGAAATCTTTTACTACTCAATATATGATTTCTGCGGTGCGTACTAAAAGCACAGCCTGCGTACTCTTAGAAGCCTGTTATGCCTAAGAGTACGCAAAAAAGTTGAAATCCTTTACTACTCAATATATGATTTCTGCGGTGCGTACTAAAAGCACAGCCTGCGTACTTTAGAAGCCTGTTATGCCTAAGAGTACGCAAAATAATTTATTATTTTTTTGAAAGCTTAGAATTTTTACTGCAGAGTTTTGTATGGTTTCCTTCTCATGTGGAAAAATTACTAAAATATCAAAATTCACGTTCAAATGGGAAAAAACGAAATATATTCATCATAAAAGGAAGTCAGAGCGATTTTTCCACTCGGTGCGTACTCTTGGGCGCTCCTCCCCACTAATCTAAAGTGTTTCAAAAATGGTAATATAAATACGCGTAGATTTCCAGGTAAACTAATACTCACGTATTTTAGATTGATTCATCTTGCTGATTCCGATTCTGTGCTTCGGTGACTTCCTCTATGACTCTGCGAAGTAGTCAGTGGGCCGTCAGAACCAAACTGTCAGCGAGTAAATAAAATCAGTATAGCGTTTTACTCCTCTAATCGTCAATATTACGTATACCTGAATGCCGAGGAAACATGACTCAGAATGAAAGAGAGCCGAGAAACAGCGGCAAGGCGAGGAAGAAATGGATCACGGATGATACATGGAAGACAATCGAGAAGTGGAAAGCCCTGAAGGGAGAACTGCAGAATGAAAGGAAGAGGAAGCTGTGCGAACAGAAAAGCAAGGAAGTCAGAATAGAATACCGAGAAGATAGGGACAGGTATATAGAATGAATCTGCGAAGAAATCGAGAAACATAAGCTCAGAAAGGAAAGACATGTTTCAAAAACCCAGAAAGATTACACGGACATTTGAAGCAAAAGCTCTACCTCTGATAGATCGAGACGGGAAAATGCTGACAAGCTCAGTGGAAGTGAAAACGAGATAGCGTGAATACTGTAAGAAACTGATGGCGAATGAAACCGGAAATGTTGGATAGAGACAAAGGGCCAGACGGCGAGGCGAAGCCAGATGTCTTACTATCGGAGGTCGAAGCAGCAGTCAAAAAACTGAAAAAGGGTAAACCAGCAGCAGATGGCATAGTTTCGGAAATGCTAATAGCAGCACCGGAGGAAGGCACCAAGTTACCACACCTCATATGCAACAAAATTTGGAAAGGGAAGAAATGGTCGAAGGACTGGATTGCTTCAGTATAATATATCCCTCTCCACAAAAAAGGACCAAAATCGGACTGCTCAAACTACAGAACGATTTCGCTAATATCACACACGACCAAAGTTTTACTCAGCACCCTGCACGAATGGAGTAAGGCGTATATCCCCCCACAGATACCGCCAGAACAGGCTGATTTTGTCTCTGGCAGAGGCACGAGAGAGCAAATGCTCAATATTCGCCAAGTGATGGAAAAAGCTTGGGAGTTCCAGCCAGCGTATTTATGCTTCATCGACGACGAAAAGGCGTTTGATAATGTCAACTATCGGATACTATGGAGTTGTTTAGAAAAACTAGGAATACCAAAGCACCTGACTACTCTGCTTAAGAGCCTAAGACAACTCTGCTCAAGTGAGAGTAGAAGGAGAACTCACGCAGCACTTCAAAACTCCAAAGGAGTACGGCAGGAATGTATACTCAGCCCCATCCTTTTCAACGGTCATGAGAGAAGCCCTGGATGGACGAGGAGGAGGAGTATCGCTAGGAGAGAAACGAATATCTGACCTTAGATATGCAGACGATACCACTCTGCTAGCTACATCGATAGAAGAACTGAGGGAACTACTGAACAGAGTAGTGCCGCGGCGGGCCTGAGAATAAATAAGTCCAAAACTAAAATTATGATTGTCGACCGCACGAATGACATCCAACCAGGGATCACAGATATGGATGGAATAGAAGTAGTGCAAGGCCTCACATACTTGGTATCCATGGTGTCCAATAGAGGTGGCTCAGAAGGAGAAAAAAGAAGACAAGCGGCAATCGCAAAACCAGCAGTAGGAAAGCTCAATCGATTCTGGAAAAGTCATGAAGTCACAAAAAACACCAAGCTGAAAATAATCAAGTCCCTGATTTTTCCAATCTTTTTGTATGCAGCCGAGGTTCTTAGTTCTTGTTATTTGTTCATTTCAGCTTCCGTGTTTGATTTTATTTACCTTGGATTAGAAGATCAGTGCGTTCTTTTTGATTAAAAGTAAATAAGAAAAGTTCCTCAGCCCTTATTTTTTAGTTCTGGTTTTGTTTTGATTTTTATTACAAGTTGATTGAACCCCAACAGTTCCAGTTCCGTCCTTCGTTTTGCAAATATAGAACAAAACCAATATTTTTTTAAAGGTATATTGGGTAGCCTACTTGAAGTAGTCAAGGTGAAAAAATAATCTCAAATTATTAAATTCCCCTCATCCCAATGATTACCGTTTTTGATTCAGTTATAATTTTGAAACAATCTTCAGATTTGTATGGTATCTCGTATATTGAGATATTGATCTAAAAATTAGGTTGTAAATTATAGTCCTGTTTGTATTTTATGATAAAATTCTTGCTTGTTTTTACTGATTCATCGGGTTTTCAAGTGTGCAAGTTGTTATTGTCTAAAATTTTGATAAATCAAGTAATATTGATCACAAAGAAGTGAAGTTGTACAAAAAAATTAGCCATTTAAACGAGTCCCGTCTAAATTTGTTGGATTTTTGATTCAAGTTGTGACATCCTGTATATTACTTTGTGAAGAGGACCGAGAGGACACCCTCTATATAAGGACTGACCGCTGGAAGAAAAGGAAGTGTTTCTACGTACAAGTTAATGTAAAATTTTGACTTGGAACCAAGCAAACATTGAAACAGTCATGTAGTTAGGTTTTGGTCGCCTAGAATCACAATTTCGCCCAGTGTGCGACGTGCAAATTAATTTTATTTGATGTTCTCCGGGATTATATATTCGCAGATAATTTAATGTGCAAATTTTTTTTTCATGGGCGATTATTTATTCCCCAATATACATTGACTGCTTCATTTTTTTTTTTAGAAAATAAGAGAGACAATAGTAATGAGTAGATAACTTGAGTTGATACTCGATAGTCAAGATACATGATGCTTTTATGTTAACATCATTAAATTAATAAATTAGTAAAAAATTTACTTTTTTGAGCAACAAAGTTAATTATCTCCTCAGTATCTAATGTTATTAGGATATCCCTCTCGCAGGACTTGAGCATAAAAGCATCGAGAAGTTTTTCTATCGAGCGATTTCGCAACCTAGTTTTTATAATCTTCAATTTAGAAAAACTACGTTCGCATACCACTTGCCTTTCAGAAAGTGTCAGGAGAAGTCTGTAGCATAATTCAAGTCCTGGAAGTGAATGGCAATATAAATTGTACTGTATAAGAAATTCATACAGACAAGCCACACAAAAGTTTCATCGTGCTTCTGTCCTATTTTTGTTTCCAGATCACAAGCATCTACTTCACTGTCACCAAATTCAAATTCATCATTCAACTTTTCAAATTTTTCATTTTGTTCTTTATAAAAGGTCACAATATCTTTCTTTAAACACTTTCATTCAGAACTAAAATCCCTTAGTTTCAGTTGCAAAATTTGAAAAGTCAACTCATTTGGAGCAAATGGTGCAATCATGGAGTTTATTTCTGCCAAAGCATTTTCTGGAAAGCTCTTTGCGACGGAATCGAAATTTCTTGGTTCAAGGCAAGCAAAATCAGCGCATAAAATGCCTAATTTTTGGGAAACGCGTGCCTGGTTCGTTGGGTAAGGTTGATGCGAGGGGCGCTGTTGGCTCGTTTTCCCGGAGGGGCGTATCGGAAAACTCCCGATTTCTCGATAGGCCTATCCGCCACTGCAGATAATCAAGGATGTCAAATGTAAGTGTTATTACGAAATGAATGAACTTGCACAAGATAGGGAGAAATGGAGAGCTGCATCAAACCGGTCGTAAGACTGATAACCTTATTATCATCAATGTTATTTATGTAGAATAACGAATCTAGACCCAATAAATTTATTGCTGTAGAAGAACCAGCTGGGTTATGGTCTTATGCTTATGAATAAGATCAATAAGCACGTCTAAAGAAGAAAGAAAAAAAAAACGAAGAAGAAAAAAAGTGATTACAAGAGGCTCGTTACCGACCCTAATAAAGTCAAAATTGTTGCTTATAATTATTTTTATTATTTTAAACTAATTAATTTCTTCTAAATAAAACGCCACTGAATTGAACCGTGACTCAGATCAATATAGACACTACTAAAAACCACACATCTGAAATAAGGCGTCACTGAACTGAATTGGAAATGAGAAGAGAAGAAAAGAGAAGAGAAAAAAGAAAAAAGCGATTGCAATAGGCTCGGCTACTCGTAGTCGACGCTAAAAATAGAAAAATTATTCTCGCTTTTTTCGAAAATTGAGGATTGTGGCTTTGCATATATTCTCATTCAAATGTAATGGAATACTTCAATCTTTGCTGAATGGAAGAAAAATAATAATCTAAGTAAATTTTCTCACATTGAAAGGGAAAATGTTGAATCTGTGGCCCAAATAAGATCAGGTCATAGATCTGATACGATATTCAAAATTATAAATCCCCTCCCCTCTCAAAGAAAAACAAATTTCGATAGTTCCTTCGATATCTTGAGCCAACACAATTTTAACCCACTCTGGGATCAAAATTTGGATTTATGGACCGTAAATTGAAACCGAATCAAAAATTCGTTGCGATTATCGGGACCAGTGACCCACAAAACCAGTATTCTGATATTTTATTCATCATTTCGAGTCCAAGATTTGGATTATTGGGCCAAAATCGGAATCGAGTTGAAAATCTGATGCGATACTCGAAATCCAAACCAGAGGAACTTCTATTTCAATAATTTGCTCGATATTTTTCGCTTTTAAGATTCCAAGGTTAGTGGTAGTTCAAGCCCTCGTTCTGGGGGAGAAAAATTTTCTATCCAAAAAGAGACTAGATACCTGTTCCTTGAAGATTCATTTTTATCTTGTGATGACACGCTTTCGCGTTCAAAAAGAAGGTGGGACGGGGCCAATTCTGGAATCATCCTATGTTTCCCCGTTCGACGGGAAGTTAGGTTTAGGAACCGGCCACCAGATGCCAACTCTCTCGACTGAAACTCGGAATTTGTTAGAAACTCTGAATGAATTCAAACAAAACTAAACAGTGCATGTATATGTGGGTGTGGGGGGAGGGAGTTATGAAAGTGTTTCGTTGTATAGCTAGGAATAGGTACAGACCGTAGGACGCATGCAGACAGTAGGCAGAAGGGTAAGTAATAATTACGTAGACGATAAGTTGCGTATCCTTATTTGTATAATATATGTATAGGTATACACAGGAGAGGTATATAGGAACTTACGTACGTGTAAGTACGTGTACCCAGTATGTACTCTAAACATCAGGAATCGAACATATCCGCTTTTACTCGTAACTTACAATCGACGACGAGCATTTAATAAATTAACGTGTACCCAAAAGCAAAGGATAGCTTTCGTATCGCAAGAGCCAGAGCAAACAAGCGAGCAAACAAACTAATTACGTTCGATGATAATAAGGCGGCGACGACGAGTGATTTACCAACAGGGCTAAGTAAACAGCTGAGTAAACCTGCAGAGCTGTTCGAGGCCGAGTGCCTACGAAAAGGTTTCTTCGACGAATAATTACGCAAATTGTTCGGCTACTGACCTACGAATGTACTAATATGAGTAGACGGTACACTTATCGAAGAACACAGTTCGAGAACGATTTAGATTGACGAGCGCGTGGAAAGATGCGACCACTGATGAGGTACGGTTTTGGCGGTTCGACGGAAAAATTGTGGCGCACCTACTGTAGGCGCATTCTGTAGGCTTAGAAACCTAGGTACATGACTGCGACGATACTAGGCAAAAGCTGCTTGTGGTAAATGGTGCTCGTTCTCTTTTGTCGCGAACAGCAGCATGTACGTACACTCACTTGTGGGTGAAGTTGCGGTAGGTGCGATGGCACGTCGTCCTCACCGTAGCCGCTACTTGACAGCAGAGCCGCTTACTACTAGCTGAGTAACTACGACCATCGTTGCCGTCATTTTCGTCGCTGTCGCTTCCACTCTCGTAAATACGACGCCGTAGCACCGATACAAGAACGAACGAACGTTGAACGCCAGTCGCACGTTCAACTGCCGCCCCGCCGCCGCCACGTGGCCAGAAAAATGACGACGAAGAACAATAACAACCAAGAGGCCTTCGAAGGCCTGGTGGTAGAGAAAGTCGACCTCGTCGCCAATACCAAAGTGAACATAGTGGAAAATTTCTTGAAGATTTTTCTAGGCTTGGTAGGTATCGAGCAAGAAACGCAGCCACTATTCGTGCGGAAATTTTGGATCAGAATTTTGATGGTGTTCTTCGTGCTATCGGTTTCCTGTCAAATTATTAAATGTTTCTATTTGGACAATATCGGCGATGTCGTGCAGACGCTAATATTCATTTTCCACTCGGTTTTCTCAAATTTTAATACTTTTTCCATTTACTATAAGCAGAAGTACATTTTGGAGATGGTAAATATAAAAGTGAACTACTTTTCGGGTTTTTACGAAAAAAGTTTAGTCATGAGAAACTACATGACGGCCGACGAAAAATTCAAGAAGTTCTTAATTAAATTCGGTACGAGCGTCGCCGTTGTGCACTTTTTTACCTCTGCGCTGCTACCTTTACTGCACTTTTTATTTTCAGGTAAGAAGTGTAAACCTATACGAGTAGTTACTAAGTTTTTTTCAAAGATTTATTGGAACTACTGAAATGTACAATATCAACTTTAAACTGGCATAACCGATAGAAGCACAAGAATTATAGACAAGTGCAACCTTAACTAAATATGATGATGTACCTCGTAGGATCTAATATTAGTTAATGAGATCAAAGAGGAGTAATCATAGGCGCAAATAGTGGGGTCTTAGGGGCTTAGCCCCCCTAACTTCCAAATAGCCCCCCAAACACTGAAAAATTACCAAAGAAAATGATTCGGAGGGGTGATGTTGCTTTATAATACGGGGGTGTAAGCTCCCCTAGTTCTGAGCCTTATTTGCGTTTCTGGGTGTAATCTCTTGAGGTGATGAGTGTCTGAAGAGTTAGGGTGACTGCACCAGTTTGCAACACCTGAAGAGGTATCACGAACTTGTAAACGCTGTAAATGGCTTATTTATGACACAGTTTTGTCGAGTGATACATCATTGTTAAGGCATTCTTATTGGCTTATCAAACAAATTATTAAAAAATATTTTCTTATGTTGTTACTGGAGAAATTCAAGGAAATACCGAAAAAAACATGGGTCACCAGTTTGCAACACCAAGTGTACCACTTTGCAACAGTACTGTCACCATTTGCAGTTCGCAACACTCATTAAAAAGTAGTCCAAAACTGATTTAATTGTTGAAAAACATGAATAATCCTTCAAAATAGGAAAATAACCCAATTGTTGCCAATAGTAACTCAAAAATTACAAAAAAAAAAACAAAAAAACTTGAATACCTAACAAAATATTTTCAGAAGGAAAGAACGACTAGGTCTTTCTTTTAGGGTACATGAAAATGAGTAAGAAAAGATAATGAGTCACCTATTAATTACTCTTCATCAGAGGCGCCGAAAAAAATTTTCCAGCGGGGGGGGGGGGCTCTAATGAAGACATTTTATGGCAAATAATTACAGTATGTACGTATAGCGATTGAAATATTTGTTGGAAAAAAATTATAGAAGGCCTGCGTGATTAATAATGAATTTTAATTCAATTATTTATGATCTGCGGATGTTAGAAGGAGTACATAGTTTCACAGGCTAAGTACCACCTCTCTGTCTTGGTCGATCTCAGGCACCCGGATATTGAGCACATCTCATTTAGAGCTGTGTCGACATGCTTTGTATGGGCCGACCTTCCTCATACAGTCAGGCCATATTATTCAGCTGCTGCGAAATCAAGGCATAGGCCTGTTGTCCTGATCACTTTAAGTCTTGCGCTCCATTTAGAGAAGAGCTTTTGTAGGATGTGAGTTTCATCTTGGTCTGCTTACAGTGCTTCCGAAAGTTGAGGGAGCGATCAAGAATAATCTCAAGGTACTTTCGATTCTCTTAATGCTCCAAAGCCTTCCCTTGCCAGTTAAGCTTCAGCTTGCATCTTGCTTTGGCATTCTTGAGGTAAAACGAACATACTTGGGTTTTTGCTAGATTAGGATGGAAGACGTTTTGCTTGTAGTAGGTTGCCAGCTGATGTAGTGCCTCTTGCAGTTTGTCTTGTACTTGATGGTGGCTTTCAACTCAAAAATGAGCTTCGTAAAGATATTAAAGAGCATTGAGGCTAGAACGCTTCCGTGTGGTAGGCCACATTTCTATGAATTTTCCATCTGCTATCTTTCCAATAACGTGTATCGTTGAAGAACCTTCAATTCAGCATGCTGCCGAAGAGCTGCATCAAGTTGTAGTCGTTGGTTACTTGGTATACCTAGCAGAGTAGTCCATTGTGGTTGACAGTGTCATATATGCTGCAGTCAAATCGATGAAGACTGCTCCAGTTATTTATTTTATTTCGTAACCATTCTCAATATGTTGGACTGGGTCTGCAGCTTAGCTTGTACAGTGTTCTTTCCTTTACCGAATCCAACCTGCTGAGGTGTTACTTTTTCTTCTATTATTGATTCGATACGATTCAGAATAGTACGTTCGAACAGCATGTATATATGTGGTGGAGTAGCGAGATAAGTCTGTAGTTCTTCAACTTCTGATGGTTCTTCCCAGGCTTAGGTATGGCAGTAACATGTGCTTTCCTCCATATGTTGTGGGGTTTATTCGGAACAGTGATTAAAGGGGTTGGTTATCCACGTAATTCCTCACTTGCCAATATTCCTAATTTTCTCGGTTCATTTATCATCCAGGCCTGCTGCTTTCCTGTTTTCCATACATATTTGATTGCAGCTGCTACTGCGGACTGTGATAGTAGTGGTTCTCCTAAGATGTTTGTCCCCAAATTGATGTTCCTTTTCATCTTCTGTTTCTTAACTGGTCCCGGTAGTTTGCCGATTTTTTTTTGGCACCGAAATACTATACCCATCATCATCTAGTTCGATAAAGTATAATTTTACTCGTGATTTTTTGTTGGCAGACATTCCACTAGGCAGCGATGAGACTTTCATTTTACCGAGTTGGTATCCGTGGGAAATAAATACCGTTTCCAGATACTTGCTCACCTACAGCTTGCAATTCGTTCAGACTACCGCGTTAATGTTACCGAACTTGGGTAACTTTTTATTCATCGTCTATTTTGTATTCGAAATTCGAATACAAAAGTCAAATTTATGTACTTCGCTCAGTAACATCGTCGTCTACGCATACTGGGAAAGCATGAGTAACGAGTCGCCTATTTTTCAAATGTTATCCGCCAGCAGCGGTCAAAATAAATCTTACGACGATTTACTATACGAATACCTGCAAGATTGTATCAAGCATCACATTCTCATTAATTCGTAAGTATCATTCGTCAACTAATACGCAACAAATTGCTATCTGTGATGTCTCTCCCAAACTCGCAGATAATGTCGGACACAGTTGTGAATATACATGACATTGACGCTATGTTACGATACCGCAAATTATAAATGCGATTAAAGTATATAAGATTAAACCGTTTGTTTAGTCAAGAATTGTCTCTATAATCAGAACTTGTGGTATTTCACCGCTCACTTTCGCTTGTGCCCATTTCCAGCGAATTCTCGATAGAGATATAAAGGCAGGAGCGCTTGTAGCCAAGTCAAGAACATAGGCGAATCTTCGCTCTGTTTGTTATCTGGCTAGCCGGTTGGCCTGTGACTCCCGAGACGCAAGGATTGCGAGGCGGGTACGTTACCCCTTGGCCATGCAGCAACTTTTTTGCGTCCTCACGAGGCACTCATATGGTAGGGAAAAACAGAGAAATTAATTCAGTGACACACACAAGAAAAACAGAGCTATCTAAATTGGGTTGAAATTAGAAAATTCAGGTTTCAGCCCTCCCGGTGGAGCGTTGGAGGAAGAGGTTAGAGGAGAAATTATCCTAAAAATGGATTCAGCGTGCTTGACTACGTAGGAATCTTCTTCTGTTTTTCAAATTATACACACTTCTCAAAATGAATTTCGATCACTGGTGCGGAGGGAGCCCTGGAATCTGCCCTTTTAAGCATTGCCTCAGCGACGTCGGGGACACTGTTAGGGCTGTCTTAGCCCTTTTCTCTTCTTGCCGAAAAACCGGCTTAGGTCGAAATGTAGCGAGTTGCTACGTGGGCTCGAACCCGGGACCTCCGGATTTCTAGACCAGCGCGTTATCCACTCGGCCAACCAGACTCCTTTCCATGGTACGCGGAAAGAAAGGTTGAATATTCCCGTTCTGTTACCGGGACACAAGAACTATAATAGGCTTCATTACCTACTAAAAACTTTCAGCTTAATCGAGCAGCGAACAACTATGTAAATTTGAGATAAAATTTTGTTTGTATCTATTTTTTGCCTTTTCAGATTCATTCGAAATTTTATCAAATGTTACGATTTGGTTTTCATCGGCTGCCTGGCGTACAGCGTCAGTAATTTATCGTTGATCGCGTACTCGGTTGTTCTGCTGCAAGTAAGTCGAAAAGTAGGGAAAGAAATCGGAAAAATCGAAGCTAAAAGCCGCACAAATTGGTTGGGATTGTAAATATCCGCAAATGTTTAACTGGCGATAGAAACGTCAAAGTATGTATGTTGCTACGTAAGTGGTGTTATGCCTTGTAAGGTCGCCATTGCTATACCAGGTAGGGTTGCCATTGTTAGTCCTGGTCTTCTCGGACGAAGATCGCAAGGCATAAGGTAAAGAGTAAGAAAAGTGTTATCATACTGATACATATAGGCGATAGACTACTTGATTGGAATTGAAAATATGAGTTAGATTGAACATTAGGTACATGATACACTGTACCGGGTGTTCACAGAATTTCCCCCTTTTGGATGGCTTCGGAACAAAATATCCGATCAATGTGCAACAAAAAAGTTTCTTCGTTTTGGTAAGGTCCGACATCCTTCGTAACCCCCCCCCCCCTGTAACCCCCCTCCCTATGAGAGAGGCTGAGACAGGTCCTCACTTTGAAATCTTAAATGGAAACATCGAATAAGGGAATTTGGGTCGCTGATTACAAATATCGCATCAGATTTTCGATCCGATTAGGGTCCGAAAGTTGACATTTTCTCCTTCTGATGGGTAAAGTCAGTTTTGTCAAAAAAATTGAACAAGGTATCTAAATACAAGTATTTTGGGTCACCGATTTCGGATTCAATCCTGATTTGGGCCAAAAATTCTGCTTTTCGTTTTTCTTGGGAGGGGGCACACTGATTTTGTTGAAAAAATTAAACAAGGCATCAAGATAGACATTTTGGATTTTGAGGTATAAATTTCAAAAATTTAGTCAGATTGTTAATCCAAACACGATTTAGGCCCACAATTAGACTTTTTCTCCTTCTGAGGAGGGAAAGTGATTTTGCTGAAAAAATGAAACAGGATGTCCTCGGGGCGCAATCAGTTACCCGCGGAAAAGTTATCCTTTTGTTACCCTCGGGTTACCCTCAGATTATCCTTGTTCCCCTTTAGTTGTCCGGGTGGCGGGATACTACGCAGTTAATTCCCTTTTAGTTATCCGCGGCGGAAAAGTTACCCATTTGTTACCCTCGGTTACCCTCAGATTACCCTGGCTCCCCTTTAGTTACCCGGGTAACTGGTGGGATTTTGCAATCGGGTCGAAATACCAATTCCTTGAAAATTCAATCAAATTTTCGATTCAACTCCGACTCGGACGCCAAATTTTATTTTCCCACCTTCGAGGGACTCTTTTGGATTTGCCGAATAAAATTGAACAAAGTGTTGGAATCAGATCCCACTCGGAAATCCGTGGGGTCAGCGTCAAGTTTGCGCCAGTTTAGCGCCACGCTAATGCCTTCCCATTTGAAATACAAGCAGGCGCTGTGGCCGGAATTTTGGGCCATTTGGGGCCGGAGTACATTTGGTCCGACTATGGCGCCTAGCGCAAACTGAGCGCCAAATTTCTATTGGTGCTCGATTTGCCTTAGAATGGAGAGCAAGTTTGGCGTATATCTGGCGCCGATGCCGGAATTTGGGCTGGCCCAACGATTTCCGGACGGGATGGTTTTGAGTCGCTGATTTCGAAAATTAAATTTGCCGTTTCTTCGCTTCCGAGAGGGACCCTATTGACTCGGTCGAAAACATTGAACGAAGTACCAGAGCACAGATTTTTTGGGTCGCTGATTTCAAAGATTTAATTTGATTTTTGATATTTCTTCCTTGTAAAGTGCCTTATCGACATTATTTAATTAGGAAATGGAAAAAGAACTGGCTCTTTGTCTTGAGGTAAAAAGTCTTTCCTCTATTTTATTGAGTGAGAAGAACTTCGTCCCCCATTCTTTGAAAAAACAGCGTTCATTCCCTCGAAAAACAAAAAGAAAATGATCCCTTTTCTTTTGTGAATAAAAAGAAATTCTCTCCTTGCTGTAAGGAATGAGAAACCATTGAAAGAGAACAAAATGGTCAATTTCCTTGTTCAATAATAAGGAGCTCATTTTTCGGGGCTTTTAGCTGCTTGGGCCCGAGTTTGCACCATAAAAAAAAGAAGTTCAAAAGTTCGTACTAAGTAGTACGCGTATATTTTAAAGTTTCGCGAGAGAAAACGGAGAAGATATAGCGAGAGTACGAGACACGGCTCCAAAAAAATGACTCATCACGAACATCGAGTCACTGCCTAGCCGGACAACGAGGTTTAAAAAATATGAGGATGGAAGAATAGCGTGATGAGGAAAAGAAAAGGAAAAGGAAAAGGAAAAGATTCCTGGAAAAGAAAGAAAGAATCGATTCGGTTTAGAGATGCTGCACAGGTAAAATGTACAGGTGAGGAGGACTGGCTTGGCAGGACAGGTAACAAATATACAATAAAAAACTAGTTACAAAAGAATTCGCGAACCTTAAAAAAGTCGATCGCGGTGGAGAGCACCACAATTTCATTCCTTAAAGGCTCGTATACACGATCAATTATATTGACGTCAATACACTGACAACTTCTCATAAAAATTTTATTTCATTGGAATATCAAAACTCCATTTTATTGGATCACGCACACACCTTCAAGTCTATTGGCACTTTTCACCAATACAACTGATCGTGTACATCGGACTTAAGAATGGTGAAAAAATTTAAAAATGAGAAATTTGTTCTTTCCTGAAGGAACGAGGAAAATCCCCTCTTTTTCCGGAATGAGAATAATTTCCTTTCGTTTAAGAAGACCTGAAGATCCAGAAGAATCACATTCCTATTTTCGAGGAAAGAGAAGAATCTGTTAAGACTGCATGACTTGTGAAAATTCTATCAACTTGTGGTTCAAAGCTCATTAGCACTGTTAAAATTTTCTGACAGCCATTCAAAACTATAAGGCTTGTAGGAATTCTATTTAAACTTCGAAAAAAATCATTAATTCTCTATTGCTAAAAAAAGTCATTGAAAAATCATTGAAAATTTGAAGAGTATAAGACATTAGAATTGACTGCAGCAATTTGTCAAGCTCAACGAGACTTGTTTAAATCGGAAGAATTCGTTTCTCTATTTTTCTGAGTGAGAAGAACTTCTTCCATTTTTCTGGATCGAGAAGAAATTGTCTGCCTTCTTTAGTAATGGAAGTATAGGATAATTTTCTCTCTTTTTTCCTCAATGAAAAGACCTGCATTCATATTTGTGAAGAAAGAATGGAGAAAACTAGTATCTGAATGAAGTGGTTACAAGTCTAACTATTTTGAATGATTTTTAGAAAATTTTTAAGGCGTCTTAACGAGCATTGAACGGATGCTTGACACAATACTTACAAATCTTACTGAGTTTTGATATTTAGTATATTGAGAGATGTTTTTCAAGCTTAATAAATTGCTACAAGTCTTACAGTCTTCAAATCCTCAAAAATTATTTCAGTAAAAGCAAAGTCCTAATGGATTTTTTAAAGATTCTCAATGGAATTTTTCTAGGTCTTTGCAATTTTTAATGACGAGTCTTCCAGTCTTGAAACATGTAATGTTTTTATTTATTTTCTATTTATTTATTTATTTTTTAGTAGAAATAGAGTCTTGATAAATTAGACAAAGTTTCAACTCAGAGTTAATAAACAAAACTTCGTTTCTTTCTGCAAGAAAAGAGAGGGGGAAAAATGAAAAATAGGAAATTCATACCTTTTCTCGAGGTAAGAGAAGAAATTCTTTCTTTTTCTTGAATAAGAATAATTGTGTTCCTTTCAAGAAAAAGCGAAGATCTAACTCACGAAAGAGAAGGGATAAATTATTTTTCTCCTTTTTTAATGGAATGAACAGAGTTTCTATCTTGTGAAATGGAACAACGTTCTGCTCTTCACATTCCTCAAGAAATTCCTTTCTCCGAAAAAGAGAATAAAATGAAAAATAAGAATTTTTTTTTGTTTGTTGAGAAATGAGGAGAACCCCTTCTCTTTCTTAATGAGAAAAATGTTGATGATTCTAAGGAAGATCTTCTTATTCACAAAACAGGGGAGGGGGATAATTTTCACTTTCTTCAAGGGAATGAACACAGATTTTTTTCGAAGTGTGGACCATAGTTTTCTTTTCTTCATTTCCTCAAGGAAAAGAACGAGTCCATTTCCTAATCTGGCAATGTTCGGTCATCTTAAAAGGACACAAAAGTCAAATTTCGGGCCCTAATCGGGTTTGGATAAGAAATCCGACTGAAGTTTTGAAATTTGCGACTCAAAATACCCCTATTTTGATTCCTAGGAGAGCTGCTGCAGCTGCGCTGCGGACCCCCGGCAGGGCGCCCCGTCGTCACCACCTGCCTGCGTCGCCACACGGATCAAGACGAGGAGGTGAGTGGTGAGTGAAGAGGAAGTGCGTCCGGCTGTGGGGGACCTGAATTTCAGACGAGTTCTCAGGGAGCGCGGACCTCGGTTAGTAGGGAACCTCATGGTAGCCCTTGCAGGACGCAAAATGAAGGCTCGGACCCAGCCCAAAGCGTCCCTCCAGCCACTGATGCGATACTTGAACGGGTAGTTTCCGGGGTGGGAGGTGCGGTATCATAGGTGCCATTTTGGCATGCGTGCATCGCCATACGTCCCACTACACCAATCCTATTTTGATACACTTTGTTTAATTTTTCAGCGAATGCAGATATTGCCCCCCCCCCCTCAAAAGGAAAAAAGTTGAATGTAAGGCGCAAATCAGACTCTGATCATCGGTTGTGATAATCGTAATCAGTAACATAAAATACTCCTATTTTACTACCTTATTCAGTTTTTTCAATAAAATTCATTTGGCCCCTCAAATGGAAAAAAGTTCAAATTTGGTGCCAAAATATGGGTCAGATCGAATATCAGATGTGCTATTCGTGATTGACGACACAAGGTACCCCTGTGTTGATATACTTGGTTCGATATGTTTCCTTTCAATATTCTAAAGTTAGTGCCCCAGCTCTCCTCATAGGGGTGCAGCGACCATCCCCTCGCAAATGTACTTTTTGTATAAATCGTCCAACCTGGTTAGTTCTTGTGTGGCACAATGCAAACGTCTAATATACCCTGCTGACAAAACTCCGCCTTCGAAGAGCGCGTTTTTGAAAAAAACGGGCGTTTTAACTAAAAAATCACTTAGAACCTTGAAAATTTTACTGGCAGTTTTAACAACTTTTTATTTACGCGCGCATTAGCCATTGCTTTTTGAAAACATTCAACGTGCGAATTTCTTCATGTTACAAAAATGGGCGTTTTAGAGAAGTAAAGATGGGAAAATTTGCCGGGCGTTTCATCAGTTCTTAATTTACGCGCAGATTCATAAGAAATGTTCAGCGCGCGTATTCTCTCATATCACTAGAATGCCCCTTTTTTTAAGAAAGAGTGCGTTTTCTGTAATTGTTATACATAGGAAATCGTACGTTTTGCACTCATGGTATTATACGCGCGAATATGAACAGGTTCGAAAACGCCCGAATTATTATAATTTCGTGGCGTTTTCCACATACATCTGCGCGCGCAGATTAAATTATTGATAACGTGAAACCGTTACTGGTTATCTGTGTGGCTGTGACTTGTAGCCTGAAATTCTGAAATTGTGAAACGAAAAACAACAGTCGTGGTTTATTTAAGTTTCCATGTATTATTCTGTGATGCATATCATTTAAATAACCATATGGAGGATGATTCTCAGAACGAACACGGTAAGAACTATGTATAATACGTACAATATCTTTAAAATGTGTAAGTAAGTGCGATATTAGATTGAAATGTCGATTCATTATAGTGAGTACGAATTAGAGAGAAAATTGATTTCTAAGAGCACGTACATAATATCGCCATGTATAAGTTGATACTCGTATTTTGTCCTGCAACGCTGAAGAACTTGTGTGTTTCAGGGATCTTCAGTATGCATATTTTGAATAACAACATCTCCCACATTCAGATTCGTCCTGTTAATTCGTTACATAGAAGTGGTATAGAAATAGTGGGAGTCTAGGAAACTGCCGTTTGTAAAAAGAGTTTCAAATTACATACTTCGGCATAGAAATGAGATAGAAACATGAAACAAAATCTGGTTTATATATAGTACCTACAATGAATGGTTCCAACCCTGATCGTCATTGCGTGTAGGAATGGCAATTCCTGGCTCATCTGCTTGCTCTTTTAGCGAACTAGGGTTTTTAATCTGCTCACTGCTCCAATATGTTGCTCCGGATTGTTCTTTATCAGTAAAGAGAGAAGTGTCGCAGCGATCAGGTTTGAGATCAACTATTCCTTGCTTGATTCACGAATAACGAATAGAACATAGAACAACTGATTTGTACCAAGAACGAAAGAAGATATTGTGTTTGTACGGGTATCCTGACTAAGACTTCTTATAAAAGTTTGTATACTTTGTAGTTCGGTGCATTTTTCGCTGAGTGTTATGAAGAAGAAATCTGAAATTGAACATATGGAACAAATTTAACTAAGATGGTCGGGTTTCATAGCGTTTTTAACACCAACAATTTTGCAATAAGGTTTTTGACTTTTTGTAATTGAGAATAATTATCACTGACCATGAGGTCTCGGATTATGTAGCAGGTCTAGGTACACCAACGAAAACCTTTTGTTTTTGAACGGTATATCAAAAAAATAAAAGTGTGTAACGTTGATTCATAATACATATTGTGGGAAAAGAAAAAACTGAGTGACCTGAAAAGAAATCTGTGAATATAACGTTGCTAGATATCTGTGAAGACAAAATACTGCGATCGCTTGTTGAAATACAGAACCTGAGTGTTACTCATATCCACGCTGTCCTCTTTCTTTCAACAATCATAAATCTGATCCTTCCATTTGATGATGTACATGCAGAATTCTGTGCGTTGAAATACACGCGGTTCTAGCTGTCTTAGGACAGATACAGCAGGAAACTCCTCTCTTTCTTAATAGTATGAACCATGCATTACTCTATTATACCCTGCGATTTATTCAAATTCAACTGAATTCTTTTACAAATGAGGACCTTTCTGGCAGAAGCTTGTGTAGTACACAGTTAAACTTGAACCAGAATTACAGAGCAGTGAGCAGATGGTTTTTGCTCGGAATAATTTCGCGAACTGCTTTTTTCATGAACCAACTCATTTAATTTGCTCCTGCTCGGAGTCGACCACCGTTATTGCTTGCGTACAGGTGAATTAAATTAACCCTTCCGCATATAATTAACCAGGGTGACGCGCCTACCTGGTAAAACAGGAGCGTTTTAGTTTGAGTAAACCTGACAACTTGATACGAAACTACGAGCGTCAACTTATACTGAGCGAACTATATTTTCGGCCAAAGCGACACAATCGTCTTCTTACAGTTTGAGTACAACTTTCATTCTGGCTTGGAGCAAGAGGTAGCCAACTGGCTGAAATACTGGCAGAATGCGATAACCAGGGCGAAAAAGCTAGAAGAGAGAAAGGAAGCAGGAGGTGCAACACAATTTTTAAATTGTTCATTCATTCATTCTTTTCTTTCCAGCCGCCAAAAAGAATCTTGAAAACAGTGATGAACAACATGAAGTGGTGTCAAGTCAATCGTCATTGGAGCAGCGTACTGGTAATATTAGGACGCTGTATTGCTGTATTTTTTTCTATTCTAATTTTAAAAGATTCATTTATACTTTCCAATTTCAATTCAGAACACTGATACACGCAATTTATAGTATATTAAATACACCTGACATTTCTTTTTATCATTACCACTCTTCATTTAATATTTATTGCAGTTTTCTTATGTTTAAAATTAGAAGAAGAAAAAAATGAATGCGTCACTGTATAAGTATTAAAATTTATAGTACACAATGTTTATTTCTTCGTCGTTTTCAATTCTTAAAATTTTTTATCATTGTTGTAATGGACATTTTAGTTGTTTTATGGTTGACTAGTTTATGGAAAATGTTTACCTACATTTTTGAAACGATGTGTGTTCCTATGCTTATTTTCATTTTTTTTTTTTTTTTACCAATTTGTTTTCCTATTAATATTAAATGTAATTTTTGCATATTTAATTTCTATTCAATTATTTTTTCTTAAAAAGTACTGAAAAGAAGCGCTTTTGAAAATTATTTGTGAGGGCGTTTTTTTAAGAAACAATTGGAAGGAGCGTTTTTAAATTCATTAGAAAAGAGGCGTTTTACAAACGTCACATAAACGCTCTCATATAAAGAACGCTTGGTTACTTGGCGTTTTTTGATACGTTGAAAATCGCGCGTTTTCTGGTAAGTTGAAAAATCGCGCGGTTTCATCGGTCTCACATTATCTCCCGCGTTTCGCCCGGCGGTATTTTTCCCGTAGGGTACGTCTTTTGTCGCCTGCATACCTGCGCTTTCCGTCTTCTCTAAACCACGTTCTTCTTATTGTCATAACTCACTCGTTTTTTGTTCTCGCTCGATCGGTGCAGGCAGGACATCATTAGTAAGATCGATCAATACACGCTTTTTCTACTCGCTCTCTTTTCTTTCCTTTTTCCTTTTGAATCCTCTAGCTTTCGGACTACACACGTCTCTCTCGTGTTCAATATTTCAAGAAACCGCAGTGCGAGTCACGACAAATGTTCCCAGACCTTACCAAACGATAAATTTTTTTTTACTGCACATTGATCCAACACTTTGATTTGAAGATACTCAAAAGGGGGAATTCACTGAACACCCGGCATACGACGTAGAAACTAGCAGATTGCGTTCGGGAGACGATGAGCTATTTATTTGATTTTTTGTCTGTTGTACCTGGCAGAAAGAACACAGTGGTTGGGCCACGTATATAACTCCTCTCGAAGGACTGGCGACCGTTTTGGCCTTCTTAATCCTGTATTGCTACTTGGGAGAAGTAGTAACATCCATCGTAAGTAGACGCAAAAACCTCGTTTTTTACGTCAGTTATGTACTACTAGTCCGAATCAAATTGAGAGTTTTTGTGGGGCAATGCGCACCCGGTTGATCGACGCGGGAATGCTAAGCCAGACCGCCGTTTATCGTAGGGCTATTTTCTATTTATATGACTAACTAACGTGTATAATATTGGCCTATGTATAGGTGTCGTGATTATATTTTACAGAATAACGCGGTTCGTAACGAGCTGTACGAAATCAAATGGTACGAACAATCAGTCAGATATCAACGAGTGATGCTAACGTTCATGTGTCTAACACAGAGGGATATCGTAATAAAAGCTGGAGTATCGCACATCGCATCTTACTCGTTATTCGCATCTGTGTTAAGACTATCGTATTCGTTTTTCAACATTTTATACACATCCGTGTGAAAATACATAGGTGCGTAATGTCACTTATCAAATAAGAAAAGATTACAATAAAATGAATACTATAATTAAAATCAAAAATCGTTACCTATTGCGATTAAGTTTTTAAAAATATAACATTTTAATGAAAATGCGTTGTGTTTATCGAGTATGCTTACGACTCTCGCGCAAACAGTCCCTATTTACCAATTTGTTTTTTTTTTAAAATAATGCGTCGTTGGGTCATTCCGAGACGACATCACGTATAACATTGTTCAAGGCCCCTCATCAAACCAAAGGTGTAGACATTAAAGGTAGCATTATGTACGTCGTAATACATACGGAAACTTTTGTAAATCCGAATCGAACGAATCATGCAACGATAAATAGTGTCTTTTGATACGAGTGCGAAAAGACAACCTTTTGGCAACGAGCCTGAAATACGGAGAGCGCGAAAAATCATCCGTCCGTGAGTGCAAATAGTATATTTTGATACAAGTGCGAAAAATCACCAGCGAGTGCAAATAGTATATTTTGATACTAGGGCGAAATAGTGCATTGTGATACAAGTACGGAAAACCAATGGGTAATTAACGTAGAAAACGTGAAACGAACGTGAAATATATGCAACGGAAAAGCGATAGAAGTGACCACACTCCGCCCACATTTCGTGAGATAGAGAGTAAAAGCAGGCGCGGATACAAGGGAGAAGGGAAATCCCCCCAATTTCAAAAAAAAAAAAAGAAGAATTATATGTACTTCAATTAGTTGAAAAAAAATTATTGTGTACGCTAACGAATTATTTTCTCTATCACTTCATTTTACATATCGAATCGATTCCTGCAATCTCAATCTATCTTCTCATGTACTGGGGCTTCGCTGTATCGGTACTGCAAGAGCGACATAGCCAGGAATTGTTGGGGAGGGGGGGGGGGGTGGAGAGCAGTGGATCTGATTTTCTAACATGCGGTGAAGTGCGATTTAGGAAAAAATCTGAAAGAAAATTGGAATTTACAAAACGGAAAAGTTTTGGCTAGATGAAAGCGAGAGGGAGCGATGGAGAGAGGGAGAGAGGGAGAGAGGGAGAGGGAGAGAGGGAGAGGGAGAGAGAGAGAGAGTTTCAGTGTTATTTTTTAATATCGTGTTATCAGTTTCAATTTTGCCCGCAATTTGTTTTTCATTTGAGTAAGTTATTATTTTTTCCCCATTCAGCAAAGATTGAAGTAGTCCATTACATTTTGTGTGAGAATATATGCGAAGTCACAATCCTCAATTTTCAAAAAAAGCGAAAATAAATTTTCAATTTTTAGCATCTGCTACGAGTAGTCAAGCCTATTGCAATCGTTTTTTTATTTTTTTCTCTTCTCATTTCCAATTCAGTTTAGCTGGTTCAGTTCAGTGGCACGTTATTTCAGATGTGTGAATTTTATCAGAGTTTATTGATCTGAGTCACAGTTTAATTCAGTGGCGTTTTATTTCGGAGAAATTAATTAGTTATATAATAATTATAAGCCACAATTTCGATTTTATTAGGATCGGTAACGAGTCTCTTGTAATCACTTTTTCCTCTTCGTTTTTTTTTCTTTCTTCTTCAAACGTGCTTATTGATCTTGATCTTCATTACTGTGCGAGCGTTATTTTCAGTGTATAGAGCCGAGGAGATGAAATTTTGAAAAAAATTGCGATTATTTACGAGTAGGGGAGAGGGGGCTCCTTGCAACAGGGCCACACTGCACCAGCCTCCAGCCAGGAAGATACAAAACGCGAGTGCTGTAATTTGAGTGATGTCACGTTACTATACTTACTCATAAGCTGACTGTTGGACTACCTAGCGAGTCCTGATAGCGTTTCGTTTTTGCTATGGGAAGGTTATCGTACGAAAAAAAAAAAAAAAAAAGCAGTGGTTTGTTGAGCGTCAATCTTTGTGTAGGCGACCATAGAAAGTAGATTTCCGTAAAGTAAGTACGTCAGCTGATAGCTACCTCTATTACACTAAAAATGAAAGCAAACTTGAGGTGGAAAAGGAGATGTATCTAGTTACTGAGAAATTTAGCTTCGAGTAAAAATCAAGCCCATGGGGTAAGTTGCAACACATATGAGGCGAAAGTATGACAATTGAACAAAACCCTAATTCTACCTGGAATACTTACTTCTTTTTCGGACTTGAGTTACCACTCGTGTTGTCTCTAGTGTCAATATTACAGTATCTATGCGTTACTTTTTGAAATTTGAGCGATTTAGACCTTTGGTAACCTTTGAAGAGTGTTGCAACCTATCCCACTGATAGAACTCCTGCTTATCTATCATGAATGTACATTAATTAAAATGCATCATAAATGAAACTTATCAACAATTGAACGTATGCCTACCTACTTTTTGAACTTGTTGTAGTGATTTTCATTGATTAATTCTTACGTTACAATGTACCCCATGCATTGTTGCAATCTACCCCGTACTTTTTTTCACGGGGTAACTTCCAACACAATTTTGAGAAAATCATCAAAAATTTAAATGAATGTGAAATACAGAATGAAATAGGTCAACTTATATGGCAGAACAAGAGCTACTTCTGGACATACTTTCCAATTTTCTACAATGAATGGTCTATTTTTTAGGGCAGTTTGAAGAAAGATGTTGCAATGTGCCCCCTCTCTCCAACGTTTTATTTTTATTTCCGATTTTTCTTAGGACTGGAGTATTGTGCGTTTCGTACTTCTCTACAAAAGAAACTATTTCCTCAAGAAATGTGAAGAAATTAACCGGATTTAGAAGAAGAGGTGTGTTGTTTGTTAATACATATATAAAATTGGTTCTCAGTTTAATTAGTGTAAAATTTCTTTGAATCGGACCAAGAACATACTACATTCTTTGGTACTCTTACCAGTAAACTTTCCAAGGAATAAAATGCGATGTGAATTAGGGGAGAGTTGCCCAAGTCGGACCACTTTTTCTTTGGAGGCTTCTAACTCAGCCGTCGTTGCACGGAATTTGAAGTGTGCTATATCACTGGAAAGGGCATACATCTGGCTACCTTCGATAAACATTTGAAAACGCCATGATTATTAGGACACTGTAGAGACAAGTTTTAAGAAAAAGTTCCAGAGGTGGTCCAATTTGAGAGCCGTGCCTTAAGTTGGACCATAGGTTCTAAAGTTGGACCAGGCATAAAAAAAAAGGATGAAAAAGTGTGTAAATGCTGAATAATTGTATCTAAAAATATGTAGAGTCAATGAAATTAGGCTATAAGTCAAAAATAAACATTAATGGTAATGGTTTGAAAAATATGAGCAGATACAGTGCCCTAATATATGTTATAATCGCAGATGTCAAGCAGCGGGAAAGCAATCTGCCGGTTCTGACGTGAGTTCGTTCCTAAATTAACACCAGAGACATGCTTTACAACAGAGGAGACAGGAATCCATTCCAAATTGGGTTTATCAAGAAAGTGGAAAATCTCGTATTTTTTGTGCCGTAAAAATTCAAAATAAGCCGAGCCCTTCTCGTTGTTCATTTCTCGTAAACAACCAATATAATGCTTAGTAGGCACTTTGCCTTCCTGTAAAGAGAATTCCGTTATGTAGTAACCCCCTACAAAAAGTTCGAATTTCTCTTGCTCAATGTCTGAAAACGTTTCCTCATCAGGTGAGTCCGATGCTAGATTAAGAGGAGCAATCTCTTCATCCGAGCTGGATGAATCGTCACTTGAAGGTAGCTTGCGCGGTCGACCTCTTTTTCTCTTAGGCTGAACAGCGGACTTGACAGATCCACTAGTACTTGGGCGAGCATCATCACCAATGTCCAAACATAAACGTTTGCTTGCCAAAGTGGATCTAGGAAAAAAAAATTGAAATTCATCTACTCGACAAATGCTACAGGTAAAAAAAATGATATCTACTTCTTGGGAGCTGATTCTCCGACTCCAGATGCTTTCATAGTTTTTCTGACATGAGGTTGTTTCTGAGATGCGGCCGGACCATTTTTTTTTCGAGCTTCTCTTTCTCTGTAAACCAGAAGATAGGCCTAAATAAGAAATTTGAACCTAAATAGTTTTGAGCACATAAAATGGATACTCACGCTTTTGTACGCTCAGTTTCTTCCAATTTGTTTTTATAGGGACTCGACGTCAATTCCTCGGCTTCTTGAAGTGGACGTCCTCGCTTTTTCTTACCACTGGAAGTAGTTGGCACTGTGGGTATGGGCGAGATTTGTTGGATTATGTCTTTCACCGATGATGATGTCGGTTGTGGATCTGGCTCCACATCTGCTGCGGCTACATTTACTGCATCCTCATTCACTTTTTCGACATTCACGATTTCAAAATCATCCTCATCATTTTCGGCCTCAGGATCAACATTCATCGCATCCGCAGCAGCATATGCATGTTCTGAGAAACGTAGCATATCAATTGGCCAAATACCAGAACCGCGAAATGCACTCTCAGCATTGCCGAGAGTCCCCGCTTTATAATAGGCCTCTTTGAATAGAGTCGGAATTTGGTAAATGGATATGCGCATGGTTTTACCAGGATTTTCAATTAACCATCCTTTCTCAGCACTGGCGAGGTATCCTTGAAGAGGACCAAAAAAGGCAACATCCAACAGTTGCAATTGATGGGTGGTGTGACTTGGTAACTGGAGCATAACAATACCATTCTCACGACAAAATTTTATTGCTTGCAGATTTTTTGAGTGGGTTGTATGACCGTCAAGAAGAAGAAGAACTGGGCGCTCTGTACTGCAATTAATATGATTTTGAAAATGACGCAACCATTCCAGAAAAAGTTCTTTGTTTATATAGCCAGTATCTGAAATGCGAACAATACTCCCTCGAGGCTTTCCAATTTCCAGTGCTGAAGGTACCTCTTTCTGGCTCTTATTGCTCATTTTGAAAATGAGCATCGGGGGTACATAATTACCAGTCACGTTGACACAACAAACTGCTGTTGAATTTGTTCCTTTCTCCGCACTTTTCACACCACCGATCTGTCGTTTTCCTTTCTGTCCTACAATTTTCCGCACTGTTTTTTGAACAGTCGAAATCCCGGTCTCATCGACATTAAATACCTGCTCAGGTCCTAAATGAAATTTATTGACAAGCTCGGTCAACTTCTCAAAGAATCCCTCGACTCGTTTTCTCGAAAATCCTTTTATTCTGGCCATTGACGTCAGCCCTGGAGTTCGGAGACTCAGTTCAGGGAACCGTCGCAAGAAGTTGTAGTACCTCTTCTTCCCTGCACATTCATTAAACGGTTGCTGTCCTGGCTGCATGTGTTCGGCAATATCGAAGGCTATTTCTCTGATTTCAGTCGGTGTTAGTCCAAACATTCGTTCTTCCATCAACAATATATGATTCTTCAGCTCTTCTTCAACTTCTACAAGTAATGTCGGCGGCTGACCAAAACTTTTTTACCATTACTGCGAGCATTTTGCTTGTGATAATGCCGTAACAGAGTCGCCTTAGGAACGCCATACGATCTTGCTACTTTATTCACACCTTCCTGTCGATCCAATGCCGCTAAGGCCTGTTCCGAGTCCGCGTCATCCCACTGGCCGTATTTCGTGCGATCTGGTGCCTGAATCAAAACAATAGAGATGAAATACCATTACTAATATCACTGTAAAAAGGTTTACAAAGATATAAAAGTTTATTTTCCTTAGTCACTGCTTCTACGGCTGTTGAAATATCAAAACTGAATAATGTTATCCTAAGTTGGACCGGTTACACTTGCGATACTTCCTTGTTTTCATTTCTTATTGTTCAAAATGCAAAATTACCGAGCTACACATTTTTTATTGCATTAGTCAGTGGCCTTGTATGTGACAGAATGCAAATAATGTAAAAATAGCGCGATTTTGAGGTGGTCCAACTTAAGAAACAAAATTCGGTCCAATTAACGCAACCACGACTTTCTCGCACAAACATGGCCGTGCAAAGAGATGTATGCAGTTAATGTTTTATCTCTTTGTACAAAAAGATGGCTGAAACAATGACTAAATCAACAATATACTGAGATATTTCATCTACTTACTCTATTTCCGGTCGCCATCAACTTTTCAAAATTTTCAATATGCCGAAAATACACGTTTTTCGCAAGGCACCAACTTTCATGCAAATTTTTTTCACTAAAAATGATAACACAAAGCCGGTGCTCTGTGAGCAATATCGTTAGACAGACAGCTATAACTTATCTTAGAACCAAAGCGCTACCTATTGAAGGGCTCGAGCAATTAAGGGTGGTCCAACTTATGCACCGGTTCAATATGGGCAACTCTCCCCTACGTCTTATAAATACGGTAGGTAAAAGTATTAATGGTTATTTTGTTATTTTGTTTTAGTTTTCGATCGATGAAGTCTAGCTTTGTGGTTGTCTTTACCTGAAGAGGAAATAACGTTACCCAGATGAACAATTAGCTAGTGAACAAATACAGGATGAAGTCTAATTGTATGATGCACAGAGAGTTTGTAAATGTATATCAGCACCAGAAACAGAATCGTATATACTTATTACAAAACGCATCGAGGAGAAATACTGTTGTAACTAACAAATGCAGCCTACATACTCCTAGGAGCCTAAGTATTAAAGGGTTCAGGGTTGGTACCTATTGGGGTTAGTATGTCGAAATAGTTTCGCATTTCACATATTATTAGTTATACCTACCGTTGTATTAAAAGTTTTTACGTTTATTTGCCTCTTTCTTCCCTTCTTCTCCTGTTTGATTTATGATTTTTCGAATAAGTTAACTTATTCGTTATTTTTTAGTTTTGTACGAATTTACTAAACGGAATTGAAAGTTTAGGCATGAAATGTGGAAATATCCTTTAATCGAAGGTCATAGTCGACGGACACGATAAAATTGTATAATGAGGTTGTTTTTTTTTTTTTTCTTTTTTTGAAAATTGCTCGGTAAAACATGACAAGGTGCCCTTCGTTCGCATCAAGTATTTATTTTAATACCCGACTCGGACCTTTTTTTATCATCTCTTTCTTTCAGCAGCTCGTGTAATAATCAGAAGAAAATATGAGAACTCGTTGTTATTTGCGCCAGTTATCTACTTATCGAATAAGTGAATGAAATTATCAGTGGGGCACGTGGATAAACGTATGCCTACGTACAAATGAATGTTAGGTGAGGTAGGTCGTACAAGAACGAGCAATTTTTTTCACCACTGCTGCAGTTGTAAGTAAAGTATATTCATACTCGTACAATACTTATACTGTTTAGACTGGCTGTAGCGCTGTTTTTACAACGAGAGCTTCTTTTCGAAGGAGAGGTTTGAGTTCCGATTTAATAACCAGTACATATTGAAGAACTCGACTTTTAGTTTCTTCGTCTTCTTGTTGATGTGCATTTTATAGTTAAGCTTCGAGTCTAAGTGCAAACCAAGGTATTCTGCTGTATCGATTTTGGTAGTAGTTCTCCTTTAAGAGCTATACAATATATTATGCAGACTTATTTTGTTGCGTTGATTTTAATTTTCCACAGGCCCAGCCACTTACCAACAGGGGTGTTAAGTCAATGGTCATTGGCTTAAAGCTGATGGCTTTTAAGCAGCTGGGTGACTGGCTTATAGGTGGAAGCTAATTTCCTGACTCCAAATATGGCATAATGCTGTTTGGCTTCTTAATCTTTGCACATTAGTTGACTTCAGTCATAAGTTACAAAGCTTGCAATTTCCCACCATTTTGGTAACTGATAAGACCAATTCAAAACAATATAAATTCCTTATACATGAATGATAGCAAATGTTTTATAAATTTATTTACGAATTATTTATCTATATTTTTATTTGACTTTCCCGATGCGCAATCAGTTACCCATTTGTTACCCTCGGATTACCCTCAGATTATCATTGTTCTCCTTTAGTTACCCGGGTAACTGGCAGGATACTACGCAATTAGTTACCTTCTAGTTACCCGTGGCGGAAAAGTTACCCATTTGTTACCTTTGGTTACCCTCAGATTACCCTTGTTCTTCTTTAGTTACTCGAATAACTGGTGGGATTTTGCGCATCGGGTTTGGTATTTTAAATGAATTGATAAGTAGCCTCAAAACTTATAGCTCATGACTGATTTATGGGCTGAAAGAAGAGATACAGAATCCGCCTGGCAGGCTTTTCGCTGGATGAATAATGAGCACAGTTGTGACTTAGGCTTTCCTAAACAGCTCCGATGGTAACGCCTTCGCCACGTTGAATATGTAACACAAAGCACAGTAATATGCCTACACCTTTTCAAAATTTCTCGTTTTCCAGATGGAAGTGAAAAACCACGAATAAATTTGGACTGAAAACGGCTAGAGAAAAACGGTTTGAAATTTTGGTGAGAGGGGATCATTTCTGACAAGAATATCAGTTCATTTAAAAATGCTCTTTCTGTTCTAGAACCGTTAGATGTAGAGCAAAACAGAAAATTTTGCTGTTTGCGAGAGAGGTTCTAACCTTCCATTACTTTTATTCTGTCAGAAATGATTTCCTCTCACCAATTATTGAACCATTTTGTTTTAGCAGTCTCCAGTCCGAAGTTATTCGCGTTTTCCCACTTCCCGCCAGAAAATAAGAAATTTCGAAAATGTAGATATTTTCAAAAATTTGCAAACGTGCAGACAAAAAGCAGAACTACAATGCGGCAATGCCTTCAACACGTTGAATATGCAGCAACATACATTTTCACAATTTTTCATTTTTTGGGTAGAAGTGAAGAAACGCGAATAACTTTAGACTGGAAACAGTTAGAGCGAAACGGTTCGAAATTTTGGTAAGAGGAGATCATTTCTGACAAGACTATTAGTTTCCCTAAGAAAGCTCATTTGTCTGGAGAACTATTACAGGTAGAGCGAAATAGAGGAAGTTTTGCTTCTTGTAAGAGAATTTCCTTTACTCTCACTTGGTCAGAAATGATCTCCTTTCACAATTATTTCGATTCGTTTTGCTCTACTTATCTCCAGTCCAAAGTTATTCGCGTTTTTCTACTTCCCCCCGGAAAATGATAAATTTTTCAAATATTTATAAATTGGTGTGTTTTATATTACATATCCAACGTGTTGAAGGGGTTTTAACATTTTTCAAAAATTTGCAAAAATGTAGACGAAAATCAAAACTTTAAAATTGTTTACCATTAAGGGGGGGGGGGGGAATGTTTCTAGTTTTATTTTTTGGCGAGGTATAAAGGAGGGAATTTTACTAACTTATTGACACACCCTTGTACATAATTGAAATTAAAATGTTGAATGTCACTAAAATGTCTAATCTTCTCATTTTGATAAGTACCAGCAATCGATTTTCTTTTGCAACCTGATTTTTTTCACATTGAAGACTACTTCTTTCATAAATCGAGACTCAATATTTTCTAAAATAGTTAGGGTAATCCTATTTCCAAAACACTCAAGTTCCCGAATTCCCATTTTCCAATATTAGTTTGTGTTTTAAATTTTCAGTCCTTTATATAAAATAATGTAGGTATTATTAATAAAAATTATAAATTATTTACTACAAAGTGTGACATTTGTCACACATGTGGTACAACTGGAAATATTCTATGTATGGTAGCTGCTGATAAGGCATGTCGCCAGTTTTTAAAAGCACTGATAAACGGTTACCACTAACCTCTGAGCATGTTGAAATGTTCAAAAGGAGTCTGTCAGTTCGCGGAGAACAAATAAATTAATTGTATTAGGCACAGTGTTGGAAGAACAAACGAGAACGAGAACAAGAACATGATGGGATTGAGAACTAGAACGAAAAATCGGAAACGGGAACAAGACCAGGCTGGGAACGAAAACGAGAACGTTGGTAATTTTAAGGTAAGGAGAACAAAGAACATGAATGAGAACCAGAGAGAGAGAGAGAGAATTTATTGTTTTTAAATTACAATATTAAATTAGTACATGACCCCTCCACTATGCACATATTTGTGCGAGCGTGGAGGGGGCTACTCTCACTTACATTTTAGAAAATAAAATAAATTATTGTAAGATAAAACAAAACAAAACAAAATGAAAAATCGAACTTAACTAGGGCAAAACCAAAGTGGATAAGGAAATAATAAGATGATAACAAAACTAAAACTAAAAGATAAATAAATGAAACAAATAGGATAAAAAGCAATAGCAAACTAAGGCAAACACTACTTTTGGAACAAATAATAAAATAATAACAAAAATAGTACTAAAATAGTACTAAAAATTGAATAAATGGAATAAAATAAGAATAAATAAATAAGCATGAAAGCAAAATCAAGCTGCTGCAAACAATACTAGGAACCATATTAAAAGAATTGTCAAAACGATACTAAAAAATAAATGAATGAAATAAAAGTTAGTCAGCGATAAGTAAACAAATAAGTAAACTGATAAATAAATAAAAATCAAACTACTTGAATAAGGCGAACACTGAGACAGAAGACTGTAAACAAAAGAGAAGAAAAGGAAAAGAAAATAATAATGAAGATAATGAAATTTAAGTAACTAGAGAAATAAAATATGTAAATAAGAGTTATATTGTAAAAGAAAAAGAAAACAGAAAACAGAAAACAGAAAACAAGCAGAGATAAAACATAAAACACAAAATAAACAGAAAACGCCTCTGGTGCAGATCTCAGCTGTTTTAGAAGCAATCAGACTCTTCTTAAGTGTAGACACAAGAACACAGAGCTGAAGCAGTAAACAATGTTTAACATTGGGTCATTAACAAATACTTCTTCAACTCAGCGCCAAACCGTTTGCTATTAGCGATTTCCTTTATACAGGTGGGTAAACTATTATGGAATTTTGGCGCATTGTAAGCCCCTTGTAGCCTAGAATGATATTTTCTCCACCCAGGGATGGAGGCCATGTAGTCTCCCATTCTAAGGCCAACCCTAGGTCGTATGGCTATGTTAAATTTTGTTTTCCTTCTCTGAACATAGCAAGCAGCACTATGATTATATAAACTACTGAGAGTAAGTATATTGAATTTTTTAAATAAAACATCAGTGCTGCTTCTCTTCTCTACACCTGCAATATTCCTGATTGCCCTTTTCTGTAGTATGAAAATCGGATTGATTAGGTACGCTGAGGCCTTACCCCAGTTCATAATTCCATATCGCAGTACAGACTCATATGCAGCTGTATAGATACGTAATAGATGTTTAATTGAAAAGTGCTTTGATGCGTAGTATATGAGATAATTTAGTTTACGGAGCTTAGTTTGCAGATAGAGAGACTGAGCCACCCAGGTCATCCTTGAATCTAGCATGAGGCGTAGATACTTGATGTCATTCACTTGTTCAATACAACCACAGAGGCAGCCGGCAGCGCAGTTTGGGGTGGAATGTAGTTTAATACAGTTTTGTAACTGCGGCACGTTTCTGTAACTGTAGCATAGTAATTTTGTTTTCTGGAGATTTGGGAATAATTTATGATTGTAAAACCATTCAGTTAACACACTCATATCAGAGTTAATTATTTCGATTAGCTGGTTTCTATCCTTCCCATTGTATACAATAGCAGTGTCATCCGCAAAGGAGTAGATGGACCCTTCCAGTTTCAAGTTAACAAGATAGAAGAACGAACGAGAACAGGAACAATGATCTTTGTGTTCTTTCAACACTGGTCAGGCAGGTTTTGATATCTGTAGGCCAGTGAGTGAAATCTGGTTATGTAACCCAGAGTATCCTCCCCCTCCTGAAAAAAATAAATAAAATAATCGAAAGTTAGGGTTCGAAATTTGCAGGTAACAAAATATTCTGTTTCAGGAGAATGATCCATATTATGGAGCCTATAGTGGAACTTTAGGCTAAGTGTTGATATGTATTAGGTGAAACATAAAGGTTTGTACTTACTTACAAGTACCTATCTGCTGCTTAAGCTTACCTGCTACTGTTAGACAGCTATAGGCCGTCTACGGATATAGCAGGCCGAACTTTAAACGTGTTACGGCCGATTTAGGTACGCGAGTGGTGTACAGTGCTGACGACGAGTAATGGCTTTTCTGAAGAAGCTTTCATTTCGAAGAGAAATAACTCGTCGAATACTATACTCTGTCAATATATGCGGATTGTTTCCAATCGAGGCCCAAGCCAATATTTTTATACGCTGCTTTTGGATATGCTTTCTTACTTACGGCGCGCTGGTCATGGGCGGTACGAGCGCCGTTGAACCGTTTTTGAGAGAATACGGCTTCGTGGCTAAAATATCAACCGTACTGAACGTTCTAACTTCGGCGGTATCTTATTGCAATACGCTCATATTTCTGTACTCCCGCGCAACCATACGTCGAATGTTTCCACTCGTCGACAGAGGATTCTTCACCTACTCGGATGAACATACGTTTCAGGTAAGCTTATTTCACCATGTAGCGAAATTCCCCGAAAACTGGATGTCCCACAATAATTTCGGAATAAGACCTCTGGAAGAATAAACTCGAATAAACGCCTTCCACGGATCTTACCTTTAGGGAAAATGCTGGTATTGGATTGCCGACAAGGGGGGGGGGAGGGAATAACTCCGGAGAAGGAACGTTCGACCTAATACCCTCATAATTTTACAGGTGTTTAACCACAGACCACCACTAAGCCCCACGAGGTTCTTGGCGAGTCCACGATGACCTATGTTCTAGCATACTCCGCTAGGTTGAATTAGTGGAAAGTGTTGAAGATCTGAGTCACCCGGATGAACGTAGATTTCTTGGGGACCCCCTCTTCATGTCCCGGATTGAAGAGAGGTCCACCAAGGGGAAACAAATTTTGAAAAAGGTCCAGGGATACCACGTACGGCACTGGAAGCGGAAACTCGACATTGTCGACGCCTTTGTAGGGACCCAGATATCGAAATATCTTAAATGGTTGGCCGGAAAAATTCGAATTTGAAAGTTGCTGGCTGAAGGCTTATGGCGTACCTTCTCAAATCAAACACGCGGTCTCGCTCCAGCGATGGATCCAAATTCGTGGCGTCTCAGTTTCGTCACAGGCGGCAATAGAATACTTGTGTCAAATTTCGGTATGAAAATATGAAATAAAACTCCAAAACTAGTGACTTATTCGCAAACTGAATTGAGTATATTGGGCGATGCTTTCACAAACGAGAAAGACCGTGAGCACATCGCAACTATATGGCATGTAACGTATCAAAAATCGAACGAGCCCTGAAAGAAGCAGAAGAAGTTGATGAAATTGCTAGTGAGTTATTGAAGAATGCAGAAGTAGTAATTTTAAAAAGGTATATGAATTATAATTTGGAGAATATACAACGGAAGAGATATGCCAATAAATTTCCAGAAAAGCAGGTTACTTATGATTCCTCAAATAGTAAGAGCAAGCAAATATGAATATTATCGTATTATAAATTCACTCTTGCATGCATCAAAGATTTCAGCAATGATAAAAAATAATAGAATACAAAATAAAATGAAAGAAAGAGTGGGAGCAAATCAGTCTAGAATCAGAAAATTCAGGAGAACTAAGAAAACAATTCTATGTTTGAGGTTTTTGTTTAAAAAAAAGACTGAAAAAACACTGGCGTACGACTGGGCATGATCTCCACTAATTGAAAAAGTACCGCCGTTGGTCGCTTGAACAATCTTAGAAAATCTCACCTCATACGACACTTTACACCTGTAGATCTTGAAACTGTGACTGATTGTACTATCATAATCATTATTCAATAAAATGGTTACTTCATGCGCTTTCCAATTAGGTAAATTTAAAAAATGTAAATTAGTATTAACTTATCTCCCTACAAAAATTGGACGTACACCAAAAGTGTTAAAGTACCGTAATTCGCCAATGGATGACACCCATCTAGTGGATGTCACACCTAACTAAGTTTTGCTATAGACGCGTGAGTTGGCCAAACTGATCATACTTGCTGACTAATACTATCCTAGTGTATCGTTGATGCTGATATTTTCATTATCAGTTGTTGTTAAAAGTTTTATAGACGCGAGGTTGTTTACCGACATTTGCAAAACTGCCAATTTACATTGATTTTCTTCCAGATTTCTTAAGGGTAAGTAAAATTTTCAAAAAATCATAAATAATTTATAAATAAGCCGAATAATTTCAACTGAGGACCATGTGAAAGAAATATGTTTGCAGTTCACATCTGGTTCGAAAAGACGTGTTTTAAAGGTGAAAAATTGCTCATTTTTGCATATTTTACATTCTATTTCAGGTGCCTTGGGGAGGGGGGGAATTCGCCCTCTTCGCCCCCCTGGCTAAGCCACTGTACCTACCTACATCTACTAAAATATAATTCGATTTTGAGAAAATTATATAGATTCAGTAGAAGATGAATGGGTTGAGTGCCGTTAGTGCAAAATTTGGGTCTACGTGGCCTGTGTCGGCCTAGATGACGAGGTAGATTACATATGCGAATATTGCTTCAAAAAATTTTAAACTTACGTTTTGTTATAAATGATTTTATGTGAATTCTATAAATTTTTTTGTGTGTCAGCTACTAGATAAAAAGTGTGTCAACTATTAGTAAAATGCATTTTTGGTGTGTCATCAACACCTTGAATTCGGTACCGTGATAAAAAAAATTCTCAAAAAAAGATTGTTCAAGATTTTTGAAAAATGAAACCATCTTTCGAAAGCCAATGGATGCGGGCACATTTTGAGCCATTTACCATTAAAAAAAAAACGTTACTATTTTAGGAGTTATTGAAATTTGAAAACAAAAATTTTCCTTGAGGTGTCATCCACCGGTGATTGACGGTAATGTCGAAAGATTTGCATAATCAATTCGCCGTAAATTAAAAGTTCGATCTAGTTTTTAGGCAGAATGAAGTAACATGCTAGAGTTTGCTGAAAACTGGTAAATGGAACGTCCAAACTAACACACTAAACACCATCTGTACCCTTTCTGATAGTTTTTTTTTTTTTTTTTGAGAGAGAGAGAGGATTGAACACTTCATTTTTTCCGGAAAATTTGAGTACCCGGGGATATAAGAAAAAATGTTCAATTAAAAATTTGTTCAGAATTCAAAAAAAGATTTGCTTGTATAGAATTTGTAGATTTAGAAAAAGGCTTTGATAATGTTGAATGGTCAAAAATATTTGAAATATTGAAGGAGATTGGAGTTAAGTGTAAAGAAAGAAGAGTAATTTGAAACTTAAACAAGATCGAAAGGCACAAATAGAGGAAAAAGGACTGGGGCAAGGTTTGTCAGCAGAACTGGTTAAACTATTTATAGAAAAAGTAATTGTAGAAATGAATGGAAAAAAGTCAGGTATGAAAATAATAAGGGAGAGGGTTAAAATGATAAAGTTTGCAGAAGACATTGCAATAATGGAAAGAAAAACTGAAAAAAACACTCTAAGAAAGTTGAATGAAACATTGAAAGTAAAATATATAGTTAGAATGAAAATGAATAAGTAAAACAAAAGTGATGGTAGTCAGTTGATGGGAACAACAATAAATATGGAAACAGGAGGTGAAAAAACAAAGGAAGTAAAAAGGAATGCTTAGACAGTCCGATAACGCAAGATGCAAGAAGCAAAACAGAAATGAAAAAGATAATGGAACAAGTTGAGAGAACTTTTTTTTTTCAAAAAGGCGACATACTGAGGGCAAATATAGATTTGAAAGTAAGACTTAGATTTCTTCGAATGTATATTGAGAATGTAGCATTGTATGTATATGTGAGTCCTGATGGACAGTGAGAACAAAATAAAGAAAAAGGATAAAAGTTTTTGAAATGTGGTGTTATCACGGAATGTTGAAAAGGAAATGGGCAAAAATAATCAGAAATGAGGAAGTATTGAGGCAATTAGAAAAGGAAAGAGGAATTTGGAGTATAATTAAGCAGAGAAAAATTAAATTGATAGGTCAAAACATATGACATCCAGAGATACTGTTATTACTGCCAGAGGAAATAGTTGAGTGGAAGAATTAGAAAGGAAGGCAAACAATTAGCTATGAAAAACAGGTATTTAAGGATACAAAGTGTAAATATCTTTCTCAGGAATGAAAAGATTAGCACAGCAAACAGACCAGTGAAAAAACGCAACCTACCGGGAGAAAGACTAAGGAATGTATCATCATTAAAGACCTGTCCTCATTAGACTGTCCCTGGTAGTTGAGGCGTAATGTTTGCAGACACCAAGACTGAGTATTACTAGGTGACAGATTAAAGTGGACTATGCCTCACACAACGTCCACTAACCGAACTGTATCTATTTATAAGCTTACACTTACGCTAGGTTTTTTTTTTGTTTTTTTTTTTTTTTACATAAGCGGAGGACAGTGGCCTCTACCTGGCGGTCAATCCCAGACTTGTCTAGGTGGCTCCGCGTATTAGCGGGATATACTTTCACAAACTTATGCCAACACTACAAGGGAATGGTATTCCCTGCTAGCTCGGCTCGCACCCATGGGTTTCCTGCCGAAAGTCGTAGGGAACCCTTCACAAGCGTCTTAACATATATGCAACGATGACGACTATTGCATTTACGACGAGGACGACACTTGTCGATGACAAAGAGCGAGGCTAGCCCCGTTCGTGCCCAGCCTCATTAGAAGAAGGTGGACCTAGTCTACACCCGACTTAATGTGGTCTTACCTACTAAGGGAATTTGCAACCTCACCCACTCACTATCGGTGGCTTACTTATAATACTGCTGCAACTCTTGGCGACGACAAGGGCGAAGTTGGGGGCAACCACTTCCGGCCTCTTCGGAAGCTGCCCCAGCCTCTACTGGATTCTTTATCATTGATTTAACCGTTGGGGCAGTCTATTTCCGGAAGTTACCCCACCCTCTTCCAAGTTCTTCGGTCGTCATTTGATCCTACTCACCTGCGGGATATGCCGGGTTCTCGAGCCGTCACAGACTCTCGAAAACGCTACGCATATACTGCATGTGCTCGTTGGTGGCCCTCGTCCACACGTCCAGCCTTCCATCAGCCCACCGAACACACTGGAATACATGCCGAGTGTCTCATCCGAATCAACACCGCAGGGGCACTGGTCGGTGAACTCGCGGGTGTCGGCGGTGCAAATATGATGCAAAGCACCCGTGACCCAAAACCGGCTGAACGAAGAAAAAGTCTCCTTCTCCTTGTTGTCTTATCCGCTCGTGTATGTCAGGGAATAACGACTCGGTTCACTGTGCCACACTTACGCTACTTACACTCACCCCCTATGCCTAATAAATTAAATGATTATACCCATAAATTACTTTCGAGTACCCATCATCGCGACATTACATTTACAGGTAAAAGAACATTCAGTTCGACGGTTGTTGAGTCAAGAAGCAAATGTCATCGGCTCTGTTGGGATAACGTATATCGGTATGACTTCAACGCCATTGGTGGTTGGCTTGCTTCGTTCTGATCAGATTAAAACGGCTTTTGACTTGTTGTATGTTGGTTGGGTTCCTGTGGACTTCTCAAGCGGATCCCCATATGTCATCACTTTCATCATGCAATGGATAACGACGGTGCCATTGTACACCTCATTTGTCGGTAGAATAGTTTTCATAAATCACGTCAAGTCGGAATTCGAATATCAATGCGAGAAACTGAAGTACGCCTTGAGGACGATTTGTGACCGTGTTTCCAAAAAAGTTATTCTGCGGAACGTTGACGTAGATATCGATGTTGACGTCGCCGTCGACGATGTCCACAGCGAGCGACCGCAACATGGAACTAAATCGTCTTCGTTCCTACTCCCGGCTACGCCAATATTCTTCGTCAAGTGCGACGAAGTCGAAATGCTGAAAAAATTGGCTGAATGCGAATTTCACTATCAACAATTACAGAGGTAAATACCAACGCTATGTACATACTTACAGCACGATGTAGCTAGCCAATCTAATAAAAATTAATTAGGCAATCTTAATCGCTGCTTCAAAAGAATAGTGACACAACTACAAATCCGGTTGTTTCGCAGTTAGAACGTATAACAGGTCGCAAAAACACTAATGGTTACCCAGGAAAAATGACATAAGTTCCCTCTATTGGCAGTTTGTTGTTTTACTCTTCTGTCGGTCTTCGCCTCTTCCTTGGTAATCGGGTGAGTACTATAGTTTTCACACGGGTGTACTGGACCGCCATTTTGATTCTCAAGTTAGTCCAAGCGTCCTCGGATGCGCTCGCACAGGGTTACAATGTTTTAAACAAAATTGTTTAATCATTTTTTAAACATGTTTTAAACACGGGAATTTTGGAATAAAACAGTTTTAAACGTGTTTTTTTTTTCAAAGTCGTTTTCTGGACAAAAAATGCTATTTCTTCACAAATTTTCATCATTATTGCAAATTTTTACAGCGGATACAGCTTATGTTGATAAAAATAGAGAATATCTATAATTGTCAGTAGTTTGTCATTTGCCTAGAACAAAATTAAAACTTAAAGTCTGGTCCAGTTAAGAAACATAACTGGCTACCCGCAGTGGGCATTTTGAAGTTGGAGAGGAAGGACGAGTCCAAGAACACGTTATCAGCGCGGTGAAAAAATTATGTTTCTTAACTGGAACAGACTATAATTTTATTTTCTCAGTCAACTTATTGACATATGACACTATCCCTTGAAACAATGAGAAAAATACTTGTTCTCTTGAAAGACACAATGAAAGCTTGAAGAAAGCAATCACCTTATAACTTGAATGATTTTTCGCTTAAAAAAAGGGAGAAAGCAGGGGTAATAAGAAGGGATTCCGAAAAATATGCTTTTGCGTGTTTTTTGTTTCTTTTTTCTGTTGAAGTAGATAGAGAATATCCATGTTATGTTTGTGATTCATAGAATTTCAAAAAGAATGAGCCACACCCACACTTGATCGAGCATATTATTTTGGCATATTTTGGTTATACGTATAAAAGTATAATAGGTAGTATGTTTTGGCATGTTCTCTGCTTTTTCAGAGCATGTTCAAGATATTTGGCTAATTTCCACCATTTTGGCGAAATACCCCCCGCCCCTACCAATATTGCACTATTTTTGTCTTCTAAGAAGATAAAACTGCAACAACTGCTACTTTTTTACGAAGAAAAAAATGTTTTCCGCCAAGTTTTTCACCTGTATAGACACTATTTTCAAATAATGTTGCAATGTTCGCCTGCAAAAAAGATACTTTTTGCACGTTTACTTTAGGACCTATTTTTTTGTGTATTGACCGGCTTCATTCTTCCATTCCAATTTGGATATTTAGACTGATTTTGAATCATAGTGATCTTCTGAACTCAGACGTGTGATCATGTGATCAAGGATGTTCGGGCTAGTTGGGAATGAAAATGGCGGTCCATTGTGCCCATGTGAAACTATAGAACCTTTTACTATTACCTACTCGGTAACCATTAGTATCTTTTCGACCTGTTATACGTTCTAACTGACCGGATTTTCAGTTGTGTTACCATACTTTTGAAGCAGCGTTATATCGAATAGAACCGGAGAGCTGACGAAGAGATCATTGTATGTTACAAAATCGTTTTTGTGCAACAGATGAAAAAAACAGTTAGGAACTCACGGAATGAACGTAGAAGGAAGGTTAGGGGCTAGAGATTAATAAAGATGTTCCACGCAATCAGTGTAAATTACCATGAAAATATTTTTGGCAGAAGTAATAAACTTGTCAGAGGAGGCTGAAAGGGTCCCACAGGATCAGTGTGTAGTTGGAGATGCGAACAAACAACGTGGTTCATGCAAATCAATATTATATGTACTTCATTAAAAACAACCATGGAGCATACGTACCTATCTAATTATTGATTTGCACTTGTATGAACATTTGTAAGCAACCGAATTCCACTGTACAGAAGGATTAATATGAATCAAATATTAAAATTCCCTGTACAGAGACCTAGGTACATATTATTATTTACCACAGATTCCGGCATGCATTCTGTTACTTTTTCCATCTTTTCATAGCAGATATACTTGAAACATTGTTGTTACGTATAGTGTATTGATTCGTTTTTTTTTGTTTTTTTTTTAATTCCCTGGAAATCAACTGCTATCAAACTCCTGTATGCATAATGTAAACACATGTAATATACACTCATGGTGGATTTACATTCGAGTCGGCGACATGTCGTGAACAAACTTTTAAAAGTGTCGGCGACAACTACGAATTTACCCCTTTTCAACTTTGTTACAGGCCTACACAGGTTTGAAAAGAATGTCGCCCGACTTGAATGTAAATCCACCACGATCTTGAGCCACTAACAACAGTGTCGCATACAGATACGGCATCTTGCGACCGTGGTTTGAACTACTTGATGGGGAGTACGTTTATTCTCCTTAATGATGTCATTCGATCGGCAAAACTGCATGACATCCAGGGCGGGCGCACTTCCAATGGCGATATCATAACTGTATTTTAGTTCAAGAGAGTTGGCCACCGGTAGCGCTGCTGTCAATTTAGGGTGCTGGTGTGTGTTTGTGTTAGTAAAGTGAGTTGGAGTCATTCGTCGGTATGTTCGTTCGTTGGAATCGGTTGTATTTGTGTATATTTATACCGCATTTCGAGGATCAAAACGTTTAAAATTTTGGAAATCAGAATTATTTTGAAGAACTGAAGAACACTTTCGAAGACACAGAAAGTGGGTAGTTAATTTTCAATCTGATGGTATCAGTTCAAGAGCAGTATGATAATGTTTCCTTTCTTATCTGTTGTAATGCGTGTTTACAGATGATCGTTAATAATAATTTTTCAAACCACTTCTTCAAAACGTCAGGTGAAAAAAATAAATAACCTTGATGAATTTAGCCCATTTTTATTTTAATGTTTTCTTTGAAACAATCATCAAAAAAATCTACATTATTTACAGTAGAAAAACGAAGAATATTTTAAAAGCAATAATACGCGTGCTCACCCAAATGAATAGAAGCAAAAAGCAATGCAGCATACCGTGAGCAAACTGCTGTAGAGTGGATGCACGAAACTGTCGAACAAGCAGCGTTCGACACTACCTGTGGCCTACTCTCGAACTATTTACAACGTCGCGAAACGTAACGAAGAGTGGGCGATCTATTACAAAGTAATACAATACATTATCTCTGATGCCATCTGATCTCTTTGTCAGCTCTTCAACTGTATAAGTTGTTACTTCAAGATAATGTTGTAGTTTTTGATTCTGAAGTACAAATGCTCGTGATTTTTTTTTTGTCTGTATCGAGTATGTCTGAATGCCTCCACAGCACACACGTACAAAGACAAAAATGTTATAGAAAAATTATATCTGAATTTCCAGTCATTTGCTGGTTCCCTTTCGCTAAACTACAAGGAGAATCATGATTTTTTGGAGGATGGCTGAAGACTTTTGTCCGGCAGTGTAGATGACTAGCTATTGTCAAACCGCAATTAGGAGCAATTGACCGCCCACTTCATAAGCGAGGAACTTTAATTTTGATCATGAGATTGCGGCGATCCTCTCCTCTCGAATGTACATTTTTATATAGTTACTCGTAAATCGTCTGATCGTCCTGTCTGGCTACCTTCTGCGCAGCACGATGCAAGCGTCTAACAAACGTCTTTTTCCTCCTGCATTCCTGTGCTTCCAGTGCGATCCTTTCAAAACTACGTTCTTCTTATTATTCATATAACTCACTGTTGTAGATCTGTTAATAAGCTTTGAACTCACATTATTGAAGAACGAACTTGTATTCTTTTAAACAGAAAATATTAGGAATACAGAATTCAACGTGGAACTGATGAAAACAAACAACGAACACAATCAGTATCACCACATGTACTCTCCTTCTTCTCCTTTTCAGTCAGCCATGTAAGACATCTGTTCAGATATAGTCAGGGACAGGAATTTTTTACTCAGCAGTTGGGAAAATTTACTATTTCAGAAGAGGGATCAAAAGTTAAGTTTTGAGACAAACCAACTAGTCAATTTTTTTTTGCTTTTGTATTTGGGAATTTTGAGTTGTATCACTTGGGACTTTCACAATTTTGCCTCCCCCCCCCCCTAGAAAAAACTCTTCGGTACGTCCCTGGATATAGTTTAATTATTACAGTTTCTTAGCACTCACGAAAACCTATTTACACCGATCAATATACGCGATTTTTCTACGCACTCTTGTCTTTTTTGATATCGAACGCCCTCGCATATTTCTCTCTCTTGCTAAACCCTCGAAAGACTAGTAAGACAGGTAAGCCAGCCCAGGTCTCCAAAAGGATTGGCGTATTGAGCAACATTTTTCCCGCATATATTTTCTGCTTCTCGATTTTCAAATTCTGTCATTAAATTCAATGGACAAAATTACAGGGTGTGCTAAAATAGTTGACCTGTTTTTAAATGCTTATCATGTGGCAACACTGATACGTAGGCATTTTTCCTCATGAAAATATTCGTCTATGTATGCCATTTAGTAAGCATGGCACTGTGGTCTGGAGAACATTGTGATTTCTGGGTAGAAACGTTTATTCTAAAAAAAAAACAGTGCCGTGGCGACTCAGCGCGCGTTTTGAAAACAGTTTATTTAAACTGAAAGAACAAGATCTCATTTCCTCTCCAAAGGCAATCCTGCCGCGCTTGTTCCCCCCTCTCTCTGAACATTACTGGTGATGTCATTGAGTCGAATATTCTCCATCCACCATTTGATTGCCTTTGGAGAGGGAACAAGATCGTGTCTTTTCAGATTAAACTGTTTATACGCGCTGAGTCACCACAAAACTGTTTTTTAGAATGAGAGCCGGCAGTTCAACTGTTGATTGATATTTATCTACTTACTTGTATTATATATTTTTGTTCGAACAGAGGCTTGGAATATTTCAGCTCGTGGTTCAACCCCATGTTCTCTTGTGAACTGACCTACGGATTTCTGAGTTTCGCGTTAATTGGCTACTTATTGATACAGGTTGTATTCGTCCTGTCCGCAGATTAACTCTGCAAATCTCTATCGCACGGCGTTTCATTGATTGAGTTTAACTGAACATGTTTTACTGTTTGCAGGGTACTGGTAATCACGGAACCGATCTGAAATATATGTGCTTGTTAGTATTGTTCGGAGGCCAGCTCTGGTTCCAGTGCGTCGCGGGTGATGTTTTCAAAACTTTGGTAAGCTCAAAGACCGTGAAACTTTTGACGCAATAACAGCCCAGAGGGTGAGCCCTCCTTGCACCACACCCTATAGGCAAGTTACTGGAGCGGATTATTGCTTTGTAAATAGAAGTGCATATCGCTCCTAAATGTAGGCTGTTAAAAACCCACTATGGGGTTTTTGCAGATCAATGAACTAATCATCAGCACTGTATGCAGCAATGGTGGTTTATGCGAAGCTGTTGGTCTCAATACAAGGAATGCTATCAATATAATCCTGAAAGCGATAGATGGGGGCATCTCTCAGGGTAACTTATGAGTGATATTCAAGAGCTACCTGGCGGACAGAAGGATAGCATATTTTGACGCGAAAGGGTATCAGGTCCACATTATCTTGGCAGGTGTACCCCAAAAAGATTAGTTTTACAACTCCTGCTGTTGAACTTGTCTTTTGACAGGTTCCTGCAGCTTGTACTTTTGATAAGTGCCTAGACTATTTGCTTTGCCAGTGTAGAAGGGAGGTATAAGAGCAGAAAGTTCGCAATAGGTCCATATATACCTACTCAGCATCAAGATGGTGTCTTGCTGGATGCAGGCAAAGGGCTTAGATGCGGCTGCCCAAAAGACAGAAACAATTCTTTTTCCACAGCTATTTAACTAAGCAGTCCTGAGCAAAATGGTACTCCTATAACCTCAGACGGTGTACCTGGGGATGACAGTGGACAAGAAGCTGTGTTGGAAATCGCATCACTAGGCAACAATGGAGGAAATAGAGTGAAAGCTAAATGAGTACTGTCAGCGTATGTCAAACCTCCAGGGGCCGAGTAAGAGCCGAAGAAGATTGTATTTAACAGTAATCCACTCGGCTCTTCTCTATGAGGCGTCTAACTGGACGCCACATAGTGAGCTCTAAGGCGCCAAAATTCCAAAAAATAAATGTTGACAAAACAACAAATCGATATGCGGATGGTTTTCAGCAATGTTTGAGGCATCTATAGTTTCATGTGTGTTAACAATATTTGCAGTAGTATGATTCCTGTAGACACACGCCAAGTGGGCAGAGTTTCTATGAGCATCAGGTTGCAACTGGTACGGCTAGTACACGACCTCAATGTATGACTTCTGCAGCAGCACAGTAAGCTGACATATCATCTTACACAAATGCTCACCAGGAATACGTGCTTCAACTGTCTCCTCAACTGCTGGAACACAGTACCCAGCCTGTGCACGCATTGCCCTGCAAAGGTTGATGACACACACCGTACCATGCTTTGCTGCACTGCGTGGGATGACTCATAAGAAGTGCTTGAGGCATCTGTAGACAGCCGCATCACTCCCCAGACAATGGTTGAAGTGATGCTGTTTAGTCTGAAGAATCAGTCAGCAATGATCAAATTCTCCAGAACAGTGATGCTGGCCAAGAAGGAGCCGAGTGCGCGAGACCGAGAACAGTATCTGCGCAGCAGCTTACCAGTGACTCCCCATAATAAGGGAAGGCTCCCTCTCCAGATAGTCAGCTCTATAGCAAAACTAATCGCCATGCCTGAGAAGTATACTGAAAGTAGGGCTCTATATGGAAACAGGTAAAGACAGCTATCATTTTCTTTCCATCCCACCAATACTGAGTAGCTACCCATTCTATAAAAATAAAACTGGTAAAAATTAAAACTGATTTGTTAATTTATTATCTAATGGAAAAATTCATCTTTCCTTACATATACCTTCAGATTTCAAAATTATTTCCTGCAAATACAGGTTCATGGAAATCATAGAATAGAGTTTTTGAGTCTGGTGGGAATTCCTTTATAATTTTAGGATTAGTTTCTTGAAACTGGTCGTAGGTAAACTTCATAATGACTTCATTATTCATTAATCATTATCAATGATAAACACTTGTAGTAAGGCTATATTTAATGCTAGTATTTGGAGTCAGATGGAAAGAAAATTGAGTCTGTGTTTATCAGTACAAAGTATCCAAGCCTTACCAAACGGTGATATTAACGTTCGGCTGCAGTGAGGACGAAGAGAAAAGACATCACAATGGCAACAAACTGAAAACATAGACTCACTGTTATGGGGGGGGGAGAGGGATGGAGAGACAGATGAGGGAATGGATACCTATTCTGTGAGTGATTATCAAGAGCTGTCTGACAGACAGAAAGATAGCATACATATATAGATGTAGAAGGTCACCAGGTCCAAAAGATCATCTCGGCAGGTATACCCAGGTATTGGTCTTAGGATCTGTTGTAGAACATGTCTTTTGAGAGGAGCCCAGGCCAACTGCTTTTCCAACAATATCCTTCTCCTTGTAGAAGAGAGGTTGAAGCAGGGAGTTTGCACCAGGTCTGTACTCAGCATCAAAATGGTGTCTGACTGAATGCAGGCAAATGGCTTAGAAGTGGCTACCCGGAAGACAGAAGCTGTCCTTTTCCATGGGCGGAAAACGGACAGGCCGCAGCCATTTGACCTAGCAGTATTGGGCGAATTGGTACTCCTACAGCCCCGGATGGTGTACCTGAAGATGACAGTGGACCACAAACTGTGCTAAAAACCACATTTCCGTACCAGGGAAAGCAAAGCGGATGCTGAAGTCGTTATGTCAGCTTATGTTGAACCTCCAAGGGCCCAGTAAGAGCCGAAGAAGGCTGTATTCGACAGTAATGAAATCCACTTTGTTCTTCTCTATGGGGACCCCAGTTGGATACCAGTCGCAGCACTCCTGGAGAACATAAAAGACATAGGAAGGGTCCAACGGACTATGGCAGTAGGCATAATCTGCGTGTATAGAACCATCTTATATGAGGCGACTCTTGTATGCCTCCTACTGATCTGCTGGCTAAGGAGAGCGTTAAGCTTTATTCGCACTTCCACAAGCTTCCACCAGCTGATAGAGGGAAAAGTGAAGGAAAAAATTAAGAGAAAAGTCTGGCGGCCAACAATTTAAGAGTAGGTGGCTCGCCTTCAAGAGCTCGTCCATGGCCGCTGGACATTGAGGCTAGTGCGCGACCTTGATGCATGTCTATTACGGTGGCCCGGTGAGCTGATGTACCATCTTTCACAAATGCTCACCGGGCATGGGTGCCTCAATGGTTATCTTTACCGTTGGAACAAGGTGCCCAGTCAGTGCTCGCATTGTCCAGTAGAGGTCAATGACGCATAGCATACCATATTTTGCTGCACTTTGTGGAACGACGCACGAGCAGCGCTCGAAGCGTCTGTTGACAGCCGCATTACTCCCAAGACAATGATTGAAGTGATGCTAGTAGCTAGCGCATAGGCCTGGTCAGTGATGATCCAATTTGCCGGCACAGTGATGCAGGCCATGGAGGATGCTGAGCGCGTGAGACAGCAAATAGCATCCACGCAGTTCACGCAATCCATACAGCAGGTCCTGAGCAACGACTCCCCATAAGTAGGGGAGGCCCTCCACCAGACGGTCGGCTCTGCAGCTGAAGTCCGTCGCCATGTTCGAGAAGAATACCGAAAGCTACCAGGGTACGGCGGCAGTAAGGGTGAGTATGGAAACGATGATGATAGTGGAACTGCGAATAGGGAAGCATGTGCGGTAAATAGTCTTGATGTCTTGCTCTTTTTCCTCGAGGGAGAGGCACGAAGCTACGAGGACTCTCCCAGAAGTAAGGTTCCCTATTGTCTTATTTTCGTTTCACGCGTTCTACAGTGAGTAGCGAACGAGGAAATGTTTCTTGTTTTGCATAAGAATTATCAAAACTGGAAAAAGATCGAGTAGGGGAGACTGGGGAACAGTGTAACAGTGATCATTAAATTGCTTCATAACACTATAACTTACAGTGGCTCTGTGGCATAGCGGTAAGAACTCGGCTTCATAACCCAAAGGCACCGGGTTCGATTCCCAACGCCGGCATTGTTATCAGTAATGCAAGAGAGAACTCGTCACACATTCTAACACTGCATTCTCATAACGTACACAGAGTCACAACCACTGACAGGAGAGGCTTCCGAGAAGTGTGTAATCGGTTGCCAGTATCTGAAAGGTGTAAATGGGTAAGGCGCTACCTGTTGGTGCCCGTTGAACTCATCGTCATAAAACCACGGGCTAGTGATAACGGTATCCGACAGGAAGATAGCGCAATCAACCTAGGTCGATTTCCTGCAAGAAGACAAGAGGGATAAGGCAGCCCTAAAAAGGCTCTCCGACGTCCCTGAGGTAATGCTCGAAGGGGAGGATTCCAGGGCTCGGGTGAGAGTAAATGAAAAAAGAAGAACACTGTAAAATGTTGCCGTTCAGGTTACTAGATAGTAATTTCAGAAAGGAACATGTGGGGGGGGGGGATGCAATGCCTTGACTTTCCCCTACACCAAAAAAATGAAATCTTTAATTTATTTTTTGGTCTTTCTCCGCTGTAATTTTAAATATTTTTGAATCAAAATTTTTCTCATTAAAATTTATCCTTTTGACGATCTAAATACATGAAAATTACAAGAAAAGTATGCGTTTTTTAATCGAGCAGTACAATTTGGATTTGACTTGATAGTTTTTTGCCAATATGTCGTACTTGATAAAATGATGTGGTGGGGAACAGCATAACTGGAGCTCTGTATACTTCGTGTAAGTACGATCATCCGCCATTTTGACTTCAACCGTGCCCGTGAATGCCGAATCCGACTATGCGGAGCGTACCGTGTAGTCAATTCGGCATCGACGGGGGCGGTTGGATTCCAAATGGCGGACGATTGTACTCTGCTATGTAGAGCTTTAGTGTAACACGGAACAGTGTAAGAGTATTTTTTTCTTCCATACGTCTGTGTACAACAGTCCGCCGTTTATGAAATGTTTACATTTTGATATGCCCGGTATCCGCTAATTTTGATAAAACTGTAGTTTGTACTGTACCAAGAGATTTTTGGGTCTATTATTCAGAAAATTCCGGATTTTTTCAAGCTAAATGATTACCCTATTAACTTTTTGGCAGTGTTAGTCTATACCCAGGTACTAGGGTACAGTGTAACAATAAAGTACATGGCTAAAATAATTTCTAGATTCTTCAGGTTTTAACATTTTCAGGCGGTAGTAGCACCAAAATGTAGCCAAAGGTTGTATCTTTCAGATGAAGTGTTAAATTCTGAATTCAAAATTAATTTGTAGTCTACAGATCAAAATGGACGAAAAATGTTACACTGTTCCCCGGTCTCCCCTATGTGCATAGAGAACGGATAGCGAACCAGTGCACGAAACATTGAGTTAATGCGAGAATGACCGTTCGATTTTGTTGTGCGTTGGGTTATTGTTTTTCCGACTGCAAAAAATAAAACACCTAGCGCTATCCGTCGGTAGTTAGTCGAAGTGTTTTGGGAAAACATAATAACAGAGCAACACGTACTTTCCGCATTTGAAAGAAGCTCGTGGGGGGGGGGGGGGGTGTAAGCGTTTCAATTCCAATGAAGAAGCGAAAGCGTGGGTTAATCAGCTCTCTTCGATTAACTACCGATGGATAGCGCTAGATGTTTCATTAAAGAGAATAACTCAACGCACAACAAAATCGGATGGACATTATGTTTCATGCATTGGTTCACCACCCCTTCCAACTGAACCGAACTCGATCTTTTTCTAGTATTGTCAAAGGAGCCTACGCAACATTTCCTCGTTCGCCACTCGCTGTAGAACGCGTGAAACAAAAATAAAACAGTGGGGAACCTTAGCGACAGTCCACAATTCAGGTTTTCCTGGATGTTGGTCTCCATATCAGTTCGTTTCATCTGGAGACGCTGGACCAGAGCTAGAGGTCGGGCGCCGGGCCCCCGAGGCCACTGTTATAATCCGAGCCTGATCGTAATGCGTTGCAAGCAGTTGGGAGGGGATATTGAATCATTGATAGTAAAAAACCCTAAAACCCTAATACTGTTGCAGGAAGAAAGTATCGCCGAAGAGCTGTACGCTATACCGTGGTACGATCAAACTCCGAGAGTGAAGAAAAACGTTCACATGTTTCTACATCAGTTACAACAAAGACAACGATTACGCGGTTTTAAAATATTTCCGGCTTCTATTCAAGTTTTTGCGGCAGTTATGAGAACATCGTATTCTTATTTAAATATATTGAATAAAATGATGCATAAAAAGGAGGCAAGGCATGTTCGCGGTTCTTAACTACTTCCTTCCCCAGAAATTGTAGAATTGGAGTGGCTGTCTCTTAACACAAATTCAAATACAGCAAAATATTATTATACCTTCAACTATTGGTATTGGAGTAGGAGATCGGAATCTGTAAACATTGGCGATTCGATTATCTTATTTTTGCTGCTAGCTTCAAATTATACGCACGTTATAATGAACACTAAATTTACGCGGCAGTTACAGGGTGGAAATTCTAAAGGGGATAAGAATTATTTGTTGCAAACTAAAATGTGTCTGGATCGACCAATACGATTATGTAATCTCGAATTAATTCTGCTAAATTCGAAGTTGCGATGAAATTTGCATTCATCACCTGACACTGATTGGACTTGAATATTTTTATAGCCGCTTCGTCATTATTTTTAATAATTATTACGAAAATTGTAATTATTTTCAATACCTAACCATATTTATTTGTGTGCTTCTTTATTTGCCTTTTAAAAATAAAAATAAAAAAATCTTGAATCCTATAAGACTATACTTGTACCTTCATTTCGTAATGTGTCTTTAGCTTGTTCTTCTAATTTTAAGGATAGGGGAGTCCCAGATGCTCTGGTAAAAATATTGAAACAACCGAGTGACCAAATCCACTAGGAAATTGAGTACCGTGAGAGTGACAACAGAGTGATAAAATCTACCAGAAAAATGAGTACCAATAGAGTGACAACCGAGTGGCGAAAGGACAGTAGAAAACCAGGTCCTGATAGGGTGAAACCGTGTGTCAAGTGACAACCAAGTGACAACTATTTCCCTCCAGAGCTGCTGGAGGAGATTCGCGGGAGGTAATCACAGTGTGAAAACCGTGTGAATTTTCCCCTAGGTGACAACAATGTGTCAAAATTTCTCAACGAAAAATTATTCGGGGAAAACCCCGATAATTGCCTAAGTATTTCTTTAGAAATTTTCAAGAAAGAATCCTTTGATGTTCGAAGAAAAAGCCCGAGAAAGTTTATCGAAAATTATTAAGGAAAATTTCCCGATCATTTTCAGAGTATTTCATCGGACTTTATTGGAAATTACCGAGAAGTACCTCTGATGATTTTTAAAGGATTTCTTCATAAGATGATTTCCAAAGATTTTCATCGGTAATCTTTGGGATAAATTACCGATAATTTCAGAAGAATTTCATTAAAAAGGTTCGAGAAAAATCCAAAAATTTTCGAAGAATATTATCGAAAATTTCCAGTATTTTCCAACAAATTCATCAAAATGCTTTGAGAAGATAATTTTTGAAATTTGGTGGAAAACTCCATCAGTTTTTGAAATTAATCAAAAATTTTCAGGATGAATGTTCGATAATCTCCGAGGAATTTCATCCAAAACTTCGGGGAAAGAGAATTTCATCAGAAATTTTTCTGAAAAAAATTCCAATAATTTCCAAAGAATCTCATTGGAAATTTTCGGAAAAAATCATCGAATTTCTTAAGAAGTTTTCGAGAAGATTCCTTTGATTTTCGATGATAACTTCCGAGGAAATCAATCAAATATTAAAGAAAATTTTCCGATCGCATTTTCAACAAGTTTCATCAGACGAAAAAATCTCCGATAATCTCAAGAGAATTTTTCTGGAAATTTTCGAGAAAATCTGCAATCATCCCAAATATTGGAAATAACTGAGAAGTATCTCTGATGATTTTTGAAGGATTTCTTCAGAAAAAAGTTTCGATGATATCCAATTGGAAATTTTTGGGATAAATTACCGACAATTTCCGAAAAATCTCATTAGAAATTTTCGGGGGAAATCTCCCATATTTGCCGAAAAATTTCATGAGAAATTTTCGAGGAGATTCCTTTGATTATCCAAGATAATTTCCGAGGAATTTTATCGAAAACATTAAGGAAAAATTTCCGATTATTTTCAGAGAATTTGATCAGACATCATTGAAGAAAATCTCCGATGATTTTACAAATAGCATAATTTTTTTGAAACTTTATCCCCGATGATTTTAGGAAACTTTTTTTCGAAGTTTTAAAAAAAAATCTGCAATTATTCCAAAGGATTTTATCGGCAATCACTGAGAAGTACCTCTGATGATTTTTGAAGAATTTCTTCAGAAAAATAAGTCGATGATTTCCAGAGTTTTTCATCGTAAATTTTTGGGATAAATTACCGATAATTTCAGAAGAATTTCATCAGCAAAATTTAGGGAAAATCTCCGATGATTTTTAAGGAATTTCATTGGAAATACCTGGGAAAAAATTCCGACAATTTCCGAAGAATCTCATCGGAAATCTAATAGAAAAATGTCCAATGTTTTCCAAAAAATTTCATCGAAATTCTTCAAGAAAATTATCCGATAATTTTTGAAGTATTTCTTGAGAAATATTTGGGGGAAAACTCTGACAATTTTTGAAAGATTTTATCAGAAATTTTCCGGAATAATGTTTGATCACCTCGGAAGAATTTCATCGGAAACTTCGGAATAAATTTGATTTAGGAATTTCATCGGAAATTTTTGGGAAAAAATTCCGATAATTTTCTCAGAATCTCACTGAGTTTTTGGGGAAAATCTCCAATAATTTCCAAAGAATTTCTTAAGTAATTTTCGAGAAGATCCCTTTGATTTCCGAAGATAATTTCCGAGGAAGTTAATCGAAGATAGTAAGGAACATTTTCCGATCAGTTTCAAGGAGTTTCATCGAACCTCATTGAAAAAAACCTCTGATGATTTCAGAAGAATTTTTCTGGAAATTTTAGAGAAAATCTGCAATCATTCCAAATATGGAAATCTCTAAGAAGTACCTACCTCTGATGGTTTTTGAAGGAGTTCTTCAGAAAAAAGTTTCGATGATATCCAATCGGAAATTTCTAGGATGAATTGCGGACAATTTTTGAAGAATCTCATTAGATTAGAAATTTTTGGGGAAAATCTCCCATAATTGCCGAAAAATTTCATGAGAAATTTTCGAGGAAATTTCTCTGGCTATTCAAGATAATTTCCCAAGAGTTTTATCGAAAATATTAAGGGAAAATTTCCGATTCTTTTCAAAAAATGTCATCGGACATCACTGAAAAAAATCTCCAATGATTTTAGGAGAATTTATGAAATACTTCAAAAATTATCCGAGAATTTTCTCTAAGAATATCGATGAAATCTGTTGGAAAATATTGGCAAATTTCTCCAAAGATTTCCGATGAAATTCTTTGGTCTGTCCCGTTGCATCGTTGTGTACCTCATTATTACAAACAAACCCCTCGGCAACCCAAACATCAGGCTCAAAATTAATCTGCGAATTGCTACCGTCAAAGAAACCCCTCGGTATCCCAAACATCACGCTCTAGTAATATGCGAATCGAAACAAACCCCTCGGCAACCCAATTTCACGCTCTTAAAAAGGATAGGAGGATGACAAAACTTCAGGAGAACTACGCCGAGTTGGTGTACACGTTGGTGCAATCACCATGTTCGAACTTCGGGTAGGATATTCATCTATTCACATCAACACGCACCAAACGGTGTTTTCCTATGGTGCCTGTTGACTTGCATAACCCTGAATAGTCCTACTACATACTCTACCCACCTTTTAACTTTTCCTTCAGCTGTGTAAATAGGCTCTCCCTCCTTATTTGTTATATTACTTTCTTTCTTCCTTCTTTCCCCAAACTCCATTTTTACTTTTCTATAAGCCAAGTCTGTCCTTTATTCATAAATTCTTCTATCATATCACTTTTTTCTTTCATCCATTCCTCCTTTGTCTTTTTGAACTCTCTCTTTATTTCATTCTTCATTGACCCATAGGTATAAATAACATGGTATTTAATAGGATATTTCTTATCCCCGATGGAGAGTTACAATACTGGCAGCAGCGCCAGCACTGGCCCTAGCACGAGTACTAACTCCAGAACCAACACCAGTACCAAAAATACCTTGTAGAAGTACATAATAATACAGGTAAAACCTATCTGGGCGCTTTTTATTTTCCTCCAAATACCAGCAGAAATGCATATTTAAGTGCGTACAAGAACGTTATGAGCCACTATCAAGTGCTACAACATAATATAATTATTACTGGAGACTTTAATCTACCTGACTTCGACATTCTGAACGCGAACCAACGAATAACAAACGAAGGCTGTAATTCAAAAGTTAGGGACCTGCACGAGTTTATACAAATCTGCAACATGCAGTCCCGAAATTATGTGACTAATCATCTTCATAGAACTCTGGATTTGGTATTAACAAACATAGAGGAAATCAGCCCGAAGTCAGATCAATCACTAATCTCTTGCTGGGACAGACACCACCCGCCGATTACTCTCACTATACCTTTCACTCAACCAACCAGTAGCAAAAGCAACCTCGATGCCATTCCTGAAAAGACGGAATTTCTCAACTACTCTAAAGCTGATTTTCTTGCAATGTATTATCAATTCAAAGAGACAAACTGGGATTATCTCTATCAAATTGAAAACAGTAATGAAGCAATCAACTATTTTGATGATACACTGCAGCGTATAATAAGTGACACAGTGCCCAAAGTGACCAAAAAGCGAGGTCATTACCCATGCTGGTTCACTCGCGAAATCATTGCGACTTTAAAGAGTAAAGACAAATCTCGACTAAAATTTAAAAAAACAGGGAAACAGGAATATTTTCAGAGATATCAGATGCTCAGAAAGAAAAGTAAACAGATGATAAAACAAGCACGCAAGACACTCGAAGAAAATACTGAAAACAAAATAAAGGAAGATCCCAAACGATTTTGGAGTTATGTTAACGAAAAAAGAAAGACGTCACCAAAGGGTTATGCATTAAAATATAAAGGAAGAGACTTACATAATAACAACGAGATCGCAGCAGCATTTGCCCAGCATTTCACCTCAGTATTTACTGTACCTTCACAAATCTCTGGTTTTAATCCAGCCAATGGAAATATCCATTCAGTTAAGCTGGAATTTATTGAACCAACTGAAATACAACAGGCTCTTAGGTACTTGAAGCCAAAAAGAACATTAGGCCCTGACGGGATCCCTCCTTACATAATTAAAGCCTGTGGTGAATTCCTCGTGAAACCACTAACGCATATATTTAATATCATAGTTCGAACATCGCAATACCCTAAATCATGGAAAACATCGTGCGTCATACCGATTCCGAAAAATGAAAACCAAAACGACGTTAGTAACTACAGGCCAATATCACTAATTCCGGCAGCGGCCAAAATTTTCGAATCAATAATATACAAAAGGATATACGGACAGGTTAGAAACCAAATTTCAGATTTCCAACATGGTTTCATGGAAGGTAGGTCGGTTGTAACTAACTTAGTGTCCTTTGTCGACTACGCATACTCTATTCTACATCATAATACGCAAGTAGATACAATTTACACAGATTTTCAAAAAGCATTTGACAAAGTTGATCATGTAATACTACTAGGGAAGCTAGGTAGAATGGGTTTTTCAGAAAGCCTAATTAATTTATTTTCATCATACCTCACAGACAGACAACAATATGTTACATATAAGGAATCGAATTCGGAAAAATTTTTATGTACATCAGGAGTTCCACAAGGCTCTAACCTCGGTCCGCTTTTGTTTCTTCTCTTTATTAATGATATTGCAGAAGAAATAAAATATTCTCGCCCGCTTTTATACGCAGATGATCTGAAACTCTTTAAAGAGATTCGTTCAGAAAATGATACACAGCTTTTACAATCCGATTTGAATGTACTGACTGAATGGAGCCTGCGTAATAACCTACCTTTCAATGTTCAAAAATGTCTGGCTATAACATATACACGCAAAATCAAACCAGTGCAAGCTAATTATAGGATAAATGGTATTGCAGTTAGGTCAGTAACTCAAATTAGGGACTTGGGGGTCTTACTTGATCACAGATTGACATTTAAAAGTCATATAAACCAAAAAGTGAACACCGCCCGTAGAATGCTGGGATTTGTTATACGAAATTCGAAAAATTTTACAAAAACTGAGACTTTAAAAAAGCTGTATTATTCACTCGTAAGATCACATTTGGAATTCGCTTCGGTTGTGTGGAATCCGGCCGCAGTTGACACAATAAAAGTAATAGAGAAAGTACAGAAACGATTTCTAAAATATTTGTATTATAAGCAATTTTTGTACTACTCAAACTCAATCACTTATACTGAATTACTCCAAGGGTATATGAAATGAAAAGTTTACATGGAAGAAGGGATATTGCCTCAATAATTTTCCTGCACGGCATAATCAATAATAAAATATCTGAACCATCCTTACTAGGAAAAATCAAAATTCGCGTGCCAAGTTTTCATAGCAGGAAAACTAATTTATTTGAACCAGAGCGCTCCAGCACAAATTACTACTTAAACGCTCCCTTCAACAGAGTCATGAGACTGTACAATGATACTAGTAGAATTCACGACAAACTAGATATCCTGGATTCAAATGGCATATCAAAATTCAAGCAGCACATTACTCAGCTATTCGATTAAGACAGCCCTCCAAAAGGACCGGGGTGGAGTGAACAGTAGCAAGAAATATAAAGAGGTCCGGGTTTCCGGATTTAAGATGATGGGATGAGGTCGGCGCGGCACGTCTGGGAAGGCATCCAGGTTTTTTTTTTTTTCTTTCTTTCTTTCTTTCTTTCTTTTCTCCTTATTTTAGGGCTGGCGAACAAAACAAAAATCGTTTCTTCGTTATCGTCTTTTCATTTTGTCACAAAAATTATCATTTTTCCTTCGTTATCGTTTACGTTATTTCATTATAGTCATTTTTTTTGTTTTGTTTTCGTTATTAATTTTGTTAGTCCTTCGTTATCGTTTCGTTTTTCGTTTGCCGGCCCTGTATTTTCCCCCTACTTTTCTGTTTTTTTTTTTGTTTATTTTTCTTTTATTTAAGTCTCGTTTGTTCTATTTCTAGTTCGTTTTGTTTTTCTTTTTTCTCTATTTTCATCTATTTTTTTTCTTTGCTATCATTCCCTCTGTCGTAATTGGCCAACCGGCTGTGACAGAGGGAATTAAAATATACTCTATTATTATTATTATTATTATTATAAAGAAAACTGTGCTTGAGCGAGTCCATTGACTCATGGGTGTAAATAAAACCTGTTATCTAATAGGATACTTCTAGTCCGCAGCAGGCTTGATGAGAGGGGGAAGGAGATTTCCCCCCCTGGGCCCCGGTCTTAGAAGGGGGCCCACCGAAAATACCAAAAAGGCTAAAAATATATGAAAATAATCGAAAACAATTTTCATGAAGCAAAGCAAAATAAAACTGAACAAAAATAAAAAATTTCCCCTGGGCCCCAATTTTCTCTCTATGGCCCTGGTCCGCAGTGGAAAGTTACAACACCGGCAGCAACGCTAGCGCTGGTACTAGCACGAGCACCAGCTCCAGCACAGCACTACCAGAACCAAACTGTAGCACCAGCACTAGCACTATTGCACCAAGTATAGAGGCTATGTAAGCTCGTAAGCTCGTAACTTTATTTTGTGTTTCCAAGGAAACGTTCGCACACTCATGATCAATACGCGTACAGTGCTTGACGCTGTATTCGTGACTCGTTCCCCAACAGACAACACTGCACCGTTTATTCCTCAATTAGGACCGATTCCAGCAGAAATACATTCGAGCACAAAGCTTAGTTTACTACCATTATTATCGTTATCAACGTAATCATCCTGTATATTTTATTAATACTTAGGTAATAATAATAATACTAATAATAATGAAATTATCATCATCATTATTAATATTGTCGTCGTCGTTATTTTGAAAATAACTCGCGAATACGGCGCGGGTGTGGAATTGATTAAATTTTTTGTACTCGTACATGCGATACCGCTGGGCTGCGTCGCGTCGTGTCGATAATTTTTCGTTCTCACCGCATGAGTAAGTAGGCCTAGGCCTACTTATTTCGACGATAAGAGCAAATCGTTTTCTAGTTTTCTTACTTTAGTTTCCCGTTTCTGTGCTGTTCAGCATCGCAACATTACTCAAAAAAAGGTATGGTCCCGTGCTCGAAAGGTAGCTAGCTGTATTGTGTATCTATATCCACGGGCTAAGTTTGCTTCATCCAGCTTAGTAGTTTTTTTTTTTGTTTTTTTTTTAAGTTTGTAATTGGCAAGCGAGTACGAGTAAATATGACGGCGTGATAGGCCAACACAGTGATAATCGGGAATGGGAGGGGGAGGGGCAGAAAAAAGTGCATATTTGCTTTAGGTCTTCAGGACATCGAGTTAGGTACCGCAGATAGTCCTGAACTTGCTGTAATTTGAGTGTTTGCTGTGCACGCAGTGATGTCCACGTATTTAAACAGCTCGTAGCTAGCTCGTCTAATCGATTAAAATTTTCGAAAAGGAAAACCTTCAACCTGATAATAAAAGTCGTCGCTAGCCTTAAATAAATCGGTCAGTTTTTCTGACACGGGTACCCTTTGTGGTCAAAAATACGCCCCGTTATTTCGGGAACATATACTTTCCAAAACGAAGGAAATTCCCTTTTCTTTCATTTTGGGCCACCATCCTGGTCACACGGAGTTGAACCATTTTATATACGATTATCGTCGAATAGCCTACTAAATCCAACGAGAACGATTTTCAACGCCATTACGACTCAAGAATAAAATTGTTCGTTAAAAAAGTCTAGAATCCGGAATAATTTCCCGTAATAAAAGGGGAAGAAGATTGGACGAGCCGCTAATTCGAGATCGACTTTCGAGATTTTACATTTGAATCAAATAAAAATTGTTGCAGCAAGCGACACCCCGGTATTCGCGAGTATTTGCTGTTGACAGAATGTACCCGAGGACAAAAGGCTCGAGAGTTTAACAATCACGAGCGAAATGATACTCCTTGTCGAGCAAATGTTACGAGTTTACTCTCAACTCATTTCAAAACGATTAAAATAAGTCGACTCGGAGTCCGGGAATAAACATGCTCGAAATTGAGCGAACGGTCGAGGAGGATCGGAACAACATTTTTTCGAAATTACACTCGCAGTTTTAAAATTTTGTACTCGCAGCGTGGAGATTCTTTTCGCTCGCCCAAAATGAAGGAAGCTAACAGCAGTCAATGAAAAATTACACCTACACGTCCACCTATACTCTGTATCCCCTCTCCTCAGAAAATAGGGCAGTCGGGAGACAAGATTCAGGAAGAACTCTGATTCTTACATACCAATCTCTCTGCATCTTAAATGAATACCAAAGACGAGACACTCGATACACTCGTTCTCTCTGTAGATTTAAAAATCTACCCCCGAGGAAAAATTAAGCCAAGAACCACAATCCCGGTTCTGAGAGACATTATCTTTTCAGCATTGAATATCAGAGTCGTGCAAGAAACTAAATGAATCTTAAGAGTTTGTATGAGTCTCTACACAGTCTCTAAATAAGGGATAACAAAGTCTCAGTAAGCCTTATCAGTAGAGACCGAATTCCTCGGCATTTGTCAAGTCATTCCCTTGATAGGCAGACGAGTTATTTTGCGAGATAAGCACGAATCATGGTGGTAGGGGGCTGGTAAAAAGTTTTTATATTGCCGAAAAGTGCCAAAAATGACTTAAATGCCGAAAGTGGCTTTACGTGCCGAAAGTGGCTTTACGTGCCGAAATATGCTATTTTGTCAACAGGTTATGATGCCAAAGTACGAAAACGTGTATTATTTGAAAGTGAAAATATATAGAATGAAGATGAGAATCTTGCAGAACTCATTTTGGAATTGAGGAGTGGTTTTCCGAAACGGTTTAAGTCCAAAAAAGCGAATTTACAGCAGAAGCAAATAACTGTTTCCTGTGTTACCTACAATAGTTCCAACGCAGATGACACCCTTATTACATACTCAAACATATACGGGAATATAAGTAGGTCGAAGTTTCGTACCAGCTATGCGCTAATAACAGATATGACGCCACCAACTTCAGCATCTGTGGACTTAATGCATTTTGGATATTTTCATATTTTTTTTTGGGCTTCCAACACTTCCTCTAAAGGTTATTCTGACACTTTTGTGCTCCGAGGTGAAGCGTCACATATTTCTCCACAAGATACCGTGTTTGTCTCATTTTTGCCCTAAATGGACTTACGCCGTTTTGGAAAAACGCTCCTCAATTGTCAGATGATTTACAACATGAGGGAAAATTGAAAACATTGATCCGGACAAAAAATTTACCTGCTGACCTCGCTTTTATACAAACCTACTTTTTGTTCCTCTCTGAAAAGATTAAGAAATTAGAAACACAGGGTTTGTCTTGACACAATCAAGTCAAGATCATAGAAGAAGTGCGTCGAAAAATTCAGATTATTCCAGGGGCTGGAGGATATCTACTTCAGCAAAAATTAGAACAAGTTTCTTCCAAAAATGAAGGGTTCGCGTTACTTTGAGAATTGATTATTTTTTTCAGTGCCACTTCTTACCAAATAACTAGCACGGTTTCTCGTGATCCACAGGTGCTGTCTGCGTATAATTTTGCTCTGCTAGTATCAGTTGATTTAGAGCGCTCATTCTCAGCTTGCAAATTAATATCAAGTGACAGGAGCCATCAATTCACTCAGCAAAATTTAGCGAAACATCTGATTATTATATATAATCAAAATCTTTTGTAATTTTAATTTAAAATTTTGATTTATTGGATTATTTTTTGGGGAAAAAACTTTTTTTTAAATGCCGAATTCTGCCTATGTTGCTGCCAAATTTCCTATTTTTTAACACCGAAGAATCCGGTCTCTACATCTGTGTCCAAATAATTCGATAACGCCATAATTAAGCGTGAGTAAAAGTTCAGAACGGTCTTAATTAGTTTTAATTAGTAAAAATCAACAGAGGGTCCAAGTCAATTTTATGAATCTTGAAATAGTGTGAATAAGCTTGATTGACCTTATCAGAGTCCGTAAATCTAGCAAAATTGTTCCACATACCAGACAAAGTTTGAAAGTGTGCACCAACATCTTTTAAAACGCAACCAAAAAATCAAAATTTTGAAAATAAATGCTTTTAATGAATACAAAATAGACTTATGAAAGACACGGAATGTTTAAAATATAAAAATAATGTTTAAAAAGTTATGTAAGATATTGAAAGTGATGGCTCAATTGATGCCAGTTTTTGGGGTGTTAAAAGGATATTTTTTCTTGTATGGGAGGCATTCAGCACTTACCCCGTTTTTTTCTAAATGTGGTTACTAACCGCGCAATCAATTACCGGGGTAACTAAATGGGAACAAGGGTATAATCTGAGGGTATAACTGAAGGGAAGAAATGGGTAACTTTTCCACTGCGGGTAACTAGAGGGTAACTAATTGTGTAGTATCCCACCAGTTACCCTAGAAACTAAAGGGAAACAAGGGTAATCTAAGGGTAATTCGAGAGTAAAAAATGGGTAACTTTTCCGCAGGTAACTAGGTAACTAGAGGGTAACTGATTGCGCATTGGGTATTCGGCAGTGTAATATTAGTAAAATGTACCTGGAACTTTCTTTCCATTTCCGCATAGGATAATGGTCAAAAATAATGTTCGATTATAAGAATTTGTTGTGCTGGATTAAACACCATTGTAAAAATTTTCATGAACAATCCACCTCACCCCACAGAATGATGATAAGTGGACCAACAATATCTGCGCTCATACACTATAAACAAACACGCGTTCCGTGACATCACAAACAGGTTTGGCTCGATGCTCCTAGTACAGAGTTGCGCACGCATGAAATCAGAGTTGCGTTTTAAAAGACAGATACAGGATAAGGGGCTACTTGGTTTGCCAACAGTATTCGAAATACAAGTATAGCAATTTTACTAATTTAAGTCAAAATTATTGATTTTTTATTTTGGAGTAGATATAGTCCATAGAGTCACTACTACCAGATACATTGCACAAATTGTGGAAACAAATACAGAAAACTAAACTGTGGAACTGGAAGGGGACAAGAGTAATCCATTTGACCACATAATATCGCGATGAAATAGCAAAATAATTTTTGCTGATTTTTAACAGTTACTTGACTCCAAATTGTGACCATATGCGCAACGGGTGAATATACGTTTTCATCTAGGCTGCACCAGTCCCAACCAGCCGCGACTAAACGAGCTTTATGTTTACCATTACCTTTAACGTGGAGAACCCATCGAGTTTTAATAACTTTCATATCATATGTGCAGTCTACAAGAGTCCAAATATTATGTCTTTTGATAGAACCTAACTCTCTTCTAGCTGCGCCTCCCTCCAACAGTTGTCGATTGATTCACTGTGATTATTTTCACACAACAATGCTTCGCACACATCCATGCTCACTTCATAATCTTCAAGATGCCTTGGCTTTTGACATACACAAGACATTCCAGATATTACTGGCAACTTAGTGTCAGCCGAATATTGAGAAGATGTAGCAGAGTGGCGCAATGGAAGCGTGCTGGGCCCATAACCAAAATGTCCCCTTGCAAAAATTATAGCACCTTACATTACATCTGTCAGGATAAAATTATTTTGACGTTATTCCCTCATTATTCTCAGAGTCTTGCATCATTCTGACATTATCCATCAACCGGGGTTACTTGAATAAAGCAATTGTGGAGAAACTTCAAAGAACTTTATTACAGAGAAAACAAAAGTATAACAATGTGACAAGACAAAACTAACGAGTAGAAAACACGGACGTTACAGTTACCAGTGTTACCACATATAGAATTACGAACAAGTGTAACAGAATAACATTAACAACTCAGATGGGACAAAAGTATGAGATGGAAGGGTGACGGTGATAAGATATAGGACAATAAGGAAACAGTTAGGGACCTTGAGTTAGATAGACTACACAAATGTAACGAAAAGACGAGGCATATTAATCTTTGAACAATGTGGCTTCAACAAATACGATGAAAGGATCGAAGAGGAAAAGTATATGTTCTGGATTTTAAAAAATCATCAGGAAACTGATGAGTATCCACACTGAATGCAAATTCATCGGTACATGGATATGTCTTATGGCTACAGAACACGTTCCACGCAATAGTCGGTGCACAACAGGGACAAGTCAAATATTCGGCAAGAGTCATCCACTCTCAGTATCAGTCGGCATTCTTGATGTCGGTCTCCGTATCCGTCGAATTTAGCGCACAATTTTTGTTGATTGCCAGCAATAAGACATCCATGTCAAAAAGAAGTATACAAAAAAAAGTCATCAGTACACTGATGAGGAATGTCTACACTACATGTAGATGCGTGGGTACATCAATATGTATTATGGCTACCAAACACGTTCCACGCATTCGTCAACGCATGGAACAAGTAAAATATTCGGCAAGAGTCGTCCATTCTCGTTGTCAGTCGGCACTTTCGGTGTCGGTCTCGCAGTGTCTGTTGATCGTGACGCACACTTTCCGTTGCTGTGTCAACTTAAAACCTGAGTCAACTGACAACATGTGACCATACATAGGAAAGGGGAAAAAAAGAAGAAAAAAACATAATAAACACCGCCTTGATGACAAAGAACGCAGATTATAGAAATGAACGAGTTACAGTTTTCCTTTTCTATGTCGAAGAGTATGCAGCCGCCGTTCACGTACTAGCCACATGTTTGACATTGAGTAAGCTGTTCACGACGTGCACACAACAGTGTCAAACTTACAGATCTAGTGGTAACACGCCCTGTAATTATAATGCCTTATTCGAGTAAACTGTCAGCGGTTACAGAACGCGTTGTTTCTACCTCGATTGATACTGTAGTCGCTGTGTTCGCTTGGATGTTAGTGGGGGTATTCGAATATTTCCAGTAGGGTGTCCCTTATTTTACAATTTTTCGCCTGTTGATTAGGGTTGCCATGAAATTTGTTCCAATGGACCTAGAAACTCGTCATACAAAATTGGAACTCAATCTGAGGTCATTAATCCGTGCCCCTTTGACCTTGAAGTTATGTATAATACTGAGATTTTACACAAAAAAAAAAAACAACAAAAAACAAAAAAAAACACGCGAATATCTCGGAACATATCAACTTCAAGACCGAAATGCATATGACATAAAATGTTTCTCGTTAAATTTCGTATAAAAAAGATCTTATATAACTTTTCTCTAAAACGTATATTTACCTAGATAATCGCATTTTTTCCCTTTTTTTTCCTTCATAACCAATCTTCACTCACTGAATCCTGGTTATCTAAAAAAAAATATTCACTTTAGGACCAAAATGCAAATAACATAAAATGTTTCTCGTTGAATTTTCTGTAAAAAATATCCCATACAACTTTTCTTTAGAAAGCATAGTTATCGAGATAATCAAAAATGCGTAGAATTTTCGAAAAACATAGGTTTCTTTTATTATTTTATGGCTGAAATATCTGTTGATGTCGAGTAATGCTTACTACAATATAACTTCAGTCTCTGTCTTTTGGGACAAGTGCCCCTGCCCTCCCCACCCCCACTTGGCTACGCCCATGACAGTTTGTTGGGTACCTACTATAGAGTAAACCTTGGATTATGTATATGTATGTTATGCCGAATTCATCAAATTGCCGATTTCATAAAATCGGCAGATATTTTGCTGATTTTATAAAATCATTAATGCAAGGGCAGTTGTTGCCGAATTTATAAAATCAGCAGCATTTTTTGCAGAATCTATAAAATAGGCGAGTGTCTGCCGATTTTACAAAATCGGTAGTAAGTGATTGTTGCTGATGAGTGTACCCGACAGATGAGGTCAGAATTTTCACGTGTTTACGAAAAAGCAAAATTTATGATAAGATAAAATGAAGACTAGTTCTATTCGTAATTCGAATAATGCCATTGACTTGTTAAATCATGCCTTCTTTACTGATAAAGTGAGACATGAACTTCATCTGTACACTGTCAAAAATGCTCTTCAGTATTTCTTTGCAAACAGTGCCAATGAAGTTATTATTTTTCTTATAACTGTGATTTTGAGTTATGGATCAAGATAAATGGACCTGTAAAAAAGAGGCGGAAGCTGTGCCGGACATGTGAAAATGATAATTAATTTTAATTTTTTTACTTTAGGTGTATTTATAATTGAATACTGCGACTAATTATTTATTTTAAATTTTTAGTTAATTTTACCGCGTGCGAATTACTTTTCCATACAATTAGAATCTAGCACTCGTAGTTTAATTATAAGTCTAGGTATACCTATCTAGCAATTAATTTTATAAATTCGGCAAAAATGTATTGCTTACCTATTTCATAAAATCAACAGAACCTGCCGATTTTACAAATCCGGCAAATTTTATTGCTGATTTTATGAAATCGGCAATTTGACGAATTCGGCATAACATATTATATATATCAACAATAGTCAACATCGCGCATAAGATATGACATTGTGCTGTTAAGGAAGAGTCACATCATGTTCTCAGAATTCATTGTCATTTCCTTTGGGCAAATCACTATTTTCAATATTGTTTATAGGACATCATTTGAAGTCCACCATACCAAGTCTTCAACGGGATCTTAGAATGCTCAAGACTCAATAAGAACATTGGAATTAGAACGTTTCAATTTTAGGCTCTTCCGCAAACTTTGTATCACTAGAGCCAGACCAACAGTTCTACCCTCTTGCAAATACAATCGCAAATACTTCTAAATGTGCCCATCTTCACCCCTTGAATGATGAGATGAAGAAAAACATGTGCAGAAGTGGTTATACGTTGCTCGTGCGAGTAAGAAGACATCTGTACTTGAAAAGTGTCAATTTTCGCTAAGGACACTATGATGAACATTAGTAATTATGATTTTTCTTACTTGCATGAGCAACGTAACTATACTTCTGTACCTACATGTTTTTCTTTAAGACTCGTCGTTCAAGGAGTGAAGATGGACACATGCAGAAGTACTTGCGATTGTATTTGCAAGAGGTAGAACTGTTGGTCTGAACCTAGTGATAAAAAATTTGCAGAAGAGCCTAAAATTGAAGCGTTAACTAGGCATCCATGAACCATAACTAATTCCAACGTTTTTATTGAATCTTGAGCATTCTAAGATTCCGTTGAAGACTGGTATGGTGGACTTCAAATGATGTCCAATCAACAATATTGGAAATAGTGATTTGCCCATAGGAAATGACAATGAATTCTGAGAACATGATGTGACTGTTCCTTAACAGCACCATGTCATATCATATGCGCAGTGTTGACTATTGTTGATATATATACATAATCCGAGGTCTACTCTATAGTAGGTACCCAACAAACTGTCATGGGCGTATCCCAGGTGGGGGTTGGGCTGGGTCGCTTGTCCCAGTAGATAGAGACTGAAGTTTTATTGTAGTATGGTACGGTGGCCCTTAAAAATCGAATTTCGAAAATTTCAGCTCCCACTCCTTAGAACTGCTACTTCACATGAAAAAATGATCCCCTAAAAATTTCAACTCGATTAATTAATTTTGAAGCGGCCTGAATGAGGGAATTACTCAAAAAAAAAAAAAATTGAAAAGACTTAGTGATTAATAAATCACAGAAAACCTTTTAGAAAAATACATAATGTTCTTTTGCATGTGAGATGCCCTTTCTCTTGCCCTCATCGCATGCATCAGTCATCTAGAAATTATGAATAGGAGCAATATCTCTTGGGTGCCTCTCCTATTAAAAAGAAGATTGGGCTTCTTAGGTAGATACTTGGCTAGATCATTTTGAAATTAGATAAACATTGTCTTAGTATATCCAACTTAATTTTTTCATTAAAATGATATCCATTTTAATAGATTATTATTTTAGCGCTTTCATAGCAAATTGGGAGGAGGTCATTTAAAGGCCATTTATTTTCGAAATTCGATTTGTTTTAGAAAGTATAAACGAATAACATTAAACATTCATTAAATGTTTTTAATTCATACATATTAGGAATAAAAACAAACATTAAACATTCGTAACATTTTATTATTTCAATCATATTAAACTAAGTGTTGATTTTTCAGAATTTGGGTACTGTATTCTGTATTCCGTCATACCTTGTATTAAAAATTGTTTTTGTTCTTCATTGTTACTTATTTTTAAATTTTTGACGGTGGGGGACAATTCAAAATTTCGTTTGCTCCCTTCGCTCGTAATTCACAGTTTAAATAATAAATAAAAATCCAACCAACAAATAATTAATATAATTAAATCATTAAACTAGAATACACTGAGTAGAACAGAAGGGAAAAAAATTAATATTCATTTTTTAAGTCAGAAATGCAAAAACTGAACTTTAGTCAACAAAATTATACGGCGTATATCAGGGACCGTTGATGCCCGAGTTTTTTCGCGGGTCGCAACGGACATGCAAGAATAGTCGGCGCGTGAAATCTCTCATTCGGGCCACCTTAAAAGTGATCAATTAAGCTGAAATTTTTAAGGGAATGTTTTTTCATGTGAAGGAACAATTCTAGGGGGTGGGAGAGCGAAATATCAAAAAAAAAAATTCGTCATCTATAACAGAGGGCCACTCTAATGCATTACCCGACATTAGCAGATATTTCAGCCGTAAAATAATAAAAGAAACCTATGTTTTTCGAAAATTCCACTCATTCTTGTGATTATCTTGATAAATATGCTTTCTAAAGAAAAGTTGTATAGAATATTTTTTACAGAAAATTTAACGATGAACATTTTATGTTATTTGTATTTTGGTCTTAAAGTGAATATATTTTAGATAACTAGGATTTAGCGAGTGAAGATCGGTTATGAAAGAAAAAATAACAAATTCCACATCCCTCGAAACTTTCACACATTATTGCGATTATCTCGGTAAACATGCGTTTTAGAGAAAAGTTGTACAGATTTTTGTTTATAGGAAATTCAACAAGGAACATTTTATGTTATATGCATTTCGGTCTTGAAGTTAATAAGTTCCGAGATATTCCGATTTTTTGTAAAATCTCAGTATTACACATAACTTCAAGGTCAGAGCGGCACGGGTTAGTGACCTCAGATTGAGCTCAAATTTTGTATGGCGAGTTTCTAGGTCCATTGGAACAAATTTCACTGCGACTCTAATCAATTCGCGAAAACTTGTAAAATAAAGGACACCCCACAGCTTTCCGGTGTTCGTGGGACTCGAACCCCAGACGCAAGGATTGCGAAGGGGGCATGTTACCACTTGGCCACACAGCGATTTGACTACTCTACAATGTTTCACAAAATGATTTTTTGAAGAGGCTGTCACAAACATACACTTGCATCGCATGAATTGAATGTACTTGGGAAAACTTCATTCTTCGCATTATCATTCACGTTCATACTTGTTTTAATACACGTCATTTGGACGTTGTCAAGCAAAAAGGACCTGAGCGACATTTGTTGACAAAATGAGTTATTAGTACCGTTGGAAAGAGTGTAAAAAGTAGAATTTTTCAAAATTAAGCTCCCGATACACTACGTTGGAAAAGGCTTATTAGTAAACGCCCTGTCCGTCAGCCGGCATTATTCAATGGATTTTAAATTTTACGTTTTCTCAAAAAACAGATTTTGTCGCTCGAGTTATTTTTGCTCAACAGCGTCCACTTCGTGGTAATTTTACGCATCCGGCTCTAACTTGCAACCTAATGCATTATACTCGCTCGCATTTGAATGACTCATACTTCGACATATTCTTTAGTTGAAAAAGACCCTGCTGATTCTGTCGAGCCAGTACGAAGATACTACAGGCCTGTTTTAGTTATTTCATCGTGTTCACAGATTAATGTCACTCATTGTACTCGCTCGGCATAAAAATACCGAACTGAAAATGGAGAAAGAGCGAAATGAAAAGTCGAATCGAGCGTGCACGTCTACAGTTAGTGTGCTCGTGGCTAGATTCGGCGCGGCGCGATGCGGCGTACGAATCGACGGCGAACGCGATGGAAAAATCAATCAAAACGCAAATGCGGCGCTAGCGTGTCTGGCGGTTATTTCTACAACTAATCGCTTATCGCTTCTTTCTCCTCCTCTCTCCACTCTCATCTCAATTAGTCTTCGCTAACAAAATTATAATCGCGAATCGGGAAAGTGAAATATCTTTTTGTTATACCCGTAACAACCGTTTTTCGGGAATTTCTCGATTCAAAATGAAAAATAGAAAATAGGTAGGTAGTCCGCGAGGAAAGCATGTGTAGATTAATCGCTTATTTGTATTCGCCAATGCAAAATATTTGTCGTCTTGGTTAAAAAACACACAAAAAAAAAAGTATCTATCTACCTAAGTGTTGTACCTTAGGTGCTAAGTGTGAAGCAGATATCAGTTACCAGGTACTTTCGCATTTTCTCGTCGTTCTCGATTGTAAGGAACGCGAAGTAGAAGCTACAAAGTTGTACGTAATATTCGATCGTTCGGCTTTACCGTCCCAGTGTTACGAATTTCTCAACCATCGCTTCTTGCATGGCTTTTTGTTTTGAATTCGTTTGCCTCACAATTCGTAGAGAGGCTGCCAACTGTGAGACAAGATACACCGAGGCTCACTAGCCACTACGGTTATTTTTCTAAGTGTAGACCAAATTTGAGGCGGTCAGTTCTTTCATACTTCACGACTTTCTGCGCTGAGAATGTCCGCGGAAGATCGGTACTGCTTCACCGTAAGTTGGAAAATTTGTAATCACAGTTATCACGTATTTTTTCATTTTTCAAACTATTGCAGGTAAAATGCCGAATGAGGACAGCGAAAGACGTGAAAGCATAAGGAAGTTCACATTTTGAACACTCAGCGATGATCGGAGTCTCCATTATGAAGAACATTTTCACGACGACGGCGGTACTGTTCCTCTTTCCCACATTCTGTCAGCTTCGGTTGATACCAGATTATGCGGATTACGTGTGGAGGACGGGTAAGCTACACGCTTTTAAAAAGCAGCTAACCACAGAGTACATCGTGCTCAAGAACGCTAGTTAATTTGTCGACCTAATACCTAATGTGTACGTCTCTATCAAAAGGGCCCACTTTGTTGGTATGAAGTTAAGGAAAAGGAGTTACACTGGACAAAATTACCTTTCAAATAAGACTTTAACTAGCTCTGTAGCTTCAGTCGGCCAGGTGCTATATCCGTTGCCGGATGTCGGCGGTCGCGATTTCTGACGCGCGACTTTCCTGGCCAGGGTTAGTTGAAGTAGTTTACCGTTGCTTTGCCCACGTTGTTGCGCTAGAGTTTTCCTTCTCTGTGCCGGAGAGTATGCAGTCGCAGTTTACCTACTAGTCGCGTGTTTGACGTTGAGTAAGCTATCCAAGACGTGCACACGACAGTGTCAACCATTCAGATCTGGTGGTAACACACCCTGTGATCGTAATACCTTATTCGTTCGAACTAGTGGGTTACCGGACGTACGTTATCTTTCCACCTCGATTGATAGTGTAATCGCTGTGTTCGCTAGGATGATAGTGGGGGATATTCATATATCACTAGCTTTCCGGCGTTGGTGGGACTCAACCCCGTGACGCAAGGATTGCAAAGCAGGCACGTTAACCATTTGGCCACACCGCGACTCCTCTGTGGCGTTACATAAAGACATTTTTTCGGATTTTTGAACGTGAGTGTCATAATACCACCGGATTTCCTTTGTGGCTATGAGCGTATCTACATTTCCTTGAAACACTGAAACCTTTCTCAACTTCTTTCAATTGTATTATTGGTCTTCAAAAGCCAAAAAACAAAGGCCGATCAAGTGAGCCATTTTGACGACATTGGTTTGTTTCCTTTTTGTCCTCATTTTCCCCATCGCAGTAAGTTTTTATTTTTTTTTTTCACAAGTGAAGGACAATGGCCTTCTCCTGGCAGCCATTACCCCACTTCTGCCACTCGCTGGAGGAGATACCAACGCGATGAAGGTGTCTCCAATCGTCGACCCTGAACACCCGCTCTTGTTCAGATATTTCACTGATCTTTCGAAGATCAACTCCAGCAGAGGTGTCGCGTTGATCACGGCCGCTCCTTCTGTGCTTACACTACGGTACAGCCGGCTGCACAGGATATCACATCTTCGTTTGATCTTATTTCATGTACCCGGTGGTGGTACAACGAGCTGCAGTAGTAATACCTGCTAAAGATGCAACCGGCGACCATCACCCTTCGGGCCTTGTAACTGTACCCGAAGGTGCGTCGACACAGCTGCGTCAGCACAAGCAGTACCTTCTCGCACTGCTCGCGAATGTGCTGCAGCTGGAGCAGCCAGTTTCCCTCGGCGTCCAACATTACGCCAAGGTACTTTATTTCCCTCATCATGGGAATTGTCGCGCCTTTGTATTCAACTGATGCTAGGATCCCTGCCCCTAGGATGTCCCTCTCCGCGGTCGGGACATCTCGAAACAGGAGCACCTCTGTTTTCGTCGCATTCAACTTCAGCCCAGTCTCGGCCAGCAGCGCCTCTACTGCAGCAATGGCTTCCACGATCTTCTTGCTGACTACTATACCAGAGTTGCCGCCAACCACCTCTCCCGGTAATCGGCAGATTACCTCGTTATACAAGAAATTCTACAGGGTTGGCCCAAGGACCGAAGCCTGCGGACAGTCCGCTTCAGAATGTTGGGCGATTCCTTGGTACCACATCTCCCTAGCGGCAAAATAACTCCACACATTTCGGTACAGGTAACCAGGCGCTCCGGAATCAGCAACTGCTCTCAAGATCCCCGACCAGGGGGTATGATCGAATGTCCTCGTAATGTCCAGGGACACAGCGGCGGTAATGTTGTTCTGCGCCCGTGATCTTAGAATGAGTCCCATCGCAGTTCCAACAGCAAGCTCGGTGCTTTGGAGCTTCCTAAATCCGAACTGCCGCGAATAGATAGTGTCTTCTTCATCTGTGTGGCGGGTAAGCTTCGCGTTGAGGAGCTTCTTAAGAAACTTGCCGCTAGTGTTCAGCAGAATGATGGGTCTGTACCCCTCTGGGATACTGCCGTCCTTTCTGGGCTCGATTGCAGCAAACCTAGTAACGTATACCTACCCAAAGTACAGGTCACAAAAGGTGTAACGATCATTGCATCACAGACTGACTACTGTGGAAAAACCAGAGGCCTCGTCCCTTTCTGTTTCTACGCATTTCATGCTTGTAAACAGAGTGAGATCTCAAAAAACGGCAAAGTGAAGTTGAAAGAAACAGGGTTTCTACTATTTAAAATGCTAAAAACCCTAAACTTGATTTTTGACATTTTTACAAATATGCCTGTACTTTGGCACATAACCCGGAATAAATTTACTTTCTCACACCACTGACTGACTGACTGACCGACCGACTGATCGACCGACCAACCAACTGACTGACTGACCGACCAACCAACTGACTGACTGGCCGACCCGCCAACTCGACTGACCGACCGACCGACCGACCGACCGACCGACCGACCGACCGACCGACTGACCGACCAACTTGACTGACTGACTGACTTACCTCAACACTTCGTTTGCCTGCAAGTACCACACTCCTTGTATCAGCCTGTATTCCTTTGCGAGCACCACGTTCCTTGTACTAGTCTGCAAACACTACGCTCTGCTAGTGCATCATCTTGCAGACGAGTCTGCAACCACAGGAGAGCTTTCTCGTGTCTGCTTCGCAGACTGCACCGACATGAGAATGGCATCGTCCAGCAAACGTAGCGTCCAAGAAAACGAGCGCGCCAAAAAATATGGAGCGCAATGCGACGACATAGTCATGTCGAAGCAGTCCGCGGAGCCGACATGAGAAAGCTCTCCTGTGGTTCCAGTCCCGTCTGCAAGATGACGCACTAGCAGTTATATATAATACACGTATGTCCATCGTTTCTCAGAAATCGAAAAATAAATTTGGGTATGTGCTTTAGCATATTTTGATTGAAATTTTGAGATACAGCTGTGCAGTCAAAACTGTGATCGACAAAGTGGGCCTTTTCAATCGAGACTTAGCCCAATATGTTCCTGTCTATCTATCGGTTATCGTACCGGGCCTCTCTGTGCGCGTTGCACACCAGTTTACCACTGGAGCTCAAACTCGGGAGGTTGAAAAAATTGATAGATCATCGCTCAGCCTGCATTCTACGCTCTGAACTATCGTAAGACTCGATAGTAATACGTGTGAGACGAAATACTGGATCGCTTTTTTTCAGTTATGTATGAGGTCTGATGATAAAGTAACTAGACTGTAAAACAACACAATACATTTGAAATTAAGATATATCAGTATGATCTCCTTCAAACACTCCCCTACTGATTCCACCACCTTTTCTAATTTTCATAACGATTCTGGTTGCTTTTGGAATAGCCTGGTCACGGACCTTTGGATGAGTACCTTTAATAACCTGTTTGGCCAGTGGGAACAAAATAAAGTCGTTTGGAAACATATCCTGTAATGCGGGGGTTGGGGAAACACTAAAATGTTTTTGATGTCAAAAATTGCGTTACGTTGAAGGCACGGTAACATGGCGCATTGTCATGGTGAAGAATACATGTGCATGCGATCTCTGGGTGGACTCTAAGGTCTCCTTTGCAACAGTTCGTGCAGTTTGGTCGTTCTGTCCAGATGGCACAAACTCCGGAAGAACGACCCCTCTGCTACTAACGAAGCAAATCATAATCGTTTTGACTTTCGATGTGATCATTTATGGCTAGTCTGGCTGAGTCTGGTGGACCGCCACTGACGATTCATGGCTTGATCACGTTATCAAACATCTCCTTCTCTAGATTCGTCGAGTTGACAGCTCGAATTTACGTCGCTCCATTTTCGTAACACGCACCACATTCACTAATTTGAACAAGATGACACAGCTCGAGAACTAACAATTGTCCCCGGGTTGCAAATACACCGATCTATATATAGAGGACGGTTTAGTTATCAGCCAAGCATTGTTTCAGATTTGTGGGGTTATCGCATGTGTGGCAAAAAAATCAGTCCGGTTCCATAACAGACCTCATTTAGTACAAGACTCACCAAATAGGTTCATAAATATAGTAACCATGTCAGATCTTCTGGCCAAGTTAGTCGGTAACATAGCACACTCTGTAAAAATGTTTCTAAACATGTTGTGAATACCTCAGTCTAATTTCTAAACCTAGGCTAACGCTAAGCTAAACTAGGCCCAGGCCTCTTCAACCATACCTCTCAGAAGACATAATCCGTCTTCAGTTCCACTCCAGTCACCCTCTCGGTAACTTCAGGTTATTCAGCCCTCTTGTATTTCAGCTTCAGGGTACTCAACCTTCTCATACTTCAACTCCAGAGTATACAATCTTCTCATACTTCAGGTGTCGCATGCTCTATTGTCACTGTCCGCTACCACTGCAGCTTCAATAACCAGTGCCAAATGCTGAATTGTCATTGACTGCTGCCGCAACAACAACTCTTGGCAATGTCTCCGCATGCATAGACTGTAGCACCACCGGCTTACAGCATCCACGAGCAAAACGCGTCTACCCGTCCTTGATACTAGCCCCAAGTGCAATGAGCCCGAATGCATCAATACTCTGTTGGAAGTACACCAGTTTAACCTGACTAGTCGGACTGGTCCACAGTTGACCTCACAGTCCGATCCTGGCTTCGGTGTAGTTAGTTCAATAATACAGCTCTAGGTTAGAAACCCACTGGAGTATAAGCACGCGGCCTATCTCTTGGATAGAGGACCGCTCCCGGCATAAAGGCACAAGCAATTCCTTCGTACCTGTTATGACGTGCAGTGATCGCGAACGCATCGGTGCTAGATCATAGTGCCACTACAAACCATTACGTGGCTTCGCGAACGAGGTCAGCCTGTAACTGTGACCATCTCTGAATGTCACAGTGTCACAACAGTTCCACTGAACTGCAGTCGAACATCGTAGGCAAGACACCTCAAAATTCAAGCACTATATATAAGTTGTGCACCCATCTTCACAGACTGTTCTTTGAGAGAATGAAGTCGTCGATACCTCATCCCATAAAAACTTTCGGATACGCTGTCGATATTCTGTTCGTATGTACGTTGTACTTCAAATATTTGCATCTCCCCCCCCCCGCCCTTAATCAAATAATTGTTCCAGTATCGAAGCTTTCCAATTCGGTATCCGTTACTCTCGAATATTACTACATAGGTATATTACACGTACATTAGCTACTGTTTGCTACATTATCGCATGTTGCTAATTGCAGGCGGATGGGAATCCTGCTCAGCGTTACAAGAGGGCGGCTGCGGATCGGGAACTCGGGAGCGCAATGTATGGTGTTACGAGCAGAGTTCCGGCGAAGCGGTGTCGCCCGAATTTTGTAAGAATAAAGAGAAACCGGCTGTGCAAAAACCTTGTTTCATCGCCTGCAAACATCACAAAGGTAAATGAAAATTCGATTTTACAAAATTCGTGATGAGCAGTTAGCTCGCACTTTTCGCAGCTGCATATGTGTACAGATACAGCGTGTTTCACGAATTAGTCCCCCGCCACTTTTTTTGAACACGAAAAAATGCATCTTTAACGAACAAGGTTCAAGTCTCTTCAGAATTTCTCTCCCTTGGAAGAGGAGCTCGAACATACAATCAAAATTGGAATCTTAAACGAAAAAATACCGAACACAAATCGAAATAGGGTTTCCCTGGGTCATTGATATCGAATATCCACATTTTTGATTCGTATTCGATTTGGCCCAAAAATCAGAATTCAGTACCACGAAGTAGGCCAAATTGAATTAGCTTACTTTGAACCAAATATCGAAAATCAAAGTAGAGTATTTTTAAGTCTCTGAGACGGATTATTGCAACCGATTTTTGATCCTTTCTTGATTTTGGCACAAAAATCCAAGTTTAGAACACAAAATGGGGAAAATTAAATTACCTTGGAAATTAGAACAAAGTATCAATAAATGCGTTTCTCGGATCGCTAATTCCGATTAGGATAACACATTTTCAATTTGGTCACGATCCTGGCTCGCGGCTTTTTTGGAATTGCACGAGAAAGAAAGAAGTACTTAGTCTAAGGCTGGTATTCCACTAAAAAAGTACGACGAGGTACGCGAGCACTCTCATACCAGCCCAGACTGCAGAGAGCACATACGAAATCAAAGAAATAAGAGTCTGTAGAAAAGTCACGTGCACTGATCGATAGAAAAAACAGATCTTCAAAGTGCAAAAGATGAAATGTGTCCAAACTGTAGCAGACATAAACTGTAACAACTGTAACGGAACTAAAACTAACTGGATGTCATGCCTGAGCAGATCGAGGTAGAAAAAGGAGAGTAAATCATGGGAATAAGAAGTTCGTAATTTTAGGAGGCAAAATACATTTTTTCGACGTTCCAAAATTAGCAAAATTAAAATAGCTAGGAAGTTTGAACTCAATGTTAAGAGGTTTTTGGGTTTCTGATTCCGAATATCACATTAGATTATCGATTCAGTCCCAATTTGAAGCCCATAAGTCCAAATTTCAAATTTCGAGCCCAAAAATCGGTCAAAATTAACTCAGCTTGGCAATACGAAGAAATTATCGAAATGTTTTCTATGGAGGGGGAGGAGGAGAGGACAAGGTCTGATTTTAAATATCACATCAGATTTTTCACATGGCTTCAGTTGGACCACACATTCAATATTTGTCCTATCAAAGCGAGAAAACTGACTTAAAATGAAAAATTAAATACGTATCGAAATGAAATTTTTTCGGACCGCTGATTTCAGATACCGCAACGGACTTTGGATCTAGCCTCGATTTGGCTTTTCAAAATCGAGCCACGTCTGGAAATAGTAGTCTTTCGGGTTGCTCATTTCGATAAATTTATCAGACTTTTCATTTGGACTGGATATGCGGGCTCCAATGTCAAAATCGGTTACTCTTTCCAAATGGTTTAAATTGGATTTAAAAAAATTGAGCAAAGTATCAAAATTGAGATATTTTGGAACTTCTTTTTGTTTCTGGAATAATACATATAATCATCCGGCCTCTGATACGATACTCGAAAGGGTAGTTTCCGGGGTCGGGGATGCGGTGTCATAGGCGCCACTTTGGTATACGTGCATCGCCATACATCCCACCATACCAATTCAACCATGTTTTATTGGGAACAAATTTCGGCAAAAAATCCGATATTGCGAGTGAAATAGACTCGGGCTTGAAAAGTTGAAGGAAACATCAAAACAAGATTTTATCTTTGGGGGGAAGTTTGTCCTCAGTGAAACTTCAGATTACATTATTCCAAAACAGAAAAAAATACCATAAAATCTCCACTGCGATGATTTTGCGCTGTCTCTTAAAAGCTGTTTTCAGTCATTTAAAACGAGTAATCGATTTTAACATTGGAGCTCACATCGGGTCCAAATGAAAAGTCTAATTTTATTGGAATAAGTAATCCTAAAAACCGCTATTTCCATACATGGCTAGATTTTTAGAAGCCAAACTGGGTCCAAATCAAAATTCCGATGGAATATTCGAAACCAGCGATTCAGAAAAATCAGATTTCGGTACCTAATCAATTCTTCTCAGTTTGCTCATTTGATAAGGAAAATGCTAAATTTTTACTTCAAATCAGACCCAATTAAAAAATCTGATGCAATATTCAAAATCAGCGCACTTCTCTTTCTCTCCAAAAAAAGAACGAATTTCAATAACTTCTTCGAATTTTCAAGCTACTTTAGGACAGAAATGTGGATTTCTAGGCCCCCAATTGGATCCGTATTGGAAATCTGATACGATTTATTCTGAATCAGTGACTCAGGAAAATCATATCTAGATAATTCATTAAAACGTTCAAAGCAACTTAATTTTGCCCATTTTGGGCCCCAAATTTGAATTTTTCAGCCAAAATCGGGGCCGAATCAAAATTTTATCGCCATAATCGGAATCAGTAGTCCATGAAAATTTTGATTTTATGTTCAAATTTTCTAGCCAATTTTATTATGCCCATTTTGGGCCCAAATCGGAGCTAATGCGATAATCGGAATCAAAGGCCCAGAAACCCTATCTGGATACTCTGTTGAAATTTTCAACCCAATTTAATTTTGCCCACTTTGAGCTCTAAATCAGAGTTTTTCGGCCAAAGTTAAGAACGAATCAAAAGTTTTTTACTTTAATCAGAATCAGTGAATAATGAAACCCCTATTTTGATAATACGTTCAAATTTTCAAACCAATTTAATTTTGCTCATTTTGGGTCCAAGATTCGAATTTTTATGCCAAAGCAGCGCGGAATCAAAATCTGTGCAATAATCAGATTCAGACACTCAAAGAAATTCTATTTCGATATACAGCTCAAACTTAATCCAGTAATTTGACCCGTTGCGGGTACAAAATTAGGAACTTTGAGTCCAAATCGGGGCCGAATCAAAAATCTGATGCGATATTCGAAATCAGTGATCCAAGGATCCCCAATTACAATACACTGTTCGGTACTTTTCCATCTAAGATTCCAAAGTTGATGGTTTGTTCAAGGCCCCCCAGCTTCGGGAAATTATTTTGCCCCAAAAAAAGCTAGACCTTATCTGTTGAAGATCCAGTTTGGTCCCATGAAGTTCCGTCTCAGTGTTCAGAAAAGAAGTAAGGGGTCCAATTCATGAAACACCTTTTATACCCAGCTTCCAGTATAAAATAGTTGCCCTATAATGTAGAGGGTTATAAACGGATCAGTTTTCGATCAAAGCGCCGAATAATCGGAATCGTAGGTGATAAAATATTCCCAAAACCTGTATGTATTTTCAAAGCCCCCTTCCAGAACGTAAGTTACGATTATTAATATGCACGAAATTTACTTTACAGACGATCTCGAGTGGAAAGTTGGCGAATGGGGTCCTTGTTTGGTGGCTGAAAATCAGATTCTCGAATATGGAATTGGTTTAATGCAGCGGAATGTTACCTGTACTTTAAACGCTCACGCCTCATTTGACGTTAGTATAGTTCATTTTCTACTCTAAGTATTGGGAGGAAAGGGAGGAGTAGAGAAAATTAGAATTTTCTTTCCGGTAACCCTCCTTTTCGATTGGTTCTTTCAAGAATCATGTTCAAACCAAATCGAGGTCGACACTTCGATCGACCGGTATTGATCTACCGGAAGAAAGGAGAGCGGGATGGAAGAAATCCCTTATGTAGAAAAACAGGATTTTTAAGCCGGCAGAATCTCGAAAGTATATTTACACGTACGACAAGGTTCACAATTCGAAACTCATATTTTTCCTCATCAGGTCATCAGTTAATTTCCTCGTTGGTAAAATTAAAAATTAGAGAACTGTTTGGTCTCCTCATCTACCCTTAAATTTTTTCAGTTTAAAAAACTAACATCTCGTGTTGAAAACATCGGTATACCCTGATCTCTCTTCCCTTGAAAAATTCTTCGACATATGTCCTCAGTGCAGTATATGGGCTCCGAGTAGAGTCTGGAGCCCTACTATACGGGCTAAAGTAACAATAGGGAAGACCATAGGTGAGGCACCTTTCTGAAATTTTCGTCCTTCTTTCCCGAAGGGGCTAAAGTAACAATAGGGAAGACCATGGGTGAGGCACCTTTCTGAAATTTTCGTCCTTTTTTCCCGAAGCATCAGTCTCTCCGAGACTTACGATTTGAATCGGTAATTCGTTATTCGCATCGTATTTTCTTTCATTAGTCGATATACTCAATCCGAACTCTCTTTTTGAGAAGACGCGAAAAGGTGTACGTATACATGATAAGGAATCGAGTATAACAATCAGACTGGCAAGATAGAGAAACAAAAACGAATTTACAATGTGAATATGAAACATCTCCCCTTTTTAGCGAAAAGGGCACAAGTTAACCAACAAAAACATCGACACTAGAATCAGAGAAATCCTCATCAGGATTTTCGGAAACTCGGTTGACATTCTTAGTCCTTTGGCACCGTTGAGCGTAGTGACCTTTTGAGAGCTTTTCTGGGTCATTCTTCAAAAATGTTGATATTTCAGATATGTTTTTTCATGGAGGAAATTAGGGGATATTTGAACTTTTTTTGATGGGAGTCGTTAAGAGGCGTTCTGTATAACATATTGGTAATAAGATTGGGCTGACAGGGAGAGGATTCTGTATTTTGGCATGGCAATCAAAATGATGCCGAAGGACAGATGAAAAAGTCCATGCCGAAAGACAACAACGAGCAAAAAGTGTTCTGCCGTCGATTAGTAGATTCCAAAACAAAAAAAATTATATGGCGAGTTGATAAAGGCATACTAACCTATTAATTACACGTTATTATTTTTGGATGATGAACGTCTATCGTTGCATAATGATATGACTATGCCGAAAGACACTTTTTTTAACTCTTAATTTTAGACAATTTGTCACAAAAAAAAAAAAAAAAAAAAAAAGGATAAAAGATAAAGGATTTGATAGGCGGATTGTATTGCTCTAATAAGAATATACAATTTGACTATTAACTGCCACGAAAAAAAATTGAAACATCTGTTCTGTGACTGGTTGGAAAAGAGCTATGCCGATGGACAAAAATTGAGGTACGGTTTTCAAAGCTGACAATACTAACTCCCACTTGTGAAGATGTGATTTCAATGTTACCTTGTAATTCTTTCATCCATTTAGTTAGAGTAGCACTACGTTGTCAGTTTGTTCTGATATACGGCTTGAAAATTTAGAAAAAAAGAATAATAATGAAAATCGTTCGAGGGACAGCCATGCCGACGGACATTTGAGCATATTTAGTCCAATTTTAACCCATTAAAAGTGGATCAAATTTTCTTCTGAAAGCTTGAAAAAATAGAACTGAGTCATATCTATCAACAACAAAAAAAAATTAAATAAATAAATAAATAGCCGTATTATTAATAACTTATGAAATAACTGCTGGGGACTGAGATATCAACATTTTCGAAGAATAACCCGTATAACAAGTTGCGTTTCGAGCTGGACAGGCACAATCGTAACTTGCAGGAACCTCCACATCGAGAACATGATTATTTACGCACTCGATTCGCCGTTGACTCGAAGGACAACCCTTGACGTGGAATAACTTGCCACTTCTGAATAAGGTCAAATATTCGAACCATTTTGATAACGTTGGCTAAAGTCAAATTGTGGTCCATTTGCAATTTTTGGCTGAGATCTTGATCTGATACCCCAACGGCAATTCGGTCTCGGATCATTTTCTCTCACATCTCTCCAAATTTACACGTCTAGCCTAATTTGTGAAGATCCATGTTGAATTTCTCGGATGGCTCGTTTTCTTGTTAGTATCTAGAAAAAAATACATATCTCTCGTAACTTGGAAGTTGGAAACAGAAACTGTGAGATAGTTTGTAGACACACATCGAACCGGATAGCCTAAGCCGCAAACGTTTATCTAAAGGGCCGACTTGGCGACAACCTTGAAGCTTGAAGGTAACATTACCCGTAGCTACAAGCCATTGTTTCATTCTGATATAAACCTTAGCTGCTGAAAAAATTGAATTATCCGCAGCGTTCCGCTACTTAGTTGCAGTAAAATGAAACGCTGCTGTATACTATCCAACATTTAACCGCTGAATGCTGCTAAGTTTCATCATCCACATCAGCAGTGTAGTGGATAATTGTTTTAAATTGCTGCGTAACGCTGCTGTCTCTATGTGTGCTCTGCGGAATCATTTCAAAATCCACAGCGGACAACTCTTGAGGTCTGCTGTTACATCTGCTCACATTGCAGTGTAACTCTGCAGAATTGTATAACCGCTGCGTTGATTCTCATAATTTCGCAGCGGAAAACTGAAAATCCGCTACAACCAGGAGCTGAATTTTGCCCGATTTCGTCAATAGGGGCGCTCGTGAATGGCAGTACGCTTTGGGAGGAAATTCGCGTCAAACTTTGCCACGATAGTATTATACTTCGTTTTGTCTTCTTTTTTTTTCCATATTTGAACGACTTGTAGATATTCTCAGACTCGATACCCATAATGTAAAGAAGAGCATTGTTCTGATCTTCATCTGCTTCTTTGACCTGGCCTGCAGTTTTGCGATACCTCTCGAGATGAGCGTTCCATATTGTCCAGTCTTTAGGTTCAAACGTGAACTTCGGTGGTGGGTCTAAACGTAGATTTGACATACCTGGTGTGAATTCAACTAAAATCAGGTGCTGATTTTGCAACTGATACTCGTTTCAACGCCTTGCGACTTTCACTCGTGAGTCTGCAAACACGAAACTGGTAATCACTGCGAATTCAATGTTAAATCTCAAGCTGTGTTTAACTGTCGGAAAAACTACACTCGGATTTCAAACATTTTGACATAAGGCTTTTCAACGCTACCACCAATAAAAAGTTTGGTCGATGCACCATACTTTTTCATGAAAGAATTTGAGTCGACACAATTCTGTCCCTATCGGTTCACCATAACTCAACGAACATACACACAGACACTCAGTATTGAATTGAACCTTAAGATAATGCCCCGAGAGCACGAATGCGTAAAAACCAGATAAGGTATCGAGTGTGACAATCAGGCTGGCAAGACAGAGAAACAAAAACGAATTTACAATGTGAATATAAAACATATCCTATATGCTGTTCCTTGGATTTCGTTTAATAGATTGCGGTTGTTGCTTACAGATCGATTTGGAAATAGACGACGAGAATTGCTATAAAGTTGGTCCCAGACCAGAGCCCATCCAACAGTGTCCGCTACCTATACGTCAGAATTGCGTAACAACAGACTGGACCCAATGGACTCCATGTTGCGATGGCTCGCAATTTCGAACTAGAACAATTTTGGTGTCACCGAAGAACGGCGGAACACCTTGCCCCGAAGTATGTATATATAGGCTACTTCGCTACCTAATAGAGACCTATAGGTGTAGGTATAATAATATGCTAGGCTTAGGTGGTGTTACACGGGCCCAGTGGTCGGACATAACTAAGTCATTCTCCAAACACTGAGAATATTGAGCTGGCATTTCCTTCTTTTGTTAGACTTTTTTTTCTTTCTCTTTTTTAGCTAATTCTCCTAGACTATACTGTGAGTCTTATACCACAGTGACACTTCACATGTGTATATGGTTATTGAAGGGTTTTAATTGGTGAGATGTTTTCCCCTGTTTTTACTATTCGAATCTGTTGGGGGGGGGGAGACGAATCATCAGTAAGCTGATAACGATTGTCTACACTGCATGCAGATACATCAATACATGGATATGTCTTATGGTTACCGAATGCATTCCACTTATTCAGTCGATGTACGAATATCAACGTCATCCGGTATTGTTGAACGCACACACAACTGACTTGAACGATAGCGATCATGAAGCAACAACGGTCGTGATGACGTCATCGTAATAACATTTTCAGTATTAGTCGGCCATTCTTGGTGTTGGTCAGCCATAACGTGCCGCACAAATTCCGTTGATGGCCAGCGAAAGATATACGAGTATTCATGTTAAAACTATAACAGATACCTCTACCTATTGAGACAAAATGGAAACATCCACGACGATGGACACCTCCCTATGCTGTTTCCATTCAAAAGATGGCAAATGTCCTGCCTAATGAGCAGGATTGGTGGAATTTGTTACCGATGTGTAGCAAAATTTCCTGAAAGCCAGATGTCCCGCCCAAATTTCGGAATAAGAGCCCAAGAAGAAAACGAGCTACTCCGAAAATGCCGTCGACTTTAGAATTTTGAAAACAAATTGAACGAATATAACTTCCAAAAATGAGTGACACGTTTTCAAACTGAGTAAGTATTACACGATGTACGAAAAGTCTTTCACGTAGGCGAAAATCTGTAGCGAGGTTCATAACGGTAAATTGCGATACTGTAGTAGCTCAAGAAACGAAATGAACCGTGCTGCAATTTTCAACTTAGTGCATCGTTTCGTTATCTGTATTACTCCGCCGACTCGTCTGTACTTGTCATTCCATCCCTCCACCCCGTACCATCTGCAGAATAGTAACAGCCCGAGAGATGGAAAGAGACGTCGACTTTTGATAGCATTATGTCGAAAAACATAGTCCCCAGCACAGCCAATTCTTTCAGGAGAAAGCCTGTACGTATGATGATTGGAAGTAAGACTGTGTGCTCGCTTCGGAGGCTGTTGTTTCCTTGTCAAAGCAAGCATCGTGCTTATCACCGGGGAAAATTTTTAAGCTGGCTACCTATGCAGTGAAATGAATAGGCATTACCTGTCCAAGCTTAATTTTGAATGTAACGATTTTGATATCTCTGTAGCACTGTACGAGCGACTCTGTGAACGATCCGGTTCGTACACACTAGAAGTCTATCCACAATACTCCTATGTTCTAAGGTGTATCGAGAATTCGCTTTCTGTTCCGATAACGTCACCAGCATGCAGTTCGGATTCAAAATAAACGTCGAAAATCCCGATAAAGAATTTGGTTGCCCTGTAATTGCCCTCTAGCACTCCAGCACCGACCAATCAGAACCCACCATTTTACCATTGCGTAAAAAGGCAACATGTTGCCCTCAAGTTGCCATCTGAGTTGCCTTTTCAGATTGCCCCATGGTTGCCCTATCGGTTGCCCTTCTGGATTGCTCTCTTGTTGCCCCATGGTTGCTCTCTTAGTTGCTCTTCTGGATTGCCCTCTGGTTGCCCCGTGGTTGCCCTTGTGGATTGCTCTCTTGTTGCCCAGTAGTTGCCCTTCCAGATTGCCCTCTTATTGCTCCATGGTTACCTTCTCAGTTGCCCTCTTGTTGCCCTATGGTTCCCAGGATGTTCTCAATTCAGTACTACTCCCCCATGAAGACACCACTCACTTATATCACAGGTGACAAAATGGAATAAAAGTGTAAAAGTCAAAGGCTATATTAACTGGAAAACAAGATTGAATATATACATATTATGTAAAAGAAGGGAATGAGGATGTAATCCAATAAAAATCCTCAAAGGAAATGAAAATGAGGTACCTATCTCTTATATATGGGTCATTCTACCGAAACCTTGATAATTCATGCTGTTTTTGTTTAAAAAAAAAAATAAAGACAAAACATTATTACTTGTTTTTTCATCGAAATCATTTATATGCATATAATAGAACGTATTTATGAGGTTAAACCAATAGCATACTTCCTAGGGAAGGAGACAGAGGGGACTCAAAATGATAAGACCACTACGCTGAAGGAATGGCAGCCCACGTTGAAGGAACTGTTGGCTATAGAAAGAAGTTCCTACGCGCACGCGTGCCCGTGTACTGTGAATACGCACGTACTCTTCCACACGCACAACAATGAACTCGTATCAGTGCTGCCAGGTGCTCCGGATTTTCTAGTCAATCTCCGGATTGATCGACCTTCGGCAAAAAATATCTGAATTTTTGAATGATGTGCTGAAAGTTTGGGAAAAATTCGGATTTTCGTTGTTTTTTCTCGTTTTGTGGTTTATTCAACTTCTGATTAGTTTGAAATATTTTTCTGTGGCTGACTGCATTTTTACTGCACTAAACTGGACTAGAAAAAATGTTTTCTCAGAACTTTCTTACCTTAATAATTACTCAGTTTTCCTTCCACCCACAGCATCCTTTTTCAGAAATATTTGCTCTGTGTCTGTTTTCTGACTGGTTCAAATTTCACCACGGTGAAGGACAAAAAAGCGAGAGACACGTTTTCAAATATGGCTGCATTGATTCTGATCTAGTCTAAAACACGTACTGCATTACCAACTTGTTCACTGTACTCACAAAAACTGTACACACGCATCAGTTTATCCAAACACGCAGAGAGAATATTTACAAAAAAAATTTTGAAGTCCAATCCATGGCGAAGGACAATTATGTCGAAGGGATTTTTGAGCGTTTAAATGAGATTTCCAAAAGGGGTAGGGGCACGATACTTCAAATTAATAAAAAAGATACAATAATTTATCCTCTGAGTTTATACAGTATTAGAGGACCCTATTGTTTATACATTGCCAGATATCTATCTGGGACAAAAGTAACAAGGTTTCGGTAGAATGACTCGTATACATTATTAAAAATAGGATAATGAATGGCTGCGTCAGCATACAGCTATACAGTTACATATTATTGAATAGAATTGACATTTGAAATATAAAGAATAATATGTGACCGGCTCTGAAGGAGTAGACCTTACGGCTAAATTATTGATTTTGAAATGTGAATGGTTTCTGAACTTTCGAACCCTCCTCTTTCACACATTATCGTGCGCGAAATAGCAAGATATGCATTCTAGGCGATAGTAGAAGGGCATTGATTACACCATATCATTGCAAAAATACGAGTAATGAGCGTACGGTTCGTTGTGTCGTTGTTGAGTAATCGAGGAGATGAGAATCAAAAGTGACTTTATCCAATTTTCATTTGAAATGGGTTAGTGAGCGTTCCTGACGGTAACGGAACATGAAAATGTTTGTTACGTACGTTTTGTGAGTTGCCTGCCTACCATATTAGTAGGAGAAACCGCCCCAGGCCACGCGCAGTAAATCCCATCAGTTTTTCTCAGTTTCTGAAAACATTTTCTGGCGAATAATGTCACTTTTGATTCTAACCTTTGCTGCTTTAATGGCTTCTGCCGTTTTTGAATATCTGCCACGAAGCATTGCAATTTGATCAAGCCAAATATGCGATATCTGGTGCAAATTCCGTGTGATCCACGACTAAAAAAATCAGCGGAATTTTCTGATTCAGTCCGGCATGAATGCACCCTAAGAATGCACCATGCACAATCCTCTGATACCTGTCACTCTATAATGCTATGCTGTTACACGTTTCGTAGGTACACAGAAATATATACGGAAAACGTATTACGTTTAGTATGTACGTCGTACTTGTACTCACCTCTTCGAACGGCAACGGTGTAGAATCTGACTATACTTCAAATTGCTTCGCTTTTTCACTTTTAATAACGTATGAAATACAATTTCAGCAATCTTACACGCAACACTCGTATCTCTGAAATACTGGACAAAGTTGTACAATAAAAACTGTTTAACCGAAAGGCAACCAATGAGCAACCAAGAGCAACCAAAGGGCAACCAACGGGCAACCAGCGGGCAACAGTGAAGTTTGCTGGAGAATATGAGGCAACTTCTAGAAGTGGGCGGTCCTTCAGCGTGGTTACCCTGTAGTTGCCCTAAAACGGCAACAGTTACCCTATTCTACAAGGCAACTACAGGGCAACCGTATTCAAATTATTTATCGGGAATGTCCGACTGCATGTACTGTGATATACGAATACCATCGTTCCTTCATGTCCCCAGCTCCTAGCTCGAGACTCTCAATTCAAAAAATTGACCCATCAAATTATCATGCTACAGATGTTTTTGTGTAACCCAAAATATCTCCCCCAAAAAACGAGAAAGTTAGGATTCAAAATTTGCTGATAAAATATTCTCAGTTTCTGGAGACCTCGCTTACGTGTCCATTTACCATACGAATACATACTATACATTTATCCATAATGCCGCAGATAAACGAATGGAGAAGCTGCGGAGTGGAAGACGAATCGTGTTTCAAACATCAGCGTGGATTTCGATTACGCGTTGGACCATGGGGAGAATGTATTCCAAAAGTCGAAACTATCCGAGGAGGAAAGTTGGCTTCTTACGACACTGGTATCACTTATACCCATACGACCGACTCATATTACAAGCATCGTCCTAATGTCGGTACTCAAACTCGCGATGTCGATTGCCTGAATGTAACTTCGGAAATAGTCGCCCTCGAGTAAGACGAGCATCTATTAACAGTTAACATACTTGCGAGGGACGTTCAAAAAGTAAGGTTCCAAATTATGTTTTATTAAATAACTAGAAGAGCTTAAAAAATTCTTAATGGTATTGAATTCTGTATACTTTTATTTACTTTTGAACATAGTCACCTGTTAAATTACCTCTTTTCTAATTTTACTCTCAACCCGAGCCCTGGAATCCGCCCTTTCGAGCATTAACTCAGATACGTCGGGGAGGCTGCTAGGGCTGTCTTCGCTCTCTTCTCTGCTTGCCGAAAAACCGGCCAAGAAAAAGTTCACCAAGTTGCCGCGCCTGATCTTGACGTTGGTATCTATAATGGATAAAATGTCTTAATTTAACGGGTAACTATGTTGAAAAGTAAGTAAAAGTACCTATAAGGTAAAGTCCCAAATATGGATCACGTTTTTTAAGTCGTCCAGAACTAGGAAGTCAGTGATGTAGAGGTCATTCAATGAGTTATATCTTTCTATGTTGATTGTCTTGTATAATAAAACATGTATGAGTTTCACGCATATTCAACAAAAACTGGATTTTTCCTTAATCTTTGAAAAAAGTGTTGTACCCGTACTCAAATGTGGATACGCAATAATATGATGTAAAAATTACCGTACACCATACCTAATATCTTTTTACATGTATTAAGATGCATCGCAACTGTTGAAACAGGAGATGATTATCTTTGTCATTGTTTGGAAAATTACATGATTTGCTCCAAATGTGGATCGATTCAATTTGGTCTCTTCAAATAATACAAAATTGTGTAAAAACTAATTTTATGTGATAGTCAAGGAAACAAAGACAATGTAACTTAGGATGGGATTTTAAGTTAAGAAAGTTGTAGCAGCACTTAATTCTTGATCTCTGTAATTTCTTGATGACATGACAATAGTACCCGAATGTGGATTGATTGGAGCATAACCCGAAAGCGGATCGAATCTGTGGATACCCAAAATCGAATTTTTTCCCCCCATTATATAAATTTAAAATCTCGTCGAAGTCGGTAATTAAACACTTGAAATCACAAAATTCATGAAAAATCTGATCGAATATCCTAATAGACAGCAAAAAATATCAAATTAAAAATAAAATATTTTAATTGTCGACTTTCATATTGTCTGCGAACTACAAAAATTACAAAAAAAAATGATGAAATTAACTATTACTATTCTCCCTTAGATAAATCTAAAGGCATAAAACTTATAACAATCACAAAATTTGCAAATACTTACCGAAATAATGAATTTTTAGCAACCGCCTCAAATTTGGCACTTGTAAAAAAAAACACGTTTTCTGATAACACAACAAAAATATTTTTTGTCGGCATTTCAATGCAGAAAAATTTCAAGGTAAATACTATTCTAGTTTGGGGAAGAGTTAGTTGATTTGCGTCACGCTACACAACTATCGATCCTCTTTTGGGTACTGATCCACACTTGGGACTTTACCTTATAGAATTCATACCCTTAACTTTTTTTTTAGCTCTTTTATTTTATTTCAATAAAAAAAATATGGAACATTACTTTCGGAACGCCCATCGTACACCACGTCGCATAATAAATTATAAGTCTAGTTTATTCAAATTTCAAATCATAGTCTGATTCGGTAGACTAATAGCGATTGTATCTGTGTAATTACTCGATCGATTTAAGAGAAAAAATAAATTATCGTTTCTGCACCTAATTTGGGTAGTATGAGTAATGTGTACTTACTTGCCTGCTGGGCTAACGACCAAGTTAGTGAGTTGTAGCCCGCCTATAGGCTTAGCTTACAATCGGCCTAGACAGTATTTAATGACTTCTCGATTGCCTTGCAGATTCTGCGATACCAGATCGCTGCCTCCGCGAAATCGCGCCTGCATTATTCCGCAAGACTGCGTCGTCAGCGAATGGTCCGACTGGGTGATCAAACAAGAAGGTTGCGTCGATTATACCGGAAAGGTGAGATAATTTGCCATTTTAAACACAGATATACTCAAGTAAGTTACACGCGATGATTTACCCCGGTCGTTCTACACCTTAGTGCTCCTACAGCGAGGACTGATTTTACTTGAACTATATACTCGCTTTTGGACTAGAACGCTATTCCGTCTCGCTTTCGAGACCCATTTTGGACGAAGAATAGTCGAAACAGAAAAAGGAAGGCTGACTACTTGGCTATCGAGTAGCATTCGTCGTTTGTAGTCTACATACTCGTATACCTGATGCAGTATACAGGGTGTCCAGTGAATTTCCCTTTTTTGAATATCCTCGGAACAAAGTGTCGGATCAATGCGCAGCAAAAGAGGTTCTTCCTCTCCTGGTGAGAAAAAAAGCTCCTCCCATAAAAAGAGCTGAGGCGTGCCCCTAACTTTGGAATCTTAAATGGAAACATATCAAAGTACATATCAAGATAGGGATATATTGGGTCTCTGATTACAAATATCGCATTCGGTTTTTGGTCCGTTCGCGATTTGGCCCCAAATTTAACTTTTTCTTAATCCGGGAGGCCAAGTTGATTTCGCCGAAAAAATAGAACAAGATACCAGAGTGGGGTATTTTGGGTCACTGATTACGATTATCGCAGAGGATTTTTATAATCCGATCCGGATTTAGGCCCCAAGACCGCGAGGAAAGCAATGGAAAATTACCCGGGTCAACACTCACGGTGAAAGGACTGAAGGGGAGTAGCTTACAACGTATTAGGATGTATTCAGACCGCATTCAGTTCTGTTAAGACTACTCAGATTCTGCTAATAGCAAGACCTGATGTTTAAACTTGACAAAGGGCGTCATTCAAACTCCTTCCGAACTCGTTAACACCCGTCAGGCTTCAAACAATAAAGCTCATTCCACTTTTTCAAAACTCATTCTGACTTTCTCACTGCAGTCGGCGATCTTCTTCTTCTTTTTCTTCTTCTTCTTCTTCCAATGCATGTTCATTGGTCATAATTTGGATCATGTTGCTGAATGGTTTTCGGCCCAAATTCGACTTTTTTTTCGTTCAGAAGAAGCAAATTGATTTTGCTAAAAACATTAAGCAAGGTATCAAATTAGCGGTATCTTGGGTCGAATATTTCGAAAATTCAGTCAGATTTCCGATCTGAACCCGATTTGAGCACCTAATTCCAGTTTTTCTCCTTCTTGGAGAAATTGATTTTGCTGGAAAAAATTATACAATTAATGTATCAAAATAAGCGTATTTTCGGTTTCAGATTTCGAGAATTCAGTCAAACTTTTAACCTAAATCAGATTTTGGGCTCTAATTCAACTTTTTCTGATTCTGAGAGCTCAAGTTGATTTTCCTGGAAAAAATTAAACAGGGTGTCGGAATAGGGGCTTCCTGAAGCGCTTGTCTCGAAAATTCAGTCAGATTTTTAATCCGACCTCGACTCGAGCTTTAAATTAAATTTTTTCCAAATTTCTGAGGGACTTTCTTAAATTTCCCTGAATTCCTCCCCCTCCCCAAAAGAAACACAAAAAACATTAAAAACACTGAATAACTTATTAGAATTCGAGTATTTCCAGTCACTAATTTCGAATATGTTCAAACAGATTTTTGATCCGACTCCGATTTGGGAACCAAATTCACTTTTTCTCCCCATCCGAAGAGCCTTATTGACTTTACGAAAAAACTGAACAAAATATCGGAACATAGATCTTTTCAAATGCCGATTTCGGAAATTCAATCTGATTTTTGATCCAACCTCGATTCGGGTACTGAATTTGTCACTTCTGCATTGTAAGTTGTCCGGTTAACATTACTGAATTAAGAAGTGAAAAAAGAACTAGTTTATTTCCTTGAGGTTCGTAAAGAAAAATCTTTCCTCTATTTTACTGAGGAAGAGGAGCTCCATTCCAATCTTCGAGAAAACAACCTGATGCGCAAAAACCCGCCAGTTGTCCGCGGGAAAGTTACCCTTTTGTAACCCTTCGATTACCCGTCAGTTACCCTCGGAAACCCTTCAGTTACCCGGGTAATCGAAGGGTTACAAAAGGGTGGTAATTGGCAGGTTTTTACGCATCGGGAAGCAAAAAAAGAGTCCGACGACTGCATAGAAGGATTCTAATGATTTCTCTAGTCGTCAATTCTCGGCATCGCTCGGCATTCTTCGTGTCGGCCGGCTGAAAAGTGATGGAACGAATGACTGCATAAAGAGGAATACGCAACTACATCCCAATGGTAACGTTTTTCTGCTGAACCTTTTTTTACGGAATCTTTCGCGAGTCGAGCCATTAGACATATCCATGTCAAAAACCGTATTCATTCCCTTATAAAATTAAAATTAAATTATGCCTTTTCTTTTGTGAATAAAAAGAATTTCGCTCCTTCAGAGAAATGAGAAAACATTTTCACTCTGTGAGGAAGAGGGGGATTGATCCATTTCCTTGTTTCAATGACAAGAAATTCATTACCTTCTCTGAGAATGGCGAAAGAATACTGAAAACTGAGAAATGTGTTTCTTTCCTGTGGGGAGGAGGAAGAATTCGTTCCCTTTCTGGAATGAGAATATGTTGTTCCGTGAAAGGAAAAACGAAGGTTCAGAAGAACCTTATTTATTTCTTCGACGAAAAAAAAAAAAAAAAAAAAATGTCGAAACCTTATGAACTTGAACATTTCATCAAGTTGTGGTTCAATGTTCAGTAAGACTGTTAAAATTTTTTGAAAACCATTCAAAACTGTAAGCTTTGTAAAAATTCCGTTGATATTAGGAAAAAGTTAATTAAGGATCCATTACTAAGAAAAGTCATTGAAAAATCATTGAAGATTTGAGGAATACAAGGCACTAAAATTAATTACAGCAAGTTGTTAAGCTCGATGAATAGAAAAAATTCTCTCCGATTTTTCAAATAAAAAGTTCTATCATCTTTCATAGAGCAAGGAGAAAATCTCTACTCCCTCAGTGAGAAGACTTATGTTCCTATCTATGAAGAAAGAGTAGAGAAACTTTCCACAGAACCGAAATAGGACAGTTACAAGTTTTACAGTCTTGAATGATTTTTAGGAAATTTTTAAAGCGTCTTAACGAGCATTGAACAAAATTTTGATAGGATTTTTACAAATCTTACCGAGTTTTGATACCTACTTGATTGAAATTTCCTTAAGTTTACCAAATTGCTATAAGTCTTACAGTCTATAAACTTTCAAAAAAATTTTCAGCCAAAACGAAGCCGAATTTTTAGAGATTCTCAATGGAATTTTACAGGTCTTTACTGTTTTTAATAGCAAGTCTTACAGTCTGGAAATACGTCAAAATTTCCTTTATTTTTAGCAAAAAGATCAATTTTACTTTGTCTCAGGTTGGCTGAGTGGATAGCGCGCTGGTCTCGAAATACGGAGGTCCCGGGTTCAATCCCGCGTAGCAACTTGCTACATTTCGACTTAGGCCGATTTTTCGGCAAGAAGTAGAGAAGGCTAAGACAGCCCTAACAGCCTCCCCGACGGGTCTGAGGTAATACGCGAAAGGGCGGATTCCAGGGCTCGGGTTGAGAGCAAAATTAGAAAAGAACCCAGAGTTACTGAGCAGGACTTCAGTTCCTTCTTCGAGATAGGCGAAATTATTAAAAACTAAGGAACTGTTTCTTTTTCTCGAGAAAAGAGAAGAAACCCCTTCTCAGTCTTGAATCATTTTATTCCTTTTAATAAAGACCGAAGTTCTTATTTACGAGTATTGGGGGTTCTTTTCTTTTTTCAGGGGAATGAAAACACGGTTTTTTCTCTTGCAAAATGGAACAGTGTTCTTCTTTTCTTCACATTCCTCAAGGAATTTCCTTCCCCGGGGATAAAGAAAAAATTGAAACATGAAAATAGGAGAAATCCTTACGCTTTCTTAAATGCAGGGGCGAAACTAGCTGTTTTTTCTAGGCGGGTGACAACTGAAAATTTTCAGAATAAAATGAATTGAAAATGAATATTTTACCGAGTGGCCAGTAAACTTCACGATTTACCGAATTTTCCAACTGCACTGACGACCCGGGGAGGGGTGACACCCTCTTTGTTTCGCCCCGGCTTAAATGAAAATAACTTTGTTTCTTTTAAGGATGAATGAAAGTTCTCGAAAGAAAATAGATGATTTTCTTTTCGTTTTTCAAAAGAATGAACACGATTTTTTCTCGAAGAATGGAGCAAATTCTTTCATTCCTTCATTTTCTCAAAGAAAAGAACGGAGTTCATTTCCCAATTTGGCAGTGATGAGACCTCTTGCAAGGAGAAGTAGAATTTGGGGCCCAAATCGGGTTCGGATCAAAAATCTGGGTCAGTTTTAAAGATGGAAAAATGGGTCCTCCTGTAACATTATTTAATAATTATTATACCTGCTTTATACCTATTGCGATAACTACGTATCAAGCCTATCATTCGGCAATCAGCCATTGATTGCTATTATCTATCTAGCATTTGATACTTATAACCCCGGTACACGACAGAAGCGTGTCTAAAGTAAAATTTGGAAACTTTTAAGCACTTGAGATTAGCGTATTCGTTTGAATATCATATATTCGAATTTACATTTGTGCAGGTGGTGCCAGAAGAAGCCGAACGACAACGGTATATCCTTCGTATGCAAGAGGGACAAGGTTTAAAATGTCCTCATTTGAGTGAAACTCGTTCGAGAAAAGATCGTTTACCCTTGTGCGCCGATAAGTAAGTCTTCTCTCACTAAGTATGGATAATATCGCAAAATTAGCAATATTTTTTTATGAAAAGAAATGCTGTTTCGGTTTTATTTTTATGGTAGTCTGTTATATTGGTGTCCTATAGACTCTTAGTAATATTTACTTCAAATCATATGCGAAGTTGCTGGTGATGACCTTGCAACGAGGGAAGATCTTTTACCTCTCTCCCCTCTCCCTAGTCAGTAGAATACTAAAAGGTGATGTCAACAGGGAGGAATGGACGCAAAAAACCGTCAATTTTACCACACCACACCATACCAAATCTAAGAACATCCACTACTGTACCATATCCTGATACGTACATGTATAGATCTACAGAGTGCACTCGTGCTTCTCTTCTCCGACAACCCCCCCCCCCCAATTGACGGAACCTAACATGAAATGTTCTGTTTACTCGGGTGGTTCGTGCCCACGTAATAAAATTCTATCGCTCTGGCTACTTTAGACATTAGATGTGCATCGTATTGGGTATTGACTACGGGCTTCTCGCCGAAATTCTGATCAAAAGTCAACATCGAATACTCGGTATCGCCCACTTTTGCATATTCAACCTTCACATTTGTCCCGTTCGACATGCTCGCGTTTATTTTGACATTTTCGAAGTACGCGTGGCCATAAATTATGTGGTGTATTCGCGGGTTTTCCGGAATTTGCACGCGAAATCAAAACACCGAGAGTGTGTAAACAAACGCGTGTATTTATCAATAGTAAAAACAGTTCTGACTTAGATTACTAAAACATTAACTGTGACTAAACTAAACGGCTGCCTGGCCGATCGATGGAGAAGAAGGAGAGTAAGTCATGAGAATAAAAAGAAGAAGAAGAGCATGGCTTAGAAAATATCACATATTTGTGAAGGAAGTACAGGTATGCAGATGACAAAAGACGTTTGTTAGGCACTCGTGTCGTGCTATGCAGCAAGTAGCCAGGCAAGACGATTTATATAAAAATGTACATTGGAGAGGAAAAGGTCATCGCATATTTCTTTTTTTTTGTACGTGTTTACTTCAAGTAATTTTAACCAAATCTAAATTTATTATGCTTTATCAATTCCTTCATGCTCTTTCCCCTATGTGCCTGCTACAGCGCTGCGATATCGTCGGAGAAGGGATGAAGCTTACTAGTGTCTGTCGCATTTCGCGTAATTCATCTACATAATGTACGTCGATTTACCTGTCTATCGTCTTTCAGGTATAAGTGGCAAGTCTCAAAATGGAGTACGTGCTCGGAGCCAATTACGCTAAGTCCGGTCCAGTGCGGCGGGGGAATTCAAACGCGACAAGCAACGTGCGTTGACGCTAAAAGTGGTCAACCTTTACCGAATAAGATCTGCGGAACCGTGGAAAAGCCGCCTCTAATTCAAAGGTACGGAGAGCTTTGTGAAATGGTCGTGTAACGTAAGCCGTATCAAAGCTGTTACATGTACCTAGTTATTATACCTTTCGAAAGTGCCTACTTACTACCTATGGTGACGCATTGCAAGGGCGTACTTACCTACTATATAGGTAATTCTAAAAGAATGTTGCTATTTTACTACCCCCCCCCCTTTGTTTTTTTATCAGATGATTTTCCCAAACTTTTTGATTGATAACATTGATGTACTCTACTTATAATACTTGGGTACAGTTGGATCAAAATTAGCCTTCCTCGAGGGGCGGTTAGAGCGCCTAAGACATATGACGTGCCACTACGATGGACATTGCATCCTAGCTACAGTCAACACTCTGTATACCTATAAGTATTTTTTCTATTTATAAAACAAAATGGACAAACAAAATAATGAGACCAACAAATTTTTAACTATACATTCAATATTATAAATTAAAAAATCAGGGAAAATAATTTCAAGAAATTACTTTGAAATATCAGGACTGAATTGAATTCCATTACAAAAATAGGAACTCAATGAGAAAATGAAGATAACTTGTTGTTTTTAACAAATTAAGGTATAAAGAAGAAAAAGTTGCATAAATATTAATAAGAATACATTTTCGTTATCATATCTTTGAATTAAGGAAAAGTCATAAATCAGCAATGCATACACTAGAAAGTAATAAAGCACTTCTTAGGATACTTTTAGGGGGTGAAAGTTTACAAACAATCTGATCAAAAGTAAACGTGTCAATATATTCCACTTGAGAGTAAATATAAATAAAACTCTTCTTGATATGTTTCTGTGCCTATAGTTTGACACAGGTTTAATGGACCGCCATTTTCTTGCAAGTTCGGTCCGTCGAAAGAAAATCGGCTGAAAAATGAACCCCATGCGACCAGTTCTCGTTTCACGGACTGAACTTGCAAGAAAATGGTGGTCCATTATACCCGTCCAAAACTATACGGTCCTACTTTCTGTTGGGAGGTGCTAATACTAGGGTGCTATAGTTTCACACACTGGACCGCCATTTTGATCCCCAAGTTAGTTCGAGCTCGAGCATTCTCGAAAGCGCTCGAACGGGTGATTCAAGGATGTTTGGGCTAATTGGGAATCAAAATGGCGGTCTAGTACACCCGTGTGAGACTATAGTAACCTACTACTAATACTTGCTGGACGCAGCTATCCCTAATCACACTACTCGTCCAAACTACCCGTAACTAGTGTAATGTCTATACTACTGGTAATTCGTGCAACACTACGGTTTGGTGTGTGGTGGGACGTATGGCGATGCACGCATGTCAAAGTGGCCCCTATGACACCGCACCCCCGGCCACAGGAACTACCCTTTCGAGTAGGTTTCACGACATATTCTCTAAACCAACTTCTCTAAAACCTTTTTCTCTAATAAAAAAATTCTCTAACCCCAAATTCTCTAAAAGGAATTTTCCCTAAAAAAAAATCTCTAACGTTATTATTTCGTCATTTTCTCTAATTCTTTTTTGAAAAATGATTTTATATTTTGATTTTATGATATATCTACATTCGCCGCAATTGTACGTAAGTACTCGAGTAGTGGCTTCGTTTCGTATTCCGCGGCGATGGACTCTAATCTTCGCTGCAGATCGTGCCATTTCTTTGCAGGGGCCGCCTTTAATTTCTTGCCCATTGATAGCTCGCTGATGCAGATCTCGGTGAAACCTTGTTCTTTCTGTATTTCCGCGATCGCTGTGTAAATATCCGGATGGTGTTTACCAACAACGAGTCGGAAGCGGTTGTGCCATCCCTCCGACACGTTGTTGGTACGGTACGATTTATCCAGAGCCGTTGCGAACTGGTTCCATAATGATATCGGATATCTGAGCCGCGTGCCTCGGCGTCTACCTCTCGCTGGCCTACCGGTGATGTAGTTCTCCTGGAAATAATCGTAGACACCAAGCAGTTCAGCCGGGCATTCGCGTCGTAATTCAGTGAAGGCGGTTGATACATCATCCTCGGGCACAAAAGCTAGTGCCAGCAGCATGTGCGTGAATCGTTTTACGGATCTATCCACTGGGTCTCGGTACTGTTCTTGTAGTCCAGCGGCTTGAACCCGTCTGTAAATTATCTGGCCTAAATGGAAGTAGCAGCCTGAGCGAGGTACTCCAGGAAAAACCATTTCACAAGCATTGAGAATTGCCAACTCGAAGTCACACATTATTTTCGTAGGAACGCATGGTGTTATGTTGAATCGATCGACAGCAGCCTTCACCGCTTCCAACACTTCTCTGTAGAGCTCAGTCGTCTTCCCTGACAGGAATGCGTAGACCAACGGTACCGCGACGATTTCCTCCGGATGACCTGCACGTGCTCGTAGACCCATAATCGTGAACAGCTGGGCAAAGATACTCGGTGCTGTCTTGAATGTTCCATCGAGGAACCACGTGGCGCTGTGGCACAACAGCTCAATGTTCTTTCGAGTTGCGAAAACAATGACTCTTGGTTGCACTACTTCATCGTGCTCTTCTTCGGAATCGGACTCGGAGTATTCGTCTGACGAATCTTCAACGGGAGGACCGGAATCGTGGAGGAGGAATTGTTCATCCAGCAATGTTTTTTTGTACCTGTCCGGTATTTCCTTCAGGTGCCATCGTTTTGTCGGAGCTGCTGGGAGGTCTGTACGACGCACTCTCTGCACAGTTCTGCACAGTTCGCACAAGCGATGGCTGAGAGGGTAGTTGGCTCAGCACTTCTTCGCTGACACCCTGAAGTTCGGTCCGTAACAGTTGCGACGGCGGTTGTTCTGGATGCGCCTGTGCTTTTCGTTTTATACGCCGTGTCAGTTCCTCCGCCATGATTTCATCTGTGTTCGGCGGATGAACATGAGGCGAGGCAGCCGGGCCCTTGAAAATTGTTACGGGACCGAGTGCTGGGTCGCTGGTTACCGCTCGGGCGTTACACTCTTTACGGTAATACTTCCGGCATACCCAGTATGCACGGCCTTCGGCTAAACGCGAGCGTTGATAAATGTACCCTTCTAGGAACATTTGCTTGTCCTTGATCTCTGCCATTGTCAACTGATTTATGAGAAGTATGTCGCAGCAACCCGGGGTCTTCTCTCACTTTTTTCGCTTCTAGGCAATTCGAAATTCAATGTACCACTTCTGCTTTAGAGATACTTCATTTTCGGAAGAAGTGTTGTTCGAGAAATTGTCGTGTAGAAAATATCGTTAGAGAAATTTGTTAGTAGAGAATATGATTTTGGAGAATTTTGCTTTAGAGAAATTTGACTTTAGAGAATGTGGTTTAGAGAATATGTCGTACAATCTTTCGAGTATCGCGTCAGTGACCGGAGGGATGCCTTGGGGCCGGGCCCGAGCCCCCATTTCTACGTGCCGGAACGGTGCGCGCGTCCTACCAAGGCCACCATGGGGTTCCCTACTGACCGAGGTCCGCACTCCCTGAGCGCTCGCCTGGAAATTTCAGGTGCGGTTTAGTGGTTACAATGGATCAGCCAGATCAAATAATGGTTGATGCTTAAGCTATAATCAGGGGTTCTCAAACTTCATATACTCGAGGACCCCCATAATTATTTATGTAGTCAATGCGGACCCCTTTTTCTAGAAAACAATATTGCCCTGCTCATAGGCATGGATTGAGCTAGCCGTGTACACATTTCGTAATACAACCCAAAATTGTTATTTTCAGAAATAGGCGTCCTTGGTGCGAGTGATTTAAAAAAATTAGATTAGAATATTTTTCGCGGACCTCTAAAAAACTACTTGCGGACCCCTAGGGGTCTGTGGACCACACTTTGAGAAACTCTGTTCTAGATAGACCGCTAATCAGCCATTTAAACCTACGGAATCGAGTTGTACGTAAGATGTGATAAGAAATAGTGATATTCGGATACCTATGTACATTCTTATGGGCGTTACCCGATTATCTTTATCTATTTTTCATCAGTAGTGTGTTAGTATTAGTGCATAGAGTGTGTATTCTTATCACATGCTGCGAGTACGATTTTTGGGCAAGGAGCGGTCTATCTAGTATATGGTCTAAGGGTTGATATAAAAATCGCGAAGTAAACATGAATCATGAGGCTGAGAAGGAGATTACGTTTCCCAACCATTATTTGATTTGGCTGATCCGTTGTAACCACTGAACGGCAGTATTCAAGTTACGGGTAGCATGAACGAGTAACCTGAATTTGGGAAAGGTGCATACAGTAGGAAGCGGTTGAAAATTTACAGCTACGAAGGACAAAAAAAGCAGGAGATTTGTTTTGGAAAATGGCTGTACTGATTCTTGTTGACATTAACTTGGATTTCATGGTGTCGACTTATAAATCTAACCTTTTAGAATAACACTGCACTATCAGTTTGTTCTAACTGACAGCAAGAAAATGCAAAAGTATTTCAGTGTTACTAAAAATGTAAAGGACAGCCACGACGGTGGACATTTCAGGCATGTTTTCTCGATTCCTGATAAACTGAAAAGAGGCGTATCATCTCCAACATGCGAAAAAGGTAAAAAGAAACGATTCTCCAAGCAATAGTAGATACAAAATGTTTTATTATAGCCCTCTTATTCTTCTGTATGGGGGAGGGGCAACATTACTGTAGAATTACCCATGTTCGAAATACCAGTAGATATGAAAACAATGATACTAACGTACCTTACACCCTGTGACCTCAATTTACTCTTGCGTAACTAGTTTTTCACTTTCAAGAAGAGACGATGCTTCGGTGAAGCGACATACTCGATTTCCAAAGTTTCTATATTAAAAAATATACTTACATAAAACGTACAACACGAGAAAACCGACACAAACTGGAAAACTATAACATATCTGAGAACAGTGGAACAGATGAAGTGCGAGTATGTGCGATGGGCATAGCTAGTTGGTCTGCCCCCTCGTAACTTCGTTAAACAGTGATTTTTCTAATTTTAGCCCCCCCCCCCTCTACACTCTTTCCTCCTTTCAAGACCAGACCACCATCTAGAACAAAAATGAAGTAACGAAACAGCAACAAATCGAAAACATGTTGCTTTTATATATTTAATTTATTAATAAACTGAAAAAAAAAAGAACGATGGGTACTACGTAGGTAGGTAGGTATTATTTACTATGTACTTCACGCGTAATAGGTAAGTGTACCTTGTAAATTACAACTGACTAGCGCGCGTGTTATAACGGGTACCTATATTTGCAGATGTGAAATGGCGTGTCCACGTGACTGTGAAGTTAGCCAGTGGGGCTCCTGGGGCCCATGCTTACCATCTCAATGCCCGACGAAAAACGATGGAACTGAAACAACGCAATCCGGTAAGAACACTCGTACCTAAATAAGTAGGTGTTACATAGGTACATGTATCTATTTTCACCTACCAATACCACTATCTTCTGCACCTCTACACGTGACAAAATACTATCTATTACATACAAAAATTGGCTCTACCTACTCGTAGAAATTGCGCGCTACCTCATGATGTACAATAAAGTAAAAAAATGTATCTTGTAAGCACAGGTAAAGATAGCCTATTCTGAACGGTATCGAATGTTTACTTTAGGCTAGTTATACCGGATGACACTTGTATAATAATGTATCGCGTATGTGTTGTACTTGTCTCCAGTCTCTCATAGAGGATGATGCGATGGTACACCTGTATGGTGAGAACTTGCTAAGCACCTATGTATGTACGATGTTTCTAAAGTAAGGTCACACATTTGTTTTCTCCGCAATGGGTAACACTGGTGCTCTAAAATTTTGAGGGAATGCCCACGAAATATCTAGAGGCAGATGTTTTTTTATTCGGTAGTGTTTCGTTGAATGGTTCGCATACTATGTAATTTTGAACTTGGAATCTAAAGGTACCTACTGGTTTGTCTGATTATGAAATACACAGTCGCTCCCATTCTGTTTCCTTTATGGGAATCTGACAGCTCATATGGAACTCAACACAAGCTAACCTTTCTCATGTGTGCAATTAGATCATAGTACCTCTGGTTTCGTTTAAAAAGCATGTCGCTATCGACGCTATCTCGTGTTGAAAACTGGAAATTATGAAACGACAATCTTCTGTTAAGAGAGTGCGCACGTATGCAATTGGTTCGTCGTACACATCTGTCATCATCGTGTGTGCTTGTGCGACCTTATTTAAAAGCTTTCTATCCACGTATACCCATAACGTCTGGACACTGCATTATTTGTACCATAATATTATGGAGAACATAATCGATGTAGATTTTACTGCCGGATACATTTTCCAAAGTCAAAAACTTCATGACTTCGCGCACTCACAATCAAACAGACTAGTACCCTTAGATTCTACGTTCAAAACTGCATACCTCGCGAACCATTCTACAAGACACTATAGGATAAAAAAAACATATGTCTGGAGACAGGTATCTCCTGGACGTTCCTTAGAAATTCCAGAGCACCAGTGTTACCCATCGTGGAGAAAAAAATGTGTTACCTTACTTTTGAAACATCCCACGTATTTACACGAATGTTAGTGCCTGTCAGAGGTGCCGAATGAACGACAGGCCATTCATGGTCGTACTATAAATGAACGTTGGTCGTTTGTTCATGTTTGTTTGTGTTCCTATTGGAGGTCGGATGAACGAAATTGAACGCGTTCGCTGACGTTCAGTTTAAAGTTTAAATGTAGGGCGGGTCATAGGAGGGCTCTTCACACTTGTGACACTAACATTGCACTAACACACTCAAACATACATACACTTTTATTTCGTCCGTTCCTTCAAGCGTTCGTTCAAGATGGTGATTTTGAACCTACGGCGTTCGTTCATACGAGTATGATATGTCGTCGTGAACGGATAAATACGAACGGCATTAATTTCCGTTCGTTTGGCACCTCTGGTGCCTGTATGCCTGTACGAATACTGTATAACCATAGAGGAGGTTAGAATCAAAACTCACACGTGCCAAAAATAGCGATTTCAGGGTAAGAACGCCATCATCTGATGCAGAAAAAAAGTACTCCAACATAGGCAAGGCAAGTTAATATTGAAAGGTATTACTTCCATCATAATGTAGCTGTAAAAGTGCTGCTGAGAATCAAAACTCACAGTTGACAATGGCAAATGTGAGTTTTGGCACGAGCAAATGTTATCAGCACGGAGTTATTTGTTGAGAATCCAGATTGGTCAGAATGTTGACGATTTTTCTAGTAGAATATTGTACTTTGTGTGCTTCAAACCGTATTTAACACAATTTAATAGTATATTTTGCAACGAGTACAAGAAGCGTGTCATTCGTGATGCGTGCAAAGAAGTCGCACGAGCTAATAACGGGCTTTTCTTGCAAAAGTTGCAAACTATATTTTTTTCAACAAATGCTCGAACAACAGTTTATAGGAGTAATTATTAAAGTCTATAGTTTTTTTATCAGTATCCTAACCTGTCATCCTACACTAGCGCTTCTACAGGAGAAAGATTTACACATGAATGTTTACTTTTTGTTCATTTGGAGGCTGTTAAGCAAGTGGGTACCAGCTAACATTTGTAAACAAAATGAGTTATCAGTATCGGTGGAAAGAGCATAAAACGTAGCATTTTTCAAAATTGGGCCCCCGATTCAAGAATGTGGACTCACGTTGAAAAAAGCTTATCAGTAAACGCCGTGCCATATAGTTTCTACATAGCTCTTAAACTTCGAATCACGTGTTCTCAAAAAAAAAAAAACAAAAAAAAAACGGATTTTGCTAGTTGGTTCCCTTTTGCTGAACAGCGTCCATTTTTGCACGAGAGCTTAGAACTTACTTTTCATGCATTATTGGCAGTGCACTCCACTGTCGGTTTAAAAGTTTCACGTCTTACAGTGAAAAATGATTACAAATAAGGCGCTTTTCAAACATGTATTGAAAAACAAAATTCTTTCCATATTGATACACTGCCGTTGCAGTATAACTTACACGTTACTTAGGAATGTTTTTCAGTTATTCGTTTTAGTGCGCTACTTGTAGATCTTCATTGACATGAGTTTACACCAATGTGTCGCATGTTTCCATGAAAATTTGTACGTTTTTTATGGTGTAAAAACAGATGTCAGAATCAAAACTCACACTTGTCATTTCTCCACCTCTCCGGCGCCACCATCTGACTATCTTGGACAAGTCTGACAATACGAATCGTGTTGTCTGGTAACACTGCACACGTAACACGAGTTGAAAAATATAAACCACTGCTGCCACTTTCTCAGTAATTCCCGATTTTATCAAAATGACATGTCGGGCAAGTTGCGTTTTGATTCTAACCCCCTCCTATGAATACTGGATTATCTGAGCGCAAGTTTTCCCCTACTTAAGTAATAATTGGTGGGACACAGTCCGATACACGCTACGCGATATAGCCGATTAATTTAATTTGACGATTACTGAATTCCTACTTAGGTGCATGAGGCAGTAAAATTTAACCAGAAACGTATTATTATTGTAAACAGGAGTGAGAAAACGGTTTCGAAGTGTTGTGGTTCCTCCCAGTGAACTAGGCATGGAGTGCCCAAACTTGAGTGAAAGTCAACCTTGTAGTGGAACGGAATGTTATACCTGGAGTACTGGTACATGGGGAAGCTGTCAGCTCGAGGCCGGACTCACGAAGTGTGGTTCTGGAAAGAGAACGCGACAAGTGTTTTGCATAACTCACCATAAGGTATGAGTTTCTTAAACTTTTATTTGTACACATATTTATTCGTACTTTTTGACTCGGCCTAGTAGATTGGGTCGTTATTGAAACTGCAATTTGAATGTACCTACTTACTATAGGTTCGTGGTCTGAATTCCTTTCTCTCTTTCTTTCCTTAACTTGGTACAGGAGCGCGTGAGTACAAGTAACAGAAAACTGAATTTGGATGTATTGGCCAAAATCAGAGCCGAATTGAAAGTCTAGTGATATTCAGAATGAGCAGCCAAAAAACTTATTTTGATGCTTTGTTCAAATTTTCAAGCTAATTTAATTTTGCACTATGTGGATACAAAATTTGAATTTTTTGGCTCAGACCGGGGGTGGATGAAGACTCTAATGTGATAATCGGAATCAACGACCCACAAAATCCCTACTAATTCCGATTTTGGTGCTTCGGTTAAATTTTTAAGCGAATTTAATTTTGCCTATTGTGGATTTCAAATTTAGATTTTTGAACCAAAATTGGAGCCAAATCAGAGACTCGTGATCATTGGAAACAATGACCCAGGAATCCCCATTTTGATATTTTTTTTTAGTACCTTTACATTTACAATCACAAAATTGGTGGTATGTTCGAACCCCTTTTCTGGAGAAGAGAGACTCTTGAAAATCCGACTTCGTAATTTTTTAAAAATGAAAGAGAAAATCTGACCGTTGCACGGCTGGACATTGTTACACCGATGTCGTCCAGGAGACTGTGTTGATGCGCATCCCCACATTTCAATGCCTTCTCTAGTCGTCCATTCTCCGTGTTGGCTGGTCGGAACGTGATAGAACGAATAGCCGAGTAAAGAGGAATACGCAACTACATCCCGATGGTAACGTTTTTCTGCGGAATGTTTTCTGCGAAATTTTTCTCTTTCGTGGCAGAGCCATTAGACACATCCATGTCGAAAAAGAGGAGGGACCAATTTGTGAAACATTCTATATAAAACGCTCCGCAGGCCAGGCGCGAGTAATACCCTCTTGTACCTACCTACCTCTACTAGTAAAGTAAGTACCGATCTACAGGCGTGAGTACTACTTATGGGTATGTACGCTGTCATAGGAAATCGTTGACGAATCCAAATGTTACGCGGCTGATAAACCAGTGTTGGAAGAATTCTGCGTCGTTCCTTGCGCCTTCGATTGCGTCGTATCCAGCTGGTCCGAATGGAGTCCGTGTTCCAGAGTGTGCAGTGATGCGCACTCGACTGGAGTACGTACGCGTAACCGATCAATAATCGCACCTCCTGGACCTGGTGAGCTGAATCGAAATTTCCATGTACATTGAATACATCGTGTACTCGTATAGGCCTCTTAAATTTATATAGGCTACTTACGCTCACTGCGCTTATGCGGTACGCTATTCAAATACCTGTACGTATCGTTTATAATTCCAGTTTTCGTTAATCGTTGTCCTGGGGCTACGAGGTGTATCTAATATTCGGATATTAACTATTACTAATATCACTTTTATTCGCTGTTCCTTCGCTCAGGAGGTCATCCATGCCCGAGTGAAAATGAGATGCATCAAACTGAGAAATGTAACGATTTTGGCTGCGACGGTTACAGCTGGTTGGCGTTACCGTGGCAAGAATGCAACGCTACTTGCGGAAGTGGACTCCAGAATCGCGATGTATGGTGTATGGTCAATAACGACGAACGAGTGGACGATAGATAGTAAGTGTACCTGGTCTCGAACATCTAACGTTTACTCATTCTGAGAAGTATCTGCTGCTACTGCTGCTATCTCATCGTCTGGATGGCGAAAGATAAGAATTAACTTTATCGTATAACTACTTTTCAGCTGCGAAGATTTACCCAAGCCAAACGAATATCGTTCTTGCATATCAGAATGCGAATCAGAGTGCCAAGTCTCTCAGTGGTCACCTTGGTCAAAATGCCCGAAAAAAACCTGTTTTCCTATAAACAGCAGACGTGAGTGCATTTAGTTTTTCACAAATTACACTTTACGCATACGTGGCACGACGCCATATGATAAGTATGCACATGACTAGATACCACGTGTCCGGTAAATGCCTCCCTTTTGAATATCTTCAGAACACAGCGTCAAATCGATGCGCAGTAAAAGAGATAGTTTTTGTTTGGTAAGGTCCGACAGCATCTTCGAGAAAAAAATGCCCTTCCTATGAGGGGGGCTGGGTCGTGCCCCTAACTTTGGAGTCTGAAATAGAAACATATCAAACAAAGTATGGAAAAAGGGATACATTTCCGATCCCAATTTCAGCCCCAAATTTGACTCTTACTCCTTTTGTGGGGCCAACTTAGTTTTGCTGAAAAAATTGAACAGTGTATCAAAATAGGAGTATATTGGATCGCTGATTACAATAATTGCAACAGATCTTTGATCCTATCTTGATTCTAATCCTCAATCTGATTTTTTTCTCTTTCTGAGGGGCCAAGTTAATTTTGCCGAAAAAACTGAACAAAAGATATCAGAGGGGCACTGGTTTCGATTACCACAGCAGATTTTTGATCCAATACTGATTTAGGCCCCAAGTTCCACTTTTTCTTCTTCTGAGGGACCGAATTGATGGTGTAGAAAAAAATTAAGTAAGGTACCTATGAAAATAGGGGTATTGTGGATCACAAATTTTGAAAATTCATTCAAATTTTAGAGCCGAACCCGAGTTGAGCCTATAATTCGACTTTTCCTCTTTTTGAATAATCAAATTGATTTTACCGAAAAAATTTTACAATTCATCCGAAAATTCAGTTAAATTTTTGATCTGAACCAGATGTTGGCCCCTTACTTGACTTTTTCTTCTTCTAAGGAGTAGAATTGATTTTGCTGAAATCATTAAACGTATCAAAATAGGAGTATGTTAGGTCTCTGATTATATCACATCAGATTTTTGATCCGAGTCCGATTTGAACCTTAAATTCGACGTTTTCTTCTTCTGAAGAGCCAAACTGATTTTGCTAAACACATTAAATAATTTACGAAAATAGAAGTATTTAGGGTCACATATTTTGAAAATTCAGTCAGATTTTTGATGTGAACCCGATTGAGGCCCCTAATTTTACTGTTTCTCTTTTTAAAGGGTCAAGTTGATTTTGGAGGTAAAATTGAACAAAGTATCGAAACAGGGATTTTTAGGTCGCTGATTTCGAAAATTCAATATGATTTCTGATCCCTCTCAAACTCGGGTCCTGTATTTGACGGTTCTTCCTTGTAAGGTGTCCTTCATATTGAATTGGGAGATGGAAAAAGAACTCATTCTTTTCCTTGAGGTTTGGGGAAAAAAGTATTTTCTCGTCTTTTACTGAATGGGAGAAACTTGGTTCCATTCTTCGAGAGAAAAAACCGGGTTCACTCACTTGAGAAAGAAAAGTATCCCTTTACTTGTAAATAAGAACTTCGCTCCCTGTTCTGCAGAATGAGAAAACATTTCCACTCTTTCAGAAAAAATTATTCATTTCCTTGGTTGACAAGACGCTCATTTTCTTCTTTGTAAATTGATAAAAAATTGAAAAATAATTAATTTGCTCTTTCCCTAAAGAAAGGAAAGAAAATCCCTTCTCTTTCCAAAATGAGATTAATTTTGTTCCGTTAAAAGAAAAATGAATATCCAGAAGAACGTCATTGCTTTCCTCGAGGAAAAAGAAAAATCTGTCAAGATTTTATAACTTTTGAACATTCCATAAAGTTGCCGTTTAAAGCTCATTATGACTTTGTTAGAATTTCCTGAAAACTACGTAAAACTATAAAACTAGTAAATATTTATTAAGACTCTATTATTAAAAAAATTAATGACGAATCATTAAAGATTTGAAGAATGTAAGATATTAAAATGTATTGCAGCAATTTGTTAAGCTCGATGAAACGCGTATGCATCGAGAAAAATCGTTTCTCTACTTTTTCGAAGTAGGACTTCTTTAATTTTTCCTAGAGCAAGCGCCTTTAATAATGGAACTATTGAAAAAATTTCGCTCGTCAAAAAGACCCGTGTTTCTACCTTTAAAAAAAGTGTAATAGTCATTTTCACTGAATCTTAATGGAATGGTTACATGTCTTGCAGTTTTGAATAACTGTTGGGAAATTTTTAAGGCCTCTTGAAGGACACTGAATCGCCAGTTCTGTTATTAAATTGGTAGTGTATGATAAAAACATAATCGTAATTTCGTAATGTTATGGTCGTACCAGTGAGTTTTGAGATTCCTCTTTTGTGTTATACCTTGTATGGTACCCCGTCCGTCTTTTCTGTTCTCTGTATCATTAGAAATTTTCGTTTTTCGATCATCCCTCATGGTCTTATCGTATAATCGTTGATTTCATTAAATAACAGTTCAATTTTCGGGTTACACTTTCGTCAACGCAATTCAGCAAGGTTTGCGTTGCCGAAAGAATTCAAACTTTCTCAAAAAATTCTGATCTCCGGCGTTTTCAACTATCGGCAATTTAAAAAAAAAAAAAAATTTGTATTATAAATGATAATGGGCTCATTTCGTACATCAAATTATGTTATCAAACACAACCGACTTGATAACAAGAGAGGCGAATACGTATGCAATACTAGGTACTGGAAAAGTCCTATAAACAAAACTTCATTTTCTTCCTCGAGATAGGAGAAAAAAATTGAGAAATAAGAAATTGGTTCCTTTCATCGAGAAATGAGGAAAAATTCCCTCTTCTTGATTGAGAATAACTTTGTTCCTTTTAAAAAAGAGCAAAGATCTTCTAATTCACGAAAGAGAAGGTATGATTTTCTTCTCATTTTTCAGAGGAATGAATGTGTTTTTTTTTCTCTCGAAAACGTGGAACGAAGTTCTTCTTTTTTTCACATTTCTCAAGGAATTTCCTTCTCCGAGAATTAAGAAAAATGATAAATTCGTTTATTTTTCTCTCAAAAAAGGAGGAGAAATCCTTTCTCATTATTTTATTTCAACGAGATACTTACTGCACGAGGACAGTCCCATAGCTAACGCCAGGGCAGCCAGAGCAGGCAGGGCGAAACCCTAGCTAGCACATTTTTAGAAATAATAATAATAAATGGAAACAGCTGGAAGTAAAAAGAAATTTTGTGTTGTACTTTTATGGCTAAAGCCCTGGTTGAATAATCAAATGCCCTGGCACACACAAGCGGTTAGCTACGGGCCTGCCCGAAAGTAAAGGAGAATACCTTCGTTCCTTTTAAGGAAGAGCAAAAATCTTATTCATGAAAGAGGAGGAATGATCTTCTCATTTTTCAAGGACATGAACACGGGTTTTCCTTGATGAATGGAACCAAGTTTTTCTTTTCTTCATTTTCTCAAAGAAAAGATCGAGTCCATCTCCTGATTTTGCAATGTTAAGGCCCTATGAAAGGGAAGAAGAAAAGCTGAACCTGAGGCCAAAATCAGATTGGATCAAAACTCTGGCTGAATTTCTGAAATCTACGACCTCAAAATACTCTCTTGTTCTGATACATGATTCAACTATCCTATTTCCGACCGACACTATGAACTTGATTTCAGTTCAGTTCACAGCCAACTGACGAAAATCTATGAAAGCAACTGGTTAGTTTACAGTTCTGTTCACAGTTCAGTTCAGTTGTGCGTATTGCTTGAAGCCAATCAGTATATGATTTAGCTCTTCATGGTCACAATTCAGTTCGGTGATCCACATTTCCTTGGAAATTATTTTTGTATTACACATGCATCGAAACAACGGTTTAACAGTCTCATTTTGCAGATTGAAAGTACACGTTATCACGATAGATCGCAGCTGCGTTTGTAAATGCTACGGCACATGCGCAGAAGACTCTTTTCAGTCCTAGGACTTGTAAAAGGACTGAAAAAAGATGACGTCACATATTTTTCTTTCACAGATGTGTACAATCTAGGTACAATTAGCTGTTCGATGCATTTGTAATACAAAATATCTTACAATGCAAGGATTGAAGCGAGTTATCACGCCTCCGCACGACTAGCTTCACTCGCCTTCGGCTCGCTCCGCTAACAGTCGCACTCGGCGTGATAAAGCTCGCTTTCAATCCTTGCAGTGTAATATACTATTCCTTCTAGCCATTAGCTCATTGATCTTGATCTTTGCTGCGCGATCGATTAATTTGCAATGCTTAAAAGTTTTGCATCGTACAGCCATGGGTATACTTGAGCGAAAACTGTAGCTCCCCCCCCCCCGACACGCTCGACGCTCCACCAAACATCCTTCCAGCCATGTACTCATTGATCTTGATCTTAGCTGCGCGACCGCAGTCTGCAGCCGTGTTGGTAAAAATTTCCATTAGGATATGATACGCTTCTGTATGACGTCATATTACTGACCTAAGTGTACTTGAACGAAAACCGTGTTTGTACCAAATGTTACGCTCCCCCCGATATTCTTCCAGCCATTTGCTCATTGATCTTGATCTTTCCTGCGCGCCTGCAGTCTGCAGCCGTGTTGTTAATGGAAATTTCAATGGAAATTTCTTAATTAGGGAATGATACACTCTTTCCGACCGACCTCAATTCTGTCTGAGTTTAGTTCAGTTGTGCATACTGCGTGAAGCCAATCGGTATGATTTAACTCTTCATGGTCACGGAAATTATTTTTCCTTCTATAGCCATGTGCTCATTGATCTTGATTTTTGCTGCGCGGCTGCAATCTGCAGCCGATTAATTGCAAGACATATCCAGGTACCAATGTATCTGCATGCAGTGTAGATACTAGTCATCAGTTTACTGATGATTTTGGCTCCTTCCCTCCTGGGCGCGTGAAGTGAGCGTGTCCTGATGATGTACGTGAGCGCGTGAGGAACGTATTGTAATGATGTGACCTAGTAAGAAGGGTAGAGACATGACTGAATTGGTTAGGGCGTGATGATGTGCGTAAGAGGAAGTAAGCGAGTGAGATGTAGGCATGCGGAGGAGGATTTATACCTTGATCAATTTTCCAGCAAAATTAAATTGGTCCCTCAGAAGAAAGAGAGTCAAATTTGAGACCAAATCAGAATCGGATCAAATGTCTGATGTAATATTCGTAATACATTGTCGGCAAAGAATACCCAGTTTTTGATACTTTGTCCGATACTAAAGTTTGAGCTCACTCCAAGCCTGGGGATTGTATCCGAGTTTCGAGTCCAAAATTTTCGGTTACATGCAGAATTTCATCAACTCTCTTTGGATATAAATTAAGAGCTATGCTAGAGGCGGGCAAGTTGTGGGTGGGGAAGGAACAAGGGGAAGCAGTTGAGTTAAAATTCCGCAATTTCCCTAGGAAAAGTACGGTTCTGTTGAGTTGAGCTGCGAAAATTGGCCATTTTCGACATTTCTCTGGCTCTGGTCCCTGTTCTCCTTCATTTACGCCCCTCTGGTGACGACTATCCAGTCATCGACGAAGACATTTTCGGACGAAAGTGTTTGCTACAAGAAATTCTCACGCGAGGCTGTACCGGACAGTGATATGGGTTAACAATATCGGAAAAATCTGACATTTGGTCATTACCCACGGCCGGATCTGAAAATAATAATATGTCGGGGTATCTCTAGAAAATTTCGAAAATTACTAAAATAAGAGACACTCTAATCACCGCTGTGCTGGTACTTTGGCGTTACGTACTCCATCTACCTATATCGACTGGAAAATTATCTTGTGCTGTACCACGGATATTCGTACGTATTTTTTTCAGTGCATTTCTCCGAATCCGACGAAGAGCAGTTTTATCGCCGACGAACGCGAGTATCTTTAGATGGGCAGTTCTGCGCTCATTTAGAAGAAAAAGAGTCTTGCACGACGTTGGACGAAGAGTGCCCAGTGTATAATTGGACTGTCGGCGAATGGAGTGATTGCCAACTAGCGGAAGACTCTCGTTGCGGTTACGGATTACGCGTTAGAGGTAGGCTCGCGAATGGGTACGAGTACTCGTGCTTGGACGCAGACTCAAGGCTCGAGCTCAACAAGTTCGAGCCAAGACTGACGTTCTGGATACGAATGCACACAGCTTTCTTCTTCTTCATTCGTTGCGAAAAATAGGCTATCGCGGTTTCTCACGCGCGACTTTCCAGGGCAGGGTTGGTCAGGGTAATTGTCATTGTTTTCCTCGCGGTTTGTTGCAATAGTTTTCCTTCTTTGTGGCGAAGAGGGTGCAGATGCAGTTTGCTTACTAATCGCGTGTTTTCACAACGTTGAGTCAGCTGTCTACAATGTACAGGCATACAGTACCGCATCTTTCTGATCTGTTGGTAACACATCCTGTGGGCGTAAAACCTTGCTCATTCGAATTGGCAGCGTTACCGGGCGCGCTTTCTTTTCTCCTCGATTGATACTGTAGTCGTTCTATTCGCTAGGATTTTGTTGGGGGTATTTGAATATTATTGGCTTCGAATTCAAGATGCTGAACGCAGTATCACTGGACCACGGAGTATCAATCAAGCTGGATAGTTAGAGCACCGTATAACCCCGTCAGCTCGTACGAAAAAGGCATTACAATCGCATAGCGTGTTACCACCAGATCAGAAAGATTCGGTACTGTGCGTATGCCCGTCTTAGACAGCTGACTCAACGTTGTGAAAACACATGGATAGTAAGCGAACTGCGTCTGTACACATTTCGGCACTGAAAAGAGGAACGCTGACGCAACAAACTGTGGGGAAAGCAATGATAAACTACTCTGACTAACCCTGTCTTGGAAAGTCGAGTGTGAACATACGACTTGGTGCCTGAACCGAAATGATTTTAAGTCGTGAAATCCAGACACTTTAATCGTATCGAAATTCCTGTTGTGGCATTCTTCTCTTCATTAGTCGGTCTAAAAGATGATAGGCATTTTTTTTACCGCTTACATTCTGCACGCAGAGGTACGGTGTCTCGATGTGAAGACGAAACGTCAAGCCGAGCTTCGCGATTGCTTCAAAACGTCAACGCCGATTCCGTTGAGTGTTCAGCGTTGTCACGTCGACTGTCACACTCCGTGCCAGCTGACCGAATGGAGTCCGTGGCCACCGTGTATGGGAAAATGTTTTAGTTTTCGTCACCGAACGAGGGAATTAATAGGTTCGTAATTATATCGTTTTATTACTCGGTCTATATGGGTGTATGGGTCATTCTCTAGAAACTAAGAATAGTTTATGGATAGCAGAGAATATTCAACAAGAAGTGACCAGGCAGGACGACTAAGTGACTTATAAAAAATGTAAATTTAAGAGAAGATCGCCACACATAGGGTTTCTCTTTTACAATAACCCACTTTTCACCTGATAAGTAGGCAACCTACCCCGACAATATGTAGATATGTTTGCGTACTGTTACTTTTGGAGGGGCTGGGTTATGGTCAGATTTTGAAAAATTTTCTATCTTTGATATTTTTTTTTTATCATGACTGGAGATGGACAGAAAAATGGCACCAGTAGGTGATAGTAAAGGGCAAGTGTGATAACCATCGGAAAAACATGGTCAGAATCGGTTCAACAGGGTGTTCATAAAATCAATTTTAGTACAAATTATATCAGAAAATTTTTATATTTTTTCAATTTCCTGTGAAATGTGTCCTCTTAAGCTACTATTTCTTTATTCGCAATAGATTGTACATTAAATTTCCTATAAAAAGAGTCAGTAGCAATTTTCTTGTATCTGGATTAGAACTGCTCAAAATGGAGTTCAAGGGATTTAGTTCAATCCGGCGCGGATGATTTGGCGTTACGAATTCGGCGCGTAGAGTAACTTGGCGCAAAATTAATGAAGATGCCGATGTTGGAGGATTTAATGAATTACTTTGAGGATAGGAACATGGGCGACCTCTCAGGACAGGAAGAAAAAACCAACGATTTCGTATTCCGTGGTGGAATCTAGATAACGATTTGCGTGCCAGTAACTATACCGAGGCCAGATATCCGCGCTTGCAGGTCAAATTTGGTTTCTCGCATCCTACCATTTGGTGGTTCATTTGTACGTTGAAACGGGCACAGACAGGGCGGGATATACACTATGCACACCTGGAGCGTGCCACGGCGCAATCCCCACCGAAAAAGAAGAAGCAAGTCTACCGCGAGGAACGAATTAAAAAAAATTGTCATAGACTACGATAGCAGAGGGACCATCGAATACCTGTGAGTGATAGCGCATAAAAAATAAAAAGGGGAGGGCATGATATTAACCGGGAAAGTCAAGTTGGTTCCCAAATAACCTAATTGGTTCCCAAGCACCGCACCCCTCCTGGTCGAATTGGTTCCCGCGACCCAAATAACAGGTCATGGTCGAATTGGTTCCCTCACTACACCGCATTTTCCTTCCCATTTTACACCGACTCAGGACGGTCCGTAAGTATGGTTAAAAATACGATGTAGGTACATGATATAAGAAGAGTACTACGCCATCGCGGGTAGAAATTTAAAACAAACGTGTTTTATAAATTATTGCAAACGAGTACTTCTTCCAGTACGGAAATCGTCGATTTGTTGCTGCAAAAAGTTTTCTCCTCCTAATTTAATGTAGATTTCACTTTCGGTTGTCTTCAATATGTCGGCTAAATGAAATATGTTGGGGTGAGGTGCATTAAATATTTCATTTAATCTGCTGTGGAATCCCTCGCAAACGTTGGTAGTGCGTTGTCAACTTGGCGTGAACTCAGCCCACATTGAAGGAGGGAAATCACTATCAGGTGCGACATTATGTCTCCAAGATGTAATTTAAAAAATTATCATATTTTTTGTCATCTGGTTTCCGCTACATCAAATTATAACAAAAAGTCTTTAACTTGCTCCGAGGATAATAGAGATAGACCAAAGAAATATTTATGCAAGCGTCCATCTGGCGAATCTCGGTCGCGGTACGCATCTGCTAACCCTAGAGCCTACATTTTCCTCCATCAAGACTGTCCTAAGTGGAACCTGCAGCACTTAATTGTAGATGTTGGCCAGACAGCATTCGTCAACTCAGTAATCTGTAATCTACATATAGACCTGGGAACCAAACTTGACTATAACACCCGCGGTGCCGGATTCTGCCTAGGAACCAATTCAACTGGCTAAAAGTGTACTTGGGAACCAATTCGACGTCCACCATATTAACATATTAGTTTAGTTCATAACAAATCTTTTTTTCGAAATTTATCCTTAGAGGAATTTTTCCGCGCCGAATTAACCGTCTGCCCAAAGGTGCCTCCGCCAAATCCACTGCGCCAAATCGTCCGCACCCAATTAAACGGCACTTGAGTTCAAGATATTCCCGTTCAGAATTATTACTTTTTAACACAGACAGACCTTATGAAGATTATAATCATCTTCTTCAGCTACTTTACCAGTTCATAGAGTTATATCATTTATGGGGCTTATTCACTTCCCTCCTTTCATTTTTTAATCCATATTTGAAATTGAGGACAGAAATGAATTGAGTCCCGTGCCGAAAACAACAAAATTGAGTCCCGTAAGAAAAATAAAGATGTACGAACTGAGTCCCGTAAAGAAAATGTAGATGTACGAACTGAGTCCCATAAACATTCACATATCTTCCAGGCGGCGGTTCCATATTGAGTCCCAAAACCACATTTTTTACCGGATTGAGTCCCTCGGCAGCGGTGGTCATTATTATGTATGTTCGGATTGAGTCCCCCGGGTGCGGTGGTCATTATTATGTATGTTCGGATTGAGTCCCCCGGGTGCGGTGGTAATTATTATTCGTGTTCGGATTGAGTCCCGTACCCTACTCGGATTCAGTCTCAAGTTTGCGCTCAGCAATTCACATTTCCCTTCTCACTTTAACAGACTTAGGACTGTCGATGTACGCAATGAAGTGCGTACCATCGGTGTGATTAAAAATGCGAATCAGCGGAAAGCATCGTTAATATGAACAATAACGATCAGCTGTGGGCGATGGTGGCTTATCTTCGTTCGTTAGAAGAAATGCACGAGTCGTATTATTAGGTACTGTGAATTGCCTACCATGAATAACTCGGGCGAAGAAGGTACGCTTCTTCCGACGGGACTCAATCCGAAGCGGAAGCGCCGCTACTTCACCTTGAGTACCCCGCAAGAACGGGACTCAATCCGAACACGTTCATTAATTACCGCCGCACCCGTGGGACTCAATCCGAACACAAATATTAATGATCTCCGCAGACGGGACTCAATCCGAAGACGCCCCTTCCAGGTACTTGAAGCCTTTCTAGAGATACAGGATTTCTCGTACATTAGAATGAGAAGCCAGCCGAGCAATGATATTGATGTGAATGAAACGTTCCTCGGAGACCAGTTCACCCAATTACAAAAGGGGAAAATTAAGCGCTTCGAATTCGTGAAGCCTGTTTCGCAAAAATTTTTGCCCACGAAACTCAAATTTTCTAATTAAGGTACTTTTTTATTTTTAACGAAAACAAATTTTATCATTAATGTACTTCACTTTCACTTTCAACAATTCTACATCAATTCATATTCCGCGGGACTCAATTCATTCATCGCCGGCCAGGGACGGGACTGAATTCATGCAAAAATGACAAGATTGGACTTAATTCGTGATTGCCGGAAATGGACGCCCATGCAGTGAGGGCGGGGGGAGGGGGTTCTGGTATTTTGTAAAATTTAATATGGGTATCCAATAACTGGTTCCAAAGGTCTCTAAAATTTGGTTTTGGTAACATTTTGGCCATATTCCACAAAGTGTGGCGCATACCGATGGGAAGGAGGTGCAAGATGACAGTTTTGATAACTACACAGAAAAAAATTAAAGATCATGGAAAGGGGTTGTAGCGACTTCTGAAACCGATTATTGGATACCATATTAAACTTTACAAAATACTAGAACTCCCCTCCCTCATTGCATGGGCCTCAATTTCGAATATGGGGTAATTAGATGAAAGAAGGGAAGTAAAGAAGCCCCATAAATGATATAACTCTGTGAAGTGGTAATAGTTCTTAACGGGGATACCTTGAACTCCGTTTTGAACAGTTCTAATCCAGATACAAGAAAATTGCTAATGACCTTATTTATGGGAAATTTAATGTACAATCTATTGCGAATAAAGAAACAGTAGGTTAAGAGGACAAATTTCACAGAAAATTGAAAAAATGTGAAAATTTTCCAATATGATTTGCACTAAAATTGATTTTATGAACACGGTGTTAAACTAATTCCGACCTTTTTTTTCCTTTTTTTTTTTTTTTCCTCAGTGGTTACCACATGCTCTCTATTATTACTATTATTACTTACTGGTACCATTTTCCTGTCTGTCTCCAATCGTGAGAAGGGAAAAATGTTTAAAGATAAAACTTTAAGATTTGACCTTAACTCAGCCCCCTCAAAAGTAAGAGAATGCAAATATATCTACATATTGTCGGGGTAGGTTGCCTACTCACCAAATGGAAAGGAGGTCATAGCAAAAGAGACACCCTGTATATTACAGCATTTTTCCACGTCTTCGCTAACGGATACCATATAATGTCCACTACCTACCTTCTGAACAAGTAAGAAGTCCCTACTTGACAAATCAGCATTCGTTAGGGGGCTCGTGCAAAAAGTCTCTGTCATGTATACGAGTGCGGATTACTGAGTAGTAACTATCATTATGTGACCCCGGATAAGAAAAAGCTTCGTAGCATCAAGAAATCAAGTTCAGAATTTATGAGGTCCTGGTAGATATTTATGTAAAATACTTTCACATGATAATAATGCAGAACTCCAAAAATCACTTTTTGGGGTTGGACCGAGGCCCCAAATCGGGCCTATTTTTCTTTAAATAAAACTTTAAAAAGTGGCTGATCTAGAGTCATTTTGGGCCTTACTTTCCCGTGGTGCTGTCCTAATTGCCAAAACCTCTTCGGAGTTCCCCTGGGGTGAAAAAAGGGCTCCAAAAACCACGCTACGGTATCTCATATCTACAAACTGCTTTCTCAATATATTTGTAGGAGAATCTTCGCTTCATAAAACGTGCTCGTACGTACCTTTAACCGACGTCGGCCAATGTCCGTGTAACGAATATCATATCGAACCTTTCGGTGAATGGAGTTCTTGTATCGTTAACGAAACGGTAGTTTGCGGCACTGGAGTACGGTATCGCGCTAGAGCTTGTTATAATTCATATGGACAGAAGATTGACCCTCGGTGAGTGTACTTGCTAAGCACTATATTTGTGTACCTAGTATTAAGCTCTACGCAAAGAATATCATGTTACTATTTTATGATATGCATATATTAGAGCGCCAGTTATTTTTAAAAATCCAAATTTTAGGAAGCGCTCACTAAAATCTTGCGACATTATGTAAATAAGGAAGTAACTAAATTTTAGTTTAAGTGCCAAAAAACCATCCCTTGTTATAAAGACGTCACAGTGTTGAAGATCAGCTGCCTTAAATTATTAGGAAAACTACGTTGCTTGATGGGGGAAAAAAACTAAGAGCGATCCTCTAACGTTCATGTCGAAGCCGAATTCCAAGATCTCGAAGGTGCAAGAAACGATAGCTTATCTCAAATCTATAAATCTTCTCCTACTCTTCATCCCCTCCATAAGGTGCCACAATTTCCATAATTTTTGCAAATTAATGTTCAAAAGTCGAATCATAGAACCTTTGAAACCCAAGGAACGATACCCATCTTGTAACAGCACATTTTTGCCGTTTCCAGCATCCATCTTTCTCCCCAGATGCTTTAATTTCCATGGCATATGGAAAGCTACATATTTCGAAACTGAACGCAACATCGAAGAAAATCTAAGAAATAATACCCATAAGTATGTCTGGTAGAACGTATGGCGATACGCATGCCAAAGTGGCTCCTGAGACGCCGCCCCTCCGGCTCCGGAAACTACCCTTTCTAGTATCGCATCAGCGGCCAGAGGGACATATGTATTACAGCTAGTCTAATTTTTGATCCTCGCTGTCCGGAAAGGAAGCAAATTTTACGTTAGGGGGACATAAATACGGAAAATACGTAACCTTGGAAACCTAATTATTGATTTGTCAGTTTTTCCCGTACGCGTGCAAGTTTCCAAAATTGATTAAAGTCTTCACACATTGGACTAAGCATTAGAAACACAACGCTATTAATGTAACATTGAAGGGAGTGGCGGAAATATTCCAGACATGGCTATCTAAAAGAGTTGGGGAGTGTGCTCGGTGGCAACTTGCAGTTCATTTTGCTACAAAAATTGGTCATCTCGGAAAATTGACTCAAATTTCACATTTTGTTGGTGGGTAACAGCAGAAGGGGCCATTTTCAATCCTTTCACCCCCAACTGAAAAAAAAAAATGGAAACCATATTTTTTATAAAATTTTACGATGAACTGTATCTTTGAAACATGTTTTTATAAATTTGATAATTCTCAGTACAGGAGAACGTCGATTATCCGGACTAATTGGGACCGGAGGCTTTCCGGATAACGGTTTTCCGCATAACCGAAACATGTGCTTATTTTATAGAGGAAAACACATTTTGAAGGAAACCAGACCAAGAAATCAGCTCGTTGGTTTTAGAAGCGAGAGAAAAAAAGAGGTTTTGCCTAAAAATCCGGGCTTTGATTATTCTTTTGTTTTCTTCTTTCCGGCATTTCGGATAGTTGGCATCCGGATAATCGGCGTTTTACTGTATTTTGAAAGAAAAATTTATTATGGAGGGTGGCTTCTCTCATGTCCCAAAATTTGCAACTCAGCGGATTTTGATGGCTTCTTTCGGACTCGAGAATCCCGAACAAATATTTAACACCTTATTCCCGTATGTTATCAAAGCATTTTCCCAATCTGCTCATGTTTCAACGAACCTCTGTGGAGCTTGTTTATGCCTACCGACGCATTTCCTGTTCTTTCCATTTCAGAGCCATCTACCATCGGCTGCACCTCAGTTGCGTCCCGTACGGGATGGTAAAAAAAGGATATATCGCAAATGCGTCCCAATAAAAAAGGGTACATGTCTCAATTGCGTCCGAAGTGCATCCAGAAATAGACAGTCGAAGTTAGAATTAAAATGACTTCTGTAATTATTTTTCATGTTAGTACGTGTATGTAGATTACGATGCCAATGACGATGACAAAGAGGGCAATCCGAAAAGTAAGTCCTGTTTTGCTGTAAAATGATTAAGAATGAACAAGAATTCAATATAAAACCAAATTTATTTAGGATTTGAGTTACACTATTTCTCTACAATAATCACTATCAACCTTCAAATACTTCTGATACTGATCATTCAGCTTCGAAATGCCTATTTGGCAAAATTCAGAGTTAGTTTCCGAAGAAGTTTGTGACTTCCTTTAGGAGCGCGTCATTGCAGTTGTTTTGTTTTCGCCCAAATGAAGTTTCAAGGATGGAAACAGATGAAAATCACTCCGGGCAAGATCCAGTGATATTTTTAACCATACCTGCAATACTTTGCAGCCAGTCCTAAGTCTGGTTAAATGGGACGGGAAATATATGAGACGCAATTGAGCTGTTAAAAGAAGTGATGCAAGTCAGACATGTCTGGAATGCAATTAAGATGTGCCCCTTTTCCTCGCGGGACACAACTGGGATTCACCGCTATCATCATCTGTTTATTCCCTTGTCCTTTCACCTTTACAAAACGTCATTCCTGTCCTTTGTCTTCCTTTTCCTTTCTTTCCGTCGCTTTCGCACACCAGCGTCAAGATATATATGTTTATAGTTTGTTTTTCCTTTTTTTTTCTTTTTTTTTTTTTCTTTTTTCATCCAGGATTAGTTACTTTTTATTCCTCGCTTTTTGACCATTGTACAGTCTTCCAATACACCTTCGTCGAAGAACATGTTTTTAATACCTTTTCCGCACATGCGTTTTCATTCGAACCCACACCAAACAGAGCTCCTCGAAAAATAAGTCCATCTCATCTCCATCCATCGGAAACTTCTGTCATAATTTCTATTTACGGGGAATTAGTTATGCAATTTCATAGACACATTCTCTTCTGTGTGCTTTTACGGCGAACTGTATAGACAACTACTTTAACAAGACACTCGCGCAGTGGCGTTACATGCCTTTGACAGGAACCAGGGTTATGCCGCAAATTAAATTCTCGTCTTCACCGTTTTCTACACGTAAAATACGTACATAAAATATTATGTAGAAAATCATAATGTAAAATGTGAAGGTCATGGAAAGAACTTAAAATATTTTTAAAATCCATTCTGAACCAGAATTTTTTGTTAGTTATTAAAGTTAAAAACAGAAAACCGTACTGTGTGTTCAGATGGCATGCAATATAGGAATGTTTCATTCATAGCTTTTTTGTGAGCTCATTTCATAACGGCCCCAAGCCGTAGTGTAAACACCGTGGGGCATGTTGTCCACAATTCACCGTCAGCCAATCGACCGTCTGATTCCAAAATAAAAAGGGAGGTACCAAACAAGCAACCAGAAAATGTAAGGCAGACGCTATTAAAAATTGGCATCAAAGTTTCTCCAAATCCAATCGTCCAAACGCAGATACTAACGCAGGCTATTACCCGACAAAGACGCTCCGATCAAAAGAACCCCACATCTCCTGCGACCCAGTGGAATTCAGTGCTTCAGAAAATGTACCCATAAAATTCAAAGAACAAAGCCTCAAAAGACACCTTAACTGTACATATTTTATTTTAATTTCCAAGGGCTGGCCAACGAGGGAAGACTGCTCGACCTAGAAAATGCGCTTTCCGAGATAAAATGGCATATTACCGGTATCTCGGAGATCAGGAAGAAATGGGAGGGGCAGAACGTGAGAATTAACGGTAATACCTGTACTATTACGGAGAAAAGGTGGTGTTCAGGGGAGTGGGCTGTATGGTGAAGAAAAATCTGGCGAACAAAATCAAAGAAATAAAAGAAATTTCGGAGCGAATAGCCGTTCTAAAGAAAATTAAACTTAAATAAGAGGGGAAGGGGGAGATAAGGAAAATGTGTTGATTACAAAAAGTTGATACCGTTTTATGGGTATTGAGGTTTCTTTCAACCTGACTTAATAACTGAGGCCCCTCAGGGGAAAGTGAGAGGTGGGAGAAGAATAAAATGTACTGTTATGGTATGGTTTCTCGAGTTTTGAGAGTCGTGGAATTCAATCACTTCGTGGACAATAACGAAAAAATTGAAAACACCTGCGTAAAATTTTGCAACAAACAATATTTCTCTGAAGTATTTTTTCCTAACTGTGATAATTCTTAATATTTTTGAATGAAAATGACTTGCTAGCAATATGCGTATTTTTCAATTTTTTGTTCTGTGAAACTTAAAGGACCACACAACCAAGTTACATTTCAATTTTTTTATTTGCCTAAACTATAAGGCAACCGAACAAAGACATTTTGAAGTTCCTGTAACACAGATCCGTTTTAGTTCTCTTTAATCGAAATTCGGGTACTTTCTTCAGAGGCTCACACGGTATCTCAGTGCACGCTTTCTAATATTTAAAAACCGAAACAAAAATAATCTTATGAATAAATGACATACTAATACCTATAGCAAACACCTACGAGAGTATGTGCGAGTAGGTTCTACTTCTGCGCGTAATCGTTGATCATCGTGCGTACGTCCTTGTTTAAGCTTATGCGAAGACTCTGGAATCGAAGAAGAACCCTGTATGATTCCGTGTCCGGTTGATTGCAAACTTTCTGAATGGTCGAAATGGAGCGAATGTAGCGTGTCTTGCGGTCCGGGTATGCACCATCGTACTCGCGAAGTAAGTACTCGACTACTTGGTCAACTTGTACGAATCATTTTTTCTATCTACGATAACCTACTCTCAGATTGTGTCGCAGAGTACTCCGACGTACTTAACTTATCGGTGAACATTATTCTCTTCGAAAACCAATTCGAGGACCATAATTATTATTTCCTAGGTACATATATCAATCTCTTCCTCTTCATCGTTCACTTAATTCCAGGAATCGCGACTGTGGATCAGTGACATTTCAATTTTCAATTTATTCATTTCGGTCCCCTTTAGCCCATCAGGGGCCAATTACAAGAAAAAGTGTCCGATATTACCCCAGATGACGGTGTTGTTTAATGTTTTATTTCGTCCAGTTTGTCTTTCAGTTGTATATTGTGTTTTTTATGCTGTAATCTATTCCGAAATTGTTGTGTTCTTTCACGAATTTGGCTATTGTTTTTGCTAGTCTGTAACTTGGTGCTGTTGATTGGTCTTATTGGTCTGTCATGTTTATGGAGTTCTATGAATCCTTTTAACTGTGGTGTCTTATGGTTAATTTCTCCCAGTTTCTTTTTGTTTATGTTGTTGTTTTTCATTATAGTCTCCAGTTTAGCTTGGTATTTGTTGAACGGGTCCGAGTTTAATAGTTTGTAATTATGGTTCTTTATGAGCTTCAATTTTCTTTATGTATTCGTCTTTGTTTAGTACTACTGTGGTGTTGCCTTTGCCTGTTTTCAGGAGTAGGTGTTAGGTGGTTTTCTTTTATTTTCTTTTTTGTGTCGGAGGGCTATCTTTGGTATGTTTTCCTTGTGTTTGTTTCCGTTTTTTCTACTTTATGGTCAGAAGTCTGGTTCTATGGTCTGGATGATCTGTTCGCAGTCTACTGTTAATTCTTCTATAGTGTTTTATCGCTTTTATGTTCTGTCCTGTTATACTATTTGTTTCCTTTGTCCAGTAAATCGTTTTCTTTTTGCGTGAAGTTTACAGTCGTCATGTTTACTGTCCTTAGGGCGAATTTGTGCTGCTGGTTTTGGTTACGTTGAGTGTCTTCTTTTTGTTGTAGTCCTTAGAATTTGTTTTTTACTGTGTCGGCATAGCAGTTTTTCTCGTTTTCCAAGTATTCTTTCCCTTCTTGGTATATGTGCTGTTCTCTTTGTTGTTGTTCTAGTGTCTGGTTCAGTATGAAGTTTTGGATGTATAGATCTATGTTTAGTCTTGTTCCTTGTGTGTGTGTGTGTGTGTGTGTGTGTAGTTCTCGTATTTCATTTTTGAAGAAAGCGTAACAGCCGAAAGCGCTCTGGACTACAGAAGAATAAATTGTGAATTGGCACACCCTACATACACAGAGCATTATTACTTGTAGCCTTATTTGTTTCGAAGACGGGAGATAAGTGATTTCGTAACAAGATGATGTATCGAGATGAAATGTCTCAAGATGAAGTGCTCAAGACGAAATGTCTGGAGATGAGGTGTCTCGGGGTGAATAATTGTACATCGCTAGATCTTTTGCAGCACCTCTTTCAGGTCCTCGTTGTTCACGGACAGTAGGGTGGTATCATCCGCATATCTTAGATCTGATATTTTCTTTTCTCCGAGAGTTACTCCTTCTTCACAGCCATCTAGGGCCTCTCTCTCTTTACCCGCTCCCGTACGTATTGAAAAGTATCGGGTTGAGCATGCACCCTTGTCGCACTCCTGTGGCTGTTTAGAGATATACTGTGAACACGCTTTCTACTCTGACCTGTGCCATATTGTTCTTGTTGAGGCTTTTCATCAGGTCAGTGAAGTACAACTGTACTCTAAGTGTTTCAAGGTTTCTCCATAGTATCCTCCATTTAACTTTCTTGAAGGTTATAGGCAATAGTTATTGGTACTTTGCACCGGCAATTATCAGACATTTCGAGCGTTATTTATAGGTTTGTACTTTTTCTTCTGTTTTTTTTTTTTTTTTTTCAATTTTTTTATATTTTCAACAGATTATTTTGCTCGCCAGTAATGGCGGACGAGCGTGCGGTGTGACTAGGCAAGAAAAACCTTGTAACGTCCCGTGCAGTAATTTCCAGTGGCAAACGAATGGCTGGAGCAATTGCGAGCTAGAAAATCATGCTCTCGAAACGGGCTGCGGATCGGGCAGAAAAACACGACAAGTGTGGTAGGTACCGAGTACACTTTCACTTGATGTGGTCTTTTGTCGCGGGTCTGAAAAGGAAAGTACAAAAAGGAAATAAAATAAGATACATTACTTTTGATATTTGCGATTTGGACTTTCAGGTGTCTGAATGTCAAAAGTGGCTTAGAAGTGGACGTGAAATACTGCGATTGGATCGACAAGCCGTCAAATACGAGCGTTTGTCATATAGCGTGTCCCGGTGATTGCGTTCTCAGCGAATGGTCCGATTGGTCACCTTGTTCAAAAGTACGTTTGCATTATAACATATAATTAGATACGAGAGCCTCGGTAGACTTATCTGCCTACCTTGGTACAAATGCCTACACGAGTAGTCTATATTATTGCCACGTAAGTACGGATTATCTCACCGCAACAAAATGCCGCAACTGGTCGCAGAAAAATAACCGGATTAAGAGCTATCGAAGCATTCACAAAAATGGTCAAAATTAAAAATCAAAAGATCAAGATATTGGAAAAAAATCAGAAATTAATTCGTTTTCAAGTAATTTCATTTTTGATTTCAAGATCGCTGTTTACGACTGCAAATATCAGCTCGCTTTCTAAGAGATTTCCTATCAACTATTTTTATACTATTAAGGATGTCGTCGCTAGGCGCCTTAAATTAATCTTTCTAGTATATAATTCAAATTTTACAAATTAGTACCAAGCTTCTTAAGTAAACTGTACACAAGAGCGGAGCGCGGAGAGTTGTATGAGGAGAGCTTTCAACAAACTCCACCATTTTATTCGACATTTTGTATCATTAGATCGCGTTAATTTGTTGACCTTGTTTTTTTCTGCTTACACGGAATATGTTTACACCGGGTCGGCATTTCCGACCTACACTATCCCCTTCCCTTCAGAGATAGGGCTCGCAACGCTCCTGGCTAGGGGAGAGATAGAAAATAGAGGGGTAGGGTTAAGATAGGGAAAATGAGAAAAATTACAATCATGATGAAAAATGTTATTTTTTTCAACTTTCTCCCGTGGAGAGGGAATGGGAGGAGACATTGGCTTGCGATTATTATTGTGGCGGCCTACAAAACAGATTTTCCCAGTGTCCTGTGTCGCACTCCGCCTCTGGGAAAGGGGGTAGATTTATAGATATCTAACAGTTTTACAGTAATGTAGAAATAGAGGTAGGTATTTAAATTGGCAATATACCGTATAGGTTGACATCTTAATAGAAAAGTGTTTCGTGGTCTGGGTGTTTGTTCGAGATTGGCGGATGAACCGTGAGAACTGAGGGGTTCGTAATTTCTGAATATGTTCGTATGAGTCTTGATAAGGTTTTACGCTAGTAAAAAATTCAGTACCAGGGCCACAAAATTTTGTCTCCTCTGGACCCCATTTTTTTGACACGAACGTTTTCGAAAGTGTTTTACATTGAACTTCTTCATATAATGATAAAATTTGATGGTGGTAACTGCCTCCCTCCAGAAATTAAGATGAGATATGAGTTCAAAATACATTTTCTATACTACTTGATCAGGAAGGCAATGCCTATGTTGGTGTTTTACAGACGACAAGAAGCGCCTATCATTCATGCACCGAGTGATAACGAAACCTGCATGTAAAGTAAACGTCCCTCTATGTAAAGCGTTTTTACATGAAAAAATTGCTGGCCAGTAATTTCGTATCGGGGCATCAAACCCACGTCCATTGAAACATCTGACTGAAATGCAGCTATCGTCTCTAACCACTCGACCACGGAGCGAATTATGAAATAGCGACTTAAGAACGCATTTAAATATTCACGACATAGTACAGCTGTTACCGATCATTGTTAACCAATGTTACGTTTTTGCTGGCCACTACCTGTGTATGCTGTTTGTGCACGTGAACAAACTGAAGACAAAACTGAAGATACGGTTTCCAAACTGCCCTTAGTCCAAAAATTATTTTTTGGGGAAATCGATAAAAACTGTGCTACACTGTACCAGTTCATTTAAAACTTCTGTAAATGGTACAAGCGAGTACCCTGAATCCTCTACCATACTACCACAGACGCACAAACATGAGAATGCAGCCTATCTAGAATTATTGAAGGAAAAGTGGTCGAAAGTCGTGGACAAAGGGCAGTTTGGCACTGGACGTAATACAAGAAAACAACAAAACGCTGCCTGCACCGGCGCTGCTCTTCGAATGCACGTAATTTGACCATCGAACAAGGTATCGAGATTCTATGACGTTTCTTTTGTAGTGCTTGCATTGGCCACTAGGTAACGCTGAAAACCGCATTTTGATTTTTTTTTTTACTAAGGGCAGTTTGGAAACCGTATCTTCAACTGTGATACTGTACTTTGTAGTAATTATTTCAGCAAATTAAATTTTTGAATTAATTACGCACACAAAAATCACTAGTCTATAATTTAAATAAATAAATAGATTTAAAAAAAATACAGACCATGTCAGCGAAAAACATTGCCGCTTCTGATCAAGTAGTATAAAAAATATCTTCCACAACAAGAGCCAAAGGTGAGTTTACAGGACTCGGGAATTGCTCACTCGCTACGCTCGTTTGCAAACTTTCCCTCGCCATATGTAAACACTCTCACTTTTGATTCTTTTGGTGTGTAATATACTATTGTATTACATTTACATCTGATTTAACACCATAATACATTATCTGGATATTGTTTCATCCTCATTTATATACCACACGCAGGCGCGGATCCAGACCACCATTTTGGGGAGAGAAATGGCAGGAGAAAAAGCGCGCGAAGCATGCCCCTTCTTCGCAGATTTTCCCTTCCCCCGCAGACCCAACCCAACAGATTTTTTGAGGGGAGGGATCACTGTCCTTGTGGATCCGCGGCTTATTCTCAGCCTCATGCTGTATGCGTGTGCTTGTGGATAAGGCGAATAGTATAGGCTCGGTATTATACGTATTCGAGCTTCCTAACTACTTGGTTTTAGTTTAATTTACCGATCTACGTATTTATTTTTTTACGATAATTACGAGCGGCATTCGTTTTTTTTTTCTTTTTTTCTTTTTTTTCTTGCGACGGTAAATCATAGGAATGTGTCAAAGGCGAACAACAACAACGTACGCGCTCGTTATTGCGAAATAAGTCGCCGAATGGAGCCAAATGTCCGCATTCGATCGAAACGCGAGACTGCCAGCTAAACGTTACTTGTTTCAAGTACAAATGGTCGTACACTCCGTTTTCTTCGTGTCTTCCATTAGGGGGTAGTCCCTGTGGCGAAGGTATTACCACAAAAGCCGTTTACTGCCAACGAAGTGATATGAGAGCCGTCGATGACAGGTTAGTTTATCTAGCTAGTAGTACTGGAATGCACCAGAATTTGGCGATTTTTAAAATTTTTTCTCCTAGTAGCTAAGTTTATATCTTTTGGGTTAAACACCCGACAGCCAAAATTGTTTTTAAATCGAACTGTTATAAGGGGTCTCACCGAGGAAGGGCTCAAGTTTAGCATAAGATTCCCCATAAGGAAATCGGCAATTTTGCTTCGAGGCTCTCAAAACATCGAGTTCGGTCGAAAAAATTAGTTTTGATCGTAAAAAATCTTTCTGATAGTATGAATGGAGTACCCGCCGAAAATTTTGAGAAAAAGTCAATTCAAAGGGCAATGGCCTCTGTTGAATTCAAGATAGAACGTTCACTATTTTAAACCCATCGATAATATAGGCTTTCTGTAGTTATTGAATTCATGTTTGAAGTTTTTTCTCATGTCCCAGACCACATTTGCTATTTTCGACAGAGCTTTCAGGAGGAAAAACTTCAAAAATGAATTAATTGACTCCAAAAACCCTATCGTTGATGCAGTGTGTAATACTTTTCAAATTTTCCTATTTTGAGCCTTGTGGATCATTGTTAGTAGGGATTATAGTCGAAATAACCTCAAAAACGAATTCAACGACTTCCGAAATCCCATCTTCGATATACTTATTGTCGGTATCATCTGTAATTTTTAGGTTCAACTTTTTCAGTGGGGCTTTAAAGATGGGGGCTTTGGACCACAACATTTCATAAATAGGTGTTTGAGAAACCCGAGTAGAAAAACTTGGGTTCGGTATTGTTCGAAGTTAAGAAAATTAATTCATTAGAGGTCATGGACCTTTATTCTCGGTAGGTACATCTTCTTCATACTATAATGAGAACGATTTCTATGGCCACGCCAATTTTTTAGACAGAACTCGATGTTTTGGAGCTTTAAAGCAAAATTCCAGATTTATTTATAAAGAATCCAACGTTGAATGTGAGCCCCCCCACCCCCCACCGCTGAGTGAGACAGACCAACGAACGTAAACAGGATGTTTCTGTCAATTTCCACTTTTATCCACCGTAGAGGGAATGATCGTATCGATGCCCGGTAAACATGGATTTTTATTGGGGAAGGTAGCGCATTTTTTGACAGAAAATTTCTCCCACTTCTGAAAGGGGCTGAAACACACCACCAACTTTGAAATCGTAACAGAAACCAATCAAGGAAAATATCGAAATAAAAGTTACCGGAATCACTTATTTCGAATATTGCGACGGATTTTCGATCCGACCTCCTCCGAAATCTCAAATTCAGAAAAAAAAAAAGGCAAGACTGACTTTGAATTAAAAAATCAAACAAGATATCAAAATAAAGGTTTTTTGGGTCACTGATTTCGAATATCGACTCAGATTTTTTATCCAACCCCCTGCCCCCTCCCGAAAAAGTCTAGCCTAGAAACTATTTTCTCATTTTCATCGAAAAACAAATTTTTTCCTTTTTTCCTAACATTCCTCACATTGAGGGGAGGGAAGGACCGATTTGTTTCTCCTCCCCCGAAGGACATACCGAAGTTCTCGAATGATTGAGCGAGAAAGGTGTTCTTGATCCTAGAAAAGGAATAAATATCTTCTATATTTTTCTACTGTAATCATTTGTTTAGTTTATAGAATTTATCTTTTGTCTAGTGAAAAATCTCGATTATGGTTTATTCAGTTTGTCAAACTGAATAATTAGTTTGGCTCATTTGAAGCATATAATTTGGATTTTGGGACTCGTAGAGATTTCGATGAAATAAATTATCAAAATTAAAAAACAAAGGAGAAACTTGCTTCTTTCCTTGAGGAATCCAATGCGTCAAATCCCGCCAGTTACCCGGCGTAACTAAAGAGGAACCCAGGGTAACTGAACGGGTTTCTGGGTAATCGGAGGGCAGCTGAGGGTTGCGATGGGTAACTTTTCCGCAGGTAACGAGAAGGTAACTGATTGCGTATTAGGATGCACAAAATCCCGCCAGTTACCCGGGTAATTAAAGGGGAACCAAAGGTATGATGGGTTTCTGGGTGATCTGAGGGTAACCGAGGGTTGCAAATGGGTAACTTCTCCGCGGGTAACTAGAGGGTAACTGATTGCGCATTGGGAAAAAGAAATAAATTGTCTGAAATAAAAAAAACCGCAGTTTCTTTTTCTTAGGAGGGAGAAGAAAATCGCCACTGCTTTTTTGGATTAACAAACACTTCGTTCCTCTTTTTGAGGCATGGAAAATAAATTGCTCCATTTTTTTTGTAAGTACGAGTAACTTATTGAAAAAAATATTTGAGAAAATATAATAATATCGATCCCTCCATTTCCTGAATGCAAAGAACTTAGTTCTTTTATACAAGCAAGACTAAAATATGTGTATAGAATGCTGTCAGTGATGTTCCTGAAACACACTGTCTCTAATTGAAATACTCTGATTTAGAAAATCGAACCCTTATTTCTGGAATCAGTTTTGAATCAAATTGGAAAGTCTTTGAATCTTGAAGGTAAATTGAATCATCATTATTAGGTTTTGGGTTACATTTATTGGCACGCGAAGGAATAATGAATGCACGCGAAAAAAGAGGGGAAACACAAACATGTAATTCAAAGAAACGCGAAAACAAGAACTTTACGTTAAATGAAAAAGATAAATAGGAAAAAAATGTTATAATTAAACAACATTTTTTGGCACGCGAACTAATAAGACTAAGTAAAATCAGGTTTAAATCAGTAATGCCTTTTCCGCCAGCGCTGGTTGACCTCTCTTTGTTTCTGGCCAAGAGGGACAGCCTTTGCAGCCGTAGGTACCATCATCTTTTTTTGACGTATCTTAACGCTCAAGGAGTACTTGCGCACAATCATATACTCAGTGGCGGATCCAGGATTACACTTTGGGGGGGGGGGGCTAAATGTTGGAGAAAAAAAGAGCAAACAAAATTTTAAGCATGAATGCATGATTGTTGATAAGTGATAATGTTGATTCGTTGATAACGCGATATGTATTCACAAACTGTGCTGTATGAGCGCTACTGTCATAAAAACATCTGTGGCTAAAATAAGTGGAAAAGCGAGTGAAATTTTTTTTTTTTTTTTGGGGGGGGGCTATAGCCCCTTTAGCTCCCACCCCCTTGGATCCGTCACTGCATATACTGAGTACCTAATGAGCACTCGTTCCTCGTACTAAAGCCCTATAAATAGGAGTGACGTTATTACGCTATTTTGGCTCACACCACCCACGCCTGTAGATGCCGAATTGACTATGTGGTACACTCCGCATAGTCGCATTTGGCAGCCATGGGCACGGTGTGAGCCAAAATGGCGTGTTTTCACTTGTATTTATAGGGCTCTACTCGTACATACCCTGCTACTTAGATTTACCCTTTCAAACACGCCAAATTATGGTCGGCTGTTTGTAGTTTTATCGCGTTAGAATATTACATTTCTTGTCGAAACCTGCTAAAAAGGTCGTGTGTGCATCATCGCGTGAATCACATATAAAAAGTCGTTATCTTCCATTTTTTATTTTGTGTGTTTCTTTCGCGTGCTAACATTTTTCTTTCGCGTGCGATTATGTATTCTCCCTAGGTTTTTAAAAGATTTTAGTCTTCTAGGAGTATTCACTTCGGAAATGACCGATGTGTCCATCCCTGTGTGAAAAAAGCGGGAATTAAAAAGAAACACCCTATATGTAATCACATGTATATGTGACGACTGCCCTCGTTCTTGTTCGCAAATTAACGACGCGAGTAAATGCGAATTCGAATTCGAATTGCACTTGTCTACCACTAACTATGCTGGTTTTCACCAAATAATTTAGGAATTTGTGGAAGATTTCGTTTCAAAAATAAGTCACAACCGTTTTGCTGATTACAGTTTTTGCGCGGATATGATCAAGCCTAGCCCTGAAGAGAAATGGTGCTATATAGATTGTCCCGTGGACTGCGAGTTGGATGGTTGGACTTCGTGGAATATCTCCGAATGTAAATGTAATGACACGGGAGGTAAGTCTCAACATACTTGTATGTATGTTAAGATGGGAACTTTATTTTGATCTCGGAAATTTGATAACGCGAACTCACAAACTGATTCCAATAAAATAATATAAGGTTCTCACAATGTATCAGCTCCGTGGGATTAAGGGAACCCGTGCTTCTCGACCTCTCCCATTCTTATTTTTAAAAAAATAAAACTAATTTTCATTTTTTTTTTTTAAACTAAAATTTCTTTTTTAGTCAGTATTGATGTTAAGAAATGTACAAATTTTCTATGTGTTTCAGTATTCCTCCAGTCATATTTTTTTCTTTATTTTGAAATGTCGTGAATTGGTGATTCCAGAAGGAAAAGGGGCTGAAAAGGAAGTTCAAAATATAAAATTCATTTTTTCGGCGTGGAATCTGATTTGTAGTTTTGTAAAGTCACTGAATATTAGCTTTAGTATCGACGTCCTAAAGTTAAATTACGGGAAGCTGAACCCATATTCGGATCAATTTCTCAAAATGGTAGTTGATCCAAATAATTTAAAAAAAATCTTTAAAATGTTCGCGTTAAGCCGGGAATACACTTGAGGCAGAGGCAATCCGAGGCTGAACGAGGCAGTCTCGTTCGGCCCCGGGTTCGACTAATTAAGACAGCGCGGCGAGTGCCTCAACTTGCCGCAGGTTGCCTCATGCGGTGTTCGAACCCGATTCGATCGTTATCGGTACATCAAAGTGAGGCAAGCCCCCATTTGCCTGGATCATTGCCTCATGCTGCCTCGTGTTGCCTCGTGTGTCGCGTATCCAACAGACCCGCGAGGCCGAACGAGGCAAACCGAGGCAGCCTTGTTAGGCCTCGGTTTGCTTCTGCCTCAAGTGTTCCCGGCTTTATATCGACAATGCACGAAGGGATGAACACGTGTGTATAAGGAGTTTGGCCAGATCGGGCATTAGGACATTCTTATGTAACATATAATGTAAACAAAAAAATCGAAGATACTGTATTGCATGCAGATACATATATGTCTTAAGGCTACCAAACACGTTCACATATTCAGTCAACGACATCATCGTAATAACATTCTGGGTGTTAGTCATCCCTTTTCGAGGTCGATCGGCATTCTCTGTGTCGGTCGGTCGAAACGCGGTAGAACGAATGACCGTGTAAAGAGGAATACGCAACTACGTCACGATGGTAATGTTTTTCTGCGGAACGTTTCCTGTGGAATTTTTCTCTTTGGCGTGGCGAGCTATTAGACATATCCATGTCAAAAAGTCGATAGTTACATTAGAAGTGGATCGTGATGGAGAGCACCCCACTAAAACAAATGTTCAAATTCTAGGTGCGAGTCGCGAACGTGTTATCAAAACCGTATCCAGTCCAACCGGAAGACAATGTCCAAAGGACGTCTCTCAGTGGAAACCGTGTCCACCAGTCCCCTGTTACAAGTGGATGGCAGGATCGTGGTCACATTGTCAACTTCACGTTAGTACCTATAACTGCGTATATTTAAGATCATGTCAGACGACGAGATACGCGGCTGGATCATACAATAAGCCAAACGAAAATTTCGGCGATCAAAATGAAATTTCATTTGCATATCCGTAGGACAGTTACAGCGGAACCTCGCTATAACGAATCTAAAGGGACCACAAAAAAGATTTGTTATATAGAAAATTCGTTATATCCGATGCACAAAATCCCACCAGTTACCCGGGTAATTAAAGCGGAACAAGGGTAATCTGAGAGTAACTGAGGGTAATGAATGGGTAACGTTTCCGCCGCGGGTAACTAGAGGGGAACTAAAGGGGAACAATGGTAATCTGCGGGTAAGCCGAGGGTAACAGATGGGTAACTTTCCGCGGGTAACTGGGTAACTAGAGGGTAACTAACTGCGCGTTGGGTAGGTATATAAATTTTTTATTTATTTTTGAACCAAGTACATGGTGTTTATAATTACTGTACTGTATTAAGGTAATATTTATAACCCATTACACTATACTTAATTTTCAGTATGAATCGATCATAAACTGAATGACTAACAAGCGAATACCCGGTCTCTCGTACCATATAATGAAGAAGTTCAGAACATGTTCACTTGTGTTCATTTATAAAGCCCATGCAGTATAATTTAACATACTACGCAGTACAGATTTATTTTTCTTTCTACTGTACATTGAAATGAGAAGCGCTTTACCTTTCTTGCCGTACAAAACTTCGTAATAGAGAGATTTTGTTCGTTATAAAGAGGCTTGTATACTTACAGTAAAATTCCTTGAAAGGAGAGGGACGGAGGAAAAATTTACAATATCTGGCAGTTTCTATAAAAAGGGGTAACTTTGTCAATCGATCGAAGTCTCAGAAAATGCGAAAAAATAAAAACAAAATATTTTGGTCGAAAAAATCAATTTTGAGATTTTGGATGATTTCTACAGAAAAAACATCGCAGTAACGAAGAGACAAAATTTACGCGCATGAGAGAGAAGAGGGAGAGAGAGAAAGGAATGCGAATGTCTGCGTTCGCTTCTTCGTGGTTTTTCGGAGCTCACGAATAAATCCGATGTTCTGAATTGTTACCACGCAGAAGAGCGAAAAATTACCTTTCCAACAAACCCTCGTCGAGGCTGGTAACATGATTCCGCGGCAAGTTAGGGTCGCTTGACGGAGTGGGAGAAGAAAGTGTGTCTAACTTTAAACGCGTTTTTCCCAAAAACGTGTTTTCGCGCCTTCTCCTTACACTCATCTTTGACCGCTTGTATCTAACATGCTTTTATACCCAGAATATGCCAAAATGTGTTTGATCAACAACAGCTTATTCTTCTTGAGTTTCTATGAATGTCAAGAATAAAATGGGGTATTTCGTATCTACTTCAATTAAAAAAAAATTTTAATAGAAAAGCATATTTTTGGAATCCTTCATCTCTTTTGTGGCACCTTAAGAGGTTGGATATAGAAACCACTCCATAACTGAATTCAGAGAACTCGGCACCCCATAAATCAAATATCATCCCGCAAAAATGACTGAATTTGAACCTATCTCCTTTAATAGCACTCCATGGGATCAGCTGTAAAAACTACCCCTACCCACACACACAAAAAAAAATTAATGCAGTGATCTCAAAATCCTGTAAATCGATTTCCTGCCTACAATTTCAATTTTACATCATTCTTCCCCCTATTTTGAGGCTACTCCCCAGGATGGTTAACCTAAATCGGAAGAATTAAACTACTCAATGCGCAAAATCCCACAAATTATCCGGGACGTCGCCATACGTCCTACCACACTATCCGGGTAACTAAAGGGAAACAAGGGTAATCTGAGGGTAACCGAGGGTAACAAATGAGTAACTTTCCCGCCGTGATAACTAGAGGGTAACTAATTGTGTAGTATCCCACCAGCTACCCGGGTAACTAAAGGGGAACTAGGGTTATCTGAGGGCAATTTGAGGGTAACAAGTAACTGCGTAACTAGAGGGTAACTGATAGCGCATCAGGTATTTTATATTCGATATAGATATCGAATGAACTTTTGAAATTCTATGAAAGTTTTAAACGCTGTCAAAAGCTGAGAACAAAATTTAAGTTACGAAAATGTAATTTGAATTCCTTTGTTTCTGCATTATTTTAGATGAAGAGTTTAAATAAATATATGGCAGTTTCTATAAAAAGGGGTAACTTTGTCGATCGGTCGAAGTCTCAGAAAACGCAAAAAAAGAAAAACAAAATTTTTTGGTCGAAAAATCAATTTTAAGATTTTGGTTGATCGCGTATGCGAGAGAAGAGGGAGAGAGAGAAAGAAAATTATGAAAGAGAATGAGAAAAGAATGCGAATGTCTGCGTTTGCTTATTTGTGATTTTTCGGAGCTCAGGAATAAATCCGATGTTCTGAATTGTTACCACGCAGAAGAGCGAAAAATTACCTTTCCAACAAGCCCTCGTCGAGGCTGGTAACATGATTCCGCGGCGAGTTAGGGCCGCTTGACGGAGTGGGAGAAAAAGGTGTGTCTAACTTCAAACGCGTTTTCCCCAAAAACGTGTTTTCACGCGTTCTTGTTACACTCATCTTTGACCGCTTGTATCTCCGCAAAGAAAAACGCTACAGATCTCGCCGATAGCTCGTTGGAATGGGCATTCATTCCTCTATTACATACTGTCCCTAACTCAAAATTCGTCGGATTGACAAAGTTACCCCTTTTTATAGAAACTGCCACATGTAGAGGAATTCGTTATATAGGGGTTCGTTACAGAGAGGTTCCACTGTAATTACTAAAATGAATGAATATCGCTTCCGGCTCTTAATTTTTTCGGCATCAGCCTTCTTTCGGGCTTATATCATTATAACCCTAGGCGCCACGACATAAAATGCTGCGAGAGCCCCAATATTTTCCATAAGTCGGCGCCTATGATTGTTACATCTTTATTTTTTTATTTTACTACAGTGGTAAAAACAAGCTCAAATACATTTAAAAGTCGATACACAGTGAAAAGACTTTAATATCTATCTATCTGTTCATTGTCACCCCAGATTACTGTAAGGTCCCTCCATTCACTGTTCCCTGGTAGTTTCAACAAATGACAGCTATTAACGTAAGCTCGGGAATTTGACACTTACAGGGCGCATCCTGCGGGCACGGCGTAACAAACAGAAATATAACCTGCGTTCGTCGAGACGACTACGAACCTGTTGACAATTTATTCTGCGCCTCATTAGGAGAACATCCCAGCACTTGGGAACATTGTTTCATTCCGTGCAGTAACGATTGTCAACTGTCACAGTGGAGCGAATGGTCGGCGTGTCACGGTGATTGCAAGAAAGATCGAATTGGTTAGTAATCTAGTAAAGATTTTAAAATACGTTGTACCTACAAAAATTATTCGTATGTTAGACTGTCCTTTTGAAAATCCTAAAAAATAAAGAGTGAAAATTTTAGTACGCGTCAGGGGTGTTGTGATCCCCTCTGTCTAATGAAGAAGCACTCCTCACACTCTGTTGGTTGACCCCCTAATTTGAAATGGCAGTAAATTTTTTCTTTGCCTGACACAACGTGGTATTTTTTCTTTTTTCGTTGCTCATTCTACTTATCGCTTTTGGTAGTTTGTTTGCAAAGCAATTCATTACAACAAAATTTAAATAACACGTTTCTTGGCATTTTAAAACTGATTATACATATTAAATTTTACGTATTCTTGGAAAATAAACTAACCACTAGTGTCATAAAAATTCTGAATGATAAGAAATAGAAAAACTCTAACTTTGATGTTTCAGTTTTAGTGGCCAATAATTTTCTCTTTTTCTTCAGTGATTCATGCACTGAAGTACAATAAATAGCATATGTAGTACATGAAGGGGTTGCTTCGTCACTAAATGTTTAAGTAATTACTAATTACTTTCTGTGTTATGAATAATAAAGATCTATTTCCTCGTCTGACCTAGGGGGAAAAGCCCCCCCCCCTAAAACGAATCCGAAGAATCTTCTTCGCCAAAATGGCCTCACGACACGCCTGCCACGTAATAATTGTTTTCAGTCCATGCAGTCCATTGAGGAGACACGAAAATAATTAGTTTTAAAAATCGAAGCGTGCGGCCAAACAACGAGACAAGCGTCACTTACCAAATTGTGTAGGAGAGACATTATTTAAAAAATCTGCTCATGCTCTTATACCTAAAATCGTTTACCGAAGTTAGCCTTGGACGCTATCTAGCGGCATTTATTTGAAACAGAATCGTAGATGTGATAGAAGAGATTCGAATCTTATAATGTTCCACTGACAATCTCAATTTTGCCAAGGATGCACTTGTCCCGTTCGGCCGCACGCTTCAATTGTCGGAGTTGGATGTTTAAAATTTTATTTAAAGGACGGTCGTATTAGATTAACCGGAATCTTTCGTACCGTCCCGCCAACGGATACCGTATTCCTCTATTTGTCAAATAAAGACTTCTCATTGGTTTATAAGGTACGGGGTGCGACAATTACCCGGAAAGATTTTTCAGTTTGTCAAATGGTAACACTGATTAATTCAAAACACCGCAAACATTAGATTAATGTTAAAAATAAAATTTATTTCACAACAATTAGTTTGATGTAAGAATGTGGAACAGGAATTATTTTAGAAATGTAGGTACTGTTAAGGCCGTCGGTCGGAAAATGCCGCAGGAACTATTGAAAGAATAAAGGAAATTTTAGCGATGTTAATACATAATAACAATTCAACATTTTAGTCTGGTTACTTTGAAAGAACGTCTACCAAAGGCTAGGAATTGTGAGGATCTAGGACTTTTCATTCGGCCTTTGTACGATGCTCTTTAAAGTCTACAAGACTGAAAATTCCAAATGAGGCGTAGATAAATGAAAATTGCAAATTTTTCTACATTTCACCCCGATACGTTAATAAGAGAAGGAATGAAGGGTAGAAAATTGGTTAGTATTTTGCAAAATTCTACAATTTAACTCATTATACACATTGGCGGTAACATGTGTCTAAATATGAAACAACGAAGAAAACAACTCTGTCCGCGAATGGCGACGGGGAGGACATGAACGACGACGTCTGTAAACTGTATAGGTATGCTCAGCCGCCATGTTTATTCTTTCATTAGCCATGCAGCCTCGACTGTGGATCGCGATGCGTTCGCTTGTTATTGGAAAAAGTAAGGATCAAAATGTGGATAAGCATGCCCATACGAAGTTTAAAAAGCCTTAACGATGGCCGTCGTCGGTATGTGAAAACACGAACGCCCTCTAACGTTGAAGGAGTATGAGGAAAATGTTGAAATCAGACTGCCGTTTGTCAATCAGGAATATTTTATGATCTCAATATTAATCACAAAACCATCCGGGAACGCATTCACCGCGTCCGGCCCGCATTATGGATAAATAATTGTGGTTGTTCCACCATGGCATTGCATCGATCCACACCGCGTACAAAATTCGCCACTTTTTTGCCAAAAATCAGATTTATGTGATTGAACACCCATTGTATTTGCCTGATTTGGTGCTAGGTGACTTTTTTCATCTCCCCGAATAAGAAATGTCCTAAAAGGGCAACGTTTTGAAGGTGTTGAGAAGATCCGAAGAAATTCGACGACTGCTTTGACAGCCATCACCAGGGAAAAGTTCGGTGGATATTTCCATCAATGTAAACATCGATTTCATAAGTGCATTCCAGTCGTGGAGGGACTACTTTGAAGGGGGCAAACTTGATATACTTGCATAATGAATTATATCTTTGTAACATTAACTCGTCCGGGTAATTGTGGCACACCTCGTACTTAACCGAATACGGTATTTGTTTTCGCAAACATGTAATAACTCCCTATTAACACGTTAAGTGTCAAGCTATTTGCGGCAGTGCAGGGAATAAGGTCCCATTTTACGATCCTAGTTTTGAAATACGGTAATTTTTGTTAATCAAGGTCAGAACTGTCAAAATCGGGATTCGTGACCTTTTCGCTAGAATAAACCCGCCTGCCCGTTCGAATGGCGTTATCCGTTTTTCTCTGTCTGCCTTCGTTCGTCCATTACAGACGAAAACGTGAACCCACCTCTTCCTCACACGACTCAGCGGAAACTAAACTCGTTCATGTCGTACTAGTTTTCTGAAAAAGTCCCACTTTTCTATGACATTTTTTATAAAATTCCTAATAAAATGAGACCTCGTGGATCTCTCCAGCTTTATTTGTCCCACAGATATGCCACTTTGAATTTGTAATTTTTCGTTTTTCTGAACTTTTTTAAAAATTATATTTTTTTCAAAATCAGATTTTTTGAAAACTCAACTTTCAACAGCTATACCTCGGCGAATTTTGGAGCTAGAGAGCTCCGCGAGGTCTCATATTGTCAGAATCGGTATGTATAATTCCGTATCGACAAAGTGGGACTTTTTTTCCTGCACTGTTGCATTTTCTTAGAGTAGCCTTCCATACAGTGACACTAAGATTTCAGAAAATAGCTGTAGCGGGGGTTGTAGTAAACAGGGATGACTGAAACTTGGTATGCGAAGTCCCAGACGAATACCTAACCCTTTTTGGCTAAAGATAGGTACCCCGCTCGCTGAGGCTCCTGTGAGCCCATAGCTATCATCCACCAGTTGATGACAATTTTACAATGCGGAATCGCACTCTTTCGGCGAAGGAAGAACAACTTTCATCGTCACCAATTTTTTCATATCATTACTTTGCGAGATATCGCAAATGCAACAGTTTATAATCTTAACTGGCCACATTAGGCTGTCCACTACCATCTGGTCATTCCTCGCCACTCTGAAAATTAAAAAAATTTCGACGTTTTCGATTTACTTAATCTATTTTGCTTCAGTAATAATTACTGGTTAACACAAAATGGGAAAATTGCGCAAAATACAGTAGAAAACTGACACAGGTAAAAATGTATAGCTAATAAATACTCGGGTGACCCGCGACACATTGGGATCAAGAGTTGGCCTCGTCAGCTGCTCCTCTGTCGCAAATGCGTTTTCAATGAAAACTTGAAGGGGCGCACTAAAGTAAGAGCACCTGGAAACACCCGAGGATTGATATCCGCCATTTTCCATTGCTCAGTGCTCGATAATTCACTATTCGAGACGCGGAACATTCCACGTAGTGAATTGTGTATCGTCAAGCACCAAGCGACGGAAATGGCGGATGTCAATCCTCGGGTATTTGATGGCGCTCTACTAACGCTAGAGTACTATAGGAGTACTATAGTTTTACACAGGTATACTGGACCGCCATTTTGATTCCCAACTAGCCCGAACATCTTTGATCACTGAACACTGATCACCCATTCGAGCGCGTTTGATAATGCTCGGACTAACTTGGTAATCAAAATGACGGTCCAGTATACCCGTGTGAAACTATAATCCCTAGTAACGCAAGACAACGAGTTGCCAGCTTAGGTGAAGCCCTAGATAGGAGAGTACGATCGTCCGCCATTTTGAATCCAACAGCGCCCGTCGATGTCTAATTGACTACGCGGTACGCTCTGCATAGTCGGATTCGGCATCTACCGGCACAGTTGAAGTCAAAATGGCGGACGATCGTACTTACACAAAGCTCTAGTTTAGGTGAAAAGTGGCCAGATTAAAGACCAGTATCGTGTTTCGAATCAAGGATTCATATTTTATTTTTTAATTGCTGAAGGCGTGTTCGAAAATTGGCAATGTTATTTTTCAAATATGCAAGATTCGCGGAAGAATAAAATTTACTGAAACCGCATCGGCGGAAATTTTACCGAATTTTTGATTCGTTTTTTAAAATTAAGACATCAGCGCGACTCCTGGAGACCACAATTTAGAAAAGAAATAAAAGTGAGAGTAGATACTGATGCTTACCTACCTACTTACATACTTACTCATGTAGAGAAAATGTTCTGCAGGATATCAAACGCGTTCGAGAACCGTTCTGCGACCGCCTCCCCTGAGTATGGGTAAAGCTTGCCCGGAACCACTTTGGGAAACCCGCGACTGCGATATCGGACCGTGTCCGGAATACGAATGGAAAGTTATTGAATCCGGAGAGATTATATGTCAACGTTCCGACGGCGTGGCTGTTGACTGTGAGTACTGTAATCATGTATACCTACATAATCTACGGCGATTATACTATAGCTATAGGTATGGCCTAATCTACTGCGACGACCCTCTCCTCGTGAATGTAAATTTTTGTATAAATCGTCCTGCCTCGCTACTTCCTATGTAACACGATGTGAGTGTCTAACAAACGGCGTTTGTCTTCTGCATACCCGTACTTCCTGTCTTTTCGAAACCACATTCATTTTTTTCTCTCTCTCATTCTCGTGACTCTTATTCTCCTTTGTTCCCCTCGATCCGCCAGGCAGGACATAAGTTCTGATATAGTTCAGTACAGTTACAGTTTACGTTTAGCACTCACGAAGATCTACTTTTGCTATCGCTCAATAATACACGCTTTTTCTGTAAACTCTCGTTTCTTCGCGGCAGTCCGGTCTAAATACGAGGTACTTCTTGTACAAAACTCGAAATAGGGGTTATAATATATACCAACTTACCTTCTTAAGAGTTTATGTAATTTTAAACACCCGTATTTATTCACGACTTGGAATAAACGTGGAAGGTGTCTAGTATTAAATGGCGGCGTTTTCTTTAACGTCATAAACACGCGCTTATGATAGATGTTACGTGACGCCACAGAATGAGTTACTGTTAGCAAGAATACCCGTTTTTTGGCCAACGAACGTATTGACTCCCATAAGAAAAATACATGGAGCGAAGATCATTATGTTACTACCTGAGAATAAGAAATTTGTTAGAAACCAAAAGAATATATTTTTAATCCATAAGGTTCTGAGCATCTGCTAATAAACTTCTAGTTTCTAACAAATTTCTTATTCTCAGGTAGTAACATAATGATCTTTGCTCTGAGTGTTTTTCGTATGGGAGTCGATACGTTAGTTGGCCCAACGACGGGTATTTTTGCTAACTGTAACCTGCAGTAACTCACTCTGTGACGTCACTGGAAAACACGCCCATTGACATGCACCTCTGATAACTCGCGACCACCCATTAGGCTAACATGCGGAGCACCTTCTTACAAATCGTACTATATTGCTCGTTGTTGCAGCTGGTTGTGATCATGCTTCCAAACCAAGTTCAAAATGCATTTACTTCGAAAACCGTTGCCTGTGTACGGAGAATATTGTTTTTAAAGCGATCAACGGCAACTGTCCCGAGCATATGCACGAAGTGGAAGCTCTAATTTACTCTCAACGTGAGTAGCCTTCCCTTTTTTCTTACAATAGGTAACTTGCGAGGTATACCTTTTTGTTAAATCTCAGTTGTTTAATTCTCATCGTTTAGGTATGATGAGTTATGAGATAAAAATACGAGTTTTTAGTCGTAGATTATCTATAGTTAATTATAGGTCAATTCGCGAATCAAGCCCTCCGTAATGGATCGAAGCTTCTTTCGCACTGAGTGAGTGGCTATATCAGTCGGTAGGTGCGTGTACTGAATGTAACCCAACAGAAAACAATAAAGTGGATGGGAAGCAGTCTGGTTTCACATACACGCTCTCTCTCTCTCTTTCGCTCTCTATCTCACTAAATGTGGGTGGAGCGTTACCACGTCATTTCCGTTGCATATTTCGCGTTCGTTTCACTTATTTTACGTCAACTACTCATCCTGAACCTGTGTTAAGCTTCGCTTCAAAAATCGCGAATAGAATATGAACGGGAAATTAATGTTCGTCTTATGTACACGAATCGACCACCGGTTGTGGGATCCATGCAAAAGCTCGTTTTTTCGTCGACAAATTAAGAAGTTCAGTTGAAACGCAGCTTTGGTAATAAAACGACTCGAAGCCCATCGCCGGCATGGCTACCAGGGATCCATTTTACAAATTAGCTGGCTATTTTGTAAACTAATTAAGTTGACAAACAAGCGTTACGTTATATATACCTATAATGTATAAATAAATTACCTATAACGTTGTCTGAATGTGTCATTATTATCTCCTAGACGGCGATGATGAAATTTTTATGCAATTATCGTTCGAAGAAATTTGCGTCTTATTCGTAACAACGGCGATCATCGTTTTCGCGTTAATTCATTCCGGATGGTAAGTTTTTTCCTGTTTTCTTTTTTACTGGGCAAATACAGTAATATGTACCTTACAGGTATCTATTAATGTACATTCATTTGTAAATAATATGCGGGGCGACTAAGTTGACTCTGCAAAGTCATTTTCTAAGATTCTATTCAGTGGCTAGCTTTTTAAGGTCGCTAAATTCAATTCTGAAGTTAGTTTTCACATCTAATATTTTTGGCTTGTAAAATGCATCAGTCGTTGCAGTTTTACCTCCTTAAAAGACCAAAGTATTGCAATATTAAAGAACAAAATTGAAAATGTTCCGGGAAAAATTGTGGAAAATGGCAAAATATTCTTAAATATGCTTTAAACAGCAGAAAATACAACAAAACATGCTTTTATACCCAGAATATGCCAAAATTTGTTCGATCAACAACAGCTCATTCTTCTTGAGTTTCTATGAATGTCAAGAATAACATGGATATTTCGTATCTACTTCAATAAAAAAAATTTTTAAATACAAAAGCATATTTTTGGAATCCTTTGTAAGACTACCACCTCTTTTGTGGCACCTTAAGAGGTTGGATATAGAAACCACCCCATAACTGAATTCAGAGAACTCGGCACCCCATAAATCAAATATCATCCCGCAAAAATGACTGATATTTGAACCTATCTCCTTTAATAGCACCCCATGGGATCAGCTGTAAAAACTACCCCCACCCACACACACAAAAAATTAATGCAGTGATCTCAAAATCCTGTAAATCGATTTCCTGTCTACAATTTCAATTTTACATCATTCTTCCCCCTATTTTGAGGCTACTCCCCAGGATGGTTAACCTAAATCGGAAGAATTAAACTACTCAATGCGCAAAATCCCACAAATCATCCGGGACGTCGCCATACGTCCTACCACACCATCCGGATAACTAAAGGGGAACAAGGGTAATCTGAGGGTAACCGAGGGTAACAAATGAGTAACTTTTCCGCCGTGATAACTAGAGGGTAACTAATTGCGTAGTATCCCACCAGTTACCCGGGTAACTAAAGGGGAACAAGGGTTATCTGAGGGCAATTTGAGGGTAACAAGTAACTGCGTAACTAGAGGGTAACTGATAGCGCATCGGGTATTTCATATTTGATATAGATATGGAATGAACTTTCGAAATTCTATGAAAGTTTTAAACGCTGTCAAAAGCTGAGAACAAAATTTAATTTACGAAAATGTAATTTGAATTCCTTTATTTCTGCATTATTTTAGATGAAGAGTTTAAACAAATATATGGCAGTTTCTATAAAAAGGGGTAACTTTGTCGATCGGTCAAAGTCTCAGAAAACGCAAAAAAAATAAAAACAAAATTTTTTGGTCGAAAAATCAATTTTGAGATTTTGGTTGATTTCTATAGAAAAAACATTGCAATAACGAAAAGAAAAAATTGACGCGTATGTGAGAGAAGAGGGAGAGAGAGAAAGAAAGTTATGAAAGAGAATGAGAAAAGAATGCGAATGTCTGTGTTCGCTTCTTCGTAGTTTTTCGGAGCTCACGAATAAATTCGATGTTCTGAATTGTTACCACTCAGAAGAGCGAAAAATTACCTTTCCAACAAGCTTTCGTCGAGGCTGGTAACATGATTCTCCGGCGAGTTAGGGCCGCTTGACGGAGTGGGAGAAAAAGGTGTGTCTAACTTCAAACGCGTTTTTCCAAAAAACATGTTTCACGCGTTCTCGTTACACTCATCTTTGACCGCTTGTACCTCCGCAAAGAAAAACGCTACAGATCTCGCCGATAGCTCGTTGGAATGGGCATTCATTCCTCTATTACATACTGTCCCTAACCAAAGTTACCCCTTTTTATAGAAACTGCCACATATTTATATTCCTGCAGCAAAGAGAGAGGAAATAATTCATAAGAAAAAATAAAGAAAACCACTGTATTATTTGAACTTTTGATTATTTGAACGACCCTATTCCCCTATTAGTTCAAATAATCGTGAATGTACTGTACTACAATGTTGATAATATAGTCGATACTTGTCGACCATTATGTCAACTGCAATGTCAACTACACAAAAATTTGTCAATGTCTACTGAACGCTTGTCAACTCGCAGCTTATTATAATGTTCATAGTAATGTTGATACTTGTACATACTTGTTGACTAAAGTGACTACTACTAGTTCATAATTTTGTCTATGGATATGTATAAACATCGACATTTGTATGTGCACCGCATATGGAAATGTGTACTGAAAATTTCCTGGATTTCAATACTGACATTTTAGTCGACATTTCCACACGCATGTGTTTCACGGGTAGCGTGCTAAAATACATTCACAAATGCTCTATTTGACAGCGGGTGGGGGAGGGGAGATTCTGACTCGAACCCCTCCCCATTCCTACTCCGGCATGGGTAGGTATCTCGAATGTTTCTGGATAGTGGGTAGGTATGTATTAACTTGACCCATATTTTTTTACTTTTTTTTCTCCTTTTTGTCAAATTCTCTCGGCTGCCCTTTAAATTAGTTTCGATGAGATGAAAAAAAGAAATTCCTGTAAACTTTGAGCTCGATGAGACTCAGCCCCCTCCCCTTCTTATGGAAAAACACGCAGACATTTAACATTTTAAATTGATTTTTCTGGAAGAACCCTAACGTAAATTTGTGTATTTGTAGAGGATGTTGGGCCGTTTAAACCGAAGAGCAGTTATGTCAATACTAACGGGGAAAGAGGCCCTATCTAAATTTTGATCTACTACAGAAGACGTTAACTGGATGAAACTGAAATGTCGAAGACAATTTAAATTTATTAATACAAATCTTACAAAGAGTTTTTCAACGCTATGAAGATATTTTCCAATTTACGCGGTGTCGGTTGACTCGGCTTCCGGACTCGGACCTATCGGCATACATTTGTCGTCAGTCCAAGAAACAACGAAAAGGAGTGTAGATTTGATTCCATTGGGCACGTTCAAAGAAATCAAATGAAAGTTTACCTACAAAGTACGGCAATAAAGTTCCTGAACTTAGAATAAAACAAGAGTACTATCAGAGATACGAAACTTTATTGAGATTCTCGATACGTAAAATCCCGCCAGTTACCCAGGTAACTAAAGGGGAACAAAGGGTAACTGACGGGTTTCTAGCTAATCTGAGGGTAACAAATGGGTAACTTTTCCGCGGGTAGCTAGAGGGTAACTGATTGCGCATCGGGTCAGGATTCCACATACGATCCTTCTGTAGCAATACACACTTGGGAGTGCTGGTGCAACGAATCAAATACCTTAGAGAACTGCTTAACTGATATCCTCTCCCGCAGAATTAGAAGTTCAAATAATACAGAAGAAGTTCAAATAATAGAAAAATTTTATAAGGAGAGGAAATTTTCAGGTTCAAATAATCTGAAGTTCAAATAATTGAAAGTGAACTCTATCAGTGAATACAAAAGTAGACCCAACTGTACAGTCGACCAGGGTTGGGCAGGACTCGAATGAATAGGACTCGAGTCCTTATTTGGAACTGTGCATCGGACTTTTACTTGTTTACAGCCTCAAATTTAAGGAGTCCTTTACTTGGGCAATAATTATTTGATTTCAAAATTAGAATAATGAATTTTGCAAATTGCAAGATATAAATTTACAATTTGTAACTCTGGAAGCTGGAAAGTATAGTCGCACAGATTGTCAGGAGAAAAGGACTACTAAAAGACCCTCTGTAAAGGCCTTACTCTTATAACAAGAGATAAAAACTCGTCACATGGAAAGGGCGTTATCTCAATCACAAAGTAAGACAGGAAAGACACATTTTAGTTGTATTTTTCTTGTGACAGTCCGTGCGTTGGAAAAAAAAAAGTGAGAAGTGACCTGACCAAGTGCTTGTAGTTGTACTTGTTTTTTGTGATGATTGCTGATAAACTAATAGTGATAGCAGGTTTGCGCTTTGGCGGTATCCGAATATATAGTGTAAACTGGCAGAATTATTGATGTTATGTCTCACTCTCACAATTAAAAAATAAAGGTAAAATCAGTGTAAAAGGATTCCTTTGGAACTTCAAACTCGTGGACTCATGACTCGAACTTCGAGTCTAAACAAAATAAATGACTCGTGACTTGGACTCGAGTCACGTTTGGGGACTCAATGCCCAGCACTGCAGTCGACATTTGCATTGACATGTCTACTCGATAAATGGTTTAGGCTGAACAGTTTTTGTATAAATCATTCATTATCGTAATTCTTATATGATTGGTTTTAACACAATGACATCGACGTAATACTCGAAAGGGTAGTTTCTGGGGCCAGGGGTGCGGTGTCTGGGAAGCCAGTTTGGTAGCATCGCCATACGCTTCACCAGTCGAATAAAATGTGTTCCAAAATATTCTGAAACAAAAACTCAAAGAAGTGAAAGAAAATGTTGACGATACTAATGTCGCTTCTGTCAACATCGACAATGTTTCACGGCTAATTACTCTGACCCAATCCACTCACTCCCTCCTCATTCTGAGACCTTTCTATGGCAGGATCTACCCACGGATGCTATGTAAGCAAAGCCCTCCTAAAAGTACTAGCATTTGTTGACGATCGATTTTTATATTTTTCAAGCTGCTATCATTTTCTGCGATCTGACAAGAAGAAGTGAATGGAGAATGACTTATTTCCTTTGAAGATATTTTTACACGGAGTTTCGTTTCCTCGTTTTCAATACATAAATGTATTTTACTTTTAAAAATCGTTTGTAAACTTAGAATGTCTTTTAGTACCTACCTATTATTTGAATAATTTTTCGTCGATGTTTGTGACCGCTACCTACATTTTTATCGTGTATAATATTAGTTATAATTACGAATACCTAAGTATTTGTATATTTACCGTGTCTGTTTTCTTCCTGGTTAAATCAAAAAAGGGTTCGGCATTTATTCGTCGACTCGTTTTGTGTATTTACGAGTATCTGTATCATGGCTTATCAGTAGACATCTTTCTTAGAAGGTTAATTTAAGTTACTTTTTTTTAATTTATTCAACTCGTGTTTTTGTACAATTTTTAATTTTTGAGTTGTTCTGTCTCCTTTTTTTTCTTTCTTTCCATCTTTTTTCCTTTCTTTTTTATCATCAGATTTTACATCATTCTGGGAATGGTAGTTTTCTCAATGCTTAAAAGACTACTGCAACTGGATAAAATTATTCTAATGCAAATTATGCGTACAGTCGGGCTCACTGAAATAGCTAATATCTTTCAGTTGGAATACAGTCATTCTGAAGTAGATTATCAACCGATATTACCTAATACGATTGGGTCGGAAAAGGAATAGATCTTCTGTAACGAGAAAGCTAGAAGTGAGTGAGTGAGCGAGTACATAAAATTATCAGAAACACCTTCGATGTTTCAACGACCAGAAGAAAGTTCCTAGTTTTCTCAGTAGAGCTACGTAGTACAAAATACGAATATTTACCATATTATCTTAATACTCGATACCTGTTGCCTCTCATTAAGCTTGTTATTCGATTATTTCAATTTTTGTCGTTGTTATAGTACTTAATACTTGATAATAAAAATAATGATACATATTAATAATAATAATAATAATAATAATAATACCGATGAAGATGGTAATAATACTGATAACAGGCGCGTAGACAGGTCGAAATTCTAGGAAAAATGTCAGGAGGAAGACGGGAGGGTAGAATACGAAAATTTTTTATTGATTTTGTTAATGATTACGTATTTTCTACAGCACCGTATGACTTTACGACCGATAATATCCTTGTATCTCTTTTTTTTTTTTTATCAACATTTTTCGAATCCTTGGGAGTGCACATTCCCTCTCTAGTATCTACGTGTCTGATTAACAATATTATCAACTGCCGCTGTTATACATATCGTAATATTTTCTTATTTATTAAAAATATCCATCTAGATACATATCTCTTTTATAATTTAGTTTATGTCTTCATTTTATTTTTCAGAGAAAAAATCATTTTCATTCGTTCGATAAGTACGTTAGCGGATAACGAACAAAATTACTCGAATTTATGAAATAATTTTGTACTTAAAATTTCGATGTAATCGCGATTATTATTATTATTATTATTTATTATTAGAAATACTGCGTTGGTTAATACGTGACAATAAGAGAAAAAAAAAATTAAAAGTAAGCTCGCGGGTTCTGCAGTTAGAATTTTCTATTTATTTATCGATTTAACGTATTCACTTTTCAATAAATTACTCGCTGGAATGTTGAAAATTTCGTGTTTTCGCGGACTAATGGTCATCAGTATGGAAACGCAGCGCAGGGTGTGATACCTGGGGAAGTTCTACTGCATCCCGGGCCACAGGACGCTTGCTACAAAAGAGGGGTGGCAAAGAAAGTAAAGGCTGGAAAACCAATGACATGCAGCCAGAGACGAGAGGTTGTAAAGAAAATAAAGGCTAAATAAACAATGAGAAACAGTGTTCGCCCGCAAAAGTTTTAACAGGAGGGAAATTTAGTCTGGAACAAAAGTCAAAACTCCATGTATTTTTCCTACAAGAACGAAAGGGAGCTTGTGGCACGGATTCCCCTAATCTGATCAACCGAAACTTTGTAGGGTTTTTTTTTCCTTTTGATTTTATTTAAACCAATTTAGGAGAGGAATCAGAGAAAATTCAGAAAAAAAAGATCACCAAGAGTAAGTAACCACCACCTTAATGTGTAAAGGATGTGTGTTTCTCTAAAGTAGGTATTCCTAACATCCTCCCAGCTTATCCCAGACTAGGGTATACTCATGTGCGCAAAAGGTTCCAATCTGCATTTACAGAGACGAAACTATGGGGGGCACTCCCAATAATTTGGTAGTCGGCAAATTTTAAAACTATTCATTTGAATTTTTCATTTTCAAAAAACGTTTGTTTGTTCCTTTTTTTTTCAATTAAAAAATATTTTGGTTAAAAAATCGGCAAATTTTCAAATTAAAAAAAATTTTATCGGCAAACTTTTAGATTTAAAAAAATATTTGTTGGCAAATTTTCCTTCTCCCCCCCCCCCCACCCCACACTGAAAGTTAAGTTTTGTCTCTGCTGAACTATTAGTTTTCTTTCCTTGAGAAATGTAAACATTGTTGTTCTCATTTCTTAAATGTGCCAAAAGGACTTCTAGTCTCTCCCAGAAAGGCAGTCGACAATCCGTTTCTTTCTTAAAGAAAATAAGAAAACTTGTTCTCTTCCTTTCGTCAAACTGGATTTTTTTCAAGAAAAGAAAAACTACAACTTTTCCTCTTTTTGTTTTGATTAAGAAAAAACTGTGTCTTTTCTTGCGTATGATTAAGATAGCAAATCATGTTTCCTTACAAGAAAAATTTTTCCATCCAAGAAAGAAAAGGAACGAGTTTCTCACCAAAATTTGGCTTCACCTCAGGCGCAAAAATTCTTAATTTGGAGGGGGAGGGCTCGAATTAACTTTAAATTCCGAAGTTTATAAGTTAATTTTTTTTTAAGTGATCAATTCAAATTTTGGGAAGCCAAATTAAGATAGGTACGAATTTATAAAAACCTAGCGACAAGAAAAATTTCCGAATCAAGTCTAGAGGACTATATTTTCTGCTTCTCCACATGGAAAGTTCCAAGTTCTTATTCTGAAAATGGATAGGTTTTTTTCTATTTCCATGAAACATCTGACAAATTAACCCGTTGGATGAGAGAAAATTCAGGGCCCAAATCTATTGGGTTTTCGAAATCAGCGTCCCCAAAAATCTGTAATTCCGATACCTTGTTCATTTTTTTTTTTTTTTTTTTTTTGGTAAAGTCAGTTTTGGGCTCTTCATGAGAATGGAGAAACCGAAAAACCGAATTCAGGATTTTCGAAATCAATGACTGAAAACAAAAAAATAAATAAATCTAGAGGCAGCGTACAAATAGTATATTACTGACGTTCGTCTCTTTATCTTAGGCACTGAACAAACTTGAGCGATCGAATCTAAGAAGTCACTCGAGTATAGAGAGATTTTATAGTAAGTATATGTGTAAGCTACTTACAGCCTTACACGTTTCGAGTAGATTTTTCAATATTTTTCTCGCGTATTTCAAATTTAATAGCTTTCGATAGTATAACATTTCTCTCGATAAATAAACGATAACAATATTAAAATAGCTTTACATACTACTGAAAAACGAACGGTATTATTCATCTGTTAGATACAGATGATGGTTGAGGTAACCTGAACTTGAGCATTTCTAATTCGGCATCAAAGTACGACGTTTTATGGTAACAAAAGTATTCGGCATTCTTGTATTGGCCGCTTTTTGATGCTCCAGGTCCTACTTCTAGTGAAAACAAAAAGCAAAAAGAGCGAAATAGGAAAAATATTAAAACAATGAACTAAACTGAAAAGCGATTAATATCTAGCTTCACGCAGAGTATGATGAAACAATCATTTTCTTACAGTGCTCCGACCGATACAAGGGTCTCTTTCAAAGTTCGAAAATCAGATTTTTCAGAATAAGCTAAAAACAATGTGACGGCGAGGCGCAATATAGTTACAATTTTCACTTTAAAAAAAAAATTAACCGAATCAGAAAGTGTCCAAAAAAGGGGAAAAACAAAAGGAAAAGTTAAAAAAATAAAAAATCTGAATATCAAAATGGGCACTTTGAATGAAATAACGTTGAAAAACCAAGAAAATCTTATCGAATTGGAAAATGCTTTCGTCGAATCCAAATTAGCTGTGTTAGGCATACCAGAAGTTCGCAAGGAAGGAGAAAGAATTATAATTACACAAAAAGGAAATATATTTCACTACATAGGAGAGAAAGGCGGCCAAAAAGGGGTAAGATTCTTAATAAACGGTAAATACAGAAATAATATTCGAGAAATTACGGGGATTTCAGACAGAATCACACAATTACAAATTGAAGTAAATCAGAATCTTATTACATATATTCAAGTATATGCCCCTACCCTAACTGCTGACGAAGAAGAAGTCACAAAATTCTACGAGGACTTAGAGGAAGTTATTAGAGAAAATGAAACAGCAAAAAGGACAAAAAATCTTTTCATAATGGGCGATTGGAACAGTCGAGTTGGTCAAAAAAAGAAAGGGAGAAAAAACTTAATTGGCAATTTCGGGTATGGAGAGAGAAACAAACATGGGTGGGAAATGATAAGATTGTGCCAAGAACATAATTTTAAAATTGTAAACAGTTTTTTCAAAAAAAGAATACATAAAAGATGGTCATGGCTATCCCCAAATCAAAAATATAAAACATTGATAGATTACATTGTAACACCAAGGGAAAATAACATGATTTATGATTATAATTTCGATGAAAATTTCAAATTCCATTCTGATCATCGTATACTACTGATGAAAATAAAACTAGAAGAGAAATATAAACCTTTCAAAAAAATATCGAAACACCTCGAGTTACGTAAACCCTCATAAATATTTAAATGAAGTACAGAAGGAACTGGAAAGACATAATATTGAAGACAGTTACAACCTAAATAGAGACATTGATAAGACATACAATCAAATTATTAAAGCAACAAAAACAGTAGTAGGAAAAGCGAAAGAGGAAAGGAAAGAAAAGACCGGAGGACTTATAAACCAAAGAAATAACAATCTGAGAAAAGACATCAGAATATTACAAATGAGAAGAGCTACATTATTAAAGATTAATAGAAAAGAAAAAAAAGGACAAAATTTAATCAAATGTAGTTTCAAAAACCATTAGGAGCAGAATTAGAGAAAAAGTGGATATATAGAGAAAATAAATTATTAGGAAAACACTCGAAGGCAACAAAAATATCAGAAACATGAAAAAGAAGCTCAGTATAGGAACCCAGTGGACCACATACTTTGTAAGCCAAGAAGGGGAAAGAATTTACGACAGGAGAGGAATTAACGAGACAATCGCAAACTTTTACAAAAAACTATACGAAGAAAAGGGAAGAAGTGATTATGAGGAAAAAACAAACAGTGAGGATACAAAAAATATGGAGAAGGAACCCAAATTCCTAACTGAAGAAGTAATAGCAATAATCAACAAATTACAACCAAATAAAAGTCTAGGACACGATGAAATAAAGAATGAACATATAAAATTGGGGGAAGAAAAAATGGCTAGAACGCTCACGAAATTCTTTAACGTAATTTTAGAAAATGGAAAAATACCCAAATATTGGAAATACTCGAATATAATAACATTATTTAAAACAGAAGATAGACACAAAATCAAAAATTACCGCCCCATAACCTTAAGTCCTACGATAGCAAAAAAATTTTCAAAGTTACTGGAAACAAGAATCCGAGCAATTTTATCACACCAATAGTCTATACATCAAGCAGGATTGAGGAAATCGTTCTCAACTCTCGACCATTTACACGTCATGAATCAAACTATGCAAAAAAGTTTAGAATCTAAAATTGAACTATATATTGCACTAATTGATTATAACAAAGCCAGCGATGGGATTTTACGTGTAAAATGTCTATTCTATGTTTTTGATGTAAAATGTGTAAAATACACATGGAATGTGTAGAATGTGTAAACTGCGTAGAATAGGCGCAGAATTAGTAAAATGCTGTATAACCCAAACCAAAAAGCCAAAAAATCAATTTTTTGAAAATTGCATTTTTTTGGCTTTTTGGTTTGAGTTACATAGTATTTTACTCGTTTTACGCCTATTCTACACATTTTACGAATTCTACCCATTCTACACGAATTTCAAGCTATTCTACACCATTCATTTTACACGTAGAATGCTGATGTATTGGACGCCATGTAATCTACAGCACAACGCTGAACATAGCCTTCGATTCCCTGAAGCACCATTTCATGTTCTCAGCATTGGAAAACCAAGGTATTCTCCAAAATTTCATACAGTTAATAAAAGAAATGTACAAAAGGCTAAGAGCAAAGATAATAACAGACATTGAGGGAAAATACTTTGATATACGCAAAGGAGTCAAACAAGGGGACCCATTATCTCCAATCTTATTCAATACTGCTCTTGAAGAAATGTTCAGGAAAATAAATTGCGAAGGAAAGGGGATAAATGTTAATGGGAAATACATGTCAAACCTGAGGTTTGCAGATGACGTAGAAAAAATTTGAAAATGAAATAGGATTGACAATGAGTATAAAAAACAAATTTTGACCAATTCAGAAGACTTTAAACAAATTGTAACGAAGGACAATCTAAAAATAGAAGTAGTGAAAGAAGCAACATATCTTGGACAATCAGTATCTTTTGAAAATCGCACGGAAAAAGAAATAAACGCAAGAATTACAAAGGCAAGGTCAAAGTACTGGTTTCTTAAAAAATTTTTAAAGACTCTTTCACCTCTTCGCAAAAGAGTGAAATTTTCAATGTGTGTGTACTCCCAACTCTAATATATGGATGCCAAACATGGTCTAAAAACTACACAGAACGCAATGGAACGATCAATTTTGGGTACAAAAAGAAAAGATCATACAAAACTGGAATTTATCAAAAAGAAATTGAGAAATAATCAAGATGGAGTGAGAACAATAAGAAGGCTAAAATGGGGATGGGCAGGACACATTTCAAGATTAAAAGACGAAAGATGAACGTATTCCACAACCATTTGGCAACCTTTCGAACACAAAAGAAATTAGGGACACCAAAAAACAAGATGGCCGGATAATTTAAATAGATTCCTCAAAAGTCAAAATTTTCAAAAAATAGCCATCCACAGACAAGAATGGGAGCGTCTACAGGAATCCTTTGCTCTCTATGGGCCGGGAGGGGCGTGATCCCTATAACCATAAATAACACGTTACAACAATGGTTCCCAATAAAGGATAATGAATTGAATTTAATCGAATCAGAGCGACATACTAGTCACATTTTCGGTAACTATTTACTTCGTCCAACAGATGGTGTTTCTAATTAAAGAACTATCGATACTCTCAGTACGTACTTGAATAGAAGAAGAAAAAATTAACAATAATTGACAAGGTACTACGATTATTATTGTTACTAATGTTGATACTCAAGCTCTGCGATTTGTTGATTGCTGAGTTCTAGTATTAATGAGAATTCTTCGGTAACTAATTGTTGGGCAAATAGGGCTAACCTAATAAACTTCGAAAACAATATTGATATGACCATGTGTCAGTGAAAGAGCTAGAGATAATTGGGCTCGCCCTGAATTTCGCTGAAGCACAGTGAGCCGAGAGCGATGATCTCGCTCGATCCTGAAATAATATAGAGAACCAATTGCACATTGAATTAATTGAACGGCTGAGAAATCCGCTGCAGCAAACCTCATCTACGTGTAGATATGAAAGATACGTTAACACTAATCCTAATAATTATGTCGACATTGACGACGAAAGCAAAACGTATCTCGATGAACAGTCATGTATTCAGAATCCAAGATCAAAAATTAAACGTTCATGGAAATATCGAATAAAACTCAATGTTCTCAGTTTACATCGGGGCTGGGTAACCAAATCACGTTCCTCGAATATTCATCATAGCACAGGCGACGCTTATATTACAAAATAACAATAGGGAACAATTCCAGATACTTCGGGCATACTACAGAGTAGAAAGAAAGATTTTTACCATACAGTGACAATACGATGGAGTATCAAAAGATTTTTACCTCCGCTGCTGACAGCAACTACTTTGGAACTCAATCCAGGCGCGGATGTCGCAGACTGACTGGATTTTGATGTAGCGTCGCCAGTTTTTGAAGAGTACAATCTTCGTGAACGGAAGCACGCCTGAAATTAACATATCGGGAATAAAGCGATGGAACAACTATATCATTAAATATTAAGGAAATCGAAAAATCCGTTTTCTAGTTCTTGTTCCTGATAAGGTAATAAGCAGAGTGCACTCGAGTAACTGCTGTACCTGAACGGGCCTTAAATTAAAGTGATGCATAATCGAATTATTCTTCTAATAATAATCACCAATTGATGCTTACGAAAACCATGAAATAGTGAAAACTCAACAGTTAACCTCTACTACTGAAAACTTAAATTTGAAATTGTGGGCTAAACTTTTATCAGGACTTATCAGTCAATTATCAGTGACCTCTGTAAGACTCGCTGTACTTCCTGGGAAAGACAGCCACCATTTTCTTTCCAGTTTGTGCACACCAAGGGTATTAAATAGAGGTTTACTCACTTCGAACGCAACCCGCAATGTATGATGTTATCAAAGTATTTGAAATCCTGAAATGAAGAATATTTTTTTCTCCAAGCCATTTTTAGTAACTTTTGAAAGATTGTCGAAATTCGAATTTTTCATATTTTTTAATGGTGTAGAATTTTCGAATTTTCTATTAAATTTCAAAACCTCCTCATATTAGAAAAGAAAAACCACAGTCATGTAGAGTCTGGTCCAGTTAAGAAACATAATTGGCTACCCGCAATACACTAATACTCATCGATATATGGGCAGGGATGTGAAAGCCGAATATAAAGATTTCGCTTTTGGATTTAGCTTCCAGAAGGAACTCTATTGGCCTTTGACTATATATAACTATATGGACTGATCAAGATGACACTACTACAAGGAAATCTTGCACACGACCCTGTTTCAACATCTTTTGTGCTATAATGATTAGAGAAGACCTTGTTGTGATTTCTGGTTATCAGTTTGTTCTGTATCCTAGATCATAACGTTGTAATGAGAATTCGTCGCATAACTTCATAGAGTAATTAGTATTATTTTTGAAGCAAAACGGTACAATTGTGTGAAGTTTCGGCTTGTTTTCTTTTTTTGGATCCGTCATCATGAATTCGCACACATGTTTCGTGTGTGGTTCAAATAAATTGGTGAAACTGAAGTATTTCAGGTATTTCTTGAAGCTGCAAAAATGAGCACTACATTGGCAGGATTTTTTTCAAATATAGGTAGTCGCATAGTATTAGGCTCTTATACCATTCTGGGCAAAAATGAATTCCCACCCTCAGGGAAGAATAAAATATTAAAACCAGGAATTTTTTGAAAAGATGCGATTTATTTGCTAAAAATCAGTCCACTTTTGAGCCTATACATCAACCAATGTATTTTTCAATTATATATACCGTATTTCTCTATTGATACAGCCAAATATTTTTGCACAAAAGGAAGAATGAGAAGAAAAACTGAGAAAACAAGGCAAATCTACAGGAATAATTCAACCGCTCCCAAATTTAAGTGGGAAAAGTCTGTAACAAAAGCAGCCGTAAAATTGTATCAAAGCACAAGTTTTCTTCACAAAACAAGAGTTCCTCACGAATGTTGTTTTAGCATTAAACGCCACAACTATCGTTTCGAACTCAGTAATTGCTGTAAATAGGAAACAACTAATCAAAAAGAGACTTAAGAATATTCATCATTAACATCAAAAACAATCCTTATGGTGACAGAAATTATTTGAATCCGCAGATCTTTGTATAGTACATTACATAAATTACGGGTTATCACCTGTTATCATTCGCTTAATCATTATAGCACAAAAGATGTTGAAACAACATTTTATCAACTTGATCAGTCCATATAGTTATATATAGTCAAAGCTATTGGCTTCTGATTTCACTTTTGACTTTTCACAATACAGCTTCCAGCTTTCAACTTTTGACCTTGAAGGATAAATCGTTCGGCTTTCGGCTTTTAGCTATTGGCTTTCAGCTTTTCTCTCCAGTGTAAAACTGAAAAAAAAAATCGAAAAAGTGGAAAATATAAAGATTTGGATTTTGCTATTGACTTTTCATCATTAAGCTTTCAGCTTTCAACTTCTGACCCTAAAGGCAAGAATGGTTCGGCTTTCGGCTTTCAGCTTTTGGCTTTCAGCTTTTTTCTCATCCCTGTATAATATGGGTTATTTCGGAATTGCAGCATTCAGCATTGCAGGACTGGAGACAGACGAGTTCCAGAAAACGTTATCAGTTATCAGTTGTGACAATGGCGCTTGCGAAAATTGCCATTAGAACTACAGGCAACTCGCTTTTACGTTCCAAGAAACTTGTTGTTGTGCCCTTTTCCAATTTCCAGACTTCTGCGACTTTCAATGCTTGGTATAATTTCTTTTGGCCATACAAGCGAGAATATGATGAGAATGGTGTAGGTAAGGTCTAACTATAATGCTTTGTGTAGAAGTTCAAGCTGGATAATGGTTTAGTTTTCCTAAAATTGTGTAAATTACCGTGGAGTACGGTTAATCATTTTCAGAATTGGGATTGCCTTCTGACGCTGATACCGCTACGGGTATGTGGAAAAAAGAATTGGATGCGAGAGCTGCTGGTGTTGAAGTAAGTTGGAATATGTTACGATATTGAATTTGATAGCTAATTTTCGGTAAATTAGACTTTCGTTCTTTCGTTTGGCCCTCGATTAACCATAGTTGTATTGTAGACCTGCGGAGATTTGAAGGTCATACTCGTAACCCGCTCGAAGTTAGAGCTCTATTGGAACAGTCCAGTTTCATTTTTTTCTCTTTTAAATTAAACTCCGGTCATGTAAGTACTCGCATGGAACGGTGTGAAGATCTAATCTCGTTAAAATGAACTCGCCTAAAAGTGAAACTGTTCGAACTCTATAATGTTCTTTGTGAAAACCACCTTAGTCAGTTTTGAAATTTTGACTTTGCCACCAGATAGCGTTATATCTGCAACTATTATACTCTTTAAAGTAGCCCGCATGGAGTAAGGCAACATCTGTTTGTACACCCATGGCTGTTCATCAGAGATGCCGAACGGGAACGAACGACTCGTTCTTCGTTCCTTCAGCTAGGGAACGACGCCGTTCCGTTCTTTTTTCGTTCCGGAACGAGGAACGGAACGACGGAACGGCCGTTCCCTTATCAGTATTATTCCCCTATCATTTCGCCGTAAGCCTGATTGTTTATTTTTATTTGCAATTTGTAAAATTTTAATTTCTAATGAAGGAAATAGAATTTTTCATGCCTTCACCTTAATTCGCTGCAGGTAGAGGTTGCACTATTTTTATTTTTATGAAGAAAGTACCTGCGAGTAAACTGAATCCACCTTTGTTTTTACCCAAGGTGAATACCAAGGTGAATCACCTTGGTTGTTACCTACAAATTTCAAGATTCAGGTACTCCTCATGTTCCTTAATTGTCGATTTGAGATCGGTTGTTATCGGCGAAAATTAATGATGATTGGTGTCAAGTCTGTTTCCTTGCCATTCTTGTTGATAGTGAAAACATATTTTTATGAAATAATATTTCTCTATCTACGCAACATGATTACCAGGGTTGAGATTTTTATGCTTTTGCATATTTTTTGCCATTGCTTCACTGAACACTTACCTTTACGAACTGTAAGCTTTGAAGTAAAATGAGCCATATATTTAGAAGAGCATTTTTTGTATATTTTATGGGTAGTTGCTTATTATTTTCGACTATTTTTAAAATTCTTAGGGCATTTTCTGGCATATTTTCACAAATTTACAGTTTTAAGGACATAAAAATGCATCTTTCACTAGATTTACTCATTCTTTCTCAGGAAATGGCAACTCTGTCAAAGGAACTTCGAACTTGGTGAACCAAAAGAAAAAGAACAAAGTCGCCTCTTTCTTTCTTTTCTACCATCAAACACTTCGTTACAATACTTTTCATTTTTTATTTCAGTTCAGTACATTATATACTGATGCAGAGCCTATTTTAGGAGAAATTTGGAACTGCATTGTATATGATCAAAATTTTTCGTCCTCCTCCTCACGAATAAACTTATAATATTCGGCAAACTGAGGCCATGGACCTGCAGTTTCCGACTGTTCGTTGCACTTATCCGTCATTTAATAAACTTTAAAATGCGAACGAAAAGTATAATTTAAAAAATATGGAAAGATTTGCTGATATATATCTACTGAAGTTTTGTTACTCAAATAACTTGAACTGACATGAACACTCCCCCCCCCTCCCCCCCCCCCCGGAAAGACAATTCGCGCCTATTTTTTATTTATTGGCAATAATTGACTTTGGGAACGTCGTTCTTCCGCATTTTCGTTCCGGCATAAGCCGTTCTGAACGTCGTTCCGGAACGACATGTAAACAGAACGGGAACGGAACGAGGAACGAGCCGTTCTTCTCGACTCGTTCGGCATCTCTGCTGTTCATCCAGCAGAACACCAGCAGTTACGTCGCTATCTGGCGGCAAAAGTCGAAATTTCAAAACTGACTAAGGTGGTTTTCACAAAGAACCCTTCAATTGTTTGCATCTAAGAGTATATGTATCCGAGATGGAAGCCTTCTCATCACCGTTTTAAGTTCTAGCTATTCTGGATTATCTCTTATACTTGAAATCGCGGTTGGCGGTCGCAAATTATCTTGGCATTTTGGCTGTTATATATACTCATATCAGATGACCTTGACTGTACCTAATAGAACGAGTCTTCTCATCAACTTTCCTGAAATTTACCGTTATCATATTGTTACTCAATTTTCAGCCAACCTGCATAACAGTTATGTTTTATATTCTATATTTTCGTAATTTGTTATCGAGCCATTTGAAATGTTGATTTTCGTGATTAGGATCCATATTTGGCGTGCTCGCACAACATAAAGGTGATCAAGGAACAAAAATCGACCCAATTTTGGTAGCATCAGCCTACGTAAGCCGCGTGATTGGTTGTAATTGCGAGCCCGAAGCAAATTCAGTCATTACTATGTGGCTGGTGGCTGCATCAAGGCGAACCGAAACGTTGCCGGTGCGGATATTGGTTCCAATTGTACTACAAGCCTCCGTTTGTGGAGTACAAAAATCCTATGTGAAGTAAATCATTATCATGTATGTGTAGCGAATTGCTAGAATTAAAAAGAATTCTACTGTTTATTTAGCGTTTATCTTTTTTCACCTGTTGGTGACCCATTGAATGTTACGCGTAATAGCGCTACTAAGTTCTAAAGCATTGATAATAAAACTACAATACCTACCGTATTATCTTTTTTATTTTTTATTAGTCTTGTATTTCGATTATTCCATATGAAGTCCTGTTGAAATGGTATAATATATTTGGTTTTGGTTAGCAGCTTGAAATTTTTTACATTCTGTGTATCAGTGCTGACTTGAGAAAAAAAAATTAATTATGTACTTTTCGATGTGAAATATTCAGATTGCTAAAGCAGTTTTCTTCGAATCGGAATTATGAGCGACATTACCCTTATCGGTGAAGGGGATGTGAAAAACAGCTATTATGAAGTTCTACAATGCTAATGTGGAATTCTCCCACCGTAGCAAAATACGGCATTGTAATAAATAAAGCAGTAATTCATTTCATGCGCTGAATTTTTATTGACAACCACAGACAGCTATTGAACAATTGAACCACGTGTTTTCTGCAACATGAGCAATCGCTTTTCAATTTGTAGAAAGTAATTTTCAAACGTGTAAAGTTTATTTGCGACCAATAACGTGTCATTATTTCCACGTTGACGTTGTGGTAAAGTAGGTTGACTCGTACGACTGGTTTATTTCAACTGGTTTTATGGCAAACGCAGAATATCGAGAAATTCCAAACTGCCGCATAACAATCAAAACGCCGATGGCTGCAGTGCAAATCTGAAATGAACTCAGTGGCTTGTTACCCATGTGGTACACTTGTTTGGTTGTATCCAAAGTTAAAAGCATGAAAGGGTGCTAAAGTCTTACGTCAGATATTGTTGAACGATCCAAGTAGAATTGCGAGTCGAATGAGATGGTTATGTCCTTTGTTTCAGTTATGTGTAATAGTGCCCATACCTGTTGAATGCCGAGATAAACAATGTAGGTATTATTCTGTTGTTTGACAGTATAGAGGCACAGAAATTAATAACCGATTTATTATTTATATTTATCTTGATTTATAGAATGAGAGACTAAATAATGTGTGGTACACGTATATATAGTCTCTTCTATAGTATGTGGATGATATAAAATAATCCACAGTTGTTCATATAGTCTCGCTGTAAGTAATGCAAGCTTACAATTTGAATAGAGTACGAAATATATAAGTATGCTATAATAAGAAGCTCTCATTTCTTGGTAAGAATGAAACAGACTGGAACTTTCCTTTTTTAATATTATCGAATCCATGTTGCTTGTGTCCATTCTCATTAGTAAGTTTAATAAACTGGATTTAATCTGAAAACATAACGAAATATGGATTGCCTGTTGTTACCTATGCATGTATAATATGCATATTTTGTAGATATCCGATCTGCAAAATAAATGGAAGTAAGTATGTCATCTTGTCTTAGTGGATATTTGGCCAATATATCAGCCCATTAGAACATAAGGCAATAAAAACATATTAGGTACAGGTACCTACCTGCCACAATTCAGCTAGATGATTTAGCTGACGAGAATTGACCTACTAGAAGACAAGATTGTACGCAGGCAAATAAGTTTCATCAAAATGGTTTTCTTTTTGGCCTCTGGGAGAAAGTCACGAGCGGGGTTTGGAAACGAAATCTAGAGCGGGACTTGACAAACAATGATCATAGGTGGTGCCCTAATAAATACTATATATGCTTTCTATAAATGACCCTAACCCCGGCTCTATCAAAAAAGTATGGTCAAGACTTCATTTATGACATAATCTACGCTAGAAATGTCATAAATTATGGCAGGGAGGGAGTGTCAGAATAACTTGGTTAAGTGCTGTACTTTTCAACATTCAACACAATGAATTATAATATTAAACGATCGGTTTAATATAAACTAGGTATAATATTACTATTTTGAGTTCTTTGATATCATAGTGATTAGGTAACTTGCCGAAGTGACGAATGCATACATTGTAAGTAAACCGGATGTATATAAATATTATCTACAAATTTGAAATGGAATCGGCGAAAAAATATCATTTTCAATCACGTTACCTAGTGCGGATTTCCAGGTCATAAATATGGAAACGTACTCACCTTTTCTTTTGTAAATACACAGTGCCAGTTTTATTAGAGGTTAGTTGGCTATCTTACAAAACCTGGCGGACGATTATGCTTAGGTGTACCCATATTCTAGCTCCTTAACATCGCCATAGCCTCTTACAGAGCTTCCTAAATACATCTACTTAATAAATTATCCAGTGATATAGTCATCGTCAGCTTAATCATAAATACCTTGAAGCGTACTTCATGTCCAACTTCACAGTAAATGCTTAAGACTGTAAGATAAAATATTGAGAGTAACACCAGTGTAAAGCCTTGTTTATCTTGATTTCTTGACAACTTGACTAGACCGGAGTACAAACATATACTCATTCACATTTTTTTTAAAAAATTCGAAAAAAATCCCCCTTTGTTTTTACCCAGGCCCCCTATATTTTGAAAAAAAATTTTAAAATAAAAAATTTGTTTTTAAAGGGATTTTAAATCTTGTTATAAAAATTTTGATTTGGGCAATTTTCCCCCTTTCGTTGTGGGTTTTTTTTTAAAAATTTTAATAGTTTTTCCGGGTTGGGAATTTTAGCTTTGAAATTTTTTTGCCAGTTCAAAAACTTACCTTTACAAGGCTTGGAAAATTTGCCTTAATTGGGAACTTTTTAATTAAGGACTTTTATTTTGGCCCTATTTTTAAATTCTTGGGCTTTTGGCATTTTACAATTTAGTTTAAGGAATAAAAATGGTTTTACAAATTTTTAAACATTCTTTTAGAATTCAATTTGGTAAAGGATTGTTTTTCCAAAAAAAAACCGATCTTTTTCTTTTCAATAAATTCCTTAAAATTATTTTATTCTTTTGGAAAAATTGGATGCAGAGCTATTTGGGAAATGTTGGAATATTGTTAATATAATTTTTTTTTCTAAATTTAAACTTTTTTTCGAAATGGCCCATACCGATTTTCCATGTTGTTGCTTCCGGTTTTTAATTAAATCGAACAAAGTAATAATTTAAATTGAAAGTTTCTTTTTATTCTTTTTTTTTTTCCCAAATAACTTACGTCATGAAACCCCCCCCCTCCCCCAAAACAAATTCGCCTATTTTATTTTTTGAAATAATTACTTGAACCTTCTTGAAATTTTCTTCCCATACCCGTTAATCCTTCGCAACAATTAAACAAAAGCCCCGAAGAGGGCCTCTTTTTTGTACCCTGCTGTTCTTAACCAGCAAAACACCAGCAGTTACTTTGCTATCTGGCGGCAAAAAGTCGAAATTTCAAAAGTGACTAAGGTGGTTTTCACAAAGATACCCTTCAATTGTTGCATCTAAAGTATATGTATCCGAGAAAGGAAGCCTTCTCATCACCGTTTTAAGTTCTAGCTATTCTGGATTATCTCTTATACTTGAAATCGCGGTTGGCGGTCCCCAAATTATCTTGGCATTTTTGGCTGTTATATATACTCATATCAGATGACCTTGACTGTACCTAATAGAACGAGTCTTCTCATCAACTTTCCTGAAATTTACCGTTATCATATTGTTACTCAATTTTCAGCCAACCTGCATAACAGTTATGTTTTATATTCTATATTTTCGTAATTTGTTATCGAGCCATTTGAAATGTTGATTTTCGTGATTAGGATCCATATTTGGCGTGCTCGCACAACATAAAGGTGATCAAGGAACAAAAATCGACCCAATTTTGGTAGCATCAGCCTACGTAAGCCGCGTGATTGTTGTAATTGCGAGCCCGAAGCAATTCAGTCATTATATGTGGCTGGTGGCTGCATCAAGGCGAACCGAAACGTTGCCGGTGCGGATTTTGGGTTTCCCAAATTGTACTACAAGCCTCCGTTTGTGGAGTACAAAAATCCTATGTGAAGTAAATCATTATCATGTATGTGTAGCGAATTGCTAGAATTAAAAAGAATTCTACTGTTTATTTAGCGTTTATCTTTTTTCACCTGTTGGTGACCCATTGAATGTTACGCGTAATAGCGCTACTAAGTTCTAAAGCATTGATAATAAAACTACAATACCTACCGTATTATCTTTTTTATTTTTTATTAGTCTTGTATTTCGATTATTCCATATGAAGTCCTGTTGAAATGGTATAATATATTTGGTTTTGGTTAGCAGCTTGAAATTTTTTACATTCTGTGTATCAGTGCTGACTTGAGAAAAAAAAATTAATTATGTACTTTTCGATGTGAAATATTCAGATTGCTAAAGCAGTTTTCTTCGAATCGGAATTATGAGCGACATTACCCTTATCGGTGAAGGGGATGTGAAAAACAGCTATTATGAAGTTCTACAATGCTAATGTGGAATTCTCCCACCGTAGCAAAATACGGCATTGTAATAAATAAAGCAGTAATTCATTTCATGCGCTGAATTTTTATTGACAACCACAGACAGCTATTGAACAATTGAACCACGTGTTTTCTGCAACATGAGCAATCGCTTTTCAATTTGTAGAAAGTAATTTTCAAACGTGTAAAGTTTATTTGCGACCAATAACGTGTCATTATTTCAACGTTGACGTTGTGGTAAAGTAGGTTGACTCGTACGACTGGTTTATTTCAACTGGTTTTATGGCAAACGCAGAATATCGAGAAATTCCAAACTGCCGCATAACAATCAAAACGCCGATGGCTGCAGTGCAAATCTGAAATGAACTCAGTGGCTTGTTACCCATGTGGTACACTTGTTTGGTTGTATCCAAAGTTAAAAGCATGAAAGGGTGCTAAAGTCTTACGTCAGATATTGTTGAACGATCCAAGTAGAATTGCGAGTCGAATGAGATGGTTATGTCCTTTGTTTCAGTTATGTGTAATAGTGCCCATACCTGTTGAATGCCGAGATAAACAATGTAGGTATTATTCTGTTGTTTGACAGTATAGAGGCACAGAAATTAATAACCGATTTATTATTTATATTTATCTTGATTTATAGAATGAGAGACTAAATAATGTGTGGTACACGTATATATAGTCTCTTCTAGTATGTGGATGATATAAAATAATCCACAGTTGTTCATATAGTCTCGCTGTAAGTAATGCAAGCTTACAATTTGAATAGAGTACGAAATATATAAGTATGCTATAATAAGAAGCTCTCATTTCTTGGTAAGAATGAAACAGACTGGAACTTTCCTTTTTTAATATTATCGAATCCATGTTGCTTGTGTCCATTCTCATTAGTAAGTTTAATAAACTGGATTTAATCTGAAAACATAACGAAATATGGATTGCCTGTTGTTACCTATGCATGTATAATATGCATATTTTGTAGATATCCGATCTGCAAAATAAATGGAAGTAAGTATGTCATCTTGTCTTAGTGGATATTTGGCCAATATATCAGCCCATTAGAACATAAGCAATAAAAACATATTAGGTACAGGTACCTACCTGCCACAATTCAGCTAGATGATTTAGCTGACGAGAATTGACCTACTAGAAGACAAGATTGTACGCAGGCAAATAAGTTTCATCAAAATGGTTTTCTTTTGGCCTCTGGGAGAAAGTCACAGCGGGGTTTGGAAACGAAATCTAGAGCGGGACTGACAAACAATGATCATAGTGGTGCCCTAATAATACATATATGCTTTCTATAAATGACCCTAACCCGGCTCATCAAAAAGTATGGTCAAGACTTCATTTATGACATAATCTACGCTAGAAATGTCATAAATTATGGCAGGGAGGGAGTGTCAGAATAACTTGGTTAAGTGCTGTACTTTTCAACATTCAACACAATGAATTATAATATTAAACGATCGGTTTAATATAAACTAGGTATAATATTACTATTTTGAGTTCTTTGATATCATAGTGATTAGGTAACTTGCCGAAGTGACGAATGCATACATTGTAAGTAAACCGGATGTATATAAATATTATCTACAAATTTGAAATGGAATCGGCGAAAAAATATCATTTTCAATCACGTTACCTAGTGGATTTCCAGGTCATAAATATGGAAACGTACTCACCTTTTCTTTTGTAAATACACAGTGCCAGTTTTATTAGAGGTTAGTTGGCTATCTTACAAAACCTGGCGGACGATTATGCTTAGGTGTACCCATATTCTAGCTCCTTAACATCGCCATAGCCTCTTACAGAGCTTCCTAAATACATCTACTTAATAAATTATCCAGTGATATAGTCATCGTCAGCTTAATCATAAATACCTTGAAGCGTACTTCATGTCCAACTTCACAGTAAATGCTTAAGACTGTAAAATAAAATATTGAGAGTAACACCAGTGTAAAGCCTTGTTTATCTTGATTTCTTGACAACTTGACTAGACCGGAGTACAAACATATTACTCCATTCACCATCGACATTGAAAAATGTTGCCGAAATAAATCGCCGTGGACGGAATTATAATTCTCAACCAGCTTACATAGCATCATCGATAAATTTCCAAGTTTCTGTATTCGCGGAAAGTCCGTCTTGATCACACTTTCCTATAACAAAATTGTTAATTTGAATCCTACATGCAGTAGGGGTAAGCATGTATTTACCAACCGATGGATTACATCATTTGTATGAGTAACTTAATGTGTTATTAAGGATCGAGAGATTAACATAATATGTATTAGACATATCACATCAATGTGGTGGTTTACCTCTGCCGGCCTTCAAACGGGCGATATAGGGAGTTATTTCTCCCCTAGCCAAGGAGAGGGTAGATTCGCACTAGCGTGAACCCATCACCGTTTGCATTCACCAACTCCTACCCAGCGCCTGTCTATGGTGAGAGGATGCGATCTAAAAGCAACAAAGTTGGGCGGCTTCAGAGCTGGATGGGGCCGACCCACTATCGGTGCACTCGCCTCTGACTACAACACAGGATAGGAAGGCAGCTATCTCTCGCTAGCAAGTGCGGGTACCTATGATGCACAAGCACGAAGGTTTGCAACGGAGATACTATAGCGCATAAAATAGGCTACAAAGGGATTCTTAGAAGAGAAGACCTTGGAGGAGAAGGAAAATTCCGAGAATAAAACCAATACAGAGAGACGGAAAACTTGAGGAAACCCGGCCAAAGTTGTGACTGGAGCCTTCTGGTCTTCTGCAATAGGGGACCTAGCAGCCCTACTGTAATCGTAACGAACTGTAAGACCCCGCGACGATGCGACGCTGGTAGATGGGTTACGTATTGTGAAGGCATCGCTTCGGGCGACTTCAGCCGACCCGTTCACGTCCGGAAGTCAGCGCCAGAAAACTGGCCGTAGTCTTAATTCTGTGGAAACAGAAGAGAAAGGGAATAGGGCGGACGTAGGAGCCCTTGCCCCCGCCAGAATTCGGATACCGGCAATTTAGATAGATTTACCGGAATAACTGATCATCACGCATCGGTGGAGACCTCAGCTACGCCGCCAGTGCCGCCAACTCAGAGGCAGCAATTCGGAAACCAAAGTCCTCCTGGCGGGAGGCAACGTGGACAGAAAAGAGAAGAGAAAGCAAGTCGCTTCTGTGTCATCGGAGCAAGAGGCGACGACACCGGCGTTGACGTCGCCGAGGCTGTCAATGGGAACGTTGAGAAAGGAGATCCGGCGGCTGAAAGATGAGTTCCAGGAGCGCGACCAGAAAATCGCTAAAATGGATGAGAAAATGAAGCTGATGGTCGCGCAGCATGAGTAAGAGCTCGGTGTGCTGAGAAAGGAGCTGCAGGAGATCTGGGAGCAGCTACAGCGCCAGCCGGGTCGAAAACAGCAGCAGCAGCGCCAACAGAAGCAGAAGACAGCAACGCCGGTGATAACGCTGCAGGAGCTCACCCCGGTCAGCTGAAAGATCGACAGTCTGAGGCAACAGCTTAAAAGAGCAGAGTAGCAGACGGCATCGCTTCTTCAGGATGGATCGGAGGCAGAGGGTGAGCCTGCGACATTGGTCGACGTGGTTCAGCGGAAGACACGACGGCGCCAGACGACCACCCGAGCCTGTGGCAGTCGCTCTGCCCAGGCCTGTGCTCGTGCCTAAAGGTAGGGAAGCTCACAAGCGGGAGCTACTGCGGAGGAGGAAGCTATGTGCGGCGGCGCTATAATAATAGCGCGTAAGAGCGCCGACACAAAGTACGCTGCTCTCATCCGGAAGGCCCAAGCAGCAATAGACCCGAGGATATGCGGGGTCCAGGTGATGGGGTCCCAATATAGCAAGACAGGTGAAATGCTGCTCAAATTCTAGGTTAACGCTAGGTGAGCGTTGCCTCGGTCAGTAGGATGTCTGGCCCATAGTGGCTCTAGCAAGACGGTGTGAGTCTGAAGCTAGGAGAAGCAAAATGGGTTCCAGGGTTAGCGTCAAGACGTCCCTCTGGTCACTGAAGCAATAATTTAAAGGGCAATTTCTGAGGCCGGGGGTGTGGTGTCTGGGGAGCCAATTTGGCGTGCCTGCATCGCAATACGCTCCACCAAGTGTGGTTTCCTTCTGCTTAAGTTTTTGATGGATACTTACTCCTTTTGATAGTCTACCTATTACTAATAAAAGAATTGGTGTGAAAATGAGACCGTAATATTTATGTTTATTTCAAGGTATTCGAACGCAAACATATATAGGCTTACAACATACCTTTATTGTTTCAAGAAGTTCGTTAGCCACCGCTTTGACTAAAACGCCGTGTATGTACCAATACCAAATCAGAATTTGTACTATTGACATACTGAACAATGCTGCAGTTGTTTCCACTGTAGATGGCGGTTGAAATGACCCGAAGATGAATAGGCCGGCATCAATTGTCACTGTCGTAATACTACCGATTATTGTTAGCCACAGAATGCGATTTTTCACTCGAAAGGGTACACAGCTTGCAAAGGTGTATTTCCTATAGTCAACCTGAGGGAAAATTTGATTCAAATAACGGTTCTGTAATGACTAATGATTGTTACGCGAGTAATTAGTCGAAATCCATACTGAAATCTGGCATTCTTGTTAGATATTCCTATTTTACCAACGCACTAACCTGAAACTCCAGCCAGCTGTTGAAGTATTGGCGAAGTAATTTTCCCTTATTCCAAAAAGTGAATGGTATCAGAAATGTGCACAATTTTGAAGAAAATACAGGTAATACGTCGATGAATAATTCATAATGGAAACTGTCTATCAATATTGTCACATTGGTCTTTAAATACAAGACATGACCATACATCATTAACCCATATAAAATAAGCGTCATGACAGTTGTACTTCGAGATAAAAATTTAGCAAAGGTACTCTCTGCTTAAACAAAGAACGAGAGGGTTACTGGTTAGTATTGTACTTACTCAACTTGAAATACCCTTCGCGTGGCCAAGGCATAAATATTCTCTCCTCTGGGCCCATCATTGTGGTAGTATTGTATTCAAACTTACCTTCAGACTGAATGTCAAATGGATAAATTCCTATTAATTTGATTGCCCACAGAATGGGTTTCATGGACTGATAATATTTATTATTTTCCATTTTTCTTACACTAAGCATACGTATCAGTAAATTCGTATTGTATTGATGTATGTAAGTTACCTATGCAGATAGGTATAGTTAATAATGATTATCAATATGATAAAATAATCAACTTTGCAATACGTGGTTTCTGTATCGTTAAGAAATAGACGTGACCGTGTTTGTTAAAAAAAAAAAATCAACTTGACGTTGAGAATTTTTGTATGCATTATGCAACTACATGTAGATATGTTTTCCGTCCGTATCTATGGAAAAATATCCTCGTAACATATAACACGAGCTGTTTATTATTGTTTACAGGAAGGAACTGATATTTGTATAAATAAAATACTTCATTACGAGTAAATACCATTTACAAATCAGAATCACTGTAAGTATTCTAGGCGCTATAATTAAAATTATTTTCAGTTTAGGGATAGGCAATCTGATGGGTAAATATTTAAAAAGTCTGTTGAGACTGGTTTGAGAATGAAAAGTTATCGCTTTAGTACACTTACTACAGTTTAAATAATGAATTTTCACGTCAATATACCCTAAAAATAACTATGTTTGTCCTCTATACTGAAATGACGCCATCAACTTTCGGGGTATGATTACTAAATAATTATTGTGTTTCACACAGGATAGAAATAAAACGTAGTGGCAAATATGGATAAGAATCTACAATTTGACGTATCGTGGCTTACACAATTACTACTTACTGTAGGTAACGTAACCGGGTAAGTGACTGTAATATTTTTAATACTTGACTTTTAGTCCGGGATTCCAGGTAGCAGTACAGGGCAGTGCTGTGTGCCTTTACCCAATCAATAGTACCACATGTTATATCTCTACTGATTATTGTAGGATCGGAAAACGGAAATTGTTCGAAGTATGGTAGTAAAGAAAGATGTTCTACAGTTGAAGATTTTTTGTATTCAGTCGCCACGAATCCGCAAATGAACATGTACTATCTGTTGAAAAATGCGCTGCCTGCTCAAGATATGCAACCAGCAGTAAAGTGCCCAGATAATCGTCTTGATAAAACAAGATTTTCCTGTATTAATTTCACCGCCACTAGAAATATAAAATCAAAACTAGTCATGTTCTTCAAAATGTATATATTCACTTATTAATATAAAAGTTTTTTCAATAAATTTGGAGAGTAGGTTCTTAGTCCAGTATTTACAATGGAATGATTTCATACGTACAACGAAAACCAAAAACACAGATAGGTATTCAAGTGCTTAGATTGGATACTAACTTATGTAGTAACAGAAATATCAAAATATGTTTTTCGATAGTAATAATCTGATTTCATTAGAACGCCATAATATGACAAAGGGTAATTCTCAGAATTGGGGCATATTTCACTCACAATAAAAATCAGTTTTGGAAAGCATCTTTTTCTTGCAATTTTTTTGGGCGGTTTGGTAAATAGACATAACTCCGATATTATTTCTAGCCTACGGCTCAATTAATGCCGAAAAGGAGCGGGGCAGAGCAGTTCTAAAAATCTATAGACACTGCGAAAGAATTTCCATTGCAGTGGCAACCAATACGAAAGAATTTCCATCGTAGTGGCAACCATAACATTAGAATTTCCATCGCAGTAGCATCTGTTGTGTAAATATTTCTTTGGCAGTGCAGTAGTGGAATGATGATGAACCAGACAGACAACCAATTTTCCTGTTAGTGTGGAAAATCATATAAGTACATAGTCTTCAGAAAGTCAATTGGCAAGGTCAGTGAACTACAAGTACACTTAGGATATGGATGTATAAATATGTACATTCTTACTTAGTGGATATTTAGTTCCATGGTAGTGGTTAGAAATATTAACATTGCCACTACAAAAGAAAACCAAAGATGATCCACTACGTAAGAAAAATAGTAGATAAATTGAATTTAAGACTTCAAGTATACTTTTATGAGCAGTTTTTAATTAATATTTCAATGTCAATATACGTAATAATTTCAGTATAATCCTTCTTTTTCTCCAGGATTTAGCAGCATTCCAGCAAGATGTGATAAGCCACTACAAAATACCTCAAAAATTGTAAATAAGCGCGTTATCAGATATTTTCATTGAACAACTATAGATAGTAACACTGAGATTCAAGATCTGAGATGCGCATGGTATCCTTACTGCAGCACCACAGCGTTGCAGCCAGTTGGCAGCATTCGACATTCGAGATTCAATCTGTGAGCCAGAGAATGCTACTGAAAAATAGCCACTACGATGGAACCTCAAATGCAGAACCTCCCTTTTACCTCAGCTTGAGGGCGCGTGATATAATCTGAGTTACTGTTTTTGCTGTAAATATGTATTCTCCCTCACACTAGTGAATTTCCACCTAGTTTTTCCCCGAGGAAAACATTTCATTACATCATTTCAACAAACTTGAAATTTGAAAATGTGAGCCATAACAGCCACTACGATGGAATATTCTGAGGGTCTATTTGAGTTTGTGGTGTGTCTAGGGGTGGGGGCAGGTATGTCAATGTTGGGAAAGGTTGAGGAGATAATATTCCATACATTCACTAAAAAAACGATTGAAATTTTGAATATGTAGTCTCAAAAAGTTTGATGAACTGAAATATGCCCCAATTCTGAGAATCACCCAGGTATCATAATAGGCTCGAGATCTCTACATTTCTGTATATTGCCAGTTCTATGACTGAAAAGTCTCATAGTATAGCACGTTCGTCTCAGTGAAATAATGCTATGTGTTGATGAATGAGGGGTTTCTCCCAGTACATTGGCACAACCAAATTTAATATCAGGGCATCGATATGTCAAATTGAAAGAGCAAAGAACTGATTTTCTTACTGATTTTGCTGAATTTTTGCATTAAGTAGTTTTAGGAGAATTACATGGTCAGTTTACAAAATTTGAAGAATAGAAATTTATTTTCATTTCTTTTCTGACGTTATGCAGTTTTCTAGAACCTCCGCCCCCCCCCCCATTGAGTTCCAAAAATTCGAAAAATTGACTAAGGGTTGATTTGGTTGAATCTATACACTGAGGCAGGTCGAGTTGCCAAACGGTCCTTGGCGACCATTAATTTCGTATAGAATGATGCCAAACGAATAAACGTCGCCTTTCTGGGTACCGGTGATGAACGAGTTCGAACTTCATAAAAGCTCCGGAGCACGATATAAAAGTCCTTTACAAAATAACAAAGATTCGTTGCAAAACTCGTCCGATAAATCCCGTAAAATTAAATATTTTATTCGTAAGTACCCACCCACCTTCGCATTTGCAGGGAACATTTTCACTAATTGATTGGTGCAGATCGTGCTGCAAAAAATGATGAGGGTAGTCTTCAGATTCCTTTTTGAATTCTTGCAATCCGAAATCCGTTAGTTTCAGCACCCAACGGGAATCTACCAGACAGTTGGATGGCTTCAGATTCCCGTGACAATGCACGGCAGATTCGTGCAGGAACAAAATTCCCTGAAAATTTCATCAGTATAATTTTTCAGTTTCGTTTTCTTATATCGTTGCTAAGAGAATATATACCTAGTTAATCGTAACAGAGACGGAGTTACGTGAGTATTGCGGGCTTAGTACCCCTTCACCCTCAATGAAAAACTTCTGAAATCACACCCCTGATGATTTAATTTTCTCCAAGTTTGTTTTCCCATTTTTTAAGGAAGCAAGCTCCCTGGGTCTTGAGCTTACCCAGATATGCTTGCATCACTCTATCTTAGTTACCGGTCCCCGGATTCATAATCCACCGGAGTCGACTTCAAAAACTCATCGGCAGGAATAGCCGCCATAAAATCACAATGCAGATGGCAAAGTAGATAGGTAGACACTAGACACCGATATTATCACACTGGAAAAAAAGAGACCAAATTACCAGAAATTCTTGTACCTATATCTCTGGCGTTAAGCGATTCACGCCCTCTTTAAAATAGATACCGAACAAATTATAGTAATTTTTAGTATTATTACAGTAATTTTTGCCAGAATCTTGCGGAAGTTTCTATAATTTGGTGTTAAAGAGTGTGTGCATTGCTAAACGTTTAAAATGAACTAGAATTTCTAGGAAGTTTTGTCGCACTTTTTCTCAGTGCAATTTTTAACACCAATGGTTTTTGTTTAAGAAGGAAAATAAGCGGCGATTAGGGAGTGAATGAGCATTTTAAATGCACTGAAAGCAATGTGTGAAGGAAAGTTGTCTACAAACGCTCCCCATGCTCACTATAACCGGGCGCGGATTCACCGGGGGGGGTGTAAGGAAATTCCCCCCTGCACCAAAAAAAAGAAAACATCTGTGGGGGAAGGAGAAAATCTGTAAGGAAAAGGGAAATCTGTGGAGGAAGGGGCAGCAAAAAATTTCCGCTTTTCTTTCTTTCCATTTCCCTCCCCAAATGTCGTCTGGATCCCGCCTGGTATACCATATCGCGTCGGACTTACAAGATTATGTTTTTTTTTTAAATAAAACTTCTGAATAGAATGGAATTTTGTTATTATCTTTTGTAAATAGTTTCCTGTCTCCCTGTTTTACCTTTCCCGTTTTTTCCCTAAAATCACTCCTAAAATATTTTTTAAAAAAAAAAAAACAAAAACATGAGCTAGGGGTGTTGGGAATAGAATCATCAAGAGGGACTCCAAATACCGCCACCAACTTCAGGCTCGAAGCTCGACACTAAATCAAGTATTCCGTAAGTGAATCAAAAATATGTACTTCTCACCTCTCTCAGTCAAAAACCTCCTAGGTTAATTACTTTGCTCATCATTGTCATTCCTCCCTCAGTGTCGCGTTAATTCGGGCAGGCACCTTTGTTCATGAGTAGAAAAGACAGGAGTATCTAGTCTCACTCAACACCATATTAGGCGTTTTGACCCAAGATTCATTTGTATATTTGGACAAGTAACAAATGCTAATCTTTTGTAAATTTTTAATAAGTATATTGTGACGAAAGTACGATAAGAATTTTATTTTCTAGAGAAACCGGGACTCGCCGACTCGCCCAAGTTGTTTTTGCTGGGGTAGAGCAGGCAGCACTACATATACCTACTCCGAGGATCCGACGATCCGAGTATATTGAAACCGATTTTTTTTGTGTTGCTTTTCGTTGACTAAGGAACTCGTCGCGGCAGCTTGATAGGGGGGCGTAACCGAAGGACCGAAGTTTCCAAAGTTGGTCGTAGGTCTTACTCTGCGCTAGGGCAAACATACATGATATAATCATCCACCATTTTGATTCACAGCGGCCCCATGGATACCGAACCCGACGTGCGCAGCTTGTGCGGAGCATACCGCATAGTCCATTTGCTAAAGGGGGGCGCAGCGGGGAATCAAAATGGCGGATTATTATACCCATGCTTACATGCCACCACGTGCAAAGGATCCTGGGGTTATCATTATCACCATAAAATGCAAAAATTTTATTTCCCCCTTTTTATCAATAAAATGTTTTTTGCAGCCAAAAAAAAATGAATTTAAGACGAGGTCTCTTTTTTCCTTTCAATTTTTTAAAACGGCCCCATTTTCCATTATTTTTTTTTTATTTTTTTAATTTGTTTAAATGACAGATTATTTTTCTCGCATTAACAGTTCACGAATTCACAGGAGTGGAGCATAGAGCTAATGTCTTTTCGTCTTATAAACATTGTAATGAGGAGTGAGCACACATTAATGTGCGTTTTCTCAAGTGAGAACACAACTTTATTTGAATGGAAGTAAAATTCCTCGTTTATTTGAATCGAAACAAAATTCCTGTCCCTCTGAATTGTTATCAGCAGTTGACAGTTCATATTCGTTGAAACTCCTGACTATGGCCTTTGAATTTATTGTTTGTCTTGCAAAGGTAGAGTGTTTGATTTCTGCTTGCCACTTGGAATGAATTAAATGGAAATGTATTCTAGTTTTCTAGTATGTTCTGTGTTTATCAAAGTCTGCCGGGTGATTGCAGTTTGCAGCTTCAGAGTTCGAAGCCTTGAACTTCCATGATGTGCGTGTAGCGTCCTGTGCTTTTATGTTCCCTGGTCTGGTGGGGGGAAAAACGAAAAGAAGACTACTTCAGATTTGGATGGTCGAAGTTTCTGAGCATCATTCGCTTATCAAAAAATACCTATTCTACACTAGCGCTTCTACAATTTGCATGGTCCCAATGGCAAACACCCTGTTACTACCTCGCGATCCGCGAGGTCGCTTGTTATTTTTCGGTTGCAATCATTTTATAGCAACATATAGTGTTAAAATTGGTTTGAGATGATTTTTCTGTTTCCTGTTTGCTTCCTTTCAACAATGTACCTACCCTGCTCTACCAGTTACAGTAAGGTATCTACCTTGAATAACGCCAGGTTCATAACAAAGCCATCTACTTATTTCTTGGTAGGTAACATAGGCACCGGACCGAAACTTCCTAGGCACACTGAATGTGTCATCATTTTGCGTAGCTCGATGTCATTGGAATCTCGCACATTGAAATTAAAAGATTTAAAATTTTTCGCTGGTGTTTTTTTAGTTTTAGCGACTTTGTTGCTTAAAATGAAACTTTGTGAAAAAAAAGCTCTCAATTAAGTTATTTTATTCAATAAGTTGACCCCTGTTTCTACATATTGCATTCACAGAATATTCAGAAAAACGATTGCTTCGAACTTGATAATGCGATTAAAGTTTAGTAGTACTTGCTCCTGAGAACACCAATGGTTTTTTGTTTAAGAATGGAAAATAAGCGGCGATTATGGAGTGAATGAGCATTATTAAATGCACTGAAAGCAATGTGTGAAGGAAAGTTGTCTACAAACGCTGCCAGTGCTCACTATAACCAGGCGCGGATTCACCGGGGGGGGGGGTGTAAGGAAATTCCCCCTGCACCAAAAAAAGAGAAAGCATCTGTGGGGGAAGGAAGAAAATCTGTAAGGAGGAAGGAAATCTGTGGAGGAAGGGGCAGCAAAAAATTTTTGCTTTTCTTTTTTCCATTTCCCTCCCCAAAATGGTCGTCTGGATCCGCGCCTGGTATACCATATCGCGTCGGACTTACAAGATTATGTTTTTTTTTTTAAATAAAACTTCTGATTAGAAATGGAATTTTGTTATTATCTGTTTGTAAATAGTTTCCTGTCTCCCTGTTTTACCTTTCCCTGATTTATTCCCTAAAATCACTCCTAAAATATTATTAAAAAAAAAAACAAAAACATGAGCTAGCGGTGTTAGGAATAGGAATGCATCAAGAGGGACTCCAAATACCGCCACCAACTTCATGAGCTCGAAGCTCGACACTAAATCAAGTATTCCGTAAGTGAAGTCAAAAATATGTACTTCTCACCTCTCTCAGTCAAAAACCTCCTAGGTTAATTACTTTGCTCATCATTGTCATTCTCCCTCAGTGTCGCGTTAATTCGGGCAGGCACCTTTGTTCATGAGTAGAAAAGACAGGATTATCTAGTCTCACTCAACACCATATTAGGCGTTTTGACCCAAGATTCTATTTGTATATTTGGACAAGTAACAAATGCTAATCTTTTGTAAATTTTTAATAAGTATATTGTGACGAAAGTACGATAAGAATTTTATATTCTAGAGAAACCGGGGACTCGCCGACTCGCCCAAGTTGTTGTTTGCTGCGGTAGAGCAGGCAGCACTACATATACCTACATCCGAGGATCCGACGATCCGAGTATATTGAACCGCCATTATTTTTGTGTTGCTGTTTCTGTTGACTATAGGGAACTCGTCGCGGACAGCCTTGATAGGCGGCGTAACCGAGAGACCGAGAGTTTCCAAAGTTGGTCGTAGGTCGTAGCTCTGCGCTAGGGCACTACATACATGAGTATAATCATCCACCATTTTGATTCACAGCGTGCCCATGGATACCGAATCCGACTGTGCGCAGCTTGTGCGGAGCATACCGCATAGTCCATTTGGCTCAACGGGCGCAGCGTGAATCAAAATGGCGGATTATTATACCCATGCTTACAGTGCTCTACCAGCGCTGCAAAGGTGATCCTGGACGTTATCAGTTATCACCATAAGAATGCATATAACTTGATTTCGCCTTTTCTAGTCAATAAAATGTTTTCTTGCAGCTCATAAAATAGATGAATTTAGAGATCGAGGTCTCTAGTTTTCCTTTACGAATTTGAAACGGCTCCATTTTCCATGTATTAATTCTTAGTTGTTTACAAGCTCGTTTTATATCAATGGTAAACTTCCATAAGAAAAACAGTAATTTGGAAAACAACTTATTCATCCAACTAGAGCGAATAAAGTGCACAAGATTACCTTCCATCAGAAACGAGAGACTTCTAGCTTCAATTTGACATGTTATATTTTATATGACTAAAAACAAAACGACCTATTTTCAGCAATTACGGAAGCTTTAGAGCAGGGATGGCAAACGAAACGAAACGAAATAACGGAACAACGAAATAATGATTGATTTTTGTCTAAAATATTGAAACGAAATAACGAAACGGGAAAAAAACGTTTCGTTTGCCATCCCTAGTTTTCTGATTTATGATTTTTAGGATCGGCTACTAGTAGCTGAGCCTATTGCAACCACTTTCTAGGGTCAGGAGCGTAACTAAGTCATTTTTCAGGGGGGGGGGGTGTAATTCAATCTAGCAGTTCTACCTTTTAGAATCACGCCACGAGGGAAAAACACATGACTACTGCCACAAACTAACCGCCATTCTCGGTAACAACAACTGAGAGCTCCACAACAACAACAACGTGTTCTCGAAGGAAGCTTCGGCCAGTTCATTGCATGGAGGTAACACAGCAATCATGTAGTTTAGTCTAGTTCAAGATTATGTGGTGTGAGTGCGGTAGTGTGAACATCACATAATAACAGGGGGAATTGAAAAAATCCCAACTTTTTGTAATGAAATTCCCAACTTTTTTGACAAAATTTGCGACTTTTTGTTGTTTTTTTTTAAATTTGAGAAATGGTGTAAATTACAAAATAATTAGGTACAAAAGAAGTGTATTTGGCATCAATTCGATTTTATCAAGTTCCTCATTTTCCCAAAAGAGAAAAGAATATAAAATATTGACTTATAAAAAAACTTCAATTTCCCAATTTTAGCGTTCAACAATTATAAATTTCCCAACTTTTACTGTTTCAAAACACCTGGGGGAGGCTCCCTTCACCCCCACCCCCTAGTTACGCCCCTGTCTAGGGTCGGGTACTAGTATCTGAGCCTACTGTAATCGAAATTTCATTTCTTTTCCAGGGTGAGTTGAGTCAGGGTGAGTTCAGTAAATAGCAGGGATGGCAAACAAACGAAACGAAACAACGAAATTACGAAATAACGATTGATTTTTGTCAAAAATATTGAAACGAATTAACTAAACGGAAAAAAAACGGTTTCGTTTGCCATCCCTGCTTTAAAGTATACCAACTTTACACGTACCTATTCTTAATTCTTATGGGAACATCAACCTTGATCAGATGATGATCACCTGGAGGTCGACACTAGCGAAGCTAGTCAACGGAAAGAGTCAGCACGAAAATGGCGGCTGCACCGGTCGTTCGGCGTTATCAGAGGACTCCGTACAACACTTCTATGCAGTTCCCGTTGTAACCGCCATATCACCTTCGTTGGTGTCGCAAGCGGCGACGGTGGTACTACACAAACAACATGGAGCTACTCACTACTCAAACGTTCGGAGTGTTTTGTTGGAGAGTGCATTTACCTGTTACATAAAATTCGAAGTTGTTATTTAATATCTAATTATAATTATGTCGGAAAAAGACGAAACTAGAGGTGTAAGTCCTTCAAAGAAAGTGCAGACTGATGTACGAGCTATACCTACTCGTCAGTATTTAGATCAAACTGTAGTTCCTCTGTTGCTATCAGCTCTTACAGAACTCGTAAAAGAAAGGTAATGAAATTTAATAATCTTACCATTGCTTATCGTGAGTCGGCTTCTTAGTTATATTAATATTTCTAATTTTTTGCGCCTCTACTTCAGAAACGAAATCAAACGGTAGCACGAATCAATTTGGTGTCTTCAAACGTATCCGTATCCGCTTTTAAAACCGCGTACGCTTTATAACTCGTTATTAATTTTCAGGCCTCCGGATCCAGTTAGTTTTCTCGCCGAATATTTGATGAAGAATAAAGAAACCAACTCTTCGTCGTCACCTGTCAGCGAACCTAGTCAATAATATCGGCGGTTCGACGGTTTTTTTCTCCATCTCAGTTACACAGAACGCTGAAAATATCGTATACAGTAGCGCCCATTCTCGTGTAATATTAAATTCTAATAATCGACGCGAATCGAAAATTTATTGGTTCCAGCAAGATCAGCGGCGATGTGTCAGTTCTGTTTGTGAGCGTATCGGCATTTTGGAATCGCATCAGCATCTTACAGGCGCCTTCCGATCGATATCATTATCGACGATGTTCTTCGTGTAAAAGTGGTATAAATTACAGGCGTTACTAATTATTACGTTATACCGGTATTCGAGCGTCGCGATACAAAGGATTGTGGTTTGTTTTACATGTCGATAATGATAATAAATCTGTACAACAAATTGGGATGATCGTTCATCATAAAATTGGAATAGTTGTGACTTGTGAGCGGTGCATTGGTCTGAAGAGAGGAGAAGGAAATTCAAGGATACAGCTAAGGAAACTCAGTTTTTTGCCAAAGCTAAAAATAATAATTCAAACGTAAACCGAAATTCGTCGGCTTCAGAGCCCTGAAGTGTTGTTCTCATTGAGGGTTCGTAGCTTGACTGTTGATAAACGTTTCACTTCTTTTGTACCGCATGTAACTGTTTTCGCACCAACTCTTCTCTTCGGCTTTGCTTCGAACAATCGTTGCTCAGTTAGAATACTAGATTGTAAATGTATCTACATGGTAATTTTCCTTTCCCTACCTTACTTGAGTGTTGCGAATGTCTACCGTTGGTGAAAGGTTCGTAGAGCAATGGGAGTAGAGACGAAGAAACAAAAGGGAAATAAAGTACAAAATGTCCCAAGACTTAGGTATTACTGTGAGTTTCTATTCCATTTTTCGAGATCCACCGAACTATCAAAAGTTCACATTCACGTTCAGACTGCTTTGTCTTCGTTTTAGTAAACTGACTTCATCCCCCCCCCCCCCGCTAATAAACGATGAACTGGATGGAGTTGAAAAGTTTTAAGCGGAAACAAGCTATGAGCTGTACACTCTTTGCAGGAGTGGGGTTTGCTCAGAAATCGGAAAATGAAGTTGAAAGGCGTCGATATTGAATAATGTGCTAATAGTACCTAACTTTACAATTGACAAACCTTCTCACTACCTCATTTGTAACCTGGAAGAAACTACATAGAAATAATAAGATGAAAATACTGGTAAAGCAGAGGAGATGAATCTATTTAATTATTAAGTATAAGAGGCAAATCATTCCAAAAATCAATTACAATTTAGTAACACGACGTTTTGACATCACTGTCATCATCAGGTAACACAGCACATACAAACTAAGCAACTCTGAATTCTGAAATCCATGGTCTAAACGCTAGTTACACGAAACATAATACAAAAAAGTGGGGGTAACGTTAACCAATTGAATATAAAATACAGTAAAACAGTAAGGAGGTGGGGTATAGTTAGCCAATTAAATTAAAAATACAGTGAAACGGTTTAATCTTATCTAAGTCGGTGTAAATATTAATATTTTTAGGCGATCTATGAATAAAAAACGCAAATTTATTTTAAAAATGTTATATTTGTAGATCGCCTAAAAATATTAATATTCACACCGACTTAGATGAGATTAAACCGTTTCACTGTATTTTAAATTCAGTTGGCTAACTATATACCCCCACCTCCTTATTGTTTTACTGTATTTTATATTCAATTGGTTAACGTTACCCCCACTTTTTCTATTATGTTTCGTGTAACTAGCGTTTAGACCATGGATTTCAGAGTTGCTTAGTTTGTACGTATGTTGTTGTGTTACCTGATGATGACAGTGATGTTGAAACGTCGTGTTAATAAATTGTAATTGGTTTTTGGAGTGATTTGCCTCTATAGTTCATAAATAAGGCGAAAATGAAAAATAACATGAGCTATACTCTATTTACTATAGGGTTTTCGCTTAGAATTTAGAAAATAATAAAAGACTTTCATTAACGAAACTGCAATGCACCAGAGATCTGTTTTATTTTACAGTTCAATATCTAACTTGATTCCAGAGAACGAAATGCCCAGTTCTTCTACTTCCATCTCCCATCAGGGTGGCTGGTAATTTCACCAATTTTTTGCCACTTTTTTCACAAAAGGGAAGGTTCACCGAGGAATCGGTTTCCAAACATAAATGCTTCGATTCACCGAACCCGAAAAGAAAGGGGAGAAATTATTTTTATGAAGCAAAATCTTTCAGGAACTAGTTAATATTTGTTACACATGAAGGGAGGTTACAGCCAGTGTAGAGCTGTAGACGTGGTGAATAATCATCTTTCATGATCCAATAGAATACAGTAGATAATCAGCTGTTGGGGCTGCAGTATGCATTATTTTCTAAGTATACTTAAAATTCCGCTGAACAATCCTAACACAGTATTTTTAGGGTGTTTGCCCGCGCGCAGCGCTGCAAGCACCCTATTGCAATCGAATTTTCATCATTTTTTTCATGAAATACGACTAAATTGTTCAAGTTCATAGTTCAGTTTTAGTTCGGTTTCGTTCTCCGTCAACTGCTGCCATCTACTGGAATGTGAAACGAAATGTAGGAGCGCTAATGTGCATTTCCTAATGAAAGGTTGAGTTCTTGAGTTATTACAGCCGGAAATAACGAAATAACATTGCTGCAAACGGGAAATATATACGGTAGAGCTCTATAACTTCGTGTGAGTACAATCATCCGCCATTTTGACGTCAACCTTACCAGTGGATGCCGAATCGACTACGCGGTACACTCTGCATAGTCGGATTTCGCATCCACGGGCGCGGTTGTAGTCAAAATGGCGGACGATTGTACTCATACAAAATTATAGAGCTCTAATATATCTACGGTATTTTCGGCGTATTTAGCGACAAAAAAAAACAATAAAATATGCGCATATTTCACCTGTTTTTAGGTGTATTTTTGACAGCCCTAGTTATGAATATTTTTCCTTTCAGTTAGGAATGCAACTTAGAAAGATGAAAATAGAAGATTTTCATTCCGGCGTATATTTTGGTACTGTGTCTGAATATTAGCTTCAAAGCCTCAACATTTCAGATTTGGTTTCGTCTTATCAATACACCCGTTTAGGAAGTTGAAATTAAAAATAAAGCAAGCGAAAAGCTCATTTTATTGACTTTAACTTATTAGCTATAGTCAATGAATGCAGTAAAACTCCCATAAGCCATAACTAAGCAGATAACAACCTTCAACCTAGAACATGGCAAACACCCTCTTACTACCTCGCTATCTGCGAGGTAGCTTGTTACTTATAAAATGGGAGTATGTGGCATCTAAACGAGTGGCTGTCCTCCTCGCTTTTCAACAGTGCTATGGAATAGTGTGCTGAATGATTTACCGTGAACTAATAATAATGGTGTCGAAGCCCCTGTGCACGGGACCTCACGAAAATCTGGCGAACTATTAAAAACTTTCAATAACAGTTGCAGAGTGAAACAAAGTATATCGCTGGAACAGTACTCGGTGGCCAACCGAATCCCTGTAAAAACAATTAGTACCAGAACGAAGACATGCATTTCAAAAGAAAAGTTCTTGGTTTCGAACAGGATGAAATTCTACTATACCTCCGTGGTGTCGCCCATAATTTCAGGGTAGTATAGAGATGGGACGAAATATCAAATGATATTGATATTATTCATATTTCAAAAAATATCTACATAATATATTATATCAATATCCAAGAAAATATCCTGTACTTGTGACGTGTCACAAGAAAACACTTGTTAGTCATATAATATATGTATATTTTAAATGCAAACTTTTTCCACTAAAAATCACAACTTTTTCCTTAATAGGAAGAAAAAAAATTAGCAAGTTTTTTTTTAATTTTCCAAAATTTTGTTGTTGTTTTTTTCTGTTTTTTAGAAACAATTTGTTATCTTTGAAGAAAATGAAAATATTTTGATGAAAAAATTGCGTTTGAAAACGAAAGAGAAACAAAATAGCGGAAAAAAACTTTACTTTTTTGTCTGATTTTGATATGTTGATATTGATATATGAGGAGTTATCTGTCAAAAAGGCCCCTGACGAATAGGAATCCTATATGTCAGGAGCCCTTTTGACAGATAACTCCTCATATATCGATATCCAAAAAGTGCTTTTGATATCCCATTTCTACTACTGTCTTTTCCCTTGGAAAAAAAAAAATCCACAAAATATTCTCAAAGCTGTGTACGATACTAGCTGAAAAAATGTCGAGTAAGATTTGGAAAATTTGCTCGGAAAACTGGGAAAAGTCAGGGAACATCATTTTATGAAGAAAGGGTACCCTAAATTTGACTTTTCATTAGTTTACGACGAATTCTTGAATTATCGATAGTATCTTACTGCCTGCAGTTTTTTGTCTGTTTTTTTTTTTTTTTTTTTTGCGCCTTAAACGAAATTATTTTATGTCGGTGAACGTATCTCTTCGTGAAATTACATTCGGTGAATTGCAGTCGGTGAAATTACCTAAGCCCTTCCCATCACGGTTATTTCCCAAAAACATTTCCGTTTCCAATTTCCCGATATTCTCACAATTTTCAATGAGAATTCCAGTGTCCCATTCTCTTAATAAAATACTGCAACAAGAATTTCCAATTCCCGTTTTCGAAGTTAATACCCAATTGGAAACATACTGAGAACCTAGAAATGAAGTGATAAATTATGCTAAATGACGGAGTGGTCTCGTCGCTTAGCGTACTCTGTCACTTGATGCTCAGTCCTATCTTCCAAATTCCAATTTTCAGATAATATTAGGCCTGTGAGAAAGGGTGGAGTTTCTATTTTTCGAATTCCCAATTAAAAATATTCTGGAAAACACCCCTTCTGCCTATAGTTGGAATATTAATATTGAAAATCACTTGGCATGAGTTACTATGCTAAGTGATGGAGAAACCAATGTCTTCTTACGGAGGTGAGAGGTGGGTGAAGAGGAAGCACATCCAGCGGAGAGCGCGAACCTCGGTCAGTAGGGAACCCCCATGGTAGCCCTTGCAGGGGCGCGCACCGAAAGCGGAATGGCGAAATAGGGGCTCGGGCCGGCCTCAAAGCGTCCTTCCGGCCACTGATGCGATACCCGAGAAGGTATTTTCCGGGGCCGGGGGTGCGGTGTCTTAGGGGTCACTTTGGTATGCGTGCATCGCCACACGTCCCACCATACCAAGTTAAACTTTACTAGGGCTATTGTGTCCGAGACACCTCTAAATTCAAATTCGCATGTTTGGCGTCCACCAGTGTCGCTAGTGTATTTCGACGAAAAGAGGGCATAGCGGCATAGGAGCCAATAGGAGCAACTAAATGATAAGAATACACTGGAAATTGTAGTGGAAGCTCCATTTCTCCATTGATTTTCTGAAAGCCTTTCGCTTCTCGGCCACTGTTTGGAACCGAAATCGAATCCGGCAACAGTTTCATGGGACCGAAACCAAAATCCTTTAAAACTCAAAAGACAAAATTAAGACCTGAAATCACTCAACTGGTCGTCAACCAAAACACCAACCAAATGTTTGAAATATATAGGTTTAACTGAAACCAAAACTGACTGAAATGAAAGCTCATGCCTGCGTCAAGATCATAAACCAATTAAATGAAAATGTCCCAGTCGGTTAATCATTTTCTGTTCTTCTTTGTTCTTGTACCTAGTAAAAGAGCTGAATAATTGAACTGATCAACAGAATAATTAACCTGCCAATTCCCGAGTAAGTCGATGCTGCAGTTTACACTTTATCTGATTGGTTTCAAATTATAGATGATTTGACTATAAAAATGATAGTATTTTTTGCTTTGTTTGAGACATATTTTTTGAGCCCGACTGAAACCGATTCATTATGTGAAGACTATAACCAAAACCCTTTTAGTATTTCAAAAACGGTCTCATGACTGAAACCAAAACCTATGGGCAAATTAAATGGAAGTTCTGAACCGAAACCAACCAAAATGGAAGCTACAATTAAAAAGCCCAAACTCGATGAAAACAAAAACTTGAATCGGTTCCACAGCTGTTCTCGGCAAGAGAACCAGCCTCTGAAAGACAATAATTATGATCGGTTAACGTCTTCGCCGGAATTACGTCCATTATAATTCAGATACAGGGGCGAAACTGTGGGGGTGCGGGGGTTGAAACACGCCCCCTCCCAATAATTTGGCAGTCGGTAAATTTTAAGACTGTTCATTTGAATTATCATTTTTTATGCATGTTTGTTTGTTTGTTTAATTATTTTCTTTTTCAATTAAAAAATATTTCCATTAGGTATAAAATTGGCAAATTTTTAGTTTTCAAAAAATATTTGTCGGCAAATTTTTCATCTCCACCTTTCCAAACTGAAAGTCAAATTTCGTTTCTGGAAATGGAGTACCCTGGACTCCTGTTAGAGACCAGTCAGTCAAAAGCAGAAGGTTTCAAGCTGAGTATCGAACGTTATTTGAAAGGTTGAAACAAAGCTGAAATGTGGAAGACATTTCGAAAATCTGAAAGTTGGTAGCAAACATTGAATTTCAAATTTCAGTGACTATTCGGACTGCCAGCGCGAAAGAGTCGCCCTCTATAATTTTAGACTCGTGAAAAAAAAGGAACTATTGTAACCCTACATATTTAAAAAAAAAAAAAATTATCAGATTGAAATGAAAATGTTCTCAATGAAAGGAAAATTTTATGTACTATAAATTTTGTCCTAATTATTTTTTCGACAAACGCTTTCGTTTTCATAATATTTTGAGATTTCTTCATATGCCTGTAAATGAAATATTCTCCTTGATCAGGGTTACATGGTAAACGACTACAGCGCGCCACCGCTTTGTGCAGCCCAAAATCTGTTGTTACTAGATTCTCTGAGAAAGTTGAACTCGACCGCTTTCACATTTCCCTTCGCCTTTGTTAGCTAATGCGGCATTTTTTGTAAAACGGTTTCATCCTGTCCATAATTTCATGACCATTGTTCACATCACGTCTCCAATACACAGTACAAGGATATGATACGACTCAATCGACCCATGGTGCGTCCATTTTCTCCTATTCTGAATTCGTTAGGTGAAACTGGAAAAATTGCGTATTATATAGCGACTTTTAAGTCAGTGATTCACTCAGTCACTCACTTACTTATTTAGTGATTCACTCACTTACTCAGTCATGCATTCATTCATTCTCTAATTCAGTTATTCATTCACATCGTCACTCCGTCACTCACTGAGTTAGTGATTCACTCAGTCATTCGCTTACTTATTTCGTGATTCACTCAGTCACTCGCTTACTTATTCAGTTAGTCACACAGTTACTCAATCGCTTACTCAGTGATTCACTCACTCACTCAATCATTTGCTTGCTTATTTAGTGATTCACTCAGTTGCTCAATCACTTACTCAGTGATTCACTCGCGTACTTAGTCATTCACGCATTCTCTAATTTAGTTATTCACTCACTTCCTCACTCCATCGCTCACTCAATAAGTCAGTGATTCACCCAGTCACTCGCTTACTTATCTGGTGATTCACTCACTTACTCAGTCATTCATTCATTCTCTAATTCAGTTATTCGTTCACTTCCTCACTTCGTCACTCACTCACTCAATCAATCGTAAACGACTACAGCGCGCTACCACTTTGAGCAGCCCGAAATCTGTTGTTACTAGATTCTCTGTTTGACCTAGAGCCGGAAATTTGAGAAAGTTAGCAGTGGCAGCCTTTGTATAGCGTGTGTAGCAAGTTGCTACACCCCGAAAAATCTCTCTTTTTTCAGAACTTTTTAATCAAAAATCATCTTCATCGAAGAGGACAGAGTACAGACAGGTTTTGCAGTTGCAGTAAAATAAGTAGAGAATTTTTGCGTTGAAGAACAACTTTTCTTCCTTTTTTTTTGGGGGGGGGGAGTGATTTTGGGGATAGGAGCCTCTGAAATTACCTTGAAAATTTTTGCTACACCCCGAAAAATCATCAGTTTTTTACTTTCGTCAAGATGGGGTTTTGCTACACTTCAAGAAAATCTAGGCTGCCACCGCTGGAGAAAGTTGAACATTTTATTAAAATCCAAGAGTTGAAAGCAAGGACTTATCTTCAAATGTCACCAGCTGAATCCGATAGCAAATGTTCTATTGTTTAATTTACGGTCTTTAGTCCTGGTGAATATTCGGGCCGTACATCCGCCAGAGCGCGTCGCTATCGAGTCGAAGAGATAAATAGCAAAAGGTAAATCTATACATTGTCCCAATTAATGTCCATACTCATTAAAGTTGAAATATCTCGAAAATTAAAACGTTTTTGAAGTACCTATTTAAAGTGAAACGAATTTTTCGAACACAGAATTTTCTTTCGATTAAGACTATTTTTATACCTAGATTCCAAAATTTTGCTACATGTGTCAAAAACTTCACCTTTTGGTCGCTGATAAGAGTAGTTGATACTAGCGCAGTACGGTCCGAAGGAGGAAAATTTAGTCTGGAATCAAAAGTCAAAACTCCATGTATTTTCCCCATAAGAACGAAAGGGAACTTCTGGCACGGATTCTAGCAATCCAATTGACAGGAAACCTTGTGGTTTTTTTTCATTTTTTTTATTTGATTTGATTTTTTGGAATCAATTTTGGAGAAGAATCAGAGGAAATTCATAAAAAAAGATCACCAAGAGTAAACAACGACCACCTCAATGTGTAAAGGAAGTTGTGTGTTCCTCTCAAGTATTCCTAACATTCTTCCACCTTACCCTCCCAGAATAGGGTATGCTCATGTGCGCAAATGTGAGTGCTTGGGGGACAAGGTTCCAATCTGCATTTGCAGGGACGAAACTATGGAGAGGCGGTGATTAAACACCCCCCAATAATTAGGCATTCAGCAAATTTTGAAACTATTCATCTGAATTTTTTATTTTCTAAGAACGTTTGTTTGTTTGTTTATTTTTTTTTTTTTCTAATTAAAAAATATTTTGATTAAAAAATCGGCGAATTTTTAAATTTTTAGAAAATTCTGTCGGCAAATTTTTAGTTAAAAGAAAATTTTTGTCGACAAATTTTACTTCTCCAACCCCCCCCCCCCCCCCAACAGAAAGTCAAGTTTCGCCTCTGGGCAAATAGCTGAACGATTTTAACAATTTTCCCTGGAAATAACAATTTTATTTCATATTTCGTAATATTATAACTATGTAGATACATGTATACTAACTCGTAACTCATCTCATAGACCAGTAATTGTTATCAATATTACATGGCCCTCTTTTCGTCGTTTCTCAAACTCACCGCCTGCAGCGCACCCTTCGTTCGAATATACGAATAGGTTTAGAATTACGTTCTGTTTTATGATTTGGGGTCTGGTTGGCCGAGTGGATAGCGCGCTGATCTCCGAATCCGGAGGTTCCGGGTTCGAGCACACGTAGCAACTCGCTACATTTCGACCTAGGCCGGTTTTTCGGCAAGAAGGGTAGAGGGCTAAGACAGCCCGAACAGTCTCCCTGGCGTCTCTGAGGTAATGCTAGAAAGGGCGGATTCGAAAAGTCTCGGGTTGAGAGCAGAATGAAAAAAAGTTGTGTTTAATAAGGAAACCCATTTCTCTCTGACCCTCCTGAGATCCTCTTCTCACCTCTGCCATTCCTAGAATGTCTAGATTTTAGTTCTCGAACGCTGATTCCCTTTCGTTTAAGTTCTCTTGTTGTTTCAGAGTTCTTTCGTTGATTGGGGCGACTTGTATCAAGGTGGATGGGGTTTTTACTCTATTGAATTTTAGGGAGTTGGGTTAGTTTGTCAACCACCAATTACAAATTTTGATAGTATTCTCTTTATATTTATTCAGTTCTAATATTTATTTATATTAAAATATAAGTACAAATAACAATATTTTAAATCAATATTGAAGTAATTCTGTCTTACTACAGTTCCTATTTATAAAAAGTTAGGGGAGAGGGGTTAGAATATTATTCTGACAAGGCGTGAAAAAAATGGGAATGAAGTCACGGAAAATCACTGATTTCGATTCCATAATCCTGATACACATCCTGAAGTTAACGATGTGACAGTTTGATTTAGAGCATCTTCCGTCGTCAACATACAAAATTTTATTATTATACATACCTAATAGGTATCTATTTTGAAAACTAAAACTGATCTACGAAATAACGAACTGCCCCAGAAAACGATATAGAGTTGTATACCATAGAAGGGTGAAGGGGAAGCTTTTCTGAACCCTTTCGTCAGGTAACAATTTTGGTAAAATTGGATCTATACACGTGTGAAGTGGATGATTGTTTGGAGTTTACGAAGCTAGTGAATTTTGATCACGAAAGTTGGCAATATTATTTAGCGCGTGGCATGAGTAAGCATGTTTCCAGTGTAACTCGTGCGAGTCCTTCCGCGCCGCTGTGGGTAATTGACACCAAATTCGAAACGGATTTACCTCTTATGATGCAATAATTTGCAATGAATGGGTTAGCTATTCGCTGTACCATCGTTGGTGTGTAATGTTCCACTCGTTGTCGATAAGTGTCTACGTTTTGCTGCACCCAACACGTTACTTGGTAAGTACTTTGAAAAATAAGTTCGAATTGAATTTTAAGTGTAAATAGCGATAAGTTGTGCACGCTGGTAATATATTACGATCTCGATTCGTAGTTTTTTTTTCCGAATCTGATGTACCCGGGTGGATCAACTTCCATTCTGAACCGTATTTTGTCAGGTTTGCTTTGATTGCATCATGTGTATTTATTAGGTCGTGAAAGTTCGAAACAATACTGAGATGCATTTTCGTCATACCGAATCCAGAACTCGACGCCTGTACACTGAAAATTCATTTCTTCGTTTCAAAAAAGCATTTGATAAAGGATCTGTTCGTATTTCGCGACTTTACTTGCTTCCTTAGCAATATTTCTACTCACCGTTGACTAGCACGTGGTCCGTATATATAGCAGAATATTAAAGTGAAAACGTTGGTAAGTCATCAAGTTCTTACATAGAGAATAGTTCGTATTTAGTTGAAAACTCACGTATTTTCTCGCAAAACCAATGTAGCGAATGTAGAGAGCTACTTCGAAGTGTATACGTAATTATTTTTTAAATTCGGCTCGCGAGTAAAATCTCGCGGGTTTTCAAAATAAATTGTGTTTTCATATCGGAGATTATCTTACGTTCTCGTGGTCTGCATCAGTGGTTCATTATGAAAAATTCCATTATCCGGTACAAACGATTTCCACTTTTATATGAATTGTAGAGGTAACTGGTAAAATATCTGACTTGTAATTAGTAGCATAATATTATGTTGATAATGAGAAATTCGATATCCGAGTCCAAAGAGCACGATTTCTCTATTGTCAGCAATTTCCTAACTATACGATTTTTGAACATGCCCTACGGGCAAAATACCGCCGGGCGGAACGCGGGAGATAATGTGAGACCGATGAAACGGCGCGATTTTTCAACTTACCAGAAAACGCGCGTTTTTCAACTTCCTAGAAAACGCGCGATTTTCAACTTATTAAAAAACGCCAAGTAACCAAGCGTTCTTTATATGAGAGCGTTTATGTGACGTTTGTAAAACGCCTCTTTTCTAATAAATTTAAAAACGCTCCTTCCGATTGTTTCTTAAAAAAACGCCCTTACAAATAATTTTCAAAAGCGCTTCTTTTCAGTACTTTTTGAGAAAAAATAATTAAATAGAAATTAAATATGCAAAAATTATATTAAATATTAATAGGAAAACAAATTGATAAAAAAAAATAAATAAAAAATAAGCATAGGAACACACATCGTTTCAAAAATGTAGGTAAACATTTTTCATAAACTAGTCAACCATAAAATAACTAAAATGTCCATTACAACAATGATAAAAAATGTTAAGAATTGAAAACGACGAAGAAATAAACATTGTGCATTATAAATTTTAATACTTATACAGTGACGCATTCATTTTTCTCTTCTTCTAATAATTTTAAACATAAGAAAACTGCAATAAATATTAAATGAAGAGTGGTAATAATAAAAAGAAATGTCAGGTGTATTTAATATACTATAAATTGCGTGTATCAGTGTTCGGAATTGAAATTGGAAAGTATAAATGAATCTTTTAAAATTAGAATAAAAAAAATACAGCAATACAGCGTCCTAATATTACCAGTACGCTGCTCCAATAACGATTGACTTGACACCACTTCATGTTGTTCATCACTGTTTTCAAGGTTCTTTTTGGCGGCTGAAAAGAAAAAAATGAATGAATAAATGAATGAACAATTTAAAAATTGTGTTGCACCTCCTGCTTCCTTTCTCTCTTCTAGCTTTTTCGCCCTGGTTATCGCATTCTGCCAGTACTTCAGCCAGTTGGCTACCTCTTGCTCCAAGCCAGAATGAAAGTTGTACTCTTACTGTAAGAAGACGATTGTGTCGCTTTGTCCGAAAATATAGTCCGCTCAGTACCTATAAGTTGACGCTCGTAGTTTCGTATCAAGTTGTCAGGTTTACTCAAACTAAAACACTCCTGTTTTACCAGGTAAGCGCGTCACCCTAGCGTTGGTCGACTCCGAGCAGGAGCAAATTAAATGAGTTGGTTCATGAAAAAAGCAGTTCGCGAAATTATTCCGAGTAAAAACCATCTGCTCACTGCTCTGTAATTCTGGTTCAAGTTTAACTGTGTAATACACAAGCTTCTGCCAGAAAGGTCCTCATTTGTAAAAGGATTCAGCTGAATTTGAATGAATCGCAGGGTATAATAGAGTAATGCATGGTTCATACTATTGAGAAAGAGGAGTTCCCTGCTGTATCTGTCCTAAGACAGCTAGAACCGCGTGTATTTCAACGCACAGAATTCTGCATGTACATCATCAAATGGAAGGATCAGATTTATGATTGTTGAGAGAAAGAGAACAGCGTAGATATGAGTAACACTCAGGTTTTGTATTTCAACAAGCGATATCGCAGTATTTCGTCTTCACAGATATCTGGCAACGTTATATTCGCAGATTTCTTTTCAGGTCACTCAGTTTTTTCTTCTCCCACAATACATAAGTATATTATGAATCAACGTTACACACTTTTTATTTTTTTTTGATATACCGTTCAAAAACAAAAGGTTTTCGTTGGTGTACCTAGACCAGCTACATAATCCGAGATCCATGGTCAGTGATAATTATTCTCAATTACAAAAAGTCAAAAACCTTATAGCAAAATTTTTAGTGTTAAAAACGCTATGAAACCCGACCATCTTGGTTAAATTTGTTCCATATGTTCAATTTCAGATTTCTTCTATCATAACACTCAGCGAAAAATGCACCGAACTACAAAGTACAAACTTTTATAAGAAGTCTTAGTCAGGATACCCGTACAAACACAATATCTTCTTTCGCTCTTAGTACAAATCAGTTATTGTTCTATGTTCTATTCGTTATTCGTGAACCGAGCAAGGAATAGTTGATCTCGAACCTGATCGCTGCGACACTTCTCTCTTTACTGATAAAGAACAATCCGGAGCAACATATTGGAGCAGTGAGCAGATTAAAAACCCTAGTTCGCTAAAAGAGCAAGAGTAGTTGGAGTTGGTTCAGCAAATGAGCAAGGAATTGCCATTCCTATACACGCAATGACGATCAGGGTTGGAACCATTCATTCTAGGCGGTATATAAACCAGATTTTGTTTCATGTTTTTATCTCATTTCTATGCCGAAGTATGTAATTTGAAACTCTTTTTACAAACGGCAGTTTCCTAGACTCCCACTATTTCTATACCACTTCTATGTAACGAATTAACAGGACGAATCTGAATGTGGGAGGTGTTTTTTGTTATTCAAAATATGTAAACTGAAGATCCCTGAAACACACAAGTTCTTCAGCGTTGCAGGACAAAATACGAGTGTCAACTTATACAGGGCGATATTATGTACGTGCTCTTAGAAATAAATTTTCTCTCTAATTCGTACTCACTATAATGAATCGACATTGCAATCTAATATCGCACTTACTTACACATTTTAAAGATATTGTACGTATTATACATAGTTCTTACCGTGTTCGTTCTGAGAATCATCCTCCATATGGTTATTTAAATGATATGCATCACAGAATAATACATGGAAACTTAAATAAACCACGACTGTTGTTTTTCGTTTCACAATTTCAGCATTTCAGGCTACAAGTCACAGCCTCACAGATAACCGCAGTAACGGTTTCACGTTATCAATAATTTAATCTGCGCGCGCAGATGTATGTGGAAAACGCCACGAAATTATAATAATCGGGCGTTTTCGAACCTGTTCATATTCGCGCGTATAACATCATGCGCGCAAAACGTACGATTTCCTATGTATAACAATTACAGAAAACGCTCTCTTTCTTAAAAAAGGGGCATTTTAGTGATATGAGAGAATACGCGCGCTGAACATTTCTTATGAATCTGCGCGTAAATTAAGAACTGATGAAACGCCCGGCAAATTTCCCCATCTTTACTTCTCTAAAACGCCCATTTTTGTAACATGAAGAAATTCGCACGTTGAATGTTTTCAAAAAGCAATGGCTAATGCGCGCGTAATTAAAAAGTTGTTAAAACTGCCAGTAAAATTTTCAAGGTTCTAAGTGATTTTCTAGTTAAAACGCCCGTTTTTTTCAAAAACGCGCTCTTCGAAGGCGGAGTTTTGTCAGCAGGGTGGTTCTTACTGTACTTCTGTCACTTCATCACGTACCCCCGGTACCCATTCACTGATAATGAGAAATTGGACATCCAAGTCCAAAGAACATTATCCCCCTGTAGTTATTAACACGTTAACCACTAAGGTGCTTTTTCATGACCTCTCCAGGAAACTAATGTGGAATTTGACATTAATAGCTGTAAAGATGTGAACAGAGGGCTGATTCTCACTGTAGGTAAGAGTCCTCTCGATGCCACTGCCCCATGTACCATTTGGTCAGGGGCGCAACTAGAACTTTTTTCTGGTGGGGGCTAGAATTGAGAAAAAAACACAAAAAACTTGAGCATGGGTAAAAACTCGATTTGATACCTGCCGATTCTGAAAAAATTTCGAATTTTGGGAGGGGCTGTAGCCTCCTAACCGTCTCCTTGGTTGCGTCCTTGCATTTGGTACATGCTTGGTCTATGCTACCTCGAAGCTTATGTCGTATTTATGTCATCTCCAATGTCCTATAAAATGCAAAAACGAGAATGCATTGAAAATAGAATTTTTAGTAGGTATGTATACTAATAAACAATGAAATTAAGTTTTTATTGTTAAACAATATTCAAAATTAATTTAATAAGAAATACAGTTTAAATATACTTGTATGATTTATCTATATGAAAGGGAACAAAATAGTGTTTAGAGCACCCGATCGTGTTGTTTTTTTCTGACTCGGCATTGACTACATAGGGGAGAGTTGCCTATATTGGACCGTTTTCACTTTGAACTTGCCTTTCTCGGCTGCATTTGACTAGAATTCAAATTTGAATATAATAATAATAATAATAATAATAATAATAATAATATTTATTTATTTGAAGCCCTCCGGTCACAGCCAAAATGACCAATTACGACTGGGGGCTTTAACTTGACAGAATTTTGAAAACACAAATTTTAAAAAAAAAATTTTTTAAAAGTTACATGATACACTCGTATCTAACCCAAACAAAAAATGAAAAATTAACAAAAAAAAACCAAAAAGAATGAACAAAAACTAAAAAAAAAACAACTAAAAATGCGAAACGAACGGGAGAAAGATCGCTATCTGCCCCCACCCCCATACCCTAGTGCCCATCCCCACATACGCGCTCAAACCAGAATCAGGTCAGTCCGTGGCTCGAGTCAGAGACTATTATAGCTGTCAATCAAATATTTTGTAAACTTGCTGTTTGAAGGCTGATTTGTTTATCGAGTCGAGTACATCAAGGTGGTTATGGATTCTACTAACATTGTTATATAACTTCAGAACTCGAGCGATGGGGGAATTTGACAAAATTTGTGTGCGTGAATAAGGGATTGTAAAGAGATCAGTGCTACGACTATTGAAAGTAGGTACGCGAATTTCAATTTTTTCAAGTAAAGGTGTGTTGCGTTTTTCAAACTGTATTATCCCGTGTAGGAACAATAACGAGAAAATGTCCCTACGACCCCGAAGACTTTTCATTTCATAACCCTGAAGTAGTTCCTTATATTTAATTGAGTAAGTGTAATAGGAAAATTGCTTATAATACAAGTATCTTAAAAAACGTTTCTGCACTTTCTCAATGGTTTTGATCATTTCTGCCGTGAATGGATTCCATACAATTGCCGCGTACTCAAGATGAGGTCTTACAAGCGCATAATATAAGGTTTGTATTGTCTGAATATCTCTAAAGTTCACCGCATTCCTAATAAGAAACCCTAGCATTCTTCTTGACTTGTTGACTACTGTGCTGATATGTTTTTTGAAGGTTAGTTTAGAGTCGAAAATCACCCCTAAATCCCTAATGTCACTATTCTTCGCAAGGATATAATTGTCCATTGTATATTCAGTAGGTCATCATGATAGGTCATTATTGGGCTAAATTGCATCAAAATTTGGAGGCATGATGAGAATTAGGTGAGCGGAGAGATAAGTTTGAAGACCAAATTCTGTAAGAGGTACAATTCAGGAAACCGATGCCTAAGTTGGACCACCTAGTTTCTTAATTTGGACGTCGAAGTCCTACACAAACGAAAGTATCCACTGTTGAACCAGTCCAACTTAAAACCCACTTCATTTCTACGTAAGTTGTATTTCAAATGCAGGTCCTTCTCACTAAGTGACTTTTACTTTGCTCAACCATTACATATACAGTACCTACGTGAATGCGGAAAACAGTTTCAGAATAAGATTTCCATGTGGTTCAATTTAGGAAACAAAATTCAGTCCAATTTAAGCAACTTCCCATTTTTCGTACTATCATGGCCGCCTAGAGCAACATTCGAACGTTACAGCAAATCTCATTCGGCAAAATAAAAGCTTCGATTATGCTTAGTGTACTGATGTAGAACATTATTTTGTTTAATTACTTTGCTTTGGTTAGCCATCGTTCGGAAATTTGGGTAAAATTGCGAAAAATTCATGTATTTTGAAAGAACTGCCGAACAATAACAAGAACATGTTTTCGCTGCGATTTCTCTCTGTGAAAAATCGCCACGCTCGTAGACGTAACATTTCGTTGGAATTGGTGCGCTACCTAGCGGCAACTGCGAGAAACTGATGGTGATCCAACTTTGGTGCCGCTTCAATATTGGCAACTGTCCCCTAGGTTTTTTCTGTTCTTGTTCATCTGGCATACTCGGCATCTTTTTTGCGTAGCTGTTTCAATCGGATACTGGTGATTTAAAACTTTATTTGATTTGGGGATCGTGGCAGAAGGACCAGGGCTTGCTCCTTCGGTTGATTCTACTTCAAAATTCCGAATATTCTATTTTTCACTATTTTACCAAAAATTTTGCTTATATTCGAAGTCAGGCTTATTGGACTATAATTATTTAGCTCACTTCTATCGCCTTTTTTATGTAGCAATATTATTTCAGTTTGATGCCATCGTTTCGGTGTAAAGCCTGTTTTGACCAATCTGTTGAAAAGTTCTGTCATAAATGGCGCAAGAGCATTTGCTAGGATTCTCAGTATCTCATTCTCCATTCCATCCGGCCCTGTAACTTGGTCCTTTTTTTTGTTACTAGGACTTTCCAAACTTCTTCTCCCAGAAAATCTGGCATATTTTCCTCTCTTCTCCCTTCTTCGTCTACTTCTCCCTCTTGGTTTCCCTTTTTAATCCCTAAGTTGTTCTCCCCAAGATTACCCCCAACTTCTTTTACTTCCCTGTTATTTTCGCTTGAATAAAGTTCTTTGAAAAATTCAGTGGCCTCTTTAATCATCTCCTCCCTACCATACAGCTTAATTTTGGAATGTTTTGCTTTGATAGCTGGGAGCAAATTTTTCGCGTTCATCAGAGCCTTACGCGTCTTCTTGCTTGATCCACTTACCTCCAATATTCCTGCAAATCATTTCCTAGTCATACTCTCTTATATCCCTTCTAATTCTTCTTTTAATCTCTCTATATACTAAAAAAGTCAAATCCGCCGCCACCGCAACCACCGCCTCCGGGAGAAAAATCGATTTGCGGGTTGCCTACCTAAAAATCAGGAAAATTGCAGGGGCAGATCAGCTACTTTCAAGGACATAATCTGTTCTAACATAAATGACCTCCATGTTTTAAGACATAATAAGACATAAAAAGATATAAACATAAGAAGACATAAATATCCATAATCTCCAATTGCTCAAGTTGCAAGATATAACACATAGTCTAACTTAAGATATGTATAAAGGCAGATATAGTGTTCATGAATAGGGCAGACCAGCTACCTTGGACTCTTAGATCTCAGGTCCTTATGACGTACGTTATCATCATCACACACTGCGGGTTGCCTACCCTGCCCCTTCATTGCTCATTTCTCCAAATGTAGGCAACCCACTGCAGGGTGCCTATCCTGCCTCTAAATTGCTCAATTTTGGGTAGCCTACCCTCAGGAGGGGGTTCATGGTTGAGGAAAGAGTTCTTGAAGGGGAAAAGGGCCCCTGTAAGGGCGTGAGCTGTAGACGGAGGTGAAGGCTGTGGGTGGAGCGGGGGTTTAAGATGAGTAAGAGGACCTGGTGGAGGAGAAAGTCTTTGGTGAGAGAGAGGATCGGGGAGAGAAATGGCCGTGGTGCGGGAGAAGCTGGTGGTGGGTGAGGTCCTGAGGGGGACGGGATTTAAGGAGGAGGGGTGGTCATGTTTGTGAGAGCTCCTGGTTGGATGGCTAGGGATCTTCCAGGGGGTTGGAGGACCATTGTGAGGACAGGGGCTATGAAGGGAGATAAAGCCTGAGGTAGTGGTAGGTGAGGGTCCTGGAGGGGCAGTAAAACTTTGGTAGATAAAGGCCCGGGGTGTAAGAGGTACTCATGGTTGAGGAGGGAGCTCCTGAAGGGGAGGAAAACTACGGCGGTGGCGGAGACTGTAGAGGGCGATAAAGGTCTCGGGGGGGGATGCTATGTAAGAGGTCCTGGTGGAGGAGGAAGTCCGTGGTGAGAGAGGCGGCCGGGAAGGTAAATGAAGGCCGTGATGCGGAAGGTTCTCTTCCCGTGGAGGGGGTTTTGAGGGGAAGGGTTCTCTTGGGGAGGGATGGTCGTGGTGGTGGAAGCTCCTGGTTGGAGGACCAGGGGATCTTCGAGTTGGTTGAGCGAGGAGGCCGTAGGGTGATGGAGCCGCGGAAGGGTAAAGCTGTAGAGAGGAACTAAGGCCGCCATTGGGGAGGGAGTAGAGACTGCGGATTGCCTACCCTTCCCCTCTAATTGCTCATTTCTCCAAGGATAGCCTACACCTAGGAGGTGGTTCATGGTGGAGGGAGCTCCAGAATGAATAGGAGATCCACGAGCGTGTTGCCATAGGAGGGGGATAAACGCCCTGGGGGGATGGTGAGTAAAAGGTCCTGGTGGAGGAGGAAGTCCTGGTTGGCAGAGGGACTGGGGAGGGAAACGAAAGCCATGGTGCGGGAGGGGTTGGTAGTGGGGGTCTGAAGTGGAAGAGTGGTCATGGTGGTGGGAGCTCCTGAGTCGAGGACCAGGGGGTCTTGGTGGGAGTTGGGACAAGGAGGCCGCAGAGGAGGAGCAGTGGAATGGGAATGCTGTAGCGAGGGATTAAGGCCTTAATTGGGGGGGGGGGCGTAGTGATGGGTGAAGAGGTCGTGGTTGAGGTGTGGTACGTGAACAGAAATGAAGGCCATAGTGGTGTGGGGGTGGTTGTGGAGACGTGGTCCTAATGGGGAGGGTACTCGAGGTGGAAGAGGGTGATCTGGGGGAGACTAGGTGATGAATGGAAGGTGCCATGTGTGGAAGAAGCTGTGGACGGAGAAAGTCATGAAGAGAGGGAGAGGGTAATGTGAAGAGATTAAGGCCAAGGTGGTGGAGGTTGCTTGTGGCGGTTGATGATTGTAGAGGTGAGGAGGAAGTCCAAGGGAGAGGGCCTACCCGAATATGCAGAAGGAAAAGGTTCGCAGGGGGGATAATGCGGAGGTAAAAGACCATGGGGTGGGCATTGAAGCCTCTGGTAGGAGATTATGGCCATTGTGGGGGAGGAGTTTGTGGCTGAAGAGGGCTGCGACTGTTGAAGTGTGACCGTGGAAGCGAAGAGCGACCGTGGTGAATGAGGGGCTCATGGTGAAGGAGGAGGCTCGTGATGAAGAAAGGATGGAAGGGGGTTCATGGTGGAAGATTGGGGACCGCTGATAGAGGGGGAGCAAAAGAAGCGCAAAGCGAACCTTAACTCAGAAACAAAAGTTTCTTACCAAACACTGAGGACTGTGTTGGTCGGACAAGGCGCGAGGCGGCCAGGAGGCGAAGCCCCCTAGTTAATTTCTTAATTTCACACAATTCTATTTGATCCCTCTGAGTCAGGTTGTCTTTGCACCTTAATTCAGTTCTTCTATCAATAAGGCCCTTTGTTTGCAGGCTAATCTTGTCGTTGGTTGTTGGCCTAGGCTTCCTTTTCCCAACCAACTTTACCACCTCATTGATGACGTCCTCCATCCGAAGTTCAAAAAGCAAGCACTTTGGAAGAAAACTATTTTTTAAATCGCTAGTAATACTGCAAAAAAATGAGTTAGTAGGTTGGGAGACCTACTTTCTACAGCTACCACCTCACACCACCAGATGGTATATCAAACTCATTTTTGTCAAAAACTGACTTAACCCACTCTGGAAAAGAGTTCTCCTATTGTAGTATCGGATTCCGAGGCAACTTAGGAAGCCAAACTGTTCTCTTCACATTTGATTCATATCTTGTCACAGAAACCTACAGAAATGTTTTTTGGAGGCTCCTTTCTCAAAATTTTTTACCCCTTGCCCAATAGTTCGGCCAAAAAGCTTGACCCCGTCTTGGTAACACATCCACAGTGGTACGCATGCCTCGCCGTGGCTTGCCTCTTTCGCGTTTGGGTTCAGATATGGACGCGCTTTAATACGGCAATTTCCCCGAAAGTGAAGAAGAAATTTCCCTCTAACTTTGCTAAAGGTCAGTGTTGCCAAACTGACTTGAAAACATTTCAGTCCACCCAGTTTTCTTACTGCTCTGAGGAACTGATGCCGAGATATAGCCCATTCTAAAATGCATAAAACGCATATGTACCATATTTGGTACATCAGTATAAGGGAATCGCGTGTACCATATGTATATGGTACACAAAGCAGCACCGTAGCCACAGGGGCAAGCGGGGGCTGCGCCCCCTCTAAAGGTATTTTGAGCCCCCTAGGCACAGATCACTTTTTTATTCACTTGTTTAAAAATGTCGGCCTCGGCCCCCCAAAAGCCCCACCCACACATAAACTGGGGCTACGGGGCTGACACAAAGTGGTTGACGTGTTAATTTCCTGTCCGATTTTCGAACATGGTTCTTGTTGTAGACTTCTCTGTTACTTCATCACGTATCCATTGTATATTCAGTAAAAATGTACAGAGGTAGGCTGCCTTTGAACTGTGACTGTGAGATTTGGTTTGGTTCGCGTGTTTTATCTCACGTTCCCAAAATAAAATACTGAGACTATCTGAGATGTGGAGAAAACATGAAAAACAAAAACATTCTGAAGTTAATTCGTATCAACATCTGGAGTAGTTGGAACCTTAAGTCCGCTACACACTATTCGCGAACAACAACGAATCGACAACGAAACAAATTATTCGCCGAAAAAAGTCTAGATTCGCGAATCATGCCGAATAACCCTCTACACACTATTCGTAATTCGTCCTCCAATTCGTCGTTGATCAGTTCGTTAGTCAGCGACGAAAACTTCTCGAATAAGTCGTCTACTGCGTTTTCCACTCGTTTACTGGTGCATACATTGAAATCTGTTCGTTTATTTAATTATTTTAGACCAGGTGAAAATTATTCAACTTTTCGTGACTACTTCGAATCCATCGTCACAATTGATTCTCACTCAATGTTTGACCTTGTATGCCCCCCCCCCTCACACTTGTATAGCCACATTTTTGATTGTATTTACAAAATGGAAGGTCAGCGGTAGATTTGGTCAACGAGAAAAACTGATAAAGAATGGGTGGTTATCTCAATTTTTTTGATTTTCAAGCATTTTCAAAATTTCTCCATACTCCCACACACTGAGGATTTTGGTCCCAAATGCTAGTCGGATTGAAAATCTGATTCAATTTTCGAGTTCAGTAATCAAAATATCCTCCATTTGAGTGGTCCTTATTTGATCTGGGTTAAAAAAAATGCATGTTTCCGACCAGACCGACCCCCGATGAGCTTCCCACATTAAAAAAGTTTTCGTAATTTTTGAGCACTGAGTCAGAAGAGAAAAGGAGCCTGAACCAAGTACTCAAAGAAGGCCTTACTGGTACAACAATGTTTTTCTTCTCATTATTAAATTTATAATATGTACGTGTTTAAAGGACTATTTAGAATGATGCATAATGTACTTCACAACTTTCGCGATTGATCATTAATTAGATACTTTTTATCGTTCACATTAATGCTACCGGTGAATTACAAAATTTCGCGAATTTCGCAGCTTCAGTTTTCCGGTGTTGCCGATTTCAATCGGCTGTCCAACCTGTTTGAAACTGCGCATTTCACGTAATCGACAGCGGCCTTGCGCATTTCATGAAATGAGCAATTTTTCCGCCCATCACACGAAATGAGCAATTTCACGAATTAGGCGTAACACATCCGTTGAAATCTGTTCGTATATTTTATTATTATTTCTTGCTGAAAAATCACAATGAGCAGCGATGACGATGTGGCCGCTGCTTTAATTATTGCATGTTTGGGCCTAAAAGGAGAGGTGAACCTTAAAAAAAAAAAGGATATGGTCAGGGACGTACCGATAGGGGGAGGGGGAGCTTCTCCTCCCGTAGGGAAGTTCTTACTCAGCAGTTGGGAAAATTTACCATTTCAGTCAGGTGGAGTTGAAAAATTTTGGTAGAGTTAGAAAAATCGAACATGTCAACATTTTTTTTGCGCTTTGATACTCTGGACTTTTGAGTTCAGAAGTTGGTAAAATGCAACACGGCAAAAGCTTTTATACATGTGAACTTTGAATTGAATCAGTTGGGAGTTTCATACTTAGCCCCCCCCCCCAATTCCCGCAAGGAAAAACTTTTCGGCACGTCCCTAGAGATGGTGGAGTTAGATATTGTACAAAAATAGGGACGGGTTACGTGTCAATAAATTACCTTTATTTAGGATAATTTTTAGTTACTCAAAAGTCTCAAGGTGCATGTCGCCAGCCCCCTCATTGTGGAAGAGGAGGAGAGAAAAATAAGGTCAATAATTTGTTCTTAATTTGTTCAGCCATTTTTAGAATTTGTTCTTACCCCCACCCTCCAAAAATTAGCAACTCAGTTTGAGAGGCTGGCGACATGCTAGCCCCCGACATTCGATCTCGGGGTTGTAACAAGTCTCAAACATTTGTTCTAATTTGTTCCGCAGTTTTCAGAATTTGTTCCGCCACCCTCCCCTATTTACAGCCAAAAAAAGAGGAGCAGGATTAACTAACAGCTATAATCCCACATGAATATTATTTGCTGCACACTAAAATTTGTTCTACATTCGTTCTACTTTGTTTACTCATCTACACACCTGAGTCCATCACCACTATGCATTTGCCGACTATTCGAGCCCAGGGGCAAAGGTAAGTGACTTTACGTAAATCTTCAGTTTCCATGTGAATACGATTTGCTGCACATTGAAATTTTTTCTATATACCTTCTAGTTTGTTTTCTCAACCCCACACCTTAGACCATCAAAACCATACATTTGCCGACTATGTGAACCAGGGGGTAGGGGTAAGTGACACTTATGTATGAATTTTCCAAATAAATACGATTTGCCACCAACTGCAATTTGTTCTCTAATCATTCTGGTTTGTTCTTTCATCTACAAATTCAAATCCGTTACCACAAAGCATTGGCCGACAATGTGAACTTATGTGGTGGGGGTAAGTGCTCTTATGTGCGAAGTTCCCACATAATTGCGATTTGTCGCCCACTACAATTGGTTCTCTTTTTGTTCTAATTTTTTCTCGAATCTACACACCACAATCCATTATCAGTGTGTATTTGAAGTCAACCGAAATTCAGGGTGTGGGCTTAAGAGATCCTCAAGTTCTAAGTATCCACCAAATTTGATTTCATGGCGACTACAATTTGTTCTCTATTTGTTCTAATTTGTTCTCCCATCTACACACTAAAATCCGTCGCCACACAGCATCGGCCAAAAATATGAACTTATGCGGTGGGGTAAGTGGCCCTTATGCACGAATTTCCCACATAATTGCGATTTGTCCCTCACTACAATTTGTTCTCTATTTGTTCTAACTTGTTCTCGAATCTACACACCACAATCCATCATCAATGTGTATTTGAAGTCAATCGATATTCAGAGGGTGGGCTTAAGTGGCCCTCAAGTCCTAAGTATCCACAAAATTTAGGACCTAAGAGTCACTCAATACAACCCTTTGAATTTCGAAAGACTTCAAATACACAGTAATGGTGGTTTATGGTGTGTAGATTCGAGAACAAATTAGAACAAATAGAGAATAAATTTTAGTGGGCGACAAATCGCAATTATGTGGGAACTTCGCACGTAAGGGCCACTTACCCCCACCACATATGTTCACATTGTTGGCCAATGCTTTGTGGTGACGGATTTGAGTGTGTAGATGAAAGAAAAAACTAGAATAAATAGAGAACAAATTGCAGTTGATGGCAAATTGTATTTATTTGGAAAATTCATACATAAGTGTCACTTACCCATCCCCTGGTTCACATAGTCGGCAAATGTATGGTTTTGATAGTCTAAGGTGTGGGGTTGAGAGAACAAACTAGAACGTATATAGAACAAATTTCAATGTGCAGCAAATCGTATTCATATGCAAACTGAAGATTTAAGGGTCACTTACCCCCGCCCCTGAGCTCGAATAGTCGGCGAATGCATAGTGGTGATGGACTCAGGTGTGTAGATGAGAGAACAAATTAGAACGAATGTAGAACAAATTTTAGTGCGCAGCAAATAGTATTCATGTGGGATTATAACTATTAGTTGATCCTGCTCCTCTATTTGGTGGCTGTAAATAGTGGAGAATGGCGGAACAAATTCTGAAAACTACGGAACAAATTAAGAACAAATGTTTGAGACTTGTTACAACCCCGAAATCGAATGTCGGGGCTAGCATGTCGCCAGCCCCTCAAACTGAGTTGCTAATTGTTGGGGGTGGAGGTAAGAACAAATCCTAAAAATGGCTGAACAAATTAGAACACATTAAGAACAAATTATTGACATTATTTTTCTCCCCCATTTCCACAATAAGGGGGCTGGCGACATGCACACGAAGTCTCATTATTGTCAGATGTGAATATTTTTGTAAGTACGGACTTAGCGCAATTTTACAAGAGTAGAATATGGAACGCAATTCCAGTCGACTGGACGAAAATACAATTCGTGCGCGAATAGTGTGTAGCGGCCGGACGAATCTCCACACACGAAAAATATTTCCTTTGATTATTCGTCTAAAAACCGCTCGTCCGACGGATCGGTACGAACATCATTTCGGCGAAAAATCGTTTCGCGAAACACAGCGAATCACCGTCTACACACTATTCGTGTATCGGACGTGTTTCGTCGTTTCGTCGTCGATTCGTTGTTGTTCGCGAATAGTGTGTAGCGGGCTTTTAGGATCATACTGATTCGCGACCAACTCAGATAAGCGAGTGATATTCACTCTGATTGGCTCGCCTCAGCCCTGCCTACGAACCAGTCTCACTGACGTGAAATGAATGTAAAGTATAAAATGTCGAGAGCCGGTTGTGCACTCTTATTTACAACCCGCGTTACGCATCGTTCGTTGCTAACATTACTGCCGTGCTGAACAATAATAGTGGTGGTATTTTTCATCACACCGGTCTGTACATTTTCTGACCGTGATCGTCCCAAATCGATTTTCTTTTTGTGCTGTTCAAAAAGTTGCTTCATCACAAGTACGTAACTATTAATCGTATTATTGCTTTCCTCGGGGATTTTTAACTTCCGCCCAAAAAAAAAAAAAAATGGCTTAAAATACGGACCCGAAAAAAAAAATTCCGAAACTAAAAATGGGTCAAAAATGATGTAATAAGTCGGTAATTTTTATCATCTGTCGCGTACAACTCGGTATTTACTCGAAGGTCGTAGTTGTAAAATATTCTTGTTCGTTTTTGACTCGAAGGAGAAAAAATAAGAATGAAAAGTGTAACGATTTGTCCTTCATATTTTTTCTCCTTCCGTCGTCAAATATCCACCTTACCTGAAATAGACGCAGTTGTGAGATTTTTAGAAATTATGATTCATCGTGGGTTGCGGGTACTACATAAAGGAACAGAACATCCCCCTTGAGTGAAAACAGAAAATTATAGAAAGAAGTCGCTTTTCGATTCGCCTACTACCTATATTGCAAGATGACTGTGAAATGAACCGTTGTTAAAAGTTAGCATTTAGGTCGAATCAGGGCTTGGGGTTCAGCTTCTCAAAATCCGCCTAAGTCCCTCTCCCCTCACCCCCAAAAAAAAATAATAATAATAAATAGTTGAAAATTACCTGAGCGAAAGGTTTTTTAGTAATATTTGGATTTTGTCACACCCTTCTATTGCGGTTATTTGCGCTTAAGGTCGAATTCAATATTAAATTGATCCTCAAGTCTTACATTACTTTTAATGGAATTTCACCTAGATATTGATATAGAATTTGATTTAAATGTCTATGAATATCGACGTGAACTCTTTTTAATTAAAAAATTTTTATTATTGGAAATTTTTCCTGGAACCCTTGCCTTTTGAATATTTTTGCTGTTGACTCATTTTCTTAGAATCTGAAAGAATTCGCGAGCTTTTGTAAACACGTTTAGGTACTACCGGGTCATCGGGCTGTTACGACAATAATTTTTTTTTTCTCGCTAAAATCACTAATATCTGAGTAAATTTACTTATTTCGATTGTGTCTCCAAATTGATGTAAATTAGTGCTTTTCGCCCGAATTTTCTTGGTTCAGTTTGGTATACCAGTTTGTTAAGCATTTTGCGATGCATTTTGTTAATAGTATAATTCCTGGGCACCTGTTGCACAGGTCAGTGTATCCAATTCCGATTCGATTGCTTAGGGTTTCCCGGCGTCGCTTTTTTGATGAGTCGTTTCATGGTAGGTCGAAAATTTGAACACGTATCGACGTCTGATTTTTTCGCTGATTTCAATGTCATATCAGACTTCCGATCCGACCCGGTTCGGCTTTCAAAAAATTAAGCCATGTATGAAAATTACTGCTTTTTTTAGGGTCGGCTAGACCCTATTGCGATCTTTTTTATTATTATTTTTTTTTTTATTTATTCTTCAAGTTGTTCAGTAATAAGACGTTATCAAGTGGTAATATGTATAGCGATTCTGTCGTAGTTCGTAGTTTTGTAGGATGTTTATTATTGATGAATATAGAGTGCGTTAATGTTTAGCAGAATTCAGACGATAGGAATTGCAGCATTTGCCGACCCTAGTCGTGCAGTATTACTGCTTGATTTATTTTTGAATACATAGTCGGACAGGAAGGAAACGTATCTTCAAGAGACAAGGTCTATAGTCCGTTCCAAATAAAAATGCCGAAAACAGTTCTGAATACGGAGGCATGTGGAGAAGGAAAGGTAGTTATTCACACGACGCTACAAACCGGAGCATAGATACTCTCCGAAGTTAAAGGACATCTGACAAAATTATGCCATTATGTTTTATAAATCTGAAATTTTCGCAGCGATTGATAACGTAAAAATGTTTTTTGGGCTTGCATAGATACGCAGCGAAGTGTGAAACGCCTGAACTGTTTTCAGCATTCTTATTTGGAACGGACTATAGTTTCTTTTTAGGTGAAAGAATCTCTCCTCTAAAAAAGTATGGGCTCGAACGTAGCATCAACTTTAGAGTCTTAAATGGAAAGGTACGCAACAAAATATTGAAATAGGGATTCCTTGGGTTGCTGATTTTGGATAATGCATCGTATTTTTGATCCGCTCCCAATTTGGGCTCAAGAATTTAAATTTTGCACCCAGCTACTTTAAATTGACTTGAAAATTTAAACAATGTATCGAAATAGGATGTTAGGTCGCTGATTCCGAATACCATAACAGATTTTTAATTCGGCTCCGTTCTTGGCCCAAAAATTCGAATCTTGGACCCAAAATGGACCAAATTGTGTTGGTTTGAGAATTGAAACTAAGTATCAAGTAAGGGGTGTCTGGGCTCTTGATTCCGATTATCAGAATAGATTATTCATTCGCCCCAAGTTATGACCGAAAATTCAAATTTTGTACACAAGTAGGGCAAAATTAAATTAGCTTGAACCAAAATTGATCTAAGTTAAATTGGCTTGAAAAATGAATAAACTATCGATTTTTTGGAGGGAGGGGGGTTCTAATTTGTACCACAATACTATACCTACCACAGCGAGAAAATTGACATATTGGAAAATTGAAGTATCGAAATCTTTAGGTCGCCGATCTTAAATATCGCATTAGACTCTTGATCCGATCCAAATTTGGTTTGAAAATATTGTGCCTTTTATAGAAATAGCGGCCTTTCGGATCACTTATTTCGGTGAATTTATTAGGCTTTTCATTTGTACACGATATGAGCTTCAGTGTTAAACTAGATCAGTTTTTTCAAATAAATTATTTTAAACCCCTTAATCATGTTGAATTGGAATCATACTTTTTATTTTTTCTATTCAGCTTTACGATCAATCGAAAATAAATTATCGGCTTAAGTCAGTTTTCAAGAAATTTAGGAAGTGTTAAAATAGAGATTTTTGGGAACTTCATTTGGTTTTGAGATAGTGTAATCAGATGTTTCGTTGGGGACCAAATTCGTACCCAGAAAAAGAGTAAAATAGACTTTGGCTTAAAAGCGCGAACGAAACATGAAATAAAGGTTTTTCTTTGGCGAAGGGGATGGTGATTGTGAATATCGTATTAGATTTTTCATTTGGCCCTAATTTGAGATTCAAAATTAGTATTTTAAATTTTAATAAATGTGCAAAATTTAGTTGATTTGGAAAAGTATCGACGTCCTAGTTTTAACTGAAATAATTTAAGTATCTTATTACCTTCAGCAAGTGGCCTCGTTTGTGGCCAGAACCGTGAAAATTGTCAGTGTAACTGCGTAATTCAAAGGCACTTCTTAGATCGTTGATTTCAAGTATATCACTCTGCAGACATTTGATCCGACCTCAATTTAGGCCCAAGATTTATTATTTACTGGCTGAAAAATCAAATAAATTATCAAAATTGGTTTTCTCAGGGTTTGCTGATTTTTAATGTCGAATCAAAATTTGATCCGACCTCGCTTTAAGTCCAAAAATTTATTATTCCCCACCCAAAACAGCCATAATTGAATTAGCTAAGAAAAACTAAGTTATCAAAATTGTTTTTTTTTCCTTTTTGTGTGTGTGTGGGGGGGGGATAGCTGATTTTGAATATCGCATCACAATTTGATCCAACCCCAATTTAGGTTCAAGAATTTTTTTACTATTCCCAAAACAATTATAATTAGACTGACTCTTTTCTAATATATTACTTTCAACCCGAGCGTTGGAATCCGCACTTTTGAGCATTACCTCAGGGACGTCAGGGAGGCTGTCAGGGCTGTCTTTAGCCCTCTTCTCTTCTGGCCGAAAAACCGGTCTAGGTCGAAATGTAGCGAGTTCCTACGTGGACTCGAACCCGGGACCTTCGGATTCCGAGACCAGCGCTCTATCGCCTCGGCCAACCAGACCCCTCTATGATTAAACTGACTGAAAAAACAGAAAAATTATAAAAATTGGTTTTCTTGGGGGCTTGCTGATTTTGAATATCGCATCAGAATTTGATCCGACTACGATTTGGCTTTCCAAAATCAATCTATGTATCGAAATAGTGAGTCTTTCTGGTGGGTTATTTTCGGTAATTGCAGTAGACTGTATGTAGAGGTAGACTCGGTATGGGTTTCAATGTCAAAATCAATTACTTTTTCTAATTACTGAAACGAATTTAAGAAACTGAACAAAGTATCGAAATAGTTGTTTTTTTTTGTTTTTTTTTTTGGAACGTTTATTTGGAGAAATTTCATCAAATAATTTCATCGAGCACTGATTTGGTTCGTAAATTTTATACTTCACCCTAGAAAGAGTCGGGATTGACTCCAGTTTGAAACAGTGAACGAAGTATCGAAATAAGGGTTTTTTCTTTGGGATTGAGGATTTTTGATTCCTAATATCGTGTTCGATTTTCCATTTGAATCCGATATGGGTTCCAAATACAATATGTAGACTTCAATTAATGGCAAAACTGAGTATATAGATTAAAAAAAGTATCGAAGGACATTTTCTGAGTACGACAACTGCAATCACCTAGAATTTTCTAGGATTCTGAATATTCAATGTCATTCGTGATGCAACATAGGAAACCCAACCATAGGTCAACGAAGATTTACTTTTCCCGCGGACCTTTATAATGAAATGTTTTCTATTATTTTATCTACTGAAAAGTATTGCTTTCTGTCTTATAATGGAGTTTTCTATGGTACATCACATTTTCGATTTAGTGCAAGTTTGGACCCCTGTAATTCAAATTTCATCTCTAATAGGGGGTGGAGGATTCCGTTTAACTCATAAATATTAAATGAAATATCATGAGAAGATTTTTTTAGGTTAGAAATTCGAAGTATTTCATTGAATTATCTGCAGGGCCCGGATTTCTTGGTACTAAAAACTCAAAAGAAGGCTGTATTAAAAGTCTCTTACAAGACCTAAATAGTCCGTAAAAAATTCCCCAAAAAAAGAAAGAGCCTCAAAGAAAGTAAAATAGTCCCAAAAAGTCTCTGTAAAACTATGGGTTCATGGATATTAAATTAGAGGTCTTGGAAAACTGACCCTAATTTGTATATTTCTATTCCTCTCAAACTATGTCCACAACGTAACAATTTTGAATCAAAATACTTTAGTGCAACAAATAATAAGATTGTTACAATTTTTTTGTTTTTTTGTTCCAAGTGAAATCATTAAAAAAAAATTTTTCTCGAATAATTGAAAACTGACAAAATAGTCTCGAAAGTTGGGTTTCTACCCGAAATAGTCGTCTCGAAAAACATCAGTTTTGGGTAAAAATGTCATTTTTAAAGGAAAATAGGCAAAAAAAGGGCCGTATCAGAGTTAGCTCATTGGTGTGAGAATTTTCTGATTCGTCCAAAAAACCTCAATAGACCAAATCGGCTAGGCTAGGCAAAATACCTCCCTTTTCTCCGAAAAGTCGGTAAAAAGAAAAAGGGTTTTACTTAGAAATCCGGATCCTGATTATCAAATACATGCGAAGCCACTATCTCCAGTTTCCGCAATGAAATAAATATAATTTTCCATTTTTTTTTTTTCGATTTGAAAATTATATTTTCCAATATAAGGAGATTGTGTACATCTTCCACGTTAAATTATTATAAGTTGGTGGCGAGTGGTGTACTAGTAGAAAAAATCGAAGATCCTCTTTCTTCTACTGTCACAGCTGTCGAGAGCAAATCCGGGTAGGAAAAACAAATTACATAAGTGAAGAATGTGTTCTCTTTTCTCAGACCCACCTAGAAAATCACGATTCTATGGATTTCGCACTTGAAATTCACAGAAGAAAAAGATTTGACAATTTAAAAAAAAATAGCCGATGAAATATTCATGCTTCTGAAGAAGTCGGGCCCAGAGAGGGAATCCCTCCTTCTATTCCTCCTTCGCCCCGTCAGACTCTATTCACTTTACAGCCGTTTGGAAGACTATTTGAATGGAAGTAAAAATTAACTACTTGGGATGAATGAAATTTTAGAAAGCCGGGTTGAGTTCATGAATTCTCTCAGTTATTCACGCATACCTATGCAAGGTTTGTGAAAGGGAAAATGCTTAAGGACTGAAGTAAAAAATCCTGAAATACACACCGTGTTAAATGAAAAATGAAGACATATGAAAATGATTTGAAACGTTGAAAAAATCAGATAAGGCTTTTCCATGGTTGGCTGAATTTGAATATTTTGTTACATTTTTACCTGGTCCCATTTGCAGTCAGCTTGATTGTTCAAATTTAGTACCTCCTAAATTTTTCTGTGAAACTTGAATTCATGGGGTCTAAATTTCCAAGATCTCTGATATCAAAAAGAAATATATCGTTTTTTCTACCAATAATTATTCAAATTGACAGTTAATAGTTCAGCGTGAATAGCACGCTCGTAGAGACTTAAGATACGGGAATACTAATATAATGTTTATAAGAAAATTTCTATTTTCTAATGCCATTCGCTACTAACCTTCTCAGCATTCGGCACAGAAAAAGACGTAGTTGAAAATGAAAAAAATTATTCAAAGTGTCATTTTTATAAACAAATTTAGTTATTCACTTGGTCTCACTCATTATGGCAGAGGAAGGCAGAAAACTTGATTATTTTTTTCAATAACTTTCGATTCCGCATGATACTGACTTATAAAAGACGGTAATTATAAAAATACCTTCTAATTTCACATTTAAATAATTATTGTTAACTTTTATTGTGAATTGATTTTAGGCCCCTAATGCGGCTACTTGCTAAATATAGTAAGATACTTGAATTATGTTAATCAAATCCAGCACTTCGGTACCTAATCAACTAAATCTTGCACATTGATTGAAATCTGAAATATTGATTTTGGAGTCTAAATTATTGCCAAATGGAAAATCTAACGCGGTATTCGGAATTAGCAGCATGCAGATTTTCCGAAGAAAAAACCCTATTTTGATGCTTCGTTCACGTTTTCAGGCCGAAATCAGTTTCACTCCTTTGCCGGGTACACTATTGAATTGTGTGTTGAGATTGGTTTCCAATGAAACATCTGATTATATTATTTCAAAACAAAATGAGGTTTCAAAAAATCCCTATTTCATTGCTTTTCTCAATTTCTTAAAAGCTGATTTCAGCCATTTGAGAAGATTAATTGTTTATAACGTTGTAGCCGATATCGGATACAAATGAGAAGGCTATAAATTTATCGAAATAAGCAACCCAAAAGCCACTATTTCCATTCCTAGCTCATTTTTTGAAAACTAAATCGAGGCCCGATCAGAAGCCTGATGCGTTATTTGATATTAACGATTCAAAAATTCAGATTTTGCTAATGATTCAATCTTTCAATGTTGAGTCAATGTTCTCGTTTTATTGAAGTTGTGATCCAAATCAGGGTCAGATCAAAAGTCTGATGCGATATTTAAAATCAGCAACCCCCTTTCCCCTCGTGGAACAACAAATTTCGATTATTTCTTCGATTATTTCAAGTCTACCCAGCATTAGCACAAGATATCATCGACTGCATTCAAGTTCTTAAATTTGGAAGGGGAGTGACCCATAATCGAGTTATTGGCCAATTACGGGGTAAAAAGAGAGATTTAGGAAAACGTTCACTATGAAAAAGTGAATTATTGAAACATCAACTAATTCGATAAGAATGTGGTAATGAGTTGGTTGATACTTGATACCAACTTCTGTTTCAAGTATTACCAATGTTACGACATAAGCTCAGAAATATGACTCATAATATGTAAATTAGTACGTTACCGCAAAGTTGGAAAATGTAATAATGCGGTTTCTAATACTCATTATTTATCTGAATCAGAAATTATCTAGTTCAAAATATTCAGGACTACTTCCAGATATTCTTCTCGGGAGTTCTGGATGGCCGAGTGGATAGCGCGTTGGTCTCAGAATCCGGAGGTCCCGGGTTCGAGCCCACGTAGCAATTCGCCAGAATTTTCGACCTAGGCTGGTTTTTCGGCCAGAAGGGAAGAGGGCTAAGACCGCCCTAACAGCCTCCCCAACGTCTCTGAAGTAATGCTCGAAAGGACGGATTCCAGGACTCGGCTGGACCGCAAAGTAGAAAAAGATATTCTTCCCGTTTCTCAATTCAAGTTTCGAAGTAATTTTTCCAGTTTTTTTAGAATATAGGCACTGATTTGCTTCCAGATTATTTTTTTCTTTGCATTCTTTTCATTTAAAATACATACATACGATCTCGATTTCCGTTTTAGTATATTTGAAGGGTAAAGAATCAAAACTCGCATTGCCATTTTACTTCAATGACGCAAATAGGCAAAATACTGTACACGGGTGCAGGAATATTTTTGCTGCGACTGTAAATGTGCAATATGTATAACATACTCTGCGTTCACAGGCGCAGCAAAGATATTCCTGCACCCGTGTACGGTATTTTGCCTATTTGCGCCCTTGAAGTAAAATGGCAAATGAGTATGCTAGTTCCATAGGTAGACTTCTCCAAAAACCTAGTTTTCCAGAAAACGCAAAAAACTGTTTCTCAGCTAATGTTCGGGCTTAATGATTGGATATAGGTGCGATGGATCACTTTTTGTGCTCACATTGAAGATATAGGTCGAAAATTTTTTCAAGTACTCCGATTCGTGTTCAAAAGGCGTTCAAAGATGGAGAAGTCTGGGTTTGACACGATGTTTTGAAATTGCTTATCAATTTTTGTTTATTATTGCTATAAAAGGCTGCAAAAGAGGAATAACATGGAAATTTATTATCAGTTGTTATCACCTTTCAAAATGAGACATTTTTATTATCAATACACAAAAAATGAAAACGCAACATGATTCAGTTTTTGCTATATAGTTATAAAAAATTGAGCAATAATTGAAAAGAAAAGACTACTAATTGTTTTACATTAGTACACGATGACAATAATTCATTATCAAAAACACAGTTTTGTAAACAAAACAATAATGGTCAGACCCAGACTTCTCCATAGGATAAGTCTACCTATGATTCTAAACCAATTTTCGTTTGCATACTGGATCGCTTCTGTTGTTGTTTTTTGAAAATCGATGACGTCACGTTGTAGGCAGTGTTGTACAGTAACCGAAACGATACTTAACTCAATTTCCCTAAATTCGGAGAAGTCTACCTATGGAACTAGCATACTCAAATGTGAGTTCTGATTATTCTTTACTCTTCATTTTTTCAGGCCCGTAGCGTAACCACTTTTCCAGAGGGATAGCATTTTTTTGGGAGGCGGGGGTTGAAGGAAATTTGGTAAATGTAATTTTAAAAAAAGTTCAAGGTACTCAATTGTTTAATTTACATGTATAATAATACCATAACACCGGGTGACTTTGCTCACTTATTTGTGGACCTTCAAGCTTTAGATAGGGTTACGCTCATCTACAAATTGTAGAAATAGGATTAGTGGACCGGGATATTTTTTGTAATTTTGATGGAACGTTACCGAATACATTTTTGAAAAGATTGTGACACCCCCACCCTACAAGTTTTCCCATAAAATTATAAAATAAGTGCGTAAAGTCGTACTGCGATGGGGAGACATTGCACATGTTCATAAATGAACGGGGAAAAAAGTTGTAAAATCTATAGTTGTCTATTAAAAGGGCCATGTAACCCCAAATTGACAGAACGCGATGACGCTGTCTGGAAATCGCGGCATTAAACCGTGCTGAGTCTTACACAATGGCTACAATATACTACATTACATCGAGTCACACGTCAGTGTTGCCACACGTTCTATTTTTCCCTCGCGCTTGTAGGAGTAATGAAAACATACATGTGCCAAGTCACCCCATTATTGCAAAATCACCCCGTTTTATGTCACTCGATAAAGACTTGAAGGCTGGTAGATTCATGATAATGAAAACTTATTCGTATTCGATAAACCTAACTATTTAATAAGCAGGATGTAGAAGTTCAATATTTTTGGGCAATGCGTATTGCGTAAGCCTATCAGCTATAAAATGTGTACAAGAACTAATTAAACTGTAGCAGGAAAGTAAGGGAAAGAAAGAAAATGAAGAAAAATACGAAAATTGCCAGGGGAAAATTGCCGTTTCGGGAGGGGGGGGGGGTAATGCTCTTGTTACCCCCTGACCTCATGGTTCTGTATTTTTATTCATTTCCCATAGAGAATTTCTATTTCCAGCTTAACGTATGAAATTAACATTTCTCGTTTCCAATTCCTAAAGATATCGAGTCATTTTTAAAATATTTACAAATTATTGTTGTATCTGAAATTTCCACCTCCCTCCCAAAAAAAAGAAAGAAAATATGTATCGTAATTAACGTCCGTAATGAACAGAGATGAATCTTGACTTTCAGTTTGGTGGGTGGGGGGGGGGGAATAACTAAACAAATAAACACACGTTCTCAGAAAATGGAAAATTCAAATGAACAATTTCAAAATTTGCCGACTGCCAAATCATTGGGGTGTTTCAACACCCCCCCCATCATATTTTTGTCCCTGCAAATGCTGATTGGAACCTTATTATCGCCCAAGCACTCACATTTGCGCACATGAGCATACCCTAATCTGGGAGGGTCAGCTGGAAGGATGTTATAGGAATACTTGAGAGGAACACACAACTTCCTTTACTCATTAAGGTGGTCGTTATTTACTCTTGGTGATATTTTTTCTGAATTTCCTCTGATTCGGCTCCTAAATTGGTTCCAATAAAATAAAATAAAATAAAAAAAGTTTTAAGTTGATCGGATGAGGGGAATCCGTGCCACAAGCTCCCTTTCGTTCTTACGGGGAAAACACACGGAGTTTCGACTTCTGTTCCAGACTCAATTTCCCTCCTATATTCACCAGGACTGAAGCCCGTGAACAATAGAACATTTGCTATCGAATTCAGCTTTTGACATTGGAAAATAAATCTTTTACTTTCAACTTTCAGATTTTAATAAAATATTCAATCTTCTCAAATTTTAGGCTCTAGGTCAAACAGAGAATTTAGTAAAAACAGAATAGTCATTGAAATTCAAAATTAAACTTTTACTACTGACTTTCAGATTGCAGCTTTGTTTCACCTTTTCAGATAACGTTCGATACTCAGCTTGAAACTTTCGGCTTCTGACTGACTAGTCTTTGACAGGAGTCCAGGGTACTCCATTTTCAGAAATGAAATTCGACTTTCAGTTTGAGGAAGTGGAGACGAAAAATTTGCAGACAAATATTTTTTGAAAACTAAATATTCGCCGACAAAATGTTTAGAAAATTAAAAATTTGCCGATTTTTCAATCGAAATATTCTTTAATTGGAAAAAAAAAAATAATAAATAAACAAACATTCATAAAAAATGAAAAATTCAAATGAACAGTTTTAAAATTTGCCGACTGCCAAATTATTGGGGGGCTATAGTTTCGCCATTAGTAATGGAATTTGATCTTTTGATTGAACCAAATCATCCGTATAAATTCCGTCCGGTGGACAAACTTTTCTGCATACGTCGTCTTTTTTGTGATGAAGAAATTATGTTTTGACATTAATTTAAAAGAAAAAACTTCACGACTCTCGGTGGCGTTAAGACCGTGCAAACTTGGACGTTGGTAGGTTGTGGGACACCAATTAAATATAATATAGACTGACTCTGACATCGGTCAGTGACTTTAGTGATCCAAAAAAATAAGTTGAAGTACAATGAAGGTGAAATTCAACATGGTTAGTAGTATGTAAGTTTTTTGTGACCGTTGAAGTCAATTTTGAGGGTAAGTCTTGAATCCGATTTAGTAGGGTTCCACCAAAGGGAGTTGTGGTTCCATCACAGAAGGTTGTTGGGAAAATTGGTGTCATTAGTTTTAATCTTTCATGAAATATTCTGGAAATTGTATCCTACCCTCACTCCTACAGATGAGTTGAGACTAAAAGACATTTGGAAATGGCACCATTGTCTTCAGCGGACAGAAACAATCAAACTGACTTTTATTTGGATGTGGAAAGAAATGTAGAGAGCGCTCGTGACACTATGCACACGCATGCACACTAACAAACACACGTAAAAAGTTGAGTGATCAAAATCGACTTTTTCCATCCGTTCACACGGGGAGCAAAGATTGGTTTCGTCCTATGAGGATTCTACCTGTTAGTTTCGGTGACTGTTTTAATTTGTAGTACATGTAGAAAAATAACTTCAATAAGAATTTAGCCACAAATTTCCTCAAAATTCAAGATATCGAATCATTGTTTGTTCATTCCTTCTGGGAGTGATTTATTTAATCTCTCAAACTAGACAGCTTCTCAACATCTCAACTCTGTTACCAGATATCAGCCACTTTGATTTTGAGTCCTAATTCGACGCGCTTGCGCACTAGAGGTTGGTCAACATATTAAGGTAGCCGGAAGACTGAAGGGTATATTTTTGTTCAAAAGTTGTATTATGTTCTGTACATTCTAATGTCGGGAAGGGGGCAAAACCTTTATAAAAACGATGAACTTTGAATTTTTTGGTGGAAGTATTAATTGTGATATGGAGAAGAACTAAAAATGGATTCGCTGTTTTGCTAGGGAGAAGCAGTGTTTGCGGGGGGGGGGAGGGAGCAGTGCCACTGTTTGCTCGTTCCTGGTTACGGTTCGATCGGAGTGTTTGGATCCGTTTACCTTTCATCGCATAATTTCTTGTCATTGAGACGAAGATGTCTGAGTTCTCAAAAATTTAACCCAAGTATAATTAGGAGGGGGAAAAATTCGTTTAAAAAATTAATTTTACAGCTTGGGCTAGTTTTGAATTCAAATTTGGTGTACCAACGTAAAAGTGGTCGATAATCTTTCATCTAGATCAAACTTCACGAGGAGGTCATTACTGTACTTTTTGTTCATCTTCATACTTTTGAACCTCCGTAATTCTGAGTTTAGAGAACGAGTACAACCACCAAGTAATTGTGGCGCATAAATAAGGTAAATATATGAAACGTTTCCTTAAAATTCGAGTAAAAAAATCAGTTTGAGGATGTTTATGGCGCTTTAATCTCCAAAGTTGTCACATTTGGTACATCTACCATATAAAGTATAGAAAATTAGACGTTTTATTACTTGAACTTCATTTCTGGACGAGGTGGGGGGGGGGGGGTGAGACAAACTGAACTTCTGATGTAACTGTTTTGTACCCATACTCTCTGGTATAATTACGATAGTATCCGCCTAATATAATTAAATTTACTGTCAACATTTTAACGTTCGACTTATTTTCCAGATGACTGAAATGGGACTCGAATACGTCGTCGAAAGAATATTGGATAAAAGAGTAACATCGAGCGGTAAGATCGAATACTTCCTCAAATGGTTGGGCTGGCCGATGGAGGATAACACTTGGGAGCCAGCTGAACATCTCCGTTGTCCGGAGTTGATCGCCCAGTTTGAAAAGGAAATGGAAGACAGACTCGAATTCGGAAAGGACGCGGTAAAGCTTGAAAAAGGATTGGAATCTAAAAAGCACGCGGTAAAGCTTGAAGAAAGATTGGAATCCCCAAAGGACGTGAAAAGGACTGTCACAATGTCGAATGGAATCTTATATAAAATACCGAAAGTATCTGGATTCGACAAAGGCTTCGAGGCCGAGAGGATCCTCGGAGCAACAGACAACGGAGAGTTGACATTCTTGGTAAAGTGGAAGGGTACCGATGATCTGGAATTAGTTCCTTCAAAACTCGCACGCCACAGATGTCCTCACCTCGTAATTCAGTTTTACGAAAGACATATTATGTGGCACTAAGTATAATTTTCCTAATCTAATTCTTATTCTCACTCGTTGTTTAGTAATTAGGTAATATTCTAATTATACCCTAAGTTAAAACGATTAATCGTAGGAGTTATTTAGCTTATCCGCTTAAAAGTTTTCAAGCCAGTGCTCTATTACTCGGGAAATATAATGAATTGTCGACAAAGATGCCTGGCTTACCCACAACGCGACTGCTTTACTTGAGGATAGATCTATAATCGGGTCTTCATTATTTTCGAACTTTTTCTACTCGGTATTATTTGCTTGTGGTAAGTTCTTCTGCCGGGCTTATACGATAAATATATTATTTTTGTTTCAATAATCGTTGTTTCGTGTTATTTTTATTTGTTCGTGCATAGGCGCAGGCAATAATTTTCTATTCATTCTGCAGAGAAAAGTTGGCGACGATTTAATAGCCTATTCCAAAATTAGATATTTTAAAAAATGACGACGTAAAAAAAATTATAAGAAATAGTAATATTAATAATAATTATTATACCCTCTGGTCACCAATGCGATACTCGAAAGTGTAGTTTTCGGAACCAAGGGTGCGATGTTTGGGGAAGCCACTTTGGTATGCGTGCATCGCCATATATGCTCCACCAAAGATTTAAATTAATAATAATATTCGTAGTAATAAGTAGTTCAAATCAGCGGTTCAGGTTACACCCATCCCGGGTCAATTTTTTCAATTTTGATATGTTCGCTTCGCATGAAGGGACAATTTTTGGCTGAGAGAACTTTGACGGTGTCCCTCTAGTTTTAAAATTACGATAAAATTTTTAAGTCTTTTGGAAGTCACCTACTACATTTCATGTTAAAGAGCATGACTTTGCACCGATGAACCGTGCTGTAAGGAATATTGACTAAAATAGTCATTTTCGTATCAACTGCTGAATATATGAATGATTTTAAACAAGTATAGGTGGGTCATTCTCCAGAAATTGAAAATATTTTGTTATCGGCAATTCTTAAACTCTAACTTTCAATTTTTTATTTTTGATGGTTGTGGGGGGGGGGGGTATTTTGGATTACAGAATAATATCCGTAACAAGTTCCACCAATCCAGTTCATTAGACAGGATAACTACCATCTTTTGAATGGAAAAATCTTTAGGAGTATGGTGTCCATCATCGTGGATGTTACCATCTTGTCCCAATAACCGATATACTTTTTGAAATTTATTCTTATTTCAAGTTGTCTTTCCCAATAACGTGGTATTATTATTCACAAAGTTAGGAAGTGTATCTCAAGAAGTTCAATTCACTGTCAGTGATTTTACATTTCCAGAAAAGATGGCGTAAGGTTCAGTTACCAGAGGTGTCAGTCCATTGTCATGGTCAATCTTTGACTGGTGCAAGGATACGTGTATTATGAATTTGTCAGTATAAGAAATGGCAATATTGGTACAGTTTTGATCTCTGAACACGATCTAAGTGCCAGATCGTAGTCAGTGGCGCATGTGATAGCACAACATGGTGTCTACCAGCCACGAAAAAGTCCCGAAAAGGCCACGAATTTTCACAAAATACCTGCAAAATAATAAGAAAGTTACTATTTTAAATATAATTTTAATGACTGATTTTAAGTAGCGTGCATTATTCAATTGTGTCAGTGAGCAAACAAAGGCATCTCCTACTTTCTGTATTCTCTTACTATTGGCACCTAACTGTGCTAGTCTGATGTTAGTTTTACATAGTTTTTCATGTTTGTTACTTTCAGGTTTTCTGTCTGGGGAGGGAGAGGGGTACGAAATTATATTTCAAAGGTGTCACGAAAAACCACGAAAGGCCACAGATTTTTATTATTTGATTCTGGTAGACACCCTGCACGATTATCAAAAATATCATCATAAGAAAGGAAATTTTTGTATGGATTTTGTCTAGTTGTGGATACCAGGGCTTTCACCATGGATAAGATGTCTGTCGTCGTGGACAAAAGTCGTCCTCTTCCCTAAATTGTGATGCTCCTGCTTTTCAGTCCATTGTTGTGGTCAATTTTTGACTGATGTAAACTTCACACTTTTAGAAGGGATGGTTTGAAGTTCTCTGTTATCGGGGTTGTCAGTCCATTGTCGTGGTCAATCTTTGACTAGTGCAAAGATATGGGTCTCATACGTTTTTCACTATAACGAATGGCAGTGCTGGTACAGTTTTGATCCCTGAATGTACGATCCAGATGCCGGATTGTAGTCATTGGAGCAGGTGATCGCACAATTTTCAAAAATTCTTAGGAAAATAAAATTCTTGAAGCTGTGTTGTCGGTAGTCGTGGACATCAGTGCTTCCCCTATCGACAAGCGATCGTCGTAGACCAAAGTCGTCCACTTCACTTCTCTCCGGCCACTCCCCTCCAATAGTGTGCCAGTATTTTCTTCATCCCCACAACCAGTTTAATAGACGGAACTAGGTAAAAAGCCACTTTTCGTTTAACATGCATATTTGTATTTACAGATGAGACAGCAAGGGTCTCTGACTATCGAAAGTTGTGCTCCATTTGAAGTCGGTCGGTGAGTCTAGATAAGTTCGAATTTTGTCGAATTATTTTCTTGTTGTTACGATGAAGATACGGATGTTCTCAAGAACTTAGTCGAATCATTAAACGTGGCATTTGAAATTTTTACAAAAAAGTTAAATTTTTGAGCTTATTGAGTTATTATAGAGTTGAAGCTTGGTACATTGATGTATACTTTGTCAATAGATTGTGCAGTTTCGACCTGACTCGAATACTTTTTTTTTTGAATTCTTGTATCTGTAACCCCTTCCTCCTATTAGCTTCCATATAGGGCATTTACGATCACTAAATAATAGAACTGCATGAGATAGGTTGATATGACGCATTTACTTCAAGAGTCACTGGAGGCAACATTTTATAGCCCTTCCTAATGGACATAATTTTTAGTATAAGCCTTCCCAGGAGTCACACAAGCACATCATGAAAATTTACACCTCCCAGTTCTCCTAGTTCACTCACCAACCTCGAACATATACATACATAGTACCACAATACGGGGTGACTGTGCAGTCGTGGGTTAACTTGGCGCATGTTTTTTTCTTTCTTCATTACTCCTACAAGCGCGAGGAAAACAATAGAACGTATGGCAACACTGATGCGTGACTCGCTGTAATGTAGGATTTTGTAGCTATTGTATAAAACCAACTCGTAATAATAATAACTTATTTCATAATCTGCATTAAAATTTGTGAGGCGGGAGAGGGGGGTGTCACAATCTTTCGGGAAATGTATTCGGCAATGTTCCATCAGAATTGCAAAAAATATCCCGGTCCTCTGACCCAGTTTCTACGATCTGTAGAGCACTTGTCAAACTTGAAAGTACATACATTAAAAATAAGCAAAGTCACTCCGTTTTATGGTATGTACATGGTGTGGTGGGACGTATGGCGATGTACGCATGCCAAGTGGCCGGGGGGACGCTTTGAGGCCGGCCAGAGGCCCCATTTCGCCGTTCCACCGCTTCCGGTGCGCGCTGTCCTGCAAGGGCCACCCTGGGCCCCCTACTAACCGAAGTTAACGCTCCCAGCACTAACCCCTGGAATTTGGGTGCCCCAGAGCCGGACGCACTTCCTCTTCACTTATTTCTCACCTCTTCGTCTTGGTACGTATTACGCATGATGTACATACGCACCAACTTAATGATTTGTAAGAATAGAGAAAAAGAGACATGAAGAAATAAAAAAAAAAAAAAAAGGTTTTACTAGAAGAAGGGTACAAGCGAAGAAAGCACGAAGCCAAAATTTCTAGTAAATAGTGAGGGCATTTGTATGGAAAGTAGATTTACATTATTAGAAGTAGAATACATCCAAAGTAGCGCAACGGCCTTATTTTTAAAAAAAAAAATTCCTATCTAATGGTTGCATCGAACAAGATGCTCGAGCAGTGCAATATATCCTACGCATGCAGCTCAGTTCATTTTAGTTAACGCCTATACGGTATAAAACTGTAGGCCTACAGGGTACAGGGTAAATATTTATACCAAGTGTAGGAAAAGTAAGTTAGGTACTCTACTTCACAGAAGTGAAGGAAACTCGTACTCGTATAATTTATATGCAAATGATGCGGAATAAACAACCGGCGAGTGTATAACTTTCCGCCACAGCGTCTTACCTTGTTAAATTCTCAACTTTTAATGTCCTCCCTGCACCCTTCAACTGGAGGAAGTCCAGGTCAGATCGAAAGTTCTACATTCCAAAATGTACATTTGTTTAAGCGACGGAAATTTTCAAATAGTCATGACAATTCATTTTCTACCATTTACTCGCTGCTACATTACGAAATTAAATTCGGCGACGAAACCAAATTTGCACACATTATACTTGACCGTAATCCAGTAAATGTAAATATTGGCTCAGTTTTCTGGTTTGGATGTAGGAATTTCTGACAAAATTCGCTTGATAAAATTCATTGAAAATGATCGGAAATTTACCCTTCATATTTTGGATTAAAGTTCGTCAGAAATAATCTTTGAAAATCAAAGGAATCGTCCCGAATATTTTTCATGAAATTCCTTGGAAATGATCGAAGGTTTTTTCTGATGATTTTCGGTACAGTTCCTCAAAACTCTTTATGTTACTCCCCGAGTGCTTTCGATGAAATTCTTCAAAAATTATCAGGAAATTTTCTCGAAAAATTTTTATGAAATTCTTTGAAAAATAATGGATATTTTTTATAAAGATTTCCTAAATTATTCGAAGGTTTTTCCGAAAATTTACCAATGAAATTGCTTAAAAATCATCCGAGATTTTTCCGAGGATTTACAATGAAATTCTTCGGAGATTATCGAACATTTTTCCAGAAGATTTTCGATGAAATTCATCAGAAATCACCGAAGTTCTTCTCCGAATACTTCCTATAAAATTCTTCAAAAATTGTCAGGAAATTTTCTCGAAGAATGCTGATGAACTTTCTTGGAAAACATTGGAAATTTTTTCTAAAAATTTTCGATGAGATTCTTCAGAAAATTTCGGAGTTGTTTTCTAAGAATTTCCGATGCAATTCTTTAAAAATTATCGGAAAATTTTCCGAAGATTTTCGAAGAAATTCTTTGGAGGACACTGGACTTTTTTCTGAATATTTCCGATGAAATTCTCCGGAAATCATCACATTTTTTCTCCAAGATTTCTGATCAATTCCTTAGAAATCATTGGAGATTTTCCCTGATCATTTTTGACGAAAATTTCTGAAAATCAACAAAATTGTATCTAAGGATATCCTTCCAAAATCATCAGAGATATTTCTCAATGATTCTTGATAAAATTGTTTGTGAATCGTTGGAGATTTTTGCTAAAATTTCTGACAAAATTCGCCTAAAATCGTTGGAGATATTTCTCAATAGTATCCGATGAAATACTTCGAAAATTATCGAACATTTTTCCTGAATAGGAGATTTTTCTCGAAGATTTCCGATGAAATTCTTCAGAGATTTAGAAAATTTTTCCTGGAGATTCTTGATAAAATTCTTCAAAAGCCAGCGGAGTTTTCTCGAATATTTCCCATGAAATTCTTGTCGAAGAGATCACTCACCTGGCGAAACAACGTGCATCTGGTTTCGCGAAAAACTAGTTTTCCTATGGCGGAAGGAAAACCGACTAACCCTGTACAGAATGGTAGATGCAAATTAACTGAACATGATTCACCACAAAAAAAAAGTTGCGAGGAAACGAAGATTTATTTTACATTGAAAAAAGGATCAACATTCGTACCTAGATCAACATTTGGTACTTTACTTTACAGGGAAAAGAAAGAAAAAACGATTTTGGAGTTTCACATTATTATCATATGAAAGTACGTCTATGTATCTACCAAAACCTGCAACAACCCTGAATTCGATTTTTTTACGCTAAGGAGCTTTTTCTGGGACAATGTATTTTTCTTTCCGATTTTATTTGTCCAATGTCTGCTAATTTGGTTATCTCATGTAGATAACTTTGTAGGATTCAAGAAGAAAAATTGAGAAATAACATTATGCGAGAGGTGCGTTTCTGAAATCTTTTGTCGTACATTTTTTTATCTGTAATTAGGAAAACTAGAAGCTTGTTGAACGGTCTGCTCCTCATACGTACTATAACCTTTGCCCCGAAACCCCGGTCCATATGTCAGAATACATTGGTAAACCTGCATTCAGGGTAACCGCTTGAACATCTTTACATTTTCACACGTGTACATTAACATTTTTATATGCACAAGGAGGAAGGAAGGAAGTGGGAAATTTTGTTAGTCACCTGGTTAACATTCGTACGGGGTGTGTTTTACACCACAGTGACCACATATGGTCTCCATGTGAAATTCTTTATCCTCTCAACAGCCTCGACTCATGTCGCGGATTGAAACTATACTACGACGGTTTCATCCGCATTTGACCTACGTAACATTTTGACGGAAATTGAGTTATGTGTATAGAGTATTGCTGAAGCTATAACCTATCAGCTTGCAAAAAGAAAATATGACAAATTAGTTGTTTTTACGTCCGCTAGTGAGCAGATACGTTTGACTTGAGTGCCAATCGAACGTTTCCTTTCATGCTCAAAATTGGATGTTGCTAAGCATAAAGCGCTGAAGCGACATTTGTTGACAAAATGAGTTATTAGTATCGTTGAAAAGAACGTAAAAGGTAGAATTTTTCAAAATTGGGCAAAATGTGTACCCATGTTGAAAAGAGCTTATCAGTAAACGCTATGTCATATATAGCTTCTATATAAATATTGAACTTCGAATCACGTGTTCTCAAAAAACAGATTTTGTTGCTTAGTTCTGTCTTGCTTTACAGCATCCAATCCTAAGTGAAACAGCGTTTACCCCATTGTACTTTCGCTGAACTTGTGAGAGCAAAATTGGAGCTCAATTGAATGGAGAGCTGGCACCAAATCTAGGAAAATCTTCTGATAAGTAAACTACAGAAAAAACAATGAAGGGTACAGAAAAAGAAGCACGTAATTCACTTTTTTGGCAAAATTGAGTGATTAGCACCGTTAGAACGGGCATAATGAGTAAAAGTATGTAGCTGAACTGTGATAGGAAGCCTGAAAAAATGACAGTCCGGAAAAACAGGGTTTCAAAATTCACGTACAGGTAAAGAACCACGTACGTTAACAAATTTGTTTTCATTTTTCTCGCTTTGCCGCAAAAGTCAATCCCCGGCTTCTTTTCCTGTACCCTTCAAATGGGTAATTCTTAGAAAAACAGCAAATCTCGGGAATCCAAAATTTAAAAAAAAAAAAAAAGTGATTTTTCTCGCACTTTTTGATGGGAATTGTTGATATATACATCCATGAGTCTAGTTATAACGTTGGGCTCAATTCATTGATGCAGGGGGAGAAAGTAGAGCAGCCCCCCAATTTTATTGTCCACGGACAAGAACTACTTCGTGGTGGTTGTCTGTCCACAACGAAGAAGTTTTTAGGCCTGGTCATCCATAATTGAAAGGTTTCTTCGTCGTGGCTGTCCAAGGAGAAGAATTTCTTTGTTGTGAGTACCCACAGTGAAGTCCAGTCTTCTTCATTTCTGGCCAGGATACTGTGATTGAATCGCCTAATGGAAGCTGCATTGAAATGAACACAATATATGCTATTTAGTAAATATTCAAGTAACCTAGAAATTTACAAGTGTGAGCTTATACATTGTACACAGTCTAATTCAATGCTTCAACAATTTTATTTCAGGGATGGACCACTCTAGTTTGACAAAATTGAAACTTTTTGAAAAAACAAACAGGGAGTATCAAAATATTTGTATCTCTTCAGAATAATCATGTTTTTGTAATTGAATACATTATATCAAAACAATTATTATCAATTGAGACCTTTATGGACTAGAAAAGTTTACAAATTAGTTAATAGAAAAACAGAAATAATGCTACAATTTTACTTGAACTGGCAATATTTTCTTATACAACCGTTCTTCCTTCGTTATAGCCATTTTCACTGAAAAATTTGGTTCATGTGATGACCTAAATGAAATGAAATCGAATTTTCATTACCTATTTAAGACTTAGAACCTAACTGATAAGCATAATATAAGTCAAGATATTCGGCAATTCGTCTTCCTAGAAAAAATTTCTTCGCCGTGGTCAACCAAATTACTGTATTGCCACTGCGAAGAAAACAAATGAAGAACCACGGCGAAGAGAAACGAATTGAAAACGTTTTATTTAGCGCTTCAAAATAAAAAAATACAGAATTTTCAGTGATCTAATGCTCGAATACTTACTAATTATTCATGTTTCCGATTTGTTGCAGGCAAAGATGGATCACAACCTGGAAAACTGATAAGCCACACGGCGAAGCTTGACGGCGAAGAGCATAGAAATTGTAGAAAGTAGAGCAATTCCACAGATCTTTCGTTTCACGTCTGGGTAACTCAGTTGAGATTCAAGATTTCATCTGTGCACAGCCCAGCTATAGATAACATGGAAGCAGTGCAGCCATTACAGAAAATGAAAAATTATATTGGGAAGCTCAGAAACGCTCACAAAATATGGCCATGGCGAATAAATAAATACCAGAGACTCAACTTTGAACTTTCCTGGAGATCGTATGGTGTACTTTTGGCAACTATAATTTGTACTAGGAGTTACCCTAGCATCCTGTGAACAAGCTCTCATACTTTTTTTCGGGGCGGGGGGGGGGGGAGAAAACACCAATTTACATCACTTTTCATAGGAACACGTTGAAAAACTTGAGCAGTGACTAGCCACGGCGAAGAACTTTTGAAGTATTAAAATGAATTAAAATAAGGTAGAGGGAGAGGGCAGGTATGACAATATTTTGAATAGGTCGAGGACCTAATATTTTATGACATCAATTTAAAAAACTGGATGTAATGGCGTTTTATTCAACATATATTGCTTATGGACTAAGATTTGCTGTTTTTCTGAGAATTACCTAAATGTTAGTGAACGAAAAATTATTCCTGCAGATTATAAACATTATACGAAACTTTGCCTTGTACTGTGCGTGAAAAAACTAAAAAACTAAAAAAAAAAGAAACAGGAACGAAGAACGTAAATGCCTAAAAGAATTTTTTTTTAACAAAACGGAAAAGCGAATGTTAAAACTAACAAAAAATGATTGAGTAATAAAATATTAATTAGTCAGTTTCTATTGATCCGACGACTAATTTTCTTCATTAAATACAATGAAAATACATCTGTAATATTCTTCACATTTTCATCTTCAGCGTACAGATCTATCAAGTGCATTTTTTTTTTTTAGGTGCTAAATGTGCTAAATGTCTCATTTAAGTCCGTTGTACTGAACACTATTTTCTCTCACACCAGTTACAAATGTCAAGTTCATAGAGGAGAGTCGAGTACCATGGGATCAAAAATCTATTTTGTCTCTGGCTTCTGCGCCCAGTGAGCCAGGAAAGTGAAACTTCGGCCTCAGATACGATGGTCCTTAATAACTCTGGAATACCACACTAGTAGTCGTCCGGCTTCGTTCTCGAGGATCCGCGCATCACCTTTGCTCTCTATGTATTCTCTGTTGGCTCACTAGGCCAATCCGCGATCATCATCCGATCACAGTCGGGGGATCCGACGGGTGTGCTTGCTGTGGTTCAGGTCCGGTGTTGCCGATTAAAGACTCAGCCGTTTTATAAAATTGCCGTTTTCCATACTGTTCGGTCCTCGCATAGCTCCTCCCGTTTACGGTCCACTTTAGCGTTCTTCAGGGTTACATGAATCATATCCTTATATCACTTGATCTCACCACCTTGCGTCCTCCTGACTTGACTCAGTCACCGTACAGGGCCTGCTTTGGAATAGCTAGTATCGTCCCAGGGAAGCTGGTTCCTGGCCAGCATGCGCTCAAATCGGGTCGCAATTTGCCGGCTCTAGCACTTTTGTATTTGACACGTAGTCTTGCCACATAATTCTTAGGATATTTCTCAGTTGCCGTTGGTGAAATTTCTCGAGGGTTTTGACATGTTTTCGGTAGAATATCCAACATTCGCTACCATATAGCAGGGTGGGTAGCACCTCCGCTTTATAGACTGCAGTTTTCGTTTACTATCAAGCACTCACCGTTTCGGCTTAAACACTGCATTCTGATTTCTGAGTCCCAAGTTCCAGTTGTTGGCTACCAGGCTACCCAACTAATTGAATTGTTCCACGGCTTCGATAGTATTTCCAGCTATGTTGATAGAGGCACTCGAGCTTGCAGATGTGTCGTATCTCATTACCATCAGCTTTGTTTTTGTGTGATTGACTTCCATTCCCGGTCCTCTGTACGTTTCTACAAAAAAATCGATCATTCTGGGGTCTCTTCGACCAAGTGTCCTAGAACCACGGTATCGTCTGCATACTGCAGCTCGGAAATTAATCTGGATCGAACATTATTCTTACTTTTTAACCTGGCCAGGTTATGTAATCCACCATCTGTGCGGTATCTTATTTTGACACTCCTGTCAAGAAGTTTGCGGTCAACACTAATTATAAGAAGGCTGTCATGAAGACGTTGAGGAGGAGAGGGCTGGCGTACACCATTGGCTATTTCGAATTTGTCTATCACGTTTATACCAGCAATGACCTGGACTTGGTTCTTGGTGTGGAAGTCTTCGATTATATTGACTATCTTGGCCGGGTATCCGAATTTCTTCAGTAGAATCCAGAGTGCCTTTCTGCTTACCATGTCGAAGGCCTTCTTAAGGTTGATAAAAACCGTGTGTAGAAAAGAGTACTGCTCTCTTGGTTTTTCCTGTAACTGGCGCAAGGTGATCATGTCGACTGTACTTATGTTATGACGAAAGCCCACCTGTGACTCCGGAAAGTGGGCCTCGAAGGCTGAGAGTAGTCTATCCACTATGATTCTAGCTAATATCTTGCCCACCACGCATGGAAGTGATATTCCCCTGTACCCGCACAGTCTGTTCTGTCGCCTTTCGTTCACAACTGTTACGTCTTTGAAGTCGCTTCGCACCATTTCAATTTCCCAGACCCGCGTGATTAATTTGTGGAGCACCCTTTCAAGCTTGCATCCACCATGCTTGTAAAGTTCCGCGGGTGGGTTATCTTCTCCAGGGGCTTTGCCATTTTTCAGTTTGCTGACAGGTGGAATACCACGGTTCTACTAAGTTTCCTCTTCTCTCAGAGTGCGCACATTTAGTGTACCAATTTTAAAATGTATCTGCTTTTTTCCCGGAATTTGTTCCCATTGTTTTACTTTTTGTTAAATCTGTGTTATTATTTAATTTTTTCTTTACTCTAGAATCATAATCTTTTTTGTGTTTTTTGTTCTTGTTCACTATAGTGGAGGTGGAATCCGCTGCAGAGTTAATGTCTACAACACCCTCGCTGACTCGGCTTAATGGGCGCGCTCTTAGTAATATGATTGACCACCAGGTTGTGCAATCAACAGACGAGATATTGAGGTGGGCGATATTAGGAGACTGGGCGATATTAGGTGCCCTTATACCATACTGATGTAGTTTCCCCTTGCTTTCTTCAGGGTTTATCTGTCGGAGTTTTTCTTCTCCTATGTGCCTTTAGATTTTCTCTAAGCCCCCTCACCACGCCAAGATAGCGCACCATAGAGGGGGATCTAATTACCTATGCTACTGATTCGAGGATCAGCTACTCGTACTAAAGTCGATAGTTAAGTAGCTAACACGATGGTCTAGAAAACTCTAATTTTCATTAGAAATGCGAACATTAATGATTCATGTATAGACTTAGTCTGCATGTTGTAAGAGTGAGATACTAATAGATGAGTTGTGGTGGAAAACATGAAGCAACTTCCGGCAGTATCTTATGAACGCGATTTCAACGTTTCGGTGCGAACGTCGATCAGAAACGACCTGTTGAAGGTTTATATAGAAACTTCGAAATCGCGTTAAATAGTGAAATATTGCCGGAAGTTGTTGTCTGTTCGCGATAATATGTACTTTTTATTCTGGCTAATAACTCGCGCTACCGTAAGAAACAGACTGATAAAACGCGTGCTATACGACACTTACGTTGTCTTATTTTCAAGTAAGTAAGGATTACTCAGATTTCCGGAACATGCATGTACATACGTATGTAGTATATGTACATGTAGCAGAGCGAGCGTCCAGCGTTAGGCGCTTAGTCGGTATTCGAGGTCCTCCTACTATTTCGAATTCACTCAATCGATTCTCTTAGCATACGTTAGAGTGGTTCTTATTTTCAAAGTTCAGAAATGTGATGAGGAGACACCTCAATCGTTTCTATTACATTAAAAAATACTCCTTTTAAAATTTCACTCCTTTATGATAGCATTCACCGGAGGCACAAAGGCCCCAACATTTCATGGAGCACTGTACGATGATAAGGGCAGCGTACCGCGGTGCGCTTTACGTCCTTCCGCGTGGCGGTATCGTAGAGTGACGGGCGATGACGTTATCATAAAACTTGAGACATTGGCGACGCGACACAATATACCTGTCATTGATTCAACGTCTGTACTTGAATGAATGAACATTTATATTCTCAGAAAAATTTTTCTAGTGCTATTTAATACTAAACTAAGAATATACTGGTTGTATGAACATAGAAAAAATGGGTTCATGTTTGGAATTACTCCTCCATTATTTTAATTATTATTCATTTAAATTATTTTTTTATAATTAAAATTAATTAAAATAAATTTTTTATTATATTTTCTTTATGCATTAAATTAGGATTATTTCCATTTTCTTGAATTAAATCTATTAATAAATCGTTGGGTTAGTCTGAAAAGGTGTTATCTGAAATTTTTTCACGAAGTGACTTTTTGGTATCGTTGGATAGGGAATTTTATTAGCTGTGAGATATCACACGGTAAATGGTAAAATATTGTCTCAGTTCAACAGGAAACACTAAGAACAAAATGGGTTCAAAATACACTTGGTACTAACAAAATTTATGATATGAAAAGGTTTAAGAACAAAAATGTGGAATATTTTCATCTCTGAGGTGTATTCCTAGTTGAATGTTGAAACATTGTTATACTACTTTTAGTTAAACCCATTTTTAACAGCTTCGTCGTGATTGCTTCAAAACCTTTAAACCTCTTGTAAAATTTGTTTTTTTACAGATAGCACCTTTTCATACTAACCCAACGAAATCTATTAATTGAATAAATTTATTTTTAATTAATTTTATTTTAAAAATTCCTACTTTAATTATAATTATATATTTAATAAGGTTTTTAGGCCAGAAGGAAAGAGGGCTAAGACAGCCCTAACAGTCTCCTCGACGTCTCTGAAGTAATGCTCGAAAGAGCGGATTCCAGGACTCGGGTGGAGAGCAAATTAGAAAAAGAAGCCCGAAATTATACAGATCGGGAATGATAGAAACATTGTAGTGGTGTGGTGGCACGTATGGCGATGCACGTATGCCAGAGTGGCCCCAGAAACTGCCCTTTCGAGTATCGCATCAGTGGTCGGAAGGACGTTTTGAGGCCAACCCGAGCCCCAATTTCGCCGTTCCACTTCCGGTGCGCGCGTCCTCCGAGGACCACCATGGAGTTCTAGTCTAGGCAATGAAGAACGTGAGAAAAAAAAGAACATTTTTTGGGAACAAAGGGGATTTTATTGGAACATGTAGGAAACACCCGAAAATACAACATATTAAAAATCCCACCCCCTAAACCCTGTGCTTCCCCTTTTTAGAGGGCTAGAACGTCTAAAATTTCAGTTTTTCGTGAATATTTCATCAAAATGCGACCTAAATGAAAAATGTTTCAAACAAAAATTATTCCTCATAAAATTTCCTATCAAACTGTGTAGGGTTAGTGGTTCCAAAATGACACGGGTTCCAAGATGACAAACCGAATATCTCGTCTGTTATTAGAACTATTTAGATGAAACTTATACTGCAGACATGTGGCAACATAACACTCATTTTAATGTGTGAACGAAATAATTATCAGAAAACAATCTCGTGATATTACCAAAAACATGTTTTTGAATGCCAAAAGTAAAAATTCTTCGTCTGTTTTTTTTTTTTTTTTTTTTTTTTAAATTGGGAAACTAATTTGTTTAACTGGTAAATAAATTTCGAATATGTCATACAACTGTAAGTTCTGCATTGAATGACGTTGGATTCATAATGATAACTGTTTTTGGTCACGACAAATACTACATTAAACATGAAGAAAACGTTAGTTCCAAGATGACATTATTCCAAAATGGCACGTATTAATTTTCATATATTTTTATACAAATGGGTGCTGAATATCAACGAAAAACAACCCGAGGTCAATTTGATGCAGAAGATATGAAAAGGCCGTAAATTTAATTCTTGAAAAGAATTACTCGTATAGAGCTGCTTGTAAAAAATTTGATTTTAGGAAGTACGAAAAGGCAGGAAACGGCCTTGACAATTGACGTGGACCTTTGCCATTATAACATGTATTGATATATCTATGATATTATATTTTAATAAATAAATAGTTTGACTTTTTGCCACGTTTTTCTAGTCGTATGTCATCTTGGAACAGGCTTCATGTCATCTTATACCCGGTTCCAAGATGACACATCAGCTGATCACTGCAAGTATTTGTTACCATATCTTGGGTTAGAAAAGTGATAGACTATTCGTTATTGGCTCATTTTAATCCTTTAATATACATATTTTTTTGGTAAAAACTTCAAGATGTTTGAAAAAAACTTGATCAGATAGACCCAAAAATAACTTTACTGTGTCATCTTGGAAGCACTAACCCTACATAATTCGAAATACACTTCGTTCAAAATTGATAATTTAAAGAATTCATGATTTTTTGACATTTTCATGTCTTTTCTTTGGCACATAGAAAAATTTTCAAAAAACATTACTTTAAAGTGTTACTCCAGCGCCCGTAACGCTCCCCCGACACGAATTCAGTGGTTGCAATTCCATGGGAATTCATTATTTCTCCCGTCCATCCCCCCGACGCGAAGCCAGTCCGTGTATGATTTAGCTCTTCATGGTCACAAGTCAGTTCACAATTCAGTTCAGTGGCCCACATTTCCATGGAAATTTTTATTTCTTCTAGCCATCTTCAGTATTTAATTCAGCATTTTTTATGGTTTTACTACTGGGTATACTTGAGCAGAAACCATGACGCTCCCGACACACTCCCCGGGACACGCTCTTGGTCCGAATTTCCATGGAAATTATTTTTAGCATTTTATATTTTTTAGTATGTATTTAGTATGTATTTTATATGCTTTCACTACTGGGTATATTTGAACGAAAACCGTAACGCTCCCCCGTAATGCTCCCCCCGCCGACGGATCTGCAACCCCGGGAGAGCACTTTCATGTCTCAGTTTTAATATCAACTTGTCAGTAATCGAGGTTAATATGAGGAAAAAAGTCGATGAGCCAGGGGAAGAATGGAGTAGTAATTTAGCAGACTTGAATTGTTCGGATGAAAGCTCGGCAGAAGAGTCGTCAGGCCTGTAGCCAAAGGGGTGCTAAGGGGTGCTAAGCATCCCCTAGCGCTTGCCAGAGTCCCCTGGTAAAATTTCGTGAATAAAAATAACGAATTCCTTATATTTTTCTCGCTAATTTTGTTCAAAACTTTTCTTGCCACTACATTTTAATGTTTATAAACTTGGCAACACTGATTTTGCGTTGAAAGATAGACAAATCGTGTGTTTGTCGTTCTATACAGAATTATGGAGGGGACCAAAATGCATTACTTTTGTACGAAATATGGAGAGTTTTTCAAGGGACCAAGCTTTTTTGGTACGAATTATCGAGAGTCGACTGTATTTCGATACCCAACACGATATAATAAGTAATATGTCACAAGAAAACGACCTCAGTGTCCAACCAGTAGTTTCAGGCACACAGGCTATTTTCTTGTGTCACATTACAATTCACTCGCGATCCAGTTCACATTGAATATCGATGGCTAAATGCCTGAATGGTTGGTTGAGAACTGATAAGATGATAAGTCCACAAAAATAGTTTTTATTTCCCGAAGATCGAAAATTTAATCGTTGTAAAAGTGTTAATCTTTTTTTCGCGCGATATATTCAATTTTTTTTTTTTTTCAATAAGGGGTCGTCGGTAAGTTGAATCACCAGTTTTGATTATGAATTTTGAAACCAAATTAGACCAAATTCAATCATTGGCGTAGTCAGCATTTTCTCAGGGGGGGGGGGGGGGGAGCAAAGTAAGCTATTCAACGGAGAAAAGTCGAAAATTGAGGTATTTCCAAAAATCGCCAATATTAGAAGAGTGTTTTATAAAAATGAAGGTAAAATTACTGTTCGAGCGAAAAGTTTTCGAAAGAAATGTATTTTAAAGGCGAAAAATTGCTCATTTTGCATATTGTACAGTCAATTTTAGGTGCCTTGGCGGCATTTGCTCCCCTCACCACCTGCCTTGGCTACTCCACTGCCTCGTAGAAATCTTCACATTATATACTATGTGTATCCTCAAGTCCCCTCCCCCTGGTAAACAGCCAGCACCCCCTACCGCAGATGGCTGGCTACGCCGGGCCTGAGAGTGGCATTAAAAGAGTATATAGATGCATGTTTTTTCTTTGTAAAATTTTGTATTTGTTATCTTTCTATATATTAAAAACCAAAACTCCTCCCCCTCCCCCTCCTGGAAAAAAACTCCAAGGAGCCTGATATCTAAATCCCGGCCTTCGTCTAAGACATAACAGACATAATAAGACATAAAAAGACATATAGTGACATATTTACCCATACTGCGGGTTGCCTACCAAAAAATCAGTCTCTATATATTAAAAACCAACCCCCCCCCTCCTGGAAAAAACTCCAAGGAGCCTGATATCTAAATCCCGGCCTTTGTCTAAGACATAACAGACATAATAAGACATAAAAAGACATATAATGACATAACTACCCATACTGCGGGTTGCCTACCTAAAAATCTGAAAAATTGCAGGGGCAGATCAGCTACTTTCAAGGACATAATTTGTTTTAACATAAAAGATCTCCAAGTTTTAAGACGTAACCGACATAACAAGACATAAAAAGACATCCCTCTATCTCTCCATATATTATAAACCAAAACTCCTCCCCTTCCCCCTGGAAAAAACTCCGAGCCTGATATCTAAATCCCTGCCTTCGTCCCTACCATCTCCGGCTACTTTCAAGGACATAAATTTTAAGACATAACACTATCAGAGAGCCTCAGTAAACAGAAAAAGGAACTCTGACAGAAAGACTGAAAAACATGGGGAAGCGAGTGACGGCTGGGGGTTGGGCCGCGAAGCGGAGTATTTCTAATATAAGTCTTCACTATAATGTTCATATCAATACTTATTCTGTACAGTTACATCGTAACAAGATGCTTCGCTGAGGGTAACTTGAAAGATATTACAAAAAAATCATGAATTCTGGAAATCCTAAATTTTAAACGAAATATATTTTGGACACCATTTAACCTAGACTAGCGTATATGTACACCATTTATGAGGAAATTTTATAAGGAATAACTTTTGTTTGAAACATTTTTTGTTTTGGATCGCTTTTCGGTGAGATATTCACGAAAAACTGAAATTTTAGACGTTTTTGCCCACCTAAAAAGGAGAAGCACAGGTTTTTGGGGGTGGGATTTTTAATATGTTGTTTTAGAAGGGGTTCCCTATATGTTTCAGTGAAATCCCCTTTGTTTCCAAAGAATGTTTTCTTAAATGTCGTTGTTGCCTAGACTATTCTTACTAAGTGAGGTTCGCGCTCCCCGAGCACTAGCCTGGAATTCAGGTCCCCCACAGCCGGGCGCGTTCTTCATTGTAGTGCTGCTGAACGTAGGATATTTTATTTTAGTTTTTTATTTATGGCTTTGACACAGTGCATAATGTTTGGTACTTATATATATACACACATGCAGTGTTAGTGAGGGGTGGACGGGTACTGGCCCCGCCAACCACTCAGCACTCAGTCAACCCTTTTGGGCATAAGCCCTAACCAGCTCACCCCATTTTTTCCTATTTTGGGCCGTGACCAGCCACTTCGGTCCAGCCACCTGACCAATCTCGTCAACCCAACGCGTTGCCGGCCTCCCTCTTCTGCGTTTCCGCATGGGAGTCCATTTTGTTGTAATCTTATTCCATCTGAAGTTCGATTCCCTAGCGAGATGGCCTGCATATTTAAGTTTGAGAGAACGAATAATACTGTCAACCCGTTTAGCATTGGTTTTTTCAAAAATTTCCGAAATACGAGTTTTGTCTTTCAATTTTATATTTAAAACTTTTCTTAACATTGTGTTTTGGGGTTGATTGTATTTTTTGGATCTGTTTTTTAGTACATGCCCATAATTGGGCACCATAAGTTAACACTGGTATCACCGTGCTTTCGAAAACTTTAAGTTTTGTTTTTAAACTCATTTTACTTTTTAGGATTATTTTTTGTGCCCAAAAAGCCCGCCAAGCTTTAGCCCCGCGAGTTTTCAGTTCCTTGCCAGATTTATCTTCAAATGATACAATTTGCCCTAAATATTTGTATTCCGAAACAATTTCAATGGGGTGGTTATCAATTATTATTTCCTCCGGGGGGGGGGGGGGTAATGTTAGTCAAAATTTTTGTTTTAGAGAAGTTTATGGATAATCCCACTTTACTACTCCTCCTCCATAAAAAAAGAGATAGATCGGACATCAACAACTATCGACCCATCAGTTTATCATCAAATATCTGCAAACTGTTTATGAAAATTATCAAGAATAAAATCTACAATATTCCGGACGCACAACAACCTGCTGAACAAGCAGGTTTCGGAAAAAACTTTAGCACCATAGACCATATACATACCCTCAATCAAATTTTGGAAAAATCAAAAGAGTATCAAATGAATTTGGCCTTAATGTTTGTCGATTTTAACAAAGCATTTGACTCTCTCTACCACGAAAATATCTGGACGGCATTAGCCACACAAGGAGTGCCTCAAAAAATTATAGAACTTCTGGCAAAACGTATATTCAAAATCAGAAGCGTATTTGAAACTAGACAAAATATCCGATAAAATTCAAATTGGTAGAGGGGTCAAGCAGGGTGACCCTCTTTCACCCAATCTGTTTAACACAGTATTGGAAGATGTTTTTCGACACATTAACTGGAAGGGAAAGGGAATCAAAATCAGAGGGTCACTATTTGAGACAACAAAAGACTTAAATAATCTATAAGGTTTGCTGATGATATTGTTATCATAGCCAAGAACTTCGAGGAATTGAAGACTATGGCCGAAGACCTGAGGAGAGTAGTAAACGTAGGATATTACTGACGGTAATTTTCAGTGACCTGTAGACAGACTAATGAGTATCAAAAGTGATAATTGAGTACAAGGTCTGCTCAATAAGTATCCAACTGAATTTTTTTACGTACCGAAAACTCAACCAAACGTGATCGGACATAATACGCTATTTTCTCCTGGCCGATACGTTACATGATTCATGTTTGAACCCGTCTTGAAGAGAGTAGTGTCAAGTACGTTCGTGAAATTTTCAGTTTTTTTTTTTGTTTTTTTTTTTGGCGGAACGTGTCGATTAGCGTTATTGCATGTGAAATAAATTCGTAGAAGCAGAGTATCAATCATAACTAATATTTCATAATTACCAAATTATGACAGTTATTATTAAATTATTTCACCTTAATTAAAGTTGTAACTAATCAGGGGTAGATTAATTATTAAATAGTTGAAATTAATCACGATGAGATTAATTATGAAAGTTGAACTTGCAGTGGAAGTTTGTAGTTTGAAGTTGAATTCCCACCTGCTTGGTGCAGGGAGAAAAGTAGTCACGAGCACAACTGACAAACACACTATAGAAATAACTAAGTTGGTAGAAACAGAAAATAACTTTATTCTTCACAAAACAAATTATAAGGTTTGAATGAATGTCTTCCAGTCCTCTTCTTCGTCATCTTATTCTGCTGGTTTACCTAACGGCACAAGTAGAAACAAGATACCGTCAGTCATAAGATGTCAAGACAATTTTATAACACCTTGGATCAATGTGTGAGTATGGCTAGCACCATTGACTCCAAGTAAGAAACGAGTACCACCGGGGTACAAATAATACGACCACCCTATACACTTGGATTGACGTGCCAGCACAAGCTAACATCCTCAAGTCCAAGGGGGTGGAGACGAGTACCATCGAGGTACATCAATGCGACCACCAACTGCTCTGATAGAAATTCTAAGTGAGCGAGGATCGTAGAATTACTGTAGAATTTGTAGGGTTTTTACCAAGTGCACCACCACAGGGTGGTAACACAAGGCCTGTAGTAGACACCAAGAGAGGAAACGTAAATTCTTGTAGAATTCAATTTACCAAGTGCACCACCACCGGATAGTGACACAAGGCTTGTAGAACACACAAAACGAACGACGACCATAGGAAAATGCGACTTCTCAAACAAAATGTAAATATTACCGGTAGTAAATAATAAAATCGTCTGACCTGATCAGTAGCGGTATCCATTTCCAAACACAGCTAATACGAGTAGAAACGAGCACAATAAACACGTACCGTGGAGCACAATAACAGAATGCGAGGTCTCGGTGGCTCGCCACCGATCCCAAATTCGTGAACTAGACTTCCCCCACTGGGTTCCGTCGTGTACGTACATGGTCACCCGTGGACCAATGGAGATAAGTTTCATAGTAGTACGTGGACCAATGAGGGGGCCGAAACCCACAACAAGGGGCGAGCCGCTCACTCAAAATGCGTCCAAATTATCGTCACAGGCGGGGGCTATCCTAACAGGTAGGGGCCAGCCGAGTTTGAGCAAAGCGTTGAATTGTTAATTAATCACAATTGATTAATTACAATTAATTAATAGTTGAATCATATTAGAGTTGAATCATATTAGAGTTGTATTAAATTATTAATATTACTATTATTATTATCATAAATTTCGACTGTGTCGAGTCGAAAATGATGAATTTTCGACATTGTATTCGATTTTGTAACAAGAAACCATTCTAAATGTTCAAAAAGCTTTATGCCAATAGTGCAGTGGCGCAACCAGAGATTTTCTTTACGGGGTGCTAGAATTAAACATCTCTGTTTCCATATCGAATTTATTTCATTTGTTAACTCGTCAACTTGTAAGCTTATGGTACCTATTTTTTTTTTTTTTGAGAATTTTGGGGGGGTGCATTAGCCCCCATGCACCCTCCTTGGTTGCGCCGCTGCAATAGTGCCACACAAACTGAAGAGTGTTATAACCGCTTCAAAAGTGGTCACACATCCGTCGATAGTGAACCATTTTCTGGTAGGCCTTCCACCAGCAAAAACAACGAGGTTATAGCCTGAGTTGAAGCTTTGGTGCTGGATGATCGACGTTTAATCGTTCGAGAGTTGGCGAAAGAAGTTTGAGTAAGTGTTGGATCCACTCGGTCTACCCTAACTGAAAATTTATTCATGAGAAGGGTAGCCGGCAAATTCGTGCTGAACGCTCCAGCGCATTCTTCGCATCTTATTCAAAGTTTTTTGATTTTTGTTTAGCAAAACATGAAGTTGTGGTGGTCCGGCGTATGGCGATGGACTAATACCAAAGTGACTCCCGAGACACTGCACCCCTATATCGCATCAGTGATCAGAGGGATGTATTGAAGCTGGCCTGAGCTCTCACTTTGCTTCTCCGCATTATGGAACACCCTACTGACCGAGGCAACACTCACCCAGCATTAGCCTGGAATGCGAGTACACCACAGACGGACGCGCTTCCTTCCTACACCCCTCATTTCCTCGTCTTGGTACGCGTGGCGACGTAGGAAGGTGGTTGATATGACCCCCTACGACTTCTGGCTGTTTCCTTATTTGAAAATGCTATTGAAAAGGCACCAATTCGATTCGAGTGAGGACAGAATGTGACGAGCCGATTGAACGCGCAGTGGCGTAACCAGGGGCGGTCCAGGGCCGGATGTAGAATCATGAGAGAGAGGGGCCAAAAATTGTGGGGCCCAACTTAATTTATTTTTCATTTTATATATTAATTTTCCCTTCGTAGAATGACGTAAAAAATTTTCGTTTTTACCGACAAAAAACACTAACGCAACGCGGCCTGTCATTTTTTTCCACACGGTGCTTTTCACTTTCTTTTATGGGAGCCCCATTTTAAAGGGATAAATATGGGGTCCTGGGCCTTGGCTCCTCTGGTCCGCCCCTAGATACGGCCGTAGCCCGGCCCATCCAAAAAATTTGCTGGCCTACCCGTGGCTCACCCAAAAAATTTCCGATACTAGAACCTCCCTAGCCCGAGCAATAAATAAAAAAATTATGATGAACTGATCGTGGAGAAATACCTATATGAGATGATTTTATATTGAAACGATTTTGATAAGGCTATGAGTTACTTACATCCAACAAATGTTAACTTTCTTAATGTTGATAAAATAGAAATGTTAGCCAGACATTATGATTTAGATCTTGGTATTTTGAAATCAGAATTCTACATTCTGAGAAATCGTCTTTAAATCGTATGGAGAAGAGAAAAAATGTAAAAATTCATGAAGACCAATCGACTTGAAAGCAGAGTTCAATCATATATTCCAAAGAACGAAGTCAAGGACGGATCCCTGGGGACAGCCTGAGAACAAATGGGGGTGTGCACTTCTACGTATGTCAGCCCCATTTGGCGGATCCAGGGGCGTTAGAAACATAGTATCCACCACCTTTTGGTCAACAGAACGACTCTAAACTCAAAATTATACGTAACTGTGCTCGGGGGACGTCCTCTCTTCCTACTCTGTAGGGATGCAGAGGGTGCTGGTTGGGGATGCCTGTCTTGGTGTTCAATTGTCTTCCTGGGGGATTGGTTTGCGTTCTTTGAAGTTTTCTGCCTGTGGTGGTTCTAGGGAGGGCTGCTAAAGAGCCGGCGTGAGTGTGTGAGAGAGAATTGTCGGTCGAGGTTCCTGTGGATGCTACAGTACGGGGCGGCCGCACTGGCTGGGGTGATGTAATAGTCGCGGCCAGGCCAATATAGTAAAAGTTGCAAACTCCTTCTTTTTCGCCTTCATTTATTTTCGTTTTTTCTTTTTCCCCATTTTTCTCCTTCTTCCATATCCAATTAACAATATTTTCGAGATAACGAAAATGATAATTCGTAAAAATAAATTAAAAATATTGTATTACAGCGCCGAAGCTGTCCGGAATGTAAACGAATAAGGAAGTACGTAGTAGAAAAATACATTATTCTGCGAGATAAAAGTCATCGTCGTATACTCTACTCGCAGAATTTTACGTAGAGAAAAAGATGACATTGCAAAATGATACTGATGCTGTACCGTTTGAGATTTTTTGATTTTCTTTTTTATGGGAGAAAGAAAAACTCGTTCCTGTAGTTATCAAAAGCGTTCTCAAACTTGTGGCGGAAGGTAAATTTTTGAACGTTCGTTTCTTTTTAGTTGACCCTTATCTACGATACGAGGTCGCGCGCGCGGTTCCATCGAGTTTGATAAAATGTTTCATTCCAGTCAACGTTTGTTTCACGTTCTTCGTGAGATGCGAATCTTGGCGATACAAAATTTATCGTTCATCGACTCTTACTTCAACACAATGACTTGATAAATGCCGTTTTCTATGAGAAAAATCATAAGCTCCTATTCTCTCAAGAGGTTAACGAACAGCGGCTCTCTTGACTACAATTTTCAATTCAGCTCCGAATTCATCTCAAGAGTTTCGTAGTTAGGCAAAGAAGGTTGCGTGTAAAGGTGAAACGAGGTAATGAACGAGACTGAAGCGGAAAATGGTCGAGAGTAGTGTCCTAAGTAACATACTGAAATTCCGCCCAGGCGCTAATACTATACAACACTTATTTGATATTAAATTTACCGCCTACTGGAGTAATATAGGATAAGGAACTGCAGGTATGCGCACCGTAAATGTACACAAACAATAATGAAGAGGTTGCATGGGTTTGTCATGGGTTTGCAATAGGGTGCTTACAGCGCTGCGCGCGGCAAACACCCTAGTTATGCGATGCAACCATGCGATTTCCATGCAACCTCTTCATAATCGTTTGTTTACATTTATGGTGCGCATACCTGCAGTTCCTTAATATAGGGCACTGGTGGTGATATCAGCAGCTCATAACTTGTTTACTGATAACAAAACTAGCGCTCCTTCAGCATGTCATGAGCAGCCGATATTACAACCAATGTCTATTATTACCCCGGCTGACATTACTGATAACGATACCAGCGTTCCTACAACAAGTTATGATGGGCCAGTATTACCACGAATGTCCGAAATTACCCCACCCGATGCGCAATCAGTTACCCTCTAGTTACCCGCGGAAAAGTTACCCATTTGCAACCCTCAGTTACCCTCAGATTACCCAGAAACTCATCAGTTACCCGGGTAACTGGCGGACTCTTGTGCATCGGGCAGTTGACAATACCTACCTACTCTGATAGGTGATTTTCATGGACTTCCTAACCCTGAACCCAATACTCTTGTCCTTTTCCTTTACTACATCAGAATTTTGAAATCTGAATGTGTTCTAAATTCATAAAATTGTTTTCACGAGTACTGTGTTTGTGTTCGTGCAAGTGATGACACGGTTTCGATTCCAGCATCATTGCCCAGTTAGCGCCAAGCTGAGAAATTCAAATTCAGACTGTTCAGAGATCGCTAGAATCAAATTGCAATGAAAACTAATTTAACTCATCAACCAGTGTAACCATTATGAATCGCACAAGCTCTTCTTTAGAATATAAGAAATAAATTACGTTGATTCGCCAGATCATAAAAACTACCTAACGTGGGGCTACTTTGAACAGCGCTAATTCTTCACTTTAGCACGCACTGGTAGTGAAGTTATAAACTATTTTCTTCGCGTTCCTCCGACATCAGCAACCAGAATGAAAAGTTTAAGCTGATATAATCGCTCAAGTCAAAGCTTAAGCTCATTTTTGAGCGGCTTTGAAGCGCTTCAGAAGCCAGTTGCCCTCTCCATTGAGAGCAAAGCAAGTCATAAAGGAAGAGCTGAGTCACTGATTGGTTCTTTAAAAATTTTTTTTATTACTTATCAGTGATTCAGATTTCCCAATACTCAATACTCATTGAGCATATCGAAATTTTAAATTTTGAGTTTTAAAAGAATAAAATGATATACTGTCGTCAAGAATGAGCTGAAATTCTATTTGGAATTATTGTAGAACAATAGAACTTCACTGTTGATAAAATAATGTGATTTTTGAATTATATAGTCAATTTCATATTGAACTGACTATAACGTCGAGTAAAATTGCCGACTTATTGAGAGAAAATGAAAAAGCCGATAACGAAGCGCTTAAAAGCTAATGATAAGAACAAAAAGCCAAAGCTAAGCTGATGAAATATTCTGAGAAGCTGTTCAGCTGAAGCCAAAAAGTTTAAGCATATCGCAATCCACTTTCCACTCCTGACCGGGATTTTATGCGTAGAGCTCAATATTCTACATTTTACCTGTACAATGTGTAGAATATGTAGAATGTGGTAGGGTAGAAACTACAAATAAAATATTTTACATATTCTATGCATATTCTACATATCCTACATCCAATTTTAGATACTCTACATCTCATAGAATGTATATAGAATTTACCTGTATATTTCAATTTATATTCTACGTACCATCTCTGGACACCAGCCATCTAGACATTTAAAGAAAGAGTCCTTATCAGTCGTCTGGGAATGTTTACATTTATTTGTGGAAATTTCTCACGATTTTGCATTGAAATTTATGGGTTCAGCCACTTCTATGTGAAAAATTCACTATCCCCTCTTGGTGGTAAGTGATAAATCCCTCTAGCATCGAATGCCATGAGTCATTAATTTGAAACTTTCAACTTTAAATAACAATCTTGTATATTAACTTTTCTGAGTGGGGCTACTTTGAACAGTAAACAAATAATATTATACCAGTTAAATTGACAAGTGATTTTGATGTTATGAAAAATATTCTTGTTGCAGATTGCTTGCAAGGATGGTTCAAAAGTATAAGAAAAAGGGGGAAGCTCGGAAGAATACTGTATTTATATAGAAAAAATTTTGCACTAGACTTGGTTGGAGTTTATAGAAGACTGAAGTTCGTTGTCGAGGAAAATAAATCTGTTATCACTGTGTTTCTGATTTTCTTTTTTCTGTATTATTTTCTACAAATATTTAAATAAAGTTCGTTCTTTTAATAAAGTTTATAGATTTTTCCTCTTATTTCTTAATAGATCTGTACGGAACATTATAAGTAGAGTAAAGGGTAATAAAGTTCATTGGTTTTCCCTCTATTTCCAGATAGATTTTTATGAAACTTTGTTTGTAGAGTGCCTAAAGCACATTATTTTGACTTTTGCCGCCGTCGTCAAGTTCTCGTAATATAACAGAGGAAAAGTTTTCAACGAAGCCCCCACAACCGAGGTAACTTTGAGCAACAAACAAGTTATAAGGTGTTCAAAAACATAAATTAATAGAGGGAGCTGAGCTTAGAACCGTGGTTTGAACACGGTTTCATTAGAGTCAGCGTAGCCACAGTCACAAAGTGAAATATAGCAAAGTATAGTGGAAAATGTTCAAAGTAGCCCCACTTTATGGTACTTATTTGAGCCCTGCCCGAAGATCACAAGTATGCGCAGATATAATTTACTAACGATTTCTTTTTGGAACAAACGTTTCCTGGTGGGAGTCGTCACACCATTCGGTGCACCCAGTCAGGGGTATAGGTTGGTACTGCCGCCTTCAAGTCCCCTGTTCATGGCTGTTCTCTGTCAAAGAATTTCAAATTTGCTTGCAATTTCATCCCGCCGAATGGTGGGAGGTCTGCTTCTCCTACTTACTTTGTCCCTAGGATACCAAACCTCTTCCCACTTGTTTCCTTTATTATTGTCTTACCCCTAGCTCGGTGCCCGGCACAGACGAGTAAGTTTCTTCACAGACCATCCTATGTCAGCAGTTTGAGTTTTAACCTTATCTTCCAGTTTTACTCATAGTGTGTTCTACGCAGCATTCGATTGTGTGTGGCCCTCAGTTTAATTAATAAAAGGAAACTGAGCTGAGAATCATGGTTTAAACACTTTTCCATTACAATCAGTGTAGCCACACTTACAAAGCGAAATACGAGTATAGCAAAATGTAGTTGAAAATGTTCGAAGTAGCCTCACTTTAGGGTACACTTCTTGGAGAAACGGACAGAAGTTGGAAAAAAGACTACATTAAATGCTTGATAGGCGATTTATTTGCGTAGTGTAATTGAGTAGGTAAATTCGACCTCCTCCCATCCTTTTTTTCCTCAAAATCTCGAAAATTATCGCGCGCGTTCGAAAAGTGTTTTCAAACCAGGGTTTTCGTCGACCACGGATTTCGGACAAAAATGTTTTCCCGTACTATAAGACGTGATTACTCTCGATGCATTTCAAAATTCATTTTCCGCGATTCCAGTATCCGAGTTTTTCGGTTTCTCGT